>JAIXND010000777.1:38970445-40259612 GCA_023646645.1 Varanus salvator macromaculatus | reverse complement strand
AAGCGAGCGTGAGCGCATCCGCCACAACATCCTTGGCCTGCTCTTTGGCTCCGCTTGGCCCCCTTCTCGCTCCGGCACGGGGCTTCCTTCTGCACCGACGCAGCCGGGCCGAGTGCACCAGCCATGCCTAAAGCAGCCCTCGCTGTGGCGGCTTGTATCGTCCTTCACTTAAAACAGACAGTCTGAGTATTATGTTTAGGTGGCTCTTTTCTGTGTTTCTATAAGAGGTCACTCCTTTCGTATTCAAACATTGTGGTGTCCTGAGCTTTATCTTCTCTACACATGTGCAAAACACGTTCCCCAAGAGGTGCGTGTGCTGAAGAAACCTCACGCAATGAGCATGCACAGAGCACCTCCCAACGAGCACCTGTTCCCTCTTTCTGCGTCCAGGCTGTGGAAAGTCGGGAAATTACAAGGAGATGCGCCATTCTCTCTCCCCGTCCTCACTGTTGCCCTTCCTATGCTGCCAGCTGGCCGAGAGCGGGGAATCCTGGCCGCTTTAGCTGTCTGGCAACCTGCTTGTTTGGTGCCCCAACCGCACAGGTGACTCACCCGGGGCCAGAGGGGGATGCGAGCAAGCCTTGAGAAAGGAGCCCGTCCGGCGCCCATCGCCCCCCCGCCGCCTCCCAGGCCGGGTTGGCCAACAGAGGCGCCTGGCCGCGCAGCCCGGGGGGGGACGTGCGGGCGCGCGGTGCGGGCTGAGCTCACAGGGCGCTTGGGCAAGCGGCGGGCGCGCTCACTTCCTCCTGCCCGGCGACGCCCCCCGCCCCCGCCGGCTCGTGGCCCCCCTGCCGCGCGGGCCGCCCTCTCCCGCGGGGCTGCCAGCAGCCGCCTCTATCAAGGTGAGGCATCTGCGGCGCCGGACGGGTCCTGTGGAATGGTTAACCCGAGGCGGCCTCGCCCGAGCCAATCATAGGAGCGCGGAGCGCGGCGGCCGGGAGACCAGATCCGCCGCGGCCAAGCCCTTTCGCGGAGCAGCTCCGGGCGGCGGCCCCGGCACCGGCCCCTGCGCCCCGGACGGACGCCCGACGGCCAGCATGGTCCCCGCCCTGGCGCGCCTGGCGCTCCTCTGCCTGGCGGCGGCCGCGGCGCCCCAGCCCGGCCCCGGCCCCGGCCCCGAGCCCCGGCCCAACGCGGAGAGCGCCGTCGGGGCGCTGCGGGCGCTGCTGGCGGCGGGCGAGGACGGCGCTCTGCCCCGCGGCGCCGCGGCCGCGCTGTTAAGTATCGCGGCGGCGCGTGTGCAGTGCGCGCCCGGGCCGTGTGGAAAGGTAAGGCGGCCCCCACCGCGCGCGGGGCAAAGGCTGCGGCCACCCGGCGCCGGGCGGCCTGGCCGGGCGCTCCCGGCTGGCCGCGCTCGGGCGGACGCGGGGCGCCGCCGCCCAGGGCGCGCCGCCCGTTCCCACGTGCCTGCGCGGACGCGCGCGCCGCGCTCCGGGGCCGCGGGGCGCATTCGAGGGCAAGCTGCGCACCGGCGCCTACACTGGCCGGGAACGGGCCGCCGGCAGCCCTCCCCGAGCCGGGGTCTTCCAGGGCGTCACTCCCGTCTACCCCAACTGGCCGGCCGAGGCTGATGGGAGTTATAGTTCACCACTTCTGCAAGGGGGCAGGTTGGCGGGGGTTGCAGAAAGCCCTTCAGGAGCGTGTGATGTGCGTGTGTGAGTGAGCGTGGAGGGGGTTTTTAATGTTGGTCACCAATTTGGGTGGCTCTCGGAGGGGAATGGATGGATTGGTGGAGAAGGCTGATCAGGGCTGCTAGTCCTCATGGCCGTGTGCGACTTCCAGGATCACAGGCAGCATGTCCCTGTACACCAGTTGAGGTGGAACATGGGCGGTAGGGTGCTGTGGCGCTCCCGCTTCTGGGTGTCTGGTAGGCAGCTGGTTGGCCACTGGACTGCGTGGGCCCCGTGTGCTCCGGGGGGCTCTTCCCAAGCCCCTGTGCTGAGCTCCAGCAGCATTTCAAGGGAGCCCTGAGATCCCATGAGGGACTTTGCCTTTGATCAGCTCCTCATTTCCACGGCTGCTGGTCACAGTGAGTGCCGGCTGAGAGGCAGCCGCCTCTGTGCACCAGCAGCTCGGGATCACGGGCAGCGGGGCGCGTTCTTAGCCCACCGTGGGCTTGGTCTTGTGGGTGAGATGGATGTCCCCACTTGAGGGCCCTCGGGGGTCCCCATGAGCCCTGGGCACAGCCCTGGGGGAGGTCCCAGCAAGGCACCTCTTGTGCATTTGGCAGGGGCTCCAGAGGGTCCCTGCCTTTCATTTGTGACCGGCTGGTGTTTTCCCAGCTAACGATGGGAGCATTTCAAGCCCCCATCCTGGCAGGAGAAAGCTTGGCAACTCCTTCAATCACCAAACTCAAAGCGGCAAAAGCAGAGATGACTCCCAGATCCCAGATCATAAGCGGAGCTGGCTGGAGAATCTATTACTGCTCCGAGCCAAGAATTCCATCCTCTTAAGGCGACAGCAGTGCTGAGCAGTAACCTGGCTTGGAATTGTGCTGCTTTCTGAGAAAGAGGTGCATCTCTTTGCACATGGCGGGCTTGTCGTGAGTGGCGCCAGCTGCAGCCAGGGGTCAGACTAGATGGCCCAGGAGGCCCCTTCTGCCTTGCGCTGTTTCTGTGTTTCTTTTTTTTTTTAAGATTTTTATTAAAATTGTAAACTAAAAACTGAAAAACATCAATCATCAAATACATCGGACAAGCTGGGTCAGCCCCCTATAGCATATCTTTTCACATTCTATAATCATATTCAAATCAATTTATAAGAACTTAAAGACATCTCTAAATCTAAGCCAAGTCCCGTTTCTCCAGCCAATCATAAAAAAGTCCCAAGTTTGATAGAAGTCAGTATCCTCTCTCTCTCAGTAATAGTCAGTCTGTCCATTTCTGCACAGTCCAGGATCTTTTTCAAAATCAGTTCCTCAGTGGGTAGTTCCTCACTCTTCCAGTATTGAGCAAGCGCGATCCTCGCCGCTGTGATTACATGCAGTAGCAAATACATTTCTTGTTTGCTAATATTTTCCGGTACACTGCCTAACAAGAAAGTTTCAGGTTTAACAGCTAAGGGTTTTTGTAGCATTTGCTCAAGCCATTGATGTATTTTAATCCAATACTTTTTCACATCTTCGCAAGTCCACCACATGTGATAAAATTCTGTGTTTCTAAGATTATGGATAAGGTGCGTGTGGGGAGTGTAGTCCAGGCTACCAGCTGTGAGTACAGGATTGGAGGAGGCGCATTTACCCCAGATTAATAAACAAGAAGGGGTAAGAAATTGATGCTGGAAAATGGATGTCTAAGGACTTATCGAATGCATTCTGGCATCTCTGTTTTAAAACGGGAAAATAGTCTTAGGTGAGCCTGTGGGAGGACACCAGTGGTCAGTGTCCGTGTGGAGAGCAGGATGGACTTGTGCTTCAGTGCTGAGGAAAGCCCCTCTTTTGTAGTTAAGGGTGACGGAGTGGGGAGTTTCTGCTAGAGCAATACCAGTTTGACGAATCCTTCCTCCAAACCAGTATGCATATCCAGGAAGAAGGAAAAGAAATCTTTTTAACATCTGTAATAAAGCCCTCCCCAACCCATGATTTGTAACCCTCTGTTATCTGGGGCCTGCCAGTCCCCCAGGACCACCCAGGGCGCTTTGCACACCAGAGCGAGCAAAAGCAGCCCCGTTCCAGTTTCCTGCCAATGAGGCCACCTTGCAAGGTGGAGGAGCCCTCCTGCCAACTCTGCCCCATGCGACAGGAGAAGGGCAGCGCCTGCTTGTGGGGTGGCCGCTTTCTGAAGTCACCCCTGCAGCTGCCCCTTTAAGGACAGTGGAACCCATGAGAATTGAGTCCGGTTCATTCAGGGGGACCCAGCTGTGGTTAAAGGCTGGGCTACAGAGGCTGGTTCCAGGGATGCCAAAGCATCCTGTTTTGTGTGGAAGAGGGGGATTTGTTGGGAATGCAGAAGAGCAGCGGGTTCGTCCCAGATATGTGCACACTCGTGTCCCAGTGAGCTTGTGCCTTGCACTTCTGTTGCCCTGCTCCAAGCGCGGCAGCCTGGATCCAACCCGGTGTGTCTACCCAGGGAGGAGGAAATATCGAGCCCGATCTGGCGGGCATTGCTCAGCGGTACCTCAACACTGAGCGCTGTCATTGCCCAGCAATCAAGGGACACTCCCCAAGCCCCGGGAAAGGATTCCGGAGAGATGGAGTCAGCCGGAGGGCTCTCAGCCGCAGGCGCTGGCACAGAAGCAGGCCTCTGGAGTGTGCCCTTCCTCACCTTGCAAAGCGGCTGCTCCAATACCTGCCTCTCAGCTCACCTGGAGGAGCTCTCCGTGAGCTCCTTAGGCATCATTTGCAAGAGCTCTCAAGCTCACCAGGAATCCCATCAAAGATTAACAGCACCTCCAGACTGAACTGCCCCCACGCCTTCCGGACAAAGAAGCCCCCTTTCCCCCTCCTCCCATCCGATTCCCCACATGCCACAAGCAGGAACTCGGTCGAAAGGCAAGGCGCTTTCAAAGTGTTGTGAGTGCAAATACTCTGAGAAGTCTTTTGGAAAACCTCCTGGCAAAGACGGGTGCCTGAGGCTGTGGAAAATCGCCTGGGTTCTGACTGCTCCAAAGAGTAGAGGGCATCCAGTGACTTCGCTATACTCCAGTGAGTTTCATAGTTTAATTGCTGCCGTTAAAAACACTTTCGAAAACCACCCTGGGAGTGCAGCCTGTCAGCAAGATCTCAGCCGGGCAGAGGAAGGGCCCTCGGCCCCTCACGGCTGTCTCACAGGCCAGAACGGGGCAGCTGCCCGTCTGCGGGGGCTCCCGCCACCTTCTCTTGGCTTCAGCAGGACCTGGCTTGCTCAGCCATTAACCTTGCAGCCCGCAGTGAAAAAGCAAGGATTCCTCCAAAGGCCAGCTGACTAATCAGCCAGGAACTAGCCTCTCCTCTGAGCTTTTCCTCCCATGACATGCTCTTTCCCTTGTTCTGCTGGGATCATAAATTCTGCCCTCAGTTTAGTTTGCAGAAACAATGGACAATTGTCTATTTGATCGCTGCGGTGGCCTGAGTTGACAAGCTTAACTTCACCTGTGCAAAGGCACTTAGACAAAGACAGGCTGTCAGGGCTGTTGATCTTACCTGGAAGGCTGCAGGTTCAGAGGACAGGTAGAGTTAACCCTCCGTGGAGCGGCGAGAGCCTCCGGCAGCCACCCCAGCCACCCCTTCACCGCTTGTCTTTGGGGCTGTTACTCATCTTTCACTGACTGTCCAATGTCCCCACGATTATTGTCAGGAATAATCCCAGCTCGGCCCCTGGCAGGAGTAAACAGGAACCGGGGTTCCCTGTCGAATGAGCTTTGCTGCCGGGTGCAGAACAACCCCAGAACCCTTTCATTTAAGGTGCTGCTCCTGAGGGAGGTGAGACCAACCCTGGCGGCGCTGGCCAGACCTCCTTTCTTAAGGAAGCTGCTTGCTAATGGCCCGGGGCCTTGGCTGATTGGTTCTCCATTAGAAAATGCTTCTTGTCCGTTAGCGAACAGAACAGCTTTGAGGAGGTCCCCCCCTCACATCTCCCAGTAAAAGGAAGTGGGTGTGATGCCTGGGGGGGAGACAAGGCAAGCCCTTGGGGGAGAATAGAAACAGGAGGAAGGAGAGATCTGGTGAGCAATCCAGGGTGACAGTCCAGGGCGCACTGGGGCGCGGCTGGGCTGTCAGCGGCTCAAGAGTTTGCAAGCCCACATCAAGCCACGGGGTCTCTTCCTGGGCTGTCCATAGTTGGCCTCCCATATTACCCCTCATGTGGGGTTTGCAGGTAATGACAACTCATGATTCGGCAACAAGCCATACTCGGCTCCCACTCGGGGCTTGTTCTGTGCAAACCCATACAAAGAGGGGGAGTTTTGTTGGAAAGTGCTGGGAAAGTTGAAAGTTGCCCTTGAGGGTCTGGAGAGAGTCGGTTGGCTGCCCAGGGGAATTGCAAATGCTGTTTGTGTGTCACGGAGGCCCTGCTTGAAGATCTGTGAATAAGATCAGTGTCGCAAGAATGCCATGACTCTCTAGTGCGCTCGCCCAGCCAAGGAAGCGCAATCCGGGCTTGGATTGTCCCTGGAACGGCTCAGTGTGCAAATTGGGGCAAGCACAACGCTGAGCAGTTGCGTTTCCAGGGAACGAAACGGCTTTTGCTGCTGTGACCGAGCCAAAGCGAAGCAGCAAAGAACGGCGGCACGCCGAGCCCCCGCCAAGATGTCGCAAGGGGCATTTCTAGAGGGCAGTCACTAAATGGCCTGGGGTTAGAACCATTTGTGGGAAACAAGACCAAATGGCAGCGGAGGAGAGGGCCTCAGGGCGTGGGCTGCCGCTGGGCACGTGTCCCGAGGGCTCGGGAAGCCTCGCAGGCCTTCCTCAGGACCGAGCAAGCGGGAAGTTCTCGGAACAAGCCCTGTGTGCTGTGCTTTGCTGTGCTGTGCGAGAGATCGCCTTGCGGTGGGGCTTGCCACGAACTGCTTGCTGGATCAGGCCCTCGTGGGCTGGAGCGCTCTTCCTCCGGCTGCTTCTGTGTTCATGGCAGCCCCAGAGAAACCATGGCCGTCTCTGCGGGGCTCCTCCACCTCCCCAGCACCCCTGCCTGCCCGCAGCTCCAGGGGCGCTTCCGGTTGCTACAGGTGGACGCACGAAGCCGCCCTCACCCCACCCGCTCTCCAAGCGGCTTTGCCAGCGTCCACCGTCCGTCCGTCCGGGTCACTGTGGCAACTCCTTGTTTATCTGTTTACTCAACGCGGCCTTTACTTCTCCCGCACATCAAAAGCATTCAAATACATTGGGCCTTCCTTTCGCATTTTGATCGGCTTGTTTCCAAAGGGATGAAAGTGGCCTGCGCTTGGATTGTCCTAGTTACCATCCGGAGAGCTCAGCTGAGGAGGAGCCCTTCCTCGAGCAAACAGCAGGCTTTCATCCAGTGCCCACTCCCACTCCGAGTATCCGTGTTCTCCCCCCAGAAATCCCATTCCCCATCCTGGTACCCCCTGGGTCTGTTGGACTACAACTCCCAGGCTCCTCCGCCCTGCATGGGAGCCACTGCTGGGCTGTGGGCTGCTTGCTCCCCTGCCTTGGGCCACGTGCTTCTTGCCCCAGCCCAGGCGGTAGTGGGGGGAGCAATGGGAGGCGCTGCCGTCGCTTGCTCCCCGGTTTCTGCCTGTCGAGCAAGTGAGGAGCAGCCAGGAGAGAGGGGTTGGGGAGCAGCAGCCGAGGTGGCCGCGGTGACAAGAGAGGAGGCTCGTGGACACCGGGCCCAGGGAGAGTGTCTTCAGGCGCCTCGCAAAGCCCGGGGCAGCGGCGCTCGCTCCCATGCAGCCGCGGTCCCAACTCGTTTCGTGTTTCCGAGCCCAGCCTTTGGCGAAGGCTGATGGGCCACTGGGACGAGGATGTGACGGGATGGAGCGGCCTTCTCCACGTATCCCCTTGCTCGCTGGTGTGCATCCGCTGGCCATGTGGAGCTGGGCGCATCCACACGTTACGACATTGACTGTCCAAAGATCCGTCTGTTGCAGAAAGTGAGAGTCAGTCCAGAGGGATGGGGCAGCCAACAGGGGTGTGTGTGTGGGGGGGGGGCTACCACAGTGGCAGGGCACAGCTCTGCTTTGCATTTCTGTTTTGCAGTCTCCGAGCATCTCCAGCCGAAGCCCCTGGGAAAGCCCCCGCTCCCTGGATACCACACGGGCCAGAGAGGTCAGCTCGGTGCTGCCAGGTCTGGAGGTCTGGTCTGGCCAAGGGCAGCGTCGCCGGTGCACGGACGATGGCTGGGCTGGTGGCTGCCCCACGTGCCAGCCCTCTAAATGAAACGGGGATGTTGCGAAGCGGAGGCGCCAGCGTGCCTGTGAGCAGGCTGTGCTTGCAGGGCACCGGGGCATGCTGGGCTCCAGGATTCCCCCCCTGCTGCAAAAGTCCCGACATTTTTCTAGGGTTCCCCCTAGTTTCTGGCAGGCCTATTCCTGCGGGGCGCAGGCTGTGAGGAGAGGAGAACATGGCTTCCCCTCCTCTACGCCCTCCGGTTTCACCAACAACCAGGAGGGAGGCAGGCACCCGGGAGAGATGCCAGCCTGCGCTGCATACCGAGACCAGACCAGACCTCACCTGGCACCAGGTGGGACGATCCCACCTCCCCTGGGGTGCCCGGGCACTGCCCCCCTTGGCATGCGCAGACGTGTGCTCTTGCTGCAGAGGAGGGATGACTCACGGAGGCTCAACTCATCCTCCTACAGCCAGCATGAGAGAGAGAGAGAGGCGTGGTGGGGATAGTCGGGCGCACGGGGCAAGAGCCGGCTTCTCATACTTTAATGATGGGGCTGCCGAAGGAGTTTCGGTGGGTGTGGCGGGGCTGCAGGGGGCTGAAGGTGCGTGTGCAGAAAGGGCGGCTGCCCCACGCCCCCCCCCCCCGTTGCACAGGGAAGAGCCGTTCCCTGTCCCTAGGGAAGACGGGGTCCCAGGTTCCGTCCCCGTCCAAGCCCCTCCAGTCAAGGGAAGAAGGAAGGAAGGAAGGAATAAAAGAATTCCCAAGACGACGTGCTTTGGCAAGGGATCAGTTGGACACTGGCATGTTTCAAGGGGCACCTGGCCGAATATTTTATAGGGTTGCACCCACCTTCCGTGCCCCGTGCCCCTGTAGGCAGCTGGCTGGGAAGCAGTGTGGCTTCCTTCTCTTGGGCAGCAAGGCCTTCTCTGCCTCGGCTCAGCGCCAGGCGGCCTGGACGCACAGGCAGCAGGGCCGGAGCAGCAGCTCAGCCGGCCTTCATCGCACTCCTCGCAGGCTCAGTGAGGCCTCGGGGGCATCAGATAGCAGCCTCCAGGGCTGGCGACAGTGGGTTCAGCCCTACCCCTGGGGCACTTGGGTTTCATCAGATCACACCAAGGGCTGTTGAGTGGCCTGGGAACAGAGGGCTGGGCGCAGGGATGCTCCTTGGTCCAAACCCCGGGGCCTCCGCCTGCAGAGCACCACACCCTGCTGAGCCCGGGGGCACCAGAAGATGCAGGCATCCCAGTGCCTGGGATGGTCCTGGGTAAAGACTGAAGTTGAAGAGCCGGAAACGCCGGCCCGGTGTGCTGGGCTTCCCCAGCCTCGGGGTGCCACATACAATTTGTGCAAAAGGGTCCCTCTTTCAGCACCCGCCAGCCGTGCTGCCAAAATTGGTGTCAAGGGTTAGATGAGATAATGGGGTGGGTTTGGTAAGTCGTTCTCTCTTGCCTCTCCATACGACAAAGTTGCCTACGGGGAGTCAGGAGGGTACCACGAGAGGTCAAAACGAGACAGACGTCAGGATTAAATGGAAAACAATTATTGCACAAACCTAATCATGGCAGAGAAACATGCTTCATCATTTCCTGGGCTTCAGAGAAAGAGGAAAAAGGAAACCCAATTTGCAGTTAAGCCAGAAAGAGAACCAAGGGGACCTTTCTGTTGGCGTGTGCTGAGACAGGGAGCCAGCTGTGTTTCCCACAGCACTTACTCTGCCTCTTCATGGCACCCCGAAAGAAGCTCGCTGCCTAACTGCTCAGCGCCACGGCCTGGGTGCCGTCGCAGAGAAAATTCTCCGCCACGCGCCTGTCCGTCGGCAGTGGGTCTTGTGGGGCACTCGGCTGGGCTCCTTCACTGATCTCACCGGGACGGGTGGCAGGTGCTTTGTGAGCCACGGCTGCCCCACGCCATGGCAAAATCCCTTTCTGCTCATCCAGGAGCCTTTGCCAGACAACCGTGTGGTTCCACCTCTCCTTTCCGCTTGGAACAGTCCGTGTGGTTCAGTTTCCGCATCGCTTGCTGCACGGACGGCCTGACTAAGCCACTTCCTTGTACTTTCTTGTGCGAAATAGCAAGTTTTCCGATCCTTCCTTGCTCCCCGTGTGGGCAGAGCAATGCATTTCTTCTTGTTCGACACCCTTGTTAAAAATGGCCCACGCGTCTTTCTAACCATTTGAATAAGAGGTTAGTCTGGCCCCTCGTTACCTTCTGACGGTCCCCCCACCTTCGTGTCCCAGCACCCCTGCCAGGTGGCTCCTCCTCTTCAGGGCTTGGAGCGCACGGTCTCTCCTTTCATCCTCTCGGCTTCCAGCTTGTGGCCAGTTTGACCAGCATGTCTGTCTTAGTCCTAAACATTTTACCGTTGTCCGGGAATCAGCTAGTGAAATACAGCAGAGCCGGCTGGAGCCCGGGGTCAGACTAGATGGCCTGGGAGGCCCCTTCTGACTCGCTCCGTTTCTGTGTTTCTATGTCTGTCGTAACGGCCTGTAGTTGGCATCTAATTTGGAATGGCATTCTAGCAGAGTTATGGACCGGTCTACTTATTTCCAGGTGGGTAGAGAACATGGCTTTAGTGTTCTTCACCCATGCAAATAATGCATTTTCTTCCTTATTAGAACCTCCAAGTTCTTTCAGAGAAGCTGTCACAGAAAGGAAAGGAAGTGAGTCACAGAGACAGAGAGAGAGAGAGAGAGAGAGAGTTACACTTTTGTATAATGTCCACAAGTTTTCCCAGAGAGAAGGACTAGCAAACACACTCGACTGGAGCCGCTGCCACCCCCAGCCCCTCCCGCCACCACGAGCCAAGCGGCTGGTCCTCAGGACCGAGAGAGCTGCTCTCTACGGGCTGACGGTGCTTGCGCCAGCCAGGAGACAGTGAGTCATAGCTTGGTACCAGTCACTTCCCGACCAAACACTATGCTCTGTGCAGCTGCTCCCGGCTGCACGGCTTCCTGATGCGATCAGCCGATGTGATCGCCAACATGCAGAGGGCTGTCACAGGAAATGGAGGGCTGCGTGGCCATGTCGAAACGCTTCTCCCAAGAAATGTGTCGCATCATGCAAGAAGGGCGGCTTGTGTGGGAGTCAAGTGGGAGTTCCTATTTATTTCCCAGGAAGAGGCGATATAAAATATGGCAGTTTTTACCTTCCAGATGTGCAAGTTTTGAAGTGTCACTGAACTCTTTGTCCCCCCCCCCTGCAGTGCATCACTGTTTCTGAGATCATCGGGAAGGCACCCGGAGATGCCAACCTCACTTCCGCAGACCTGATGCCCTTTTCGGCCGGCCTGGTCTTCTACCTCACTGATCCCGTGGCAGCCTGCCAGGCAGTGAAAGAGGGGCACTGGGCAGAGAAGCGCCACGCTTTCACGCTCAAATTCCTCGAGAAGAGCCCCAAAACAGATGCCCTGCAGGACAGAACAGCAGAAGTGATGGCAGCCATCCAGAAAAACCTCAAGGCTGCTGCGAAGGGGGAGGTAAGAAAGAGGGCGGCCGGAGTCGGGGAGCCACTGGTGCTCTTCTGCCCCATTGCAGCTCCTGGCACGGACCCGTTTTGTCCATAAATGCCACAGGCGTACAGGGAACGGGCCTGATTCAGCTCAAGGCTCTCTCACTGCCCACCGGTGCTTGGGATCCAGATGGAAAATAGCCTTCTTGGCATTCACAGCCTGCCTTCTGAAGAATATCTATTGACAGAGATGGCCGGGACGTCCGGCTTTTCCAGGTGGCTGATGGCACGTGCCCCGGAAGGCTCCGTTCCGCATGCCGGGGCAGAGCTTGTCCCAGCCAGTCCCTGCGTCTCTCCGGGCACGTGCGGCTTGTCCGGGGGCGGCGAGGGGCAGATGCGGAAGGCTTTGCCCATTGGGTTCTGCCTGCCCCACCGTGCTCATGTGGGGCTGGCGGAAGGCAGGAAGGGGGCAGTCCCAGGAAGACGGGCGCAACCGGGCAGTGGCCCCAGATGTGTCTTAAAAAGGAAGCTTTCCAGAGCAAACGCTGGGCTATTTTTAGGAGTGATGTGCTAAGATGAGCTGGCAGACACTCCGTTTCGGCTGCACAAGGAAGGGGAATCCCAGTGCGTCTGTCTCGGAAGTTGCCGCAGAACTGAGATGCCAGGCCTCCTCTGTGGTTCTCAGGGGCACAGCGTGAGATGCTTTCTCAGACTACAGATATTCGAAGCGGCCCTGAAAATGGCATGGACTTTGTAGTGAAAAGAAATCATTTTTTCCCTTTCCTTTCTTAAATCTGAGAAAAGCAACTTTGCTTCTTTAAATGGTTCGGTCGGTCGGTCGGTCGGTCGGTCGGTCGGTCTGTCTGTCTGTCTGTCTGTCTGTCTGTCTGTCTGTCTGTCTGTCTGTCTGTCTTTCTTTCTTTCTTTCTTTCTTTCTTTCTTTCTTTCTTTCTTTCTTTCTTTCTTTCTACACATATCCTGCCCTTCTTCACAAGAAGCCCAGGGCAGTGGATCACACATACAAAAACAGAAGAGCTTTCTCTGCGGTGGCGCCCCGCCTAGGAACGCGCTCCCCAGAGCGGTCCGCCTGGCGCCGTCGTTATTTGTTTTTCGGCGCCATGCGAAGACCTTTTTATTTCAACAATATTTTAACAACTTTTAACATCAGCTATATAGGTTTTAATCTGCAGCCAGGGTGGATCTGGATTTTATTTGTATTATGTTTTATTTTATTTTTCTTATTTATGTAAGCCGTCCTGAGGCTATGTGATGGGATGGCATACAAATACTCAAATAAATAAATAGGAGCAACATTCTAGTCCTCATGGTTAAGCATAAAGACATGCAGGCATTTAATCATTCCTGCTAACTTCCCATACTTCTGTTCCAGCTTCGCACTCCGATCCCTTCCTCTGCAGGCCTCAGCTCTTCCTTCCCTGTCTTATGTATCATTGGGTATTAAGTCATTGGCGGTATTTGTTGGCCCTCTTGGGCGGGGGCACTGGAGACGCAGTGACAGAAGAACAGCTCAGACAGAAGAATGCCCAGGAGCCCGGCCGGCGCATGCTGGGAGTGGCAGGCAGCATTTTTCTGTCTGAACCCGCACAGAGCTGTGCCCGTGCAAAAGCCAATGTGGGAAATTAGCGGCTGGGGCTGAGAGGCAGCAGCGCCTCGGCTGATCTGCTCTTTGCTGCTCCCCAGTCCTGCGCCGGAGCGCCCCAGATCCTGGCCAACAGCACCCTGGTCTCCAGCCGAGTGACATCTGACCCGGCCGGCCAAGTCCTCGCCGCTCTCGCCTACCATGTGCTGCAGGGGGGCTGCTTGCGCCCCCTTCCGCCCGAGCACTACTTTGTGGAGTACCTCTTCCAGCAATTCGGCAACGACACCCACAACCTCACACGGGCAGGTAAGTCGCTGCAGCACCACAGGCTGCGGGGAATCCGGCGGATGAGACGCAGGTAGCGCCCGAACCTTTCCGGGTCTCCGATCCCCCGAGTCCCTTCTGCTTTCCCCATTCCGGGCATAATTCCACACACCCCTTCCGTGTTTCTCCTCCCTCAGCTTTTGTGTCAACACAGCAGCCCAGACCCCAGGACTTTTCCTCACGGAGGAATGTCCCAGCACCTCGCTCGTCTGAGTGCACCTTTCCCACCTCCAGACCCGGGGTTTGTGTGCCCGTGTGCCTGAGGGCACGGCCCCGTGCAAGGTCAGGCAGAACCTGGGCCGCAGGGAGCTGAGGTGGGCCGGGCGTGGCAGGCCCCTTTCTGCCTGAATTTGCACAGGAGGGTGTCTTAAAGTAGCATGAGGAGGAAAGGAGGAGGCTACCTGGAGCCTTCTCTGGGCTTCGAAGGCCTCGGTCTTGGGTGTGCGGCCGCTGGAGAGCAGGGCGGAAGGTGTGAGAGGATCCTTGTGAGCGGGGAGGTGGGTGGACGGCAAGCGGGGATGAGATGGTCCGTGTTTTCAACAGGCTTGAACAGTCTAATGGAGAGGCTGGGGATCGGTCCAGAGGCATTGCATGGAGGGCACGGCCACGAAGGGCACGACCACGAAGGGCACGGCCACGAAGGGCACGACCATGGTGATCACGCACATGAACACGGCAATGACAACCACACACACGATCATCCAGATGACCACAGCCACGGTGACCATCACCACGGCAACGAAACAGACCACCACCACCATGGTGATGAAACACATCATCACCACGGCAACGACACAGATCATCACCACGGCAACGACACAGACCATCACCACAGCAACGACACAGACCACCACCACCCCAGCGAAATGGGTCCCCACCATGACCACCATGGAAACAAAACGGAAGGCGTCCGAGTCCGCCGCCGCCGAGGCGTGTCTGCTCCAGAGAAGCCGGACGTCCGCCCGGGAGTCTGGGACACGGTGGGGAGCCCTTGGATCGTTACTGCTATTAATAACATTGCTGCACTGCCCAGTGGTGGGAGCTCCCTGGGTGGTCGCAACCGGTAAAATGCAGCAAGGAGGCCATAAAAATACGGTGCGACACAAGTCATAAAACATGCAGGACAAACCTTCAAGGCCACATTGTAAAAGCTGCAGTAGCTTCCTCCAATTCAGTCCCAAGGCCAGTGAAGCAGCCTCGATATAACATAAAGCTAATCCAAGCCTTCACTGGTACCAAAACGTTATCGGGGTTGGTGCCAGGCAAGGCTCAGTGGGGAGCCTGCTCCAGGACCTGGGGGCCACGGCTGAAAAGACCCTTCATGCTGTTGCTGCCAGAGAGCCGCCTCGGAGGTAGCAAGGGGAGGCAGGCGGTGGGAGGCAGGAGCAGCTGCGAGACGGGCGCGCCTCCCCCCGTGCGTCACTGACCGTCCGGCGGAACGTCTTTCCTTCCAGGCCTGCTTCAGCTCCGGCGACCTGCTTGAGATTTACAAGATCGACGCTGGCGTAGGGCTCTCGCACCCCGACTTCAGCCGCCTGAGCCCTGCTCTGGTGCAGCAGCAGCTCAGCAAGGCCTGCTCCACCCCACGCAAGACCCCCGTCTCCGGGAGCCTCACCACGGCAGAAAGTGAGTCCGCCCCGCGCGCACCTCGAAGCTGATTCGGGAACGGGCTCGCCAGTTTCTCCGGGAACCCGTCCGAATCGAGCATCTCAGTTGTGAGTCCTGCCTGGGTGCTTCTGCCGTCAGAGGTTGGCTGTCGGCAGTGGGCGGCCACGGTCTTTTCGGCAGTGGCACCCAAGTCCTTGAGACAGGATCAGGGAGACTTGCCCTTTCCCAAACTTTTAAAGGGTGCTTCGTGCTTGCTATTTTTATTGCCCGCTCGGTCCGGCTCGGCTAGATCTCAGATTGCTTTAGGTGCTGCCGCGGGTTTTAGCACAGATCAGCTATTCCCCGATTCTTGAACTGAGTGCTGTGTTAGGAAACGGCATTTCCAGATTTATTATATTGGTTACTTTTCTATACTGCCCAACAGCAGAGACTCTCCGGGCGGTTCGAATAAAGCCATGAAATACAATGTGACAAGATAAAATGCAAAAGTTTAAAACTACAAAATAAAAATATAAACTGAAATAAACCTAGCAGCAGATACAGTAACAGCTTAAAACCACACAAACAGACCTGGGGAAATAGGAGAGTTCTTGAAAGGCCAGATGGGGTCCCAGACAAGCCTCTCTTGGCAGAAAAACAGAATAAAACTTCTCATATTTCAGTCGATAAATTGGAGGCAGATCTCCTTCCTTTTTGCTTAGCAGTCTAGTCCCTTTCGCTCAGGCAGGACAGGCAGCCATTCAACAGGGAAAGCTTTCCCGTACATGGGAAAGAGCCAGGCTTGTCGCATTGTTGTCACAGAAGCAGCGGTGAAGTCGGGAAATGCTGGATGCCCCAGGTCCCGGTGAGAGCAGCTCTTTGCCTAGACGGCCTGTTTGTTTGGGTCGAGCCGACCAGAAGCCAAGCCCTCATCGCATGTCATCCTTATCAAGCTGCCAGATTGGCGGCAACAAATTGGGGGGGGGGGAGCACTCTCCGTATGCTCAGAGGCATGATCATCTTTATTAATTACTCCATATGTTCCAGAGATGCGAAAAAGGCTGGATAATTGGATTTGGCTGAGAGAACCACTGCTTTTCTTTAATTTGTTTATTTAGATTTTTTAAACAGATCTGTCATATTTCAAAGGCTTAGACTGAGTTACAAACTCTTCAGTCCAAACCCAAAGGAACAGCCATACGAGCAAATCCCGTGTGATACGACGTTCGAATGACCCGATCTTGGCCGCGTACATGCGAACACAAACAATGCCTCCTGCTTCCGCCTGGAGCGGCCTCATCCATTCCGGGGGGCTGGCGCGGGTGGAGTGCAGGGGGCAGGGAGTCCCCCGGTCTGAGGCAGGCCGCCAGGGGAGAGGCCTCTGCGTGCGCCGGCACCTGGCCGACATTCCCCGTGGATGGAGCCCTCGCCACAAGGGTCGACCGAAGCATCAGGGAGGGGGGACCAAAGCACAAGCCGAGCCGAGCCAAGAGCTTCCCAGCCATGCTTGGGGTCGCACCCTGAATGAATTGTAGGATGGCAGAGCTGGAAGGGGCCCTGAAGGCCATCCGGTCCACCCCCTGCTGCTGCAGGACACCCAGTTGCACCATCCCACTCAGGGCTGCCCAGGCTCTTCCTGAATGCCCCCAGTGGGGGAGAGCCCCCCACCTCTCCAGGCAGCTGGTTCCACTGCCCCATTGCTCGGACCGTGGGGAAGCTTTTCCCAACGCCCAGCCTGAATCTGGGTTGCCGCAGCTTGACTTGATCATTCCGCGTCCTGCACTCCAGCATCCGCTGGAAGAGACTTTGACCTCCCTCTTTGGGGCAGCCTTTGGGGGACCTGTCGAGCGACCCACGGTCAGGTTTTGGGGAGCTCAGCAGGGTTCTGATCTGCAAAGGGAAAGGCCGGGGAGGGTCATTCCCTCCGCGGCCCACTTGCCTGCTTGCCGACTCGGGTGCTGGCTGACCCGCCGCCCTCCGCCTCGCTGCCCCTGCAGAGTACATCTACGGCTCGCTGGCCACACTGGTGATCTGCCTGTGCGCGCTCTTCGGGATCGTGCTGCTGCTGTGCACCGCCTGCATCAGCGCCTACCAGTATGTGATCCAGTTCTTCGTCAGCCTGGCCGTCGGGTCCCTCACGGGGGACGCCCTGCTGCACCTCATCCCCAGGGTCAGTGCAAGGGGGGATTCGGGGCGGGCGGCTTGGGAGGGGCCCTCTGCGTGCGCCCGGGACCAGCCGGGGGATGCGCGCCTGGACAGCTGTGCTGCTTTGGGGGCGCACTGCCGGGTGAGTGTGTCGTTGACGCTTGGTGGACCAGAGAGACCTCGGTGGGGCCCGGCCGGGACTGTCCCTGGCTCCTCTCTGTGAAAACCAGAAAGGCCATGCATGTGCTCCAGCTGGTGGGAAAGGGCTGGCGTGGGGCTCGCTGGGAGATGAAGTCCTGGGGATCCTGCGGAAGGTGGGTGCAACGCATCGCGAAGGCGCGGCCTTCGGAAAGGGGTTGCGCCCTTTGGCTTCGCGCCCCAAACCCGGCTCTGTCACCTCCGCAGTTCCTGGGCCTGCATTCCCACTCCCACAATGAAGGTCATGCGCACGACCAGCACGAGGCCGGAGGCCATGACACCCTGTGGAAGCTCCTGGCCGTGCTGGGGGGGCTGTACATCTTCTTCCTCCTTGAGAAGTTCTTCATCCTCCTGGGACACGCAGGTGGCAAGGTGAGTCCACTCTGCGCCCGCCGAGGCTGCCAGTGTGTGCGCGACGGCCCTGTGGGGAGCGCTTTGCCAGGCGGAGGGTGGGGGCGGAGGGTGGCGCCTGCGCTGCCCCTGCCCGTCTGCCCTGGCAGCCGCAGCAGGCACGGCCCAGGGGACAAGGGGGGAGGCTGCGTGTGCACGAGGGGGACTGGGGCAGTTGCCTTATATCGAGCGAGTGTGCTGGACACTGGCTGGCAGGAGCAGCTGTCCAGGGTGGCAGGCGGCGGGTTTTTTCCTGCCCCGGCCCCCAGGCAATGCTGAGGATCAGTGCTCAGGCTGCCTGCCCACATCCTGCGCTTGGAATCCGCACAGCCCACGCGTTGTGTGAAGGGGCGCAGGGAAAAGAAGCGGCACCCCTGCCCAAGCCGCGCGACCCGTTCCTCCAGTGATGGCCACCAAGAGTCTCTAGGACTCATGGTTGTGGCGTAGGACCCCTGTCTTCTCGTCCCAGAAAGGGTCACTCATTGGTGAGAAGGCTTTCTGGACACGCTCAGAGGCAGTGTTGTCTGCATTAGCAATATTAAGAAGAGCCATGCTGGATATTCTGTTGCCCCAGAGGAAAACCCGCCAGCAGGACATGAGTTCTGCTTTAGTATTATGTCGTGCTTTCTGTGGCAGCCCACCCAACCTGGTGCACTCCAGATTCCTTGTATCCCAACTCCCATCAGCCCCAGCCAGCACGATCAGTGACAAGGACCTTGGCCGTAGTCATCCAAAACATTTGGAAGGCGTGGAGTTGGGGAAGGCTGTTCCAAGGCTTAGCCCTGCCGACGAAAAGGGGCGAGGGGCCAGGCGGAAGTGCCGGCGAGGCCCCGTGCCTGCGTCCCGGAGCGGCTGATTCCGCTGCATCGGCTCCGGCGGCCGATTCCCGAAAGGAGCCGGGCGCCTCTCTGTGCCAGGTGGGGCCACGCTTCGTTCTCATTCCTAGGAGAAAGACGAGTCCAGCAAGGGGCACCAGTGTGACCACGGCCTGTCCCTGCAGCTCTACCAAGACGAGATGAAGAGGCGGAAGCAGGAGAAAGGGGCTTCTAACGCCGACCTGGTAAGAGGCCCGGCTGGTGCTGCATGTGCCGCTTGACCGACCTTCGGCCCGCCAGTTTGCCCCTTGCAGAGGCCGGAGAAGTGCCCCGGCGGAAATCAGCCCCCGTTCTGGGGCAGACGAGGGCCGCACCTTTCGCCCCGACTGGATAGTCCTCACATGCAGTGGCCGTGATGGCCACTCTGACACCCCAGGGGCTGGAGGCGGTTCAGAGGCCCCTCCGCCCTTCCAGGCCCTGCGGCTCAGCGCCGGCCTTTCTCCGCTGCTCGCTGTGCCGGCAACACGCTCTGTGCCGAGACCAGGCGGTGCGCATCCCCATCTAACGGTGGAAGAGGGAATACGCCCGTGCGACAGAGGCAGTACTGGGCATCGCTGCCGGCCTTCTGCCGAGCCAGACCTGGTCCCACCTGGCCCGGGTCTGTCAGCACCGCCTGACCGCAGCTCCCCGGGCCGGAAGCCCTCCTCCTCTTAGCCGCCGATGCTGCAGACTGACCCTGGCGCGGTCTTGCTAGCCCAGCAGGCGCTCGGCTGCTGAGGGAAGCCCCCTCCCCAGTCACGCTGCTGCTCCACTGCCCCTTCCGCTGAATACATCTGAGCCGGGGGCGGGGGGGGCGGGGGGCCCGCATGCTCTTCAAAGCATCAGCACAGAATAGGAAAGGAGATACAGCTAAAGACCGAGTGGGGGTCACGTTTTTGTCCTGCCTCGTTTAAAACGTGCTAATGCTGATCGGTTTCCCCATCCACTGAAGAATAAAAAAGCAAGATGCTTTGTGACGTGCTGAGTGCCAGGAGTGGAACCGTGTCACTCGCCTGTAAAAATGAAAGGTGGCAATCCTATGCCAGTTGAGAGAGAAAGAAACCTACAACTACAACTCCCAGTATGCCCAGTAAGCTTCGTTGGGACATGCTGGGAGTTGCAGGCCCTTTCCCCCTCTAAACCTGCGTAGGAGCACACCTTGATGGCCAACAATGTACAAGGCACACCTGTGACCGGGATGGTGTAACTGGGTGTCCTGGCGTAGCAGAGGGCTGTCCTGCGGGTTTGGCTAAACCACAACGTCCGCAGAGCAACAGGAGTTCCATCTGAAGAAGAGCTGCATTTTCTCAGCTGCAAAATTTTCAGTCCGAATACTGGCCAAAGGCAGCCTCCGCCGCACACAGGCGCAGCTCCCGAGCACAAAGCTGCGAATCTGTTCACGTGCAAACACAAGCAGAATGAGCAAACACGTGGCTAGTGGCAAGAAGCCGGGGGCACGCTGCAAAACCCGCAAATTTACCTTTAGGTTGCTTCAGAACTATAGTGGCAGCTGTAGGAAGCGATAGTCGCATTCTGCTCGGACCTCGTGCTGAGTCCCGTGCCCATTTCTGGACACCGCAGGCGAAGGCGGATAGAGGCGAAGCGGATCGAGTTCAGAGGATGTCAGCAAAACTGATCCCGGGACTATTTATCTATCGCATTTGGATGCCGCCCCGTCTCCGAAGGCTCTCTGGGGGGCTCACAGTCCAATATACAATAGAGATAAAATGCAAATACAAATAAATAACAATAGCGAACTGAAAGCATAAACAAATAGGGTTGAAATGCAATAGAAATACAACAAATATGTAGCACGGGAGGAAATACGAGCACAACAACCCGATAGCAAGAGCCAATGAAAGAGTAAACAACAAGCCCAGCAGCAAACCGAATCCGGTCTAAAAACAAATACTGCATAAAATACTCAAACTGGAAACTAAGTCTTAGGAGGAAGGATTGACGGAACTGTGCATGGGGAGATGACGCAACTTTCGGGTCTCTAAAGGGTTGTCACAAAAGACCTCCTGCCTACCTGCTGAGCCCGCAGGGCACACAATGATAATTAGCTTAAATTAGAGGAAGGCAGATTCCAGTGAATGTTCGAAAAATTTTCCTAGCAGCCAGACGAGGAAGCAAACTGGGTGGAGCGCTCAGTCCCTGAAGGTGTTCAGCCAGAGGCCGGGATGCTTTGAGCCCGGGGCAGGCGGGGGCCCAAATGCCCCCCCAACCCCCCTGCTGCGGTTCTGTGCCGGGGCATCTGGCTGCCCATTTCCCCCGATGCTTTGCACCGCCCTGACAGCTCCGTGGACCGGGTCTTGGAACAGCAGGCGCCCTGCTTCCTTCCACCGGCCTCTTCTTCCCTATAGGTAGCTTCTGAAGACGCCGATTTCGGACATGTGGAGAAGAAGGGGCTCAGCCGAGGTGAGCAGAGAAGCCGTGACTGCAGCAGCTTTCCTGGAATCGTAATTTTCTTGTGGCTTCTGGTGTGGGGAAGCTCCTCCGTGACACGGCTCGCCCGGGGGCAAAACGCGGGCCGTCTGTCACTCATTTCCCCCGGGCTCGGGAGCAGTCGCTTGGAGCTGCCCTCTGATTGGGATCGGCCTTCTCTGTTAGTCCAGTCCTGAGGGACAGAAACTTTGCCCTCCTCCAGTTCAAGTGAATTTCTGTTGAATGTTTTTTTCCGGAGACTCATGCCACAGACCCAGACACATAGGATGGCCCCGAAATCTCAGCCGGGGCTTCCTTCCCCAGGACCGTCTTGTCTCGCCTGCTCCCACACCCAAGGCCTCGGTGTCATTCCCCAAATTCCTGCCCCACCAAACTTTCCTAGAAAGCAGGCCTCTGTGGCTTTAATCCTCGGGAACCTGCAACCGTTTGTCACTTCCGCCGCTCTTTAACAGCTGTGCATTTGTCAGCTTTTGGGAAGATAAAGGATATTTTTTTAAATAAAAGGAAAAGAAAAACCACGGACGACCCAGGTGGGACTTGAACCCACAATCCCCAGCTCCGGAGGCTGATGCCTTATCCATTAGGCCACTGGGCCACTTCTGCCACAGCCCTGTCGGGGATGGAGCAAATGGTGCCTTGTGCTGCCAGCCCGGGGGCCCCCGGGAGGGTCACTGAGCGAGCAGGAGGCGCCGGGGCTCGGCCTGCGCCTGGCGATGCCGCCTCCTCCGCGGAGCTGCAGGGACAGGAGGCGGCCAGCAGGGAGGGAGGGAGGAGGCTCGGGCATCGCTCCATGCACAGAGGCATCCTCTCCCGTCTTTCCCCGCAGAGCTCCGCATGCTGCCGTACATGATCACCATCGGGGACGCCATCCACAACTTTGCTGACGGACTGGCCATCGGTGCGGCCTTCTCCTCCTCCTGGAGGACGGGGCTGGCCACTTCGCTGGCGGTGCTGTGCCACGAGCTGCCGCACGAGCTGGGTGAGCCACGCGGGTGTCGGCGGCAGGGGGGCTCCTCGTGTCGCGGGGGTGGAGGGCGGTGGCGACTGCCGCGGCCGGAGGGCGTGCGAACCGGGCACGAGTCGCAGGATCAGTACCTAAAAATCCGTGCAGGTGGACTTCCGGGAGGAGAGGCCCAGCGCCTGGCCAATGCTTGGCCTCCTCTGTATAACCATCAGCCCGTGCTTATCGGGGCTCCAGTGCGGGCCCATGCCCAGTTTTTATGGCTGCAGTAACATCGGCAAAGGATCCGTGCTTTGCCCCCGCCAGAAAGATAACAGGTGCCAGGATGACGGTTTTTATCGCTTTGCTGGTTATAAAACACTCGACGGCCATTTGCAAAAGTTGAAAACACGAGCACATAGTGCTTCAAAACCAGATATTTATTTACTGGTTTATTTGAAGCTCTTTTGCACTGTCCCATCACGACGTCTCGGGACGGTTCGCAGCAGATAGTAATAAAGAGGGCACTGATGTTGCCGATTTGCTTGCCCTGGCCAGCGCTCGCAAGGGGGCCTGATGGAGCGGTGACTGTGCCTCTTCTAGAGTGAGGGAACCTCAGCTTGGCTTTCGATTTATTACCGTTTTATACCACCCCAAAGCCAGGGCTCTTGTCAGTGTCCCTGAGCAGGATTTCCAAGGCAGCGTCCCAAATTGCAAGGCTGGGGAGGACATGTCCGGCAGCGGCTCCTAGTGGTGAGGGCTGTGTGTTGCCTCCAGGATCAGAGGCAGTGGGTGGAAACATAGAAACATAGAAACAGAGCGAGTCACAAGGGGTCTCCTGGGCCATTTAGTCTGACCTCCGGCACCAGAAACGTGAGTGGGATGGCGCTGTTGCACTGAAGTCCTGCGTGCGGACTTGTGGGGTCAGACTGGATGCCCGGGAGGCCCCTTGTGACTCGCTCTCTTTCAGTGTTTCTACCTTTCCCTGGGAGACGGTTGCTCAGCGAGTGCTGGACTAGGGACACCACTTCGGCCTGATCCAGCAGGGTGCACGGAAGTCCCGATGAAGCGCCTGCCTAAATTCTGGCCCTCCTCCCGCCCTTGCAGGGGACTTCGCCGCGCTGCTGCATGCAGGGCTCAGCGTCAAGCGGGCCTTGCTGCTGAATTTCGTGAGCGCCCTCACGGCCTTCGTCGGCCTCTACATCGCGCTCTCCGTGAGCACGGGAGAGCAGTTTGAGGCGTGGATCTTCACCGTGGCCACCGGCCTTTTCCTCTATGTGGCACTGTGCGATATGGTGAGTAGCCTCCTGCCCCGTCACCTGCTGGCCCAGCCTAGGAAGCGGGTCACCTGCAGCACCTCGAACTCCTGGCGTGTGCCTTTCGCTCTCCAGGGACTCTTGGGAATTCGCTTCTGGGTCAGGACTGGGCATCTGCTGCTTTGGCCGTGGTTTGTGGAAAAGCCGCGCATAATCTCTGGAAATGAATCATCAGTGACCCCTAGCGGGATTGGGGGGATATTTGCAGGGGGGGGAGCCATGTGCCAACTTTTATTTTGCCAGAGATCCCGTGCTGGTAACAGTTGTGTGGCACAAGGTCACCCAGGAGGTGAAGAATTTACTCTCGGGCACGGCATGCTGCGGAAAACCGCACTTGCAGCATTGCAGCTGGTCACACGACTGACTTTAATGCTTTTTATTAGAGTGACACCCCCCCCCGTTTATCAAAACTGCAGTTTATCCTCACAAGAACAAAAATCGGGCTCCTGAGGTCATGAATGTTAAATCAGTTTGACAGCACCTTTCCCCAAGCTGGGTATTTTGGAGTGCACTTCCCATCATTCCCAGCCAGCATGGAAGTTGCTGTCCGACGCATCTGGGGGGTGCTCGTGTGGGAGGACGCTGCTGCCAAACTGGAGTCCGCTCGCGAGCTGTCCAGGCTGACCGTGGCACCCGGAGCCGCTTTCCCGGTTGTGTGCAAGCCACACGCTGGCCGTGGGGCGGTTTAGAGGGGCAGCCCTGCAAGGAGCAAGCGAGGTGGAGAAATCAGGAACACAGGAGGTGGGAAGGGCGCTTTGCTTCCGTACCTAAGATTGTCCTCAGCAAATGAGATGAGGTGGGAGACTGGGACGGGACGGGACGGGACGGGCCTTTGCGAAGGAAGCACCCTGGCTGGGAAGACCCTCCCTGAAGAAGGGGCAGGGTCTCCGGGCGGCACCTCCGTTGTGCTCTTTTTGGCACCAGGCTGACAGCCTTCCGTTTGCCCACAGCCGTTTTAGTCCTTCGGGGTTTAAAGCTGCGCGTATTTCAGGCCCGCTGCTGGGCTTTGATCTTGGCTTTGTTCCTGCGCTTATTTTTGATATCAAATTGCCCAGAGAGCTTCAGGCAGCAGATGCTGTGGAAATACTGTCGCTCAAAGGGAAGGCCGGGGTGCCGCGGCTCCCCCTGCCCACGCGCCTCCTGTCCTCGCTGCAGCTCCCGGCCCTGATGAACGTGGAGGACGCGCGGCCCTGGCTGCTCTTCGGCCTGCAGAACCTCGGCTTGCTGGCGGGCTGGGCCATCCTGCTGCTGCTCTCGCTCTTCGAGGAGAACATCGCGGTCTGAGCAGACGCTCGGGAGGGCGCCCCCCGGCGGCATCTGGCCCCTGGCCCCCCTCGTGGGCACGGCGAGGCCTGGCTCGTGCCTTACCGGAGGCCGGAGGCGAGGGAGCCGCGGACCCGGGCTGGGAGGCCGCCCCTGCGCAGACACGGGCACGGCGCTCAGAGGGAGCGCAATGCAGGCAGCCACGCAGCGCCCGTGCCGCCTCTGCCCCTTCTATTTATTGTATTTATTGTGGCTCCCTTTGCACGTGGCCCAGGAACCCCCAGGCACCTCCGCCCAGGCGGGCCCCACAGCCCAGTTTCCACGCAGGCTCCCTCCGCCGCTCCAGGGCAGTCCGGCTTCCCGCCTGGCACCTGCAAGGCAGCTTGTGGTCCCCACCTGAGGCAGACCCGTGTCTCCCCGCTCCGGACCCAGTGCCCACCGCCCAAGCGGATCGCGCTAGAGAACCTCCTTCCACTCCTGGTCCAACCCTCCCCCCCCTGCTTCTACCTGCCCCTGGTGTCACAGCCCGCACCTGTTGCGGAGGGCCCCGCTCTGCCTGCGGAGCAGCTTTCCTCAACCTGGCACCTGCCAGGTGTGTGGGATCGCAAGCCCCTCATCTCCCGGGGGCCCTGGGAAGGCCGCCCCCGAGGTGGCGGTTCTCCCAGCAGACCCTGCCTGTGGCTTTCTGTTGCCGCAAGAGACATGGCTGGGAGCCAAGCATCCCATCTGGGAGAACCCAGAAAAGAGGACGTTCGGCCCAGTGGCCGGGGCTCCATGGCTTGGCGAGAGCCTCCCAGGGCCTGCTTCAGGGGCCAGCAGAGCAGGCGCGCCACGTGTCTGAGGTCTCAGGCCGGGTCTCAGCCAAGAAGGCCAGGAAAGACCAGCCCTGCTCGGCCTCACCGTCCCTCACAGCTTACGATACCTGGCTGAGTGGACCAGCGGTCAGTTCGGGAGGTAGAAACCCTTTCCTAGGCCCAGTTTTCTGATGGAGAACCATGCAAGCGAGCGACAGGCGCTGCCTTGTGCCGGAGGGGAGAGAGCTGCCTCCTGCCCCCTTTGCAACTTCACCCGCAGGATCCACGGCTAGGGTCTGCCGGGTCTCTTGTGTACCTGGGGGCTGTACCTTTCGATTGAAGCCCCTTCCCCACTCCTCTTCCATGGAGATTAGACGGTAAAGAAAACCCACTCTGTCCATCCCACAGTGTTCTAATACAACATCATTGGCATGCCAAAAAATTGCTTCTGGAGTCTAGTGAAACCCACCCAACTAAGCGCCAATAATTGATCCGGGCGCCTCTGTCTCTCCATACCAAGATCGCTTGCCCAGAGGAACGCAAGCTGCCGCCGCAACGCAGAGCGTTCTTCCACCGATGTGGCGACGGGCACAGTCTCTGCGGGCTGCCGCACGCAGACGGTCTTGCGCTTCCTTTACGCGGAATCTATCGCATCATGTCTTACCCGTGATAAATACAAATCTAGCAGTTTAAACTCTCCTACCTGGCATTGCATTGCATCATTGAATCAGTGCGGCCTTGGGAGAGGTCCGGGGTCAAGCGAGCTCTGCGGGGAGGTGGTGGCTTTCCTGATGTTTGGATCAACCGCCTGGAGGATCGCATGGGAGAAATGCAACTCGCCCCAAGCCCTGAAGAAAAGGGACGATGCAGGCACAGCAAACAGCTTGGTCTCAGTTTTCAGAACAAGAGGGGTGATGGAAAATACCTCTCTCTCTCTCTCTCTCTCTCTCTCTCACACACACACACACACACACACACACACACACACACTGTCTACATTGCAGGCTGGTGCTTTCTAATTTGTTCATAAACGATCCGGCGTTCAGGATGAGCGGCAGGTGGCCAGGTTTGCTGATGACACCAAATTATTCAGGGTTGTTAAAACAAAAAGGTGGGTGAAAAGCTCGAGAAAGGCAGCAGGGCAGCGGTGCCGCTCAAGCCACGTGGGGGCAGATGTCCTAGGCGCACAGATCTGCCGGCGGGCTCTGGGCTGGCAGCGGCTGGCCAAGAAAGGGAACTCGGGGTCATGCAGTCAGCCGGGGAAAATGCCGCCCCGAGCGTGTTGCGGCTGCAAAAAGGCCAATTTCGTGTCAGAGGAAAGGAACTGAAGATGAACAACCAAGATTGGATTCCTCTTGTGCAAATATGTACGTATATAGAGTTTTCGTCACTGTCGGGGCGAAAGGAGGCAGCTACAGAGATTGAGGGATGGAACAATTCTCTTGGGAGGGAAAGTTACCATTTGGGGAAAGCTCAGAAATATTCTGGCTCAACAAGAAAAAGTGGATCGAGGTATTTCCTGCCTCTTAGAATACCAGAACCTGGGCTCAGGTTGAAGCTGAACAATGGGGCACTGAGGACAGATAAAATGAAGCGTCCTTCACAGCTCGTAGTTAGATGCTGGAATCCGTTTTCGCAAGATACGGCCCACAATTTCATGAATTTAACTGGGCGATTTTATGGGGGGAGAAATCCATTGTTAGCTTGCAGTCATGTTGGCTCTATTTTTCGTCCAGATTCAGAGACATGTTGCCTCCATAAATCAGTTGCTGGGGAACATGGGCTGCGGGGTGCTACTGCACTCATGTCCGCCCCCTGGACTTCCAGTCAGGATCCAGATGGTCATTCTGGGAACA
This sequence comes from Varanus salvator macromaculatus, assembly GCA_023646645.1. NCBI lineage: Eukaryota > Metazoa > Chordata > Lepidosauria > Squamata > Varanidae > Varanus > Varanus salvator. The sequence continues at coordinate 40,232,681 of JAIXND010000777.1, read as the reverse complement.
GAATGCAGGGGTACACAGGCCATCGCTCTGACCCGCCACCACCATCATCGCCATTTATGGTAATAACTATTATAATTATATATGTTTCAATTGTTGCTGTTCTCTGGGCAGAGCAGAACAATTCGTAAAATTATAAACCACAAATATAAATAATACAATGATAATCAAATTTCAGTATACAAAATTTAAAGCGATTGAAACGGTGCTCTTAACCTGGTTGTGGTAGGTGACCCCACTGGGAGGGTCGTTCCGCAATCACGGGGCCACCACCAAGAAGGCCGCCCCTCATTGCCCCACTTCAAGCCTCCATCCAAGGTGGCACTGGGAGGAAGACCATGTGTCCGGGAAAGCGCTGCCGTGGGTCTCTTGCCAGAGCTCGCATAATCGTGCAGGGAGCCTCCCGGGCTTACAACCTGAGTGGCTATGATATCTCACGAGCATCTTTCTGGGGTTGCGGAGTTCAGCTGGCAACTCTTGCTCAGAGACCGGCCTCCTGAAACGTCTCCAGTTCCACTGCAAACGCAGTTTCGGATACCCGTGTGCCCCCTCAGCCACAAGTGCTACTCCTCAGTGTTGCCCGATTTGCCTCCAGGGGCTGAGGACCCCAGACTCAATACCCTTTGAAGAGCCTAGAGACAAGACATGGCTTCTAGTCAGCTTTATTCATGTGCACAAGGAGCAAAGTGGAACATGGAGTAATTCAAAAAGCTCAAATCGTACTCCCTGAATAAACAATTCTTAGCTTGGTCATACACAAATGTTTTTCTTCCATAGTTTTCCTCCCGCGTGGTCAGGCTCTGGTGCAGCCCTGCCCTGAAGAGCACCGTGTTTAAATCAGCTGAAACATATCTATACTGCAATTCATTCATCTAGTTAGAGTTCATCTCCAGTTTACCAGGAAATGCACCCCTTTAAAGGCCTTCGGCCTCTAACCCCAAGGCAGGTCAACCTCGGGATTAAATGTTAAATACACTTTCCAATGGGGCGAACTTGTTTATTTCTGGTATCTCTGATATGAACGGAGCACTAAGGCTTGAAATATTCTGATTCTTCTGGTGCACGGGTGCCTTATTTGCACCCAGAACACAGAAACAGAGTGAGGCAGAAGGGGCCTCCCGGGCCATCTAGTCTGACCTCCGGTTTCAGCTGGCTCCACTCACAACATGCCCACCATGTGCATGCCCAGCCTAGCCTTGGACACCCTCATCGATGTGGCCTCAACCGCCTCCTGTGGAAGCCCCTTCCACGCCCTCGGGGTCCCGACTGTCAGGAAGTGCTTCCTGGCATCCAAATGGGACCTTGGCTCCCTGAGCTTTGCCCCATTGGAGCGCATCCTGCCTTCCTCTGCAGGGGAGAACAGGTCTCTCCCACCTCCGTGTGACACCCCCTCACATACCTGTATGTTGCCAACAGATCCCCTCGGAGTCTCCTCTTCTCCAGGCTGGAGAGGCCCAGTTCCCTCAGTCTCGCCTCATTCGGCATCCCCTGCAAACCGGCCACCATCCTTGCGGCCCTACGCTGCACTGACTAACCTGGCTGTATCCTTCCTGTAACGAGGGGCCCAGAACTGAGCACAATCCTCCAGTTGCAGGTGCACCTATGAAACACTCGATACACGTTCTGGAATTTTGCAGCTGGCTCGCACACCTCTGCCCGGCTTGCGCTCTGCAGAGCAGTTGTTTCACCTGCAGAGTTGTTCCCAGCAGTAGCCTGCTGAGGTTCGTGGTGCAGCTTGTTGCCTTTGGCCTTTTTCCTGGAGGGTGCCAATTGTCAGAGAAAAAGGGAAACAAGGCCCAGAGGAGAGCTGAATCAGTTCTTTTGCATGCAAGATGGAACAGCAGTCAGGCCCATGCCCAGAAGCGGAGCTGGCGGTCAGCAAAGGGCCGGGCATGGCCTCTTACGGTCTACAGGTTAACAATCAGATTCAGATTGACCGACTCTCGGTTTTCAGTTTGTGAGGTTCCTGCAGGAACAAACGACGATGCACTCCCGAGTAACATAGAAACACAGAAACAGAGCGAGGCAGAAGGGGCCTCCTGGGCCATCTTGTCTGACCCCGGCTCCAGCCGGCTCCGCTCACAACATGCCCACCATGTGGGCGTCCAGCCTATCCTTGAACACCCGCACCGATGGGGCCTCAACGACCTCTCGTGGAAGGGGACGCTCTGCAGCTTCAGCCAGGTAGCGAAGGTTAGTGGAGAGGCCTGAGGCTTACACAAGTTCCCATCGGCTACTGCTCAGGTGTGCACACCTTGTTCTCCTTTTACCTGTTGCAGCAAGCAAAGATCAGCATGAGCAGCGGGCCCGCTCTAGCAAGGAGTCTCCCTCTGCATCTGAGCGTACCTTCTTGCAGCTGCTAGCCGAGATCCCCTGACAGTGCGAAGGCGCTGCAGCGGGCCTCCCTCGGAGCGATGCCACCTGCATTCTTCCAGAACACACCGCAAGCCACTGCCAGACATGTTGTCCTTACAGTGTTTACCAGCTCAGAACAGACAGACATGCAGGTTGCAGAGCCAACTGTCTCTTGACCACATATGAGGACGGGAGAGCAGGTGCCCGATTGGTAGGAAGTTGTGCAACAGAACTGGGCGAATGACTTGGTCCAGCTTCACTGGTAAAGTGGGCCAGGCTTTCAGTGTTTGGGCCTGAATATCTTTGGGGGAGGCCCTTCTTGTGCTCTCGCAGCCATCAGAGGCATCTTTCACGGGGAATGGAGGCAGGGCCTTCTCGGGGGCCACTCCCAGGCTGCGGAACGCTCTGCCGCGGGAGGCTGCTTTGCTCTCCTCTTCTGTGGGGAGCCAGCAATGCTTTGACATGCAAACTGGCCTGTGGCTGAAGGGGCTTCATAGGCTGATGTTACTTTTACGGACCTTTTTATGACATGCTTTAATTAGGGTTAGGATGCTGTTTAATTAGGAGGTTCTTTCTAACTTCTACTGCATTCTTGTGTATCTTTTGCCACGGAGATACAGAATATGAAATAACAGTAATAAACCCGGCAAACCTGGCCTGCGCGGCCCCCATTCACACCAGGAGACCCTGTTTCCCCAGGTGAGGATCGCCCCTCCCGCATCCGGCGAAGTGGGCTCTAAGCCAGGAGAGCTCGCAATCAAAGTCGTGGTCGCTAAAGTACCGCTCTGCATTTGTTACTCTTTCCTAGTCTATGCTGTTTATCCTTCCCAGCCACCAAACATTGGACACGCAGTCCATCACTCAGACTCTGTGTAACCAATCAGCCCCTGGGCGTGGGAGCCATTCTTCTCCAATTCGCCCCCTCGCCTGTTCCTTGGCCAATCGGACTCGGCGAATTCCTCCCGCCAATGTTGCCCCTTGGAGGACTGGTTCCTAGCCAGGCTCTTGGCCTCGAGGGCGCGCTAGCCGTGCCGCTCGCTGGCTCTCGCCTCCGCCGCCGCCTCGATGGTTCCGGCAGGGGCTGTTTCCGCCCGGACCGATCGCCGCGGTGCACCCGCCGGCTGAGGGGCTTTGCGGAGTGGGCGGGGGAGGTAAGCCCGGATTCCGGGGGGCCCGGGGCGGGCAGGGAGGTCTGGCAGGCTTCGCCCCGCGGCCCCCGCCGTTCCCGGCCGCCTGAGTCGGTTCTCGCGGCCCGCCCTGCGCGCGCATCGTGAGGCGAGCGGCGGCGGAGCGAAGGAGCGCCCCCCCGCCACGCCGGCCACCTGCGTGGGCCCAGCCCCTCGCCTCGCCATGCCGTGGGGTGCGGGGGCTGCTCCAGGCGGGGCGGGGCGGGGCGGGGGGCGCTGCCCGGCCGCGGGGGGCTCTCCGCGCGGGTGCAGGAGGCAGGCTCCCCTCGCGCTCGGCCCTGCGCAGCTCTGCTCGCCGCGCCGGAAAGAGGCGGCGGGCGAGGGCAGGCGGCTGCGGGCCCTTCTCCCCTGCGAGGAAGCGCCGCCAAGGCTGGCCGGGGCGGCCCAGCCCGGGGAAGGCGGCGAGCGCGCGCAGGAGCAGTGCAGGAGGGAGAAGGTGGGGGGCGTTCGTCCCCCCCATCGTGGGAGGGCGGTTCAGGGCCGGGGGAGGATCTCCCCGCCACAGGCCCCCGCCGGGTGGCCAGCAGTCCGGGGACTTCTGTGCGGGGTGCTAGTTCTGCTGGTTCTGTGCTATGCCTGGTATCGGAGGCAGGGCGCCCGTGTTCCCCGGTTGCCGGGGAACATAGGCAGGAGGGTGCGGCGGCACGCCTGTCCTGCTCGTGGGGTCAGGGTGGGCCGCTGGTGGGCCACCGTGTGAACCAGAGGCTGGAATGGATGGACCCTCATGCTGATCTCGCAGGACTCTTCTTATGCTTTTATGGCCGCAGTCTGTACTCCGAGGCATTCTAGTGCTGCTGCATACAAAAACAAGCCAGTCGTGGCGTCTTTGCAGGTTCCTTTGGCTCCTTTCTGTGGGTTGCCTGTTGGTTGCCTTCATATGCTGCCTTTCTTCCAAGGAGCTCAGGATGGCAAACATGATCCACATTTCCATTTTATGCTCACAACAACCCTGTGAGGTAGCTTAGGCCAAGTAGAAACTAAACCCTGGATCTGCTGAGTCCCAGTCCAGCACTAACCATTATGTCACATGGTTCTCATGGAGCGCAAAGCTGTTTTCAGCTGTGCAGACAAGGCTTGGTACATTTACAAAGAAAATACTGTCCACTGTCATACATTTTCCTTGAGTCTTTTCTGTTTTGATCAGATAAGGACAGAGATGGGGAACGTGTGGACCTCCAGATGTTGCTGGGCCACACTTCCCATCATCCTCACCAGTGAATGTTCTAGCTAATGTTGGTGGGAATTGTGGCGTTAGCACCATCTGGAGAAGCACATGTTCTCTGTCCCTGCTTTAGGATAATATATTAGGGCGCCAAGGAACTATTGGGCCATGATTATGGCAGATTAATTGGGTTAGCCATCTTGCTTTAGACTTATCTGCCGTTTAGAATAAACACTGTACTATCCTCAAGGACAACTGCCAGTACCGGTTGATATTTGAGTTCAAGGATAGAGTTGTCTCACACAATCTGATTGTGTGGGTGTTGTCAAGGATCTCCAGCTCCCCTCGTTTGTCTGGCTTCTTTGTCAGCAGCAACAACTGGAACGGAAAATGAGAGTTTCACCCTCCTTTAGGAACTCAGGCTGCATATAACGGGGTGGGTCAAATTCCGGAACTTCTGAATTGTTCAGAGGGGGAGCAAGAAGGATGCTCAGTGGGAATCACAGCTGTGACCCTGAATTTAGCGCTGACTTTTGCAAACCTGCGTTATGTATGTGCCATAAGAACGTGGGGAAAAACATGCTGGGTCAGACCAATGGTCCATCCAGTCCAGCACTCTGTTCGTGTGGTGGCAGACCAGCTGCCCACAGGATCCCCCGAGCAGGACGGCACAAGAGCGCCTCAGCAGCTGGGGTATGCAGGCTCGCTGCTTTGGGTACTGGAGGTGGCACTTAGCCAGCCAGGCTTGTCGCCGTGGATGGCCTCCTCCTCCATGAGTTTCCCTGGCCCCCTTTTAATACAGTGACCGCCACTGCTTTCTGTGGCGGTGAATCCCGCAGCTTAACTACGTGTTGTGTAAAGAGGTACTTCCTTTTGTGCTCCTTCCAAAGGAGTCTCTCCAACCCTTTTAGCTGCCCTTCTCTGCACTTTTCCCAACTCTGTAATGTCCGTTTCCAGGTGCACCGGCCAGAACTGTGCATCGCATCCTAAGTGCAGCTGCACGCAAGATTATTTAAGGAGCGCATCGTCTTGGCAGTGCTCTTTCCAGCTCCTCTCCTAGCACCGCTTGTGCTTTTCACGGCAGGTTTTCTCTGGGCTGGCAGTTTCAATGAGCTGTCCACCAACACCCCAGGATCCCTCTATGGATCCATCACTGTTAGCTCAGATCCCACTGGGCCGTTCTTGAGCTTGGGATGTTTTGCCCTAATGTGCATTTGCTCCATTATCTGAGTGTGTCGCTTCTTGTGAAGCAGAGCACCGTAATGACCGGTACCGTTTTCAGGACCCTTCCTTTTATTTGGCAAATTCTGGCACAAACTGAATCTCTCGGTCACTTGAGGATCTCCAGACCAGTAATAAGGGTAGCTAGTTGTCCGGCCCAGTTCCTGTCAAGCTTCAGCGTCAGCAAGCTGAAGCCCGAGAAAGGTGTTGGTGGAGGCAGTCTCTTTCAGGGAGCACAATAGCAGGGTCCATTTGAAATTCCCTCCTTTGGCCAGAGCCTGCTGGTGGATAAGCTGACACTCCACTGGCCCTGGTCCAGGAGGTGCTGTGGGCTTCAGTCCTGACCTTTGCCTCTTTTCTGGCAGCTTGAGATGTGCCGCCCTGCGGGGAACCTGCCAGGATGTACGCCGTGTACAAGCAGGCCCACCCTCCCACGGGGCTGGAGTTCTCCATGTACTGCAACTTCTTCTCCAACGCCGAGCGCAACTTGGTAGTGGCTGGAACCTCTCAGCTGTACGTTTACAGGCTCAACCACGATTCGGAGGTACCGTGAACTACCTGCTGTGGACATTTGCCGTGCTATAATTGTGCGTGTTTGTTGCTGGGATCAAAGAGGGAATCAGAGAGTTTCGAATAAGGAGTTGAAGGCACAGCTGGAGGCCAGGCCCAGTGACTGGGGGTTGGTACAGGATGCAGCCCCATGAAGGCTTCCGAAGCCTTCCTTGGATGAGCAGTTCACTCTTCATTTGCTCTGCGACATCCTTGGATACTGGCAGGAAGCTGGGACAGATTTTGCTGATCTGGTCAGGCAGTCATTTCCTTAAGGGAGCCGCACAGGGTTGTCCAACCAGGTGTGCCTGGAACTGGGGACGTGGCTGGTCTTTAGCAGTGTTGCTTGTGACAGATGCTCACTTCAAAGCTCCTGTAATATCCCAGCTGTTGCTGAACCACACGAAGGGAGAGAGTGTCTGTGAGACAGAAAATGGCCGTTTCCGCCTGCTCCGTCCCCTCCCAAATGCCTCTCCCACACAAACATAAATGTCCCTCTTTCGTGTGGGATGGTGTTCCTGGTGTGTATTCTGGAGATCATTTGGCTTGTGTCAACCCTCCAGGAAAGAGCAGTTTTGTCAGTGTAGGGTGGATTTACTGACCAGCTGTTTTTAGACAAAACGGAATGTCACATCTTGTGGAGAAGATCAGGGCACCCTGCTTGCTGGGAGGGGTGTTTCATCCGTGCTGAGTGTCAGAACCGGGAAGCACCAGCAGGGGACCCCTGCAGAGGTTGGGCGGGCCCTGACCCTGCAGCGGCATGGAGGGGGGTGGGCTTCAGAGCCATGCATGATCTGAGGCGGGGGGTGTTCGGGTGCTGAGGGATTAGTGCTGCTCTAGAGACAGGGCGAACCTGCGATGCAGAGAGAGATCTGCTGCTCCCTCCTTTCTCTCTGAATGCCGATATCCCTCTGAGGCGAAAGCCGCTGCTTGCTTGGCGCTGTGCCCTGGAAGGGAGGGCAGCCGCCCAAGGGGGTCTGTGCAGCTGGTGCGCTGCGGCTGCGTTGGGACCGCAGGACTGATGGTGCTTTCCTGCTTCTCTTGCAGACCGCCACCAAAAATGACAGGACCGCAGGTGAGTGGGTGGAAGTGCGGGGTCCTGGGAAAGAAGGTGTGTGGGTGGGGGGTGGGGGTTGCCACTACACAGCGCTGCTTCACAAGGATGCTGTCCTGCTTTCGGGCTCTGCCCCACTCCTCAGGGGAACCCGCCACAGTGGCTTCCGCACCTGGCAAGCCTTGCCAGCTGTTGCCTGGGACTCTCAGCCATCATTTGCTTCCAGTGTGAGTTCTCTAGGTTTGAAGCCTCTGCTGAAGCTGACTGGAGACTCTGGCAGGGAGCGGGCTGAGAAGAAGCGGCCCTCCAGGTCAGCACCAGCCTTGGCCCTGCACGACATCTCTGATTTGCTGTCTTGCACAGAGGGCAAAGGTCACAAAGAGAAGCTGGAGCTGGTGGCCGCCTTCTCGTTCTTTGGCAATGTCATGTCCATGGCCAGCGTGCAGCTTGCGGGAGCCAAGAGAGATGCCCTCCTGCTGAGCTTCAAGGATGCCAAGGTAGGCTGCTTGCTGAGGCCGGTTTCTGGAAGAGCCGCTTCACGTAGTATGACCACGTGTGTGTGATGTGAAGGTAGACGCGGCCGGGGCCAGGCATGTCAAGCCCCGAGTATTTCTGCAGTCTTCTGGGGCCACGGGGAGCTGCAGATCTCGTTTAGAGGTGTTGCGGAGCCCTGACAGATGGCCCATAGCGCCTGTCCTTGGGACCTCCAGCTTCTCTTCCTGTACTGAGCTCCTCATGGACGTTTGCCTCGGCAGAACATGCAGCGAAGTGGAATGGCTCAGCGGAAACCGAGCCTCATAAAGCCTTCTGAGGAGAGGACCATGGACTCAGAATCAATTGTGCATTTCTGTAACTGTTACAAATACTGCATTTTGGGAAGGGCGAGCAGTGGAAGAATGAACAGTGCAACCTGCAGAGTAGATCTTTCAGTATTAAAGCGGTGTATACAACATGTAGCAAGAGAAATACGCCATTCCAGTCTGTTTCATCCAGCCATTTCACAATAGCATCTAAAAATAAGGGAGGCAGTTATTCATATTTCAAGTCATTCCCTCACAAGAAGAGGCTCATCTTCATATTTGTATTTTTCCACTGAAGCAAAAGACAGTGGAGGATCTGAGCAGGTTCCCCCTGTGATGTCTTTTCCTGCCTTCCAGCTCTCCGTGGTGGAGTATGATCCTGGCACCCATGATCTGAAAACACTTTCCCTTCATTACTTTGAGGAGCCAGAGCTGCGGGTATGTCCGTGAGGGTGGCGGTCTTCTTTCGAAAGCTGCTGTGGGGGAGCTCCCATTCTCTCTCCCGAAAGCTGAGAGACATCGGCAGGCCTCTTGCATCCCCAGGGGATTCCCTTTTGCCTAGTCCTGCCCCCACTCTCACTTGTGTCATGGCATCCAAAGCAGCCGCCATTGAAAGTGCGATGGGGTGTGGCACAGGGCATCTCCTGTGAGCGTGGGGGAGTGCTCTGTCCCCTTCCCGGCACGGAGGCAGCCAGGGCTGCTTCCTCGCTAAATTCATGGCAACGCCGTGCTCTAGCGCAACCGTTTTGTAACAAGTGGGTTGTCTCCATGGGTGGAGAGGCGGCAGGCACGCCAGACGCCAGGGGCCGGAGGAAGGAAGGGCTTGGTGCTTCGGCCGTGCTTTGCTCTCTGGGGCTCATGCCTTGCTCTGTCTCTTGCCCAGGATGGCTTCGTGCAGAATGTCCACATCCCGAAAGTGCGGGTGGATCCGGACGGGCGCTGTGCGGTGATGCTCATCTACGGCACGAGGCTGGTGGTGCTGCCCTTCCGTCGAGACACGCTGACTGATGAGCACGAAGGGGTCATGGGCGAAGGGTGAGGCGCTGGCCCAGCTGAGGGCTGTTCCGCTGAGAGAACTTCTCAATACTCTGTGGTTTAGGATGGCTGCAGTTAGACACGTAGTTTTTTAAACGACAAATGATTGTTCAAGACACGGAAAAGACTCTGTGCCTGAAACATACATTAATCTGTGGAACTCAATGCCACAGGATGTGGCTTTGGGCTGCAGAAGTGCTGGAAGAGCGGACTAGCTCAGTGATGGCGAATCTTTTAGAGACCGAATGCCCAAACTGCAACCCAAAACCCACTTATTTATCGCAAAGTGCCGACACTACAATAAAACCTGAAAACTGAGGTTTTAGTTTAGAAAAAACAACTCACACCAGTCCAAGCAGATATATATATCTCTCCTTGGCAGCGCACTGATCGGCCATGCGAAAGCTCGGATGAGTGGCAGCTAATGAGTGGCAGCTCGTGCCGTCATCGCCTGGCGCCGCCACTCCTTTCCGAGCATGCGCAGGGCTCCTCTGTGTGCTGTCGTCTGATGCTTGGCTGCTGGGGTGGTTTGGCTTGTGTGCCGACAGAGCGGTCTCTGTGTGCCCGCTGTGGCCCGGGTGCCGTAGGATCGCCACCACTGGACCAGATGGGCGTGTGAATGCCGTGAAAGGAAAACCTTGCTGCTTGCTGACAGGGTGCTTCTGACTTGGGGCTGCGGGCTGTGCGGGCGGCCCAGCCAGGGAGGGATGCTGCCACCAGGTCCTGTGCGTGGACCCCTCCTTGCCTGGGATGGGACGCTGTCGCACAGCTCCTCCTCAGGCCCTTCCAGCGGGAGCCTCGCCTCAGCGCTGCTCTGGACCCACTTCGCCCCTCTGATCTCTCGTTGCAGCCAGAAGTCGAGCTTTCTGCCCAGCTACATCATCGACGTGCGGGAACTGGACGAGAAGCTGCTCAACATCATCGACATGCAGTTCCTGTACGGCTACTACGAGCCCACCCTGCTCATCCTCTTCGAGCCCAACCAGACCTGGCCCGGGTGCGTCTCCCCTTCCTTCTCCCGTCAGGCGTTGGCCCTCTGGAGAGAGGCCGGGCAGGCAGCTCCCTGTGGCAAAGGGGCCAAGCTCTGCTGCCGCCACTGTTGGCTCGGGAAGGGGCACCAGGGCTGCACTGCTTTGGTGTGCCTGGCCAGGCCGGTGGTGTGGTGCAGCTGGGAGAACTCGAAACCGGGAGGAGGTGCAGGCGAGGCTCCACAGCCGCCTTTCCCGATCCGCTGCCCTCCTCATGGCTTGGGGCTGCAAGTTTCAGAGTTCCCAGCTGGGAAGTGCCGGGTCGGCTAGGCATTCTGGGAAACTCAGTCCCACCCCTCTGGAGGGCACCCGGTGGGGAAGGCCGACTTGCACACTTCAGAGGATCAAGACCGGTTGCGGTGCGCTTCCTTGCACCGGGCTTCCTTGCCGTGGTGCGCAGGAAGAAGTGGAGTCAAGAGAGGCTGGTTCGGAGTCGGGCGAGAGGATCTGTGCGTTATGAATCAGGATTTGAGCACGTAACATGGACAACTATTTCAGAAAAATCTTGCCTTTAGGCATTTATAATTCCAAAGGACTCAGTCCTCGTGACCTGCTGGCACTCTTGGGATTGCAGGTAGTCTTGCCATAAGCGTAACATGCGGGCTTTTCCAGTGCTACAGGATAAGTCCCAGAACAGCTTGCGTTGGTTTGAGCCACAGCTCAGCTTGGCATCTGATTTGCATTCTGGAGCCCATACCGAGAAGGTGCCCTCATTACTGGAAGATGCCTTTCAGGCCCCGTAGAGGGTTTCTCTCGCTGTTGAGCGATCCCCCCCTGCTTTAGCGCACCTGAGATCAGGGAGCAAAACACGCAGATGGGGGAGGGGTGTTGGGAGCCCTGCAGGATCCCTTCGTGTTGGTGGTGGAGGGAGGCAGCGGGCGAGGGGCAGCCCCAGGCACGGCCAGCCCGTCTTGTCTCAGACTGCACCGAGCACCGCCTTTTCCCGACTGCGGAGCGCGCTCATTCTCCCCCGCCCCTCTTTCAGGCGGGTGGCTGTGCGCCAGGACACCTGCAGCATCGTCGCCATTTCCTTGAACATCATGCAGAAGGTCCACCCGGTCATCTGGTCCCTCAGCAACCTGCCCTTCGACTGCACCCAGGCCCTGGCCGTGCCCAAGCCCATCGGTAAGAGGCATGACGTAGCGCGAAGAAGCGAGTGGGCGTGTGGACACAGCACAGTGCAGCTGGAAATTGGGAACGGCCCCGGGGTGGGATTCTGGCTTTGGGTGGGAATCCAGAGAGGGGGTCAGTCCGGCTGGACAGTGAGGGGAAGCCAGTGAATTCGGGCTCGGCCCCCAGCCCTCTGGCCTCATCTCCACTGCAAAAGCAATCTCAAACAGCGTTGGGAAGGAGGTCTGCCTGAGAACATGGGTAGCCTCAGGCCAGGGCTTGGCAGCCTGGGCAAGTTGGCCTAAAGCGCCCATCACCTGTCGGGACCGCCAGTGCGGGCTGCGGCCCTCGAAAGCTGTAGAGCACAGCATCTGGACCCTTGCTCGGCACAGGCAGTGCTGGGCTTGAGAGACGGCGCCCCGACGTACGTTTCCTCTGTATGTGGCGGATCCCTTCGCCCAGAGGGTGGCGTGGAGACGTTCTCCTTTCAGCGGCTTTGAACCTGCGGTGTGGAGCCGCTGTCCTGCCCCTGCCTAATTCTCCTCTCCCTCCCTCCCTCCCTCCCAGGTGGTGTTGTGATCTTTGCAGTGAACTCGCTGCTGTACCTGAACCAGAGCGTGCCACCTTACGGTGTCTCTCTCAACAGCCTCACCAACGGCACCACAGTCTTCCCTCTAAGTACGTCTGGCCACTTCTTCTCCACTCCCTTTATTGGAGATTGAATAATTATTTAAATTCAAACCCCCGCCTCCTTTTCCTAGAGGAGCTCCAGGCGATTTTTGCAATCCTCCTTCTCTCGATCTTATCGACAACAGTCCTGTGAGGTAGGTTAGGCCGAGAGTCAGTGACCGGCCAAAGTCACCCGGTGAGCCTGGTAGTTGAGTGGGGACTAAAACTTAGTCCAGCAATCTAACCGTTGCACTATGCTGGATGCCAGTGGTACGTGCCCCTTGCTAGCCTTGAAGTGAAGCAACTAGCCATGGGCAGGACCCTTCCTTCTCCCTCTTCTTTCACTTTCCTCTATTGGTGTGGCGTGGGATAAAAGAATGATGGCCAACCCACATCCTGTGTCCTTTTTGATAAGCTGTCCTTGCGCTGTTCAACAAGCAGTGCTCTTGGCCCTAGGGATCAATGAGTTGGATTTTCAGATAATTTTACTGATTACAAAAGTAACTCTTTCATTATGGTGCAACATAACAAGACCATTAAAGAGAAAAAGGAAATATTTATCTATTATAAGTGCAATTATATCTATTATGCGTACATTTCAACAAAGGAAGACGACTACCCATGGATGTATCCATTCCAGAGTAGTGCGTGTACGTCAGCTGTTCGAACTCTGAAGTTGTTCTTAGATCCTCAATTTATTGTGCTCTAGGAGGTGAGTCGCCATGGTAATTTTAGCCTTTTAACTGACAAAAGAGCATGGGAAATCTGTACATTAACCATGTGTTAACTCCGAGGAAGCAGGTAGAGAAATCAGCAGAACAGATGCACCAGCACATACGAAAGCGTTTTAATTCAAAGTTTATCCGTATTATAGCCTCCTTCCCAAATTACTCAGCATTACCAAAACATGCAACTGAAGAATACATTAGCAGTCGGACCCTCTGGCTGTTAGCTGACTGAGCCAAATCCATATTCAGGAAAAGTTGTGACATCCTGAAACAAGAAACAGGAGTGTTTCGTTGAATAAGGCGTAACCTGAGATCCACTTGACACTCCAGATTGTACTCGCTTTATTGGCAAGGATGGGACTGGGACGGGCGGCATTTTCCCAAGCTTTTCCTCCTAACTACGAGTGCTAGAAACAGTCTAACATACACGGAAAGTGGAGGCCTCCACGTCCTCAAACTCTGCCCCGGTAGCAAATTGTGAACTTATTTTGCAAAGCTGAACGTGCCTGGAGTATTCGCAGTCTCAAGCAATCTTGCATGAAAAAGGCTTTGCTAAGCCAGGCTACGTCTGCCAAGGGGACACTTCCTGTGTCGTCCCGAGCCCCATGCCTGTGCCGTTCTGCTGCTCTGCATCGCCTGACAGCTTTGCCGCCTCCCTTCTCCTTTTGCAGGAGTCCAGGAGGGAGTGAAAATGACGCTGGACTGTGCCCAGGCGACCTTCATCTCCTACGACAAGATGGTGATATCACTGAAAGGCGGGGAGATGTAAGTCTGCAGGGTCTTCCCGTGCAATGAAGTGCAATCGCCCTGGACGGATTTCAGCAGGAAGGTGCTTGGCCATGCGGCCTCAGCAGCTCTTTCCAGTCCCCCACTGTTTTGGCCAGATGCTGGGATAGCTCTTGTCCTCCAGAGCCTTTGGAAAGCGCGGGTGGGGGAACAACTCTCGTCCACCAGCCATCGAGCTCGTGAGAAGCTGCCGCTCTCCATGGCACGAGCTCCTTCCTGCCGTCCGGGGCAGCCTGATTCACAGCTGGGTCAGCTGAGCTCGAACCTTTCCCAGGGTGCCGCGCTTCTGGGCGGGCAGCTCTCAATGCAGCGAAGCGGATGAGTATTTCATGGCTTGCTGAGAAACCCAAAGCCTGAGATGAGGCGCTTGTCAGTAGGGAAGAGCAGGTGTGGCTCGGAATCCCAGAGAGCGGGCTGAAGGGGAAGGCGCCTGTGGTCTGTGGGGAGTCGGCCGGGATCCTGGGCGTGCTGAGCCCGCTTTGGCGCCTGGTGCAGCGTCAGTGGATGAGCCAAGCGGAGGCTGGTGGCTGGACAGCTGCAACCCTTGACTTTTGAGATCTCTTGCAAGCAGCTTCGGCCGGACCGCTTCTGACCATCTGGCTGTGCTCAGTGCCCGCCATGTGGCAGTTGCAAGCCGGTGGGGGGAAGCGGTCCCGGCCCAGCTGGAGGAGGGCCTGCCGCTGGGGGTGCAGTTCTGCCGTTTGGCTGGTTTTTCGGCCTTTGCCTAGAATTTAGCTGCCTCCCCCTGGCCTGACGAGCCAGTGCAGGGCCTGCATTGCACTCCCACTGCTCGTGTGGGGCCGGACCCTCCGCAGGCAGGAACAGACTTGCCAGGCGCTGCCCCTCCTTCCCTCCCGCGGTTCCCGCCCACAGCCGTTTCTCCCTCCCCAGCTATGTGCTGACCCTCATCACGGATGGCATGCGGAGCGTCCGGTCCTTCCACTTCGACAAGGCAGCGGCCAGTGTCCTTACCACGTGTGTAAGTGCCCTTCCGTTGCGGGGCACCCCCGGTGGGGGGGCCGGTCGGGGTGCTGCGGGGCGCCCTGGGGCAGGTGTGGCGTGCGGGACAGCTCTGTTCTGACAGATCAGATGGGCGGCGTGCAGTACATGCCGCAGTTCATGCCCTTTGGCTGGAATGGCCCCCAGAAGGGGAGAGCAGGCCTGGGGGCGCTTGACCGGAGGGTCGGAGGTGTGGCTGGAGGGATGCTGTGCAGGGCGCAGAATGGACCCCTTCTGGTGGGCGGGGGGCTGGCTTTGGGGAGGTTCATTTGGGAAAGCAGGTCTCTTACAGGTGGGAAGTAATTGCTAATAATGCCAATTTCCAGAAGCTGCTCCACAAAGGGGCCTTTGTGTCTGCGTGATGCACGATTGGGTGCATTATTTCTGAGATCAAAGAAGTGCATCAAGATCCCAACAAAATGGATATATAGTAGACCTTTCAGGTTTTAGAAACATGGAAACAGAGCGAGTCAGAAGGGGCTCCCTGGCCATCTAGTCTGACCCCCGGCTCTGCTCACGACATGCCCACCATGTGCATGTCCAGCCTGTCCTTGGACACCCGCACCAATGGGGCCTCAACGACCCCCCGTGGAAGCCCATTCCACCCCCTTGGGGTCCCAACTGTCAGGAAGTGCTTCCTGGCATCCAAATGGGACCTGGGTTCCCTGAGCTTGGCTCTGTTGGGGCGCGTCCTCCGTCCTCTGCAGGGGAGAACAGGTCTCTATGCACCTCCGTGTGACACCCCCTCACGTACCTGCATGTTTTCCTTTGAAGAGTCCTGTTACGGTTTTTGGGTAGAAAAATAATCCTAGCAGGAAGCTTGAGTTTGTTTTTAGAAACTCGTACCCCTGAGTGAGCTGCTTTACTCTTTCTTCCCGCTTGTTTTTCCCCTGGAGACTTGCTTTTCCCATCGTTCTGCTGTGTGCAACAGGCCTCGCCAGTCCCAGTGGGCCAGAGAGGGGAAGGGAATTCCTCCGGAAGGCATGGGCTGAGCTGAGATGCAGTACAACGGGCAGCGTGTTGCGCTGGCACCGCAGGCCTTGGGCTCAGACCCTGGTTCAGCGCTGAAGTTTGCTGGGGGACCACCTTGGGCCAGCTCCCCCCATCCTTTCTCTTCAGCCTCACAGACGGGAGGAGGGTGGCTCTGCCCGCCTGCTGAATGCTTTGGTGCGGCGTCGAGAGGCAGGGCTGATCCATGCTGCCGCTCCAGCCCAGAGGGGTTGCTGGTGGCCTTGGAAGGCCTCCGCTGCCTCGTGGCACTTCTCCGGCCTTGTTGGGCACTCCCGCTCTTTGCCTCCTAAATCATCCTTCTGGTTTTGAAGTTTTTAATACTTGACGAGCTGTTCAGTGTTTCCATGTGTCGAGCATTTCATAACCTGCCTCGGTGGATCCCAGAAAGGGGCGCAGAGGTGCCGTTGTGGCCACTGTCGTGAGAGTGCTCAGGGTGCTGACTTGCCTTCCCCCGCCTGGATCGCAGATGATCACCATGGATCCCGGCTACCTCTTCCTGGGCTCCCGCCTCGGAAACTCCCTCCTCCTGAAATACACCGAGAAGCTCCAGGAGCCCCCCATGAGCCTGGCCAAGGACGCTGCGGAGAAGGTGGTGAGTTCAGAGGGGCCTTCCCGTCCTCGTCCCAAGAGGCGGCGGTGCTCAGGGGGCTGCGGGGCCTCCCTGGCGGAGGAGGCCGCGCACCTCCGAGGGCAGCTCGCTCTCGGCAGCGGTGGGGAAACTGCCCCCCCCACACACACAGTCACTGGTCTCCCGGGGGCATGATGGACTCTGGCAAGAACTGCGTGGCCGCAAGTTCCCCTCTGGCCCGCTGGGACTGAGGAAGGCAGGGGGCGGACGAAGACTCTCCCATCAGCACGCGACTTTCTTCACTGGCAGGACGAGCCTCCCGTCAAGAAGAAGCGTGTGGAGCAGCCAGCAAACTGGGCAGGTGGGTGACTCAGCCCCGCAGCAGAGGGGGCCTTGGCCCCGGGGAGGCTGCTCCCGCGGCGCCCTCTTTCGGCAACCGGGGCAGGCAGGGCCCTGCATGGAGCAGCGGCCACGTTCTGTGGTGATCCTGCAAATGATGCAAGCCATCTTTCTCGCGGTTTTGTGCTCCTGGCTCTGCTTCCAGCACCCGCCCTGCTGCCGCCTTCCTTCTGTGCCCCCGCCTCACTGCCCGCAACGGGCCTCCTCTGGGCTGGTGCTTGTGGCCTCGGGCGTAAAGGGGAGGGGCCTCTTTCCCACCCCGGGTTTGCCCGGCGCCTCCCTCCATCGCCTTCTCAAGTGATTTTGGGTCACGCTGATACCTGGAAGGCTTTGCATGTCCTGCCGGCCCGTTGCACACCTCGCGTGTGACCCGGAGCACCCCCAGGCATTCTGGGCATCTCCAGCGCGCCTTCCGTGACTCCTTTCCTGAGGATTTGAAAAAATGGGGTGTGGGGGGAAGCGGCAACAGAGGGCGGGGAGGTGCCTGGGAACTGGTCCTCCGCCAACCCGGGAGCGGAGGCCGAGGAAGAAAAGCCAGGGGACAAGGCGAGGGGCCCCTCTCCCAGACGCACCCTATTCCTTCCCGGGCAGGGGGGAAGTCGGCTCCGCAGGATGAGGTGGACGAGATCGAGGTGTACGGCAGTGAAGCCCAGTCTGGGACCCAGCTAGCCACCTACTCTTTCGAGGTACCACTTGGGGGCTGCTCCTGAGGCCGTCCCCGGGGCGAGATGGTCGGCCGTGGCCCGTCTGTGCTGCCCTGTGCCCTGGAAGGGAGGGTGGGAGAGGGGCAGCTCAGTGCCTGGATCTGGTTCCTGGGCCGCTTGCTTTGCTGCACGACCCGTTTAAGGCAGGGCCAGAGCAAAGCTCCTTTCCTTGGGTCAGGAAAGCCCTGGACCTCCAGGAGACCGAGGCCTTGGCCGCGGCTGAGCTGCATGTGGCTGATGCGCTCTCTTCTGGCAGGTGTGTGACAGCATCCTGAACATCGGTCCCTGTGCCAACGCCGCCATGGGCGAGCCGGCCTTTCTCTCCGAGGAGGTGTGTACCCGGCTGGCCTCTCCAGCCTTCCTGGCAGCCCCTCTCCTGGGCCCTGGAGGGCGGCTGCTTTCAGCCCTTGCTGCCTCCGGGAGGGGAAGGTGGACGAGGTGCCTGGGCCTGAAGGAAAGGCCAGCACAGACCTAGCAGGTCAGCGGAGGGAGCGCCGTGCGCTTGGGACTTCTGCCATCCTGTCAGCTCCCGGGGCCAGGATGGACCTCGGGTGTCTGGAGAAAATGGGGCGCCCCCTTTGCGGAGGTCGCTGAGGCGGCTTCCCCAGGCAAGCGCCTCACCGCGGGTGCCCACCCGCCTTCCCTTCCAGTTCCAGAACAGCCCCGAGCCCGACCTGGAGATTGTGGTGTGCTCCGGCTACGGCAAGAACGGGGCCCTCTCAGTGCTGCAGGTGAGCGAGCGCCTGCGGGAGGGGCTGCGGGGCGCCCTGTGCGAAGGCCTGCGCCACGAGGAGTGTCTGGCGCAAGTGAGGTAGCAGTGCCACGGTGGCGGCGGCGGCGGCAGCGTCCAGGCCCACCAGGGCTGCCCCAGAGATCATTGGGGCCGCCTGTAAGCACCTAGGGACAAAGGGGGCAGGGCAGGGCAGCCCTCCGAGTAGCTGAGGACCAGCCGCCAGGAGCCCTCGCGCAGGCGCCTCCGCGGCACAGTTGCTGCACGTCTCCCGGCCGAGCCTTCCCGAGTCCCACCCCAGAGTGGGCAGGCGTCCAGTGTGCAGCAGGACGCCCGGGCCCCCTCTCCTGCCTTGCGCGCCACTCGGCCTTCTACCTGTGGGGCAGGGGCCACGGGCCCTTCGCGGGCCCTACTGTTTGGGGACATTTGGATGTTTGAGAGCTCTTGCGAGGAGCAGGCTGCTGATGGTGGGAGAAGGGGGCGACTGGTGGGTCGTGAGGACGGGTGGCGAGGGGAGGGGCTGGAGGTCGTGGGGAGGGGCTTCTCCCTCAGGCTGTGGAGGTTCCATGGTTTTGTCCAGAAGCCATCTAAGCTGGTGATCAAGGTTGTGTTTGTGAAAGCAAAGTCCATGGTTCCGCCGTGTGCTGTAGGTCTGTCTGTCCTGAATCTCCCGCCAGCCGCCTTCACGGAAAGCCCCCTTTGGGTTCTGGCATGAAGCGTGCAAGGAAAAGTCTCCCTCCCCACTTTCTCCACACCCCGTGTAACTTTGCACACTTCTCTCCTGTCTTCCCTTTCCGGCCGTTTTTCTGAGCGGAACGATCCCGGATGTTGTAGCCTTTCCTTGCAGGGGGGTTGCGCGAGCCCCTTGACTCTTCCCTGCTCCAACCGTTACCTGGAACGCGTCCCTTTTTGAGATGCATCGGCCAGAACTATGTGCAGCAATCTAAGTGCGGTTCGAGGGAAGGACCGGTGGACACGTCTCAGTCAGGGCAGCTTACCTGCCCGATCCCAATAGCCGTGTTGAAAGCCCGCCCTGAGGGCCGGATCCGTAATGCCCCCCTCTTTCCAGCAGAAGAGCATCCGTCCTCAGGTGGTGACAACCTTTGAACTTCCCGGCTGCTATGACATGTGGACTGTGATCTCGCCGCAGAAGGCAGAAGAGGCAGCTGTACGTGGATCCCCCATTCTCGGGGCCCCCAAAGGGGGTCATTGTATTGCCGCCCCTCGGGGCAGGGAAGCCCGTGCGTGGGGTCTGAAGGCTGCCTGCTGCCTGGCAGTTGCTGCTCAGAGGTGCCCTGGCTGACGCCGTTGCCCAGTTGCAGTTCGGGCTGGTGGCTCTTCCCCGGCATGCGTTCCCGTCCACCCTGAAGGCCGCTGAGAGCCAGTGGCCCTGCCTCCGAGGCTCAGTTCAGTAGCACACGCTCGGAGGTTGGGGGCAGGCTGAGCGTGCTTGTGTTGCACCCGGGGTGGCTGTTGAAATGGGGTCCTCATGTTCTCCGCTCTCAGCCAAAATAGCAACCACGGCGAGCAACCCAGCAATGAGTCATTGGTCCTCTTCATGGGTGGCTCTTGCTTCATAAGCCACGGGCCACTAGCACGGCCGGGTTCAGACAACGCCATGACCCATGGTTCGCCAGCAAGGCACGCTCAGTCTTTGAGCAGGGCTTATTGTGTGGCCCAAACCCAGCCCAGAGGAGGGCGCTGCACACCTGCCGGGGACTGTGGCACCTGAGCGCACGCAGCGCTGGGTCGCTCCCGGCCTTGGGCCGTCTCAGGCCCAGCCTCTCTTCACCATGGGCAAGCAGTCTGTGTCCCATGTCTAGCAGGAGGAAGACGCTTCTGGGGAAAGTACAGAAAAGGAGCCGCCCCCACCGGAGCCGGCTGATGATGGGAAGCGGCACGGGTTCCTCATCCTGAGCCGCGAGGATTCCACCATGGTGAGTGTCCAGAGAAGCTGCGGCAGGCGGGGTGGCCCGGGGAGTCCCAGGGGCCACGCTGAGCACGTGGAAGTGGCAGCCCGGAGGTGGCGGAGGGGGCCTGCAAGGGCCACGGGTGTGGAGCGCTGCCGGAGGGCTGCGGCAGGAGGCGGGAAGGGGCCCGCCTGCCCTGTGCTGCAGCCACCGCGGACCAGCTGGCAGCAAGGGAGGGAGGCCCAGGCTGGAAGGGCCCATGGGAGCGGCCCAAAGGGTCGCCTGCGAGCCACGTTGCCCGGGGCAGCCCATATAGCAGTGGGGCCGGGCCGAGGCTCGGGAGCCGCACGCAGCTCTTTGAGTTTATTTTGCGGCTCGTGCTCGCCTTCCAGGACCCCTGCGGGCACCGCTTGCCACCCACTACCTGCTGCTGTGTGGCTCGTTACCGGATGTGGCTCTTCCGTTCCCCTGCTCTATAGCATCCGTCCCCACCCTGGGACTCTCTGGGCTGCAGCTCCCCACATCCCCCCCCCCCCAGGCCTGGTAGGAGCTGCAACCCAACACCTTGAGTAGGGCACCCGGCCGGGGAAGGCTGCCCTGTTTGATGCTGCTCAGCAGCGCCACTCCCAGCAGGGGGCCCCTGCTGTGGACGTGGCAGAATGGACTCGAGGTGCAGCAAACCAGATTCATGCTGGATCCCAGGAAAAGTTTCCCCACTGCCAGAGCAATACAACAGTGGAACCGGTTGCCTGGGAGGTGGGGGGCTCTCCCACACCGGAGGCATTGGAAGAGAAACTGGGCAGCCCTCTGAGTGGGAAGGTGTGACTTGGTGACCCGCGAGAGCAGCGGGGGGGGGGGTGGACCCGACGGCCTTCTGGCCCCTCCGCTCGGCTGTGATTCCATGGTGTCCTTTCCTGCTCATCGTCCTCCGTGCGCCTTGTGCTCCCACAGATCTTGCAGACTGGCCAGGAGATCATGGAGCTGGACACGAGCGGCTTCGCAACGCAGGGCCCCACCGTCTACTCGGGCAACATTGGCGAGAACCGCTACATCGTGCAGGTGTCTCCGCTGGGCATCCGCCTGCTGGAGGGAGGTCAGCTTTGACGACGGCCCTTCCCGGGCAGAGCCCCGTCCTGGGGACAGATCCCCTCGGCGGGGGGTGGGGGGCGGCGGGAGCACGCGAGCGCCAGGCCCCTCGCAGGGGCTCCGCGTGTCCTGGTGACCTGAGCTCTGGGACCGCTGGGGGAGCTGCTCCGAGGGGCAGAGCCTGCGGCTCTGGGGCGGCTCTACATGGCACTGCCTGTGCTTCCGCCCGCAGTGAACCAGCTGCACTTCATCCCTGTGGACCTCGGCTCGCCCATCGTGCACTGCGCCGTGGCCGACCCCTATGTGGTGATCATGAGCGCCGAGGGGCAGGTCACCATGTTCGTGCTGAAGAGCGACTCCTATGGGGGGCGGACCCACCGCCTCACCCTGCAGAAGCCCCAGCTGCACCACGTGAGCGGGGGCTCCGGGCGGGAGGGCGGCCACGGTCGCTGGGGTGGGGCTGGGCGGGCCTCAGGTCAACGGGGGCTGTTGCTGCCATCGCATCGTGCAAATCGAAGATCCGCTCTCCTGCCTGGACTGGCCCAGCCGGAGCCTCCGGGCGAACCCACTTCTTTTTGAAGGATTGGTATTTCCAGCCCGTTTGCACCTGTGCCTGGTGAGCAGAGGAAGTTTAGCAAGGCGGGTGATCTGGGCAGGCCTTTTCCTTCCCCCCCCGCGACTCCATCCGTGCTCTTCAGCTAGCAGAGGCAGAGTGGACTGTGCGGAACAGGCTCCCCGCGGTCTCTCTGCACCGCTTCTGGAGGCCTCCGCAGAGAGCCCCTACCTGCGCAGGTGCGGAGGCAGCCCAGCTGCGGCGTCGGACAGCAGGCGGGGTGGGGACGGGGGAGGCCTTGCGCGGGGGGTCGAAACGGCAGGCCTGCCGCTCGGCGTGCTCCGGGCGCTCCCGGAGCGGCCTTGTCCTGAGGCCGCCCCCGCTGTCCCTGCAGCAGCCCAAGGTGATCGCCCTGTGCGTGTACCGGGACGTCAGCGGCATGTTCACCACCGAGAGCCACCCGTCCACCTCCCGCGAGGAGCTCTCCACGAGGAGCCAGTCCGAAGCAGAGGCGCCCATCCAGGACATCAGGTGGGGCGGGCACGTTCAAGACCCCTTCGTTGTGGGGGGGCTCTGCTCAGCCAGGAGGAGGAGGGGTTGCTGGGCGCTGCATCGGGGGACTTTTCCTGCCCACCTGGGAGGTTTTCGGCCGTGCCCCATCCGGAGCGTGGCTGGAGCGGGCCTCTGCGGTGGGTGGGCCCGCTTCCTCCCGTGGGCAGCGGGCGAGGTGCTGCCAGGGCCGCCCAAGCCTCTCAGGGGTAACCCCCTGCCCTGCCCCCCTGTCCCCCCCCCCCCGGCTGCAGCAACACAGTCGATGACGAGGAGGAGATGCTGTACGGGGACTCGGGCTCCCTCTTCAGTCCCAGCAAGGAGGAGCCGCGGCGCTCCAGCCTGCCCTCGGCCGACAGGGATCCTCACCAGTACAGAGCGGAGCCCACGCACTGGTGCGTGCTGGTCCGGGAGAACGGCACCATGGAGGTGAGGCCTGCCCGGGGCCGGTGGGGTGAGCACGGCGTGGCGGCGCCCATCTGTGGCTGGGCTGCAACGGGCGCCACCTCTTCCCCGCAGATCTACCAGCTCCCCGAGTGGCGCCTGGTCTTCCTGGTGAAGAACTTCCCCATGGGGCAGCGGGTGCTGGTGGACAGCTCCTTCGGCCAGCCGGCCAGCCAGGGCGAGGCCAAGAAGGAGGAGGTCATCCGCCAGACCGAGATGCCGCTGGTCAAGGAGGTGCTGCTGGTGGCCCTGGGGAATCGGCAGAGCCGGCCGTACCTGCTGGTGAGTTCCGACGGCGCCTCCGACGGCTGCGGCTGGGCTCCGCCTTGGCCTGCCTGCACCTGCGGTTCTGTCCCACGTGAGGCGTGCAAAAGGCCGCGGCTGAAACGCAGCCGGCCGGGAATGCCCCCCTTCCAGGAGGTCAGCCCCTCCCCTGGCATCGGGGCAGCGTGATCTCTCTCTCGAGGGGTGCGAGGCATGTGCCCCACCGGCTGCGGGCGGGGAGAGGCAGGGCGCCCAGTGCAGCCAGGGGGCAGGGCAGGGCAGGGCAGGGCAGCTTTTGATCGGGCTGAGGAAGGTGCCAGCCAGCCTTTCAGCGGAGAGAAACCCTTCGAGCAGTGGGAGCCTCTGGCAAGACAGCCGGCCAAAGGCGGCATCCTTGACCGGCAGCAAACAGCGACTCAGGTGACCAAACGCAAAGGTTCCTTTGCACAACGGAGGCGGGAAAGCCCAGTCCGTGAATCCCACCCCCGCTGCACTCACAGACCTTCCAAGCGCCCCGTTATTCGTAATGGGCATTCTTGAAATTTGTTTGCACATCCCATAATTTAAATACAACTTGAGACGCTCCAAGTGGGAAGGATCTTGGGATCGTTGCAGATCACAAGCTGAAGATGAGCCAACCATCTGGTGTGGCTGCGAAAGGGGCAAACACTGTTCCGGGATGCATTAGCGGAAGGCTCACTTCCAGATCTCCCGGTGTCCTGGTTCCCCTCTGCTCCGCACTGGTTAGGCCTCACTGGGAGTCCTGTGCCCAGTTCTGGGCCCCTCAGTCGGAGACGGAGGCAGGCAACCTGGAAAGGACGCAGAGGAGGCAACAAGGGTGATCTGGGGACCGGAGCCTGAGCCCCGTGAGGAGAGAGGGAGAGGACTGGGCACGTTCAGCCTTGAGGAGGGAAGACGGAGGGGAGGCAGGATGGCGCTCTGCACGTCCTGGAAGGCAGTCGCCCAGAGGAAGGCCAGGCTCTCTTCCAGAGCGCCCTGGACTGCAGGGGCTGAAGTTGCAGGAGGGCCGGTGCCGGTTGGGCGTCAGGAATGGTGCCCTGGCCACTGGAGCAGCACAATGGGGTTGGCGTTAGCGTTAAGGGTTAAGAAAACCAG
This sequence comes from Varanus salvator macromaculatus, assembly GCA_023646645.1. Taxonomy (NCBI): domain Eukaryota; kingdom Metazoa; phylum Chordata; class Lepidosauria; order Squamata; family Varanidae; genus Varanus; species Varanus salvator. The sequence continues at coordinate 40,208,667 of JAIXND010000777.1, read as the reverse complement.
GGACCTGCGATGTTATTACAATTACTACATTTATTTCATTTTGAGACTGCCCCCTTGCTGGAGCTCTCCGGGTGGCTTACAGCAAGTCATAAAATAAAGCTGGATGCATTACAGATATCGAAAAACAATGTTTTATTGCTTAAATCATAAACCCACCAGGGAGGCAGTGGCTCTCCTATGCTGGAGGCACTCGAGATGAGGCCGGAGAGCCCCCTGCGGGGGATGCTGCCCCTGGAGTCCCGCACTGAGGAGGGGGCTGGACCCGGTGGCTCCGGCCCCTTCTGGCTCTGCTGTTGGATGGAGCTCCCGGATCTGGCTGAGGGCTTCCCGGGGCTCTGGCCCCATCCGTGCAGGCAGATCCGTCCCAAGGGAGGCGTGAGGGTGGCCGTCCTGGACACCCTTACTTGGGAGCAAGGCAGCTTGGCTTGTGGAGCTTCCGCGTGAGCCGTGGGCACTGCTGCAACAGGGCAGAATCCGGCGCCAAGCGAGCGAGCTGACCTGTGCTGGTGCGGGGGGCTTCCCTGCTTCTCCCACCACCCGGAAGCGTTCCTGAGCTGCCCCAGGAGGGCCCCCGGCTCCCTGGGGAAGTTTTGGGACAGCCGGGGTGCTGGGTGCACCGTGGCTGCTCTTCCTGCCTCCCAGCACGGCCTTCGTTGGTGGGATGGGAGCGGAGGGGCCCCGGCAGGCCGTGGTGCCGCCCTGGCCGCCAGCCACGGTCTGGAGGGCAGAACGAGGGGCGGGCGGAAGCACGGCTCACTTCCCGTGTCGCCGGCAGGTCCACGTAGACCAAGAGCTGCTAATCTACGAGGCCTTCAACCACGACTCCCAGCTGGGCCAAGCCAACCTCAAAGTGAGGTTCAAGAAGGTGAGTCCCTCGGCCCCCTTGCCCCCAGGCGCTGCAGCCCCTTGCAGTCGGCCTCCGTCGTCTGTGCTGGCCCCTCTCCGTCCGTCCGTCCGTCTTTCTGCCCTTCGCTGCGTTCGTGCTGCTGGCCAAGTGAAGCAGCACGTCCTGCTGGAATGACGCGTCCCTTCCGCCAAGATGCCAGAATGTGCACTGCCAGTTTACAGAAAACCCCACATGGCCGGGGCTCCTCATTGCGCTCTCCCTCCCTCCCATGAGGTCCCCCATAACATTAACTTCCGGGAGAAGAAGCCACGCCTGTCCAAGAAGAAGCCGGAGAGCGTCAGCGGGGAAGAGCCGGCTGCTCCGCGGGGGCGGGTGGCCCGCTTCCGCTTCTTCGAGGACATCTATGGTTACTCGGGGGTGAGTCTCTGAGGGGCGGGGCGGGCAAGGCCGTGTCTCTGGGGAGCTGCAGGGCAGGAGTGGGGGGCTGTGTGTGCCGGGCGCCCTGCGTCCCACCCTGGCACCTTTCCTCCGAGGGATCCTGTGCGGCTGGCGGGAGGGCCTTCCCCCGTCCCTGGGGGGCTCTGGGCAGCCGCCTGGGGCGAGAGGGCCAGCAGTGCGAGTGGGTGTTTCCCTCCCAGGTGTTCATCTGCGGCCCCTCCCCACACTGGCTGCTGGTGACCTCCCGGGGGGCCCTGCGCCTGCACCCCATGACCATCGACGGCCCCATCGAGTCCTTTGCCCCCTTCCACAACGTCAACTGCCCCAAGGGCTTCCTCTACTTCAACCGGCAGGTATGTGGCTCCTGGGGCTGGGAGCGGGGGGTCCGGGCCCCCCGCCTGGCGGCAGCCAGGGACCCACATCCCCCGTGGGTGTCGGGGCAGCTCCCACAGTACGCGGGGAATGAGGCCTTGCCTGTCGTCCGGCTGCAGGGGGAGCTGCGGATCAGTGTCTTGCCTGCCTACCTCTCGTACGATGCTCCGTGGCCCGTCCGGAAGATCCCGCTCCGCTGCACTGCCCACTACGTGGCCTATCACGTTGAGTCCAAGGTGGGGACCTGCGCGGGCGCAACGCACGCAAACAGCCTGGGTGGGAGCAGATGCCGGGGGGGCTTAACGGTGCTCTGGGGGCAGAGGACCCCCAGAGACTCCACCTTGTCCCCGCCCCCTCCTGCGTGGCTTGGCACCCCCAGGCACCTGAATGGACCCCCCTCCTCCGGCAGGTCTACGCTGTGGCCACCAGCATCAACAACCCTTGCACGCGGATCCCACGCATGACGGGCGAGGAGAAGGAGTTTGAGACCATCGAGCGGGGTGAGTGCGCTTGCGGCGGAGGCGGTGGCTGGGAGCCCGGGGCCCCCGGAGAGCGCACCTGGGGGGCATTTGCCAGCCCAGGGGCCCGTCCTGGTGAACTCTTGTGAGGACGAGCTGTGCAGCATCGCAGAGCCCGGCCTGCTGCCGAGGGCGCCTGCTGCCTGCGCGAGTGTTCCCGGGAGCAGCGCCAGGCAGGCCGCGGTCCCTCTCCGCCCAGCTCTGGAGCAGGCCCTCCGGCGAGTGCCAGGGTCCCTGGTTGGGAAGGGCCTCCCCTGGCCCCAAGGCCTGGCCTCTTGGGGGAAGCGGTGAGGGTGGGCCCTGCCCCTTGCCTGTGGGCACAGGCACTCTGCCGCCGCCGCGGCGCAGCCCCTCCTGCTGCTGGGCCAAGCCCCTCTCTCGGTCCCTCCTCCAGATGATCGCTACATGCACCCGCTGCAGGAGGCCTTTTCCATTCAGCTCATCTCTCCGGTCAGCTGGGAGACCATCCCAAATACCAGGTGAGGCGCGGGAAGCGCCGGGCGGAAGGCAGCGGGGGGCCTTGGCTGGTCCCTGGCCCACCCCTCGGAGGAGTGCAAGCGGGCGGCAGAGGGCTGCAGCGGGGCAGGTCCCCCCTGCCCAGCACCCTGCTTCCCTCAAGCGCCAGCCAGGGTATTTCCCAGCAGCCCCAGGCAGGCTCCCCCCGACCCCCACTGCGTTCTGACCTTGGGGCAGCGAGCGTGGCCGGTGCTCTGCCCGCCTCAGTGGCGAGTGCAGCCAGCCTGGGGCAGGTGGCCCATGCCTGGAGGAAGGGCTCCCTCCCCCCGGGGCTGCCGGCCGGGGGGGCAGCCCGGCTCTGCAGTGGGGGGGCGGCAGGCCTGCCCCCCTTGCTCAGCCCTCCGCGCCCCGCCCTGCAGGATTGACTTGGAGGAGTGGGAGCACGTGACCTGCATGAAGACGGTGTCCCTGAAGAGCGAGGAGACGGTCTCGGGGCTGAAGGGCTACATCGCCGTGGGCACGTGCCTCATGCAGGGCGAGGAGGTGACCTGCCGGGGGCGGGTGAGTCATCCTGGCCACTTCTGTGGCAGGGCCCAGCCCAGCGGCCTTCCGGCCTGCACAATGGGAGGGCAGGGGAGGCGAGGCGAGGCGGAGGTGCGGCAGGGATCCTCCGGGGCGCGCCGGGCGGCCTCCCGCACTCACTCGCTGCCCTGCCCGCCTCGGCAGATCCTGATCATGGACATCATCGAGGTGGTGCCGGAGCCGGGGCAGCCGCTCACCAAGAACAAGTTCAAGGTGCTGTACGAGAAGGAGCAGAAGGGCCCGGTCACAGCCCTCTGCCACTGCAACGGCTACCTGGTGTCCGCCATTGGCCAGAAGGTGAGCCGCCCGGCAGGGGAGCGTGGGGCGGGTCCCGGCGGGCTCGCTCGAGGTCGTGGGCCTGCAGCCCTGCCCGGGGCCTCGGGGGGCCTGTTGGTGCCCACGCCCGCCTGAGCCCCGGTGCCTGCCCTGCCCTGCCCTGCCCAGATCTTCCTGTGGAGCCTGAAGGACAACGACCTGACCGGCATGGCCTTCATCGACACGCAGCTCTACATCCACCAGATGATCAGCGTCAAGAACTTCATCCTGGCGGCTGACGTGATGAAGAGCATCTCGCTGCTGCGCTACCAGGAGGAGAGCAAGACGCTCTCCCTCGTCAGCCGGGTGCGGGCGCCGCTGCCGGTCTGGGCGGTGGGTGGGCGGGCGGCCCAGCCTGCCCCGGCCGAGCTGACTCCCGCCTCTCCCCCCAGGACGCCAAGCCCCTGGAAGTGTACAGCGTGGACTTCATGGTGGACAGCGCCCAGCTGGGCTTCCTGGGTGCGTAGCCGGGGGGCCCGGCCTGCCCCCCCCCCCCGCCAGGCAGTCTGGCCCATCCTCCAGATGCCTGGTCGTGGGGGGGGGGCAGGCGGGGAGGAGATCGCCGGGGAAGGCTCGCCCCCCCGCCAGCATCCCCTGCACCAGAGTGGTGTCATTCCGGCTGAAGGGTTTTGCCCGACGCGTCTGCCCTGCCCTGCTGGCCTGTGCCCGCTTGGGGGGGGCAGCAGCCCGCGGCTCCAGCCGCAGCCCCCTTGTTACGGAGCCTGCCGAGCGCGCGAGGGGGCAGGCCAGGGCGGGCCTGGTGCTGCGGCCCGACCACAGGAGAGCCGTTTGGGCCGCCGGCGAGGTCGCTCGCACTCAGCCCTGCGTTCCCTCGCAGGGCCCCTTCTGGGATGCAGAGCCGCCCGCAGGTCCGGGTGGGGTGGCCAGCAGTACCTTTTCCAGCCCGCTTCGAACTGCCGTGTAGCTTGAGCTGTGCCTCCCCCCCCAGCTTGAAAAGGAACGCAAAGGTCTGCATTAAGGGGACCGAATTGCGGTGCCAGACCTAGAGTCAGCCATGCAGATCGTTCTGAGTCCTGGCTGGGGAAGCAGCACAGCACAGCCTGCTTGAGAAAGCCCCCCCATCCCCCCCAGTAATCCTGGTACCCGAAAGTGCAGGCTGAAAAAAAGAGAGGGACGAAGCCCGGGTGCAGTATGGGAAGGGGCACCGCCACCCCTGCTGCTTGGAAGGGGCGTGGGGCAGTCCTGCCTCGGGGCGGCGTGGGCCCCGCTGATGCCGTGCTTGGAGCCCTCCCCGCGGAGGCCGCCACAGCCCTGGGCAAGGGGCCCCGGCCTGGCCAGGCCACCCCGGGGCCCGGCTGAGCTGTGCCACTCTCTTGCAGTGTCCGACAGGGACCGGAACCTCCTGGTCTACATGTACCTGCCGGAAGGTGAGCGCGGGACCCCGCCCTCTCTGCTCCCGGTCCCCGGTGGGCTGGCTAGCGGGGGCGGCTGGGCCTTGCTGTGTAGGATGTGGGGCTCAGCGGGGTCTCCCCAGCCCCGAGCCCCCTTCTCCCCTTCGCCAGGCGGCCTTGCCGTGCCTCACCGCGGCCTTTCCTGCCTCGGCCTGCAGCCAAGGAGAGCTTTGGCGGGATGCGCCTGCTCCGCAGGGCCGACTTCCACGTGGGCGCCCACGTCAACGCCTTCTGGAGGACCCCTTGCCGCGGCGCCACGGAGGGGCTCACCAAGAAAGCCATCGCCTGGGAGAACAAGCACATCACGTGGTTTGGTACGTGGGGCCCGGGGGGGGCAGTGCGGGCATGGCCAGGCTGTGGGGAGCCGTCGGGCCGGGGCTGACCTGGGTGCGGGGTTTGCACGGTGCGGGTCGAGCGTCAGAATCCAGGAAACGCTTGCTTCCGTCTTGGAAGGGCAGCCACCGTGTACGACGCGGGAGCTTGCAAGGAGGGGCATGTGCACTTGGGCGACAGTAGCTGGAGCGATGCGCTTCCGGGGCCTCCCAGGAAGGGGGCTGCTGCGGCGCTCTGGTGTGAACCGAACCGTTCCCTCGCGTGATGGGCGTGGGGTGGGACGCAGGCCCGGGCGGCCAAAGGGGCCGCCTCTGGGCTCGGCCTTCGGTGCTGCAGCAGAGGGAGCCGAGCGGGGCCGGGGGGCCAGGAAGCAGGCTCTGAGGCCGTGCCGGTTCTCTCCGCAGCCACTCTGGACGGGGGGATCGGGCTGCTGCTGCCCATGCAGGAGAAGACGTACCGGCGCCTGCTGATGCTGCAGAACGCGCTGACCACGATGCTGCCCCACCACGCGGGCCTCAACCCCCGGGCCTTCAGGTACCCTGCAGGCCGGCCAGGGCGCCCTGCCCCTCGCGGGACCTGGCCAGCCAGTGGCGGAGTCTCCCGGTCCCCCCTTTGCTGACACGCCGCCTCCCCCCCCCAGGATGCTGCACATGGACCGGCGCATCCTGCAGAACGCCGTGCGCAACATCCTTGACGGGGAGCTGCTCAACCGCTACCTGTACCTGAGCACCATGGAGCGCAGCGAGCTGGCCAAGAAGATCGGCACCACGCCCGACATTGTGAGTGGCCGGGGGGGGGCTGGGGAGTCGCTGCCCCCGCGGCTCCGAGGGGCGCCTTCCGCCGCTGCAGCTGGACTGGCTTGGCGGTCACTGCCGAACCCCAGAGCCATCGGGCGGGAAGCTTCGCCCGAGCGGCTCTCCGCGTGGGTGTTGGGGGGTCCCTGCTAGCCAGTTCTTGCTGCCTCCAGGAGGGAGCCGGGGGGCCCCCCTGGCCCCTTTCCCACCCGCTCCCCCCTCCCTCCACTCTGCTTCACAGCCCGGCCTTTTCTCACTTCCCTGCAGATCCTGGAAGATTTACTGGAGATTGATCGTGTCACGGCTCATTTCTAGTTTCCCTGGGGAGCGAGCGCCACCCAGCCCAGTCTCTCCCTCACCACCCACACGTGCCAAGCGCTCCTGGCTGGGCCGCTCGGCTTATCTATTGTATTTTTTTAAAAAAATAAACAGGAAAGGATTTCTCAAACACGTGGCACACTCGGAAGGGCAGCTGCCGGGCTGTGGAGCGCTGCGGGACCGCCTCCCGTGCCTCCCGCTGGGCAGCGTGGGAGCGAGCAGCATGGCCAGCCACGGCCCCGCAGGCCAGAAGCAGGCGGCGGCGGCGGCGTTAGGGGTTACGTGGCAAATGTGCGACCGCAGGCCCCAGAAATTACCCCGCGGGAGCTGCGCCTGCTCCTTTCGTCTTTATTGCATTTCAAATTATACACGAGAGGCTCTTTGTAAAGGCTTTGCGGCGAACGCAAGGTCTGTGGAGGCCACTCCGCTGCCGGGGTGCTTTTCGGGCCCGCAGGACTGGCGGCCCTGCTCCGAGCAGACGGCGCCCTCGGTGCTGCAACTGCTCCGATGTTAGTCATCCGCAAGAGGAGGCTGCTCGCCACAGCAGGGCACGAAGCGGCCCCGTAGCCTGGTCGTCCGGCTGGCACGGCCCCGGTCGCTCCCGCAAGACCTTGACCCCATGAGCGCGCGAGTTTCGGCAGGCCCGGCTTACGCCTGCAGGAATTCGTAGATCTGCTTCTGCTCTTCACTGGCACGCAGGAAACCGGCATAGACCAGGAAGCGCAGAAAAGAGGTAGCGAGCTTCATCGAGGTTACCTGTACCCTGGGTGGGTGGGTGGGTGGGAGACGAAAATGCGTAGAAATGACGGGTGGTCGGCAGGGGCGCGACGCAGCCACTTTGCTCCAGGGGGCTGGGGGCTCACACCAAGGTAAGCAGCCACGTCCGGCCATCTCCAGCCCCCCCACCCCCCCAGTCCTCTTACCTGAGCGCCAGCTCAAACATGATGCTGTTCCAGGCGGCACGGATCCAGCGGAAAAGGCCGAGGTTCCCGAGGCCTCCCGACTTCTGGCTCACGGCGTGGCTCCAGCCTCTCACCGCGCTGTGGAGACAGACGGGGAGCGGGGCCTGAGTGCCGACGGCGGAAGGGGGGGCCCATCCCAGGCGGACCCTCGTCCCGGAGCGTGGCGGCTGCCCCGTCTAAAAAGGGCTCAGTGCCCGGGCCCGGTTGGGGCTCTCTGGAGCGGGCCTCGGCACCCTCCGGCTCGGCTCGGCACGGCACGGCACGGCCCCGCTTGCCAGGCGTCCCCTTCCGGAGGGAAAAGCACCAGGGCCCGCTTCTGAGGGCATCAAGGATGCCGAGGGCGGCTCCCGCTCAGAAGCGCGAGGGGGGGTGTCGCGGGGACCGGACGCCGAGAGCCTCGTGCTGGCGGGGTCTGGCCGATGGCCCGGGAGAGGGTCGGCCCTTGGCAAATCCCTGTCCGCTGTGTAAATTAAAAGGAAGTGCCTCCGCCTTCACAGCTCGCAGCAAAGCGGCCTCCCCCCCGCCCCCGCGGGCACGTTCCAGGACGGTTCTGTGGCTCCTGGGCCGGGAAGCCACTTTTGCAACGGGGCCGACTTGTTGCGCTTCCTCGTCAAAGCATCTCCCGGCAGCCATGGCATTTCACAACAAGGAGGGAATAAACACTGCCTAGAAAAAAGTGCAACTCCCCAGCCCAGAAGCACGCGGGGGAGCGTGTGCACAGCGCTGTCCTTGCTGCTGCCGGCTGCCTGTCCCGGGGTGGGATCGGCACCGCAAGCCCAGGGCCAGAAGGGAGCCGGCAGGCGCCTTGGAAGAGCAGGGCTCCGGCCCGTGGCCGCCACGGCAGGCCAGATCACTCCACGCGCGGCAGCGGGCTAGGCTGCCTCTTGCGGCAGCGCCACAGGGCACATGCCTCCACGCGGGCCGGAGCATCGGGGCTCTGCCGCTCCCGCTCGGCGGGCCAGGCCCTTTGCCCCCCCCCGCCGCCCTCGGGCCCTGCCCACCTCTTGGCCATGATGTAGTAGCGGTCCACGGGGGCGCCCAGGGCCACGTTGATGCCCCGGACGGTGTTGACGTTGCGGAACACGAGCAGCATGGAGCGGGGCAGGTCCTTGAGCACCTGCATGATGCGGTCGAAGCGGTGCTTGGCCATGTCCTGCATGTACGCGGCCTCCTCCTGAGTCAGGACGTTGGACAGCGCCAGCTCGGCCATGTTGATCGGCCGCTGCAGCAGGATCTCGCAGAACAGGAAGTAGTCCTGGGCTGCGGGGAAGCCGGGCGTCAGCGGCCAGCGGCCCCGGAGGGCCCAGGGCGCGGGGGGGGGCGGGGGGGTCTGCTCAGATGCGCTTCTGCATGCGCTCCGTGGGCGGCACGGGGCGGCCACCAGCCCTGGGCCCACGCAGCTGTCGACGCGACGGGGAAGATGCTGAGCGGCGGCGTGGCTCGAGCTGGCCGAACGTGTCTGGCGGTCTGAGCGCAAGCATTGCCTTCAAAACCCAATTTTTCAAGAACTGCCTCCTTTTCGAAAGCCGTGCGTGCTTTCTGATGGATTCTATATATCTATACATAGATTCATGTTATAGATTATTAATCTAAATTACTGATCCATCATAGAGTAGCCGCCCTGCTTGTTACCTCTACTTGTGCCTTGGGTTGTAATTCCCATCATCTCCTGCCGGCGCCACCAGACTCCCTGTCCCAGAGGGAAGCCGGCCAAAACGCTGGCGCGCCTGCGCGCTCTGCGGTCCCAGGGCCGTGGCTTGGCCTCGGCTGCCCCCAAACAGCCCCGGGGACCTGCCGTCCGAACGCTTCAGCGAGGGAAGCCGCTGCCCGGGGACTGCGGGGGGGGGGGGGCGGCGCCACTTGGACCCAAGCAGGAGAGCCCGGCAGGCGCCCGGACGGACGCGCGCACATGCACACGCCCTGTGCCACCGTCCCGGCCCGCATCCTCACCCTTCACGCCGAGCTGCCGGGAGCAGAGCTGCATGGTTGCGTCGTCGCGCAGGATGATGGCCCGCCACAGCTTGCACAGCGCTTCCCGCTCCCTGGAAGCCGGAGCGAGGACGCTCAGAGGGGCTCAGCCTGGAGGGGGCCCCTGCCCCCGCCCCCCCCCGCAGCAGCCCCTGCCCTCCTTACGCGTCCTGCAGGAACTCGTACAGCCCGTGGTCCAGGAGGACGAGCTGGGCTTTCCCGCCGGGGCCCTTCCGCACCAGCACTGCAGGGGGGGACAACAGGCGCCTCCTCATTCCCGGCACGCGGGCCCTGCACGGCTTGCATGCCTCCTAGGCCCAGGCAGCCCCGCTCGGTGCCCCGTCCGCCCGCTTCCCGGCTGCAGCGGCGCCTGCCTGTGCCCCTCGCCACGGGCTAGTGCCCCAAACGCCTCCTCCCCAAACGCCGCCCGGCTCGCTTCAGCACCAAGGCCTTGCCGCTGCTGTGACCAGGGGAAGTAACAGCCCCCCAGGGGGCGGGCCGGACCCCCGACCGATCCCAGCCCCTGGAGGCAAGGCCAGGCATCCGCTGCCCCACCCCGCCCCACGGGGCTCTCAGGCACCCCCTCTCACCGTTCCCAGGGTGTGGGTCGGCGTGGATGAAGCCTGTGAGGAAGAGCTGCTCAGCGAAGGTCCGGATCAGCTTCTCAGCAGCCTGCAGTGAGAGCAGCAGGGGGCGCACTGGGTCCTCCTGGCTGGGCCAGAGCTCCCCCCACGGCCCAGCCGTCCACGCAGAGGAAGCGGGGGGCCCCCCAGCACACACCGATCGGGGCTCCGAGACACGGCAAACCCCGGCGGCTCCGCGGCAGAGCCAGGGTGCCCGGCCCCAAGCTGGAGAACCAAGGCGGCAGCCCGCTCCACGGGCTGCCAGCGCCCTCCAGCGTCCCCACAGGAAGTTGGGGGGCTCCCGCCTCAGCCTGCCCCCTGCCGCCGCCACCGCCACAGGCTGCCCGGCACTCACATCTGTGGGCTGCAGGCCTTGCCTCCGGATGCCTTCCACGTCGTTGATTTTGCAGCCTTCGTAGAAATCGGCTGTCAGGACCCGCTTGGGGGAGGCAGAGAGGAGAGAGGAGGTGAAGCCGCTCCGGCCCAGGCCAACCCGCCCCCCCCTCGAAGCTCAAGCACAAGGGCAGGAGGAACCATCCGGGCAGACACAGGAGAGGGCGAGTCCGCCTGCCCAGGTGTGTGAGCATTGAGGCCGGGACCCCAGAACCCCTGAAAACCGAGAAGGGGGGTCTGGGAGGGGTCCGCAAGCCTCTGCGGAGCCCCGGCACAGGTTGCAGCGGCCTGCGTTGGACAAGGGACACACTGGGGGCTCTTCTGGGGACAGGGTGCCCCCTCGCTCTCGCTCTCCCCCGACGTCCAGGACTCTGCCCCCCACAGACCCCCCCCCCGTGCGCCAGGTGCTGCCTCCGTGGACTCACCTTGCTGCTCATGGCCCAGTGCACACGGGGAACCACCAGGAAGCCGAGGTGCTCCAGCTCCTGGGCGCAGCGCTCCGAGTTGCGGCCCTCGTTCTCGAAGTCGAGCTCTTGAGCCAAGGTCCCCTTCAGGTCCTGCAGGGAGGAGACGGCCGGGCAGAGCGGGAGGGGATGCGGCGGTGGCTGGCACCGCGGACACCGTTCGCATCTATCTGGCTGCGCGAGCAGCGGCGGGTGGGCACGATTCCGGGGTGCCCGTGAGTCGGGTGTAGCGCGAGGGTTATGGAAGGCAGTGGGGTCCCCAGCCTTCGCCAGGATGCAAAGCGCTCCACAGCCCGCCTCCCTCGGGATCAACTCCCCGCGGTGCACGAGGCAGGCCACACAGACGCAAAATCCAGGGTTTGCTATCGCACCCTGGGGCTCAAGGCGCTCGACAGACACGTGGATCGGCTGCAAAGGGCCGAGGTTCTGCTTGCAAGCGCACTCTGGAGGTGCCTGGCGGAGTCGTGCGACTCAAGGGGAGGGGCTCGCGAAGGAGCCCGGCATGGAGCTTCCCAGCCCCTCTCCCATCCCTGCAGCTCCCCCACGGCTGCCTCCCCGCCTCTGTTTTGCACACAGTGTTTTCTGGAGGAACGTGAAGCAGGCGGAAGCGGAGATCAGCACACGGCCTCCGTTCCGGTTTTCTGCCCGCAGGGCCAGCTTTCCATCACCCAGCCGGCCACCTCGCAGGCCAACCAGTCTGGACCGGCCCCCTCGCGTCCTGGCAGGGTCAGCCCGGGGGTGGGCCCCCAGCTGAGCCTGCTGGCTTCTGCGCTGCTCCTGAGACCGAGCGCTCAGGCTGCACCCGCTGGGCCAGGAAAGGCCACGGAGGCAGGCCCCCCGCTTGGCCACGAGGAAGCAAGCTGGGGAATGCACGGATCTAGGCCCGTAGGGGCAGAAGCGGGGTCTGAGCCGGGCTCCCCCTTGCTCGACAGCCTCGCGAGAGAAGCCTCCACGGGAGAAGGAAATGGAGCACTGGGTCTCTCGCCGGAGAGCCCCGGGCAACCCCGCCAGGCGTACCTTCAAGACCCAGCTGAAGCCGAAGCTGGGGTGCATGATTTCGACGATGCGCAGCAGCAGCTCCAGCGTGCGGATGTCCCCCTCAAAGCGGTCCCGCAGGTCGATGTACTGCACCTGTGTGGCGGGGGGGAGCGCGATGAGGCCGGGGGAGGGGAGGGGAGGGGAGGCACGCAGGGAAAGGGCCGGGGGAGGCTGGCGGTGCCGGACCCCTGCCCCGCGGGACCACCTGGGGGTGTCTGGCAGCACCTCAGGCCGGGGCAATGTGGCACGGCCCACCTTCACCGCCACAGCGGTGCCGTCCTGCAGCCGGGCGCGGTGCACCTGAGCCAGGCTGGCCGCGGCGATAGGCTGGTAGTTGAACTCGCGGAAGAGCTGGTCGGCCCGGGCGTTGAAGTCCTCCAGGAAGAGGTCGTCCACCTGCAGCGGGAAGAGCCCCGGGAGGTCCGGCGGGAGCCGTAAGCCGCCGGCACGGGGCGGTTCTGGGGCAGCCGGTTGCCGGGAGGGGGCTGGGGACCCCTTCCCAGCCAAGCGTTCTCAGCGGAGTGGAAAAAACACCCAGCGAGGGAGGAGGAGGACGGAGCGGGGAGGGGAGAGACCCAGGCGAGCAAGCGGGAGGCGGGTTGGGGTCTGCCGAGGGCCAGCGGACCCCGGGGCCCGGGCAAACCGCGAAGGCCGCCTGCCACGCCTGGCGGCAACCGAACCCTCGCCAGCGAGCGGCTGGACGCCCCCCTCCCCGCTCTCACCTCCGTGTAGCCGCGCTTCAGGGCCCTGTCCTCCAGCACGCGCAGAGTGCTGACGTACTCGGGGGGCAGGAGGTGGTTGAGGGCGCAGAGCCCCTGGCCCAGCTTGACGTAGAGGCCCCCGTTCTCGATGGCCCCCCAGACGATGCGGTCCGCCGCCCGCTGGTGACAGCTGGACACCACCGCCAGGTACTCCGGGCTGCTCTGACGACAGGGAAGGGGGCGCGCGGAACGGGCTGTCAGAGCCGGCCAGCACCGCTCAGGGGTGGGGGGGCAGAGCTCGGCCCTCCGGGGCTCTGAAGGCTCCCCACACTCCAAGGAGGGAGGAGGGGGCTGCTCCAGTTGGGGCGCCCATGGGGGCACCCGCAGGGCCTCCGGGCAGCTCCCCTGCCCTGGGCGAGCCGCCATGACGGAGCAGACTCGGCCCCGGAAGCCTCCCGGCACAGATACGGGCCCAATCGGGCTTCCCACCCACTCCAGCCGGCACCGCTGCCCCCAGCAGGGGTGCCCTGGCGAGCCCCCAGCCCCTCAGGGAAGCCGCCTGGCCTGGGCTCTCCAGGGATGCCGCTCCAGGCCGCAGCGCCCTCACACCTCGGGGGTCGAACCGCAAGGGGGCTGCAGCGCAGTGTCGACCTGCCTCGACTACCCCTGCGGTCCCGGCCCGGCCCTCCCTGTGCCACTTCCCTACATCGGGCAAGCGAGCGAGGACCCCGAAGGACCCTCGCCGGACCTCCTGCGTCCAGAAAACCCCTGCACAGCTCTCGGCCGGCTGGAGGGCCCAGCGCCTCGGCCAACGCTGCAGGTGCCGTACCTCATCCAGGCCCCGCAGCGAGACGTGGTACGTCCACCAGTAATCCACGGAGATCTGGCAGCCCAGCTGCAGCGACCTTCGAGAGAGCGGGGAAGGCAGGAGGGCTGAGAACCCCCGCCAGCCCCCCCCGCCTTGGCACCTGTCCCTCCCTCCCTCCCTGCCTCCCTCCCTCCTGGGAATTCGGCCCAGTCTTGGATGAGGCCGGCTCCTTCCAGCGGGACTCCGGGAGCCTCTGGAGGGCAGCTCCTCATGTACCGCTGACTTCCAGGGGCCAGAGCTCGGCCCCAGCTCCCCTGAGCAAGAGCACCTCTGCACGCAAGCAGACTGCGTGTCCTGTGCATGGCAAGGCAGCCCCGTCTCTGGAACCGGGTGCAGCTGTCCCCAGGCAGGACACGTGCCCGGCAGCAGCCTCCCCAGTGTGGCCCTGGCGGGCCCCCACATCCAGCTACGGAGGGTGGGCCAGGGGCCCCTTCCCTGCCCCAGGCCAGCAGCCCTCCAAGACTTGAAAGACCATTCCCACCAGCGGCCGCCGGGGGGCCGCTCACAGCCGGACCCCGAACGGCACAGCGCAGGGCAGGGGCTGCTCAGCCGCCTCCTCTTCAGGCCGCCCCCACCGGCTCGGCGGCATGCCACGCAGAGGGGCGGCGAGCAGCTGTGGGGCAGGCTGTGGGGCGCGCAGCAGGGTCTGCCCCGGGGACGGGTGCAGGCGCAGCTACCTGAGGAAGCGCTGGGTGCCGGCGGCCATCAGCCTCATCCTGCGCCGCTCCTGCTTCCCGGCCAGGCCGTAGCAGGCGCCTGTGGCCAGCGGGAGCCCGAGCGCCGTGCCCAGGAGCACCTTCCGCAGCAGCCCCCGCCGTCCTCGCGCACTGCGGGAGAGGAGGAGGAGGAGGTCGGGGAGGAAGGCCGGGACACGACCTGAGCCGGGGCAGCCCGGAGAGCCCCTGCCCCGCAGGCTCCCAGTGCCGCCCACTGGCCCCACGGCTCCCAGACGGGAGAGCTGCCCTCCTTGGGGCAGGAGGGCCCAGCCACCTGCCCCGGAGGGTGACGGGCAAGGGCCAGCAAGGGCTGGGGCCAGGACCCCACTCCCTGGGGGAGCCAACTCGGAGCCTGAGCTACCTCACAGGACCGTTGTGAGGCAAAGAGGAATTGGGGCACACGAGTTCAGGCAGCTCACAGACCCAAGTGCCTGCAGCAGACCCAGAGCTGAGGAAGGGGGAGGCAGCGCGGGGGGGCCTCGCCAAAAGCCAGGCGCGTCCTTTGTGGCCCCCTCGTACGCGAAACTGCTCGGATTTCTTAGATGCATCCGTAGGAAAGGAGAGACCCGTAAAAAGCCTCCAGGCCGTTTTTCCTGAAGCTGCTCCAAGCTCAATGCCCTCTGCAGGAGCTGGACTACCGTCTCCCATCATCCCCCGCCAGCCTCAGAAAAGGGGTGCGGAAGCCACCCCCAGCATCGGGGAAGATCCCCCCCGGCCCCGTGAGTCCGATCACCCGCTGGCCAGAGGCACCGTGCTGCCCCTCGCGGGCGGCTCGGCCCGGGCTGCCCGTCTCCCGCCTACCTGGGGGCCGGCGCGGCGCAGTGCGGCCTGCAGTGTGGGGCCAGGGGGGGCCAGGGCGGCTTCCGGCGCTGCAGCAGGAGCCAGTGGAAGCGGCAGACCTGGGCGGGAGGCAGGACGATGCACGGTGAGACCCAGGGGCCGGCCCCGGGGCGGAGCAGCGGCGACGTGGCCCCCCGCCACGAGAGGTGGGGCTGCCCCTCCAGAGACGCCAAGAACGTGTGCATGGGGCCCGGGGCCCAGCCGCGGCCCAGCGTGGGCCGTGCACCTGGGCAGCGGGCTGGAAACACCTTGAGCTGGAGAGGCAGGTGTCGCTGAGCGAGGAGCGCGGAGCAGGCCCCCCGGCACCCCCTCAGTCGCCCCACTCTGGCTCGCGATGCGCAGCGTGCACAGGGCGGCGGGATGAGCGTGTGGGCGTGCAGACGCCAGGCTCCCGGGCCAGCCCTGGGCCACCGGGCAGCAGCTTCGGCAGGATGTGGCGGGGGCGAGACAGCGAGGCCGCCCACGCCGTGCCCCAGCCGGACCCTGCGGGGCTCCGAGTGAACGCGTGTGGGGTGGGCAGGGGCCCCCCCACGGCCCAGCAAGGCAGCCCGCCCGGCCCGCGTCTGGCTCCAGGCTCGCCCCGCTGCCGGCCATGTGCCGCCGCAGCCTTGGCGCACAGGGACTCTCCGGCCGGCCCAGACCTCCCGGGCGCAGTGGGCGGGGGGGCCGGGGGGGCTCCGGAGGCCTTGATCTCCTGTTCTCAGCCTGGAGGCGGCCGCCAAGGCCATCGGGGCTTATCACGGAGGACATCGGTGGGCCGGCTTGAGGGACTGCAGCAGGCCGAGGGAGGGAGGGAGGGCTGGCCGGCCCAGGCTGCAAACCGCCCTTTCCCTCACGGTTCGGCGCCCCGGCCATGCGGGAAGTGCCAGGGCGGGCGGGCACATGCAGTGGCCAGGCGCACGCGGGACCCAGGCGGGCGGGAGGATGTGGGACTCGGGTGCAGCAGAACCACCCGCGAAGGCCGTTGGAAGGCGCTCGGCCACTCGAGCCACCGGGGCCTCCAGTGGCAAGCGAGGCTCGGGGAGCACCCGGATCCGCCACCCCGCTCCCTCCAGGGGGGTGTGACCCCCCCCGAGCAGGCTGGAGTCCCCGTGTGCATTTCAGTCCTTGCACTGCACAGGGAGGGGGGCAGGGCTGGAAGCGGTGGGGCCGCACGGGAAGGCACGGGCGCACGAGGGCCGGGGACCTCTCCCCCAGCCGCCTGGTCTCTCCCAGAGAGGTCCCCCAAGGGCTCCCGCCCACACCCTCTTTTCCCGGGCTGCCCCAGGTTCCCCCACTTCCACCGAGAGCTCGGCTTCAGAGATGCGCTCCTGCATTGGCATCCGGATGCTCCCGTGCTGGGAACTTCCCCCGTTTCCAGCCCTGCGCTGCACGAACGCAGAAGACTCGCCAACCAGACAAGAACGGCTTCTGCTCACACCTGAGCACAAGTTTCCGGACCTCTGTGTTGCCCCTGGGAGACGCCTCGGGAGGCAGACGGCCGCCAGGCTCACGGAGGGCAGGGGGCAAGCAGCTCGACAGCCCCATTCCAGATGCAGCCGGACAGCCGCCTTGGTGGGCAGTGGGTACTGGACCACCCCACCCATGAGCCCCAGGGGCTGCGGGAACGGCAGCCCAGAACACTCCAAGGGCCACGGGCCACTCGAGCCCAGCACGCCTCTCCAGCAAACGCCAGCAGGCGCCCCGAGAAACCCCCACGCGGGACGGGAGCTGGGCGGCCCCCTCACCCATGCTCCTCAGCAACCGGGCACACGGGCAGACGCCTCCCGTGCCGGAGAACGGCTCGCAGCCACGGAAAGCGCCCAGCCTCCTGGCAAAGCCGTCCAGCCGCCGAGGCCGCCGGGCAGGTCGCGACCTCGGAGGGCCTGCAGCGAGGCTTGGAGCGGGCAGCCCGGCAGGGGCCCTGACGGTGGAGCCCCCGGGCGCCGAGCTCGCCATCTTCCCTCGACCGCCCGGAGCGCGCTGGCAATGCGGGGAGGCGGGAGGCACTGCCAGCGGCGCCCGGCCGCCCCTGCAGCTGCCCTGCAGCGCACTTGGACTACAACTTCCAGCATCCCCCGGCCAGCCAGGAAGCGTGCGCCCGCCGGGAGGAAGGGGCACGGCTGTCCCGGAGAGCGACCCGCACGCCCGCCGCCGCGACTCCGGGGACCCAAGGCGCCCAGGCGGCAGCCCCGCGGCCCGCGCCCCCGCCGCCCCGGCCCCTCACCGTCCGCCGCAGCTCCATCCCCGCCGCCGCCGCCGCCGCCGCCTCCGGCGCCTGCCCCGCGCGCCGCCCGCCGCGCCGCGTCACCGGGCCTGGGCGGGGCTCCCGCGGGAGGCGCCGCCCCCCGCCCCCCGGGAGCGCGCAGCGCCGGGAAGCCGGGCCGTTGGCTGCGCGGGGCGGCGGCGCGCTCGGGCCTCCGCAGGGCGGGCCCTCCCAGCCTGGCAGCGCGGCCGGGCTCCGGGCGGGCCTCCGCAGCGAGGCGAGGCGAGGGCGAGGCGGGCCGTGCCGAGGACGGGGGCACCGCAGGAGGGCCCCCCGCAGCCGGGCCCCGCTTTGGGCCGGGAAGATCCGCCTTCAGTGGCGAACGGGCGGATGAACCGGCGCGGGGGCTCCCCGCCGCCGCCCCCCCGCACCCGGGGCAGGTGGCCCCCTGCCCCTCCGCTCCCGCCCCGCGGCTGCATCTCCCCCGAGCTGCTGGGGAGAGACGGCCCCCAAGCCTCTGGAGGGCCCCCGCCTTGTGCGGAAGAGGGCAGCCCATGCCCCCCGTTTGCCCGGCGTGGGACGCGGATGCCGAGGGCCGCCTTCCCCGCATCCCGCCATGTGCCGCTCGCCCTGTGGCGGCCGCACCCGGCTCCTCTCTGCTCCAGGGCTTTGCGCAGGGGCCGCATGGTAGTCCCCAGCTGCCTCCCCGCTGTGCCAGGATGGACTGGCGGAGGGCACCCGCTGCCCGGGCCGCCTCGAGATGCAGGCAGGCGGGATGCGGGCGCCAAGAGGACGGGCGGCCAGTCCCCCCCGCTCCGCCCCGCGCCGCCCGCCCTGCCCAGCGCCTCCCTTCGGGCCAGGCGCTCGCTGCTCCGCTGCAGAGCGACACCTACGCCCACAGACGCCCCTGGCACCCCCTTCCGCTCCGGCCTCGGACGGGCTGCCACGTCGCACCCCACGGGCATGGCTCCCCCGCCCCCATTCGGGCCAGTGGAAGCCTCGCCCTTTGCCCCCCGCGGGCGCTTCGGCCGGAACTGTGGGCTTCCCTGGCCGGTCGGCGCTTCCCCAGCAGGGCTCCGCTGAAGGCGGCTCTGGCCCCACCGGGGTTCAGGTGCCGCAGCCGCCCCCCCCCCCCCCGAAGGCCCGGCGTGTCCCGAAATGCTCCCCGTGCCGGGCAAGCCCGAGCCCCTCCTCCTCACCCACATGCCGCAACTCGGCCGAGCTCGCCCAGCTCGCCCACGCAGCGCTTCCTGGCAGCCTCAAGGCAGCGGCCTCTGATCCCTCGTTAAACATTGGCTTACGGCGGCTCCTTCCAGCCACCAGCTCTCGGGACGGACAAAGCCTTCTCTGCAAGACGGGCAATTCCGCGGGAAGAGCTCCTTCGCGGGGACCGTGCAGGCCTGGCCATCTGATTTATTCACTTAGTGAAGGGTGCACAACGGAGCCAGCCAGCGACCCGCTTCTTTCTGGGCCCAGCGGGGCCCCGAAGCAGCCAGGCCTGGCGCCCTGCCCGGCCCGATATCCCTCTGGGAGCGCACAGACTGCCTCGCTGAAGGAGTCCCGCTCTCCCGCTGCCCCCCAGGCCTCCACTCCGCCCCCCGTTGCTCCCTAGGCCTGCTTTGCCCGCAACTCCCCTCGCAGCAGGGAGCTGCCGCGCCTGTTCCCCAGCGGAAGACCCCACTCCGGGATCTGGCTGGCACAGAACCCAGGCAGGTCGCCATCCTCGCCACCACAGTCCAGGGTGCGGCAGAGCCGTTGTCGCCCAAAGGTGCTGGGGAGCCGGGCTGTGCCGCCCGGCCCCTCACCTCCCCCCCACAGTCCCTCCCCACAGGTAAGGCTGCTGGTGCTTATACGCAGAACGTGGTTTATTCTGCCCGCGCTAGCCGCCCCCCCCCCCCCCAGTCCCCAGCATGGCTTCCAAAGCACACGCTGCGTGTGAATCGCGATGCCTTCCTCCTCTCCGGGACCCTCGTGGCCCTGCCCCAGAAAGACGGGTGGACACACCCTCCGGCGAGGGGGGCCGGTGCCGAGGCCTGCTCACGAGGCCTGGTTCGATGCAGGCGGCCACGAGACTGAGACGGGTCCCGTTCCCCTTCCCCGCACGTGGGATCGCGGTGCACTTTTCCTCTGGGGCCACAGCAGCTCCCGGCAGAAGCCATCATCCTCCGGTCAGCAGCACATATGCAACGGAGGTGAGGGAGAGGCCGAGGAAGACGCCGAAGGCCTGGGTGAAGCCCAGCCAGTCCACCAGGCTGCCCGCCACGGTGCTGAACGCCAACTTGCCCAGCACTTCCAGGGTGGCCAGGCAGCTGTAGTGCGTGGCCTGCGGGGAGAGGGAGGCCACGTGAGCAGGGCAGGGACCTGGACCGCCACCCGGCTGCCTGCGCGAGCCCCTGCTCAAAGGGGCAGGCCCCAGAACAATGCCGCGAGGGCCCGGGAAGCAGGATGGGTGGCGTGTGGCCCTGCAGCAGGCCCCGTACCTGTATGCCCTCCCTGGCCTGTTGCGTGCAGTACATCATCATGCTGAAAGTCAGCGTGGTTATCCACCCTGAGACGAGGTGCTGGAAACAGATGCTTCCCACCGCCGCCACTGCGGAGACAGAGAACGGCATCAGCCGGCCCTGAGGAGGCCTGAGGGAGGGGCGCCCAGTCAGTCTGGAGAAGCCCCCGAAAAGCGTGTCCCAAGGCTCTGCGAAGCATGGCCCCAGTCAGCGAGGCAAGATGGAAATGCTGAAGGGACTCCGTGGCCGCACATCCCGGACCCGGGATGGCTCTCAGCAAGACCGTGCTCCCCGCTTGTTTGCTGCTCTCGCACCCACAAGCACGGGAGGGAGGCGTGGCTCCCCCGGCTCCCACAGGGCTTGGAAGAAGCGTGAGGAAAGCTGCCCTTGAGCAGGCTCCCTCTGCCGCACAGCCACAAGGGGAACAGAGACCGAGCGGCGCAGCAGCTACAAACGCTGGACTGGGATTCAGGGCATCGGGGCTCCAGTCCCTACTCGGCCATGGAGCTCACCAGATTATAAGCATACGCCAAAGAGAAAGAGACCCCTATAAGCTGCCTTGAGTTCCTTGCGAGGGAAAGGAAGTGGGATATAAAAGTAGTGTAAGTGAAACAACGTAAAAGGAGCCCCCCACCGCATCTGCAAGCATCCACGTTCATACATCCAGGCTATCCCGCCCCAGGCAGAACCCCCAGGCCTGGGAAAGGGACCCCGTGTGAAGGGGGGCTGCGTTCACCTTCGGAGAGGAGTTCTTTGTCTTTATAGGTGACCATCAGGAGTATCTGGAAGACAAGGCTGCAGACACGGAGCGCCAACAAGGTCTTCAGCATGGGCAGGGGCCGTCTAAAGAAAGCAAGCCGCAAAGGAAGGTCAGCAAGGCAGGCAGCAAAACTCTGTGGTAGAGGAAGGACTTGGGAGGGCCATGTCAACAAGCTAATTTGTCTCGGGGCTTGTGGGGAACCAGGAAACTCCAGCTTTCTGGGAAGAGCAGATGCACTGAAACATTAAGCCACCCAGGGCATGAGGAAGAAGGCAGCAGAACACGAGCCTTTGCAAATTCCTCAAACAAGACGTTCATTTCGTTTTTCCAATTTTATAAAATGCTTCTAGCCCTCATGGATGACAAATCAGAACCACCATCCTCCTTTCCCCATCCCCCCACACACGGCAAGAGTGCAGCAGCTTTATCGTTCTGCCTGACTGCAATTCATGGCAGGAGAGCAGAGCTTTGTGAAAGTGAAAAGCTGCCGTGTGAAGAAGTGAAGAGAGACGGATCAGGTGGAGGAAACGGGGGAGCAGTGTTCCCCTTCAACAGGAGGAAGGTCTGGACCTCAGCAGGCGTAGCGGGTGGCTGTTTACCTCTGTTTGGCTAGCAGGTGCCCCCCCAGTGAGGAGCCTGCAATGGAGAAGATCATGGCCACAATCCCGTTCCAGACGCCAAGCTTCTGCGCGGAGAAGTCATGCTCCAAAAGGAAGAGGGGGAACATGGAAACGGAGCCTTGCTCGCCTGCAAGGAGAGTCTGGATTCAGTTCTTGAGAGCGGCACTTGGCCAGGGCCTTCCGCGGCTGCAAAGGCTGGGCAGCCTTCGCCGGCTCGGTGCGCGCCAGATGTGCAGACTGGCTGCTGACGCTGCTGGCTGGGGCTGATGAAACCCGCGGCATCCGGAGGGGCCTCGGCACGGCACGGCACGGGGAGATGAGTGAGTGGCGCGGCTTTCGCGCCCCATGCGGCACAGCCCGCCTGCTTGCGTGCGCCCGGTCGGCCATCCCGGGCACACGCTGCGATCCGGGCCACGGGCCCCCGGCGCCACTCACCCAGCTTGTAGATGAGCACAAAGCCCGCCATCCACGGCGTCCCCGGCACGCGGAGGAGCTCCGGCAGGATGCGCCAGGGGTTGGCGGGCCTCTCCCGGGGGCGGCCGTCCCGCGCGGGGCTGCGCGGCCTGGGGCTCGGGCCCGCGCCCAGGTCGGCGCCCCAGGCCGCGGCGGCGGCGGCGGCGTAGGCGGCGGCCAGGCAGACGAAGAGGCCGCCCCAGCCCAGGTGCCGCAGGGCCGCCAGCAGCCCGCCGCCCGCCAGCACCGAGCCCAGCTTGTAGGCCGCCACCTGCAGCGCGTTGCCGTAGCCGACCTCGGCCGGGCCCAGCAGCCGCACGGCCGCCCCGTCGGCCGCGATGTCCTGCACGGAGGCCAGCAGGTTCATGAGCAGCAGGGCGGCGGCCACGGGCGGGAAGCCGGCCTCGGGCCTCAGCGGCGCGCAGGCCAGGCAGGCCAGCGCCAGGCCGGCCGAGGGCAGCAGCAGCCAGGCCCGGCCGCTCCCGCAGCGGTCCACCAGCGGCGCCCACAGCGGCTTGAGGGCCCAGGGCGCGTACAGCGCCTTGGCCAGGCCGATCCGCGAGAGCGAGAGGCCGGCCGAGCGCAGGTACACGGGCAGCAGCCCGGACTGCAGCCCGTGCGGGATGCCCTGCACCAGGTACAGCGCGCCCAGCGCCACGTACGCGCGGCGCATGCTCCGCGGGGGGCGCGGCCCGGCCCGGCCCGGTTCGGCGGCCGGGCCCGGCCGGGCCGCGCCTCGGGGCAGGCGGGGGGCTGCCATGGCAACGCCGCTCGCGCGCGCCGAGGCGGGGCGCGGGGCCTGTCGGGAAGCGGAAGGCCGGCCGCGCGTGCCTGCAGGGCGGGCCGGCACTTCCGGTGCGCGACCGGTGGCGCGGGATCGCGTTTCAGCCGAGCTTGCGGCTCGCTGGGGCGGCGGCGGCGGAAACGGCAACTGGCGCCCGCCTTTTACAGGCAGGAGGAGCGGCCCTCCTTCGCTGCTCTACTCCCTCAGACGTGCATTAGCAATTACGGGGAGAAAAGGTCTCGACGGCGTGCCGGAAGCGGCCTTAGCTTTCACACTCCCGCTCTTTCCCCTTTGCTTAGAGGGTTAGGGAGGGAGAAACGCACAAGCCCGCAGATGTCGGCCCCGCTTCCCCTTGGACAGGCGTGCGCGGGAAGCCTCTCTACCGCCTCCGCCGGGGGCGCCAAACTCAGACGGGAGCCGGAAGCGTCCCGATGGGGGTCCAGTCCCTCCCTGGTAGCGGCCTTCTAGGCGGCAGCAGCTGCTGCTCTGTGGCAGCTCGGAGGACCAGGCGTGGCGGGAGGCTTCCGTTGCAGGCGAGCCTTTTCTCCGGGGGCGCCTGCCACGGGCGACGCGAGTGACCCCTGGCAAGGAGTGCAAGCCCCATCGCCCCCAGCCCCCTCTGGCGGGCGCCGCGCTGGGGGGCTGCGGCAGGGCG
Source organism: Varanus salvator macromaculatus (assembly GCA_023646645.1). NCBI lineage: Eukaryota > Metazoa > Chordata > Lepidosauria > Squamata > Varanidae > Varanus > Varanus salvator. The sequence goes on along the minus strand of JAIXND010000777.1, from coordinate 40,185,751 downwards.
GTCTCTCCCCTCCGGGAGCGCCGTGTGTGCCCCGAGGGGCTGCCTTTGCCGCGGGACCGCGCCCCGCGTGGAAGCGCCCCGTTGCGGCCTCGCCTCGCCTCGGCGGGGGTCCCCGTGCAAGGAGCGCCGTGCGAGCCGCTGGCACGGGGCCTGCCGATGCCGATGCCGGCGCCAGCGCCCTCCACCACGGGGCACCCTGGGATGCTGGTGGCCGTGACCCACGCAGGGACCCCCAGGCTCCCCAGCTGCCCATGGGCCTATTTCGGGGAGAGGAGAAACGGTAGCCCAGCAGGGCCCCCTCCTCCCCCCACTTAAACCCCCCAAGACAGGTAGCAACACATCCTCTTGCTTCACACTCCTTTGCCGCCAAATGGCCCACGTAGACATGCGTGCTTGTGCTCGGCATTTCACCCCGGTGGCCGGGATCCCGGTGACAGCTACTCCGGAGCAGGGGAGACCCTCTTCCTGGAACTGCATAAGCAACGAGGTTTCTTAAAGAACACATGGATTCCAAGAGGGCTGCTTAGCTCTTTTTCGGGGGGCGAGGAAGGGGACGTGCCAGCCAGAAACAAGGCCTGTATAATTGTTTTTCACATGAAACTGGATGAATGCAACCGGAGCCACATGCCTGTGTAAGCCTTACGGAAGGAGCTTTGGGAGAGCCCCGGAAGCTCACCCAAGGTTTTATGTATCGGCCGAACTGGGGTTTATGGGCTCCAGGACCCGTGAGGAAAGGCAGCCCTTGGCACAGGTGGCGACGCAGAGATGAGAACAAGGAGAAGGTGAAGTCAGGCACTCTGCCTACCCTACCGGACCTGCCCAGCAACTCTCCTCACAAGTAGGCCCCATCTTGCCGCCTCCTCCACCTGACCATTTTCTGGTCAGACAACCGGGAAAGGTCATGCAGAAAGATGTGAAGGTCTGAGAGAGAGAGCAGCATTCGACCCAGATTAGCAGTCGGTTCAGGACACATTTTATAACACCGCACAAGCATTTATCAGATTAAAAACAGATTTAAAAGCCCCTGCCACTTGTGTTTGAGGTGGGTGTCAGATTCCGCCTCTGAGCAGGGCAACGGGCAAAAGTGGGAGTTTCTAGCCGTGCTATGCAGGCACTGCTCGCAATTATTCTGTGGAGGGGAGCCTGGCCGTCCGTTACTCAACATGATGTTTAAAAAAGTCAGTCCATGCTGATCACTCCTCAACTGGCCAACTCCCACCCGCCCCCAGGCCAGCATCCTAGAGAAGAAGGCGAGCTCATTCAGGAACACTGAACATATGTAGAACGCCGGATGGTGAATTAAAATCCCTAAGAAGAGGAGTTCAGAAAGGGGCCCCTAAGCACCCTTCCTCCAGCTGGTCAGGGCAGATTTCTAAAAATGCAAATATAAAACAGAAACATCATATACAACAAGAGCAAAAACCTAGAGAGAAAAACATGATCGCCCTTCAGCCCTTCTATGCTAGGGCGATGGAGAACTTGATGGTCCTGATGGGACTGACCCCATGTCCCTCACAAGAAAGTTCCAGAAAGCCCTCGGGGAAGCCATGGCTTTTCTTACGGCCCTTCTGGCGACTCAGGACTGGTGCGTCGTTCCTTCTGTCCTGCAGCTAGAGCAACCTGCGCGGGGCTGCCGGGAGCCAACGCTTTGCTGTGGGAGCTCGTCGCTCGAGACAGACGTGTGTGCAGGCCACTCAGTGCCACCGGATGATCTCCTCCGTGGCCCAGCGCATGATCCTGTTGAAGTCGAAGCGGATGTATTTCCTCCAGAATCGCCGGTCTTTGCCATAAACGTGGGCAGGGTAGCGTGGACTCCCTGTCCGGACAGAGACAGCGATCAAGTTCCCCGTGGAAACAGAGAGCAAGGAGGCTCCCAAGCACGACTCCGAGCGCCAAAGCCCCAGCGCTGGTTTCTGCAGTGAGGGGACCGCATACCTCTGCTTCAGCCAGGATGGTGCCTGGGCCTCTGTGCCCTGGGTTGCCACCTAGCCCAGCACTGCCAACACTGACCGGCAGCGGCTCTCCAGGGTTTGAGGAAAGAGCTTTTTCCAGCCCTGCCTGAAGGTCCAGGCCTGGACGCATGGCCCTTCTGCATGCAAAGCAACGCGAGGTACCGAGCTGTGGCCCATCTCCCGCCCGTAACTCAGCACTGCCCCAGATGCATCTAAAAGTGGTCTGGATCACTGGGGGGTGTCTTCTCTCACTGCCCCCCCACCCATGAGATGCAGCCATTCTCGTCTCTCCTCCGGTGCGAGAGCAGGAGAGAAGGTGGGAGCGTGGGGGTGGGCTGCAGGAACCCAGTCAGGGAAGCCTGAGAGGCTCAGTGCCGGGACCGCACGCCTGCCACGGGGCAGCCAGCTGGCTTCTCCCTGCTGCGGGGATGCTCCTGGTTCTCCTCCTCTCTCTCGCCCTATTGGACTCCTCAGCCTTCTTTGTAACCCCCAGGACAGCAGAGCTGCTGCATCCCCGTGCCGTCCCTGCAAACGACTCTTGCGCCAGGAGATGCTCACGGCCAGTCAGCCCTTCCCAGCCACGCCGTCCCACAAACCGGCTCACAGCTCCTTTCCAGTGAGGCCGCAGCTCCCTGCCCCTTTGAGGGAGTGCGCAGGCGAGCGAAAGGAGGAAACGTCCCCTTGGCGCTGTGCAGGAGGACGAGATCGTTCTTACAGGCACCGCTGTTGGGGATGCGCCGGCTGCAGTACTAAGACACACACGCAAGAAAACCACTGGCCAGAAACAGACAACAGCTGTGCGGGGGGGGACCCTCTATCCCTTTTTCACACAGCCGTTCCCTGGTGTGCCTCTCCATATACCGACAGCCGTTGTCACTTTGAAAAGGCTGCTTGTGTCCCTTAAGAAAGAGAACACGACTGGAGAGTTGCACAGAAACAAGCCGTTGCCAGCACTTGGATGTTTCTCAGAAGGAAGACTGGGACAGGGGCCATTAGAACAGGAGTGGCAGCTTCAGGCCTCTGCGGGCTATTTTCACCCCACGTGCCTTGGAGTCTGAAAGGAATGGAGGGAACTTGGCACCAAACCACAACAGGACACTAAAAACTTCAGCTTGTTCTCAGGTGCGCCCTTTTTAGCATCGGTGGTAGTAAAATGGCAGGTTTTTGCCAATTGTTTTTGCTGTCCCGTTTGGCAAACGGGCAGGGTAGGGTCTCCCCCCCCCCCCCCCAGCTGAGGTCCAAGCTGAGCCACCTGCTAATCCATCAGTGCTGACATATCAAGGATTGCCGGTTGTGCTGCTGGCCCCGAGGCAGCGTCTCTGAGGCAATGCCCAAATAGCTTGAAGAGAGCAGGTCTCCCAAGAGGGCCGAGCTAATGTCCCATCGAAACATTTTGTGGATCTCTGCACGATGCCAACACGGGGCTCTGCTCTGCACAACTTTGCTCGGTGCCAGAACAGTGACCCAAACCAGAGCAGGGTCAGCGATCCTGCGGCCTTACCAATGCCATGGAAGATCCTGGCCACAGCTCTTCCGGTGAACGTCTCATCGTGCCGGATGGACAGGAAGTGGCGGATGTCGGCCCGGATTTGCTCTTCCCAGTCCTGAAGCTGCAAGCGGGAAGCAAAGCCCACGGGGGGCAGGGTGAGCGGGGTGAGCTACCCAGGTCCAGTGTGGTGATGCGGCACTACGGGCACCTGGATGTGATCGCGGCCAAAGCCGCCTTGAGATCATTCACACAGCACAGCAAAGAGTTGTTCCCTACTGATTTCAACTTCAAACCAATTAGATCCTTTGGGTTTTACTCAATGCTCAGTATCACTGCCGCTTAAGAGGTAGTTTTACTGCATACACACGGAAATCAATTTGAACAGACTGAACAGTATGGAAATAAAACAAGCGATTCCCCGTCAGCAGAAGTCATGCTGGTCGCTCTTCGTCCAGCGTGGCTGACGCTGACCGGAGCTCGCTCTCCAAGGTCTCAGGGAGGGATTTTGACCCAGCTCTGGCTTGAAAGGGGCGTGTCGGAGATGGGGGGCGGGAGAGGAGCTTGCTTCCCCTCCCGCGCAGAGAAGGATTTCTTCTCCCTGGAGGGGGGTGAAGGTTTAATGCCTCCCCTCAGAGGATTCTCTGGGGTTTTTTAGCGCTTTGGCCAAAAAGGGGTTTTCCTATTGCAAGGTGTCTGAACCCTGTAGCCCAAAACTGCACCTGGGACTCCTCCGTGTAAAACGTGCATTTGCGTTATTTCAGTTGCATTTATCTTCCAGGTCCAGGTAAGAATGACCTCGCTCACCAGCAACAATTAAAAAAGCACAAGGAATTAACCTCTAAACAACCCGCTGATTCGGGCGGGCACCGTGATGGGGAACCAGAGCCCTTGCCAAAGAACCAATGAAGAGGGAATACCACCCACCCAACCGCCCCTCACCCCGGAGATACCGGACAACCCTGGCCAGGCGTGAGAGGCTGCTAGCCAAGTCGCAGGGCAAGCTGCTCCTCCGTGCAGGGCGCAGTGGGGAATTCCCACCAGTAGCGACCGGCCAGAGTTGTTGAAAGCGGCCCCAGCACGCTCTCCGTGAACGAACACCTGTGCGGTTCTACGGTTTGGCGTCATGAGAGAAGAAATCAGTGCTCATCCTCACCTTGTCGTCCTGGAGGTCCTCGGCACCGGGCTCTTCATCCAGAACCGTGCCCTTCTCAAAATAATTCATCAGCAGCGACTTCAGCTGGGCACTCCTCCCTTCGTCCACGTGGTCACAGCAGTGGGTGTGGGCTGGGGAAGCCACGCTGCAGAAAAACGGAACAGAAGTGCGAGATGGCGGACAACTGACTGCAACGTAGCACCCCAGGGGGTAGACCGAACAGGAGTCGACAGGATGCAAAAGCAGTTGCTGTTTTTAAAGAAACAATTCCCACAGCTTGAGAGATGCACTGCCCTATTTTCTTTCTGCCACTGCTGTTATATGCTATTAAGTTGTTTCTGACCTACGGCACCCTATGAAAGAGAGCCCTCCAAAAGGTTCCTTCTTTCTACGGCATCTTAAAAGCGCTCGTTAACAATGAATTCTCTGGGCAGAGTGCAAAAATCAGCAGCTATTAAAATCAGCAGCTATTAGAATCAGCAGCTATTAAAATACAAAACCATCAGACATGCAAAACAGGTTAAAGCTGCATCAAGAATAAACCCGGGAACAATCACGCCCAAGGGCTACGAAGCACCAGTACGCATTTTCAGAGCCGAAATGTATGGGGCAATAAAGGTTTTACCTGGCTTTGAGCAGAGCAAAGCACAGGTGCTAGGCGAGCCTCTGGGCAGATTCCCCCACCTGAGCACGCCACTGAAAACGGCCTCTCCTGAGCAGGCGCCCACGCCACCTCCTTTGCTGGGGGAGACGGAGCGAGGCCCTCGGGGCTGCCGTGTGTCCTGGGCAGGGGGATGCGGGCAGGGGGCTGCCTGGCAGGACGCACTCCTAGGCACGGTCACACAGGAAAGCTCCCAGCATGACCCAGTCAGCGAGGAGGCAGGCTGGGAATCACAGGCTCGTTGGTGTTGTTTCAACACATCTTGCACCTTTGGAGTTTTATATTGTAACATGAGCACTTTCACTTGGTCCTGGAAATGGGCTGGAATCCAGAGCAAAGCACAAAGCAGTTCACTCTGGCAGGCGGGGTGTCGGCAAGTCCCTGTCCGCAATTTTGCTCCTTTTCCACGAGTACTTAGGGCTGCATCTGCAGTGGCGCAGCTCGCTTCAGGCACCCAGTTCCATCTGGAAAAGTTCAGCGTTGGGGCGGCAGAGACGCTCCGGGAGAGACTCCGTGGCAGCCTCTCCAGGCCAGGCTGGAGTGCGAAACCCTGGAGTGCTCCGGGTGCAAATCAGCACATGCAACGGTCACCGCGCCAAAGGCTCTCTCTCGGTGCCAGGCAGCTTCTGGGGCTCTTCTGCACATGACGATGAACAGGCCGGAGAACATGCGCATCGCAGGGACGGCTGCGAAACTGGCGGGAGGAGCGTGCTGATGGCAGGGCCTGAGGAAGTGCGTGCCCCTGCGCCAGCAGCCCTGCTGCCTCCCTCCGCCTGGGCCCTGGCATCCCGCCAGACCTCGACTGCGCCCCCTCAGCCTCAAGCTTCTCAAGCAGGCGAGCGGGGAAGAGATCAAGCTCCAAATTAAAAGCAAACAAAACCAGATCTTATATTTGCGCAATCTGTTCCTTGCTCATCCGGGAGTCCCCAAGAGCACATGCTGGGAAAGGATCAGCGGCGCACAGAATGAAAGAGCAGAAGGGAAGGGGCACATGCTGTGCGCTATGTGGGAGGAAGGGCAGCTCCTCTCTGCCACTCCCCAAGTGAACACTGAACCCTTCCGTGCCCGGCATCTCGGGGACAGCGGAGACACTGCTGGCCAGGCCAGGCCAGGCCAGGCCGGCAAGGCCTTCGTCCAGTATTTCGACTTGCTGGACTTAACATATGTACCACAGTTCTCTGAAGCCTGTTACCTCCAAACAGACTCTGGCCCCCACTGACCAAGAGGTGCTGAGCAGGGCCAGTGCTGGCCGAGGGCTACCAACCTTTGGAAGGCCCGGAAGCACGCGTGGAGCTGATGGAGGGCTGCCTTCTCCCGGGCCATCACTCGATGGTGCAGGAAGTCACTCACAGCGTCCAGCTCCTCGTCAGCGAGATCCCCGTAGGCACGCAGGTGAAATGAGAACTCACTAAATTCCACGAGGATCCCACTCCTCTTAGACCCGCTGGAGCCTGATCCAAAAGAACGGGAGAGAAGGGTGAACGCCGATCGGCAGAAGGCCCCTAACCGTTGTCACATGGTGAGGGGGGAGGGCAAGAGAACCTGTGGCAAGCCCAGCAGCTGTGATTAGGTGAGGCAGGGGGCCCAACCCAGCTCCCCTGCAGCCCCCCGACAGTTTCCCACATGCCCCACCCGCATTTCCTGGCCCCAAACTGCCTCCCTCCCACCACGCGCCTTCTGCAGATCTCCCGGCCTCTGAATAGCTGCTGCCGGTCCAGAAGGTTGGGCTGTCTCTCCCGCAGCTTGGTGCCAAGCGCCTTCCGCTGCAGGATGCTGCCCCTTTTCTCGCTGGCCCTGCCCAACGGGGCCCACAACAGCTTCCCAGAATGGAGGATGGCCCTTGGGCTGGAAGAGGCCGGCACCTCCGAGACGAGAAGGGTGGTGAACAGGGTGCGGCTTCTCTCCCCGCTTCCTGAATCAGGACCAACCAGCGGTCCAGGCGGAAGGCCGGCCCCGCGAGGACTGTGCCCATGCTTCCCCGCCAGCCAGGACCCGCGCTGGGTTACCCGTCCGTGATTGTGTGTCCCACTGCAGCTGACGGAGAGCTCGCTTCACTGGCAGCACCTCCCAGCCCATGGAGTCCGCCAGCTCAATGACGTCAAAATCCACAGCACCTCCAAGACGGGGACTGGCCCCTTTCAGGTGCCGCCGGGCCAGGCAGACGGCGAGAGGGGGGCACCTGTGGGAGACAGCCAGTGCTACCAGGCGCAAAGGTGCCTCGGTTTACCAAGCAGCAGGCTCCTTGCGATGGACCAAGACTCCCGCTGAGCCAGCTGGCACGGAGCACGGGATTTTACCAGGAATTCCCGTCCCTGTGGCTGCAGAGCTTGGCCGGACAACAGCGTCGCGCAAATCCCAGAAGGTGCGGGGCAGTGGAGAGGCTGACTGGCCAAGCTCTCGAGTCCCCCACGCATCCAGGCTCCCAGGCTATGATCCTTATTGCAAGTGGTCTACCTGCTTTCTGCACAGAACTATATTCAAAGCACCCAACGCAAAGCCAGTAATTAGAACAGTTAAAGCACACCCGCAACGTCGGCATCTGCACCTGTGATGCAGGGCGCTGCTAGAAGCACAGGGGCCAAGCCACCTTGTGAAAATCGGCTTCTCCTCTAGCCCAGAAGCAAACCAGGTTTTCCAGCGGAACGTCCAGTGGCCTTTTGCATGCACCCGTTTTGCATTTCCAAGGCCGGGGGCAGGTGATGACTGGGAAAGCGTGTTGCCCCGGGACCGGGAGCCGCCCAGACAGCCACCCTCATGCCCCGCACAGAAGGCTGCCGTGGGCTCCGCACTGACCTCCGAGCCGCCCCCCGCAGCTGCTGGGGACCGCCGTAGCACACCACACGGCAGGACGAGAAGGTGGGGTGCAGCAGCTCCAGCCACCGCTGGGGATGCAGTTCCAGGTAGCACAGGAGTGTCTCGATGCCTGCACGAGGGAAGAGGCCCGTTGAGTGCAGGGAAGGGGTGTGATTTGCTGCCAGATACCCACCTGCCATGCTGGTCTTCCCCCCACCAGCCCCACCAACTTCTTAGGGTCCTGTGCGATCAGCTTACAAAAGGAACCCAAACTAGTCTGCCTCTAACTTAGAGCGGAAACAAAACTGAGCAGGGAACAGAGCTGGCCCGCCTCAGGGCCTGACCACGTTGCAGAGGCAGGTGGCTGGAATCTGAGGGGAGCTCCCCCCAGGCCCCGGTCAAGGGTGGTCGCCTGATGCCGGCCCATGCACACGGCTGAGGGCCTGAGGCAGCAGCTCAGGGGCTGGGACTGACCTTGCAGGGAGGGCTAGGCGCCGATGAACAGGCGGGAGGCTGCCTGCTCTTCTACTGGAAACAGCCAAGACGCTGGGAAAGGGGGAGCAGGGGCAGCCTCACCCCTGTGGGTGTTGCGGAAGGAAGAGGGAGGGAGCCCTTGCATTCCCGGGTAAGTGGCAGGCAGCTGAGGGAGCCCTTCCAGCCAGCGGTCCAGGGGGGACGGGCCTATGACTCGTCCCTCTTGTCAGACATGGAGTGACCGCTGCAGCCAAGGAAGGGCCAGTGCAATGCTGGGCGCAGGACCTCCCCGCCAGCCTCCAAATGGCTTCAGGACACCACAAACTCACAGGCCTGAAAATGGCCCGTCCTCTGACTTATCGGCTGTCTCAGATTCCTGCGGGCCTCCTCACCCTCCTCTCGGAAGTCCAGGGCTTCCACGGTCTGCTGGATCGGGATGGCTCGCTCGTGCCTGAAGCAGACTCTCGGCTGCCCACAGCCTGGGCCCGGCTGCTCCCCGCAGCTTCCTTCCAGGGCACTCAGCATCTCTGCATCCTCCACTTCAGGGCCCTGCAGGGAAGGCGCCTGGTCACATACAGGGAGGCAGCAGGGGCAAGAGGAGAGCCAGGCTCCTGGGAGCAACGCCCTCCGCCTGGCACCTCCAGCAGAGATGCAATGGGCCAGCAGGACAGCCAGCTGTGTGCTCTTGACCGTGATGCCGTCCCCACGGCTGGAGCAACCACGCTGGGGAGCAGTCTGTGCTGACGGAGGAATCGGTCTCTTCACCCCCAAGGAGCCCCCCGTACTCAGAGGAGATGGGCTGGTATTCCTGAGAGGCTGTGATGTGATGGCCAGCGAGCGTGGAGATCACAGCCTTGCCGACCCGGACTAGCAGCTGTCAGAGACCCTCGGGGGAACAAGCCTCGCCAGCTTCGGAGTAGCCAATTCTCCCTCTTCTGAGCAGCCTGGCTGGGGATTAGCAAGAGGTCTCTCTGACGAAGCTGCCATCACGAGACGTAGTGATGGCCACCAACTTGGTGGGGCCAGATAAACAGGATAAGGCTATCCGTGCTTCTAGTCCTGATGGAGACACATTATCTGCGGGATCTGAGAGAATGCCTGCCTGCACACCCACCCCTGGGGGCACAGACAGGGGGGTGTGGGGGCACTCCTCTCCGGCTGACAGATTCCGCACAGGCTGCTGGCTAGCCAGGCTGGGCAGCCCTCAGCCTCCTCTCACAGTCTCAAGCTGGATGAAACCCTAGCGCTGTTCTGGGCAGAGACAAGCAGGTGTTTGGGTGAACAGCTCAGGCTTCCACAACGCAGGAGACTTAGACAGTTCTTCACCAGATGCAGCGGCACCAGCTCTGAAAAAGAACACGCAGCTCCCAGAGAGGTCCCCCCCACCCCCCGCTTCCCTTTCCTGACCTTGCTGAGCTCCCGCTGCCTCTGGCGCAGTTCTCGGCACCCGCAGCTGGGGAAAACCTTCTGCACGAGCCGCTTCACAGTGAAGAAGTCCACCGTGTCTGCGTAGATGTGGCGCCTCAACTCGTGCAAGTCCTCGCCCTGGGAAGAGAGAAAGCCAACTGTGAGAGCTGGGGAAGAGGGTCACGGATCCAGAAGAAGCTTCTGAGGGAGACCTAGAGGCCATTGCTGGTGCTGAGCCCCTCGCAGGACATTCGGAGGAAGGGCATGACAGAGGCAGAACCTCATACATGCACCGCGCCGGCAAGTGTGCTGGGGATGCGGCTGCCTTCGGTGCCGGGAAAGACGCGCCGATGCAGAACGCGGCCACCTGTCTTCTGGCTCAGCTGAGTCAGGCAGCACTTTCCCCGTGTCTGAGGGCCCCCGCCTACTCGTCACACCACGGACGGAACCTACAGAAACCAGAGCATCTTGGGCTCTGCGTACCTCGGGGACCCCGTTCCTTCTCCTTCTGCCTCTTCCAGAACGCAGCCAGGCGTTCCTTCCGGACGGGCCACCCGAGGGCCCAGCACGAGGGAACTGCCTCCATGGCCACCCCCTGCCCACACGGCTTCTGGCCCCAACTGTCTGCCAAGCCCCAGCCAGGGCACCCCTCAGAAACACTGCGAGGCCTGCCTTTGACCAGCTCTGAGTCCAGGGAGCCCCGCGCAGGACTCAGAGCATGTGCCCCTGCTCGTAGGCGGCTGGTTTTGCTGGACGGTCGATGCTTGGTGTGCCTGAAACATCATGTTTGCCCTCCTGGAGTCCCAGGGTGGAGAGAGAGGAATGGAACAAGCTCCTCCTCCCATCAGGGCTGCAGCCAGCCCCACCCCTCATGTTCCCCACACCCACTATTCCCCCTGTGCAAAGCTGTTTAGGAGAACCATTAATCCCAACAGCATGTGCTGTGTCCTTTTGCACAGAACACGGTGCACCCGCCACCCCGTCTTTAAACCTCGAACCAGGAGGGTGTTAATTCCTCCCAGGGAAAAGCCTCGCAGGCCTCACCTCGGGGTCCAGAAAGAGGTGGCACTGGGCCGGCTTGCCATCCCTTCCTGCGCGCCCGATCTCCTGCACGTAGCTCTCAAAGTTCTTGGGCATGTTGTAGTGTACCACGCCCCGCACGTCCGGCTTGTCCAGCCCCATGCCGAAGGCCACGGTTGCCGCCACCACGCGCAGCTGGCCGGACATGAAGCTGTTCTGCACCCGGCGGCGCTCAGCGGCCGACATGCCTGCGTGGTAGGCCTCGGCAATCCATTTCAGAGGCCGGCGGAGGTGCTTTTGAGCTGTGCGGGAACAGAAAGAGAGCAGAAGGTTCACTCCACAGCCCTGAACAGAACCCTTCTGGGTGGAACCAACATGCAACCCAGGGATCCCAAGAGGCCGCTCCGAAGCTGGCTGCGGACTTGCGTGCCAGGAGCAAAGACAATTTGTGTGGCTACTTGGCACTTCCTTATTGTAAGCCGTCCTCCTCATTGGAAGCCATCCCGAGACATCAGTGGTGGATGGGGTACAAAGGTTTTAAATAAATAAGTGAATTCATTAATTCAGTGGTGGTGCCCCAACTGTGGAATGCTATCCCTCACCTGCCCAACTCAGACATCATTTCAGCAGTAGGCAAAAATCTTTTTTACTTTCCCAGGCTTTGAAGAATGATTAATCTACTCTGCTTTATTCCTTTTTAAAAAATTGGTTATTTTTCAATATGTTAAATACAGCGTGTATTTATGTATCTGTATATAATACAATTAGTATGTTATATCAATGTTAATTAGTATGCTTCTATGCTAGATTAAAAAGGACTACCGAGAAATCAAACTGATTAATTAGTTATTCAATTTCCTAAATATTTAAAACTAGACAACAGTAAAAGATATTCTTTTTCCCTCATTTTGTTCTCCTAGAACAGTGACGACGAACCTTTAGAGACCAAGTGACCAAACTGCAACCTAAAACCCACTTATTTATCGCAAAGTGCCAACACTACAATAAAACCTGAAAACAGAGGTTTTAGTTTAGAAAAAAACAACTCGCAACCAGTTCAAGCAAATATATATATATCCTTGGCAGTGCACTGACCGGCCAGGCAAAAGCTCGAACGAGTTGCGACTAAAAAGTCACACCTCATAACTTCACCGCCTGGCGCCACGACTCCTTTGCGAGCGTGCGCATGGCCCCTGTGTGTGCTGCTATCCAATGCTCGGCTGCTGGGGTGCCTTGGCTTGTGTGCCAACAAAGAGGGTTCAGCTGCTGGGGCGAATGTGGCCACACGTGCCATAGGTTCGCCACCACTGCCCCAATGCTACACTGGTGCACACCCCTAAAAAGCCTTCCCTAAGCAGTTGTTTCTGCACAGCTCATAGTTTCTACCCCTTCTAAACACATTCCAACCATCAAAACCATGCCAGGACACCTCGTTTTCCTAACCCTAACCCTAACCCTACCCTGGTGCTCATCCCTAACCCTAATATAGGGCAAAAGTTCTACTGAAAATAAGGCAATTTTGAAAAAGCCCTCCCTCAGTAGCTTTTTCTGCGCTGCTCATCATTTCTGACCCTGCTAAACATGTTCCAACCCTCAGAATCATGCCAGGACACCTCGTTTTCCTAACCCTAACTATAATGGCTTATTGTTCGGCCCGCAGACACACGGTGCTCGGGCTGGAAGTTGGGCCTTCTCTCTCAGCTGTTCATAGGTCTCTTTTCTCAACCTGGCTGCAGCTCCTCAGCCCAGCCTTCCATCGTTTACATCCGGGTTCAAGCAATCATCCTCGTGCCACCCAGGACCAACACGGGCACCTGTATTTTCCAGTGATCTGTGCTGCATTTAACTGGGTCGCTTTCTAACAATCCATCATGACCCACAGCAGGTGACAAATAAATACTTTTCCTTTTTGGCCCAAGGACCAGCACAACATCATGCAGGTTTTTGGCAGCTCCTCTGTTTCCTGGCAACAGTTTTCCCGCCTGGCCTCCCCAGTGATCCTCAGCCACCTTTTGCTTTCTTCCTCTCCGCAGTGGAGCTTGCGTCCTTGTGTTCCTCCGCATGGGGCAGTGCTTTGAGCATCACCCCCTGGAGACGCGTGCGGATGAGCGCCGCGATCCGGACTGTCTCCTCCCGGCGCGTGCAGTAAACAATGACAGAGTCCAGGCTTCCGAACCTCTCCCCTTTCAGCAAGTTCGCCAGGGCCTGCAATAGGTTGAAGAGAATAAGGAGTCGGCCTGGAGGTGTAGTGCTGCTTGCTTGGCGATGCTAAGAATGTTTCACCTGTTGCTCGAAAGGAAAGGAAGGGAAGGCAAAGGACAGGTGACATTTGGGAAGCCGTGGACCATCCAGACTGGAAACACGCGTGCTAAGCCCGACCCATGTCCCCCCCTTCCTTTATGAAATGCCTATTTCCTCATTACAATCCTGAAAAATAGAGACGCTTGCTGAGGAGCCGAGAGCCGAACCAAAATGTTTTCCGTAAAAAGTGCTGATCTCCTCCACGTATGTTGGGACTACAGCTTCCATCATTCCTCATCACTGTTCATGCTGCAGGGGCTGATGGGAAGCTGTAGTCCAACACGTCTGGAGTACCCCAGGCTGAAGAAGGCAGCCCTTCCAGGAACACCGTGTGCAGGCCGACCCGCAGTTTCTCCCAAAAGCTTCCTCTGCGCGCCCAGATCAGCTCGCAGCTGCTTCTCCGTATGGGTTCAGAAGGGGGGCCCCCTTTGCTGGGCCAGCCAAAGGAAACGGCATCTGTCCAGTGTGCCCCGGGGCAGCCGCCGCAGCCGCCGTGGGGCCCTTGCGCAAGCTCTGCAACGAGGAACGAAGGGCGTCGGCAACCTGCGTGTATCAAGCACGCCAGCCCAACAAGCCTCCGCCTGGCATCGCTTATGACTGCTCCGATGGTTACGATGTGATGCCGGTGAGGCTGGCAAGCACAGAGCCAGGCGGCCTTCGTCCGCAAAGGCACACCTGTGTGTGCGGTCGCTCGCCCAGAAGAGCTCCTCGCGATCTGGATGCTCACACAGGACTCTCTCCGTCTGGGTGGCTCTGTGCGCGTCAGGCTGATGGCGCTCCACGAGCGTGCACGCTGGGGCGGCCCCTTGGAGCTCCCCTCAACACGCCGACGTGGCCTGTAGGGCAAGGGCTGGCCTGGCCCCAGACTCACCTCGTCTTTGTCTCTGTCGGTGGAGACCGAGAGGTGCAGGTTGGGCGGCACGGCAGCAGAGCGCACGGCGATCCCCTCGCCCTCTGGGACGCCCAAGTGATGGGCCACGTCCTGCGCCGTGGAGAGGGTGGCGGTGGCTGTCAAGCCCAGGAAGCAGCGCACGCCCAAGCGATCCCGAAGAGCCTGCCGGGAGACGGTGCCAGAGTCGATCCTCCCGCTCTGGAGCGCATGGAAGGCCAATGGGGCCCACCACAGGCCACCTCCTCGTCGGGCAGACCGGCTCCCTGTGCACGCCAGCTCTCACGTCTTTTAAGGCAGAACAGAGAGGGAGGCTCATCTTGAGAGAGCGAGCAAGGTGGCCACCTGGTGCCTTCCCGGCGTGTGGGGCTGCCCTGCTCAGCCAGCATGGCCAGCCTATCTGAATCGCTCAGCTACATAACCATGAATAGGAGGTCTTTAAAGAATCCATTTGTTCATCAGGCCAGACATATTCAGTTCCTAGGCAGGACCCGAGGGATGGCTGTGCAGCTCAGTGCTTATGTTTTCCAGGCAAGCCATCTCATTGCTAGAAGACTTGAGAACTTAGGCCTGCTCAGTGACAAGACATCAAACCTTGCTTTAAACTCACTTTAAACCCTTTAAGAGCGATTTGTTTTTCTTCCAATGTCCACAGAAAACCCCAATGGCCGACTTTAACCAGAACACATCTGCACACCAAGAGAAGCGTTGTAGACTCAACGCTGGCTGGAATTTGCATCACGACACTTAGGACCTTTGTCCTCGGCCCCAGATTTGTGGGAGTGTTACGGACACTTTGTAGTGAAAAGTTCTCTGCATGTGCTCAGAGTCCCAGCCGGTCCTCAAAGACCCCTGGGCACTCCCTTTGACCCCGCCTGTGTTTCGTGTCTAGAGCAAGCCCAGCATCACCCCACTGACTTTCGGCCCAAGAGGCCCGGAACCGCGCCAGCCACAAGTGGCCCGCTCTCGCTGCTTCTCACGTCTCCCCAGAAGGGCGCCATGCACGCACCGTGAAGCCGAGCCCTGCCGTTTTTGCTTCCCTCCGCACAAGTGATGGCTGCACGAAGGTGGTGGCGGGTTTGCCAGCCCGCGATTAAAGCTGGGACTCTCCCAAACGCTGGAGCCAGCGTGCCACGCATGCTCCTCTGCACTGAGCGGCCCTTTCCGAACCCCGCCTGGCTCCCCAGCGAGGAGAGTTTGCTGGCTGCACTCACCGTCGCAGCAGCCACTCGGGGGTCACTGGCCACAGCAGACTGGTTGGGGCCCCCATTCCAGTTTCCCAGTGCGCCCAGTCGGAGGCCCACCGAAGCCTCTGCTCAGGCACAAGCATCCCCTCTCCACCATTCCATACCTTACAAACTCGCAGGTAACAGGGACGGAAATTGTGGGACCACTCGGAGACACAGTGGGCTTCATCGATGCAGGCGAACGCCACGGGGGGCAGCTGGTCAGCAGGTGGGAGGGAGCTGGACCCCGGGAAGCCCCCGCCGACCAAGGCCTCGGGGGAGAGCAGAAGCACGTGGACCAGCCCGGCCTTTACCTGCAAGCATCCAAGTCGAGCCAGTCAGGTTGCTTCTGCCCCTCTCAGCCCGGCTTTAGCAGTCTGGCCCCAGCCCGCTGTGGACTGTCCCCCGGGGGCCTCGGCAGCCACAACTGGTCCCCAGTTTCAGTGGTTCTCAGGGCAACACCTCTCCCCTGCTCTTCTGAGCAGAAAAGGCACCCTCCCAGCTTCCTGCCTAGCTCCAACTCTTTCTGTCCAGTGTTTGGTAGTCCCGCACTCATCCGTGCACCAAACCATGCTGGATCTTCCTTAAATCGCCTTAAGATTAATTAATTAATTAATTAATTAACAGATTTATAGGCCGCCCCTTGCCACAAGCCTCGGATTTGGACAACAGGTCCCCTCCTGTGGCGTAGCTGCGAAGAAGCCGAGCTACAAAGAGGAAGCCCCTGGCCAGGAATTCACTAGGTGGCCATGGGCTGGGGTCTTGGTCCCTTATCTGCAGTACGTATGGGGGACAACCGCACGCACTGTGCGTTAGAACCTTCACGCGGGGTTCAAACCAAGTGTTATGGCATTTATCGTTCACAAGCTCCGGGCTGGAGGCAGGCCAGCTCAGGATCCAGGGCAGTTCTGCCACTGCACCAAGGAGTCTGTGCCTCCGACATCAGGGGGCTCACCCTGTCCAGAGCGGCTTCCTTCTGCGCCTTGGACATGTTGGAGTGCACGCAGGCCGCTTTCAGGCACGGGGGAAGCCCAGAGACCTGCAAGAGAAGGACGGAAGGTGCATCACTGGACCTCGGAGGGCTGGGCGGGAATGGGCGTGGCATGGCGGAGAGGTGGGCGCGCTCTCCACTTGTCCCCACAGAAGCCATTCCCTTGCCAACTTCCTGCCGAAGCTTCCCTGGAGGAAGGAAAAGGGGCGAGAGCAGAGGGGTCAAAGAACTGGGCCAAAGCAGCGAGAGCACCTACATGCTGAGCGTCTCTCTCTGCCTGTCAGTAACCAAGCTTCAGGAGAGGCATTCCAACATGGCAGAATGTGGGGGGAGGGGGAATGCACAACAGCCGGAAAGCCACTCAACGACTGGCAGGAGAAGGAGGGTGAGGGCAGCAGAAAGAGGCGTGGCCTTCGGGGGAGCCCTTCCGGGGAAGCGTGGGAGGCACGGCTTGCCGGCCGGAGGTCCATCGCCCTGGCTCTGGCCTCCCGCTGCAGCCAGGAACCGGTCCCCAGTCTCCGCACGGCTTCCTGCCCTTTGTGCCGTAACCTCTTGGGGCATCCCTTTAACTCCTTCCCCTTCGGCTTCTACCCTGCCCAGTTAGGATCAGCTCCACCACCCACCTCGCCACCCTCCGATTTTCCTCCCCCTCAGGCCCCTCCCCAAAGCCACGCGCTGCCTCAGCAGAGCTGCCCCGGGACCTGCCCACCCCCAGGCTTCAGCGGGCATGGCCCTCCCGCCGCCACCTGTCTCTCCCCTGGGGCAGGCGGTGGGCAGCCGGGCACTCAAGCGCGTCTCTGCTCTGCACAGCATCTAGTGTGTTTTCAAGACTAGCAACACCTTAAGTCATGGCACCCTGCCGGTGAAACAGATCAGGGAAGAGAGAGACACCGTAGTGGCTAGGTTAAGGACAAGAGCCATTTAGCCTGGAGCTGGGATATGGCAGGAAAGCAAGGTCGGGGGAATGACTCAGGCAACGCACTTCTTTCTGCCCATTTCTCTGGATTGCAAGCAGCTAAATCGCAACGGTCCCAAATCCAGAGGCCTCTGCCAACTCACCTGGTCATCCATCAGTGACACCAGTGGCGAGATCACCAGAGTGATGCATCTGGACCGCCTGCGGTACAGGTAAGCCGGAAGCTGGTAGCAGAGAGACTTCCCCATTCCTGTGGACAGGACCACCAGGGTGGAGAGCCCTGTTGGCGGAGGGAGGAGGAGGAGGACAGCAGCAGACTTAGAGGGCCGGGATCCCTCAGGCTGGCCACCCACCAGCAGCTGCTCCCTGCCGCCACCCCGCCAGCTTCAGCCGCACACCCACTGGCTTGCTGCCTGCTCCCCCAGCCCACCCTGGCGGCTCAGGGGGGCAGTCACGGTCTCGCCTGGTCCCGATTTTATCCTCGTGACACTGATGAGGGCAGCCTATCAGGGGGCTGCTCTGGCTGAGCTGAGCTGGGGCCTGAGGCTGGTTCTCCCAGGCTCGAGCGGCGGGCTCCCCGACACTCTCCTGTGCTGCCTGCTGGCACTGACAGCCCCTCACCTCAAGCGTCCTGAGCTGGGTGGGGGGAGCCCCTCCACCCCCTCCATTCTGCTTGTGCAGCAGGGAGACAAGGGGCTGGACGCGGGCCCCCACTGGGGAGATGGGAGGAGAGCGGATTCCCACGGCAAGGAGCCGTCAGGGTGGCATTCCAGTCAAGTGGCATTCCGGGGGCCCATGAAGGCCAAGGGGGTACCCCACCCTGCTGCAGGGACGCACCCCCTTCTTGCAGGGCCAGGGAGCCCACCGTCAGACCGGCCGAAGGGGCTGAGTGCGTGCTTGAGAGCAGGGCTGGCGCAGAAGGCAGGCGGGGAGCTGGCAGGGCCCGGGCACAGGAGACCCAGCCCTGGGGAGGCTGGAGCTTTGACCTGGCCCTGGCTCGAAGACCCAGCTATGAAGCCCCAGGCACCACAGGGCACAGCTGACTGGGATCTGGGTCATCCACCGCCCGGCGTGACCGAAGGAGAAACGGGCATTGTGCCAGGTCAGCCTTCCCTCTGCTGGTTTCAGAACGTGGAGCCACCCAGACAAAGAGCAAAACAGGCATTTCGATCCAATGGGCCTGAAGTTCAAACAGGACACACTGGGTTTGGGGACACTGCCCTATGAGGAGAGACTGGGAGAACTGGGCATGTTCAGCCTTGGGAAGAGAAGACTGAGGGGCGGATGAGACCCCTTTATAAGTCCCTCCAAGGCTGCCCCAAAAAGGAAGGTCAAGATCTCTTCTGGCTGATGCCGGAGTGCAGGACACGGAATAATCAAGTCAAGCTGCGAGGACCCAGGTTCAGGGTAGATACCAGGAAGAGCTTCCTCGCTGTCAGAGCAATGGGGCAGTGGGACCCACAGTACCCCAGTGGCTCTCAGTGGCTCCCCCACACTAGAGACATTCGAAGAGGAACTGGGCAGCCCTCTGAGTGGGATGGTGCAGCTTGGTGTCCTGCGACAGCCGGGGGCTGGACCCGAGGGCCCTCACAGCCCTTCCAACGCAGCAGCCACATAGCCAGAGCACTCAAAAGGGCTACACAGTTCAGGGAGGAGGCTGAGAAAGGCCAGACACACACGGTCATGGAAATGCATCCTTTCCCTCGCACACAATTTTGTGACATCTTGGCTGTTCCTAATAAAGGTATTTTATTCAAGACTGAGGATTGTGACCCACCCTCTCCCATTGATGAGCATGGCTGTGCCACCTTTTTAATGTACAGGTTTCATTCACTTTACGCTTCAGTACAATGAGCAAGTATTCGGCCCGGACTTAAGGCACGCAAACTGCCTTACCTGAAAGTACCCTCATCACGGCGGCTTCCTGCCCTGGTCGGAAGGAGGCATAACCCAGCTCAGCCAGTGCTTGGAACACTTCAGGAGGGGTCTCTGCTCAAGATATGGAACACAGACGCAGACGGACAGACAGACAGACAGACAGAGGGAACGTCAGGAAAGCGGCAGTGGCCAGCCGGAGCAAGCACATGATGCTTAGGGCTGCAGGAGGCAGGATTAAGGCATGGCATTCACAACTTTGGGTGCTAGTGAGGGCCTTTGGTCCAAAGCATCTGGATTCTGCCCCAAGTTCTGGCAGACGTGTGGGCTGGCTGGCTGGCTGGGGACCATGGCAGCTGTAGCCAGACACACCCGGAAGGCACCAGGCCAGGTTGGGAGAGGGAGGTTCGGTGCAGGAGAACAGACGGCCCAAGCAACTATGTTTTGTTCCCAGCTGTGAGGTCTCATAAATCACAGCGGAGACAATGAGCTCTGACGGCCAAAGCGATTCGGGTTTGCCTACAGCCTGCAGGCACTTCTGCACAAGGCCTCCTTACCTGGGGCCCCAACACAGGTATTTGGAGCCACTGCTCCTTGCGTGCCCATGCGGCCAAGGCCAGGCGGTTGCTGGGCCAGTGGAATGGCTGCAGGAAGCCATGACACGAGGCCAGAGACAACCTGCGAGGCAGGCTGGGGAACAGAGGCTAGTCCTACACGGGGTCTTCAAAAGGCTCTGTGGGAAGTGCTCTCCTCACAACACATGGCTGTCAGCAAGGGCTGCCCCTCTTCCTCCGCCTCACCTGTCACCTTTCCATCCCGGCCCAGTTCATAGAGAGGTTCCATGGGTGCAGGGGGAGGCGGGGGCTCATACACAGGCCTCTGCACGTGCAGGTGGCCCTCTTGCTCTTGAGCAAGCTGCTCCGGGGCTTCCTGGCCACTCTCATCCTTCACTGGGGAGGAAAGAGGAAGAAGGAAGGGAGATTATGTACTGATTACATTTTTAATCCAACAAGTGCAAATGTTCTCTGGATTTATAATAATGTTCTGTAGCTCATTTAAAACTTTTAAGGCTCGAAAAAAGACTGATGAAGAGGATCCCCAGGTAGGGCCAGAAATATTCCCGCCTGAACCTCTGCAGAACTGCTGCCAGCCAGTGTTGGCAAAGGGGCCTGGGAGGACCAAGGCAGGTCTGATGTGGAGTCAGGCGGCTCCCCGTCCTCCCCATTTTCCTCTCCTGGGAGGGATCCTCTTCTGTTTTGTGAGAATTGTTTGTGGGAACTCAAATTGTTGAAGCTGTTTGTTCACATAAAATCATGTACTTCTATCTGCTTATAGAAAACAAATAAAAGCGATATTAAAAAGGGAGCCGAAGGGGCGACGAAACCGAAAACCTCAGGCAGGGATGGGTCAGTGGGAGAACTGGCCTGTTACAAATCATTCTTCCTGACTTGAGCCAAACCAGAGCCGGATCTCTGGCACCACGGCCTTCGTGTCCCACCTGAGGCCTTGAAGTAGGCTGTGTTGGTCATCCGAGCCACTTCCTCCAGAGTTAGCAATGGGGCGTCCTCTTCGGAGGCACAGCCACTTGGCTCGAGTTGGGAGCTGGTGGCAGGGAGCTGCTCCACCACTGTAGCAAGAAAAGGGGTATTACTCCAGACGCTTCAGTGTAATTTAAGAGGGGGCTTCCACTGTTCTCTAAATTCTCTAAGAAAAAACTCCACAGTCACATTATTCCATGGGAAGAAGAATTTCCCTTTATCCATGTCCCAGTCGGACAAGTTATGGGGCTCACCCTTCCAATAGTCAGCCTAAAAGAAGGGCATTGGAGGCTCCATAGGTTTCTTATAATCTACCCAAAATGTACTTAAGTGCTCTTGCTTCTCTTTGTAGAGTTAAATGAATGTGGCCCATGTCAATATCTGGCTGTGGGGTTTGACGGAGACAGCCAGACTTACCTGTCCCCTTGCACTGCGAAGCCCAGTGACCCAGTCCCCCACACCTGAAGCACACGTCAGAGCCTCGGTCCAAGGGCCTGCCGCCTCCACCGAACCGTTCTCCCTTTTTCTGCCACTTCTGCTTCCACACCTGTGAAGACAGCAAGAGGCGGGCTAAGGCGAGAGCTGCCTGCCCTTCCTGCAGGGGCTTGACTTCAGGGAACTGAGCAAAAGGGGATGAGTTTGACAGCAGCACATCAAAACTTCTAAGCCAACTTTTCGGTCACACTCAACCATTTGAGAAACCATCCGGAACACCACTACAAAACGGCTGCTGGGGAGGCAGGAAGCTCCCTGAGGTGCTGCGTACAAGGCAGATGTAGGGGCCGAGAGTGAGCATACTACACAATTCCACTGTTTGCAGCAGCAAGGGAACCTTTTTCACGGCAATTTCAGCTACTGATAAGGCAAGGTATTCATCATTATCAAAGCAGGAGGGACAGGCACCTGGGCGGACCCCATGAAAGATGCCCAGGGGCACAGTGGTGCCCTTAGATACCATGTTGCCGATCCTGCTCCAAGGCTTATCTCTATCAATAAAAGGCGGTTCTCCAGTTCTGTGCATAAGGACTGGTGAGAATTAAGATGCATGCCTATACATGCCCAAACAGAAAAATATCCTACAGCTTCCAGCATGCCCCAGCCCACAAGGCTGGCTGGGGCATGCTGGGAGTTGTACGGTTTTTTCTGTCTAAACACATATAGGATTGTGCCAGGGCTGTTCAGGGCTCATTTGCTCAAACGCCAGCGAGGTGAGGACAGCTCATGAGTTATAAGAAGAATGAAGTATAGAAACAACACCACCACCACCAACAGAAAGGTGCAGCTGACTGAAACACCTATGCTGACCTGTAACACGAGCAGGTGCAGGGGAGGGAGACAGGTATTCTACCGGACAGGTCAGTGATGCAACTCACTTGTTCAATGCATTTTAGGTGCAAGAAGAACTTATCTACCTGAAATGACTGAAATATCAGCAAATGCGGTATCGGCTTTGCTCTTGGAGTAACAGACGAATACAAAGGCTTTCACAGTAATTTTCTTCCAGATTTTTTTTTTTTAAAACTAGGAATTTGTTACTCCCAAGAGGAGCTCCTAAATTATGGCGCAACACATTAAGACATTTAAACATCTCCTCGCTGCCTAATGGGAGAATGAATCACGGAGGTGGCTGTCAGAAGAACACATACATAATTTGTTTAAGTTCTGGACAGCTTCCATCTTGAAAACCCGAATTATTCAAATCACCCATTTCTCTAAATTTGCTGGAAGGCACAGATAAAAGCTGAAGCCTCAACAAGGCCAGTGGGCATGAAACTAAATGTTATTTATCAGAGTGTTTCAAGCATAAATATTCTGTCTTGGGAAAGTAGTTGATGTATTTGTTTTTAAAAATCATATATTCTGGTTTAAATTCCATTCAGGTCTTGTGAGTCAAGAAACTCTCATTTCAAAATCCCAGGAAAAATGTCTTTTACATCACTGTTGATACATGTAATTAATAAACAAACACCAAGCCTTGTGCACATCCCTTGTAACTCGCCCTCGCTCTACAGGCTTGCAAATGACTCTCACAGGGTCAAAGGGCAGCTCACCTGCTTGCGAAGCCGTCTCCCCTTCAGCGCACACCCCTTCACGAAGGATTTCTTTTTGAGGTTGAGGCGTACAAAGTTGTCCTCCGTCCGCAGCCGTGCCCTGGAAAGAAGCAAGCTCCCTCCATCAAGAAAGGTCACCACGCTTACGTCACTCACGTCTAGCTGTGGAGGCTCTACCTGAACCCTGTCAGGGCAGAGTGAGCAAAAGGTTTGCTATCGTGTGGCCGCTGAAGGCCTGACACTGTAAGAACAACTTTAGACTTGGATGGGCCTGTCCTGAAAGGTCTTCCGGGGGAGGGGGGGATCTCAGACACGCCAATCGTTTGCCTTTCCTGAAGGTTCTCTTTGTCCTGTGTTGTCTTAACCCTATTCAGTCCCTGTTGTTTCACCCTGACGTGGCTCCAGCAAGCTGCCTACCGCTTCCCCACCTCCTGGCTTCTCCAAAATGTGTGTGCAACTGAAAGGCTCTAAAAGCTTCTTGCACAGGCTCCATCGCTGGAGTCCCTTCGGCGGCTGCCTACCTGCCGCAGGTATTTCCTGTGCGGCTGAATAAACTGTACATGTTCTTTTGGCTGTGCACCCCCAGCGAACCCTCGCAGGGTGTTTTCTTCACTCTTTTCTAGACACACTGACAAAGGAGATTCAGGTGTGAATGGCAGCTCAGAACTGGAGTTGCTTTAAGGGCCACTTCACAACCCTGAAAATAAGTTATGACAGGGAGGTTGTTCTTCCTCTACTCACTCACATGACTCCCGACAGGTAATCAGGCATTCTATGGCTTGTTTCCCCCGCAGTCCTTCTGTCCAGGCCCTGCAAATGCCCTCCTTAGCAAAAGGGAGCTTATTTTGTTTATTTTCATACGCACTGTAACAAATTACTGGGGTGCGTTTTGTATCTGAGGGTGTCCTTTGCTTTACATTTATCAGGATGCATTTCGCACAGGCTTTTTCATGCGGCTGAATTTATTATGCTATGCAAAACGGACTCTTGAAATGTCGCCACGGGACTGCCCGTGTGTTGGCAGTGTATCATTTTAGAAGGAAATTAGGAAAGTTGAGAAGAAGCCTTCTCTTCCCCCAAGTGGATGTGGGCAAGACAGAAGCGTCAGTAACACATGGCATGATGGCCCTCCTCTAGTCTGACAGAATGTTTCAACAACATATTGCATGAAACAGATGTTTCCCAAGCTGAAAATCCGTGGAGAGAGGCTCCAAAAAGGGCACATCGCGCAACATGGACGGCACGAGCTCATCTTTCCTTGCACTGGTCTGTGTGAGCATGAACCCAGAGAGGAGAAAACATTACACAGGGTGTAAGTGAGTGGGGGAGTTCCTTTCTCAGATACTTGAGTCTGCAGTGAAGGCCACCCTTTCCCCTAGAACTAAAGCTGCACGTAGCAACTCCCCAGGCGATTTCTAGGCCACCAGTGTTCCCAGCGCCATTAAGGGACATACCTGCAGCCTAAGGCGCTGGGCCGCTTGGGACGCTCCTCTCCCTCCACCTCCCCAAGCAGGTTTTCAGACGGGAACGAGGATACCATGCCCCTTTCCACGCGTTCTTCTGCAGTGCCGTGACCACAGTCATATTCATCGAGCCTCGGCTTACAACTGACAGCACACCGCTTCTTGACACATGCCCTGTCTCCCGCTTGTCCTTTAGTCCTCTTGCGCTTTACAGCAGAGGCGACCCCTTCGGAACGATCCACGCCATCCTCCTCACAGGCTTCGGCGTCGTGCAGTCTTTCCGCACAAGAGGCTTTTCGTCTCCAGGTGGCACGAAGCGGTCCATTCTCCACCTTGCCGAAGACGTCACTCAGCCCTGGTGATGGTCCTCCCAAAAGATGCTCGTCTGCTCTCTGAGCCGCATCCTTTGCATGGGCCTCCAGTTTACGGACATCCTTGATGGTGGGAAACCCACCTGCAGCGTCAGTGAGTTCTACCTTTACTTGTTCCTCGCTTGTCTGGTGATCCTGCACACTTTGGCTGAGGACGTCTCCCCCAGGCTGGCTCAGGGGTAGCATGTCTTCCTGGCAGTTTCCCGTGAGAAACCTGCTGTGTGCCTCCCATTTCCTCTCTCCACTGTGTGGAAAAGGACCTGGTTTTTCCAGAGAACTGAATTCTGCCGATCCCTGGCATAGCCCTGCCCTCCCAGCTGGGGCAGGACAGGACTCTCCTAGGAGCCCCTCTCCAGTCTGCTGTTTTTCCTTCCCTTGGCACCTCTCCAACCAACCAGGATCGAGGCTGCTCAGGTGTTTGGCCACTGTCTGCCTCAGCTGCTGAAACCTACCCAGTGGCAGAGGCCTGGCCTTGGATAAGGAGGGCTCAACAGGAGGCAGCTCCGCTGATGAGGAAGGGAGGGGAGCTGCCAGTTTGTTGGGATCGGGCTCAGAGAGTGGATCTGGACGACGCTTCGACAAAGGAGCCTCTGGTTGTTCGGAAGGCCCAGACTTGTCGGGCTGATATAGGTCCTTCTGCACCAGTGCCGCTGATCTCCTCCTGGGGGTGAGCGATTTCTTTAAAGTTACAGGACTCTCCTGGGATCGAGAGAAGAAAACACACACCGCTGTCAGGTTCTGTCTCTCTCTGTTCAAGGACAGGCTGGACATGCACATGGCAGGCATGTCGTGAGTGGAGCCGGCTAGAGCCAGGGGGGTCAGACTAGATGACCCGGGAGGTCCCTCCTGACTCGCTCTGTTTCTATGTATCCCAAAATGTTTTCTCCTCTTACTTTATGCCAGAAGTCCACCGCCCCTCTACAGAGAACACTTTGGAAACCAGGCATGAGACGCCACGACCCATTGCCACTGAATGGGCCGTGACCCAATGACTGGGGGCTTGCTTTACATATAATAGCTTGCTCCCCCATCTTTCCAGTTAAACACTGGGGCTGAAAGCTTACTAAGCCAGCACCAGTAAGAAACAGAAACAGTCAGAAGGGGTCTCCTGGGCCATCTAGTCTGACTCCAGGAAAAGACAGGCCTTTAAATATACAAACCCCCAACTAAATCACAGGCCTTAAAGAAGTTCCAAAGAACAGACATCACCAGGAAGCAAGGATTACCATCCTGCAAAAGAACTCCCAAGCCACCCAGAGAAACTCCTCGGTAGCAAGAAAACACAAAACAGGATTCCACTCCTCCACATACTGCAGGCAATCCCAGATTATATGATCAATCATCTCTTGTAACTCATACATCTCACAACAGTCTGAATCAACCCGACCAGTCCTGGAAAGATTATTGCAAGACAGCACACTTAATAAGCAAACCTATCTTGCTCCAACCACTAATTAAAAATTTGAAATTCACGCAAAAGAAGGCAAAAGGGAAAAAAACCTGCCGACCAGTGTCACCCAGTTCCCTCTGCCACGTACTGATTGCTCTCCTGAAGACACAAGGAACTTTCCTCCGGGAGAGGGGCAAAGGGATGAGCAACACAAGAATAAGGCAAAGAACGCATCACAAATTGCAGCTAGATCAGCAGATTCATCACTCTCTAAACCACCCAACAAAAACACAACCAAATTCCCACAAGATGAAGCTCCATGTTCAAAGCCCAGATTCCATTCACGAGTGCATTCTTGCAAGCCACTCCCGCGGCTTGAAGAGCCTGCAAACCACAAAGAGAACCTGACAGAATCAGTACATCGCCAGGCCTTGTATCCCTGGCCATTAAAAGGGCCCTTAAGTCCGCTGTCATAACTGAAACCCCATCGGACAAATGAAGTCCTCTCTGAATTCCAAAAACAGGGATAAAATACACTGAACTCACACCACCATTAAGGACATTTCTAGAACTGTCAGTATACGCATACAACATAAACTCCAGTGAGGGAAGAGATATTGTAACACCAAATCTCAAATACCGAAGGAAATGTATGTCCACCTGTGTTCAAGTTTATACAGAAAAGTTACCATTTAGCATATTAACCATGTTTTTCTCAACGGATGACTGACCATGAAACTCAACTATTGTTCTTTACCCAGTCAGCTGATGTTTGTGGATGGCCCTCAGTTCTAAATAGGACATTTCATTTAGTTTAGCCTAATTAATTTAATTTCAATATTTATATCCCATCCTTTACAAAACGTCTCAGGACAGCTTACAAAATTACAAATACGAATATGGCAATATGTTTGAATTCATTCCATAATGAGGTTTAGGGCATGAACGTGTATGTTTTGTACCAAAGGGTTAAGCTGGACCTGAGCTCGTCTGACCCTAAAGGTCCACCCTTCCCTGCTATTTAAGATTCCCTCATTTTATGGGACAAAAACAAGGAAAAAGTGCCCAAACTTTGCAAAAAATGTATTCATTAAATTTGCAGGCAATGTCAAAACAGAAATACAAAGATTAGAGGATTTAAGCTTGAGAAGCGAGATAATCTGTGCTAAAAGAGGATAAACTCCTCTAGAATTCATTTATCAGGATAAATGAACTGGATTTGGGGATAGATGAGAATTTGTTGCTGTCGTTGGTCGCGAAGTCGTGTCCGACCCATCGCGACCCCATGGGCAACATTCCTCCAGGCCTTCCTGTCCTCCATCATCTCCCGGAGTCCACTCAAGCTCACACCCACTGCCCCAGTGACTCCATCCAGCCACCTCATCCTCTGCCGTCCCCTCCTCCTTTTGCCGTCACTTGTTCCCAGCATCAGACTCTTCTCCAGGGAGTCCTTCCTTCTCATCAGGTGGCCAAGTATTTGAGCTTCATCTTCAGGATCTGGCCTTCTAAAGAGCAGCCAGGGTTGATCTCCTCTAGTACTGACCGGTTTGATTGCCTTGCTGTCCAAGGGACTCGCAGGATGAGAATATATATTCTTATTATTCCAGGAATGTTTTATAATACTTCCTTCTATATCATGTTATATAAACATGTCTGTCATGGAAACACTGTGCACCTAAGTTTAAAGAAGATTAAGGAGCGATCTGCTGAAGGCATTCCTAAGATTCACGTAGAAACGATCCTTAAGAGATTCCATGGATGTGCAGGAAACATCTCAATGGTTGAGGAATGGGTCTTGCCCACCCCTCTTGGTTTTACGGAATGATTTCTGGTGTGCAGTGAACTCTAAATGTCAGTGGCCGTGAGCGTGGAAACAAGGCAGTAACCCTCAGGACCGATTAATTCAAAGTACAAAGGTGGCAGAAAGACCACCCTCTCTCCCCAGTCCCTCTTTACAAGGGAAATCACCCCTTGGTGCTTCAAGGACTCTGCCCCTCAGAAGCCAAGGTACCTCTGTGCCAAGTCTGCGTGCAAAGCTGCAATTCGTCTTCCACCAAACAAACCTTAACAGCTGCTCCCAAGTTGCATTTCAGCTTCATCCCAAAATACTGTGCGGAAGCCTGCAGTGGGTGCCGGTTCTCCAGAGGTGGTTTAGAGGCCCTCTGGCCTCGATTCAGGTGCGCCCCCCAGCAATCCGAGCCAGAGACCTTAGGAAATGTACATAAATATGGTTATAAGGAAAAGCGAAAAACGCTGCTGTTAGGCTACTGTTCTGTAAAGTTTGCATTTAGGGAAAAGAAGGCATGGAGTCACTGCAGAAAGGAGCTTCTAGATTTGTTTAACTACTGGAACCTATTACCTGGGGGAAGTTGTGAGCAATCCCTCACCAGAGACATTCAGGAAGTGTCTGGACAGTGGGATGGTGTGACTTAGGGAACAGGAGGAGGAAAGACTCAGTGGCCTTGTGGCCCCGTCTAACTCTAGGAATGATTCTGTGAATGTATTGCAGGACACCACGTCACGCCACCCCACTCAGGTGGCTGTCCAGCACTGCTGCAGCGGTCACACTGGTTATTTATTTATTTAGACTATTTATATGCTGTCCTGTCATGAAGGCCTCAGGATGGCTTACATAAATAAATAAAAGTAATATAAAGCATAATACAAATAAATTTAAGATCCACCCTGGCTGCAGATTAAAAACATATATAATCCAATATTAAAAGTTATTAAAATATTGTTGGAATAAAAAGGTCTTAACCTGGTGCCGAAAAACAAATAACGACAGCACCAAGCGGACCTCTCTGGGGAGCACATTCCATAGATGGGGCGCCACCACAGAGAAGGCCCTGCTCCGGGTACTCTGTCTCCTAGCGTCTTTCACAGAGGGTTCCTGGAGGAGGGCCTCTGCTGCCAATCTCAGGGGGAGGGCGGGCAAATACAGAAGAAGGCGTTCCTTTAGGTATCCCGGTCCCAAGCCATTAAGGGCTTTACAGATAATAACCATTACCTTGAATTGAGCCCGGACTTTGATGGGAAGCCAGTGAAGCTGGTAGAGGACTGGGGTTATACGAGAGTAACGCCCAGTCCCCGTCAGCAACCTGGCAGCTCTATTTTGCACCATCTGCAGTATCCGGACTGTCTTCAAGGGCAGCCCCACGTACAGCGTGTTACAGAAATCCAGCCGGGAAATGACCAATGCAGGAGTCACTGTCGCCAGGCCATCGCCCTACACTGTCCCTGTTCTGTCGCTCATCAAAGGCAGGGGCTGCTAGAGCAGAAGTTTCCAACTGCTGGTCTGCCGGAGATTTCCTGGCAGTCCGTGCATCCCATTCGCTGAGGACTGGCATAGGGGCTGACTGTGCTCCACCACCTTCTCCTTGGTTGGCATCATGTCTGCAGGCGGTGTGCTGGTGCCACCGGCGGGGGCGGGGGCAGGAAGGAGAGAGGCAGCTTTTTGTTTCTGCCTCAGCAATTCCCAACATGGTTTTCCTGTTTTCACTGGCCCCCAGCTGTGGAAAGGTTGAAAACCATTGGCTTAGAGGTCTTCACTTTTAACAAGAAGACCACTACAGTCCTGGGTGCTTTGCTTCTTACTGCAACCCCCACAGGTGGTATTCCCAGTAAGTAACACACTTGGACTGCCACACACAACAAAAATGGAGAAAGAGCCGTTAATATGTCACAGGAGTTTCAGGAAAGGTGAAGCTAAGGGCATGCATGTTTAGGCAGAAAAAAGTCCTACAGTGCTCACTATTGTCCAACCAGCCCAGCAGGAAGTTTTGATTAGAAAAGTCGGGGGGAAAGTATTGCATCGAAGCTTTTCCTACGAGATCTGGGCTTACACAGAACAAAGTTATGTGCAAGGCACAAACGTCCCCGCTACCTGTTCAGGTACTGGAGGTTCCTGAGTTCCTTGCTGGCAGACTGTCTCAGAGTCAGGGAGGCCGTGATGTCTCTTGGTTTCCTTCAGTGTCTTGTACTCTCTGTACAGTTCTGTGCGCAGACAGTGAAGAGTGAATTCTGAGCGCAAAAGGCATCAGCAGCACAAATCAACCCCAAGGTCTACTGAGCATAACAACCCTCTCGGGTAGTAGTTACTGTGCAGACAGTTGCGAGGTTGTGTAATCACCTAAGAACCAGGATCCCATAAGGGCTCGTTCTAATACATAATGGTTAAGAATTCTCTGACAGAGGGCACAACGCTGTGTACATTTAGACAGAAAAAAGTCCTACATTTCGCATATGCTGCAGTCGGCATGGCTGCCTGGAAGGATGCTGGAATTGCAGGCTTTTTTCTGTCCAAACATACATATCTTTGGGCTTTGAGTTAGATACTGAGGTGTGCAGCTTCAAGTGAAACAACACGAAGGGCATGATCCTATGCAAGTTTATTGGTGTGCAGATAAATAATGGGAAATGACTATAGTTGTAATAATTACAATAATTAATATTGTATTTTTGATTCTAGTATTGCATTTTGTAGCTGAATTTGTATTATTTCCATTTTATTGAAAGCCACCCAGAGAGCCCTATGGCCTATGGGGCAGCATACAAATTAATAATAATAATAATACTAATACTATTGCAGAAGCAACAATTCTGTCCTACCAAGTAGCCTAATTCTGATATTTACCACTTTCATCCATCCCAACATACAGAAAAGTCACACACTGCAAAGAATTATGCTTACTTTTGATTTCTTCAGGAGCTTCCACAACATCAGCCTAGAAAGCAAGTACAGGCATATGAAGAAGCACATTTGGAAACCCACAAGCCTATACTGAAGCTCAATTCCTTCTATATTCAATTCTTGTCCACAGTATTTCCCATACCTTGCTTGGTCTCCTCTGGTGCACCTGATAAAATGCAGTCTCCCATTTTTTCAGTAGAAGTTTAACTTCATTAGATCTGTCCATTGCTTCCTCAGGCAGGTTTCCAAAAACTGTGTAAGACAGAATTCCCAGATTCACTTGCTAACTCAAATTCACAGCCTTCAGAAACTTTGGCAGCAGGTAGCAGGGGCCCTGCAGACCTCTGTGCAGCCAGGTATCCAACTTGATTTTATATCATCACTAAGAGGAGAGCCATCTTTGACCAGTAAATTTGCTTCGACTTGAAACTTTTTACAGCAGATGCACACTGAATAATAAGTTTTATGAAATTCA
Source organism: Varanus salvator macromaculatus (assembly GCA_023646645.1). Lineage (NCBI taxonomy): Eukaryota > Metazoa > Chordata > Lepidosauria > Squamata > Varanidae > Varanus > Varanus salvator. The sequence goes on along the minus strand of JAIXND010000777.1, from coordinate 40,154,623 downwards.
CCATCTTGTGGTTTTTAGCTAGTACTACTATCCTGCATGGGAGTCAATGCGGTATGGGGGTTCAAGCGTTGCACAGGGAATCTAGAAGATCCAGGTTTTAGTCCCACTCAACCATGAAGCTCACTGGGTTACTCTGGGCCAGTCACAGACCAGCCTAACCTACATTGTAGGATTGTTTCTGAGAGGATATATTGGAGAGGAGAACCTTATAATCCACCTCAGGTTTCTTGCAAGGTGGGGCATACATGGCATGTGATAATGTATGTATGTATGTATGTAAAGCTTTTCTAGACCGTGCCATTACCGAAGTCCCGGGACGGTTTAGCAATACAAAATGTAAAAAATAAGACACGGAGTCTGTGTTTACAACCCCGCCACCAAGCCATAATGCATGTTAACCAGGGTTTGCTCCCTCGGCTATCAATTGCCTTACAGATGCGCAAACTGCAGCTGGCTTCCCCCAGTGCTGGTGTGCTCCTCTCCCATCCCTTTCGCCAGCCTTTGGAGCGGTTTTCCCAGGGGGCTCTTGTGGAGCGCCTCTGCTGCAGGGCAGACAGCATGTACACAAACCAGGGGGGAGCTGTGGTCCTTGGTTCAGACAGCCTAACGAGCTACGCGAGGCTTCACATTTGCAGCTGGTGAACAACCCGCGATCTCCTTGCGGGGATGGGTCCGCACACCATGACAGGCCCTACCTGACCAAGCCACACGCACCAGGCGACTCTCGGGCGGCGGCCTCTTCTCCTAATGCACCCAGCCCACTGCCCTCCTTTTGCACCCGAGCCAGGCCCGAGCCAGAGGCGCCCTGAGGCGCTCGTGAGGGTCCCGCGGGAGCGCGCGCCGGGCAGGGTCTCCGCCGGAGGCCGTTCAGAGAGGGCGCCACGGCAGAAAAGGCCCCGCGCGCGGCTGCCAACGCGAGGCGAGGCGAGGCGGGGCGGGCGGGGCCGCGTACCTGGCCCGCGGCCCGGGAGCGGCTCTTCCAGGCCCGGGCGGCCCTGCGGCGGCGGCGGCGGCGGCGCCTCACGAGCGGGAGCCTGGAGGGACCCGGCGCCCGAGCCCCGCCCCTTCCGCCCCGCGGCCTGACAGGATTCCTCGCTCCCGCGCGCGCCGCGGACAGCCAATCGGCCGGCGCGCTCGGGAGAACCTTGCCCGTCGCCATGGGGACGCTGAAGGGGCGGGGCGAGGGGGAGGCGGGGGCGGCCCTGGGCGACGTCCGCGCAGGCGCGCAATGGGAAGTACGGAGGCCGTCAGGGGGACGGCAGTGCGGCTCCGGGATGGGCTGAAGGAGGAGGAGGAGGAGGAGGAGGAGGAGGAAGAAGAGGAGGAGGAGGAGAAAGAGGAGGAGAAGCAGAAGCGGCCGCCGCCGCCGCCGCCGCAGCAGGGCGGCTCTGGGAGAGCGCGGGGACGGCAAGGGTAAGGGAGGCTGGCGGCTTCAGGTCCCGGGCTGGGCCGCGTTGCCGTGGAGACGGGGCCTGGGCTCCCCTTGCCGGGAGCGAAGTGGCGGGGGGGGGGTCTGCGGGCGGGAAGGCGGGCGCCAGGCCACCGGGACGGCGGGCGGTGGGGGATCGAGACTGCGGGGCGCGGAGCGTGCCGGGATCTGCGGGCCTTCCGGGCGGCGGGGAGCGGGGAGACAAAGGCCCGCCCGCCCGATGGGGTGGTGCCTGCGAGGGCAACGAGCGGGGGGCGCCACCTCTCGAGCCGCCCCGGGCGCACGGGCAGCGCCGGGCAGCGGCTTTGCGAGTGGGCGTTGAATGGCTGGGCGGGGGGACAAAGGGGAAGGGCCCGCGCCCCGCTTCCCCGCCCGCGCCCCGGCCTCGCGTTGGTGGCCTGCGCACCTCCCGCGGGGCACCTCCGCCCGCATCTCCGCAGGCCAAGAAAGCCCCTCGTGCGCCCGGCTGAGCGGGCCCGAGGCCCGTCCGGCGTCCCCGCGTGGCCCCACCCATCCCATCCCTTCGTGTTTTCCGCGCTTTTGTGCAGGCCTCTCCCCGCTTCCAAAAGGCTGCGGCGTCCGCCCCTCCTAAGCGTCGTGGCAAGTGGCGGGCGCTTTCAGGAAACGGTGCTGGCAGCTGGGGAGCCCCCCCCCCCGGTCTGGGACCCCCACCCCCGGAATGCGTCCCCCGCAGCGTTTCGGAAATGGAGGCCAGTCCTCGGGCTTCGGCAAACTCTGCTTTGGCACAGTAAGTGCCACGGGATTCCTCACGGGCTTTGCTGGTGAAGCGCTGAATGTTTCCCACGTAGGGCTCTCGGTGGAGGCTCAACGGGCATTCTCTACATTGAAAGGAATATAGTAGACGCGTCCTAGAGAAGCGTAACAAACGAGGGTGCAAGGAGTTAGAAGGCGATGCCACATTTTCAGGATCTCCTATGTAAGAAAAATTCTTTGCACAGAAAAAACAAACATACCTACACTGGGCACTGCTAGACCCTTTCTACCTGAGGTACTAACCTCTTCAGGTACGGGGCTTTTATTTATTTTTTAACCAGAGGCGCATGCAAAAATAGCATCCCTTTACTTTCCTGGTAGATGTATCTGTATGAGACTTGTGCTTGTGAATGCGTATTGATCTCATATGCATGCTCTATTTGTTGGTGTTTGTTTGTTCATTTCTATGCTACCCGATAGCTGGAGTTCTCTGGCAAGTTTATGGAACAATTGTGGATATGCACCTAAAAAAGAATGGCTGAGAGGAATTAGGAAATCCTATTGTGGGGCTGGTTTCTTGGATGAAAGTGAAGGGGAGATTATTTCCCTGAAGCCACTGATTCAGCAAGCATTACTTTAAAAGCAACAGCGAAATGTAGTGAGTCTGACTGTATTTCTGCCCTCTGAATTATGCCTGTTATTCCTGCAACTAGTGCTGAGAAATAGTGGCTTACTCAGTGCCACGTACAGAGTGGTTTTGCATGACTGCAGCATATTCCCCCTCGTGGGTTTACCTAAAGTCATAACTTAAAGTCTCTCTGCTGGGTCAGGTCGAGTACCAGTTCTTCCAGAAAGTTTACTGGTAAAACTCGGAGACAAAAAGAGGGATTACACAACTTGAAATATGGTGTAGGCATCCACATCCCAGAATGGTAAGTAGATAATTATCTCCCAGTGGACTGGGGGACTGTTTGGGTACAGGCCTCTTCAGACAGCCTGAACTGGGTTCTTGCGCTTCCCTACGTGTGGGAGGAGGCTGTCAGTGGCTGCCAGCCGTGCTGGTTTTGTGGCTTGTCCACATACACCTGTTGCTGAGGAGCTTGAGTGGGTGGAGGTCTTGCCCGCATCCTGCTGGAGGGACCCTCTGGGCAGCCGGTTTGCCACCATCTGTACCGAGCGCCAGACTAGATGGAGCTTGGTCTTATCCAGCCGGGCTTTTCTTACGTTCTTATGTACATGTGCAGCAGGTGGAGAAAAAATAGCCAGTTTCAGCCTTCTGGTGTTTATCCCCTTGCACAGACTTTGATCAATCCCTTCCCAGAGTAATTTTGTGACGACTGAATAAGTTAATCAAATTGGAAAGCGTCATGATTATCATGGTACCTTCGATTTATTTTGGCATAAGCTTTCATGAACAGTGCTAGATGCATGATGTGTTAATCTCAAGTTGGCAGATTTATTTGCTCACTCACGTGAGGGGAGCGGATGCAAAAAGTTATTCTTACCATATTCTTACCATTCACCAATTGTTGGTGGGCGATAATTCACGCATCACTGCAATAATTCACAGGTAGTTGTGTTAAGTCTCCCGCCTGTATCAGCGGGTTGTACATCTGCTTATATTACCATGTGATATGTGCATGCTGGGTAACTAGGCTATTTCCCTAGTTACTCACCTTGGAGTAGCTTATCATATTATCATTCTTATATTCACTAAAAGTAAATAGGATGTTAATTAAATGAATCCGAACCCAGGTAGCAAGGCTTGTTTGTGGGGAAAACAGCCCCAAACACTTCAGTGGCCCATGGTAATCCTGTGAACCAGCCCATTGTTAGAGCGTTTTGAATTGCGTGGGGGAGAGTTCTGAATATATATATATATATATTTTCTTTCCACAGTTACGTGGCACTGGGGCTTCGGTTTGCTGCCTGCCCTGTTGCGCCATGCATTCCTTGGTATTCCTCTGTGCGCAGAAGGTCGTCTCGCACTACGCCACCCTGCAAGATGCCCTGGGGTTCCTCCCGAAAGAGCTCTATCCCGTCTTGTTTAAGGCAGCCTTCATGGACAAGAGGACTCCATCGCTGCAGCAGCTAGTGCAGGCCTGGCCATTCCCAGTCCTCAGCTTTCAGAAGCTCTTGCGGAGGTGCCAGCATTGTGAACGTGCCCTGATCCGAGAGAAGCCAAACAAGCTGTGCATCCAGGCGGTTATTTTGGGGGTGGTGACGTACCTGATTAAGATGATAGAGGATCGACACTGCATTAAGAGGTATCGGACAGTTCCCATGGTCCTGGTTTTCTCATTGTGTGCATCTGTCTGTCTGTCTGTCGGCTACTGATGGTACTGTATTTGCTGTGAGCCCTTTAGCAGCATAAGGGCATTCAGGCCTGCGCACTTGGAAGGCTCTGACTTGTGGCCCCCAGCTTCTCGGCTTTTAAAATTAAATTATTGTCACATGTTTACATTCTGCTGTACCATTTGTAAGGTTTTGAAGGCCATCCTAATATCTGTCCTGGGATTTCTAGTTCGTTGTCCAGGTGTTCCCAGGTAGCGTATGGCATTGCGGTCCTTGCCTAGGAGTCCAGACAGCTGAGTCCATTTCATCCTGTGCTTGACTCGCGTGCTAAAATGTTCTTCCAAGTGCACCATAAAGCACTTACCAGGGATACAAATTATTCATAATTACTGTGGAACCGATTGATCTGCTTTGCATGTACATGTGGCTTCCATATAGCCTGAAGGGCCTGATGCTGCCTAGTCTTGGGACCCCTGGTCAAAATCTGGATGGGTGACTAAAATGTTGCGACCCACCCAGAGAGCTTTGACTGTAGGCAGTATCGAAATGTCATCATCGTCATTGTCATCGTAGCAGCACCCGTGACCCACGGTTATTCATGTGGGGCTTCTTGGTCTAATCAGCTCCTCTGGCAGATGGTCCATCAAACTGACATGCGCTCTCAGTTCCTGTGTTGTTTTTTCTTCTTCTTTGTCCAGTGCATGCAGATCTAATGCCTTTGTGGTGCCGTCGTGCTAGTAGGTACCGTGGCTGATGTGTTTGACCACTTTGCTCATTACCCCTGTGGCCTAGCAAAACAACACAAGATTCTGTGTTGACATGTAACAACCCATAGTTTAAACAACCTAGAGTTCACAACTCAACGGCAAGCCATAGGTTCTTTGCCTGGGTGGTTCATGGTTAACAAACCATGGTTTGCTAGCATGGCTGAGTTTGCACATTGTAACAACCAAAAATTCAGTAATCGGCAAGATCATTGTGTTGTACCTTTCATAAATATGTTGACAGAGACTCTATTGACCTGCTCCTTTGGGAGGAGAGTATTAATAAATATTAAGGCAGGACTTTCCCTGAATGGCAGCTTACAGGTCTTGTAGGCAAACTAAGCACGTGCTCTCATCACGGTTGCAGTTTGGGGCTTTTTTAATGTTATTTTTTTCCCGTGGTCCCTAAAGCCCAAACTTACCATGGTGACGTATGGCAACTTGACAGATCAATCGTTAACCACAATGGCTTTTCTTGTCTGAACCCAGACAGGTCACAAAATGTTTCCGCAGGCCCAGCCAGCCGGACTTTGCAGTCTGGGCCTTGCTTCCTCGCCTGGTGTTCGTTTCTGTGGTTCCTTCGCTGTTACAAAGGCAACCAGATTCTTGTCCTTCCCTATTTTTATGAAGCTGGTAGGAGTTAAAGGGGAACAGAAGCGCGACAGAAGGCAATTTTGCACATGCCCTGGATAGACGCTTAGAAGCCATTCCTTGAACTGCAGTCTAAGGAATGACATTATATGGACGCAGTGCTGCTGCCCCAGAAAAAACGCAGCTCTCTGCGCAGCCATGCCCCGCTCCCTCTTCGCAATCATGACTGTTTCTTGTCCGGTGCTCCCAGGGTGCAGGAGACCCATCCCGTGTTTTAAAATGCGGCATGGGAGAAACAGCCCAAGACTGGGAGCTACGGGGAGAAAGGCAAGCAGGGAAGCCGCAAGCCGCCATTCCGTCGTATGTATTTGTCCTGAGCTCTGTGAAACGAGGGGGCAGCGCCTGAATTCCCTTTGGGTGGTGCACCTTCCCTGTACCTTCAGGAGGTACGGCAGCAGTGGTGGGCTGTGGCCAGCTGGAGGGGTCTTGGGGAAGGGCGGGCCTGCAGGAGGAGCCAGCAGGAGGAGGAAGCTGCGCCGCTGCTCTAACGCCTTGCCTTGTTCGCCCTCTCCGGCAGCAAGGGGCAACGGCTGCAGGTCCTCGACATGACTGGCCTCCAGGATGAAGGGCAGGGCCCCGAGAGCATGAGCCTCTGGTCCCGAACCGTCACGCTGGCGAAGGCTTGCCTCGACATCTCCAAGCAGCAGAGCAAGTGCGTGAAGCGGGCTTCCAAGAGGCGGAAGGGCCCCTACAACAACTCCGTGGCCCTGCCGCCCCCTCAGCCGGTGTCCGTGGACGTGTGGGTGGACCTCTTTGTGAACAGCACCTCCTACGGAGTCCTGAAGGATGCCTTGCAGACCAACAGCAACAACGCGCTGCGGCTGAGGTGCCGGAACTTCCGGGCAGAGGAGCTCTCCATCGCCAGTACAGTGGGGCTCTTGGAGTTCCTGGACCCGGCCGGGGTGCGCCAGGTGGATCTGAGGTTCAACAACCTGGGGCTGTCCGGCTTGAGGGTTGTCTTGCCACACCTGGCCAAGTTCACAAACCTGGCCAGCCTGAAGCTGCCCTACAGTAATATCGACGTGCGGCGCCTCACGGTGGGCATGGAAGGGAGCCTGCAGTACTTCGCCACCCAGCTCAGCCGCCTGAGCTGCCTCAAGGAGCTGAACCTGGGCTCCTCCAGGCTGTCGGGCAAGCTCCGGCAGCTGCTCGGGTAAGCCACACAGGAAGCTCTTGGTGGGCAAGGGGGTGGGCTGCGGGGAGGAGTTCAGACGGCAGAGTGCACCATGGGCAGGTGTGATACCTGAATGCGGAGAGATTGCTCTCATAGAATAAGTGAAGCTTTGGGGCTGGGAGTCACCAAAATTACAAAAGAAACACTTAAAAAATCTCACATACAAAATTTAAAAACACAGTCAAACATTCAAAAGCAGTTACGCCATTTGGAACATCATGTTGGCCAGTTTAACCAAGAAGAAGGCTTTCTTCTTGTTCTTAGCATCCCTTGCTATTCTCAGTTCATTTCCTGCATGGTCAGCTGATCACTTGTATCTTCCTTTTGCAACCAACTTCCTGCTTGAGCATTGAGCAGGAAGTTGGACTCGAAGGGCTTGTACGTCATTTCCAACTCTGCTATTCTAGAATTTTGTGGATGATGAGAGACCACTTGCGGCTCCCCCCCCTTTTTTCATTTCCCTACACAGTCTTTGGTTATCTATTGAGCATTTCCTCTGACTGTACTATTTCTTCTCACACTAATCAGAGGATGCTAGTTGTCAGGTGGTTTTATTCCTGGCACCTTTATATTTTTTATTTGTTCACATATTTGTATGTTGCCTATAACTGCCAAAGGCCTTCCTAGGCGGCTTACAAGTAATGCGTCTTTCTCGCATCTTGAATACACTTTATGTGAAGGCAACAAACCTGCCCAGGTGACAGGTCTGTTCTTCCCCTGGCTGCCTCTGTCCCTCTCAGGGAGTCTCACAACCACCGCCGCCACGCATCTCCCTCAGGCCACACGTTGATTTGCAATGCTGCAGAGCGGGAACCTCCTGCTGGGCCGTCTGGAGGTGCCCAGCTACTGTCCGCTCATACTTAAGGGGCCCAGAGGGAGTGGGGGTGAAGGGCAGTGCATCACCCCATGGAACCATTCAAGCAGCCACTTGGTTTCAGCCACATGATATTTTAAGCATGTAGTGCAAGGGAGGAACTGCTGCTCTGAGCCCCCTCCAGTGAAAACAGGAGGCAAAATGCTTATATTTATACGCCCTTTCTGTACCAATCCTTTGCTCGGAGGGGAGTCCCATTAAACTTGGAGCCAGTCAGGGCGGCAGCAAGATACGTTGTGGGTCGCTCACAGTCTCCCTTCCTGCCTCCGCAGAGATTTGCAGAGCCCCCTGGAGAGCCTGGAGCTGGCCTTTTGCTACCTCCTGCCCAATGACTTTGCCTACCTTTCGCAAAGCCTGCACACGCCCGCCCTGAAGAAGCTGGACCTCAGCGGGAACAACCTCTCTGACGGGCTTCTGCAGCCCTTCCAGGGCCTGCTGACGGAGGCGGCTTCCACCCTCCTGCACCTGGACATCATGGAGTGCCGCCTGATGGACACGCACCTGAACCTGCTCCTCCCGGCCCTCTGCCGCTGCTCCCGGCTCCGCTACCTGGGGGTGTTCGGCAACCCCATCTCAGCCAAGGGACTGAAGAACCTGCTGCACAGGGTCGTGGGCCTGTTGGACTTGAAGCTGGTCATCTACCCCTACCCCGTGGACTGTTACGGAGAAGACCTGCCCTGGCCCCCCACCTCCTCCAACCTGCTTAACGGCTCTGTGGATGAGGTGAAGTTTGCCCGGATCAGCAACGAACTGCAGCAGATGCTGCTGAGCGCAAACAGGGCAGATGCCGTCTGGACCACAAACCTTTGCCGCCACAACAGCCTGGACTATTTCAGTTTGTAGCCCAGCTGGCTTCACTGTCCGTTGGCCACGAGACGCCAGGCGTGGCCCCTTCCCCTACCTCTCCCTCCTCTGCCGCCCCTCACCCGCTCCCATTCCCCGCCTCTCACCGCCTTGCCATGGTGGGGCTGCCCTGGTGCTCCAGGCGAAGCGATGAGCTGGGCGTAGTGCTGGCTGTGCTCTCTGCCGGCATTTTAAAGAAGCAGGCAAGAGACCAGGCAAGGCCATCTAAACCCTGCTTTGTTTTTCTTCACTCGGGGGCGGGAATCACAAGCCTGCCCGAGCCTTGAGGGACCAGTGGACGGAATAGTCAGCAGCAGCCGGTCAGTAGCCACTGGGGAAGGGGGAACGGGGGAAGGCAAGTGACGGACGCGGCTGGGGGGCATGCATGGTGTATTTGCATCGGGTTGGAACCCGCTGCCAGCATTGAATGCCAGGCCGAAACGTCTTTTCTTTTCTTTTTTGAACTAAAGCCCTTTGTAGTGCATGCAGCAGTATCTGGGATTAGCTTTTGGGAGGGATTTTTAAACATCTATTTTGTAACATCTGATTTAGAACTTTGTGAGGTGGGTATCATCTTTGCTGTGTGGTGTTACGAGCATCTGAGAGGGAGGCCCATCGGATGCGTCAGAAGTATTGGATCCCTTTCTTGAACAGACTGGGTGGGAGCAGGCAGTCTAGTCAGGGCAAAAGGGAGGGAGGCGAGACTACAGAGCTAACTTTGGACCTGAAATAAAGGATGATTCATTCGAGACTGACTGCGTGTCTGGTGTCTGCGTGTGAGGAGGAGCTTTCCTCCAGAAGCAGGAGAAGAGTGGGGCACCGCACTATGCAGTGTGGCTGACAGTACCGCAGGATCTGTATTGTGGCTGGGAGATCGAACTCGGGGAATGGTTCTTCTGGGGATCACGGCGAGGAGCGTAATTGCTGGTCGAGCTGAACAGCCCAGCCCCTCCTGCATGCTCACGTATCGGAGCATGCCTGGGGGCTGAGCCCCAGCTCTGGTGTGCTCCTCCCCATCCTGTAACAGAACGAAAAACGTAGGCAAAAGATCGACAGACCCTTGCACACGCTTGCCGGTTGCTCATGTGCTCGCGCTGCACTGGCCCAGCGTTTCACCAGAGCAAAATTGCCCTTCTCTTTGTAAGAAAATCCTCCTGTACCAGGTCTTGGGCCAAAAACCTAACGCTGGGTTGCACAGAGGATCACCTGCTCGCCTTTTACAAGCACTGCGTGAAGCTGTTATTTGCGTTCCTTTTTTGATGGTGGAAAACTCGTGCTGAATGCGAGAAGAACAGGCTGGCGCTCGCCTGACAGTGGCAGGCGCCGCTTATACCTGGGTCGCAGCAGTACTTGGAGGAGCCCTGAAGAGCCTGCAGGAATCGACTGGTGGGGCAGCTCTTGAGGCCCTTCCGCCCTCGGTGCCACATGACGACGGAGAGGTCTCAACCCTCAGCCTGCCTGTTTTGGTGGTTCTGTTCAGCTGCTGCAGTCGGAGGGCGGAAGCAAGCCGCTTCCTTGCTCTCTCCCTGGCCTCAATACGACTGCTGGAGGGCAGCTCGGGACGAGCCGAGTCGCCTCCTTTTCGGAGGGCCTGTAGGACGCCAGATGCGTCTTTGGTTATTCTAGTGATTTGCCAACAACTGGGAGAGCGGCTCCTCTGGAGTCCAGGGCCACCCGGAGTGGCCGAAACAGCCTGGAGCATCCGCTTCCACGTGCCTCCTATGTGGGTCAGGGGCGCGTAGGTCCCGCCTGTGAGGAACCCAGTCAGTGGAGATGCCGCCCCTTCCAGCACAGGCCGCCGAGCCCCACACTCCCCGCCCTGCCTGCCCGCCCGGGGTTGGCTGCGCACGAGCCGTGATGGCACAATGGTGGTGACCTCAGCAGGGGAGGTCGTGCTCCCCCAGAATTCTTGGCCCGGGGAGAACTGACTGAAAGGCCCTCCAGAAAGGAGAGAGCGGGTCTGTGCAGGTACGGCATGAGCAGCTTCCGATTAGGACAGAGGTACAGGACATGCGTGGGGACTGCTGCTTTCTCCCAGGACGGCCTCCCACCTGCGAAGCATTTCTCCCTTTCCCAGGCCACCCAGACCCACATGCAGCAGCCCCGGCTGGCTGTCCGGAGATGGCCTGTCTCCCTTGGATGAACTGCTAGGCCAAACCCTCAAGTGTAGCTCCTCCACCACGCAGCCCAGGCCGGCTTGTCTCTAGACCCCAGCTGGTTCTTTTAAAAGGGAAGAGCTGCCCCCAGGCAGGGGAAGGCCTCGCGCAGCCGTGGTGGTGCTGATCCAAGGCCTTTTGCAGGCACCGCGGTTCCCAGAGGGACAGAGGACGCCTCCCTTGCTCCATCTTGCGCAGCTGAGTCAACGGCCGGGCTCTCCAGGGCTCAGACGGGGCTCCTTCCTAGCCCTGCCTGGAGAAGCTGCCTGGCACCAACCGGGGTGGGAAGCAGGTGTGTGGCCACTGCGCTACGGTCCCTCCCGTGCAAAGTCCCTGAATTGGATTTGGGCGGCAGCCGTGGGCTGGGCTTGACCCTCCAGCCCCTTGGGGGTGGGACCCTCTGCATCCGTCTGACTCTTGTTCAAAGAAGGGGCTCTGCCATGAGCCACGGCCTCTCCCCGTGGTTCACTCCCTTGCCCGACATCCAGTGCTACATCATACGCTGAAGTAGGTTGACACTGGAACGCCTCACCCTCATCACTTGCCCACGGCCCTGCTCCCGTCCCAGTTGTCATCTCCTGGTGCAAAAGCTAGAAAATACGTAACTTCATTTGGGCCTGCGAGGGCTTCAAGGTTTTGAGTAATGCAGAACTCTTGTTCGTCTTCAGTCTCTTCAGCAAAGATGGCTTGCAGCCTAATTAATACCAGAATCTGGAAGGTAGCAAGCCTACTACAGCATAGCACAGCCACCAAATCACGTGAGGTCTTGGCTCCCCTCTATTAGGGCCACTTAGGCCACTGGGCACCCCAGGCTAAGAAAGCTGCAGACAACTTGGAAGGCGTTCAGCGACGAGGATGAGCAGGGCCTGGAGACGAGAGAGAGAGAGAGAGCTGGGCATGCTTGGCCTGGAGAAGATTAAGGAGAGATGCGATAGCACTTTGCAAACACTTGAAAGGCTGCCACACCGAGAGAACCAGGATCTCTTGTCCATCAAATTACGGGAAGTCAAATTCTGTCAGCACATCAGGAAGAACTTCCCGACGTTTGCAGCGGTGCAGCAATGGAACCCACGGCCAGCAGAGGTGGCGGGCTCTCCCACGCTAGAGGCATTCACGAGGCAACTGGACAGCCGTCTGGGAGGGGTGGTTGAACCTGCATGGAGCAGCGGGGTGGACTTGATGTCCTTATGGGCCCCCTTCCCGCTCTTCTAGGATCCTTTGAAGCTCTCCATTAGTAGCGCTTCAGTCTTCACTATGCAAGGTAGATCACCCCACACCCCCATCTTCACTGAGAATGTACAGGAGTCCTGGTCCCAGTGAATAAGTCCCATTTCATATGCCAGTTGACCTCAATGAGAGCAGTTTCTGGTCGTCTTGTGGAATTTCTAGTGGGACCTGCATTTTTTATCAGGGCCTCTTCCACCGGTAAAATGCTCTCGCTTTCCAACTTAGACAAGACGACCCTCTTTCATTTCGGAGGGTTTGCATAGCTTGCTTTGATCCTTACTAATTCCTGCAGTTTTCCTATATCTTCACAGAGTAGCAAGCTATCTGTGGCTACTGGCCATGATGTCTACAGAGCCACAGAGAGGCCCTCCTCCGGGAACCCTTTTGAAAGAGGTCAGGAGGCAGAGCACCTGGAGCAGGGCCTTCTCTGCAGTGGCGCCCCAACTGTGGAATGCGCTCCCTAGAGAGGTCCGCCTGGCACTGTCATTATATGCTTTTCAGTGCCAGGTCAAGACCTTTTTATTTAACCAATATTTTAAAGTTAGTTAATTTTCATGCTATATTTATTTAATCCATTTTAATTATGTTTTTTTATACTGTCATGGTATAGCCAATTTATTTGTTTAGGATTGGTGGGTTTTAATGTTTGTAAACCACCCAGAGAGCCCTCTGGGCTATTGGGGTCTATAAATGCAAATAATAAAGAAATAGAATAGCAGAGTTGGAAGGGGCCATGAAGGCCATCCGGTCCACCCCCTGCTGCTGCAGGACACCAAGTCACACCACCCCACTCAGAGGACTGCCCAGGCTCTCTTTGAATGCCCCCAATGTGGGAGAGCTCCCCACCTCTCCGGGCAGCTGGTCCCACTGTTGTGTTGCTCTGACAGTGAGGAAGCTTTTCCTGATGTCCAGCCTGAATCTGGGTCGTCACAACTTGAATTGCTTATTTTGTGTCCTGCACTCTGGGATCAGCAAGAAGAGATCTTGACCTTCCACTTTGTGGCAGCCTTGGAGGTATTTTTAGAGGGATACCATGTCCCCCCTCAGTCTTCTCTTCTCAAGGCTGAACATGCCCAGTTCCCTCAGTCTCCCCTCACAGGCCAGAGTTTGCAAACCCTGCATCATTTCTGTCACCCTCCGCTGGGCCCTTTCTAATTTCCCTGCATCTTCCTTAAATCTCAGTGCCCAGAATTGGACACGGCATTCCAGGTGAGGTCTGACCAGTGGGGAGTATAGAGGAACTACTGCTTCTCGTGATTTGGAAGCAATCCTTCTGTAAATGCATCCCAAAATAGCATGTGCCCCTTTGGCGGCTGCCGAGGGCTTCCGTCGCACTCGCTCGACTGTCGCATGAGCCCCTGGAAGTGTGCTAGCTGAGCAGCTTGCGTCCACGTTTCACACAGCGTGGTCAGGTTTGAGCACCGTGTCAGTTCAACGATGAGGTTCAGTTTCCAGGGCTGTAGATTTGAGATGAATACTTGGGAGAGTCTTGCAAAAGGCCGGCACCACGTGAACCGAGTGGGGACTGGCAAGCGAGGGAAAGCCTGAGTGTAGAAATCCAGGTGTCGGACAGAGGAGAGGTGCACAGAAGCACGGGCAAGCGTACAAAAAGGCCGAAGAAAAGCAAAGCAGCAGAAAAAATACTTTATTGGTGGACGTTCTCTGTCTCATCAGAACTTGACTTATTAGATTGTGTTATGTGGAGGGTTGAATTATGGTGGGAGATGTAAAGGTCACATGAAAAAAACACACAAACCTTCATTTTAAACCAGAAAGAGCTTTGAAACTCTTGGGTGTTCTTTTGAAAGCGAGAAGGAAGGTTGGGGATTAAAGGGATGTGAAAAACAGGCGTATGTGAAGGACAGAACCCCTATTCACGCTTCAACAGCCCAGCCAGCAAGCTTGCCTAGGCACTGCAAGTTGTAGGACTCTTTCTGGCTCAACGTGTATAGGGCTGCACCCTAAAACTACTGTGACTGGTTGACGAGTGTCTACTAGCATTTTTATAGGGGAATTGCACAACAGTAGAACAGGCTGGCCAGAGGGGCGGGGGGCTCCCCTCACTTGAAGGGCCCTCTGGTGAACTTGGACAGCTTCCCCCCTGGAATGCTCTCGGCGTGGACCTTTTCCAAGGGCAGGGGTGGGATGGTGAAGATGCTGTGGCCCCAGCCAGGCCTTGGGGCTCTTACGTTCATTTCTTCTTTTCCGACGAAGCCGAGCCGATGTTGTGAACAGCTTCTCTTCCCACAGGGAGTTCCCAGCCAGATGTCTCAGCCCGGAGGCAGCTGCAAAGAAGTGAGGTCACGCTGGCTCACCTGACATGGTTGCATGAAAAGGGTAGGATGCCATACACCCCCCCCCCCCGCCGCCCACCACCGACATGAGCTACCCAGGACCCCGCATAAGCCAGGCCTCGGAGCGGGGAGCGGGGAGCCAAATCTGGTGGGCTCGGGGATCTAGCCTGGCCCACCAAGCTTCCCAGGTCAGGTGGCTCTTCCCCCTTTTTGCCAACCATCAACCACTTGGTGGGCTCCCAACATTTGTGCAGCCCACCCCCGTCTCAAAGGGCAAAATTCCTCCCCAGAGGGTTTTCGTTAAGAGCTCGGATCATGCGATCCTATGCGTGTTCAGACAGAAAAAGTGCCACGGCCCACAGCACACCTGAGTCAGCCCTGCTCAGGTGGCCTTCTGTCGAAAGGTGAACGCGACTGTATCCTGCAGTTGCCCATTTCTTTCTTGTCTCTCTGGCTCCACCATCTTTACGCTTGGCCCTCAGGCCGAGAGCATCCCACACCTGAGGACAAAGCGTAGGAAATTGTGGCCCTCCAGATGTGAGGAGGAGCACACCTGTGTAAGAACAGACCCAGGATTTCCTCCTGCTTCCGGCCGATTACTAGAATCCGGGGCAGGAGTGTCAAGCCACAGGGGAAAGGGGTCCAGGCCGTGTTTCCGCACGCAGGCTGCATTCAGAATTAAGACAAAGAAATGAGATGACTTTCAGGTGCACTCTGTACATTTTCAGAGGTCTGTAACCCATACATGGATTTTTAAAAGCGCCTTCTCACCTGCAGGGAAAGGCAAGCTCGACTCTGCAGCATGTGGCAGCGCTTGGGAGATCCCTTCTTAAAAGAAAGCTTGCTGGCTTCTGCTTGGGGGGGGGGGGGCACTGGGATGTGCCAGGAAGCGCTCAGCCTGGGTGCCATCATGATTTTGGTGGGGGTGGGGCTGGTATGGGGACCAATACGTGCCTGTGGCTTAATAGCCTGGCTTTGCACGCCACCTTTCTCTTCAGTTTCCAAAGTGGCTTAAAAAGGAGATGCAATTAAAATGTGAAGGTAACAAAACTGAGCAGAATCCAGCTATTTGGGAGAGGACGGCCTCAAGTTCAGTCAAGCCAGGCGGCTGCTGGAGGAAACTCGTCCTCCCTTGTGCTGAAACGGGAGGGCGATTGCCCAGGGCCTGGGCGTCCCGTCTGGGCACTGCAGCGGACCCTGCCAGGCCGGCTTCTGCGGTGCGGGGGATGCAGAGGCTCTTCCCCTGGGGACCGAAGCGGGAGGGTGGACACATGCCGCACGAGGTGGTCCGGGGGTCCCACGAGCTCAGCCGTAATCCAAGCAGCTCAGAGGGCCAGTTAGCCAGCTAAAACATGTCATGCAGCAGACCGGAAATCCAAGCAGCGACCGTGCACCGTTGGGCTGGCCCCGTGGCCACACATTTCCGTTGCCCCCTTTCCACCAACTCATCCGGTTGCGACCCACGGCAGCCGCCCTGAAAGGAACGGGTGGGGCAGCCTGGAAATCTTCTGTCCCGACTGTGGTCCCAGAGGATGTGGGAGAGACCCAGAGCAGCGTCAAGGGGCTGCAGAAGCCCCCACGGAATTGGGGGCAGTGAGAAACGAGTTTTGCTAAAGCAGGAAGTGCCTGAACCCCATGAGGACCTAGGAAAACTCAGGCAGGAGCCATGTGGGAATGGTGTCCGCAGCCGTGCAAGCGCAGGCTGGGCCTCTGCGAGATGCCAGCAGCCCTGCCGCCGCCGCAGAGGGCAAGGAGTGGGGAGGACGGAGAGAAGAGGGCAGGAGCTGGGGCGGGCTGGCAGGAGAGGCAAGGGCGCTCCGAGGGCCAGCTGGCAGAAGCCTGTAAGGCTGAGGACAGGGAGCTGGAAGGGCAGGAGAGGACCGTGGCTGGCCGTTGGGCCAGAGACCGAAGGAAAGAGCCGTCGTTTCGGCAGTCCTGGGGGAGAGAGTTCATGAAGCCAGGAGGACGGGCTGGGAGCCCTGCGAGCGAGGGCTGCGTCAGCCCCCTCCCAAAGCCCCAGAAGGCACGGGGATCTCGGCCAGCCCACCAACGCCCGCCATTCTCCCCCTCCAGGATGGAAACCTATGAGGATCACCCGTGGTGCCCCTACAGTGGCCAGAGCGGGGAGGACGAGGAAGATGAGGATGGGGAGCATTGCTATGACGCGCACCTGGCCAGGGTCCAGGCTCGGGCGCAGGATCAGGCCCGGGCCCGGAGCAGCAGCCGCTCCCACCGGCGCTCATCCTTCCTGGTGGACGAGCTCGACATGCTCATGGACAAGGCGGCCACCACCATCCAGGCCTCGTGGCGCGGCTTCCTGGTGCGCAGGCAGATCGCCACCGAGAACGCCGCGGCCTCCACCATCCAGGCAGCCTGGCGGCGCTACATCACCCGGGAGTACCTGGCCATGCAGCGGGACCAGGTGCCGTCCTGGCAAGTGTACAGGCCCCGCAGGAGAGTGCCCTCGCCCGCCTCCTCCGAGGGCCGGCAGAGGTCCTGGGGCCCCTCCCGGGCAGAGAGGGAGAGGGCCACCGTGGTCCTCCAGGCGCACTACCGCGGGTACATGGTGCGGCGGGCCCTCCGCGAGTGCAGCCTGGCCGCCACCACCATCCAGGCGCACTGGAGGGGCTACCGCGTGAGGCAGGCTGCGAGGGGAGGGCCCAGCCGCCCCCGCCCCGAGCCCCCCAGGGCGTACTACGGCTACCCCAGCTACGGGCCGGGGAGCTCCGCCTGGGTCGGCCCGTACCCCCGGAAGCACTGGCGGAAGTGCCTGGTGGGCGAGCCGGAGGAGTGGGCGAGGAAGGTGCCCTGGCGCCCGCCGTCCCCGCAGGAGCAGCAGCACGAGGAGTCCCCCGAGGCGAAGACGTGCCCCCAGTGCGGGAGGTGCACCAGCGTCCGCGTGCTTGTGGGCGTGGGCAAGGGCCCCCCGCACTCCGAATCGGAGGCGGAGGAGAGCGACTGCGAGGCCCACGCGCCACGCCACCCCTCTGCCAGGCGGCGAGGCGAGTCCCCCGCCAGACCCTACCCATCCGGCCATCGCGTCTCCTACCAGGTGGGCCCCCAGAGCTATGCCGCGGATGCCCAGCACGCGGCGGCCGTCGAGCACCCCCGGCGACAGGGCCGGGAGCCCATGGGGCTGAGCCAGCGCCACGCCCCCGCGCATGCCTCGGCCCGGCCGGCGCGCGAGAGGCACGTGGCCCGCAGCTTCTCGTCCACCAGCCTCCAGAAGCAGGTGGTGGTGTCCGGAGAGACCTCGGAGTGGCTGTACGAGAATTACTGCACCCGCCGGATGGGCGAGGGGCAGAGGCGGGTGTTCAAGACCCGGAAGCACATGTGGCACGTGGCCCGCGCGGCCACCGTCATTCAGTCCTTCTGGCGGGGCTGGAAGGCCCGGAAGGCCCTGCGCCTGCAGCAGGAGGCGGCCACCAAGATCCAGTCGGCCTACCGGGGGTACAAGACCAGGGTCTTCCTCATCGAGGCGGGCGTGCTGAGCGAGGGCGACACGGAGTGAGCGCCACTCCTCGTGGCCAGCGGGAAGAGCTGGGGGTGGGTGTTGCCACGGGGGGGGGGTGTCTGCACCCCGCCCCCTGCCTCCCTCAAGAAATGGCATACATCTCAATAAATGGATCCTAATTATCAGCGCTTTTGAGTAGCATCACGGAAGCCCCTTGTCCGAGCTTGGTATTTTGAGCGCTTGGTCCTGCTCTCGCGCGGTCCTTTAGGCGCTGGAGCAGAAAACCATGGCGCTCGGCCAGAGCGGTTCCATGCCTTGGAGCTGGGATGCCTGCTTCCGCTTGGACTGTTGGGCTCTGGGTGCTTGCTTTTCCTCTCCCCTTGCCAGTTTACCCTTCCGATGCCCCGCGGCAGCCGTTTTGTGAGAGCGCCCATGACACCCTCCCGACATTTCAAATGTGCTCGTCAGCCCCAAAGGTTTGGATGGAATTGGATGAGGCTGCAAGGAGCGCGGGCCGGGCCCCCGTGGCACCAACCCCTCCCGAGACGCCCTCCGGAGCCCTGCGCCTGTGTTCGAGGAGCACAGGCGTTCGAGGAGGAGGCCAGGCAGACAACCCGCGGCATCCTGCTCCAAAGGCCTCAAGGAAGCGCCACCTCTTAGACTCACCACCAGCTCCTACGCTGTGAGCCCCAGTGCCCCCTTCCCTGTTCTGGGGCTATTTTTGAGTCTTTTGCTGCCAACACTGCTTGGCTCATCCTGGTATACACAAGATCCGGGGAGACAAAATGGGCCCGTGACCCTGCCGGGTTTCCCGGGTGGCGTTGCATGCAAAGCTCCGCGGAGAAGCCCGAGCTGCCTGGGCCGGGAGCGGCTGTGTCTGGTCCAGGGCGTTCTCTGCCGCCCTGGCAAGGCCGCGGGGCTGAGGTTGCGGTGCCCACATGCCCATGTCTCCCCAGCTGAGCGCCCCTCTGATGCCTTGGATTGCGACTCCCATCAGGCCCAGCTCGTGCAGCCCTTGAGCAAGCTACCTGTATGAAGCAGCTAGGAAGAGGGCAGTGGGGAGCTGGGTGGAGGGGCAGGTGAAGCAGGGGCCTCCAGGTGGGCACGGGGGAGAGCCGGACGAAGCCCCAAAGGCGGAGCGCTCCTGCCCTCAAGGATGAGCCGGCAGACACGGACGAGGGGAGGCAGCCCCTCACGCAGAACCTGCCCCCCACCCCCCGCCAGCCAAATCCCCTTGGTGCCTTTTCTTCTTTCGCTCCGGGCATCCAGGGACGCTGACGCTTTGGCAGGGATGCGGAGAGGCGGTCTTGACTCTTCGAAGGCGCCTGGCCAAAGGAGGCGCTGGGAACGGCTGTGGGTGCTCTGCGAGCGGATTTTAATGCTCGGATCTTTCTTTTCGCTTGAGCGCAGGCACGGGAAGTCGGGCAGGGTTCCAGGAAATACGCATTCTGGGTCCCACGTCCCCAGTCCACGTCCCCCTTCGCCCCCACGTGGCCAACTTAAACCCCCCCGCTGGCTTCTGTGCCTTGGCCTCCCTCCAGCCATCCGTTCCAAGGGCGGGCGTGTCCATGGCCACGATCCTCTGCAAGTGGTGCGATACAAAATCCCTCAGCCTCCAGCTCTGCAGAGACCCCCCCCCAGTAACACCCCCCTCCCGGGGCACGTTCCCTGTCTGTGCGCATCACCTGACAAAGGGCTGTAGGAGAGCAGGGCTGCCTGCTGGCCAACGCGACATGGGCCAATCGTTTCCCCACGTGACACATGGGATGAGAAAACTCCCCCTTTTGCTTAAAATAATGCATGGGGGGGGGGTGGAATAGAGATGGATGCTTTTTGCTCCTGCTTCCACAGCACCTGAAGCAGGGGGCATCCGGTGAAGCCGACTGGGGGGAGGGGGGCAGCCGGGGAGGGCTCCTTCACACAACGCGTAGTTAAGGGATGGAACTGGCTGCCACCGGAAGTGGCGATGGCTGCTGAGCTGGATGGCTTTGGAGGCGGGGGCTTCAGCGGCCACTAGCCTGGCTGGCCATGGGCTCCCTCCTCCACCGGAGGCGGCCTGCCCGCTTGCCCCAGCTGCCGAGGAGCGTGGCTGGGAGGGGGCCTCATTCCCTCCTGCCGGAGGGATCGGTGGCAGCCGGCTGGCCGCCATGTGCACCACCACGTGGTGCCGGACCAGGTGGACCCGGGTGCAATCCAGCAGGGCCTGCCTTTGCTCCTCTCCGCTTCACGGCTGTCCACAGGTTCCAAGAGAGGGGCCCTGGCAGCCCCCGTCACGGCGCCATTTTACTGGCTCCCCCACACGAACAGCAGGACCTGCTCCCGCCCTGGTTCCCTGCCCCCCACCGCCTTTGCAGTGGCATCCCGGTCCCCCTTTTTGTGTAGCACCAGAAGAGGCGGCGCTGGCGGGCGCGGTGGCCGGAAGGAGGCGCCGCTTTCCTGTGGGACCTGCAAACGCGCCCGTGCGGTTCAGTTCTGCACAAGTGTGGTGCTTTTATCCTTAAAAAACCCGAAGAGCGGAACCGAAACACAGAAGTCCATTTCTCCGTCAGCAGAGGGGCGCTCTTGCCTGCAGGAAGGACGCGGGTGTCTCTGCCGTGTCCCCGGCTGGCCAAGGGGCTGGCCGAGGTCGCCCAGCACAAGACGCTCCCAGCCGCCTCCTCCGTCCTGCCTGCCCAGAGCGGCTTCCTCCGGGCTCCCACGCCTCAGCCGCCGAGCGCGGTGGGGGCAGGCGGCTGACGATGCGACAAATGTGGGGCAGAGCGGTGGCGGTCGCTGGGCAGCCCCTCGTGCCCTCTGCTGCCAGAGCCCGGCTCAACGTGGCGCCCACAAACGGCCCCCCGGTCTCTGCCGAGAGCACCCGCGGGGCGTCTGGCCCCACAGCGTGGCAGGGGCGGTGCCGAGGGGGCAGAAGTGCTCCCGGGGCGGGCGGCCGGCCGGGTGCAGCCCCGCTTGGTGGGGCGGGAGTGGCTCGGAGAGAAGCCCCCCCCTGCCCTGTGGGGCTGTCACCAAAGTGTCACGGATTCCTTCCCAGTCTCCTTGAACCGGGGAGAAAGCGGGCCCATCCAAAAGGTCGGGACAGCGGGGAGGGGCCCAGGGGCTGCAGCAGCCCCCACGAGGGGGCCGGCCCCCCAGGCCTCCTGCGGCGGGGCCGGGGACCCCCCGGGCTCCCCCAGCCATTCAGCAGTGGATCTCGTACGCGATCTGCGGCTGGAACATCAGCCCCGGGCTGGCAAAGAGCTCGCTGGCCTCGGGCGGGCAGTCCTCCTCCCCCTCCGGGGTCTGGGTGGCCTGGTCCTGCAGCTGCTCCGGGAAGGCCCCCGCCAGGCCCTGGGGGTCCTTGTAGGTGGCGAAGAGGGGCTTGTTGCGGTCGATGACGAACATCTCGTGGCCCCTCTCGTCGCGGTACTCCTCCAGCTGGGCGAAGGTGGTGGGCCCGTCGGAGTAGTCGTTGACGTACAGGATGTGCTCGTCCTTCTTGGCCTTTTTCCGCTTGCGGTGCCGGCGGTAGATCATGGCCACCAGCAGCAGGACCACCAGGGCCAGGAGGGAGATGGCCACGGCGATGGCCGTCTGCGTGGCCATGCTGAGGGCGTTGAAGTCCATGCTCTCCATGTCGTACAGGGGCTCCTGGCTGATGTCCACGGAGGCCGGGTGGCCCCGGCCCCCTGCCTGCTGCTGCTGCTGCTGCTGCTGCGAGAGGTTGACCAGCAGGTGGAAGAGCACCCGGGCCGCCCCGCCGGGGTTGGAGGCCTCGCACTCGTACTTGCCGGCGTGGGCGCCCGTCACGTTGCTGAGGAACAGCATCCCGCTGCCCGTGTCGGACTGCTCGAAGCGCTCGCCCACGCTGCGCTCGCTCAGCTCGAAGGTGCCCCCCGGCAGGCGGCCCCCGCCGGCCTTGGGCCCCCCGGCCCGCCAGTGGGCCAGCTTGCGCCACGTGACCAGGGGCTGCGGGTAGCCCGAGGCCTGGCAGGAGACGCGCAGGTCGTCGCCCGGCCGGGCCGTCATCTCCAGCGGCTCCACCCGCACGACGGGCGGGATGCAGATCAGGCTGTTGCCGGAGACGTCGGCCAGGCTCTGGTGGGCCAGGCGGGGGGGCTCGGCGCACACGATCTTCCTGTCCAGCGGGCTCAGCAGCCGCTGCCCCTCGTCCTTGATCCAGGCGCTCAGCCAGTGCAGGGAGCAGTCGCACCTCCAGGGGTTCTCTGCCCAGAGAAGGAGAGGCGCGCTCAGCAGGCCAGTGCTTCCGCCCAGCCCGCCGCCTCGTTGCACGGATGCCCGTTCCCCCACCCACGTGCGCACTGGAGGGCCGGACCCGCAGCCCACCGAGGAGCTGCTGGGACCTGGCAGGAGGCCCCTCTCCACCAGGTGCGCCTCCTGCCCAACAGCATCCTCCTCCTCTCACTTGGGACCGAGCGTGGAGGCCGCCAACCGGCGAGGAGGTTCCCCTGGCCCGCAGGGGGCGCTCGTGGGCCAGCAACGGCGCGCCTCTGCAGGGTGTGAGAAATCCTTCAGGGGAGGCCCATCTGATGGGCTTCATGGCTCCCCCCACCCCGTCCCTGGAGGGGCGTTTGCTAACCCTGAGCTGGAGCCCGAGTTGCCACAGCACAGGGCAGGCTCCCATCTCTAAGAGGGGCCGTGACTTTTGTATTTAAAAAAAAACCCACTAAGGAAACTTTGGTACAACGCAGAAAGCGCACCGTTCTAGCAGTGTCCGCAAAATCAGCCACTTTGCACAATTCAGAATATGAAAAGCACGTGGCATGGGGCGATTTGGACAAATTGGCCAATTTTGCAGGCATCTCATTAGGAGAAGTCTGCTCGCTGTTCCAGCGTGCACATTTCAGCTTTGGGGAATGAAAGAGGTGCCGTTCCCAGGGCAGGCAGGGTTGGCCTCGCCAGGTGAGGGGCCCTGGAACTGGCACCCCCAGACTTGGAGATGGGGACGCAGAGGGGCTTCGCGGGGACTGAGGATAGCCCGCATCTGCAGTCGTCGGAAGGGGCGTGGGACAGGCGCTCCGGGGCCGGCAGAGCCTGGCACGCCTCTTGGACCCTGATGACGCGCCTGGGGAGAAGGGCTCGCACATGAGAGGGGCGCAGGCCAGAAAAGGGGCCGCCCCACCCCCAACAGGCCCCTCCGGGGGCGCTCAAAATGGGGCTTCGTGGAAAGAGTGGCTCGACTGGGCTCAACAGCTCCTCTGTGCATGCTCAGAGGCACATTCTCTGGCGACGCTGCTTGCTCATCGTACTTCAGAGAACAGGGAGCCTTGCAAGAGCGTCTCTGAATGCGGAAAGGAGGGACCCTCACGCTCACCCAGCCTGGCCGACTGGCAATGCTGCTTTGATTTGGTAGGTGCACTGTGTTATATTGCTTTGTTCTTCTCAATACTTGTAAGCAACCCAGCGAGTTTCAGCTATGAGGTGGTATCAGCACTTGAGACGGACTGTGGCCTGCTGCCCTGCCATGCACCCCCGCCATGTTGGAGCATCCCTACCTGTCAGCCGCAGCACCTGCAGGCTGATGAGGGGCCGCAGGGCCGCCCGGGCGATGGTGCGGAGGCTGTTCTTGCTGAGGTCCAGCAGCGCCAGCGAGGAGAGTCCGGCCAGCGCCTCCTCCTCCAGCGTCTCGATGCTGTTCTCCTGCAGGTGGAGCTCCTGCAGCCTCTGCAAGGGGAGAAGCAGAGCGGTTGGGCAGCGGGGGGCCCACACCGTGGCTCCTCGCCCCCCTTCCACCACAGCCCGGCCCACGCGGGTCCCTCCGGGCCAGCCTGCGTGTGGCTGCGCTAGGCTGCTGCAGACGCCAGCAAGAGCTTGGGGACGAGCACAAGCGCCCAGCTGCACGGCTCCGACTCTCCTTCTGGCACAGGCCAGACACAAAGAGCTCAGCGGCGCTGCAGGTCAACTCAGCCTGTGGGGGAGCCATTGTGTGCCAAGGGGCTCGAGGGCAAGAAAGGGGGGGTACGGAGCTGGTAGGGAGCTCGTGGCAGGTAAGGGAGCGGTTTCATGCAGGGACGGCGGAGCAGGAGGTGGCAGGCCGCTGCAGGGGAGAAACCAAGGCAAATGTATTTATTTAAAGGTTTTATATGCCATCCAATCTTAGAGTCTCTGGATGGCTTACAAAAAACAAGACAACAGCATATCAACAGCATAAACAGCTCAAGGCGTCCGACCATTAACGATAAAATCAAAGAAAAAACCAATTGAATGTTAAGATGAAAAATGTTAAGATGGGAAAATAAAAAGGGTTTTGCCTTATGCTGAAAAGACTGAAGCAACGGCGCCAGGCGAAGCTCCCTGGGGAGCGTGTTCCACAGTCGGGGCGCCACCACAGATAGGGCCCTGCTCCGGGTAGCCACCCTCCTAATTTCCTTCAAAGAGGGATCCCGGAGAAAGACCTCTGCCTCAGATCTCAAGGGGCGGGAGGGGCATAGGGAAGCAGGCGCTCCTCCGGGCATGCAGGCCCCAAGCCGTTCAGAGCTTTATAGGTCATCACCAAATGACACCTTCTTTGGCCTGGACAGTGGGACAAAGGAGCTGGGAAGGCCGGGAGGATGTGATGCCCTTCAAAACACCGGAACCCCCCTGCCCGCTGCACCAACGGTGCTCCAAAGGTGTTGCTGCCAGTTGTGACCCGCCTGTGTGTGTGTGTGATGCTGAGCTGGCTGCATGCAAAGGAGCAGTCAGCCAGGCCAGGCCCAAGGCAGATGGCGGCCCGGCAAGGCCGGGGAACACCGCCGTCTAGCCGGCCTTGTCCTGCCGAGCGTCCCCCAGAAGACGGCTTCGTTCCGCCCTTCAGAGGCACTGCGAGTACTTCAACTCTTTGCTCTTTCCCAATGTTGTATGATACTTATATTCTCTTCTGGTGCACACATTATAAATAAAAAAGGATCTGGAAAGCTCCCCTGAGCTGCCTGGTATTTTAGCCACCCAACTGCTCTGGCCGGATCCAGCCCTGGATAAGCCATGGCCGTCCTCTCAGCTCTGGAAGGCAGAGAGAGGCCCTTTGGCCTGCCCCTCGCCGGCCTGGCCTCCACGTGGGGAAGTGCAAGGAACCCGGTGTGGGGGTGAGGCTGCTGGAGTCCCTCGGCTCGGCTCGGCTGCCTGGACTCTGGCCGGCTCTCAGCCCTCAGTCCAGCGTGGTGCGCGAGCTCGGGCAGGCGTCTGCCGGGGATCGGGGCTGCGTATCCCCCCTGCGACACAGCCCCTCTTCCACACGCACGGAGGAGGCTGCCGGCTGTGCACCCGGCCCACCGGGAACACCCGCGGACCTCGCCCTGGCCCGGCTCGCCTGCCAAGCCCGGGCCGAGCACGAGCAGGAAGCCCCGGGAGCAGAGGGCAGCCAGACTCCAGGACTGCGGAAGGCCACCTACCTCCAGCTCGCAGAAGGTGAAGTCCGGCAGGCGGGTGATCTGGTTGCCGGCCAGGTAGAGGACGCGCAGGTGCTCCAGGCCCTTGAAGATGCTGCTGTTGATGAGGTGGATGCGGTTGCCGTTCAGCGCCAGCTCCAGCAGCCGGTTCTGGTTGCGGAAGGCGCCCGGCTCCAGCGCCGAGATGGTGTTGTTCTGCATGTAGAGGTACTGCAGGCCCGAGAGGGAGGCCAGGTCTTGCTGGTGGATCTGCGTGATGCCGTTGTCCTGCAGGAACACGGTCTGCGGGAGCGGAGGGGGCAGTCAGGGCTCCCGAGCGCAACTCCGCTTGCCGCAGCCGTGAGGCTGGCGGGATACACTCTCCGGGCGGCGCCGGGGCCCAAGGCGGCCGGCCAGAGCGTGCGTCCGCACCCGCCCACAAAGCCAGGCTTTCGAAGCCCCTCGTTTTATCGGTCCAAGATCTTTTCCCCCAGCACCACGGCCCAATCCGTGCCAGGTGAATTCCACCCCCTCGGCCATTTGCAGCTTATGGAAAACACCCTGCCATGCCTTCCAGGAAAGCACCGCAGGGAAGCCCTTGCACTGCAGGGAGGGGGGCAAAGAGGCACCGGGACAGCGGTTGCACGTGGCTCCTGCTTCTGGAGAGCCGTCCCGTCCCGTCCCGTCCCGTCCCGTCCCGTCCCGGGGCCGCTTCTCCTTGCCTTCTCCTTTGCAGGAACACCAGGAGAGAGCGCCTTTAACGGGCTTAAGGGCCTCACAGGAGGCTCCACGCCTTTTAGGGTTCATTTCTGGGTGGAAAGCCTACACTTCTCCACAGAGTGCTTTGATGTCTTTCTCACGCGTTTTCCCCCTTCTTCCAGGCAGCTCAGAGAAACACATCCAGGTCTCTTCTCTGCGGCCGGTTGCACTTCGAGGGGGTAGGACGGCCCAAGGCCAGCGAGCAGAGGCCTGGCCCCGACTGGCTTTGGCCCCAGCTGCCGCCGCCTCCCACCTCCTCCGGCACCCTGAGGCTTGCCACGTCCTGCGTCCGGCTCCCGCCACCCTGGGCCGCCCCAGCTCACTCCTCCTCACGGGCAAAAGCAGGCTCAGAGAGGCCGCGCTGGACGAGGCCGACGGCTGAGGCTGAGCCGCCTCGTCGCGCTTGCGGGAGCCCGTGGGCAGGACGCACCCACCACGGCGCCCTCCTGCTCCTGCTCCCGGCCCCGGCCCCCGGCACGGAGAGGTGTCCGGCGGGAGCCCTCGCTGGCCGCCCGGTCCTTGGGCCGCACGCACGGGGCTGCGGCTGCTCCGGCTCTCGCAGCGGCTCAGGGGAGCCGGCAGTAATTGGATGTTTGCACAGCAGGCCGAGAGCGCGGCCGTTCCCTTTTCGTAAGGCAAACAACCAACCGCCACGACTTGTTTATGACAGAAAACACTGCTCTGTGGTCTTTAGCCCACGGTTCTTGGCAACGGAGAAAGATAATTGCTTGACAATGAAAGCGCGGCGTAAATCATCCAAGCGGCCGAAAGAGGTGAAAAAGAACCCGTGCGACACACGCTTCAGATCACAGGCGGGGAGAGCGGGCGATCTCCCGCGGCCAGAGCGAGCCAGACGGTGCGGCGGGAGCAGGGTGGCTGCCCCACGCGAGCCCCCGGGCAGCAGAGCTACCTGGGTGCCGGCCCGTCGCAGCCGCCCTCCGAGGGCGGGCGCCTCGAAGGAGCCCAAGCGGGCTCGGCACCGATGGACACACGGCCCGGCCGGGGCGCAGAGCTTACCTGGGTGGAGGGGTGGATGCTCCCCGGGATCTCCTTCAGGCCCAAAGAGCCGCACTCCACAGTCATGCTGTAGCAGCGACAGGTGGCGGGACACGCCTGGGCCTGGAGTGCCACGAGCCCCAGCAGCAAGAGCGAGCCGAGTGGGGCCTCCAGTGAGGCCATCCTAGAGCAGCTGCGGGCCAGAGGAAGGAAGCCGGAGGTTAGGGCGACGCCGGCTCTGCACGAACCGGGCTGGGGCGCAGGCAGGGCCGCAGCGTTGCCGGCCCCGGGGAGAGCTGTTTCCCCCAAAGCCATGTGCCCGCCCAGGGCTAGGAGGACGTGTGCCAGCGCTCACCTGCCCCCTTCACAGTGGGGCTGACACGCCCAGGCCCTCCCCACGGCCGGCGGGGCCACGATGCACCTGGCCAACAGGGCCTGGCTGGAGAAACGGGCCGTGCTTGTGTGTGAGGGCCTGGGGGCCCGGCCTTGCCTCCTCAGACACCCAGAGCTCGCCAGACCAGCCTCTGGAGCAGCTGCGCATCCACAAACTGTAGCCCACCACCTGGGGTTATAATTTATTATCTTGAACATATATCCCATCTTACATGGTCCTCCTCCTCTCCCCTTCATCCTCACAACAGCCCTGTGAGGCAGGTCAGACTGAGAGTCCGCGCCTGGCCCAACGTCACCTCGTGAGCTTCATGGCCCAGGAAGAGCTAGAACCCGGCTCCCACACGCAAGCCACCAAACCAGTGGCTTTCTACAGCTGGGGACCAGCGAAAACAGCAAAACTGTCTTGGGGACACTGCGGCAGAACTAAAGCACTATACACACAATACAGTATTCTGTGTACTAGTTTCCAAACACAATACCCCAAAAATGAAAACCAAGCCACAACAAGTGCCAACAAAGAATGAAATACCAAAATCGGTGCGGTGTGGCTCCCAGCCAGCTCCTACCCAGCAGTCTCTCCCCCCCCGGCCCCCCAGCGCACCCCCCCCCCGCGAACACGATGCCAACCGAGGAAGAGCTGGTGGAGCACAGCCAGCCCCCGCACTGGTCCATGGTGAGTGGGATACAGCCGCCATACACCCCCAACCGGCGCCGGTCCACGGACCTGTGTTGAAATCCGCTGCGCTAAACCACACCAGCTTCTAAAGTTCTTGGAAAGGACTCTGTGTTCTTGCAAGTGCAAAGCCGAAATCCCGCACAGTCCTGCGTGGAAGGCGTCCCCTTCAGCAGCCTGTGACTACCCTGAGAGATGCACACAGCCTGGGCGCAAACAAGGGAGGAGAGGCGTGCGGGAAGGAGAGGGGACTATGGTAAAGGGCACGGCCCGGATCCCCCACTGCTATTAACCCTTTGGAGACCGCACAGGTTCTTCCTGGCAGACGTGCTGCGCCACGCCTAGAGCGATGCTTAGCCTCATCAGCAGAAGGACGCCCTGGCTCGGTCTCCGGCTTGCCACCACGCTCTTCCAGCCCGCACCGTTAAACTGAAGAACCGACCGTGGGCCGAGAAGCCGGCTGCTACGATTCCAGCAACTAGGCACCCCTTTAAAAGTCCCATGGCCCTAAAAAGAGACTCTCCCCACTTCCTTACAGCACAAAGAGCAATTTCACATCCCTCGTGGCTTCGGGGGAGTTGGGACTGGAAACAGAATGCAGCGTCTTTGTAATTTGAATGGTTGCAAGCCAAAGAAACACAGCCACTTCGCTGCAAGCTCTCATCAAGTCCAGGCTAACTCCAGTTAAGAGACGCCACGTGGTGACTGGATGCTTTGGACTGGTGTCCAGATTATAAGTTCCTTTGCAAGCCAAGCCTGTTGTTCTGCATGAAGGCCAAGAGCCTGCAGGGATCCAGGGCTGCATTTCGAATGCGAGGGCTACAAAGGCGTGAGATCTCCTTCCAGCTGGAGGAGGCGGGCACGCACTGTCTGTCCACAGTGCTTTCCCGGGTGGGGAACAGCCGCAAACTGGTCCCTGCCCCAAGGAGCTTACAACGTAACGTTCGGCACAAGGAAGCAGAGGAGAAACCTTGCTTGCAGCTCAGACACACACACACACACACAGGTGTGTTGTCAGTAGAGGATGAAGGTTGACGCTTGTACCTGAAATGTGGGCACTGCGAAGGGGCCGGATGGGAAGGCAGATAATGGAATGGAGCTCCGCTTGTACTCCGTGGCTCTTCCTTTTGGCTCCCTCGAATATTCTGCGCTGGAGAGCTCTTAAAACGCTCCAGAGGGAGAACCTGGGCAGCTGTGCACGAGACTCAAACCGGCCGGCAGCTTCTCCTGCAAGGGATATTCCGCGCGGAGGCCCCTTCGCTTGGACACACCTGCTTGGAACGTGCCACTTGTCACGGAGGAGAGCGTGTGTGCTCGCCGGCACCCTCCGTGGTGGCTCTGACAGCCACTCTGCAAGCAGGAGGCCCCCGGGTCAACACAACAGGTGTGCTCACACACGTGCACACGCCGGCTTGGGCCCGGGAGAGGCCTCTCCCCAGCCTGAGCCGCCGTGTCCCTCAAAGGCTGAGCCGGTTCCCCAGGGCAGGGGCCCGCGGGAACCTCTGGATCCAGCCATTGGCTGTTACCAAGGCGCCGAATCCATGGCAACGAGCTTCTAAAAACGCAGGTACCTGTGGGTGCTGCGGGATCGCTGTCTCCTGGAGGAAGCACTCGTAGGGTTGCACGGGGGTGAAACCGGCGAGAAACCTGCGAGGAGGGCCACGCTCCCCTCGTGCGCCCTCCGTCCCCGGCCTTGGCTCGGCACCCGGGCAGGGAGCGCTCGGCAGCTCCTAAACCCATTAGAGGCTTTGGCCAGCGTCACCAGCAATCAGGGCAAAGCCCCTTCAGGGCACCGGCAACCCCGGGAGAGGAGGGTGGGGCAGCCCTGACGGCCCCAAAGCCAGTCCAGCTCTGATCTCGGGAAAGGAGCGAGGGGGGCAGAGGAGGGGGGCCTCGACGCCGCAAGCAAAACGCCTTTGGGGGAGCTGCAGGCATGCAGAGGGTGTTACCTGGGAGCAAGGATTCCCCCACTGATGGGGAAATGCACCTTCGGCGAGATTTACCCGTTGCTTTTCGGATCTCCCCAATTCTCCCCCAATCCGAGGCCTGCTATAAGCCATTTTGCTGCGCCGCCTGGCAAAAGGTACACCCCAGGATCCCCCGGAAGGCTGCCAGGAAACATCGGCGGTCAGGCGTGTGTCTTGGGGGTGCTCCCAGGGGACTTGGAGATGCGTTGCTGGAACTGCGCAGTGCTCCGTGGGCACTTGGAAGCCTTCCGCCGCCTACGAGATGGGCTGGGGCGCTTCTCCAGTTGGACAGCCCTCCCCAAAGCTCCCGCGGCAGGGGCCCGCTGATTTCTCAGCCTGCCTCGGGACGCCGGTCCTTCAGGCCCCGCTCTCTTTGCCTGGCTGCCCCGGCTCTGCACGCACGCGAACTCGAGCAGCCACGATCCCTCGGCATTCCGGCAATCGCTTGCTCTCAAATGCAAATACATATTATGTTTGGATGGTGCAGCAGCATTAATGTCCCACACCACCAGCCTCCCCATATTCTTGTTATCTCTTTCATCAGGCTTGTTTCCCCTCATTTCAGCTGCACTAGAGAGATTTTTGTGATCTCTTTCATGCTTCTCATGGAAGAGGAGAGGCAGTGTGGCGTAGTGGTTAGAGCATGGGACTGGGACTCAGAGGACCTGGGTTCTAGTCCCCGCTCGCCCATGGAGCCAACTGGGTGACTTTGGGCCAGTCACTGACTCTCAGCCCAGCCTACCTCACAGGGTTGTCCTTGTGGGGATAAGACAGAGAACAGAAGAATGAGGTAGGCCGCTCTGAGTTCTTTAAAAGAAAAATGGTGAGATAGAAAGCAAATAAATAGGTTTTTGCCATTGCGGCAGCTCCAGCCCCAGTAAAGTGGCCCAGCCTCCAAGTGTTTATTTATTTATTCATTCTGTTTAAACGTTTTCTATACCGTCCCATCACAGACGTTAAGCTTAACACGCACGCTTGGCTATGGGGACACGTGTGGAGCAAGCCGTTTTGGAAGGGTTCTTCCCAACGTGTTTCGAGGGTAGTGGCAGTACCTAGATACATAGAGACAGAGCGAGTCGGAAGGGGCCTCCCGGGCCATCTAGTCTGACCCCCGGCTCCAGCCGGCTCTGCGCATGACATGCCCGCCATGCGCATGTCCAGGAGGGGGTGGCTCCTGGCAGAACGGTGACGTGCCAAGGACTGGGTCACGCCACGGGGGACCTCAACTCTGCACGCGAGAAAGGGCTGCTGCGTCAGAGACACAGAACGCCCCTACCATCGGCTCAGCTGCGCGGCTTTTCACGGAGGCCGTGCCCGGGGTCCTCGCCTTTCCCAGCCACCCCCGGGGTCTCGGCCGTCCAAGGCTCTGCGCCATCGCTGCGCTCTCATCCGGCTGCTCGGGGGGAATTCCCACGCACCTGGAGGGCACCAGGTCGGGGAAGCCTGCTTTTGAGCGTGGGCCTCCGATTCTGGGAGAGGAGGAAGGGCGACGGGCAACTGTGGCGGTGAGTTCGCCTCCCGCAGCGCCTTGCCAAGGTCTTCCAAAACCAGGAGCCAAAACCAGCCCTCCATTACGGAATTTAATTTTCATTCTGCTGCACAGCCCTGCTTGCCGTGTCTGGGGCCACACCTGTAACGAAGCTGCTCCCGCCTCTTCTGGGGAGTGACCCAACCTCATTCTTTTGGGAGGGATTCCCCAGAGAGGGGGACACCACGGAGAAGGCCCCGTCCTGTGCACTCGCCACCCTGACCTTGTCTGGTGATGGCACAAGGAGCAGAGTCTCACAGGATTCACTTCCAGTCCAGGCGCGTGGTCTCCGAAGCTTCCTAGCCCCAAAGCCATTCAAAGGTTCATAGGTACAAACTGGAACGAGGAACAGAGCCTGGGAGCAAATTCTCAGCCAGGGCAACTATCGTAAGTCTGGCATAATAGGGGGAAAATAAAGGCATGGGAGACAGCAGCCCGGCTGCCTCATTTTGCACCAGCTGCAGCTTGCACACACGCCTCAAGGGCAGCCCCGGGGAGGCCTTGCTGCAGCAGTCTAACTGGAACACCACTAGGGCATGCGCCCCTTGGGCCAGAAACTTCTGTGGCGAAAGGGGCAGCTGATGCTCTCCTGAGCACCTTGAAGCAACGCGGAATCCAGGAGACGCTCGCCGGCTCCCAGAGAAAGTGCAGCTCCATCAGGAAAGCCCAACCAGGGAAGGAAATGCACTGGGGGGTGGGGGGGGGAGACAGGACAAGGCACAGACCGCAGCTGCATGGAAGCGAGCGCCCCAGATCGTCTCCAGGGAGGCCTGCCCGAAGCCTGCAGAGCCACGGCTGCAAGCCCGTGCGGCCAGAGCTGAGCGGGACGGGCCCGTGCACTGGCTCTGCCCAGGGCTGCTTCAGATGTCCCTCACCTGGGCCGGGCTGCCTGCTGAGTAGGCCACTCGCTCTGCTGCCGCCCTCTGGGCAAGTCCTGCCCAGGGCGCCAGCACGCGAGATGAAGCACACCGGATCAGAGCGGGGGACCTCCCGTCCAGCAACCGGAGGCCACGGCAGCCCCCAAACGCCCCAACCGGAGGCCCTCGAGCAGCGCAAGGCCACCCCCCCCACAACAGCAGGCACCGGGGGTCGCTGCCTCCGATCCCCGCCGGGGACTTGCCCAGCCGAGGGCATGCCCTGTCTTGCCCACTGAAGGGTCCCTCCGCCCCCCCGCGTGCCGCTGCTCCATCTCTTGCTGGCCTAATTGCCTCCCGGCCTCTTTAATGCATAATGAATGACGAGCAAGCGAGGCCTTATTAAACGTTCATCCGGAGCCCACCGCTGCAGGGGAGCGGGGCGAGGGGGAGCCGCTGGCACCCCTCTGCTCGCGCACGGAGCCCACCCTGCTGCCGAGCAGACACACGAGCGCGGCCGGGGCAGCTCTCCTTTCGTGCCGCGCGAATCGGCTGCTGCCCTGCTTCGTTGAGACCTCCCCGGATCGAGCCAGCAAATCTCCTCTTACTGGCATGGTGCAGAGAGCCTTGTCCCGCCTGGCGCCCTCCAGACGTTGGAATACACCTCCCAGCATCCCCAGCCGCTCCACCGGGGGTTGCAGCCCAACGCAGCTGGGCAAGGCCAACCTATGGAGCCACACGGCAAGGACGTGACTGTACTCAGTGGCGATGGCCAACGCGAGCCGGACCGCTCTGCCCAGAAGCCGATGTCCCTGGCCGGCTTCCAGCACCCCCCGTGCCTCCGCTCTAGGAAACTGAATGCGCGCCTCTGCGCACCTGCCGGGCCGCTCCCGCACCGCGCGGCGAGAGCAGCCTTCCCCGACCCGTGTGGGTCAACCCGGGCGCTGCTTTCCTAGTCGCTGGGCTGAAGATGCATGTGTGAACCCCCCCCCCCCGCCATGGACCCATGCAGCCTCACGGCCTTAGCGGTGCAATGCCCCTTTCCAGCCACTTTGGCATCGCGAGCAGCAGCTTCTGTTCTCGCACGGCTGCATGTGCATGATGCTGTAAGCCATAAATCATGGCGCGGTAAAGCAGAGCATGGACAAGCAAGCGATCTGCCTCCCTTAGCAAGCACGATAAACCCGCTTCCCGCGGCACCCAGTCCCAACATCATGCGAGCACAGACTGGCAGAGCCGGACGGGGCCAGAAGGCCCTCGGGTCCAGCCCCTGCTGTGCAGGACACCACGTCACACCACCCCACTCAGGGGGCTGCCCAGTCTCTTTCTGGATGTCCCCAGTGTGGGAGGGCCCCCCACCTCCCCAGGCAGCTGGTTCCACTGCCCCATTGCTCGGACCGTGAGGAAGCTTTGCCCAGTGTCCAGCCTGAATGTGGCTTGTCGCAAATTGAACTGATTATTCCGTGTCCTGCGCTCTGGCATCAGCAAGAGGAGATCTTGGCCTTCCTCTTTGGGACAGCCTTTGAGGGACTTACAGAGGGATATCATGTCCCCCCTCAGGCTCCTCTTCTCAAGGCTGAACATGCCCAGTTCTCCCAGTCCCTCCCCGCAGGGCAGTGTCTCCAAACCCTGCATCATTTCTGTCGCCCTCCGCTGGACCCTTTCTAATTTACCTGCATCTTCCTTAAATCTCGGTGCCCAGAACTGGACACAGTATTCCAGGTGAGGTCTGACCAGTGGGGAGTATAGAGGAATTACTACTACTCGTGATTTGGAAGTAATACTTCTGTTAATGCATCCCAAAATAGCATTTGCCCTTTTGGCAGCTGCATCGCATCGTTGGCTCATGTTGAGCCATGACTCCGAGGTCTTTTTCTTGTTCAGTTCTGCTGAGCCACGTGTTCCCCATCTTGTATCGATGCCTTTGGTTTCTCTTTCCTTGGTGGAGGACTTGGCACTTGTCCTTACTGAACCTCATGCTGTTGCTTTCAGTTCAAGCTCATCAAGATCGCCCTGGAGCTTCCTCTTCATCTTGGTATATGGCTTCCCAACAAGCCAGGATTATAAACCAGCAATGGACCATTTATGATCCTGGCCTGTTTGGGAGCAATCAATCATGAGCCCAAGCTCCTTTCCCTGTTAATTTAGCAGGCATTAAGCAAGGGCTGAAAGTGCCGTGCGAACGCTAACACTGTGCCCCAAAAGGAAACGGTGGCCGCTAGTTTAGCTGCTGGTCAAAGGGGATTAAGACAGATTTATGGAGGGAGAACAGTGGACTTTTGAAGGGCATTAGAACACGAATCTGTGCTTTGCTGGGGGCTGCCCAGCTTCTCTGGCTAGCCGCTGCATGGACACACCGGCAACTGGTCCAGCAGGCCTCTGTTCCACTTCCAGTTCCTGCTGAATTATCCCTTTAAGGTTCTGTACTTCTCAGATCCTTTGGCAACACTTCGCTGCTTTTTCATGCCAACACAGGAGCTCTGCAGTTAATTAAAAGTGAAAACTCGGAGCGCAATCCAAGAACAGCTAGCTGTGTATTTATAGGTTGCATTCTATCAAAACCAGTGGCATGGAGCTCGTATTTCCACGTCAGTCGAGCTGGATTTCACCCACAGCGGAGCAGACAATCCAAAATTTGATTTTATGGGGAAGGAATCTCCACCTTTTATAGTGGCAACAAACATGCCAATTTATAAGTTATGGGACGCTAGCAAGACCAACACCAACACCAACTTTACAGCGTGCAATTCCAAACTCATTTGGATATTGAAGCCAGTGAGGCATAAGAATGGGGATTTCCTTCCCTGTCTTCGTTTCAGCATGTGGAAGTACCGGAAAACTTAACAGATCACACTTGAGACCAAACTGGGTTCCAGGAGAAATGTGTGATTTCATTTTGGATTCCTTTAGAAAATAGTAACTCACCAAACAAAACTCACTGCCACTTGTAAGGAAACGAAAACGGCTTTTAACAGTTGTGGAGACGCACAAGGAGGCAGGCCGACAAAAGGGGCCGTGCCAACACCCCCCCCGTTGCGTTTGGAATATAACACCGAGCGGTGCTTGGCCGTCGGGCCTCAGTTCCTCTTCTCTCCAGAGGATGGAAGGTCGAAGAGTAGAGGAAATGCAGTAGTGGTTTTGGAGGCAAATTGGTTTCGGCTCCCAAGCCTCCTCCTTCTGTGGTGCCAGGCTGGGCCCGGCTGCTACGGCCCAGCAGGTGAGTCAGAGGCAGCCGGATCGGGAGCGGGGCTGCTCTGCCCCGCCTGCCCCATGGAAAAGCTCCGTGCCAGGGCCAGGGGCACCTCAGGCCCAGCTCCAGCTCTCTGCGACTGGCACTGCCTCCCAGGACTCCAAAGCTGCCTGCATTCGCCCAAAGCCAACGGGGTCAGCAGCTCGGACGGGAATACACCCGCCGGAGCGATCCCGCCAGGTGAGTCACGGACCATGCACTCGCCCAGCGATAAGCTCCTCGGCGAGAGGACCGTTCTCCCTGGGGTGGCACTTTGCACATGCTCAAGGGCTACACTGGCAAGAGCCAGCACATCTGCTGGGAAGCTTCAAGCCACGGCGGGGAAAGGTCGAGCCGCACGCCCTGCGCACGCGACCAGGACGCAGCACCTTCCGCAACACGGGGAGCTGCAGCACCTGGCATTCCAGGTGTGCCGCCACACAGGAGTGCTCCTGGCCACCCTCTCAGCGCCTGCAGGGGAACTTGGAGGCCAGCGGCCGGGTGGGTGCTTGGACAGCTGAGAACGAGCGCTCCAGCAACACCAGAGCGGCTGCCTCGGCTGGCATCCCTCTCTCCTTGCGCCTCAGTTTCCCGAACGCGAAGGGGAACGAGAGCAATCTGCCTCAGGTGGGAGGCGAACGGCACGGAGCCGAAAGGCTCTCGGCGAGTCTGAATGAGATGCGGATATAATGTGCTTTTTAAATATCATAATCCGCTCTGATGCTCAAAGGGCAGGAAGCGGATTAATGTGAAATTATCAGGCTCTCAATAACGTGGGATTCGAAGAGAGCCTCCTCAGAGATTAGAGCGATCAAGCACAACGGCCCATGCGAGAGCTCCCGCCAGGAACGCGCCGGCCTCCACTCGGCCGTGTCGCGCAGCGGGACACGGGGCAGCGCCGGCCGGCGCGGGTGACGCGCAGCGGGGATTGTGGGAAGGGGCCCGGCCAGGTGCAGCATGGGAAGGAGGGATGTCTCTGCCCCGAGGGGCAGCCATGGCCGGGCCGGGCCGGGGGTGGCGGCTGCCGGCACACTTGCCCCTTTGGCAGCGCTGGGGTGCTATTTCGGGGTGGTGGACTCTTCTCGAAGCAGGCCAAAGGGCCCAGAGAGCGGCTGCGTCCCCCCGGGAAAGGCCGCCATGGAAGCAGGCCGGGACGATCAGGCCGCTCTCCGCTGGGCTCCCGGGTGTATTTAGAGCAGCAAATAATGCCAAAGCGGCTTACGGGCACGCTGAGCTCCCAGCGAAGCAGCCAACCTGTGTCCGCTCGGGCAGAGCCGTGGCCGTGCCGGGGCCTCAGGCCTCCCTCAGGCCAGGCGGCCCAGAGCGTGCCCCCCCAGGGCAGCGAGAGGCGCTCCGTTCCCCCTGGAGAAGGCGACTCGCTGCAGCCCCTGAACATTCGGTGCCAGCACTTGGCGTCCGCCCGAACGTTGACCCGCAATCAGCTGATGAAGGACTTATTTCGAGTGCGCCACGGTCCTCCTTTTTTAGGAACACAGTAGGCAGCCTCACGGGCACTGGGTCAGGACGTGGTCCAGCAGACTGCCGGCGCGGACCGGCAGCGGCAGCAGCAGCGTTCCTGCTGTCCTGCAGACAGATGCCGTCGATCGGACCCAAGACCTTCTGCATGCAAAGCGAGCGCTCCGCCACTCGGCTGCAGCCCTCGCTTTTTCACGACTCCCCTGAGAATTTTATGCTACCAGATTTTATTGTTATTATACTGTTTTAGTCATTAGGCTTTACAATGCAATCCTGCGCGAGTTTACTGAGATGCATGAGCCGGGCTCCCTGCAGGCACGCGACGGACCGGGGCTGGTTGGCCTGTACAA
The DNA here is from genome assembly GCA_023646645.1 of Varanus salvator macromaculatus. Classification (NCBI taxonomy): domain Eukaryota; kingdom Metazoa; phylum Chordata; class Lepidosauria; order Squamata; family Varanidae; genus Varanus; species Varanus salvator. The sequence continues at coordinate 40,117,180 of JAIXND010000777.1, read as the reverse complement.
GCCAACACTCAGAGGCAGCAAGGAAGGAATGGCGTGTCTCTGAGCATGCACGAAATGCAGCTGCACTTCCAAGCAGCCACAGCTAGTGCCTGCAGTTAGGGGACTGTGCAGCGGGGGCAGGGTTCAGACCGCCAGAAAACCAACGGACAGCCCATCCTTCATGCACGCCTACTGAAATCAGCACCGAGCGAATTCTCCTTCGGGGCGTGTGTGTACACGCAGGAAGTGCGCACGTCGACTTGCAGTGTGAACGAAGAGACGCATGACCGGCTCATGGGAAAACTGCCCAGACACGCAGGGCCTTCCCCGGCGGACCCGACGACTTCCCAGCGCATGCCGGCGCTCCCGTGGGAAAGCCCGGTGTGTCGGGGGCGCTGCCGTGCTTGGTGTTTGCGGGGCTGGAGACGCTGGAAGGTCAGTGACCTTCTGCCCCTCATCGCAGCCCCCGAGGGCCTTGCTCACAGACCTTCACCCAAACCGGAGCCCAGGAGCCCTTCCGCCTGCCACGCAAGTCCCCCACTCTCCCGTTACCTCCCTCCACCTCCCTTCTTGCCACACCACTCAGACCCCCCGGAAGGCTGTCCTGGCAGGCAGGAGACGGGTTTCAGGGCAGCCCGGGACTCTTTGCTCCCACTGTGTACCCACACGGAGATGTTGTTTCGGCACCTCTTCAAGAAGCAGCCCCTCTACTCTCCCTGCTCTCCAGGCACCCAAAACCCCCGTACCTGTTCGCTTTGGTCACCAGACCCCGTTTGTGTACGATGCAGAAGGCTCCTTGTCCGGCTTTGCTATTACAATGGCCTCGCAGGTAGCCCTAGCGCTGTGCGTAAGAACAGAAACGCCACTCACCAGGAGAATCACCGAAACCCACAATGTTGAGCATCTTGAACAAACGCATCCCTTCCAGTGCCATCCTCTGCACATCTATCCCGACGCAAGACTTACTGGACGAATGGACCAAATACACGTCTCCACCTAAGTCAAGGGCGGGTAGGACTGAAGCCTGGTTTGATTTTTATACGCTGCCTTTCAATGCAGACGTCCCAGAGGTGCTAGTGCCAACCAACAGAAAGCAGTAAAGCAGAAACAAGGAAAAGCAGTCAGCCCACACAGATAAAAGCAGCTGCTCCAAATCGCTGAAATATCATTAGGTACGGATTATAAGCATGAGCCGAAGCAGCAGGTCCTGCTTGGTGGCTCAAAGCGACAAGGAAAGTACTAGGGAAACCGGTCCAGGAAGGGAATTCCAGAATCTGCATGCCACCACCGAAAAGGCCCTGTCTCTAGCAGAACCCGGGGGCTCTGCCGCCCAGACAACACAGAAGAATGAGCAATTCCCGCAGGCAAGAGCAGATCTTGAGGCCCTCCAAGGCTCAGGCCACTCAGCACCTTGGAAGCCAAACCCGGCACTTCAAACGGAGTGCATCGATACGCCAGCAGCCGGCAAGGGTTTTTTTTACACTAGAGTGGTATTTCCACTGTGGTGGAAATTAGTAGTAGCCGTGCTTTCTGCACCGGCTGAAACTTCCACATGCTTTTTAGCAGCAGATCCAGGCACAACACGTTTGGCGGCAGTGTAGCCTAGCTGTCACTGCAGCATAATTCACTGAGGTCCAACAGTCCCCCTCCAAGTCTGGGGTGCAGCAGGCAAACCTAGGAGAAGAAAGGGAATGGCGGTGTAGGGATGAGAGGCAGAATCTGGAGATCTGCACGGCTGAAGGATTCTCACAGCCCTGCTGACTACTCGCCGCAATGCTCCTTGCTCTCTTTAAGTGTATGAAAAATGTATGGATCTGTTGATCTAGAACAGGCCTATTAGATGCAGGCATTCCCTTAGGATTGAACACACAATGAACACAATTAATCCAGAATAAACTTGCTTCGGATCACATTTTGGTACAGCAGCCCAATCGCCAGATCCGGTGACAAGGCCAGGCCAGCGATATTCACGTTCTGTCGTTTGCTGCCAAGATGGCGTGATCGCCCAGGAAGACGTTCTGCCGAGGCCCCGAGGAAATGGGGGGAGCTGCTCAAGGGCACCTCCCCAGGGCTTCTGCATCGCGGGGGCCGTGCTTGTCACCTCCGTGAAGAGCGGCTGGGTGCACGGAGAGCTGCTTTGCCCACAGGCCTGGGGAGCCTGCCCCCACCGGGCGCTGGCCATGGCTGGGCACTCGAGCGCTCCAGCTCCTGCACACGCAAGAGCATTTCGACTGGCCATCGCCCAGCAGCGGAGCTCGAGCGCTCCCCCACGCCGTGTGCTGTCCAGCCGGGTAACGCCGGCTCAGCAGCTGCCCCCTGGGGTACGAGCCCTCCTCCTCGCGTATGGGGAGCAGGGTCTGTGGGTCGGTGAAATACGCCCCCCTTGCTGCACACGGGGCCCCCTGTCAAGCAGGGGCCGCGCTCCCACCCTCCGCGCGGCGGGGCTGCGCAGATGCCGTCACAAGCGGGACCCCGGGGCACGGCTCCTCCCGCTGCTGTCGTGGTGGCAGGCCCTTGTCAGACTGATTTAGGGCATTTCGCGATGAAGCCTCGGGAACGTGGCTCGTTTGCCGGGAGACTGCTCACCAACCTCGTTAATATTCCAAAGCGGAAGGGGAAATTTCCAGCACACCAGCTTTTGCGTTCACGTTACAGCGTTCCACCCCAAAGCCCATCCCGGTGGCTGCCAGAGCATCCTGCCTGCAACTCCCATCATCCCTGGCCAGCATGGCCATGGGTTGATGGGAGCTGTAGTCCAACACATCAGGGCGGTGGGTGAGGCTCCAGGTTTTCTGGTCCTGCCGCTGGGAAAAGACAATTCCAGCACTGCTGTGAGCTTCGGGAGGATCACAGATGCCCAGCGGGCGTTCAGACTCCGCGGCCACACCGTCCAAGCAGGGCAGAGGGGTTTGTGTTTTGGCTGCAGGGAACGGTTGCCATAGAGCAGCTGGGCTCCCCGCACTCCTTGCAGTGAGGCAGGGCTGAAGCGGGGAGGGCTCCCCTCACACCCTCCTCTTGGCTGCACAGCAGCGCCGAATCAAGCGGACAAAGCCGCACAGCTCCCCAGATGAACGCAACTGATGCATGGGGACACAGCACCTGTTGCAGTGTGGCTGGCCACGCGGCCCCTGAAGCGCACCTGCCAGGGGGTGCCCCTGAGGGCAGCGCCTTGATACAAGCGCCCCGCTATGAGGGGGGGCACGCTTCTCCAAGAGCTCAAAGGAGCCCCCGTCTGTGCTCACGGTGCGGTGCGCACTCTCCCATCCTGGCTGTATTTGCAGCGAGTAGCTATGGCAACCTCTTTGAACCAGGGGACGGAGCCTGAGGCCATTCACAAGAGCTCATCCTACTCCAAACTGGGCCACGGTGATGCCACCCAACGCAGTCTGGCATTCCTCACCACTTAACTCTCTCGAGGATTTAACCCGGCGAGTGCAAGCAAGAGCCATACCCCTTTTGGAACACAGCGTCACACCTGACTCCCAAGGGTCAGCCCATATGAAGGTGACCCGTGATGGAGACCTCCGATCCCCCACAGCACAGAAACAAGGGAATAGCAGGGATACGCTTCCCATGAATCCACTCGGAGGTGAGCTGGAGAAGACGTGGAAGGCTCTCAAACCTGCACTCCGAGTCTGGGAATAGGTATTTCCCAGTCCCTTGGACCTCGCACATGATGCATCGCTGTTACCCTAACGGTAATGGCCCAATGGCACCTCCTCTAGCATTTTATTTATTTATTCGGTCCAGTCCAACATGCACACCTCACCAAAGGCCAAAGAACAAGCAACGGCACTTAAACAAACACCAGGAAATTCTGTCAGAAACGGCAGAAATGAAGGCAGCAGCTTTGCAAATAAGCCCGCGGAAGTTACTACCCCGCAACTAGGTGTGAGTAAGTCTGCTTACACATTCCTGCACTGGCGGCTTGCTCCAACTCTGCAGCCGCAAGAAGCCAGCCCTCCTCCAGCCCACAAAACCCCTCATCCTGGTTCAACCGGGAACAGTTTCTGCTCCCCAAGAGGACCAGCTATTCACAGGTCTGCTGCCGAGGGGAACTGGCTTCCCTCCCCCCCCACGATTCAGTAAAGCAGATACTCCCAAAGCCCAGACACACGACACGCGGGAGGCCAAGCGAGAACTTCGGCAGCCCACTCGGCTCATGCTCCTGTGCCGTCCCCCTCTCAGACGCCAGGGGACATCCACGCCGGCTCTTGAGATAGATGCGAGGAAGCCGAGTGGGGATGGAGGTCCTGAGCTGAGCTGGGCCTTACAGAATAAAGGCAAGACCCTGAGTGGCAGGTGCAAGGCCAAAATCAGCCCCAAAGGTGGGGTGGGGGATTGCTGCAACCCCCCCCCCAGCCTGGCCAGAGACACACCTGGAATGCCACTAGCGACCACCAGCATGCCCGGCCCTCCAAGCGCACCGCATCCCTGCTTCCTCGGAAGTTGGACAACCCTTGCCGAGGGGCCCAGGAGATCCGGGCTCGATTCTCAGGCGAAGCGTGCCCAGGGGGACGGCCAGCACTGCCCCTGGGCGGCTGAGGAACCACCCCGCCGGCAGAGAGACTCAGCTCCAATCCCCAGCATCCCCACTTCAAAGATCCGGGGGGGGGGTCGAGGTCAAACTGCGCCTGAACCCTGCAGAGCCCCTGCTGGTCCAGGGACGCAGCGCTGGGCCACCGGCACCGATCCTGGCTAGCCCTGAGCGGGCCGTCCAGATCACCCCAGCGGGCTGCCGCCTTGCAGTGCGACTCCCCAGTCCTTGCCCAGGGCAGTACCGGCTGGGGATGACGGGGGCGGTAGTCCCGCTGAGGGAGGCTGGGAGGCTCCTGCTGCAGCAGCCTGCCACGGGGAGGCAGGAGCGCGGGCCGGAGGAGCCGCCTGCTGGGCGAGCAGCGCGCCGGCCCCCCGAGCGCAGCGCAGCGCAGCGCCGCCTGCTCGACGGGGCGGGCGCCTCTCGCTGCGCGCTCCCTCCGGCGCGGCTCCTCCCGCAGCGGGAGCCCCGGGCCGGGCCGGGCCGGGCCGGGCCGGCAGGGAGCGCCGCGGGCCGCCGGTCCGCGCGGAGCGGCCTGGCCCGGCGAGCCCGACGCGTGTCCGAGCGGGCGCCGCGGGGAGGGAGCGGGGGAGGGCGCGGGCGACGGCAGCCCGGGGCTCCCTCCGCCGCCGCCGCCGCCGCCGCCGCCGCCGCCCGGCGAAGGTCACCCGCCCTTGCCCGGAGAGCTCGCCCGCCCGCTCGCTCGCTCACCTGCCGCGCCGGGCTCCGCAGGCTGGTCTCCATGGCATCCGCCGGGCGGGCTCCGGGCGGCGGCGGCGGCGGCGGCGGAGGGGCTGCGCTCCCGCGGCGGCGGCGTCCCTCGCCCGCCCGCCCGCCCGCTGCCTCCTCCCTTCCTTGCCTCCCTCCCTCGCCCGCCCGCCCGCCCTGGCCGTCCGGAGCGCGCCCGCCGCCCGTGCCCGGCGCGCTCGCCTTTTAACCGGATTGGCGACGCCGCCCGCGTCACGCCCGCCGCGGCCAACCGCGCCGCTCCGATGTGACGTCAGCGCCGCCTCGCCCGCGGCCGCCCCGGCGGCGCCCGCCGCTCGCCGAGCAGCCCGCCCGGAGCGCCCCGACGGCCCGGCCGCTGCCCTGCCCGCCCTGCGCGCGACCGCGGGCACACGAGGCTGCCCGGGCCCAGAACCCTCTGCGGGGCCCTGGAGGATTCTGGGAGAGCGCCCTGGGACTGGCCCGCCGGGCGGTCGGGAGCCTGCAGGTGCGCCACGCGGGGGGGGGGGCTCCTTTGGCGCAGCTCCGGACCCTCTTCCGCGCCCGGGCTGGGAACGTGGCGAGGGCCCTGCTGGGTCGTCCCGGCCGGCAGTCTCTCGCCACTGGGGCCACCCCGCTCACAGAAACACAGAAACAGAGCCAGTCGGACGGGGCCTCCCGGGCCATCTAGTCTGACCCCCGGCTCCAGCCGGCTCCGCTCACGACATGCCCTCCATGTGCACGTCCAGCCTGTCCTTGGACACCCGCACCGATGGGGCCTCCACCACCTCCCGGGGAAGCCCCTTCCACACCCTCGGGGTCCTGACTGTCAGGAAGTGCCTCCTGGCATCCAAATGGGACCTGGGTTCCTTGAGTTTCTTTCCACTGGAGCACATCCTGCCTACCTCTGCAGGGGGAACAAGTCTCTACCCAGCTCCGTGTGACACCCCCTCACATACCTTCACTCCCCAGTGAAAAACCCCCAAGCCGCTCAAGAGCCCTCTCCTGGGCACACGGCGCTGCGATCTGGTGTGAATCCCGGGGTTCCAGCTGCTGAACTTAAGTTCAACAATTCTGCCCTTAGGGTTTATTGTAATGTTGTATTTTATTTTCCATTGTATTGTCGCTACTCAGCAGAAGCATGGTGTACGGACGAAAAGCAAGGTTAAGCAGCAAATGCACAATGAGTAACACTGGTTTCCATGGAGCAGGACTTGCGGTCCGCTGTGTCTCATTGGCATTAATGAGATGGGAGTTGCAACAATCTACGCTGGAGCCAACCCTGGGGAAAGACGAGGCGATGGCGCAACGGCTGGGAGCGGTGGCAGCGCCTGGCTTGCTGGCTTCTGGATCACCGCAGCTGCCAAGTGCAGGGAGGCGCCGGCTTCGGGGGAGCGAGAAGTGGCCCAGGCTGGCGTGCCGAAGGGGAGAGCCGGGGACGGGCCGCAGAGCCTGCAGCGAGTGCCGGGAGCCCCGGAAGGATGGGAGGGTGACCTCGGGGGGGGGGGAGGCTGCGGGAGAGCGGGTGCAGAATGCAGCGCGATGGAAAGGGAGGGCGCGACACGCACAGCGATGCACGGAAAAAGAAGGTGGGTTGGTGGCAAGAGGGCAGTCGGGCTCAGCGCTGAACTGCTCCTCCCTGCTCAGGGACAGCCGCCTTCTGAGGCGCAGAAACAGCCGGGGAACGCCGGCGTCCTGCGGCAACGGTGGATCTGCTGAGGCTACTGGCTCGTCTTGCCCAGGCTGGCTACAAGGGGTTCTGCGGGCTTGGCCAAGAGGCCCCTTGCAGGCTTCAGCAGAGCTCTGCTTGCTTCAGACCAGCAGCCCACCTTGTTCGGGGTTCTGGTCACACGGGGGCCAACCGCTGCCCACGGAACCCCACAAGCATGGCGGGGGGCCCTGCCGTGCCCGCAGCTGCTGGCATCGCCTCTGATCCTAGACTGGAACCCAGCGAGAGCTTTCTGCTTGCTGTCGCCTCTGGATCCTCCGAGCTGGGGCCCAGGGGCCGTGTCTCCACGCTCAGGCCCCTCTCTCCACAGGGCTCGGTCTGTGAGCATCTGAGTGGGTACCTGAATGGGCACCAGTGAAACCGCCGGAGCAGAGCTTTGGACGGGCCCGGCAAAGTCGGTTGCTGACGAAACAAAGGAGCCGCGTGCGCGATGATGGATGGCTGGAAAGCATCGCCAGGGAACAGATGGATGTAGGCAGAAAGGAGGAAGGAAGGGAATTAAAGCCGCCTTGTGCTGGCAGAAATTTCATTACTTGCTACAGCCACTACCCTGCGCATACTTAGAACAAAGGCGCGCAGCTCCCAGCATGGGGGATGTCCAGCCTGTGCTGGGGGTGGGCAAGCCCCTTTTCTGCCTAACTGGGCACAAAACTGCACCCCACCTGTGTTTATAGGCTGCTCAAGACAGTTCCCAGGGTGAAATGTGTAAAAGGCATTTAGGCTGTAGTAGCACAAACGAATTTTCACCAGAAGAGTTTATAGCAGCATGTATGGAGAATAACTTGCACACCGACCTTGGTTTGTCTCCAGTGTTAATCCAACTTGAGTCCGTTCATTGCAGTGGGTCTACTCTGCGCTGGACTGATACCAGATCCAGCCCACAGGAAGCCCAAGTGATGGAAAAGAGTGCCGGCCGAAGAAAAGGGTTCAGGGTTTCCCTGGCACTGAAAAGCCTCGCCGGTTGGGCTGCTGCCGCCCGACCTTGGCCAGGGAACTGCCCCTAAGCTGGTTGAGGGCGTGCCGAACTGGGGCGAGCTGCAGAACGAAGTGGGAGCCAGTGCAGTGGGAACGGGCTGCTGCGAGAGGGCAGACTGCCCGGCGTGAACGCAGGCTGCGGCTTTGTGATTGGGGTGGGGTTGGGCCGGGCAGAGTGATCTCCCGGGTTTCACAGAATCAGAGAATAGCAGAGCTGGAAGGGGCCATGAAGGCCGTCTGGTCCACCCCCTGCTGTTGCAGGACACCAGTTTACACCACCCCACTCAGAGGGCTGCCCAGTTTCTTCCTGAATGCCTCCAATGTGGGAGGGCCCCCCACCTCTCCGGGCAGCTGGTCCCACTGTTGTGTTGCTCTGACAGGCAGGAAGCTTTTCCTGACGTCCAGCAGGAATCTGGGTTGTGGCAGCTTGACTTGATTCTTCCGTGTCCTGCACTCTGGCATCAGCAGGAAGAGATCTTGGGGGCAGCCTTGGAGGGACTCACAGAGGGATCTCATGTTCCCCCTCAGTCTCCTCTTCCCAAGGCTGGACATGCCCCGTTCTCTCCATCCCTCCCCACAGGGCCATGTCTCCAAGCCCTGCGTCATTTCTGTTGCCTCCGCTGGGCCCTTGGCTTGCTTCCAGTCTGGTGGTTCTGGGGCTTCACGAAAGGGTCTGCTGGAAAGCTGGTTTGCCCGGGGGAGCCAGGGATGCCCCCCGTGCCTGGCAGGTTCACTGGGTGCCCTTGGCAAGCCCCCCTTTCTGAGGGAGGCGGGTCGAAGGCTCAGAGCAGGGCCCCTCAAATGCCCGAAGAGGAGGAGGACCCTTGGCCAAGCCAAGCCAAGCCTTCCCTGACCCCCCCCCCCCAGTGCGCTGTGCGGCAGCACCCATAATCGGCAGCCAGCCAGGGCCGAGGCCACGCAGGGTGTCAGGGAAGGGGCTGGCTGTCAGGAGGAGCTTCCTCCCTGTCAGAGCAACACGAGGGGAACCGGCTGCCCGGAGAGGTGGGGGGCTCTCCCACACTGGGGACATTCAGGGAGAGGCTGGGCGGCCCTCTGATCGGGATGGTGTGACGTGGTGTCCGGCAACAGCAGCGGGGTGGACCTCGTGGCCTTCTGGCCCCTTCCAACTCGACTGTTCTATGAATATATATCGATAAAGGGACCTCCCGAAAAAGGGATGCTAGCGCTAACAATTAGGCGGCATCTCATTGTTCATCTTTTGCCTCTTAACTGATGCTTTGCAGTAACAGAATGATGGAAGAAGGGGCAAGAAAGGTCTGGATCGCCTGCGAGGGTCCAGAAATGAGTCAGAGTGACGGCGCCATAAAAGCATTTTATACGGAAGGGCGTTTCCAAGGGACGAGCTGCACCACGACGTGAAAGGGAGGCGTGCGGGCAAATTGCAGCCCACGTCTGAGGCATTCCGGGGTTCCTGGCCCAGCAGGAGGGGGATGCGTGGGAACCCGGCACTTGCGTGCAGCTTTCAGCTGGATCCCGGGCCACAGAAGGTTAAAATGTCACGTCTTTCTTGCTTGCAACTTGTGCGACAACTGGAGTGGGTCTCAAGAGAAGGGTAAGCTTACAAAAGCCTGCAATTTGGGTTTGTGCGAGACACTGAGTTTTGCTTCAGATGCTAAAGCAAATGTCAGCTTTTCAGAAAAATCGAAATAGGTAAGGTTTTCAAAATGCCATTTTAATATTTTAAAATCTGGACGGAGAAGGTGGATGAGGATTTTCAGGGCAGGTATTTCTAGGGTTTGCAACCTGGAAGGTAGAAATACTCACGGCCCAATTCCTGAGGCTGTTGAACAAGTGGAATACGGGAACTGTGGCAAAGCACTTTGCATATTAAAAGTGTGGTAAGAACGCATGGGGCCGTGTGGGTGCTGCATGCGGGCACAGGCTGGGGGCAGGATCCAGTTGCCCGTGGCCCCAGCCAAGAACAAGAGAGCAAGAAAAAGCACGAGGGCAGCGTTCTTGTTTACGAGCTAAATGGACAATTGTGATGACGCCCTGCTGCCCCTCCTCTTCATACCTGTTGCAGAAAGACACCCATCCTGCAGCACATCTGATCTCACCAAAGGCACATGCTGGAGCCTTCCAGAGCCCCCACCTGCCTGGACGCACATGCAGGCACTGCCCCCACGGAGGTGCGCATGCCACGGAGCCTGATGTCGTGTGTCCGATGCACCGATTAAGCCTGTCCCCTGCGGCTTGTCTCTTTGCCCTTGCCGCTTCCTTTGTGCCGTCTCGCCGCCACTGGCTGAGGCTTTGTGTTTGGCCAGAGGCCCCCTCCCGGCTCTCGAACGCGGAGGCAGTTCATGCCTCCGAGGAGAGGAAAGCGCCCCAAAAGCCGGGCCCTCGAGAGAAGCCGAGCTGCTAGGAGGACGCCGGCGCTCCAGAGACGCGGTCCACGGGGACGGGCTGCAGGAGGAAGGCGGGCGGCAGGGGCTGTTTCTAAAAAAGATGCATGCGAGCGGCTTCCGAAAAAAGAAAAACAGATCAATGGTTCTCTGTGACCACCGAGGAGACCGGATGGAGTGCCAGAAAAGCAGGCGCCAGCTAAATTTGCACAGTGGGCAGGAGTCCCCAGAGGGCAGCGGGGCTGGTTCCCGGCGGAGGGGAAGGAGGACGCTCGCTGCTGGAAGGTCCCACCAAAAGCGCGGTGAGGAGGGAGCGGATCCCCGGGCCCTCCCGGATGAGGCCCTGGACGGAGGGAGGCCCTCTGCAGCCACGTGGCGCGTGGGCAGGCGGCCACCGAGGACAGGCGCTCCCGAGCCGCTTGGGGTTCCGGCCCGGCCCCGAGGCCACAGCCCTCCCTCGCCCCGCTTGGGGCCTGCCGCGGGGCTGCTCCTCGGGCGCGTGCGGCGATTCCCCGCGAAAGGCTGCGGGGCCAAGCCCAAGGCTGAGGGCCGGCAGAAGGAGGCCCCGCCCAGCCCGGAGCGTGACCCGGAGGTCCTCTCCAGAAGGGGTTCCAGCCATCCCGGCCTGCTGGAAGCCCGCGTGGGACCGCTCCTCCTTCGGGTGAGGGGTCCAGAGCCCTCCTGCCACCAAAGCCCCGGGGCTGACCGGTCCCCTAAGCTTCTCCAGCTTTGAGAGCACCCGCCATGCCCCTTCCCTGGTCCAGCTGGAAGGGCCCTGTGCAAGGATCTTCCCAGTGGATCATGCCCCACAGCGTCTTCCTCCGAAGACCCCAGAGCCTGATCCCCGCTCCTAGCCCTCAGGAGGCCATGTGGCCTAGTGGTGAGAGCATTTGGTTGCAGTGCAGGAGATCCGGGTGCTGGTCCTCATTTGGCTGCAGGGCCCACCTGTGGCTTTGGGCCAGTCCCTGACTCTACCCTCCTACCCTATTCTACCTATCCTACCTTGCAGGGTCCTTGAGAGGATAAAAGCAATGGGACGAGGAGGAGGATTAATGTCCACCCTCTTGGATTCCCTGCAGAAAAATAATCCATACATACATCACTTATACTTTTTAATTACTAATTTCATTTCTATCCCACCCAACAGACAAAGCTCTCGGGGCAACGATCCTTGAAAAACGACAAACCACCACGTCAGATAATAAAGCACAACATGAATCTTCAATATGCACATTTTAAACCGCTGAAAGCAATTTCAGCAAAACCCCGCATGTCTGAAAAAGGCGGCCAAGATAAACGCCCTCATCAGATGCCCTTCCATGCCTGGCAGCAGAGGTGGCCTCAGCCTGTCTTGGAAAAATGACAGCACGGGAGGAAGAGGCAAAACTGCAAGCGGAGGCAGAAACCGGGGAGACGGGCCTCCTGCACCCCACATCCCCCAACTGCGGGGATGGTGTAGCCCCTTGAGGTCTGGGGCCAGAGGAGAGCAGCCAGAGCCTCCCTGGGCTAAGTAGGGAGCCCCCACGGAAGGGGACTCGGCAGCCATGGGAACGCCGGTGGGATTCCCTGGGAGATCGTAAGTCCCCAAGTGGAGCCTGGAACACGAAACTGCGGGGTGAGCATTAAGCGGGAGCTGCAGCTCCGTCTCTTGTGGCCTGGTTTGGAGCATCAGGCTGGCGATCGTGCAGCGCACGTGTGAATCGGCAACGGCTGTGTGGGGGTGTGCTTGTCGGCCACTGCTGGGGTCAAAGCGTTGCTTGAGCGTGTGCCGTCCCCCCTGCCGAGCTGCCTGGCCACTGAAGCGGTCTCTGAGGAGCCCCTTGGTGGTCCACCTTGACTTTTTGTCCACCAGAACAAAACTGATAACCTGTTTTGTTCCTACACTTCTTTCTGCTAGGCGCTGTAGTCCGAAAGATATGGGAGGCGTGTGGCTCAGAAGGCTGCCCTGGGCAACAGTCACCCTGGTGGATTGTTGGCTGGTTTGCGTTTATGCTGCCGGATCGCCAAGGCTCTCTGGGTGGCTAACAGAAGTTCAGAGGGATGGAAAGCACACACACAAACTCACACAAGATAAATGTTGTTGTTGTTAGTTGAGAAGTTGTGTCCAACCCATCGCAACCCCATGGACAACATTCCTCCAGGCCTTCCTGTCCTCCACCATCCCCTGGAGTCCACCTAAGCTCACACCAACTGCTTCAGCGACTCCATCCAGCCACCTCATTCTCTGCCACCCCCCTTTTCTTTTGCCGTCACTTGTTCCCAGCATCAGGCTCTTCTCCAGGGAGTCCTTCCTTCTCATTACGTGGCCAAAGGATTTGAGCTTCATCTTCAGGATCTGGCCTTCTAAAGAGCAGTCAGGGTTGATCTCCTCTAGGACTGACCGGTTTGATCGCCTTGCGGTCCAAGGGACTCGCAGGAGTCTCCTCCAGCACCACAACTCAACGGCCTCAATCCTTTGGCACTTGGCCTTCCTTATGGTCCAGCTTTCACAGCCATACATTGCAACTGGGAAAACCATAGCCTTGACTATACGCACTTCTGTTGGCAGGGTGATGTCTCTGCTTTTTACTATGCTGTCTAGATTTGCCATAGCTTTCCTCCCCAGGAGCAAGCGCCTTTTAATTCCTTGGCTGCAGTCCCCATCTGTGGTGATCTTGGAGCCCAGGAAAATAAAATCTGTCACTACCTCCATTTCTTCCCCATCTATTTGCCAGGAAGTGAGAGAACCAGATGCCAAGATAAAACTATCCCTCAAGAAAGAAAGCCACAAGTGCAATTGAATCAGAAAGAAGCATTGCAGCAATACAGAATAAAATGCAATATAAAAAGTAGAAGTTGAAAAATCAAGCTGTTAAAACGCTGAGAAAATCCAACAGGTCTTTGCCTGGTGCCAAAAAGAATACAAAGTTGGCGCCAGGTGTGTACTCTTTGAGTGGCTCATTCCACAACCGGGAAGCCACCACCGAAAAGGCCCTTCTCCAGGCAGCCATCTGTCTTGCTTCCTAGGAAGGGACTCCTAGGGAAGGACCCGCAAAGGTGACCTCAGGCTTTGGGGAGGGACATATGGGGTGAGGCGATCCTTCGGGGAACCTGGCCTCCAGCTGCTTGGAGCATCGAATGTTACCACTGGCCAGGACTTCAACTGGCAGCCAGTGCAGCTGGGACAGGAGGACACGAGACGTCCTCGTGAGCCAGTCCTCTTTAGGCCCTGTCAACATCCCTAAGCAGGAACCTGCCACGTGTGTCGGACTACACCTCCCATCATCCCCAGCCAGTGGAGCCAATGGCAGCCCAACAGTGTGACACGGCAGTCGAGAGGGCAAACACCACCCTTGGTTGCATAGCCAGAAGGGTGGCTTCTACATTGAGAGAGGTATTACTACCACTCTACACGACTCTGGTGCGCCCGCAACTGGAGGATTGTGCTCAGTTCTGGGCCCCTCATTACAGGAAGGATATAGCCAGGTTGGAGTCAGTGCAGCGCAGGGCCGCAAGGATGGTGGCCGGTTTGCAGGGGATGCCGTATGAGGCGAGACTGCGGGAACTGGGTCTCTTCAGCCTGGAGGAGAGGAGACTCGGAGGGGATCTGTTGGCGACATACAGGTGTGTGAGGGGGTGTCACACGGAGGTGGGAGAGACCTGTTCTCCCCTGCAGAGGAAGGAGGATGCGCCCCAAGGGAGCAAAGCTCAGGGAGCCAAGGTGCCGTTTAGATGCCAGGAAGCACTTCCTGACAGTCAGGACCCCGAGGGGGTGGAAGGGGCTTCCACGGGAGGTGGCTGAGGCCCCATTGGTGAGGGTGTTCAAGGACAGGCTGGACATGCACATGGCGGGCATGTCGTGAGCGGAGCTGTCTGGAGCCGGGGGTCAGACTAGATGGCCTGAGAGGCCCCTTCTGACTCGCTCTGTTTCTACGTGGCAGGCCCTTGAGTTGCGGCAGTTCCCCCTCTTGGCTTCCCAGAAGCAAGCGGCGTTCCTGACCTTCGGAGCCCCCCTGCCACCCCCCTCCCTGCCTGGCCAGCTGGCCGGTCGCCATTGCACTGAGCCCCTGGCACTGCGGAGCACCGTGGCCTCGGGCAGTCCTGCCCACGGGGCCAGGCAGAGGCATCAGGGTGCCAAGCATCCCCGTGCATGGCAAGCCCCCCCCCGTTCGGCTCCCCCGGTGCACTGTGCCACGAGCTCATTAATGGACGGGTAGCGGTGCCATGTGGGGCTTCTGCCGCAGGGCCCCAGACGGCTCTGGCAGGCCCTGGTAATAAGCACAGAGAATCCAGGGCCCTGGGTGGAGGGAATTGCGCCTTTGAAGTTCGCAGCAAACATATTGCTTCATTAGTGTTGCCACGGCAATGCGCTTTGCCTCCGCCCCTCCCCCACGCCGCTGCCTCCTGCATCCCATGGAATTGATTTCCCTCTCAAGCTGCCGATGCTGAAGGCGGTCAGCGGGCAGACAGATGGAGACGGATCTCATCGAGGAAAAAGCGCGGCGCCTCGGCGGTGGCCAACTCGCGTGTTCCTTCCGGCCACGCTCCGGCACAGCGTGTGTGTACACGTGCGTGCGATGCAGCACGGCCGGTTGCCGAGTGGTTTCTGCACTGCCGTATTGATCTCCAGAACACGGCAGAGAGAAAGGGGCACCGCTGCGTCGCAATGAGTGCCGAAAGCAGCACCGAGGCATCGATCAATTGGTTAATTAAAGATATCATTAAGTGGGGAGTTGCTTTGACTGGAACGCTTCCTGGAAGGCGGGCCCTCCGGCTGGCTCCATGGCTTTTTTGCTTACTGAACATTAGCATAAATTCTTACGATAGAATTCCTGCTGTATTGTTCACATACAGAAGGGAAGGCACTGACCGGGTAGATAAAAGGGACCACAGAAGTAAGACCCGAACAGCCTCACGTCTCTGTTAGAAGTCGACGCGTCCAGCCCAAAATGGGAGATCGCAGAACTGAGAAGGCTTCAGCTCACTCGCTCTTCCGGGTGGGCTGGTGGAGAAGAGCCGTCGGCCACCTCTGGCCCACTGAGGTCCCAGGCACCTTGGGGGAAATGGCTCCGAGCGTGGCCAGCGCTGGGGACGTGGCACTCACCTGGTTCGGCCCGTTAGATCGGCAGCGGACAGGCTGCGAAGTTGGGAGCGCTAACTTGAGGCTTGTTACCTGGGGACAGAAATGGCAAGGGCAGAAGCCCGATGCAAAACGATGGACCGGGAGCAGCGCCAGTGACATCCTCGCCCCGCAAGGCACAGCCCACGATGAGGCACCTGTCCAGAACCTACACCTGTGTGAGGGTAACACAGGGAGTTTTTAAACTTTACCTGGACAGCAGAACTGCACGACGACTTTGCTCAGTGGCAGCCAATTGAGTGGACCAGAAGGAAGGCTGAGCGCCGAAGGATTGAGGCCTTTGAATTGTGGTGCCGGAGGAGACTCCTGCGAGTCCCTTGGACCGCAAGGCGATCAAACCGGTCAGTCCTAGAGGAGATCAACCCTGACTGCTCTTTAGAAGGCCAGATCCTGAAGATGGAACTCAAAATCTTTGGCCACCTGATGAGAAGGAAGGACTCCCTGGAGAAGAGCCTGATGCTGGGAAAGATGGAAAGCAAAAGGAGAAGAGGACAGCAGAGGATGAGGTGGCTGGATGGAGTCACTGGGGCAGTGGGCGTGAGCTTGGGTGGACTCCGGGGATGGTGGAGGACAGGAAGGCCTGGAGGAATGTTGTCCATGGGGTCGCAATGGGTCGGACACGACTTTGCGACTGAACAACGACGAAAGCCAATCGAGACGCGTATTTTACAGGTAGGCCGGGATATTCACACAGGCCAACCATGCAAGATTATTCTGGCTACAGAAGCCCTTGGGGACCAGGGAGCCTGGCTAAGGGATTACAGATGCCTCAGAAATCGACTCATACATTTTGCTCATCCCCACACTGAACTACACGCAGTAGAGACAAACACAACGTGATTAATTTACACATCAGCAAGCTGGACCTTAAAGAGCCTGCTGATAAATATTGTAAGCCACCCAACGACTCTATTTGGAATACAGGGTGGGATATAACAGCCGAGATAAACAAACAAACAAACAAAGGTCTACAACTCCCAGCATCCCCAGCCAGCATAGTGGGGGTGTAGCCAGTTTTTCTAAGCCCGCATGGATTCTTGGAAGGTTCGCACCAGCACCTTGAGTGGAGCCCGCAGATACCTGTCAAACGCTGTGCAGGTTCATTGGTGTGGGACGGGAGCCGCAGGTCCCCGGAATCAGCGGTTCTTCCGCTGATCACACACGCCCCAGTTGTCACCTTGCATGTATTCTGGCCGATGCAGTATGTTCCTGCTTTTCTTTTTATGCAGGTTCTGATTGCCGATTTTATTTTTGCAAATTGCCCTTGGGGCTTTTGAAATGAATTACAGGATATTACACGGCTTGGCCTTTTTTATAGTAATGGAACTGGAATTATTCAGCTTTTTCTTCTGGAGCTGCTTTTTTTTGAAGATTCCTTCTGACGGCAAGCACGAACAAGTGGTGTCGTGTTTCTGAGCCTGTTCTTCTCTCTGAGAGCTGCTGCGTGAATAGCTTTTAAGTGAAAATAGCTGGTGTGGGGCCCAATCCAGATTCGGATCACGGGGGAGGGGGTAGGCAAAAATCCCCCACACCATGCCAGGGCTGTGATCCAGATTGGCCCAAACACCTGTTCGCGTTTGTTGGTGCAAATGCTAATTCCACGCATCGTGTGTCAGCTCCCATTTCCACGCTTCTGAGTGGGATTGGCCAGTTTTCTTTTTTACACATTTCTTGTTCTACTGCGGGGCGGATCTGGGCTTTAGACTTGCCACTGTTGTTTCCCCTTTTTATTCTATCCTTTTGTGTTCCGAACACTGCTTTTATTGCTCCAGCCTCCGTGGAGCACTGGTGGGAAAGACTTCGGAAGAGCTAAAGATGTACTGAATGAATGAACTGCACCGAGCTGTCCTGCGGGGGGAAAATATTCCCGGCCCAAACACAGGGCAGGCCACCCACCACGTCTCCCCAGTCCTTGGCTGCATCCCCGAGAAAGACTCTCTCTCCTCTCAGGCTCTGTGTCACCGTGAAGAGTTTGGACCACCCCCCTTTGGGAAGAGCTGTGCCAGGATCAAACGGCAGCCAGACACGTTGACGAAGAACAGCACCAGGTGGCTGACCGTTTCCTCCACTCTGGCTCGGGGCTCCCAAAGATTCCCGTGCACCGGTGGGAGGAAGTGCCACGCCACAGCTTCTGCGCAGCCAACCGCGCAACGGCCTGTGGCACTCGCCCCCTCTGCTTGCTTTGCAAGCGGGAAGAGCACCTGAGCCGAAGCCCCCTCGGCACTGCGTGGGCCAAGACGGGGAGGGGCAGGGCAGCGCGTGTGCTGCCCACGCACTGTGGCTGCCGAAGTCGAAGGAGGCCCTTCCGGCAGGAGCCAAGGAAGGCCAACGCTGTCCCCACCTGATGTCTCTCAAGGGGGGCTATCCAGCTCACCCCGCCCCGGCAGATACAGGGTTAGCGTCCCCATAGCTGGGTAATTTCAGCCTCAAGCACCAACAACATGCTTCCAAAATCATCATTTCCCGTAATGATGCGCTTCACATCAGCCCCTTTAGGTCCCGTGATGATGGCTCATGTCTGACAGCGGCTGTCTTGGATGTTCTCCTGTCCAGTGCTGCTCGTGTTTTCCAGAGGGAGTGGCAGCATCAGACGTCTGAAGCAGTTGTGCTTAAGGGAAGGGGAGGCACGATCAAGTCTGATGAAGCAGAGTGAAGTCTGGCTATGCAGGCTGGCAAGCACGGCCAGATCAGGCAGGGGTTGCTTGGACCCTGATCAGCCCGAGGCTACCTGGGACTCCCTCGGGGAGGGCTGCTGTTTCAGCAGCGCGCAGAGGCCACCCGAGGCTTTATAAAGACTGGTTGAGCTGGGCCTGTCTCATAAAGGGACAGGGGCTGCTTCTGAACCCACGATCCTCCGCACGTGGATAGTGAGCATTGCATGGGGTGGGGAGGAAGTGCTCACTCTCAAGAGCCTGGTGAAGCCACATCCTCTGTCCTGGGAGGTCCCAGGGCGGATGGCGCTCTTGGCAAGGTCTACGCCGTGGCGTTCTCCTCACTGTGGGATCAAGTCCCAAGAACCTGACCGTTGTGTCCCAGCAGGCAGTTCAGCATTGGCAGGCATTGTCCGGCAACATTTAGCCTTTCCATTGAAATAGAAAGTAGAAGGCCGAGGGCGGGGATATGCTGGGGATACTTTAAGTAAAGGAATCCTGTCTTCAGATCATGAGCCGGCAGGTTTGCTGGATCCCAATCCAGCCCCACCGTGCCTCACAGCGGATGCACCAACGGGGTGGCGAGAGCTGAGGTCCAAGACCTCTGGTCTGTGCCACACTGGGAGACACATGCACTATGTTCACTGATGAGCAGAAGCCAGGGAATTGGGCCGCGTGCCCTGAGTGGAAACGGTCCCGCAGCCCCAGGCCTGCTCCAGCCATCCTGCCGACTGAGCCGTGCTGTGAGCCGTGGGACGTTTTCCTGCCCAAAGGTGCCTTCTCAGACCCATCTAAGGCAGGCCTCGATCAAGGCAGATGCAGCTGGGGGCCAGCTGCGTCTTGGCCTGCCAAGTCCCTGGCATGGGCCCTGTGCTCTGGCCTCACCCAGGCTGGCCATCACGCCAGCATGCTTAGCGAGCACCCAGTGCGCTGACCGCCGTGGCCCATGAGCCACGTGTGGCTCGGCAGTTCACGTGCTCTGCCAGCTTGCTCCAAGATGTTGCTTCAAAATGATAATCCAGGGTGACTTCAGGGAGCACTCCGAGCGGCGGAGCTCCAGCAGCACGCGCGTCAGCTGGCTCCATGGCCCAATCCAGAAGTGCCCCTTTTCTCTGCAGAGTGTCGCGCCCCCAACCAATTAATTCCCCAAACGAGCTCGGGAAGACGGATTTGCTCCGGAAGGCATAGCTGCACAGTGATGCAAAGTGCTTTTAAATGTCGCCGTTCCGGTTGCTGCAGCCGGCCCTCGGAGGCTCTCCCCACCTTCCGGAAGCATTACGACCAGCCCAGAGCACAATCCCGCTCTTCTGGAGAGCCCACACATAATCGCGGAGACCCGGCAGCCACGTACTCTTCCCAGAGACCACCAGGAAGGATCCAGCTGAAGCCTGGCAAAGGTCAGGCTTCAAATCGAAGTCTGTCAGGAAGGATCTCGTGCACCTCTTTAAAAAGGGTACTTAAAGCATTTTGAAGGAAGAAAGGGCAGAGGACGAGGTTTCCCTGGGGGCACGGAGAGGGCTTTATTTGAGAAGCAGCCAACTTTACAAAGATACAGCACCTGTCTTTGGCAACAGAGAGGTTCCCTCCAGCGTTCGCAAGGCTGGGAAAAGCCCTGCTGATGCTCTGCCTTAGGTCCCCCATCCTTGTGGGGCTGGCGGGGAGCAGAGCCCCCACTGGCACTGTCCTCGGGGGAGAACAGCTGCACGGTTTCTCCGCGGGGGGCAGCCCCGGGAGTCTTTAGGGTTCCCCGGCAAGAAAAGTCTGCATGCCGTCCTAAGCGCCGCACCTCCGCCACTGTCCCCAGGGAGGGCTTCCCTCATCAGCTGCTTGGAGGAGCAGTGTCAAGAATGCTCCCTACGGATCACACGCCCAGGACTGCCCTGGAAGGGTTCACCAAGGAGGGCCCCCGGCCGTCACTGCCTCAGGCTCGCGAGAGCAGCCTCGAAGGACGAGCCGGGAAGACCGTGCAGGAAGCATGCCCACGGGGGCCGAGCTCATCTGATCTATGCACAGCGAGCAGTCATTTAATTCGCTCTTCCTCCCGTGCCCTGCCCCAGCACGCCACCTTCACAACTGCCCTGTGAGGTGGGCTATGCAGACCGAAGGGGCCTGGCTTGATGCCAGTAACTGAGCTCCATGTTGGAGCACGGACGGGAACGTGGGCCCCTCCGGCCCCCGTCGAACGCGCCAGACCACACTGGGGCCGCCGTTCGGCCGGGCCTCCTTCTGCCTTCCCCACCCACCAGCCCTCGGAGGGCGGCTGTCCCCGCCAGTGGCTTCCCAGTCCACCCAAGCGCACGCTGTGATGGGGGGCCAGGCTGGCTGCCTCCCTCGCTCTGAACTGAGGCAGGGGGTGGCCACGGGGAGGAGGGGGCTCAGCCAGGCTGCCCACATGAGGAATGGCCGCCTTCCACCTTCCTTCGCAACCAGACAGCTGCTTTCAAAAACGTGCCACCGCGGCCTTTAGAAAGTGCCTTCTGCTGAATGTGCTCCTCTTCTGGGGAGCGTGTGCCACGCTTCACTAGCGCGCACATGGCCCTGGGGGTTTCATGCCAAAGAGCAACGCACACATTCGCCAAATAAATACATGAATAAATAACATTTCCTGACCCTCTTTATCTTCAAGGGCTCCTTGCTGGAAAAGCATCCAAGCCTTTTAAATAATGCAGTGGCAGAGCCGGGAGCGAAACCGCCCGCCCGCCAGGCCTCGATTCTGCCTGGGAACGCCTTCTCCGCCCCGGGGACAACACTCCGGGCACTCCGATCCACCCGCCGCCATCTGCTCTGACCCTCCCCTACCCCTCCTCCAGTGAGAAGGGGTACGTTGAGGGTCGCTAGTATGGGAGGGGCTGGGAGGCACACGGCAAACAGCTACAGCCAACATCCCCCACCCCGCCACCCCAGAATCAGGCATGCCACATTCCTGTGGGAAGGGTGAACAGGGAGGTGGAAGTGTGTGGACTGAGGGAGGGCGGGGTCTTTCCAGCGATGCCTCCCAGCAGAAGGCTGACACTGAGCAGATTCCTGAAGTCCCCGCTCTGCGGAAAAGGCACGGGCCCTGCTGCACTGGCTCTTCGCTTCTCGGCTCCAGCCGGCCGGGGTGGGAGCCACATCCGGATGTAAACTGGGCAGCTGCACACCGGCTTCTTGCTCCGGGGTCTGGGCATGGCACCGGAAGCGGCTCCCCAGAGGGAAACGCGCCACGGGTCCCGCATCAGGTGCCAGGACGGTGACAGCCGGGGTTGGCCCTGCAGCGTGTCTCTTTCCGCCCAGAACCGGATCCTCGTTGCAAGAAGAATGATGGGTGCCAGGCAGGTGGCCGGCTCCATCCCAGTGTCGCCCGCAGTCCCTCGAGGAGCCAGGTTTGCGAACTGCTCCGGCAAACAGGCGCGGACACAGCCTGCCTAGAAAGGCACCCCCTCCTTTCTCCTCTGTCCAGCCCGCAGCTGCCCGTCCGGTCCGGGCCTCTCCCCTTTCCGGTGTGCGTATGAAGGGCTCCAAAGTCCATGTGCACCAAGCACTCAAGCCGACCCTTTGCCGTCTGGCCATGCTCTTGCACCCGCCGATTGCAGTCTGCCTTTGGGAAGACGCTGCCTCACAGAACAGAATGCAGGCGTGCGCTTTTCCCTTTTCAAGACGAGCGAGCAGGCAGGAAGGCGGCTTAAGCTACTGGGCTCTCGGAATACCTCTAGTTTCAGCGACAGATCATTTCAGAGGCCGGCGATACACGCTTTTAACCAGGGCGCCCACAGACGGGGCAGCAGCCTGTCCACATGGCCTGCGAGGCGGAGCACGCATCGGGGTGCTGCGTCGGCGTAACGATGCGCCGTGGGCCTCTCCGACAGGCCCACCTGCCCGCTGGGGAGCCCTGCAGCGTGCCTCGCAAGCTGGCCCTGCGCATGCGTGCCGCCCCACGCCTCTCGATCAGCAAGGAACGGACAAGTGGGCGGCGATGCAGATGGCCTCTTTTTACCTGGGCATCCACATCTCTCCTTTAATCAGAAGAACAATGAATCACAGGATCCGGCAGGGGGGTGTTTCTGCAGACGCGAAGGCCCGTCACACAGAAGGCATCGCCCGACGGGGATCCTTTGGCGTATTTGGCCCAGGCGTCACTTCCCACACCATTCATTATAGTTGCTGTGCGTTGCCCATCTTTCACTGTGCTGGTTTTACCGTTTATCACCTATTGCTTAATTACATATGGTTTTCCTTTGCTTTGTATGTCTTTTAAATTTTGGAAACTGCCCAGAGAGCCCAATGGGCAATGGGGTGGTATAGCAGCATAGTGAACAGACTTAGCAGACACTCCCATCTGAGAATCCCAAGCATCCTTTCTCGGCTCGTGGCCATATTGGACAGCTTGAGGAACTGTGCCGGGTGGCCAAGGGACCCCGTCCCAGCTCCCGTGAACCCCGTTTTCAGCACCCGATGCCAGGAAGGCAAACGCCAGTTCTTGCCTGCCTCCATCCCCTCACTCCTGCTTTTTCCTCTCTCTCTCTGGGTCCTGACCCACTGGCATGGCACAGGCACGGCACCCCACTGAGACAGGCCGGACTGGCCACGGTGAGCAGCAACGAGCGTGTCCTCCTGCGGATCGCGCCCTTCTCGGACTGAGGAGCTGCCCTTCCGCCAGTCACCGGCCAGCGGCCAAGAGGCTCTTCTGCAGAGCCACCAGCCGGAGGCCCCCGGCCACCTCCGCGTGCGGTGTGGAAGCCCCCGAAGCTGGAACACATGCCAGGGGACCACACAAGCGGGAGGACCATTTTATTCCCGGAGGCGCTTGTCGTGCCGCTCGCCACAAGACCGCCGGCCTCACTCGCACGCTTTCCGTCCACTTTAGACTGCCTGCTTGGGAGCGAAAGAAAGGCACCTGGAATGGCGGGACACGCGCCCCCCTCAGCAAGACTGGCCCGGGGGTCCCGCACAGCAGGGCGTGCTCACAGCTCCGCCAACGAACACCCGCGAGCTCGGCCCTGGTGCTAGGGCCCCTCTCCTTTGTCTCTGATGCACGGCAGCAGCTCGTTGGTGAGGATGTGGCGCTTGTCCTGCCACTGGAAGTGGGTGGGCGGCTGGGTGGGCCCCCGCTCATACGCGAAGCGGGGGCTGAGCTCAAAGGCCAGGGCCGATTTCACCAGCCCCACCCCGCCGGCCTGCTCGGGGCCCGGGTGGTAGACGCGCCCGTTCTCGGGCAGCATCGCCAGCTTCTCCGGCTGGAAGGGCACGGCCAGCCCCTCCGCCCCGCCGCAGTAGGACAGCAGCTGCTCTCCGCGCGCGCCCTGCAGCAGCTGGGTGAAGACGATGGGCCGGTCGTCGCAGCGGACGTAGTTGTGCTCCCGACCGCAGGGCGACAGGTAGGGGAAGGCGTCCTCGTAGCGGCCGCTGCGGTTCAGCCTGAGTTGCTTGAAGAAGAAGACGAGGAACTGCTTATCTGGAGGGGGCAGGCAGGGCACAGTTCAGCAACGCAGCGCTCTCCGTCTGAGCCAGGAGGGCGGGGGTGGCGGGGGGGCAGGAGGAGCGGTGGGGGTGCTGGTGTCTGCTCAGACGGGACCCCATTCCTTAAATCCAAAGACCCTGCAAAGCGCCTGCAATGCTGGGCACCAGCAGCTCCTTGGTTTATTCAAAGCATTTTTACCCGGTCCTTTACCGCAGTCTCAGGATGGCGGTACAATAAAAACAATAAAAGCAGGATCACATCAGCACAATCCAATACAGGTAAGTCAGTACTTAAAATACTGGGAGAATAAAAACGTTTTGGGCTGGCGCCGAGATGAAAAAAGCACCGGCACCAGGGGCACCTCTTTGAGGTAGCACCCTGCTCCATAGCCAGGGTAGCCCCTCGTCCAAGCTCCTTCAAGGGGGGCTCCCAGAGAAGGACCTTCTCCGGGTAGCCCCTCGTCCAAGCTCCTTCAAGGGGGGCTCCCAGAGAAGGACCTCTGACCCAGATCTTAAGGGGTGGGCAGGTATACAAGGAAGGAGATGCTCCTTCAGATACCGTCAGTTTAAGCGGGCTAAAGAGAAGGAGGCGGCATGGGGTGGGGGTCTTGGATGCAGGCAGTGGCCTCGCCCAGAGCCCCCTGGATCACCGAGCCCAGTCCTGCCCACTCCAGTCTTCCCCACTGGGCGCCCTCCAGATGTGGCTCTGGAAGTCCCAGCCACTCCCAGCCACCCCGTCCCACCCAGGGGCTCTACGCCAACCTTCCAAGTAAAGCCGTCAGACGGACAGGAAGGAGCCGTGCTGGTGCTGGGCCTGTCCCCGTGCCTCTTACGGAGCCCGACGTGCAGACACCTGCGGGGGCACCGCAGGAGGACCACGCGGGTCGCTGCGCGAGAGCCGCCTGCAGCTGCAACTGCCGTTGTCCCGCGTGCCGGCACCCGTTGCCAGGTCTCCACTCTTGGAGGCTGGGAGCCGTGCGCCGGAGGCCAGGACCAGAGCCGGGGCCCTCCCTCATGCAGAGCCTGGTCAGGCAGGGGATGGCGCGGGAGGTGGCCGGCCACCCGCTTCTGCTGTTCCGAACGAGGCAAAGCTGTCCGCCTCCTGCCTGGCCCACGCGCCTGGCCATCGCAGAGGCCCCGACCACGGAGAGGACGGAAGGCCAAGTGCCTTCAGCAGCTCCTGCACTGCCCCGTGGGGAGGCCGGCCCCCCATGTCCATCTTCCACTGGCTGCGGGAGCATCTTGGTCCCCAGCCCTCCCCCGGCCGTGGCCACAGGGGTGCTTGGCAGTCCCTCTCCCAGCAGTGAAGGTGGGAGCAGGGGGGCTCCGGAAAATGGCCAAAGGAGGACGGATCCGCACAGGGCGCTGCCTGCTCCAGGCAGCCGGAGGAAGAGACGGCAGAGGCTTGCCGGGGGGCCGAGGCTCCACCAGGCCACTGGCCGCTCACCTGCTGGCTGGCCAAGCAGCGGCACTCTGGAGCGAGAGCGGCCCTTCTGCACGCCGCTCTTCGACGGGGTGAAGGCCGCGTGCTGCTTTCCGGGGACGCCTCTCTGTGGTCAAAGCTTGCTGTGATCTTCCACAGGGGACCGGAGGAGTGCCCGCCTCCCTAGAAGGGGAGGGATTCGGACATGCGCCGCGTTCGGAAGAGGCACTTCACGGCCAGCTGAGGGGCCCGGAACTTGCCGAAATTAGGCAGAACAAGGCTGTGCTTGGTCCTTGGCTGAGGGCTCGAGAGAGGCACACGGACCACTCGCCTCGCTTGCCGATGGTGCCTATGGATCGTGCCTACAAGGCCCCCCTTGGCTCTCCCCCATCACCACACTAGGCCCCCGGGCCCCCTCAACCCCGGACCTCTCCGACCGCACCACCTGTTCGCAAGGCACTCCACGTGGAGGCAAGTGGCAGGGCAGCCCTGCACCCTTTCCTCGACCAGGGTGGAAGGAAACCCAGCCCGCAAGGAAGACCCGTGGGTGGTGCACGAAGGTGCCCGTTCGGCTGCGGCTGCCCTTGCGTTGCAGCCACTCTTGAGCACGGCAGCCCAGAGGGCAAAGCCCCAGCGAGTGGCCACGCTGCAGAGTCCTGACGGAGGACGGGGTGCGTTCTCCTCCTCCGGCACCTGTGTGCAGAGAGCTCCGGCGATGGGACGGTCAAGAAATGAAATACATCGCCGTCGTCGCAATTGTGCATGTGTGAAACGGCCCTTGTGCAGCAGGTCCCAATGGAGAAGGCAAGGGGAGCAGCCCAGCCCAGCGTCGCGTCCTGAGCATCCTGATTTATCCTGAGCGCAGAAGGGCGTCTCCTTGCTGTACGTTTCCCCTTTCTGTGGCACTCAGTTGGGATGCTCTTCCTCTCTTCGGCACCAGCCCCCAGACGGCGCCCCCCGCGTCCCCCACCCAGCGGGAAATTTACAAGCACGAGGCACGGCATCTGCAGCCGGAGGAGCCGTGCAGTCAAGATATGAATAGCCCGGCTGCAGCCATGTAATTGGAGAAAGGGAATTAAGATGCAAAAGGGCGCTGTGTCTGCTTTTGCTGGGAGCAATTCTGGAGCGGCAAACAAGGCACGGAGGCAGTCGAGGTGGAGGGGAAGCGATGCTGCCAGCCAAAGGCCGGGCCGGGGCTCACGACGTTGCGTGGCAGGGAAAGACCTGTTGGGTGTGGCAGGCGGGTGCCGCACACAGCAAGCGAGGGTCCTCCCCATGGATGCTCGGGGCGGCTGGTGGCCGAGGCAGCTGTGTGCGAGCCGAAGGCGTGGCCGGGCACACGCATTTCTGCTCTCGTGAGAACAGGAGGGTGGCGAGCCTGCCAACAGGGCAGGGGGTGGAGGAAGACCCCACGGCACGATTCGCCGTGGCACGAGCTGCACGTCCACCCTGCAGCTGACCCCCGCACAAGGCTGGTCAGAAGCGTGGCTGCACATCCATACACGGGGGCTTTCGTCCTCTCGCCCACCCGCCCGAGGTGAGTGAAGCTCTGGACTGCTGAGAGACACTTTGGTGGTGCTTTGGAAAATAAACGTGAAGAACGACGGCCCATCCAAAGCCCCCAAGAGGGCGCGGAAGGCCGAGCTCGTTGTGCAAGGGGAAGCGCACCAGCAGCTGCATGTTTGCACACCCCGAGGGATTCACTAAAGGGCCAAAGGCATCCCATTTTCACACATCTTTCCTTTCCTTCCAAATTTTGCGGTATCTGATACCCCAGAAGAAGCAAAGGCCCTTCCAAAAATCTTAGGCTGAGCCTCCAACTTCCTGGCACTTCATCAAGCCAAAGGAAAAAGCAGATGCCATGTAGAACTTCGCACTCTCCAAAGCCAACGGGCCTTCTCTCCCCTGCCTCTAAACTGGCAGCACTTTTTAAATGTTGGTTCTGTAGGGCAAAAGTGTCCAGGAGATGCTTTTTAACACGTCGACAGTGGTACCTGAACATGGCGTCCCTCAGGTAGGTCCAAGAGTGCCTGTTTAGACAGGCAAAGGCCTACAACCTCCAGCACACCTGCCTGAGGCCCGCTGGGAGCTACAGGCCATCTCCCCTGGCACCTTCAGGGGCTTGAGCCCCATGACAGCTGTAGGATGCAGTAAACAAGGGAGGGAGGGAGGGCAGCGGTGCCACATGGGGCTGGACACACAGAAAAGCACAGGCTGTGGACCAAGGGGCTCCACACAGCTCAAAGTGGGAACATGTGCGAGGAAGGGGGGTTGATGAGCTCAAACCCCTCTGCCTGCTGAGGGGACAGACACCACTGGGCCTGAAGCATCTACAAGGCCTCTTTTAGCCAGCCACAGCCACGAGCTGGCTGCAGCGTGTGACCCTGGATGGACGAAGGGCTAGCAGAAGCCTGTGGCTGGGAGCAGCGCAAGAAGAGGCGGAGGAAAAGCTGGTACTGCAGGGGAAGCAGACGGTGCTCCTCTCCTGTCTTTCCTGTTGCAGCCCCAAGTGTCCACCGAGCTCCACACCAAGCCCGGCTGTGACGCAGCCTCTGGGACGCCCTCTTTGCCCCAAGGGGCTTCTGCGCTGGTGGCTTGACAGGGCAGTGCTGCGCCTGGCAGTGGGCCTGGCGGGGTTTAATACCCTGATTAAAGATTATGCCGACAGTTCTTAATGCGGGAACACTGGAGGGATGAGTGCAGTTCCGGAGGAAGATAAAAGTGTCAAAGCGGGGATTTTCAGGATCATGCGATAGCTTAGCAGGCATCCTCAAATTTGCGCCAGGCAATCTCACTTACACAACAGGGATGCTGAGAAAGACCCCATCTGCTCCAAAGCGCCTGCCAAACCTTGCATAACCTGCGAGGAAAACTTTTTCCCAGAAGCAAAAGTCCTAGGGCCAACGTGCTGCTTGAGTCACCCAAGCCCCTGCTATTTGGGCATGTTCTGAAGGGTAGAGTGGAGGGCAACCTCAGGCCGACTCAAAGCGCCCGATTCCTGCAGCAGAAAATCAAGAGGCGCTCCCAGCTAGGGTGGTGCGTGTTCCTCGGGGAAGCATTCTCGTGCCGGCCTCGCTGACAAGAGAGGGGACTGCACAGGAAGAGTGCGCAGAGGCACGTCAGAACGGGCGGCTCTGCAGTCTCCTGGGCATCAAGGGGAGGGATGGCCCGGAGGCTGGAAGGGCGGGGGGGGGGGAACCACCAGCCGGCTGGATTCTGCCCACCTGCTGCCAGAGGGGCGTCCCTGCACTAGAGCAGAGCCAGCCCGGCGTGCCGAGGGCAGCTCGCACAACACCACGCAGCGTGCCTGCTCCCGCGATTCTGTCCCTCCCCGGCGATGCTGCCCGCCCTTCCGCAGAGGCTGCCTGGGGGCTTGTGGTCTGGAAGCAGGAAGGAGACGTTACCTTTGAAGCACGTGATGAAGTTCTTGACTTTGGCATCGTCCAAGAAAAGCTGGAGACACGGGGAGACAGAAAAGGAGAGTGAGCAGGCAGGACCTCTTTCCAGAACCTATCAAGGGGGCTGGAAGGGGGCTGCCCCACGGCTCACGCAGAGGCTGACACAGGTTCCAAGAGTGCCACTGCCCAACTGGACGCCATGGGGCTGCGTGCGCTGGGCAGAGGGGGGGAATTCTGTGCTCTCCTCAGCGGCATCCTACCAGTCCGGCCTTCACCAACCTGGGGCCTGCCAGGAGCTTGCCCAGGAAACATCGCCCGTCTTGCTCCTGGTGGGGAGCTCCTCCAAGGGCCCCTGCTGCAGCTCCTGCTTCCTTAGTCCTGGGCGGGGGGGGGGGGGGATGACTGACAGGCCCTCAGCTGCACGTGGGGCTTGACGAGCAGCCCTTGGCTTCCACGATCAGGGAACGCCCTCTGTTCGGCAGTGGATTTCCAAAACTGTGGGAGGCTGCGAATGGAGAGAGGGCCTTTGCAGAGGCTGCCCCCAGGGGTTGGAATTCCCTGTCTTGGCAGGCCAGGAGGGCTCCCTTTCCACTGTCTTTCTGCCAGCAGGCCCAGCCTCCCCATCCCCAGCCAGGTGGGTTTGCTGCTGTTTCTACTCCTTTAGTGCTGTGCTTTCGAACTCTGCTTTTCAAATGCATTTGTTTTACGACTGCTTTAAATGAGGTTCCCCTTCTGGAGCACCCTTTCCTTGGTGGAACGTCAGGGTAGGAAGCAGGTAAGAAGCAAAGAAATTTGTGGGACCACGGGTTTTGTACACTGAGGATGCCACGTGCCTCTGGCTTTGGTGGCACAGGCTGCCCAAACAGTCTGGCCAATTCTAGCGGCCCCAAAGGGCCCGCTAGCCTGGCCCTGGTCCACAGATGTGAGGCAGAAGGGAACGGTGAGCTAGGCTTGGGAAACAATAGCGTGTGTTGGGGCAGTTTGGGGGTTCTGGAAGGCTTGCTTATTGGGGGCAGAAAGATTCCAAAAGGGTGGCCGCTTCTGGTTGGACACATACCCAACTGAAGCTGCCTGCCTGCAACAGACACTTTCTGCATTCTTCAAAACTGTTAATTTCCAGAGCACCAGGCCAGCCACAAACTCTTCTTTTAACACTAATTACAACGCCTAATCTCTCCCATAATGATTAATTCAGCACTAATTCGATACACCATTAATGCAGTGGAAGCGAGTGTGAGAACCGGCAGTTAACACTAATGGATTAAAAAGAGGCTCAGACCGCCCCGAGGCTTGGAATGGAGCCAGCCGCACTTCCCAGTGCTCCTCGGATCCGCCACTTAGCCGGTGTCAGAGCGATCCTGGAGGGAGCTATTAACGGTTCGCTCCAGAGCCATTTTGCCAAGTTATCCCATGGCTAGGATGGGCTCTCCCACCGGAAAGAGGTTTGGCTTCCTTTCATACCTGGGAGGTATAACATGAAGGAAGCAGAAATGAGCATTAGTCTTTAAAGAAGAACACACCATCTGTATAGTTACACCGGTTGTCTGGCGAAATCTGGCACAGCTTGTGGGAGATGCTCGCTGCCTGCAGAGGCGCCTCTGTGGAGCCTGGGGTCGGGTAACCACTGTGTCCGCCTGTTTGGACTGCCGCCCAGGGAGTCCCACAGGTTCTTCCCTCTCAGCAGGTACCACAGAAGAGAGTCCTTCCAAGAGGGGGACAGGAGACGGAGCCCTCAGGTGTGGGGCACAAGCCCAGCCACACGCTGGCACGCGCCCTTGTCGGAATGCGCTTGGCCAGCTGCTGCTCTTCTGAGTGGGGCCACACGAGGGAACCAGCCCGGGAGAGTGCTCTGCATTAGCTGGGGCACGAGGGGCCAGGGCATCGAACTAGGGATGGAGGAGCGTGACTCATGTGGAGATGAACCGCGGGCCCATTATCTGTCCTGACTAGCAGAAGCACGCCAAGGCTAAGGGGCCTTTTCCAGCCACACCACTGGTGAGAAGCCAGCGCTGGAATCCTGGGCCTCCTGGGAGATTCCTGACCAACAGCACAAGCCCTTCCTTCCCAGGAGCACGGCAGAACCACGTGCTGCCCCCGCTGGCCCTCACCAGCCACCAGCATGCAGAGGAACGCAGGCTTCTGCACACGGGAGCAACTCCTTGGCCGTGAAGTGCAGATGCCCAAGCTCCTGCTGAAGCAGCCTCTTGGCCTCTGAGCATGAATGCGCAGCCATGAGATGCCGCGGATGCAACCCAGCTCTCTTTGACAAGAGCAGGAGCGGCACCCTGAGCGGCCAGGGAGTGACGACGGCCAAACAGGCAGTTCGCACCCCCGTTTTGCTTCAGGGTGTGGCTCTTCAGCCACTGCAGCGAAGTATTGTGGGAACCTTGGAGGTGGCTCTATTAAACTTCTGAAATGAGTGAAATAACACTCAGGGGCATTGTGGGGAGGGGTCATGAGTTGGGAGCTCCAAGAAACCATCCTTCATACATCAACACACACTCCTGTCTCTGGATTCACAGGACAGGTTCCCTGAGGTAGAGATAATTAACTTTTTTTTAGCTATGTTTGAGTCATGGGGCAATGAATGATGATGATGATGAATTACATTTATATCCCACTTTTTGGCAAGGAAATGATTGATTACATTTATATCCCACTTTACAGCCAAGTGGGGCCTAGAACCTGGATCATCTGGATCCCCCGTCCAACAGTCTCATCACCATATCACACTGGCTGGCTCTCCAGTCAGGGGCCCTTTACTGACTCAATTTGCAGCACAAACCGCTGCTATATCCTGGAGCTGCCATGCATCCAAGGAAGCAAGCACTTGCGTGCAGAAGCATGTACTGAAATCTGTCCATCTGTCTTTACGGTGCTGCTAGACTCTTGTTTTCTTTGCTGCAACAGACTAGCATCCTCTGGGGTTGTGCAAGCTCCGAAATAAATACATGCTCTAAGCCACATGTGTGAAGGATGCCGCTCTGTCCTAAACAACCTAACTGGACTTGACAGGCTTCATCTTCCTGTCACTCAGCTATGCCATCGACCTTGCTCAATGACACATCAGCTGTGCCTGTGGATGGCATGCTGGCTGGCACCAACCCTCCCATGTCCACGGCAATCTCTTACTTGGAAAACGGCTCATCGCTTTGACTATTGGAGCCATACATTCTCAGCTAAAGCGATGGCAAGGCAATAAATTACGTTTACTGCGGGTTTTCTGCTCTACCTAGAAACAAGATGAGAGAACTGCCCTTTTAAAATTAAAATAGCAGGAACCAGGCGGATAAGACCCATCAAAGGGAAAAGCCAAAGGGATAATAATGTGTAGTAGAGCGGCCAGTTTAATAGCTAGCATCTGCTCCCTTAGGTATAGGAGGCAATCCAGAATTTAATCCTCTCTTGTATAAGACAGCCCTAGAGGACAATTTCATTAGTGATTTAATGTTACATTCAGAAAAAGGGAGGACAGACTGCAAGCTTGTGTGATCTATTTTGTATTTTATTAGGCTCCTGATATCCACCAACTGGGAAGGCAGTGCAAAAGAACAGGGTGCCTTGGAACAGCTGCTGAGCACAAGAGTTTGCTCTGAATAGCAGCTTCAAACTGGGCTTGCTACCCTCCCACAAAACAACCCAAACAAAACAAGCCCCCACACTTTTGGTTATCCCAAGCTTTCTTTATTTTATCAATCTAATTTAGGAGTGAGAGTGCTTCTTGGAGTAATTTTGTTGGAGAGAGTAACTCATTACTATGGAAGAGTGGGGAAAATCTCTCTATCCACATTCTTCACTGTATGCATTTTTAAAAAACAAACCTCTATCTCCTCTTCCCATAACTACTTGTCTTCTAAACTAAAATGTCTAAACATGTTATCATTTCTTTGTATGGAGCATGTTTCATCTCCAATTCTATGGAATAATCTTGGCTGTGATCTTTTGAATGTTTCCCAGCTGTATCCTTTTGAAAACAGAATGACCAGAATGGTTCAAACAATCCCAATGCACTTTAGGGTTGAAATATTTCACTCCAGGGAGAAATATTTGCAAAAAGACGCTGTCATGGTTTTGTCTCTTTCCCTAACATGGGATCTACCGTTTCCACAGCTGCCACACTCTGGTCCGTGCTCTCTAGCACGACTCCTAGATTGCTCTCCCGGCCATTCTTTCCCGTTGCGGCCCCACCAGTGAAATGACACCTTTGAGACTATGCTTCGTTTTGCGCTCAGGTGCGCCCACCTGCCCTTATGAGCACTAAAACCCGTTCCCCGTTTTACTGTCCGCCTCTCCAGTTTGGGGAACCTTTGGGAGCTCTCCGCGGTACCCCGTCCCGAATGGCTCGGTCCCATCCGCCCACCTGGCCGCCTCGGACTCCAGAAGAGCACGGAGGCGCGGGCCACACGGCGCCAAGCCCGGTACAGATCCTCGGGGCACCCCTTTCGCCCCTGCCCGCCCCGCGAGGGCTTCACACCCAGGCGAAGCAGCTCTCGGCCCGGCCCGTTGGGCTGGCGGGCCCCGCGCGGGTCTCCCGAGGTGGCCCCGCAGCCGCTCCTTCCTCCCGCCTACCTGGCCCTGGTGGTCGACGTAGTAGAAGTACTCGCGGGTGCGCGGCGAGGGGCTCTGGCCCTGCTGGTAGAGGGGCCGGCCGGGCCCGCGGCGGGTCCCCGGCTGCGGGAGGAGGCGCATCCCGGCCCTCAGCAGCCGCATCCCGGCCTTGGCCGCGACGGTCGCAGCGGGAAGAACCGGCTAGGAATGCGGCCTTTCCCAACCGGAAAGGCCCTGGGGGACCGGTGCAGCAACGCGCCGCCCCCCGGGCTCCAGAGACGCGCAGAAAGGTTCCGGGCGGGCACCGCCCCGGGCAAAGCGCGCCGTAGGCGAGCGGGAAGCACCCCGTGGCTGGAGGGAGCCGAGCCCCCGAGCCCCCTGCCCGCCGCCCCAAAGAAGCCCACACACATCGTTATTTTTTAAAATAAGTGTTCCTTCTGGGCCGTGTATGCTCAGCATCTGATCATCTGAATCTGGCTGCCACTGCCTCTTTTCTTTTGGAAACCTCCCTGATATCTTTAACATGACGGACTCAATTAAGCAATGAAGCAGATGGAGTTATGCCCGGTATGAAGAATGGAAGTGGTGTGTGGTGTTCTGTGCCCCACAGGGCTTTTTAAGGCAGAGAGATCAAACCCGGAACAGTTGAAAAAAGAAGAGAGTCCAGAGATGTTCAGAAGAGGGTTGCGACCCACTGACTTCCTTGGCCCCTTCCGACTCTACTATTCTTTCATAAGATTTGTGGTCCAACGCACTGCATGTTTACTCAGAAGTAAGCCTTCTTGAGTTCAGGCTTGCAGCATCTTCTTAAGTGCAGAAGCTGCACTGGTTGAATTTCTGCACATCTTAAAACCACAGGAGTCTTACTGGACATAATGCACTTAAAGCAGTGGAGCTTAGCTTCTTGAACAGCTTGCTCAGTTTATACACTAACCTTAGCAACAAATCAGCTTGCACAGATGTTTCTTCTCCCAGGCTTTTCTCCCAAGAAAAGAAAGCTGGTGACAGAATCTCAGTTTTCAATTTGCAAGGAATGATCACCCACATTCATTCATGGGGAAGATCAAGCGTTTGAACCTCTGTGGCTTTATTGATTGATGCCTCAGTACCTGAAGTAATTAATGATAATGCATTATTGGGTAGAGGCAAATTCACCTACAAAATCACAGTCCATGTACAGACACTTTTATAACCTGCTAGTAGCATACACCAATGCAGAGTGCTAAGTTTCCAGATAATGTTGGTACAATAGCATCCTGATGTCTTTAGGCATGACGTAAGGTTCTGAACCGAGCGGAGATACTGGTAAGAATAGTATGGAAAACATCCATGACTGCCGTATTGACATGTCAACTCACCTTTTGTGGCTCCGCTTGGCCGCTTTCCTCATCACTTCATTTCCCTGCCAGCAAGAGCATCTTTGGCTGCTGCATTTGGGCATCGAGAAGGATGCTGAGGGAATTAGAAGCAGGTGGCGCAACACCTCCACCTGGCGGCCTGTTGCTTTTGAGAGCTGCTCTCAGCTTGGTGAAGGTGCCAGACATGGCAAACCTTCAGTGCAGCGATGGGCAGAACGACCCCCACCCCATGCACAGCGGCAACATGTGTGAACAGAAGGTGCTGAGGACAGGAGTTGGCAGAAAGGGGACCTCCCCGTGTGGTGCGTGGTCTGAAGTGCCGAGACCAAGGAGGAGGGGGAGAGGTGGACGAAGTGGTCATGGGATGGGAAGCTGGATGGGAGGCATTTCCTGCTCCCATAACCCCAGAGCCCAAGGGGGTTATCTATTTGTTGGGAGATTCAGGACCCACAAAGGGAGAGCCAGTGTGGGACAGAGGCTAAGAACATGGGACTGGGACTCAGGCGATCTAGGCGCTACTCCCTGCTCAGCCACGGAGCCAGCTGGGTGACTTGGGGCCAGTCGCAGACTCTCAGCCCAGCCTACCTCACAGGGTGCTTGTTGTGAGGGTGAGACTGAGAGCGGGAAGAAGTTGTCTTGGTTCCTGGCAAACATTCCTTTCCCTTTCCTGCCTATTAGTGATGACTGTTTCTATTGCTGGAAGAATCATATGCCACTTTTCTTTCTCAGTGCTTTCTTATTCTGCTGTTTACCGTTCAGCTGATGAGCAGATTCCATTTTACATGCTTCTGTGACACTTGAAATTGAAGAAAAGACTGAATGCTGTTTGAAATGGCAACATTCTGCTATTGGAAATGGACTTACCCAGTTTTTAATCACATGTTGGGGATTACATGAGTGGAGCTGGATGGAGCCGGGCGGGGGGGAGGGGGGGCATGGGTCAGACCAGATGGCCTGGGAGCTTCTTCTGACTCACTCTGTTTCTATGGTTCTGTTTGTCAAAGGCCCTTTTGGTTTGTGGAGGCTGAGCATTATTGTATTATTTCTTCCATTTTACTTCTAGGCAGCCTTGCTCCAGCTCTCTTGTTGCCTCTCATCTGTGCATCCCTGAACACAAATTTTCCAGTCAAATCTATGGACAGAGGGGCCCAGTCAGACAATCCAACATGCAACTATAACACCACTCAATGAGCGTGGGAACTGGATGAAAAAAACAACCGCTGTGGAATTGGATCTCAGCAGGCACTGATGTCTCTTTGCCCTGGCCCTAGTCATCTTTACTTTGCTGTTAACCCGCTGGATTTACACTCAGGTAGGTATGCGCACGATCGCAGCCACTTAACCACCCAATTCTGTGCAGGGGATGCCATGTGCCAAACTAGACAGTGTCAGGGGTAGGGATGTGAAGTGCTGGGAATCTGCAGTAGGCAAAGCCATAGGCTCTCGCTGAGGAGTGGTGAAGCTCTGGTTGGAAATGCCAGCCCAACATGGCGCATCCCCTGCTGCTCCTTTTTCGGAGAAGGTTCTGCAAGGCCAGGGATCAGTGCCAACAAAAGGTATAGTTTATGAGGTGTGGCAGGGATTTCAAACACATGAATTAGACCAGTGTGTAAAGCAAGGTATTTAGAAAGGTTGGGGTAAGACACGCAATCCAGGAAGTTTTGGTCAAAGAAAACAAAAACGCTTTACGTGTGTTTGCATATTCTAGTTTACGCATGTGCCAAAGTGCGGCTTTG
This sequence comes from Varanus salvator macromaculatus, assembly GCA_023646645.1. NCBI lineage: Eukaryota > Metazoa > Chordata > Lepidosauria > Squamata > Varanidae > Varanus > Varanus salvator. The sequence continues at coordinate 40,081,223 of JAIXND010000777.1, read as the reverse complement.
CGCCCTGAAGGAATTTTTCTGTAAAAGGGATTGTCAGGAATTTAAATCTCAATCAGCCAGGTTCCCTTGTCTAACCCCAGAGACAAAAAACCTACTAGCAAAGTGTACCAGAAAAGCTCTTTATTGAGGCTTCCGCACAGCAACTGCTGTTCCAGAAAAGATCAGCACTCCTGCTAACAAGTCAAATGCTATTGTGCTTTTCACAGCAAACCCTTTAATCATTGGTCAATTTGATCTTTCCCTATCCACAGCTTGATCATTTCTTTTATCCACTGTTAATCCATGAAGGTAAGACTTGCTACTTTGCCACATTCCACACCTATCTTAACAATGGACAGACAAGCAGACAGGCACCCGCCAGCCAACCAAATGCAAATCGTGAATGTCTATCACTGATAGGCAAGGTTTACAACTTGCGGATTCTCAGCTCTGCTGCAGTTTGGAACTGATTAACACCGCTCTTCGAAGGTCAAGGCCTTGGCAAGGTTACTAAGATTTCAAGCACCAGGAGTTGGAAATTTTATATCAGTTATGTATGCACAGTGGAAAGGAGGTATTTGGTTCATTAAAAAAAAATCAGACCAAGTCCGGGGAGGAGCAGGAGATGCAAGAGAGGTCATCAGGGCCCCTGCATTTGTACTACCGCAAGTGCCTCTGGGCAGCAAAGCGGTGGGGCTGATGGCCTCCCAAAGACACGGGGCTCCAACTTAGGGGCCGCCCCTTACAGCCCATGCATCCCCCTGCCCCGTGGAAAACCCTTTTTCCTCTTCCCTCCGCGGTCCCTTTTCCTTGTGTGCTGTTCTCTCACAGGGCCGTCTCCTTTCCTCGGTTTCCAGGAGGCCGCCCCGGGAGCCCTTTGTCAGCGGAGAAGCCCACAAAAAGTAACTTGGGAGGCAGCCTCCCCGGACCGCATGTCCCATCATACTGTGAGGGGGTGATGGGAACTGCAGTCTGGCCCGCGGTGCCAAGGCAGCCGTCTAGCGAGCAGCGGCCTACGCAGCGCCGGCAGGAAGTGACGCCCACACCGCCCGGAAGTCCTCTCTAGGGCGGCCGAGGCGGCGGCTCGCTCGCTCGCTCCTCCCCTCGGCGAGCGGCTTCCGCTTCCGCTTCCTCCCGCGGCGCCTTCCGGGTGGGCGAGGCGCCGGTCGCCGCTCTTCGCCGGCTGCGCTGCCGCGTCCTGGTGAGCGGCGGGGCGCGGCTTTCGCCGGGGGCGGCCGGGGGGCCGGGGTTTGGGGGGCTGGGCTTGGCGGCGGCGGCGGCCTTGCCTCGGCCCCACCGCGCCCGGGCGCCTCCCCTCCCAGGGCACGACCCGACGCGCCCCGCGCGGGTCTCTGCGTCGCGCCAGACAGGCCGGTCCCTTGCCGCGATCCGCTCGCGCGACGCCGGTGCGGCGTTGCCCCCGCCCCCGGGTGCGGGGAGGTCCGGGGGAGCCGGGAGAGGGGGCTCTTCCCCGGGGGGCGCCAGCCGGGCCACGGAGCCGCGTGTGCCAGCAGGAGCCTGCCGTGCAGGGGAGGAAATGACGGGGCCGCTTGCGCCCACCTGCACTTAGGAAAGCGCCTTGCCGCGGCAGGTTCGCACCCCAAGTGCGCCAGTGGCGATCGCAGTGTGTCCGTGTGGCCCGCAGCTTCCTGGGTGCTGCACAGAAAAATCAGACGTGAAGACAAATATAAGAAAGGACAGCCCGTTAAGAGGCTGCCAAGTTCCTTGTTCGGCCCTTTCAGTGCCAGCTAGGCAGTCCTGGGAAAATGGGCCCTGGGGGAGACCACCTCCTCGCCTTGCTTTCCCCTCATAGCTGGTCTACATACCTCTTTGCTGGAAGACTTTTTGTTCTCGTGGCTCTTCAGCAGCTTTTCCCAACCTGGCAGCCTCCCAATGTGTTGGCTGCAGCATAGATTATTAAGCAGACCTCGAAACTTCCTGTTTGCACCAGATTGTTGTACATAGAAGCAGGGCCCACAGTGGGTGACTTGTGCATTGGTGCAGGTTAAGGCTATGCAACCCGTAAGCCACCTTGGCATGAGTGTGTCTTCTATACTAAGGAAAAATTGAAAACTGAAAATTGAAATATGCTGGTGTGGAACACGCATGTTATGTTACTATTGAAATAATCTTTCAAATTGTGTTTAGAGCAATAAAGAGCTGCTCACGGGCTGCTAACCTCAGAACTGAGGATGTCGGAAGAAGAGGAAAAAGTTACTCTGCGTCGCCTTGAACCTGCAATCCAGAAGTTTATTAAAGTTGCAGTTCCAACAGATCTGGAGAGGTTAAGAAAACATCAGATAAATATTGAAAAGGTTTATTTCCCCCCTTATCCTTAAGAAACCTTTAGGAAGAAATTATTGTGGTGATGTTTTGCCAAAGTTAAGCAAAGCTGTTTTGATTGTGTCACAGCAAGACTGTGGAAGAACGACAGAATAAACATGTAATCTGGTCCCGATTATGTTAACAGGAGAGTAAGTCCCATTGGTTTCTGCATTGATTGATGGGTGTTTATCAGTAGTAGTGTCCTAACTCTGCATTAGTTAAACATGTATCTGGCATGGGGGCAGAACCCAGGTGAACATGTGACTGAGACAGCTTTTGGAGCAGCCCCGTTTAAGGATGAGTTATGAACCATCCAGAGAGCTTCAGGTGTTGGGCAGACTAGCAGAGGAGATGGCGATGACAGTGCTAGTAAGGTACTTAAATTATAGCCTGTCTGTGTTTGTATTATTTATTTAGCTTCTTACACCACTTAATAACCAAAGCTCTCTGGGTGGTTTAAAACAGTTATTAACTGCTGGTGAATATACAGCGAGCCCTCCGCATTCCTGGCAGATAGGGGCGCAGGACCCTTGCAGAAGTGGAAAAGCTGCAAATATCTCTGCCCCCCCCCCCCAAAAAAAAGCTCTTAGCTCTTAATGCTGTTGACCTGACATGTCCTGGATTGTTTCTCCCCCCACCCCCTCCCTCATACCTTGGGCGGATCCAGCAGGGTCCCTCGTCTTCATTTATTACATTCTTGTGTTCTTCTCCCCCACCTCTCTTTCCCTCACCAGGGCCGCCTCTTTGCAGCAAGGAAATGCCAGAGAGATTTCCCTCTCTGGATGGGTTGGGCAAGAAGGCAAGCATTCGAGGCCTCCCCGTGTCCCCTTCCGCTTCCCCTGTCTTGAGGGTGGTGGCGATTTTGCACAGCAAGCCACAAAACTCCAATGGGAATCTCATCTAATTACTGATGGCAAACTTGCAAATTAGCAAACCCTCAAAAGTTAAACCTGCAAAGGTTGAGTGTAGCTACGATTCTATAGTATGCAAAAGCGTTGCTTGTTGGTTTATTTTTAATCATTCCGTTCCGTTCTATTTTGTGAAGGAGTTTAGGACAGCAAGCATATCCCTGCCTTTTCATTCCCACAACCACCCTGTGAAAGGCTCGGTTAGGATAGGTTGAAGAACGATGGCTGGCCTCAGCTTTGTCAGTTTCCTGACTGAGTGGGGATTGATAGCACCTTGCGCTACTACACCACATGGTTCCTTACTGTTTAAGCTTAGATTGTTGAGAAGGAAAAGAGGGCATCTGTACCCTAGAGAACAAGTCTCTTTTGTGCAACCAGGAGGTCTCTTTGGAAGAACTTGGGCACACATATCTCTGGGTTCTATATACTCTTGGCCCTCTGCTTAAGGCTGTGCAGAGTCCTGTGAATAAGGGATGATGCTGATAATGATAATAGCAGCATCTTTATAAAAGGAGACTCTATTCCTTGAAACTGACCTAGTATGTGTGGACCAGAACGTCGTCATCCCCTGGATTTTGCGCTTCTCTGAATGCTGTGATGTATTTCCCAGGCCCAGAATCGATCAAGTTGCTTTTGCACCTTCACTGCCAACCTGTAACGGGCGCAGGATCTCGGGCGCAGGTGCCAAATCCAGCCCTCCTGGGCTCCCCAGAAGGTCACACCCCCTTTCCCAGCAGCAGTCAAGGATTTGGTGGTTCCTTGCCTGTTGCTCCTTTCCCCCCATTATGAAGGGCTTCTCCTGGGGTCACTTGGCTGGAAGTGTAGCTCTCCAGCTGCAGTATGCAGCAGGCGTGTTTGGTATTTTGGCCTCGCCTCTTCTGCCCGCCAGGAGTGGCTCCAGAACTGACGTGGCGCTTTAGCTTAAAGAGGTCCAGCGATGTTGCGCTATAATAATACCGACACAGATGTTTTCCCTTTGCCTTTAGTACCAGCGGTCCAGACTGTGGGACAGATTGCACGAGGAGCACATCAATGCGGGCCGAACGGTCCAGGTAAGCGCAGGACATTGGACAGGGAGCTCCCCAGGGCACTTGATGGGTAAATAAGCCAAGCAAGGGAGCGGAAGGTTTTTAGAACGGACATTCTTACTTCATTTTGACATGGACAGAAAAAACGGGAAGAGAAGCCACTCTTTAAGGCAGGGATGAGCGACTTTGGGCTCAACGTCTCAGCCTCCCTCTGCATGCGCTGTGCTGGCTGGGATGGGTGGGAGTTGGAGGCCCAAACACCCGGATGGCCCGGCCCTGCTTTGCGAACAGTGCCCTTTGTCTTTGTTATTAATTGTTCTGGAAGCAATAAGGTGTGAAAACGGCCCTCTTAATCAGGATGCGTTTCTGAAGCAGTTTTCCCCACAATATTACAAAGAGCCTTTTTGAATTACGAACAGCAATTGCGAGCGAATGTTAGAGAGATGGAGAAACTTTGTTTACGGGTCCGGAAGGAAGACATGCAGAGTTTGCAGAGGATGATCGACCCAGTGAAAGAGCAGGCGTCACTCGCCATAAAGGAATTTCTACAGCTCCATTCAGAGTCTGCAGAAGAACTTAAAAAGCAGTTCAATGAGAACGGAGCGTCGTTGCAGGCTCCTCTAACCAGATCCACGACCGTAGCAGCAGGTATTTCATGTTCGTAGGTACTTTTAAAAATAAGGAATGAGCTGGGCTTTCTAGGTAGGCAGAGTCAGGGCTGATGCTTTGCTGCATTGTAAAGTGATCCACGTATGATGTACAAGCATTGAGAACCATGGGAACCGTGGACCCACAACTGTGCACATTGATTTCCATGGGAAAGTTAAGTGTGTTTCAGTTTCTCCCATTGAAATCAGTGGGACTTTCATGGCGTCCTTTGCTGGCTGACCCGCATTTCCGGTGGCAGCTTTGCAACTATTGTACCATGAAAAATGGTGCAAGCCTTTTGAGCAAGTATTTAAATAGCCAAATGCATTGGTTAAAAGTTTCGTGGTGGCTGGGCAGTTCTCCTGTGAAAACAGCTTTTTAAGAGACACTTGCTTCTAGTCCGCGATTTTTGTCCAGGTGTCCTTGTAATGCTGAATTTCTTCTGTGCTCGCTCCATCAACTGTCTATGACTGAATGCATTCTTTCTGCTGAGATTTATGGGGCTGGCTTTGTGGGAAGCTTTTAAGCTGGGAGTGGTACATAATTTTATCAAAGACGGAAGTCTTGCTCCATCTGTAGGGGGCAGCTGCAAGTCGTGGATGCTGGTGCCCCTCCCATAGCTAGGCCCTGCTGACAGGGGCGGCAGGTTAACGCGGAGACGCGATTCAGCTCTCTTTGTTGTGCTTTGATGCCCCGGTCCCCTCTGTACTCCTCCAGCTGGGTCCATAACTGAAGGGCCTTGACAAACCCAGACGGCAGAGCCAGAAAGAATTGGTGCACTTAACTGTCCCTTCTGGAGGGCTGTGAGTTGCTGACTGCTTTGCTTCACCACGATGTTGACACGGGAAGCCCGAAGGGCGCTTTTGTACATATCATGAACTTACATTGTCTACAGTCTCTCCTAGTAGAGTGAGAGACTCTATCTATCTATCTATCTATCTATCTATCTATCTATCTATCTAAAGTTTTTATATGCCGTCCCCTTGCTCCATAGCCTCGGGACGGCTCACAGAAATAAAGAAATACAAAATAATAACAATTACAATTGAAACCCAGAAACACACTGGCTGCACAATTAAAATCTATAAATATTAAACATTATTAAAATACTGTTTGAATAAAAAGGTCTTGGCCTGGCACCGAAAAACAAATAACAACGGCGCCAGGCGGACCTCTCTGGGGAGCGCATTCTAGCCCGTGTCTCAGTGGAGGCCCAGATTCAAGACTACCTGCATCAGAACCGCCCTCTAATCGTGTTTGTGCTGGGGCAGACAATCGTCTTCTTTTAAAAACGAAACACATCTGTGTTTAGGAAGAGCCCTGGCCTTCAGAGCGACCTTTTTGGCCCAAGCGCTTTCCAGAATCCCTGCCTCACTGCTGCTTGGCACCCTTTTACCCCCATGGAAAGCAGCCCTGGCGTAGCCAAGGGCAGGCAGGGTTCCACCGGGTTGCCTCCTGTGGAAACAAGCGCATCATGCTGACCTGTACCTCCACTGGAGAGGATGAGGAGTAGTCATGAGTCACTCTGGTTGGATCGGGGCCTTGGGACAAGGGTGACATCTTCCCTTCTGCTCTTGGACTGTTAGCCGACTTGAGGTGTGGTGTGTATGGGCAACTTCTAGATGGTAATCCTCTCAGGGAAGGGACATAGCCGTCCAAGGTTCGTAAAAGCCTGTAGGTGTTGCAATATGAATAATTTCCTGGTACCTAGCAGCTGGTGCTTACTGGCTGGGAATGATGGGCGTTCCAGTCCTTTATGTCTGGGGACACCAGCTTAGGGAATACTGATGTCAGTTGCGTCTGCGTGAGAGGGAGAGTCACGGGCCGGTTTGTCGTTGCCTGTTGATGCAATACACTTCTAAGAGCATGCACGAACTTCTTCTAAGGACTTCCAATGTTTTCATGCAGAAACCTTTTACAACCATGAAGAAGGAGGAGGAACCTCTCAGATCCATGGCCAGGTGTTTCTCCCCCTCCCAGAAATCCCCCAGGATCAAAATGCAGCAGAGTCATGGGAAATACTAGAAGAGGTATTTGGGGCTTTCCGTATCCCGTGCGGCTCTTACATTGTTACAGTTCACATGGCCAGTCCTTAAGGACAAGATAACAACAGCGGTTTGCTTTTGTTGTAGGACTTGATCGAACTCAGCAACCTGGTGACCGACTTCTCTCTGCTCGTTAATGTATGTATAGCAGCAGCTGTCGCTTGACATTTCTTCTGGAGTTTCTGTTACAATGGCCCATCAAAGAGTTAGCGCTCTCGTACTGTTAAAATGACAATGCAATTCTATCTATCTGTCTATCTGTCTGTCTATCTAACACTTTTATAGACTGTCCCATTACTAGCGTCTTTGGATGGTTACTAGAGTATTTCTGCCCTGGCAAATAAGTCTTAAGCCTCTTTTTCACTCTTCCTCTTCTGACTGAATGTTGAGTTAAAAAGGACGACCCTCAATTTCATCTAGGAGGGTGTTTTTGTGTGCGTAAGTTCCAGATCTGCCTGTTTAAAATGATTAGGCCATGACTTTTATCTGTGCAGCTACGATTAAGTTCAGTAATGAGCCAGTCCTATGCAAGACTGGACAGAAAAGACAGCTCCCGACATGCTCCGCTCGGCTTCCCTGCCGTGTGCTGTTGGTCCTTTTCCTGTTTAACTTGCATAAGATTGTGTCGTAATGCATTTAGTGGACTTTTTAGCTGGACTTGTAGGAATTCTCCATGTCGTATTGGTCCATTTTATCACTAATTAAATCTTTTTTTTTTTTTTTGGTGTAACCTTGTGCACCTGGAAACTGGCTGTAACGGGCGGAGGCCGTCCTGAGGGGCGTGCCAGCACTGCAAGGGGGTGGGTAGGCCTTTTCATAAAAGCAAATACTAATCTCATAGGGCACGGTGTGCTACTCGAGAGGTTGTGTCACTCCTGGAGGGCCACCCTGGTGGTCAGCTCGAAGCGTTTGTCGTGTGCTGTTGACGGGTCTGTCCTTCCCGGGTGGGGCCTCACCAGCACCTCCTCTGCCTTCAGGCTCAGCAGGAAAAAGTCAACCAGATCGAAGACAATATCAGCACTGCCGCTCTGAACGTCGAAGAGGGAACCAAGCATCTGTCCAGGGTAAGGCTCTGGGGGAGACGCCCTTTGCTTCTGAGCCACGTCCTGCCTCTGTCCCCTTGACCAGAGGCCTGCCAGGGAGGAAACGTGGGCGAGGAAAGGGTGAACCCAAGTGAAGTGGGAAGGAAGAGTCGGTGCGGTTTAGTCACTAAGTCGTATCTGACTCCTCGCAACCCCACGGACAACATTCCTCCAGGCTCTCCTGTCCTGCACCACCCCGCAGAGTCCGGGAAGGAAGAGCCCCGAGTTCAGTCATGTTTTCGTACACGATATGCTCATTCTCCTTCATCCTCTTATAAAACGAAACGTTAGCACTTAAAACAGAGGTTAGTTCCCGTTCCGCCCCAGGTGATTCATCTCAGGAGCCTTGCTGGGGTCCGCTTCCTTCCCTGCAGAGTAGCCATATGCGCAAAACCCACTGGCACTGTGGGGCTTGCTTGTTCTCCGATGCTCATGGGGCGGGGGGGGGGTGTTCTGTGAAAGGTGGGGTGTGTGGCGGCCCAGCCTGATTCTATTCCTCTCTTTTACAGGCTGCAAAATACAAGCTGGCAGCTCTCCCCGTCGCGGGGGCCCTCATTGGGGGCGTCGTGGGGGGCCCCATCGGCCTCCTGGCAGGTTTCAAAGTGGCTGGAATTGCGGCGGCGCTTGGCGGCGGGGTGCTGGGCTTCACCGGTGGAAAGCTGATCCAGAGAAAGAGGCAGAAGATGATCGAGAATGTCTCCTCCAGCTGCCCGGACCTCGCCAGGCACAGCGACCGAGAATGCAGCTGAACAGCTCTTCTTCCCGGCCTGGGTGGCAAAACTGCCGCTCTCGCTTTGGACTTCACCTGGGTCTGCGTGAGGCCAGCCCAGGCCTTTTTCCTGCTGTGGGTGCGGAAAGACTGATGTGGCAAAACTTTCTTGAACCGAGTTGGACAATGCCGGACCCTCCGTTTCCAGATGCAGGAAGCGACACACAGTCCAGAAGAGGACGCCAAAGACGGGCCTGGGGCTTGTGCCACGCAGACCGTCAGCTCTTTCTCTCTTGTGCACAAGCCGAGGGTGTGGACTAGCCGTGTGGTGCCTTTTCTTGGTAAATCAGAAGGGAGGTGCCGATGGTATTTTAGGGTGTGAAATGATTGGGTGCCTAGACAGGGCCGCTTCCCTCAATCCTTCTGTCGCGCGCGTGGGCACGACTCTCTCCTTGCAGTGCAATCGTGTTCCAAGCTTCTCTGTGGCCGAATACTGAAGCCTGAAGCCCACATGCTTGACTCCGCTTAGGACAGCCCTCCCTCTTTTGGCAGCGCTGCACCAGTTTCCCCCAAACTGGTAACCTCTCCTTATGTGGGACTGAAGTTCCTGTAATTATTTATGGAAGTTGCAGTCCAGGCCAGCCAGAAGGCCTCCGGTTTGGGAAAACTCCACTACGCTCGCAAGTGCTGTATTTTAAAAAGTATTGCTTCCTGAAGCTTAATTTATGAATTTTAAGAGTCCAGCTCTCTTTTTTAAAGTGGTTATTCTGAGGCACATCTGAACTGGGCCTCGTAGATGCAATTTCACAATTTTCAGCCCACCTTCAAAACTGCCTTTTTACAATTTAACACACTTATGCAGAACCTTCTCAGGTTCTTCAAAAACACCTCCTGGTTTGGATATATTTGACTGGCTGCTGTCTCCCCAACCCTCTTTTTCCATTGCTGCATCAGCTGACCGGCAGCGGGTGATAATTAAATGATCAGCCAAAGATGAGGCCTTGTTGGGTTCTGCTTTGTTGAATGCTTTTAAAAAATGTTAATTTTAATGCCAGGTGTAAGCATTTCTGAATAAGAAGCTGAGGTGCTGGGTCTTTTTAAAAAGCTCACAACATTTATGAGGAAAGTGTTCTACATGTTTCAAAGTCGACTCATTTTTCTTTCAAACTACTAACATTACTTTCAAAGATATTTTCAACATCCTGTAGTCCCACCAGATAACGACACTGACTGGAGAACTGGCCCACCACTACTAGCAGGGCCGACTCAGAAAAGACCTCACCTTGCCTCCATGTGAAGTCTTGTCGCTTTTCCCCACCTCTCTTGCAGACTTGGGATCCCATCATTTTGATCTGGCCTGCGGGGAGCAGCGTACAAGAGTGAATGATGCAAAAGGGGATTCTTCCCCTGGAAAAACTCGGCCACAGCTTTCAGCCCAGTCTGCCCAGTACTAAAAAGCGGGGTGGGTATTTCCAGCTCGGAAATACTTTTGGGGCTCTGCCTTGTGTGTTCTCATCTTAGCCACAGCACAAAACCGAATTTTTTATTAATGCAAGATTTTGAAATAATCTGGTAAATAAACAGTTTTAAATATAGTTGTGTTTTTAAGTGGTGGGTGTAAGAAAGCAAAATGCATTTCAAGTGGGCTTGGTGGGTTTGTTCCTCTTGTAAGCAGTAGTAGAAGGTATGTATATTCAAAACATTTGAATGTGCCATTCAGGGTGCGTTGCTCTGGGAAGGCGGCTTTTGCAGTGTTGCAGACACTGACACATGCAAAAATAAGAAAAGGCCTTAAAAACTCAAGTAGCATGTTGTGAGCGGAGCCGTCTGGAGCCAGGGGTCAGACTAGATGGCCTGGGAGGCCCCCTCTGACTCACTCTGTTTCTACGTCTTCAGCTGGGGCCAAAAAGACTGCAGTGAGGATGCCAGGCAAGCCTGTCCGGGAGGGACAGTGTGACTCTGGGTCCTACTTTCTAGCCGCCTACCGTGCTTCGCTTGGAGGGGCACCCAGTGAACGCTTCTGAGGAGCACCTTAGTTGCTGGACAAGTATATATGGGCGATTTCTAATTCCGGGGCCCTGTCCCTTGCCCCCACAACACTAAAAATAAAACAGCTGCAGGGGTCTCACACCTGGTGTTTGTGCCTGTGGAGAATGTGAGAGGACTTGAAAAGGGAAAGGAAGCCAAAGCAGCGCAAGATGGAGGAGTAACAGAGCCAGAGCATTGCTCAAAATGAATAGAAGAGGCAGGCAGGTGGCGCACGATAAGAGACAGGAGGGTTGGTGATTAAATATTGCTGTAATTGAAGGGGGATAAAAAGTGCCTGGCACAATGGTCAGAGCCGGGCTGTAAAACGGGGGAGCCACGAGATGGGGCTGAAGGAGGAGGATCGTAAAGGGTTGCTTGCCGCATCTCGTCTACAAAGCAATGCCAGCCTGCGTTTAGCATTTTCGTCTTTGGACTGGGACAGAGAGAGGAGGGGAAGAGTTTTCCTTGGTGCTCCCATCGTTGTACCACTGGGGGTCCCCTGGTGTGACTGGGGCAGATAAACGTGTCCCATTGTACCGCACCGTTTCTCTGATGAGTCTTCCCAGGCCTGGTGACCTTGGCGTGTCGGGAAGCCCCTCCCAGTGACCGGGAATCCTGGGACATGCACCTGGAGGCCGCTAGCTTGGGGGCCGCTTCCTTAGGTGACTTCGAACGGTCCCGAGACCCATCTAGAGAGGAGGTTTCTCGTCAGCTTTGAGCAGGGACATCAACCCCGAGTGCTCCGATTTCACCAGGGCTTTTACACCCTGCTTAGCAGTTGTTGGAAAGAAAATACGGGGGGATGGCCTCTCCTTTTCCATAACATTTTGTGTGTGGACAAGCGGAAGCATGCAGCCAGGATGGCGACCCCGGGAAGGAGCTTATTCTCACTGGTGAACAAGTAGGACTCCCAGGGTCTCAACCAATAAATGGCAGTGTTTTAGTTGCTCCATTGTGGACGTCTTCTCTGGCAGCAATCTCGGAAGGGGGAGCGGATCTCAGGTTACATATAATTCAGCAAAAACTGATGTTTCAGCTACACGGGGCACTGCGGTATCTTTTTACTGAGGATTTTTCTAAATCGGCTCATTATTGGAGGCGTAATACTGCTAGTGCTCCTCTCCCTTGCACATTTTAGCGGGGCCAATGGCTGCTGCTTCTTTGAGGGAGGAGGTAATCGTATAGATAAACCTTGCGGTGGAAAGTTGTTTAACATTCGCAGACATGCACGTTCTTTTTAACTGATCTCTCCTGGAACCCAAAGCCAGTGTAAAGGGTTCTCCCCACCCTTTTGACAGCTACAATACTAGTATCGCAACACTGGAAGGCCCTCTTCAGTAGCGCAGTCGGATGACGAGCAGATAGCACTGCACAACCTCGAGCGTGCCGTCCTTGGGCGTAATGCATGAATAGATAAATACATGGAGAGCTGGGCTGCCTTTGAGGAAGTCCGTGCACAGTTATTCCTAAGAGTAGCAGCATATTTTGCCGTATCTAAAATATTCGGGTGCATGGTACATAAATCCTCAGTCACTCAAATGTCATGTGAAACTGAACACCATTTCGTTTTTCTGGTTTTTAATTTTGGTTTGGTTGTGTTCTGACTTTTGCAACTGTTAAACAAGCGTTGAAGAGCCGTGCAGGGCCGGCCTGGATGAAATTAAGGGGAGATGTGCCGATGGTCTTTAAAACCCTGCCCCACGGAAGATGGAGCAGATGCGGCCCCTGTGGCGGCCGAAGGGGGCAGGCACTGCAGGAGAGCAAGTGTTAGCTGAACCTTAAGGGAAGCGCCCCAACGGTGAGAGCCGATGGCAGTCGAGCGGGGGCTGCGGGAGCCGGTGGGCTTCCCATGGCGGGAGCGACGCAAGAAGCTGGACGACCACCTGTCGGGGACGCGGTGGCTGCACCAGGCAAAGCAGCGCCAAGGTCATTTCGGGGGTCCCTTGCAGTTCTTGGGTTCTCTGACCCCCCAGGCCTGTTGCAGGGTCCCCCATGGAACAGCCCTGGGGGGGAGCTCCTCTTTTAAGGAGGGTGCATCCCACAGACGAATCCAGAGGTGGGGCTCCGGCGGGTGGCCTTGCCCCGGGCTGAGCGCGGGCGCCGTCGCCCCACCGGGGCCGGTGGAGGACGGAGGGCCCGGTTGAGCGGCTCGCGGCCGGGCTGGGGATTCCTCCCAGCTGCACTTTCCCAAGCGGGCCGAGAGGGGGCAGCAGGACACCGCGCAGCGCAGCGCCGAGCCGGACGGGGCGGGCGGCGGAGCCGGCGTGGCCCCTGGAGCCTCAGCGGTGCGCGGCTGTCCGCTTCGGCGGAGGCATGAAGTGGGGCGCTGGGGTGGCCGGCGCGAGTGGGGGGGGCGGTGAGCCGTGGGTTGCCCGCGTCCCCGAAGGGCCCACGCGTGGCGATCTGGGGAGGGTGGCTCTCTCCGTACAGGTGGCGACGAGGCGCTGTCTTCGTGCCAAGGCAACCCGAGCCACCCCTGGCTGCTGCGTGGGGCCACGGCGAATGGCGCAGGGGGCGACCGGGGGTGGGTCAGCCCGCAGCTGTGCGTCTCCAGGGGGAGCGAAGGGCCTCCCCCCCCCCCGCTGCAGCGTGTTGCTGGTTCTGGAGGCAGGTTCATGCCCACTCCCTCTTCGGTGTGGGCCTAGCGGGGCGAAGGACCGGATCCAAAAGCGGCCTGCCTCGCCTAGACGCACCGAGTGGGCGCATGAGAACCGGCCAGTTGGGGCCGGGGGTGCGCTGCTGCCCTCCGACCCCACCAGGGCTCCTTGGCCGTGCGCCTCGCTTGCCTGCGTAATTGTGGCTTGGTGCCGCCGTGACAGAGTTGCGGGGCCTGGGGGGTGGGGGGGCGCAGAAGTGGCTGCCAAAATGTGCGTTTGTTGATTTCCTGCACTAGTTACATCAAAAGGCAACTCGGTGCCATCAGCTGGAACTTTGAAAGGGGCTCTCGTCCTCCCCGTTGCTGCTATGGGGCCATGGAAGTCCGGCGTGGCACAGGGGTGTGGGCGCGGCGCCGGCACATGGGAGATCGGCGCTGCAGTGTTCACCCAGCCAGACGGCCCTTGGGTGATCGGGGCGGCCGCGCACGCTCCGCCAGCCTACCTCCCAGGGCTGCTGTGAGGATGAACTGGAAAGGGTGGGAGGACTGTGCAAGATGCCCTGGATTCCAGGCGGGAGAAAGGAGGCCAGGCGCAAACGCCGCGCCGCGAAGTCAGTGGCGCAGACTAAATCGGCGCCGCGCAGTAGCCCGCGAGAGGTCGGCGGCGTTGCCCGCCACGTGCGAAGCCGGCGCTTCTGCGTGCAGTCCGGCGCGGGAGGGGGCCCCAGCGGCCCGGGCTCCGCTCCCGGGGGCGCGCCCGCGGAGGCCGCTGCTGGGCCCGGCCAGGGGCTCCCTGCGCCCGCCGGGGGGCAGCACGACCTCGCCCGGGGCCGCCGCTCGGGAAGGGTTAACGCGGCCCGGCGTGCGCCGTCATCGGCTTGCGAGCCGCGCCTGGGGAACGCGCAGCCCGGCGGCTCCGCGCAGTAAGTGGCGCGCAGGCGGGGACTTGCGCCCCTTGCCTCCCGGAGCGCAAGCCGCTCGCCTGGACGGGGGGCGGGGGGGCGCGGCCGTCCGCGGGAGCGACCCGCCGTGGCTCCCCCTGAGCATCCCCGGACGGCCCCGGTCCTGGAGCCAGCCGCCGCCGCCGCCGCCGCCGCTCCCTGCTGCCTGCGAGGAATCCCGAGCCGAGCCCAGGCGCAGGCCCCCTTCGCCGGGCCGGGTGGCCGGGCGCGCCTGCGCGGGCGTTGCGCGGGTGAGCGCCCCGCATTTCCGCGCAGCGGGGGGGCGCCGTGCGCGCGCGGCTTTGCTGGAGCTTCCCGCGCGCGCCGCTTTCTTTCGGCTGGACGTGCTTCGAGCGCCCATGAGCTGCGCAGGCCAGCCAGGATGGGCGCAGAGTAGGAAGCAACGATGGCCGCCGCCGCCGCGTTCCCACAGGCCGCGTTTCACTGCCGGAGCAGGCGCCTCACCTTCAGGTTGGGCTCTGTTGTTCCCGAAAGCCTGGTGGAGCCGTTGCTGGGCTCCGAAGACTTGCTTTCCACATGGATCGCTGTATTTGTTGCGTTTCTATCCCGTTTTTCCTCCAGGCAGCCCAGGGTGGGGTGTGCGCTCCTCTGCAGTTTGTCCTCGGTACAACAGCCCTGTGAGGGAGGCCAAGCTGAGAGGGAGCGACTGGCCCAGAGTCACCCAGGGAGCTCTGCGGCTGAGCCGGGCCGGGAGTCCGGATCTCCCAAGTCCCCGTCCAACACTCAAACTGGTGCACCACTCTGGTGCTCACTGGGAGGCAGCTGGGACACCACTTCAGGCTTTGCCAAGCTTGGCAGACTGCCTGCCGCAAGGTTTCTACGTTGGGGAGAGAATTCCTGAAAGGATGGGCGGGGGCAGCCTGCTGACAAGCCCCCGCTTGGGAAGCAGCCCTACCAGACCCTGCAGGAATCTGGGGTCTGCATTTTGGAGCGGGACCGCTTCAGAGAAACGAGTCCACGTGGAAGCCCTGGGGGCTCCTCTTTAAAGCTCCCGCCTGCAGCCGCAGCAGCAGGTCCCGGGGCTCCGCGGGCTGCACCGAGCGGCACCCGATCTGGGAAACGTGCGCTGGCAGCCCGGGACTTGCCGCCCGCTCTCCGCACGGCTGCGGACTCCACCGAAATGCCCACGACCTGCTCCTGCAGCCAAGAGGGGATGCTTCCTTATGCTGCTTGTGCCCCTTTTTGGCTATTTGGGTATTTCGTGGAATGATATTTATTATACGACTATTGCTTTTTTATTTTGCATGGGTTCATTGGGGTGCAGAAGCGGTAATTGCAATACCGAACACCAAACTAAAAATATACATATATCTACAGATATTAATGAAATGCCAGGCTGCTGAGATTGTTTCGAACATCGTTCTCTTCCTTCACAAGAGAACCTTCACAGCTTTCTTTAAATACTTACTTTTAAAAGCGGGATGCATGAGAGAGGGGGCGCGGGAGGACGGAGATCAGTAGAGGTGAAGATCTGATTTGCGGCAAATCAAGTTGGAGAGAGTTGGCATCCCTGAAGTTCAGCCACAGCTCTTGGATTGTGTTGTTCCCTCTATGGCTTCTGGGAGCTCAGTGTGGCAGCTCCATTTCTGAGGAACTCCCGGCCACTGGAAGTCGGGCAGATCCCTGCTTCACCTTGCTTCTGGCTCCTTTGGAAAGCATCTTTATTTCAGAAAGACTTATTTCGGTGACCAGCCACACTTTTCACTGATACTCTGTTTTTAATACCGCATTTTATCATCTTTATTTTTTAACAGGCTTTTTATTGTTTCCCCAGAAGGCCACGCCCCCTTCCGGGCCCCCGTCCTTGTTCCCCGAACGGCTGCTCTTAGGCGATTTCTCGGCTCTTGGACCGTTTTGCCCATCCTGAGAGGCTGAATGACTGCCGCTAAAACTGAGCTCCCGCAGGACAAGCTCTGAGCAAGGGGGATTATTTGTTTATTAGACTTATATTCCACGATATTGGCCCAATGTGCAACTATTTTTGGTGCTCTTGGTGTCCCCCGTTTTCCCTTTGCCCCCTCCCCATGCTCAAATGTGGCCCCCAGGACAAAAGCATTGTCCTGGTAGGAGATTTTCCGAAAGGTTCGGCTTGTTCACACGATACGCTCGCAGGTGCACACTTCCACACTGGAAGCCCTTCTCCAGGAGCCCTCCGTGAAGGATATTCGGAGGGTGAGTACCCGGAGGAGGGCCTTCTCTGCGGTGGCACCCCGACTATGGAATGCGCTCCCCAGAGAGGGCTGCCTGGCGCCGTCGTTATTTGCTTTTCGCCGCCAGGCCAAGACCTTTTTATTTAAACGATATTTTAACTGTTAATTGCTGTTTTTATTTATTGGTTTTTATAATTTCGCCAAGATGTATCTGGATTTTTAAAGTTTACTTAACATTTGTTTATTTGCCTTGTAAGCCACCTCCAGGCTTGTTGCAAAGGGGGCGGCATAAAAATGCTTTAAGTAAGTAAGTAAGTAAGAGACCCGGAGCGGAACCTTTCCTGCCATTTCCATGCGCCACCTCCACTTTCCCTTTCTTTATGCAGCTTTGCTTGCTTGCTTGTGTCAATTTTCTCTTCCCTTTTTGCCACTGGCTTCCTCTTCCTTTCCCCAAGGGAGACTCCCTTGCCAGGGACCAGTGAGAAAGGCACACAAATTAAATCGCTGAAATTGTCGTGACTTTATACAAACCCAGGGTGAGGCCACTCTTGGGTTTCTCCGGACCCTGCTGGTCGCTGCACCGAAAAAGCAGATTCTGTAGAGCGGGAAAGAGGGCAGAAATGGGCAAGTAACTTGATCAGGGCCGGCGGTGGAGCAGGTCACCTCTGCAGAAAAGCTACAGCAACTGAGGCTGTTCAGCTTAGCAAAGAGGCACGTAAAGGGAGACGTGATGTGGGGGGCAGAATCATTCCTGCTCCGGAAAAAGCGGGAGGGGGCATTTTTCTCCCCTCCTCATAAAACTAGAACCCACACGGCCATGCCATGAATCCGATGGCTGGGAGACTCCGGGCAGATCCGAGGAAGCCTCTGGAATCAGCTAGCACGAGATGTTGCATGGGCACTTGGAAAGGGGAACGGGCACATGAGCGCATGGCCGGGTGGGTCTCCATGGCTACAAGGGACTTCCAGGATCGGGGACGCCAAAGCTCGGGGCCATTTTCTGTCCAGGTCTGCCATGACTCCAAGAACGATCCAGGAAGCCACCTGCGTTGTGCTGCTGGCCCTTCAGGGTCCCTTGAAAAGGTGAAGAGGGTGCCGGGGCAGAGATCTTGGGTGGGGCGCACCCGCCTGGTCCTGATGCCTGCGGCTCTGTCCCCAGATGACCCCTCCTTCCTCTCCCGGGGAGCCGCAAGAGTCGGCCGGTTCATCTTTTGCTTCCAGCTGAACCAAGCCCCAGAACTGCTGTCACCCCTCCGAGAGACAGCAGGGGCTTCCGCAGACCCCGTGGCCGAACAGGGACGAGAGCAGGAGCTTTATGGCAGGCTAGCAAACTGCTCAGCGCAGAGAACGGCAGGTCAGGGAAGGGGGCGTCTCCGTCTCGGCCTCCTCGGTGCTGCTGCGTGCAGGGAGGCAGGAATGTTTGGTGAGGCGGTGGGACGGCGGAAGGGCGCCGTTCTCTGGGATGTGCTCTGTGCCTCTCATCTTGCATGGGCCGTCAGGGTCAAAACAGGCTATACCTGGATGCAGGCCGGTTGCTGCTGACTTAGTCTGACAGCAGCAACTGCAGGGAGACGGCAAAAACCGGAGCGGGGTACTGGCTGCCCCACGGGCTGAGTTTCTTTTATTCTGGAGTTGCTGGGAATTCTGGACCGCGAGGCAGGGTCTGTCTGGCCCTGGGGTCCCTGACCCCTTCTGGAGCTGTGGCCACGTCCGAGAATGGGTAGCTCTGCTGAGCACCAAACGATGCCTAACTAGTGAACCTCCACACTGGTGTCTCCATGTCACATCTCTGGACCACGGGTGGCCTCTCATTCCGGCCAGTTTCATGTCTATCGGGCAATGCAATGTCTCTCTAATTAAGGGTCGCCTCATTTGGCTAATTGCTGGCGGTGCAATGCAGCAGATGCTTCTCTGACGTTTAAATTTTGGCCTTGTGCATGGTTGCTTCTTTAGGGAGGAGGTTGTTACAGAGATAAATTTTATATTGGAACCGTCTTGAATATTCGCTGATGCACAGTCTCTTCTAAATTATCTACCTGCTGCATGGGGATTGACAAATGGGCAGCATAAATAGATTCCCTGCACCCTTTCAGCAGCTCAAGGAGTGATATTACAGCACTGGAAAGATAAATCTTTACTATCATTGATGCTCATAATTGCTACAAAGTTGTTTGCGTTTATATGTACTCTCAGTCTATGGATATTTACGAATCCGTGTGTGTATCTTAAAGAACTGGAATAATATGAAAAGTTTTTAAAAGTTTGTGCATGTCCTAAGATGCCATGCTGGGGACGGGGTCACATGCTCCATTGGAGATGCCCACAGATGTTTTTGTGCCAGTGGGCACCATGTTGCAGATCCTAGGTTCCCCTTGTTCATCGGAACACCATTTCCGCACATCGAGCATCAAATGGGCAGGTGGGGAGATTTATGGCAGAACTTGGCACCGGATCCCAGCCTGGTTGGGGCCATGATCCAGACGAAAGTTCCATGGCTGGTTTCCCTCCAGAATCAAAGGGGCTCCGTTACGCCTGTTTGGCACGTGGCCCTCGGTTACGGGCCAAGCCTGCATCTGGGGCTGGGAGATCCCAGGTCTTGTGCGTGCCGCACACCATGCTCTGCGGTGGCCTGCGGGCGCCCCCCCCCCCCCCGCAAAGAGCTCAGCTTCAGAGCACGTGCCCAGCATGGTCTGGAGGATTTGGTGGGGTCTCTGCTGGTGACACGGGAGGGGCTTCCTGCAGGGACCCCGGACTCATTCCTCGCTTCCCGCAAAGCTATCCTTGCTTGTGTGTTGGGGCTGCCTCACCTCCAGGGCTGTGTCGAAGGTGGGCACGGCCAGGCGCCGTCCCAGGGCCCACGCCCAGCAGGGGCCCCTGGCAAGAGCCCCTGGCGTTGCTCCTCTGTTGCCCATTGCAGCCTGCTTGTCCCCCCTCCCAGGCAAGGGAGGTCGTGAGGCGGTGCTGCCGCTGCGACCGGCTCCCGGCTCCCGGCTTTCCTGCTGCTGACTGAGCTGGTGCTGTCGGCCAGGAGATGGAGCAGCGCTGAGGGTGGATGTGGCGACGGAGGGCCCTGGAGGGTGCTTTGCCCAACGGTGCTCAGAACGTGGGGCTGGCTGCCAGGGGCCGAGTCCTCTTTTGCAGTGGGCACTCCTCTGTTTGACGAGCCGCCGAAGGGCCATCCCCTGCTGGGGAGAGCTCCCGCATTGGAAAGACCGCCCCGTCCAGATCCTGCTTAAACGCACTGAAGCGTCTGAGGGGGGCGCAGGGGGCCTTGGGGTCGCCCCTCCACGCAGCTGCGGGCAGGCAGCTCTGCCCTCCGTGCCGTCTCTGATCTACAGCTTCCCCCATGGCTTCCCAGTCGCCCCTCAGGCAAAGTAGCGCCGGCCCCGCCTGCCTGCGTCCTCTTTGGGGGCGCGTGTCCTCTCTGGGTGGCTGGCGCCATGGGGCACGCTGGCTCCCGCAGGCCCTGGGCCGGTCCCCCCCAGTCCAGGGCCCCTCCCTTGCCCCCACTCGCAGAGATGCCCCCCAGCAGAGCGTCGCCCTCCACCTCGCCACCGCACGGTTCTTCCCCATCGTCTTGGGGGTGCCTTCCTCACCGGAGCCTCGTCTTTAATGGAAGGGACAGAGGCGAGCCGCCCGCCCGTCGGAAATGGCTCCTGAATCTTTAATAAAGAAAACATTGGCAGGGCCATAAACATGACCTGTCAGCCGCGGCAGAAGCTCTCAGTCTTATTGCGCCCCCCCGCCCCCGCCCCCGCCAGCCTCCGCCCCAGTTCTTTACTTAACTCTGCCATAATGGGTTTAATAGCCCGAGAGGGAGCTGAGGTGAAAGTCGTATTAAAAAATGTATTTCCGAATTTAATTGAGGCTCCATCTGTGGGGAGAGACGGAGGAGGGGGAGGTCGACCCACAGGAGAGTTGAGAGCAGCCCGGCCAGCGCTTCCTGCAGCGGATGGATGGGAAGGGGCCGGCGGGCCAACGCTCGGACGCCGCGGCCATGGCAGGATGCTGGGAGCAGTTGAGCCGGAAGGGGCCAGGGCCGTCGGGGCAGCCCCTCTCCCTGCAGGCTTCCACCTGCACCATCCCTCCCAGCAAGAGGGCGCTCAGCACCCCCAAAGCCCTTCCTCGCACCTCCGGCCTTCTTACAGAAGAGGCTGTTCTCACGCAGAGAGAGAAGCACCCAGACTGTAGCTCCCCCGGCCATTTGCCACCGTTTGCACTCTGCCCATGCATGAAACCATTTTCTGGAGGGCCTGCTTGAGAGGCTTTGCTTCAGGTTGCCCCACAGCAGCTTTGGGGTGGCCCTCGGTGACGGCTCAGGGGCTCCCGCAGATCAGCACCAAGAACGGCACAGGGACGGAGGAGCCTTGCATCAGCCCTGACTTTGACAAGGGGTACAGGAGGACCTTGGGGAAATTCTGCCGTGGATCGTAAAGCAGTCAGTCTGCAAACGCCGCGGACACAAAGCAGCGCTTTCTAGAGGCCAACGGGGATTTCTCAAGAGCGATTCCTGCCAGACGAATCTGCTTTTGTTCGAGCCTCCCTGGTGGACTGGGGGAATGCTGTGGGTGTAATCTACCTTTTAGCTGCGGCAAAGCTTTTGACAAAGGGCCCCACGATTGCTTGATGAGCAAACTCGCAGAAAATAGACTAGCAGGGACAACTCTCAGGTGGATCCGGCATCCCACTCAGAGGGACTCCTCCTCAGACCGAGGAGGGGAGACAAGCGGGGAACCGCAGGGCCCAGTCGTGGGCCCAGTGCTCTTCAACATTTTCGTGAGTGACTCAGATGAGAAAGTGCAGGGGTCAATGACCAGATCTGCAGATGACACACAACCGGGTGAGACAGCTAATTTGCCGGGAGAAAGAAACTGGATTCAAGGTGATCTTGGAAGGCCGAGTGCTGGGCTGAAAACAACAGAGGGACAAATGCCAAGTCCTGCAAAAGAAAAAACAAACCGGAAGCATCGCTGCAAGGTGGGGAATCCTTGGCTTGGGAATACTGCAAGTGGGAAGGATCTTGGGATCATTGCAGATCACAAGCTGAAGATGAGCCAACCATCTGGTGTGGCTGCGAAAGGGGCAAACGCTGTTCTGGGATGCATTAGCGGAAGGCTCACTTCCAGATCTCCCGGTGTCCTGGTTCCCCTCTGCTCCGCACTGGTTAGGCCTCACCGGGAGTCCTGTGCCCAGTTCTGGGCCCCTCAGTCGGAGAGAGAGGCAGGCAAGCCGGAAAGGACGCAGAGGAGGCAACGAGGGTAATCCGGAGCCCGAGCCCCGTGAGGAGAGATCGAGAGGACCGGGCACGTTCAGCCTTGAGGAGGGAAGACGGAGGGGAGGCAGGATGGCGCTCTGCACGTCCTGGAAGGCAGTCGCCCAGAGGAAGGCCAGGCTCTCTTCCAGAGCATCCTGGACTGCTGGACACGGAATTAGGAGCTCAAGTTACAGGAAGCCACATCCTGGCTAGATATCAGGGGGAATGCCCTGAACGTGCATCCAGAGCGGCGCAGCGATGGAGCCAGTGTGCTCGCTTGGGAGGTGGTGGGCTCTCCCGCCCTGGAGACATCCAAGAGGCTGTTGGGCAGCGACCTGTCGGGGGGCTTTGAACTTGGAGCCCTGCACTGAGCAGGGCTTGGGCCGATTGCCTTCTCAGCCCCTCCCTCCTCTCCCGTTTTGGAATGCCGGGATTCCTGCAGGCAGAGCGATCCATGTGGGTGCCCTGAACCCCCTTGAGGGAAGGGCAGCCGATCCCCAGTGAGCTGCGGGGATGCCTCTTGCGAGAGGTGGGATGCCCAGGAAGGGAGCAGTGACGGGCGGAGACGACGGGTCTTTCTTCTGCTCCGGTTCTTTTGCAAGACGCCCCTTCTCCCTTTGCCCTCTCTGTACATAAGTGAACCCCTGCCATAACTGGAAACGGGTCCTCCTTCCAGCTGGCCTGCCTTCTGGGCCCGGAGCTTTCCCTTGTTCGCTGCAGCTGGTGAAACTCTCAGGCTTAGGGCTCTGACGTCCAGGACACTCGCCTGGGCCCTTGTTCCACGAGGATTAGATGCGGCATGTGAGGTTCGAGACCCCTGGCTCAGGCTGAGCTGGACGCCAGCCATGGAGGCGGCCTACCTCGCTGGGTTGATGTTCAGTCTGAGCAGCCTTTCACCCTGCCTTTGTTCCTGGGAGTCAGTAGACCCTTTCTGCATCGGGCAGGAGCCCTTGGCGTGTTGCTGAAGAACCACCAGGCCGGAAAAGGAGGCAGAGGCGGCTTTCTCCACCCAGGAAATTCTGGGGTTCTCCTGGATATTGGAGGACAAGCAGGCATCTGCTAAGTGCTTTGGGGATCCTGACACACAGATCAGCCTGTCTGTGTGTCAGTAAATTATACTTGTACTGCAGAAATGTCTCGGCCGGGAATCGGCTGCGAAAGGGGCCACGTTTCCCGGGCTGGGGGAACCCCGCGGGCGTCCGCGTCCCGCAGGAGCTCTGCTTGTCCTGCCGCAGGCCGCGGGAGAAGTTGGTTGGGAGAAATGAAGCCTCGCTGGCTTCAGGCAGCCTTCTGCCGCTTGGCATCTGCTGTCCGTCGCACTCGGTTTTCTTCTTCAGAAGAAACGCGGGTTGAAGTATCCTGCCGTCCGCATCTGGTGCGGACAGAAATAAGTTGAAACAAATTCGACTGTCACCATGAAGAAAATGCCCGGAAAAGGAATCAATAGGTGGACAGAGCTGTACACAAAAGTCGAAATCTGTAAGCTGTGTGCTTTATCTGGATGCCTGACTGCTCCAGTGCATTTCTTGTGCTGCAGAATCCTTGTGACTTACAGCTGAGTACAAATTAGCAACTGACTGAATAAGAGCAGCAGAATAAAGCAGGAAAAACCAAGGGGTGAAATCCCTGCCCGGAACTTCTCACCTCCCCAAGTCAGGGTGGGAAACCTTCCAGACTAATAGCTGGATTCCATTTGGAAGGTACTCCTGTAGGCCACATTGGGAGGGCTGAAGGCAAAGGCGGAGGGCCAAAAGCACGGAAAATACCAGCAGACAGATTCTCTTCTGGCCAGTAGTGAAGCTTTTTGGGAGGCATTTCTACCCTTGAGAGGCAGGCGGGTGGGTGGGACACTCCAGTTGGAAGGGGATGGCAAGACATGCGTTTCGAGCAGTCTTTTCACTGGCATCCATTGCCAAAAGTTGTTTTACACTGAGAAGCATTTGTTCTGCGCTTGCATTTCCTACTCACACTTGTCAACAGGTTCTGCTTGTGAACAAACTTTCCACACTTTTATTCACAGCAAGGAAAAATGCGGTATTATTTCTGATGGCAAAAGGAAGTGCAATTTCACCTTGTGTGTTTCCGCCATTCTGCTAGACGACAGTGCCACCTAGTGGTCATGCAGTGGAAAAGCAAGCAAAGAACCACTCCTTGAGCAATGCTTGGCCCTACAACAAAATCAAAAATAGCTGTGGCAGAATAACAGCTGTCCGCAGAAAAGCCGGGGTGACGAATTACGCATAATTACCCATTTTGATTCAGGCAATGTATTTCAGTTGGGGCAGTGCAGAAACAAAGCTGTTAGGTTCATGAAATATGAACAGTGTTAAGATGCAGCAATACATGCTTTAATTTGTTGAATAATTGATCTATTGATTGGCAACAAGGCCGCTCATCAGCTCTGTGCTCATCCTGGAGAGATCTGGAAGCAGTTGGCACTCCAGAGGTCCTGCAAAGCTAATGCCCGGGGGGTCGTGCGAGGGGGGGGTCCAATGCACACGAGAGGCTCCAGGCGTTCAGGAGCCCCGCTCTGGAGCAGGTCTTGGGGAAGGCTCTTCCGCACTCGCGAGTCTCCCGAGGCACTGTGACAAGAGGGGCAGCCCCTTCTCCAGTGTGGGGTCCCCTAGAGGAGCTGAACTGCAGCCCTCACTTGGTCCCACTGGCTGGGGAACATGGGTGTTGCAGTCCAGCACATGCGGGTCAGAGAAGGCCGTCCGAATGCATCCACACCGGAGCGAGGGAATGCAGCTCAGCTCTTTCAAAGGCCGTTCCATCCGGTCACACGCGCAGCACCGTGTTTCTGGGTAAGGAACCCATTTCTCTGATTCCTACGGGAGACGATGGGCCATGCTTCTCTGCGTGTCCCAAATCCCCTCTTCCTCCTGCCACATCCACACAATTCCCAGTGGGAGCTCAGGAACCCCTCCCTCGCCAACACCCCCATTTTCTGCTGAAACAGTTGTGCGTTCTGGGGACAAGAACGCGCGGCCGATTTCAGGCAGAAGCTCGATGCAGAAGAATGGTGCATCCTTTTCTTGGATCGCAGAAATACTTCCGTGCAAATATCTTCAGTTCTCTGAAGGGCTTGGACCACAGAATTTGCCTTCGTCCGTTGGCCACTGGTCCAGATGACTTTCAGCATGGACTGGACCAGTTTGCGGAGGAGATGGCTAGCAGTACCGACTCGTCCTGGTGCCGGTGTGTTACCTGCAGCAGCGACAGGATGCCTGTGTGCACCAGCTGCTGGGGAACATGGGCAGGGGGGTGCTGTTGTGGCACTCCTGCCCTGCGTGTGAGTTTCCCATGGGTAGCCGCACCAGATGTCCCTGGGCCTGATCCTGATCCTGCACGACTCGTCTGATGTTGCTTTGACTTGTTGCCGCTGCTTGTAAATATTTGTTTTAATTAACAGGAGAAAAGGTGATTGTGGGGAGGGAGATGGGAGTGGAAATTCCTCCCCCCGCTCTGCCACACCAGCTTCCCTTCTGCACGACTCCCTCCCCATGGGTGCTTTTTATTCTGCATCAGCCAATCTGCAGGGATCACGGCACCGGTTTTATTAATTTGATTAATAACAGCATATGTCACGCAGGTCATTACTCGCTAATCGGCAATGACAGGGTTGTCAGAGTGTGTCCCTCCGAGGGACAATTTCCTGTCCCCTCCTCTCTCCTTGCCCAACAGGCTGGCTTTCAATTGCATTAATTAAAAATCACAGAAAAATAACTGCACTCCGCTGGGACCTTTTGAATATCAGCAGCCGGGCGGGAGAATTTCGCCTCTCCAGAGACCCCCAAGCGTGAGGCCAAAAGTGCGCTTTCGGATGTTCGCACACTGAGCATGACAGGCCTCTCTCGGTGCTTCCGCCAAGAGCCCTGAGTGGAGCACTTTGTGCATGCTCCGTGGCAAAACCTTCCTCTGTCGGGCAGATTAAATGCATCAGGCAAAACCGAGGAATTTGTTCTCATTGCTACTATTTAAAGAAGCACCCTGGGACTCAGGCGATCCGGGTTCGAGTCCCCACTCAGCCATGGGGCCCGCTTTGGGCCAGTCACCGGCTCTCAGCCCAGCCTGCCTCACAGGGATGTTGTGGGACGAGACTGAGAGCAGCAGGGGGGAGAATGAATTCTTTAAAAAAAGAAAAAGATGGGATATAAATCTACTAAATATATGAATGCCACCGTGTTTTCACAGTAACTGTATATATACATATGACAATCTCTACCTCTGTCTGTCTCTGTCTAACACTTATATACCCACATGGTTCTCTAGATGGTTGATTGATAAAAAACAACAACATAAAACATCCCAAATATATTTAGATAGTTAAAACCAAAATATCAATAATAAATAACATAACAACATCATAGCAGGAACACCAATTAATAGTTAACAACAGATTGGAAGGATCTCAAGTGTCATAATTAAGGCAACTAAAATTTACATTAAAATGTAATTAAAATTAAATTCCAATTAAAACCATCAGCAACTAAAATGCTCCTTAAATAAACATGTCTTAGTCTGCACTGGAACATGTATAAGGATGGCGCTTGCCAAGTATCCCTGGGAGCTGATTCCGGCGATGGGGAGCCACCGCGGAGGAGGCCCTGCCTGGGGGGCCATTCTCCTTGCTTCCTTTGGAAACGGCTCCCGGAGCAGGGCCTCTGATGACGATCTCGGGGTCTGGGTAGGCTTATGGAGGTCCTAAACTGAGTGGGGCTTTATGCTTATCACCCAAGGATTTCTACCTGCCGAGCGAAGCTGAGCAAGATTGCGGGAGAGTTTCTTTGTCTAGCAGGTCTCTCTCCCGCTGCATTGGCCAGAACGGCCCCGTGCAGCCAGGAAGCCCAGAGCCGCTGTTGTGTCAAAAGGCCGGGAAAGAGGGAATGCCAAGAGAGAGGCAGAGGCACCGTGCAAAACTGCCTTTCCTATAGATGTTTTGGAGAACCTGGGGTTTTTTGGGGTGGGTGGGTGGCAGGAGCCCAAATGCACAAAACAACTCCAGTTTTCAGCTCCAACAAAAATGCGTTTCACATCAATTTGAGCCGGGAGGCAAGATGTTGAGATGTCGGGGTGCGCTGACACTCGTGGGCATGGAACTGTCCCCCTGACCCTTGGGCAACCCAAGTTTTCACGGGACCACTGCTCATCCCAATGGGAAAACCCCCAGAGCCCTTCAGAAAACCCTGGGCCCCATTCATCTCTGGGGACAGACTAACAAATTTTTAAAATTAATTTTCAATCTGAAATGCAACCAAAGTAGCACTATGTCTAAAATAAAGACACATACAGTTAAACATACCATTAGAATAATTCTTTAAAATACCCTCCGGCCCCCCCACTGGGAACAAGGTTACATCTTACAGGTAAAAAGAACTAATTCAAACATTCTTTCAGGATGTTCCCCACTTCCAAAACTGCAGCGATTCTGTTGACGGCTCAAATCCTTCCTCTTTTAAAAAGATACGCTCACTAAATGCATCCCAAAGATGCCCAAACTTCTTTCTACGCCCATTTCTCACTTTAATATCACATGCTAATTTGTCGTGAATGGCGATATTCCAGTCTTCTCTTTACCAAATCACACAACTGGTAATCATATTTTACTTCCCAATCCTTAGCTACAATTGATCTCACTGCAGCTATTAAATTTGTTATTAATTCTTTATGATTGCAGCTCCACTGTTTCTTGAACTATCGAAAGTAGTGCAATTTTAGGGCAGGTTTCGCTCTTTAGAGAGGGCAGGTGCTGTAACCTTTGCCCCACCTTTGCAGAGGGTCATCGAAACCCCAGCAGCAGTGGCGAGCAATGGGGCAGCCCCACCCACGGCGTCCCCCAAAGGTCCTTGGGTACCGCGTCCCGCTGCATCCCGTGGATTAGGGCCAGCGCCTAGACCGACTGCAGCCCGGTTCACCACCCCGGGTGTCCATTCTCCCCGGCTGTCCAGCTTTGGCACGTTGTGCGTGAGAGAGTCGGCACTGCGTTTCGTCTGACACCCGACTGGCAGCCCCCCGGTGCGGCTGGGGCTGGGCTGAGGTGCTAGGCCGCATTAGCGCGCCGGAGAGAGAGGGGTCGAGCAGGCGGCGGCCGTTCGGAGAGGGATGCTGGGCTCGCTGGCAGAACGCTGCCTCAGCAGAAAGGACGCCAGAGGACGCAGGCAGGGATGGCACAGGCTGGGGGGGCACTCACGGGGTGGGGGCCGTCCGCGATGAGGGGGGGCTCTCCTGCCGGGAGCTGCTTCCCTTCTTCCCCAGCCCGGCTTCCCGAGGAACATGAGAGAGGAGGCAGTGTGTCTCGAGCTGCAAGGAGGTATGTCTGAGGTGTACAGAAACTCACGCTGGGAAAAGTTTGTTTCTGCTCGTGAAGTATTGATAGATCGCCTTTCGGTGCCCCAAGGGCTTTCCGGCCAAGGTGCAATTAAAAAGCAACGGTACCTGGCCAATTAAAAGCAACACAGGGATGCCGAAATGCGGACAGCGGGGGACAGGCACGCAGGCCCTGGGGGGCAGCTCCAGAAATCAAGAAGCAGCCCTAAAGTGGGGTGAGGCGAATGGTCCATGTAGTCCAGCATTCTTCACCCCCAGGGGCCAGCCATCTGCTCGAGGATCCCGCAGGCAGGACTGGAGGGTGGCATCTTTCTCCTGCCAAATTCCCCAGAGGATGGAGCGCACAGCCAGCTGCCTGGCACACAGCCAGCGGGAGCGCTGGCCACGGACAGCCACGGACAGCCTCCTCCTCCTCATCATCATGGGAGTTTGTCGTGCCCCTTTTAGGCCCCCCGGATTGGATTCCATCACTGCATTTTGTGCTGGGAATTCCGCAGTGGGACGCCGTGCGAGGAAGCCCCGAGTTCCAGCTCCTGCTGGGTCCTAGTTTAATGAGAGAGGGATCGAAACATCTCCCTCTTCACTCTCCCCACATCTTGCTCCAAAGCATGCACCAGAAATTATTCCCTCGGTGGCTGAGCCTCCCCTGTTGCTGCCAGTAACCCCAGGGCTGGTGGCTCCAGCATCAGGGAGGTGGTGTATCCACCCCAGGTTTCAGCCCAAGCATTGAAGGCACTACCATAGTGCCTCAGCCAGGTTGGAAGGAGCCAGAGGGTCATCGGGTTTCTGCTCTGCATTGCTTTGATAGCGGCTACCATTCGGAGGGCAACTCTGGCTTTGCGCTCCGCATTCTTATTCTGGTGTGTATTTCACGGAAGGTCAGCATATAAATGCCTCGGATGCGAAGGGCAGTGCCCAGGGCAGCCCTCTGTTCCTCGGATCTGTGGCTAGTGCAAGAGGACTGAGCTCCTGCCCAGCAAAAAGCACGGCTTGCTTTCCTTTGCACCTTATCCATCAAGAAGCATCTCCATTCTGCCTTCCGGGTCAAACCATTTTAAATCGATCAGCAAAAGGGACAGTAGCAGCAACCCCAAGAAAAACCCAAAGTTCTCTGCTGGGCAGGCCATTTAGTAGACCGGCCCCCAGTTCCCCCCACCCCCGGGCTCTCCAGAACTTTTCATCCCACTGGATTTAGGCCTGGAGAGGAGGGGGAGGGAGGGGAAGCCCCAAACCGGCCAGGTCTTGCAGCCCTAAGGCCTGTGCTTTGTCCCCGCCTGGAGATGGGGACGCGGCTGAGGCAAGCGTCCAGGTGCGCGAGTCCTGCGGCTTAACCGGCAAACCGCCATCCTTGCAGCAGCACAGCCTTTTCGTCCCTGGTGGGTTTCCTCCACTCCCCCCAGGAGGAAAAGAGGCTGAGGAAGCAATGAGAAACGCAGACTCGGGGTCGCCGCCTCCTCTGCCTCCTCCCTCTCCGATTCTCCGGAGAGGAGTCCCGGGGGCTTCTCTCGGAACGCAAACGAACCAGCGGCCGAGCGCACAGGCCCAGGGAAAGGGGGTGCCCCTTGGCCGGGCTCGGGTGGCCTCCTTCCCCCGGATTGTCTGCAGGCTGTTGCGGCTGCGAGGAGAACAGGCAGGACTTCCGCTTCCTCCGCAGAGCTTTGCAAATCCCCTCACTGCCTATATTACAGGGTACATTTAATTGCATAAACAGTAATTAAGAATGCTACACACATCTAGGGTGGCCAGGGTTAATGTTGCCGCGGGGACTTCAACTTATTAATTTTCCAATTTTTGTGTAGATGAGAATGAGAGCGCAGGCAAGAGGGTCCCTCCGCATTAACTAGCGCGAGGGCGGAACTTAAAGGGGAACTCGCACCTCCA
Source organism: Varanus salvator macromaculatus (assembly GCA_023646645.1). Lineage (NCBI taxonomy): Eukaryota > Metazoa > Chordata > Lepidosauria > Squamata > Varanidae > Varanus > Varanus salvator. Next base: position 40,051,301 of record JAIXND010000777.1, on the reverse strand, counting down.
GGCACCCCGCGGGGCTGGGCTGGCGCAGTGCGGGGGATCTTTGTGGGCTGGCCCTGGGGAGCGTCAGGAAAGCCAGCCCCTGGCCCGCTTGGGAGACGGCGCCGTTTCACAGCGGGGCTTCCGGGAGGGCCACCTGGGCTACAACGGCAGCTGCGGGGGCCACTTAACGGGGTGCCGAGAGCGAGGGCACCCATCCGCATGAAAGGTGCGCGGACTAATTGACATGTCTAAATCTCTTGCGCACCTAAGTAGGAATACAGGACACCAGGCCGTAGTGGCGGGGGGGGCTGTTTTCTGTAAAGGGGATCCAGGGAGCTCAGTGCCTCGGAGACCACGGCCTTCCGTACGACCCCTGGGAATCTCCGGGGGCCACTGAGGAGGGTCTTGCGGTTTCACGCCCACCCAGGCCCAGATCAGACCTTTGGGACGGGGAGAAGGGTCCGCGGCAGCCAGTCCTCTGCTCGGGAGTTACTTCCCCCGCCCCCGGGTGCGAGAGGGCGGTGGTGGTGGCGATGCAGCGGTGGGGCGCCTCTCCCGTCCTTCCGTCGCCCGCGGCCGCGCCCCTTGGCCCCCTGGCTCACTGCAGGGGCTCCGCGGGGCACCCGTTCCCAGGCGGGCTGCCCTGTCCCCCGCCCCGGAGGCGGCCTGCGCAGAGGGCAAGCGGCAGCCCTTCGGAGCCCCCCACAGAGCCAGGACGGCCCTCCCTCGTGCGCGGGCACTGGGAGGCACGGGCCCCCCAGAGGCCGGGAGGGCGAGACCGCGCACCCAGCAGCCCTCCCCCAGCTGGGAAGGGGAGGCTTGCGCCCCCTCGGGCAGAGACGTGTGCGTGGGTGTGCAAGGGCGGCGGGCGTGTGGCTCCTGCGCAAGTGTGGGGGATCTGGCCCGAGCCCAGCCGGCAGCGGCACTGCGTTCAGGGAAGCTCTGGAAAACGGGAATCCTGCCTTCCTTCCTTCCTTGTTCTCCAAGGGGGAAAACCAGTGCCAGGAGCGGAGCCGAGGGCCACCTGGCAGCGCTGCCCAGGTGCTCCCCGCTAAGAATGCATTAGAGCTAATTAAAGAGCGGCTGGGCCCGCGGCGTGCATTGCGAGATTATGCCTGTGGCGGCCAGGAGGGGCGCTGCCACCTGTCGCTTGCAAGCGGGGCAGCCCCAGGTCTTCTGCCTGCCTTTTGCCGCGGGGCCTGCAGCTGCAGAGCTGGCCGAGTAGTTCACCGCCAGAAAGCTTGCGCATCCGGCTGGCCTGGCTGCTCCCTTTCCTTAGCCACTTGGTGCGCAGCCGCCTGAGCTCCAGCCCTCCCCAGACGCTCAGAAAGTTATCACAGAATCCCAGGAGAGCCGAGCTGGCAGGGGCCAGAAGGCCAGCGGTCCGAGCCCCTGCTGGGCAGGGCACCAGGTTCTTCCCTCCCTCCCAAAAGCACCGGGCCCCTTCCTCCGGCACACGCCAGGTGCTCCTCCCGTCCCATCATGGCTGCGCTGGACCGTCCCCCTCTCCAGAGGCAGGCTGCGGGTTCGCACAACAGGGCCACCCGCGGCAGGGTGGCCCGCAGCCGGCCGGGGCATGCTGGGAGCTGCTGGACTTCTCCTGTGTCTCAGCATGCCAGGGTGGCGCCCTTGGTGGTGGGACCGCGAGCGTGAGACTGAGCCACGGCCCGGCCCGGGAGGCGATGCTGTACTCAAGACTCTGCCTCTTGCTCCTCCCCGGGGCCCCAAGGCCCCGCCCCATCTCAGTCTGGCCCCGCCCTCGATCAGGCGGGCTCCTGCCCCAAGGTCCTGGATCTCAGGAGCCAGTGAGAAGAGCTTGCTTCCTTGGGCAGGAACGGGAGAGTTGCCAGGGATCCGGCTTTGAGCTGGGTTCTAGGAGTCCCATTGTGGCCGGGGCGTCTTTATTTGTGGTACGATTCCAGGGCATTTATATTCCGCCTTCTTGGCTCTTGCGGGGAACCTGAGGCTGCCTACACAGGCCTCCCCGTCATGCTACCCTCACAACAACAACCCTGCGAGGTAGGTTAGGCGGAGAGGGAGCGACTCGTGCGGAGTCACCCCGAGAGCTTCCTCCCCGAGACCCGGACCTCCAGGGTCTCCCGGCAGCCCCACATCAGCACGCCACACTGGCTCTTCCCGTGGTGGCCTGCGTCACTTCTGCAGCTGGGGCGAATGCGTGGACTGTGGGTTTTGCACCACGTGGCTGCTTGCGACGCGCAAGGGCCAGCCTGGGGGGATGCATGTGGCACCGCCGGGCGTCGGTTTGCCGCTAGCCGGCCGTGCTCACGCGTGCCCAGAGGCGCTGCGGGCGGCTGCCTCACACGAGCCCCTTTAAGAGCACGGGAGCTTTTTGCTGAGCTTGCACTCTGGCTGAGCGTGTAATGTTCTGGCTGCGCTGGGAATTGCTCTCGATATTGAGCAGGGAAACAAAGCGTGGCTCAGACGAAGCTCATCCAAATGGACTGCGGGCGCTCGGCCTGTCCCAAAGGGGAGCCGTCTGGGGAAGTGGGCTTTGCACGGCTGCTCTGGCCCCACAGCAAGACGGGGTGGGCGGCTGGTCTTTTCCTAGCAACACGAGGGTTGATCGGGCACCCACTCCAGCCCAATTTCCAAAGCGCTGCGAGATCAAAATGGTCCAACGCGGCTGCATCCGCGGTGTTTGCGCTTGCTGGAGGGAGCTCGAATAGCCCTCCACTGCATTGTGGATATTCTGTCTTGGGGGTCCTGGGACGAGACCGGGCCCTGCTGCTCTTCCTCTGCCCCTTCCCAGGGCTCCCTCTGGCCGGTGTCCGTGTGTAAGACAGCGCCGTGCCGGCTGGCCGAGCTCTGAGCTGAGCTCTTTGGAAGAAGGGTGGGCACAACGTTTCATCCTTTATTTGTACCCCCCCCTTTCCACCAAACGCGGCATCCCGGCGGCTCGTAATCGCCGACAAAACGGCCACGGCACATTCTCAGGATCCTGTGGCCCCCAGACGGTCCGCAGAGGCCGACAGGAATGTTTGGCTTTCCAGGTCCCACGGTGAGAAGCAGCCCCTGGAAAAGGGCCTTCGCAAGAGCACATGCCGGGAGGAGGTGGGGCAAGTCCCGGCTCTGTTGTGTGGGGCGGTCAGGGCAGACCTGGCCCCAGGGAGATCGCCCCAGAGAGACGGTCCTGGGGGCGCAGCTCCAGATAGCCAGCTGTAGGGCCACGGGCTCTTCTGCACCGCCGCTCCTGCGTGGGCTGTTTCCCTGTGCCACGTGGCAGGGACGGGACTGTTGTGCAGCCGGTCCTTAGTCACACGACGGAGAGGGACGCGCGTGCCCCAGAGCCCGGCCTGCAGCAGCCATAAGGCGCGAACATTCCCTGCCTCTGCTGTGGGTCGCCCCCCTGCGTCCTCCCAGGCGGCTGAGAGCAGGGGAAGAGCATACGAGCGGAGTGGCGCTCTGCTCAGCGGGGCCAGGCAGCCCGCTCAGTCCCCAGGACTGTCCTTGGGGGGCCTTCCCCCAGTTCCTGCACCCACGATGGCATGATGGGGCGGCTGCCAGGGAAGAGGCTCCGCTGCAGTGGCCCCGTTGGTGGAATGCCCTCCCCAGGGAGAATCCACCTCGCATCCTCGATCCTCTTGGCATACTTTTAACGGTTTTTTATTTTGCCGTCGACTCCTTTGTCCTTACGATGTTTCAGATATTTTGAGGTGCAATGTTGCATCATTAGTAGCAGTAGTAGTTTGGGTTTCTGCTTCTGAACCACCATGAAGGTATTTGCCAGTTGGATGGTATACATTAAAGGAGGAGGAGGAGGCAGCAAAGAGTGCCTTGTACAAACCAACCAACCAACCAACCCCACGCCCACCCCAAAGTCGCTGGTCGGAGGAAGACTCCCTCCTGGGCCAGCCTTGAGGATCAAGAGCAGGGAGGGGGGGGGTGTGCCCCCCCCCGTGCCCACAGGCATCCAACATGCCTCCTGGCCATGGTGTGGAGTCCAGCAGAGGCCCCAAGCCCGTTTCGGGGGTGCCCGTCTCCTCTCGGCCGGGGCCGGGCAGCTGGCACGGCCGCTGGCCATCCACACCCCTGTGCGCTTCACTCACCGCAGCCGAGCCCGGCTTGGAGAGGGGGAGGCCACTTGGAAGAGCCTCCCCCGGGCCTTGACTAAGTGGGGGGACGCATCCGGGGCCTTGCGCGCGGCTCTCGCTCAACTGGCGCCTGCCCTTTGTTCCCCGTTTTCCAATTTGGATGCGCTCGTGATATTATAGCGGTATTTCCACCCCACCGGAGGGATGCATTCGGTGCTTTATTATTGTAAGCTTGACGGCCGTTACTTCTGCTCTGTAGACAGCTTAACGGGATCTCAGCCGGTCAGGTTTCCTGCAGAAATATTACGGGGAGAGGGAGAGGGTCTGGCGACTGCTCTGTTTAAGCAAGGCGACAAACAGGAGGCAAAACGGGCTGCGAAAGGCGGGGCTTGTGGTGAGCAAGAGGGTCCCGGGCAGGGGTGCCGAATGCCCGAGATCAGGCAGCGGGAGGTGCCCCCCCAGGGGTCGGGGATGCTGCCCTTTGCAGGGGCGCAAGGATGCCTAGGAAGCCCCTGCCTCTTCCGAGTCAGAGGGAGGAGCGGGGGGGGGGTCTGTGTGTGTGGGGTGGGGGTCTCTTGCCATTTTGCACTTTTGCAGAACTTGCAAAAATCCATTCCTTTCCCTGTCTGCGTATCCCTTCCACCCGCAGGACCACGATGAGCGGATCCTTTGTCAAAAGTTGTCTGCATGCGTTTTGGATTCAGAGTGTGGGGCTTACTGTGAGTCCCGGGAGCAGCATCTTCAACGATGTCGCCTGCTTCCTGTGAACGATGGGTGTTGTAGTCCAACCCATCCGCAGGGCATCATGCTGGGGAAGGCTCTGCCAAACAGATGGTTTTTCGGCTGACCCGGTACACTTCCGATTGATTTCCGCTGGTTGACCCCCAGTTTTACTGGCATGGTCGTGCTGGGGGAATGTTTCCTTTCTCCACAGCAGGCATAATTTTGTAAACCTCAAATGCATCTCCCTGTTATTTTGTTCCTGAAAGTTTTTATGGTTTTAAGTTGCTGCACACCTCCTCGCTAGCAGTTTAGCGAGTAAAGCATTTTATAAATGTTGCTCTAATTAAATAATTTCCCTGCTAAGCTTCAAACCCCTCCTTATTCTTTCTTTCTTTGAAGTTTTTATATGCCGTCCCACGACTAAGAGTCTCCTTGGGATGGCGCATGACCCCCCCTCCCCCCGCCTTAGTTATCGCTTTATGCAACCTAATGTGAAGTCAGTGAGACACGTTGTGTGTTCGCCACCCCACGTGGCGATTTTCGGCTGGCTACCTGGCTACCTGTGTTAAGTCAAAGAGGGCAGGTGTGACTGTGGGCTTCAGGCACATTGAGAGCATGCGCTGAAGGGTTATGGGTTGAGCACAAGCTGTGGTTGAGATGCGGCTGCTGTTGGAACCGAACGCAGCGGCACTAGTGAGCCACGGCTGGGCAACCATGCACAACCCATGGACAGCACCTGTGGGTTGCTCGTGGGTTGCGAACTGTGGGTTGTTCGGCATGGTTTCTTCTCTCAGCTGGGTTCAGACTGCAATGATGACCCATGCTTCAGAGACGACCCATGGTTCGGGGACAAGCCACACTCAAGCCACCCCCAACCCCACCCGCCTGAACCCGGACGGCACCTGCAGCCTCCCCACATCCAAGCTAAGCACAGCCAAATTCTGACAGGAGTTCAGACTCCAAAGCTTTGGGGAAGGACTTGGCTTCTTGGACACTCTTGATACTGAAGGATCATTTTTTGCTAAGCGCACACCTGAAATTACACGGGGGGAAATGCCGGCCTCATCAAAAGGGAGTCCACAGAATGCTGTCTCCAGACCGATGCTCTGCAGGGCAGGCGTATTCCCGGAACGGGCTGGAAACGGCCGGGCATCGCGTCTGTCCGCTACCTGTCCACTGCGAGCCCCTGCTTAGGAGAGTCAGATAAGGACTCGCTTGCAGTAACCTATCCATCACAGACACCTGTCAATAAACCCCTGACACGATCAATGGCTTTGGCCCTGGTAATTACCTTTTCGAGATCAGATGCATATATAAATGTTTCATTTGGGCAAATGTTCTTTTTGGAGAGTGGGGTGTCTGAGAGGGTCCCATTGATCGGGTAAATGGCCCTAGATAAAGAGGACTCCAGGCGAAGGAACCGAGGGGAGGTTGTGGTGATGGATCGGCGGACTCCAAACTAGCTGCCTCACGTCATTTCTTCCCCGTCTGTCTGAAGCCCTGAGGCAGCCCGAGTGAGTCTTCCCTTTTGATCCGTGCCCGGAGCTTTATGGAAGTCGGCTCGGATGCACCGAGCTGAGCCCTGCTTAAAAACGCCAGGTCTGGCTCCCAGACTGGCCCCTGCATCCTCCTGAACCGTCTTCGAGTCAGGTGATGCCACAGGGGCAACGCAGCCAGATGCATCCCGGCCTGGCAAGGCGATGGCTGGATCCGGCCCATGCCCGTCTCCCCAGCAAATGGCTGTCCGGGTGCATCCAACCCATTAGGTGTCTAGGACCCAAGGAACTATCCAAGCTGTGCCGCTGGCAAAACACCCGGATGGCGAGCGAGACCTTGGAACGCGTTCCTTCAAAACCAGGCTGCACACGGTCCTCTCATTTCCTGTACTGCAGCCATTCCATCCGCCCTGTTGAAAGGTTGCTTGATTTTTCCTCTTCCCTCCCCATCTATTTTTCCTTGCATGCCATGTCTTTTAAAATTGTAACTATGTGGGCAGGCAGTGTCTTGTTCCACTGACTACACAAGGAACAGAATAACAGTAAGACAATAAATAAATAATCTCTGCTCATACAGCTCATCTACGTGCTATATTATATTCCATAACAAGGAAAGTGTAATGTTGTTCCCAAAATAATTTATGCCCATTATTTATTTTATTCATGAAAATTACCTGTCACCTTTCCATCATATTGCTCAAGTCGATCAGTAATAAAACATCAACAGTACAGTTAATATAGATGTATAAATTATACACGCGCACGCACAGACACGTGCAGCAGGTGAAACCGGTGAGGTGCCGAATCAATCCGTTTTGTGTGCTTTTGCTCCACATTGCACAATTTATTTTGACTGCGTCGGTCAAAGAAGAACAAAGAACTCGGTGGCCCTGGAGCTCCACCCTAAGCGGCGTTCAGTTGTGCGGGGCGAGAGACGCTGCAGCGGTTTGTGAATGCCGTCGCTGAGATGGAATCCCAACGAGTTCGTTCCGGGCAGGCCAAACGGAAGGGCCAGCGCTCTCCACGCCTCGGCTTGCATTTGCGAGGCCTCGCGGGTGCGCCTGCTCCTCCCAGGCCCGGACGCTTCTTCCCGGCGCTGCTGCCTGTCCAATTCCGGCTGTCCGAGGCTCGTCGCCCAGCGGGCCTCCTCCTCCTCCTCCTCCTCCTCCTCCTCCTCCTCCTCCTCCTCCTCCTCCTCCTCCTCCCGGGCCTGTCCTTGAGCATCCTCTGCAACCCGCTGATCAGCCAGTTCCTGGGAAAGGCACCCGTCGCCTGCTGACACCGCACCTCGCTTGCTGGGAGAGGTGACCGTGCCTTGGCGTCCCCACCTGGCTGGCAGCGAAACTCGGCTGACCCCAGAAGGGGGGTCCATGTTTGCCCCTCTTGCCGGGGGACCAGAGCTCCCCAGTCGGCCTCTTCCGCCCGCAGCTGTCTGCGGCACAGACCTTCGGACTGGGGCCACTGGCCCCACGCTGCTGGGTGGCCCCGGGCGCTGCCTCTAAACGCAGCTGCTCGGCCAGCGGGCAGGGCTGGCAGCAGCGGACGGACCGCATTCCCTGGCAGGAACGTAAGACGGCCCTGCGGCTGGGTTGCCCTTCTCCCACCTGGATGCCCTTCAGGAAGTGGCGGGAGAGGTCGGCCGGAGGCCGCTCCTTCCTGCCGCTCTCCCGGGCACCGGCCTTGGTGCCCGGAAGCTTGCTTGGCAGCCCTGGGAGTGGCGGCCCTTGGCGGGGAAGCTCATGGGGCTTTGGACCAGTCCCTGGCGCGCAGCTGATCTGCTCCGCAGGGTTGTTGTGAGGCTCAAACCAGGAGAGGAGGACGATCATGCGCACTGCAAGCAGGCTGGCCATCCCAACGCCTCGCCTCTTTCAGAAACCGCCTGGGGAGCGGCTGCCAGGACGCCTAAATTTGGCAGCATGCCCTTTACGCAGGGCCTTCACAAGGTCCCCTCCAGCTGGATTGCGGATCAGGGCCACGTCCCCGTCCCCCCCCCCCCCCGGTTCAGTGTCTCTCTCTGGTCCTGAAACCGGCCCCTCGCCTCGTGTCCCCGGCGGCTCTGCCCGGGGCTCGTAATGCAGAGAACACCCCGAAGCAAGCATCCCCTGACGGAGAGTGGGCTTCCCGTGGGGAACACCTGGCAGTGCGACAGCCCCCTCAGTGCAGCCCGGAAGGAGCCGGGGCCGGAACGTGCCAGCCCCCCCAAGCCCCCCCCCCAACTAACCCACAGGCCCTTCAGGAGCTGACCGCACACTGAGCTCTAATTGAGGCTCTTATAATTACAGGGAGGGAGGGAGCGCCATCAGCCGAGTGCCTGACGTAATGGGGAGGGCGAGGCGCAGGCCTGCCACGGCTCCCCAGGGCGGCTGCACTTTGCTCTCCGTCCGCGGCAGCCGGCTTTATGGGCTTGTGCCATGCTCAAGAAAAGGCAGCTGGCCGCCTCCCTCCTGTCCAGGGCGGCCAGGGAGACATTGCTCTGTGCGAGTCGTGATCCAGGATGCACCGAGCCGGCCAGCGTGTGCCCGAGAGGCCTGGACCGGCTCCGAGGAGGTGGCGCGCAGGCGCGGGGGCACGTCGTTGCCCGGCACACCCCGGGGGCTCAGCCTGTCCTTCTGTGTGCCAAATCCGCCTGCTCTCCTCAGACAGCAAGCACAGAACCCAACCCAGCCTTTCCCATCCAGGCGACCCCCGGGTGCAGCACCCACAAGTGCAGGCCAGGCGTCGACGGGGCAGTTCCGCTGCAGAGAAAGGACATGAAGGACCCAGTGTGCTTTGGAATATTTCCTCACACCGGAAAGAGCAGCTAGTGAGACTGGGGAGGTGCAAGGCGATCCGGCCAGTTCTCTGGTCAGCTCCTTGCAGAAGCGGAATGCAAGGCGTAGTGAGCCAACCAGGGACGTCGCTTCAGCCGTGTTGCTTCAGCCCCTCTCCTATGTAAGGGTAGACAGACAAAAAGTCCTACAATTCCCATCACGCATGCATAGGATTGCACCCTTAATAGTGCTTTGGCCGGGGGGCGGGGGACAATTCTCCCTCCGCTCCCTTTCCGTCAAACGGTCCTGTTTTAAATGGATCATGGCTAAGGATGAATGACTCTATCAATCTCATGTTCCCTTTCTTATCTTGCAGGTCTTCAGCTTTGTCTGCCTGACCCCTCCTCCCAGTTTGCACACATAATTATCTATGCGTTTCTCCTAACGCATGCTGGCATGCTGCCTATGTGCAATGTGGCCCAATCTACATTGTTTTTGCAAGCAATTTACATCTCCTCCCCTCCCCACAATATACCCTTGTTTTATATATAGGTGTGTTTTGACTGAAGCATTTCAGTGCAAAATTGGGAGAAGTTCAAATTGCAAAGGGTAATGTAGTTTTGGGGAGCACATGCCATCGTATTAGTTAGTTAGTTTATTTATTTATTTATTTGGGGTATTTTTAGGCCCTCCAAGCACACTGAGTCTCTGGACGGCTCACAATGAAATCAGTTTTCAAAAGCGTGAAAATGGGAAGAGCCTTGAATACTCCCCCCTTCACGTCATGGCGGCCCCGACAGAATCTGCGCAAGTTGGAGACCCTTTGGCCTCTCACTGTGGGAGGGAGCAGTTGGATGCTCTTCCGAGTGCCAGAGATTCCAAGGGGAAAGTTCCCACACCAGATGGGTTGGGGTGGGACTCCCTTATGGGGTGGAACGGATCCTGGGCATGCCTCCCCTTCTGGGACGGAGCTGGTATTTCCGCAGCTCTTTGCATGGAGGATCTTGTGCCGCGACACTTACTTTTTTGCAGATCGGGCGCTGGGAAGTTAGCAGGAAGGGCGGGTGGGCCATGCCAGTCCCCTCGAAGCAAGGACAAGCCTTTGCTCCCACCCCTGCTGCATTCGGCCCGTGCCTGGACTGTGGTCCAGTACATTTGGGGTTGAATCCGGTTGAAGATGCCTGGCTGAGATTTGGATCAGTCCTCTGGCTGGGTGCCGAAGACACCTGCCCGTGTGCCGGGGGAGCTCTCCAAGAGTTGGGCTGCTCCCGACGAAGGCCTTGGATCCTCATCTCAGCAGCCGGCCCTGGCCCCTGACTCCCGTGTAAACACGTGGCTGAGAAGAGGGAGGAAGCCCCCAGAAGGCCACCCAGAGGTGTGAGAACTCCGCTTCGGCCCGAGGCGGAGTTCCGCCCCATCCACCTCCTGCCAGCACACAGCTGAGAAGTGGGGAATCGGGGGGCTCGGCACCCCTGCTCCTCTTCTCAAGGGCTGCCTCTGAGCGCCTCCCCACCTGCTGCTCCTCGGCCCCCTCCCCGCCTTTCCTGGAGCGCAGGATCGGGAGGATCGCGCTGAGGGCTGCAGCGCAAGCTGCCCCGTGTTCGCTCCCCAAAGCCGTTCCTGGAGCGCCCTCGGGAGCAGTTGGAACCCGCTGCTCCCCGGAAGCAGACGGTCCGGCCCAGCCCAGCCGTTGCCAAGGCCTTCCCTGCATTCCCAGCCCGACATCCCAGCCACGGGGGAGAGAGGACTTCATCTGCCGCTGCACTGAGGTCTCCGCCTCGCGCAATTAGCCCAGGGCCTGCGAAGCTCGCTTCTCTCCTCCGCAGCAGCACCAGCGTGTGCCCCCCGCCCATGCATCCCTCGACCGCCAATTACAGAGCCGGGGGCTCGCGCTGCCTTCCGCTCCGCCGTGGCTCCCCTTCTGCAGGTGCCTGTGCCTCCTCAGCACTTTCGCCCACCTTGCTCTTCCGGATAATTAATAAACACACTTCTTTACAGGCGGCCCTGGCTCTCGGTTGCAGAACCGCGACGGCGGGATTGTCCCTATTCAGCTTTCCGCGTCTTTGTCTCCTGACTCTCGGCCTTCCACTCACTGCCCCAGCGGCTGTGGCGAGGGGCTTCCCTGCGCCGCCATTCCAAACTGGCTTAATGAGACCCTCCTGCACCAGCGCCCATCATGTTGAGCCCGACCAAAGCCCCCGGGACGGTGCTTGCGGCGGCAGAAAATTGCCTTCCGAACAGCACGTGACGCGCCGCTGCAGAAACTCGGGACCGTTTGCAGACGCGCAGGTGAACAAGGCCGAACGGACACGGGGACCTTTAGCTCCACAGCTACTACATGGCCGTCTTCTGGCGCCTTCCTTCCTCAAGTGAGAAAGCCACGTGGCAGAGCCCTCTGTCTTGTCCAGCGCCAGGCGGGGTAAACCCAGAGAGCTCTGTGGTTGGGCTGGGACCAGGACCTGGATCCCCCACGCCCCGGGGAAGGAGCGGACCGTCCCGTGGCTCTTGCGTTGCACGAGCCTCAGCGTGTGCTCAGATTCGCTTTGTCGCTTTTGCCCAGTCCCGTGGAAACGTGCTGGGCGCTTGGGCATCTCTTAGGAGCAAGTTTCGCTAATATGGTTATTGATAGGATGACGATGAAGAAGAACTATATTTCTATGCCAGCAACAGCTGAGGCTCCCTGGATGCTTGCAACAATTAATAATGTACAATATGAAATATAAATCGCAGTAAAACTTCATGAAAATTAAAACTGACGTGTGATTTGATGCTTCACAGTTTTACCAGTTTCAGACTGTAAAATCTGTCAGTTGCCTTCTGGAGCCCCCCATGAGGGAATGCCGTCTATTTAAACGCAGGGGTGTCTTCAAGCGAGGCCTGGGGACGGAAACACGGCTGGCGAGCAGAAGGCTTTTGGAAACGGTTTGCCTGCGTGCTTTTAGCCGCCAGCATCTCCAGCCGTGAGGGCAGGGAAGGATCCCCAGCGAAGCCTGCGGTGGCATCCCGCGTCCCTCGCACTGGCCCGAGCGAGGCCGTTTTCATGCCCGGGCTCGGCCAGAACGCCGAGCCACGAGCGCCCGCTTGGACTCGCAGCGACTGCCTGGAAAAGACACCTCTCCCCGCCTTGAGGCTGGGCGAGCCGCGGGGCATTAAAGACCGCAATGTGATCCGCTTCGGCCTGCAGGCTAGTCCAGACATGAGACTAAATCCATTATTTGTCTTGGTATGAAAGTCTCCCTGGGGTCTTTGTCCAGCCGCCCCTCCCTCGGTAACCGAAATGGTCAGAGCATGATTTCATAGGAAGAGATCTGATTTCCAGCCACTAAACATTTTTCATTTGCAAGCAAACTCTATTTTCCAGACCTCAGAAGATTGAAGTTTAGACTCGGGAAAAATGTCTTCCTTGCCGGTGTGTGTGTGTGTGTGTGTGTGTGTGTTTAAAATCTGCGCAGAGGGGCGAGGGGGAAATCGATTTCAGCTTGGGTCAGCTCGGTGTGCAGGAGAGAGCCCTTCCCTGCAGGGAGATTAATCTGGCTGCGGAAGGAGGGCAGCGCAGGATAGGCGGGTGGGCGAGGGAGGGCCAGGCACGGACAGGCGCAGGCCAGCCGGGGTCTGTGTGGGGGGGACGCTTGCTGGCGCACACCTTCACAAGATCCCGGCAAGTCCCAAAGAAATTAATCAGTCCGTGCACAGATGCAAAAGTGCCACGTCAGATGCAAGGGGTGAGGCACGGAGCAAGCCGGCAGACGGACTCCTGCTCGGTTCCCAGGAAAGCTGGAGGGGCCGCCATTCCCGGCCTCGCTGGCCCTGCTTTCCCTTAGCTGCTGCCTTTGGCGCGATTCCAGCCTCTTGTATGGGATCCCTGGGCCCCCTTGTCCAGGAACCGGCTGGCCAGACGCTGGGATGGAAGCCAAAGTCGGGACTGGCGGCGTTGACGAAAAGGGCCCTCTCCACGCGGCCAGTGATGCCTCGGCTGTGTTTCACCCGCTTTTCTGTAGCGCTTACGCTGCCGAGGAGAAGTGGCAGGTGGCCTGCGGGCCACGGAGGGGCTCGACAATTTTGCCGGTGTTTTCAAGTAAGCGGAGCTCCTTTCTAACCCAAGGCCAACATCTGGAAGCAGAACTGAATGGAACAGTTTGGGGCAGTCCAAGAGATGCTGGCAACCGAGAGGGAAGGTACACCCCCACAACACTTCATGTTTGCCGCCCTTTAAGAAGCTGCCTCTTTTGCCAAAAAGCCACACACACAACTGTGTGTGATTCATTCCATAAGATGTGGCGGCGGCAGCAAGCAAATGCTTTCGCTCTGTAACTGAGTCGTTGGAAAGTTCTCTCAGCTCATCCCTTCGGGCTGCTTTTGTGCCTGCTCACAACCAACGTCGGCTAATGTTCAGATGCCATTTTAAAAAACTAAATGCATGTATTTCTTGATGGCTACCTGAGAGTCGTCAAGTGGTGATCAGGGAGCTGGTCTGATGATGTCACGATACCATGTACCCAGACAGCTTCGCAAACATAATATCTCAGGGCCAATTTGGAGTGAGAGCATCATGACAACCATCACTCTTAACTGGCTTTATGGAGACATTGTACAGCCAATTGCTAACAGGGCAAGTCCTGCTCCCACCGCTCTAGAGGGTATTTATATATACAACATTTTTTGTTAAGATGCTCCTTGTTTTGATTCGGCCATCACCCTGCCTTCACTTGAATGGCATTTTAAAAGTACAGAAATGAAAAGCACGTAATAATTCAATGCTAGCCATAATGCAATGTTCTTTAGGATTTAGCAGTGGGCCAAACCTTTTCCTCACCTGTCCTTCCCCACAGTAGATATCTTGCCTGTTTAAAATCTATTTAACCCTGATCGTGTACAGATCTCCTTATTCCCCAATCTCCACTAACAGTTCTGGGAGATCCAGGTTCTAGTCCTCACTCAGCCATGAAGGTCATGGTGGGGACTCCCAGTGTGTTACTGGCTTTCAGCCTAACCTACGTCACAGCTTTGTTGTGAGAATAAAAAGGAAAGGAGCCACCTTTGCAAGAGGAAAAACTTGGGATTAAATACGTTTTAAAAATCTATTCTTTGAAATGCAATTTTCTGCCTTGCAAACATATTTACCTATAGTGATATTTGCATACTATTTACTATAAGAAAAGTTGTGCTTGGTTTACCTCTTTGTAATTAGTCCTGCTTCATTGACTACGCTAAAGCCTTTGATTGTGTGGATCACAACAAATTGTGGCAAGTTCTTCAAGAGATGGGGGTACCAGACCATCTTATTTGTCTCTTGAGAAACCTATATGCAGGTCAAGAAGCAACAGTGAGAACTGGACATGAACCACTGATTGGTTCAAAATTGAGAAAGGAGTTCGGCAAGGCTGTATCCTGTCCCCCTGCCTATTTAACTTATATGCAGAGCACATCATGAGAAAGGCAGGGCTAGATGAATCACCAGTTGGAATCACGATTGCTGGGAGAAATATCAACAACCTCAGATATGCAGATGATACCACTCTCATGGCAGAAAGTGAAGAGGAACTAAAGAGCCTCTTGATGCGGGTGAAGGAGGAGAGCGCAAAAGTTGGCTTGAAACTCAACATTAAGAAAACTAAGATCACGGCATCCGGTCCTGATTTGCCGTCGGCAATATGGCCCATGCTGCTTTATGGAGGAACACAAGAAAGATGGCAGGGTTTGTTTTTCTTAAATCATTTTACAGTCCTGATTGGGATGAAGGGCTTTTCAGAAGAGGAGGGAATCACTGGGCGGGGGGTGGGGGGTGGATAGAAAGCGAAAAGGGCTTGTGTGATAGCTTGAATTAGGAATATGTAGACACTTCAGTTTTGACTGGAAGGCGCCCTGTTTGCACCTCCTAGAACTTACAAGTCTGCAAGTCTGAACGTAATTTGCAGTCCTTAAGATTTCTGAGCATGCGCAGAACGACAACAAAAGTGTTCTAAAAATGTTTGCATGTGAAGGATAGCCACAAACACACTTTGATCATGGCAGCGCATGCATGCATTTAAAAATGCACGCAATGTGTATCTTAGGGAAGAGGCATCCAGAAAGAGGGACTAGGTTTTGGGTGGGGAGAGAGAGAGAGCGAGAGGTTGCCATCTGACAGGCACTCGGTGGTGGGGCCGAAGGCATTTCAAGGTGGAAACCAGAGATGTCCAGAGGGTCACTTTCTTCCAAGTCGCATCTGCCTGGTCTGACTCTCCTACTCTGGAGTAGTAAGCGGGGGCAGTAATAGCCACGAATGCATCCAAAATATTGGAAGCTGCCAGCCGCGCAGACAGACGGTTGGACTGCGCGGCCCAGGAGTCTGTGCATGGGCTGCCAGCAGCCGCTCCGTGTGCTTTCCGGCATGAGCCTCGTGTCTCAGCTGTGCTGCGATATGTTGGGGATTGGAGACTTTGCAGGCACGACTCCATTCTATAGCTCTGCAAGACTGGGTCGGCCAAGGACCGCCTTTCCCGTGTTGTGTTTCCACGGTAAATACAGGCAGCATTTTCCTATTGTGACGTACATCACTGCGCCTCTTCCAGATGTGAGCTTCAGAAAATGTGAATTTGGAAGAAGGTTGTGAAAGTGCCAATAACGGTTTGGGGAGCAAGGGCCCTTCCTTCCTTCCTTCCTTCCTTCCTTCCTGCAACGATGCAGAAGGAAGCTTTGCAGCAGCTGCCACGCAGCCCCGAGCACCGTGCGCCTCCCCGTGCGCTGGGGGCAGGAGCTGTGTGGGGGCCCTTTCCCCGGCTAACAAGCAGGCGCTGCTGATCCAGCGGAAACCTTTGCAATAACAACGCGAATTGCCTTGTGCCCACAAGGCCCTTTCGGAAGCGGAGCAGCCGCTGCTCCGGTTGTGTCTGGCAAGATTGATGATTTGCACAGTGTTGAGCGACAACCTCCGCGCCGCCCCCTGCGTATCCCAGGTCCCATAATCCTTGCTCCACTGGCCATGCTAAGAGAAATTAATAAAGACGCTGATTGTTTAAGGGGCTCCTCCCAGCCTCCCCAGCCTGCAAAACTTGCAGAGGAGTGAAGAGGATTTCAGCTCTCCATCGATCGCTGCGGCGGCCTGGAAATTGCTTTGGGGGCTCCAGGCACCGTGGCTACTGCCGGGTGGGGGGCACTGGAATGGCGCCATCACACACGCTCCCAGGAGCGGCCCCCAGGACCTTGCAGGTCTGCGCAGGCCCTCACTCCGGGGCAAAAAGCTGCATGCAGGATCGGGCTCCCCCGGTGGAAAGAAAAGCTCTGGAAAGTCTGGGGGTCTTGCAGCCCCGGGGCCAGCCCCCCGCACCCCACAACCGCAGAGGGTCCCGGGGGGGCTGCAAACTCCTTGCTCCAGTCCGAAGAATGCCCTCCACTGAAAAACAGCCTATTTTGAATTGATTCCAAAAGTGAGCCCTTTTAATCCAGCCGTATTCCAGCGCAGCCGCCTTGGATCGTGTTTGAAGGCTGCTGGCTCAGAAGGAAGTCCCGCTGGATTTAACGGCATTTTCTCTGGTGTAAGTGCACGGAGGATCATGGGCAAAGGAGGCAAACACGTTTCGGAAGTGTGTTCTCTTACAGGCGTCAGAATGACGATGAAATGCCTATTAGGTGGCCTCGGTGGCTCCCTGTGGCCCAACCCCTGGGACGCGGGAGTCTCATTCTGTTTTGGCCTAATTGGCTTATTGTGAATTTGCCATTAAATAAGCACTTCTTTAACTCTTCAGAGGCTCAATTTCTACATCTGTGAAATGGAGCGAGAGGCGCTGCGTAGGGGTCAGGTGTGATTTCGGCAGATCAAGAGTCCCTCTGTTAGGAGCTAAATCTGTGCTTTGTGTCTTTGCCCTTCATGTCGAAAGCTCCACCATGAAAGCCCAGAGGAGATGTGAAAGTTTGCATCCGACGACTTTGTTCAGAATATTCCCCTCTTAAAGATTGTGCAAAATGGAAATTTGCTAACCCGACGTGGGGAAAAATGTCCTTTCAGTTCGATAAGGACTTGATTTGACTTTCATGAGCAGCCATTTAATTTTTGTGTGTGGGGGAAAAAGATCTCCCACTTGGAAAGGCGAATGCTGTAAAATTAGGTGTGGGAACTTACTTTATCTAGAAAGGCAGAAACTTTGTTTGACATATTGCCTCTGTAATGGGAGAATTTGCCTCCCAAACATCTGGACAATCGTTTAATATTTCTCATCCCTGTTTGCTTTGGTAGTACCTGAAGAAGCTAAGATTCCTTTAAAATGACAATACAAATTAGGAGACCAGATTGGAGCCGAAATACCACAAAACGTTGATTTGTTGCAGAAAGGTAGGATTTATACAGGCAACCGCATGGCCACGTTTTAGGAGCCGGGTCCCCCGCTCCCCGCTTTCCGTCGCAGGAGTCCCTGATCAAAGCACGCTTGGATTTCGGGAGCAGGAGGCCTTCCAGAGACATTAAATCAAATCAAGCTGGGGAGAAAGGGAACTGACTGCATCCCCAGGTGGAAGTGACAACAGTATTTACAGCTTGAAAATGCTGGAGCAGCTGGCTTCTTCCTCCGCCGGAGTCATCCGGAAATACTGCTGCATGGGAAGTGGTTGCCCGGGCAAATTCATTTGGAGATGCATCAAGCCATTCATATATGCTGATCTTTCAGATGTCAATGACTAGAGCCAGGAAATGAGCCCCCTCCTTTCAGATTCTGAGGGGACAGTCCTCTACTTGAGTTACATCCGCTGAAGGGCTGAGGAAGGGGAGCGAGCGACGCCGCAGTGCCGCTCATGGAATTGCACGAGGAGAACTACTTACCCTCCCGAAATGCTGGAGGAAAACTTCTCTCGGTTGCCCTTCGGGGAAGTTATGCTGATGGGAGGACAGAAAGCAGAGGGTGCTTTCGGCCGCAGGCTAAGAGGTTTCCGAAGAGCACGGTCGAGGCCCTCCAAGCCCGGAGCAAACGGTTGGAACGGGCAGAAAAATCTGCAAATTGTGGCCGACCTGTTGCAGCTCCGTTGTCCTTTCCGGATGACGAACCGGGTCTGTTTCAGCCTCTCTGCTCACCTGAGCTGCTCTCGGGTTCTCACGTGGCTAAAAGAAATAAAGGTGCGCCGTGTCATGGAGGGCGCCATTTTTCACGGGGAGCAGCACGTGACTCCAGAAGACGATTTATCACTGGAAAGCTGCTGGCCGCGAGGCTTTCCAAGCGGCAGTCCCGGGGCCCGCTCCTCGGCCCGTTTCGCATTCCTGGCTCTTTTGTGACCTCCAGGAGAGACGGAAAGGAAGCGGAACGCTGCGTGCACCCAGGCACCAAGCGGAGAGGGCCGGCGGCGCGGCCGGTGGCTGTGGGAGCATCAGCATCACTCGGTGCCCTCATGGGACCACCGTGCTTCGATTAGCTGGCCTTTGGCCACCTGTTGCCCTGCAGGTGTGTTGGACTACAATGCCTAGCATCCCCCAGCCAGGAGAAAGTGAAGTTAGCTTCATTCCATTCCAAATCTCAAACTGCCCAAAAGCCAAAGCTCTCTGGGTGGCTTTGCGAAGATTAACACCCTAGAAATAAAATATTTCGCAAACATAAATCACACATGTATAAAACAATGTCCGCAATCTGCAATAGAGACCCAGGGCCTGTTAAAAAGCCTCGCCACAGGCCCTCGAACGGCAGGAAGAAGACGGACGTCTGAACTGGTGCCGGCAACGTGCTTCGCCGGGGAGACGGCTCCTCAGTCGGGGGCCACCGCTGAGCAGTCCCCGTGCCTCACTATCGCCGCCCAGCCTCCCTCTGAGGAGGGGCTTGGGGGCGCACCCAGTCGGGGCACATTGCCATCCTGTGGCAACAGCAGCGTTACTGATTCTGAGTAGCTGCGGGGACTGACAAAGGCAACACCAAACTACCCACAATTTCAAAAATGAGGTGCGGATGGAGCGCGAAGTCGACCAATACCCAGAAATATCAGGCCGTGGGACCTTTGACACCCGTCCTTCACACCCCGTGGGCTACATTGCACCGTGAAATGTTTTGAAGTGACCGAACCTGGAAAATGGCTCCAGACACAAAACAGCCGGCCAACGGCTGCCCCTTCTCCACAAGCCTCTCAGGGAGTGGGAGAGCCCTGCTCTCATGCCAGAGACCGATCCAGGTGGGCCGAAGCGCTGCCGGCGGGCAGGACGCCCTCCTGCATTTCGGTTTCTTGTTCGCACCCCTGAAAGGGGCGGGGGGTTCCTCAGCCGCCGTGGACCCTCGCAGCACGAGCCACATGCAGGCCGAAGGGGGGAGCGCTGGACTTGCTCCCCCACGGCAGGGATGTCTGGGTTGCCAACTCCGCCGCGGGAGGGAAGGCCCCCGCTTCCGGGAGCGCTTGGGGCGTGGGGCAAGCGTTGCGGGAGGGGAAGGCAGCCTGGGAGGCTCCTCGGTGCCGTGGTCCCTGCGCGGGGCCAAGCCGGGAACGTGCCGAACTCAGAGGCCGCTGGAACGCCTCGCCAGCCCAGAGCGAGTGTGCCAGGGGGCCCACCAATTTGCACACCTTCTGCTGATCTTGTGCTGACCTAATGCACGCGCATGGATTTGGGCTCTCCGCCAAGGGTCACTGTGGCTACCTTTGCTTTTTGCATGTATTGCTCTTGTTGTTCAGTCGCAAAGTCATGCCCAACTCTTCACAACCGTACGGACAACATTCCTGCAGGCTCTCCTGCCCTCCACCGTCCCTCAGGGTGCACCCAAGCCCACACCCACCGCCCCAGTGACCCCATCCCTCTGCTGCCCCTTCTCCTTTTGCCATCAATCGTTCCCAGCATCAGGGTCGTCTCCGGCGCGTCCTTCCTTCTCATTAGGTGGCCAAAGGACCTGAGCTTTGCATTTTCGGATACCACCTGCCAAATCGGAGGGCAACAGCTGCCCACGACCGGGGCCGTGTCTCTGCCTTGCACATATCCAGGCGCCCTTGGGAACATGCGACCTGGAGAAGTGGGAAAATATGGCACCCCTGGAGCAAAAGCGCAGTTTAGGCAACAAGCGGCTGCATAGTTTCGCCCTATAGGAGGTGGGACTTACTCCCAAGTAAATCCACAGTGTGGAAGAAGGTGCCCAGCCTTGGCGAACCTTCTTTCTCACTCCTGTCCTTCCAAGGAGCACGACCAACCCAGAAGCTCTGGGAGAAACGAAGACGCCCTTCCTGGGGGACTTTCCCACCCACCCCATTCCTGGGTGTGGAAAGTAGGGGCCACGAGGGCAGCCAGTGCTGGGAGTGGGACGTGGAGGGGCCGGGGTCCTGCGGGGATGGGACAAACGAGGCGGCCCGTGTCCGTCTCCGAGGTAAACACGGGCAGCCCTAATGAATGAGTTATATCCCAGACTCTCCATGCTCGGAGAAGTATTTAACAGGCACTATTGAATTCTGTAGTTTCTATCTATCTGTAACCAGTGCATTATGACCATTAATGGATTTTTGAGGCCAGATTGATTTTTCATTAATTTGGTAAAAATCTTTTCCCTCTCCTATATAATTCTGCCTTAAAACGCTTCCCCCTGACAGCTCGATAAGTCACTTGCCTCATAATGCAAGCTTGCTCCGTAAATCTCAGGCGGGGCATCGCCAGGGTGGGGTGGGCCACGGCGGGGGGAGAAAATGGGGCCGGGGAGGGGCCGGGGGAGCGAGGCCCCCCGGGGCTGCAGGAGGGCTGCCCATCACTGCGCGCCATCCGTCATATTTGAAAAGCCATCGCCTGGATGATTAACTGAAGCGTTGAGAAGAGGAACCTGGCGCTGGGGCCATGGCTCCAGCCCTTCGCTCAGACGGGATGGCGACCCCCTCCCGGGGCTTTGGAAGGGGGTGTCGGTGCTCAGATAAGGAAGCCTGGGGGGTGTCCGTGGGTCTGTGGACGTGTTGCGGGGCTCCGACGGGCAGCCATGGGGGACCCTCCGTTGTGGGTCCACAGTGGGTCCATTCGTGTCGATTCGGACCGGTGGAAAGACCGGGCTGCGATTTAGCTGTTCGTTTGTTTCTTTAAAGCTTCCATAGCCCATCCTTCACAATGTCCCGGGGATGATGGTCAGGGATGAGGACGATGTCATTGCTGCACTGTCGGATCTGGGACCTTCCGCAAACCCCGCAGCCCCATCCTGGCCACGCGAGGTCCCATTTGTCACGACTTGTGTGTGCGGAGCAGGAGGAGGCGATTGCCCTCACTTTGGTGGAGCTCACGGGGGGAGGAATCAGGCTGCACTTACCTGTGGGATTAATTTATTAAGACATTTGTGAGCCACCCAGCTGTGCCACAACGCAGGAGGGGTTGCTGCCGATCGCAGTGGTGGCGCTGGAGGCCCGGCCCGGCTCGCTTCTGTGCCGCCGGGGCAGCTGCAGGAGCAGAGGTCAGGCAGGAAAAGTGAGGGGTCCTTTGCTGGACAGAGCAAGCCCATTCTAGGGGAGCCATGGGGTGACTTCGAACCACAGAGCTGGACGCAGACGCGGTGGCCCCCAGCCCAAGCCCCTGCAGGCCCCAGGAACCTGCTCTCTAAGCGCTGTTGATGGACAGCTGTCCAGGTCTTTCCAAAAGCCTTTGTGAAGGCAAGTCCGGCACCTTCGTTCCACGGTGGAGGAGACGCCTCCTTTCTCTGGCTCCCACCCGGTGGAGCAAACCTCCTAGTCCTGCATCCACATGACGGCTCTTCCAATATGTGGCTGTCGCATCACTTCCGAACAGGCTTTTCCCTGGGCCGCTAAACATACCAAACTCCTTCGTCTCCAGGAGACTTTTCACCTTAATCCCACATGTTTGGGGCAGCTTCAGAAAGTGTGATATATTCGGTAGGTGTGCAAATCGATACTATTTCATGCACTCTGGAACGGATTTGCAGGATTCGGGGTTGGATCCAGGTGAGACTACAATGGCAATTCCGCAGGGAGGTGCTGGGCAGGTGAGGTTAGGTGTGGGCTGAAGCTGGGACATCCAGCTCGTTTGAGCTCAACGGATCGCCTGCCCTCTTCTGCTGTTGCTTTGGTGGACTTCCATCCCTAAATCACAGACGGGTGAGTTGGACATTTAAAAAACCCGAAGAAATTTGTGCCTCCCCCTTTTAAAGAAATGCACAACTCGTGGCCCGTCTCAGAGATAGAAGCCCACAAGCTGGCCCAACATACACCGCGGAAAAGCCACTTCAGTGCAGGTTGGTGAACCCAGAACTATGCTGCTGAATTTTGAAAACCGTTGGATCTTCACCCCACCCTCTCCTCTTCCTCACGTGCCCCCAGGTGAGCTCTGCTTCGTTCCAGATCTGGCAAAGTTTTACCTGCATTTCCAGGGGCTGCCAAAGGCTAACGAACCAGGTATAAAGCCATCCTTCTTCTCCCTTTGCTGTTAAGAAAACCATGCGGGGCGATAGTTGATGGCCGGGACAGGGAATCCCCCCGGCGGGGCAATGCTTCGCGCTCGCAAAAGAGTACATGCCAAAGACAAGATTCCTTTTGTTTCTTTGTCGAAGTGCCATTGGAACAAACCCGTCTACAAAGAGCGCCTCTTAACTAGCTTTTTAATGCCTCTTTAACAAGTCTGCAATCACATGTTGATTACTCACCAATTTGCTTATTAAAACCATATTTAACGAGGGTTAACAAGTAAATAATCGATATATGCTCCGGTCACAGAGGAATGGCTGAAACCTCAATAAACACTTTTATAATCAACTTATTCACTAAACAGACAATCTCAGCTGTTAATAGCTGGTGGTGCAATTTAGAATTAACGTGATCCAATTGTATCTGGAATAAATACAAACTGATTAGCAAAATCACTTATCGGGACGCGCAGAATCTGGGCTGGAAGGCAGCCGGGTTCAATGCGAAGTGATTAATGGTGGTGGCAGAGGGCACCGTTTCTCCCGCAGCCCAAAACAGCCTTGGGTGGAAAGCATAGGAGCCATTTGTGGGATGAGGAGGGGGAAGAGTGGCCCGGCCTGCCCCGTCCGTGGATCTGGCCCCTTTCAGACTTGCACATCCCTAGGAGCTGACAATCAAACCACGCAACGGGGAAACGAGAAGAGTAAGCAAGGAGGCTGAAGGGCTACTGTAGCATGCTCTGTGTGGGGCTGCCCTTGGAGACAGTCCAGATACTTCAATTGGTTTAGGACAGCACTGCCAGGATGTTAATGGGGACCGGCTGGTTTTCACATGTAACAGCGGTCCTCTATCATCTGCACTGGCTCCCCATTGAAGTCTGGGCCCAATTTAAGCTGCTGGTGATGACCTATAAAGCCCTAAACGGCTTGAGTCCTGGATACCTGAGGACGAGCCTTCTCCCCTGTGTGTCCTCCCACTCCTTGAGATCTGAGGTGAAGGTCCTGCTCCGGGAGCCGTCCTTGAAGGAGATCAGGAGGGTGGCTACCCGGAGCAGGGCCTTATCTGTGGTGGCACCCCGACTGTGGAATACACTCCCCAGAGAGGTTCGCCTGGCGCCAACACTTTTTTCCTTTCGGCACCAGGCGCAAACCTTTATATTTCCCCACTATTTTAATGGTTAATTGTCTTAATGTGTAGTTTTATATTAATTATTGGATGCTATGCTACTTATCTCCTTATCCTGTTTTACTGGTGTTTCTGTAAACCGTCCGGAGATGTCAGTGATGGGGCGGTACATAAAAGTTTTAAATTAATAAGTGAAGTTGAGCAGATGCGGCTTGATGCCCACTCAAGGCCTGGCTGTGGTTCGGAAATGGGGATGAGCAGGGCTGGACGAGGGCAGAGGGAGAGAAATGGCCCCTGCCCCTGGATGGCCGGACGAGGAAGGGGTGCGGAGGGGAGCGAGGCCAAGCCGGGAACCCACCGAGGGCCCCAGAGAGAGGAACCGCCCTGGCAGCGAACTGGGCTGCATTCATTCATTCAGTTAGTCTCGTGGCATGAATCAGCTGCCTGCCTGTCGGGAAAGCGCCGCCGCCGGGCTCCGGATCGAAGCCTGTGGAGGGCCGGGCAGAATCCCTTTTGGGCCAAGGAGGTCTGAGCAGCAATGCTTTACCTTTTTATTTAAAACATTCCTGTGCTGCCCAGCTGTGCCACAGCACCTCTGGGTGGCTCACAAGGACAAGATAGGCACGCAATGAAACACCCTAAAAACGAGCGGCAGCATATTAAAAATAGAGAAATCATAAAATGCAAGCAGAAGTACAAAGCGGAGGTCAGTTGGCGTTAGTATGAAAACATTTGTTGAAAGGGGCCAGGGCTCGGGAAGCGTCGTGCCCGTTCCAGGGCTGAGGAAGGGCAGGGCAGCGGGTCTCGCAAGACGCCGCGCTTGTCCGGAGCCGCCTAGTCCTGCTCCTGCTGTTCTGCTTCCCGTGGCACGCCAAGCCGCAGGGGCTACACAGCGCCATGGCTTGGCATGCTCCTTAAAGCCGGTGCATTTTCCACAGCGGGGGTGGCGGGGCTACGAAGGCTGCCCACCAGGCCAGGGCTGGTGGCAGGGTTGGCTCAGCCCTCGGTGCCCTGACATGCTGCCGGAGTCCGGGCCCCACTTTCCCCGGGGCTTGTGGCAGTCCCCCGGCGGGGCGTGTGCCCAGGAGGGTGGGAAATGGCTGCCGCCTGCGCTGATTCCCGGGTCCGCCTGGCAACGGACCGGATGCCCCGCCAAGCCCTCTCTCGGCCCCAAACTGCGGGACAAGCCAGGCCTCCGCGGCCTGCCCATCTTCCCCGCCTCGGTGAGGCGCCTTTCTCGTGCCCCTTCCCTCCAGCGGCGCATGAGCTGCACCCCGGCCTCGGGGGCCGCTTGGATGGGCCTCTTCGTCCCTGCATGGCTCTTCCCACACGCGGCAGGGGAGGGGCCT
This sequence comes from Varanus salvator macromaculatus, assembly GCA_023646645.1. Lineage (NCBI taxonomy): Eukaryota > Metazoa > Chordata > Lepidosauria > Squamata > Varanidae > Varanus > Varanus salvator. Next base: position 40,026,516 of record JAIXND010000777.1, on the reverse strand, counting down.
CCCTTGTGCAGAGCCCCGGATGCCTTCCTGCGGTGGGGAGCGTGCTCTGCCCCCCCCCCCGCGGCATGCAGATGTGCAGGCATGTTGTCCAGGCGCTTGCGCTCGTGCTCCTGCAGGCCGCTGACCCCGAGTTCCTCTGCGCAGCAGCGGCTTCCGTTGCCCAAGCCCCCCTCCCCTAGCCAGCTGGCCTCCGGCTCAGACTGCGGGTTGCTTGCGGCTCCGAAAGCAAGCGCTCCTGCTGCTTTAGCATCTGCTTGCCCTGGCTCGGAGGGGAGGGGAGGGGAGGGGAGGAAGGGGAGGTGTGGGCGCAGCGGACAGCAGAGAAAGCCTCTGAGCTGTCCTGGTGTCGGGGGGCCAGAGGGCCGGGCTGTGCTCTTTGGGGCAGGCAGTGCTGCCCTGGGGGCGGGAGGCAGGCTGGGCTGCAGCCCCTGGGGTGGGAGTGAGCCTGGCAGGGCAGAGCGGAGGCCAAGGTCTCCCCTGGTGCCTGGAGGCCACAGAGAGCTGGGATCCAAGGACTGCGTGATCCTTCTGTGGTCAAATCGCTCCGTTCAGCCAGCAGCCTAGGGTGGCCAGGTGTCCTGCCTTGCAAAGGACTTCACACAGGCAGTTCTCTCTTTGAAGGACTGCTCAGTCCATGGCTGGCTCAGAAGACCTGCTGGCAACCGGCCCCAGCCCTCCCCAAAGCAGTGAGGTTTCTTCCTGTCCACACAATCACCATCCTTCTGAACTCTCGTCCGTGCATGCAGACGTCAGCGTGCAAATCGAGGGCGTGTTGCCCTTGCTTCTGGTGGTGCACTCCCTCTGGGTCGGCCCTGCGGACCCGGACACAGCACTGCCCACCGGGGGTACGTTCATGGGGGCCGGGGCTGGAAGCCTGAAGCCTGGGGCTTGGCTCACTTGCAGGAGCCTTTGGGCCTGGTTGGGAGGGTGTCTCAGGGCGGGGGCTCCTTTGGATGGTGGTCGGCGTGTGACTCCATTTGCCTGTCCTCTGGCTGCAGCTGCAGTGGCTGCGGAGTTCCCTCCTCCGTGGCTCATCCCTAGCCATTCCCAAGAGTGTCGCAGCCACTCCCCATTCGGTGCCACTTCCCAGCCCGAGACTGCCGCCCATCCAGCCGCCCGACCCACCCCTCATTCCCGCAGTGCTCCAGCAACGGTGGGCCCCAGATTAAAGAAGCACTCCCCAAGCATAATTCCACCGTGACGCGACAGCATAACCTCGGCTCCGTGACAGGCTCAAGTCCCCGCTTGTCCCTGTGACTTATGTGAAGAGAAAAATCCATGAAGCTAAAAGACTCTGCAATCAATGTGCATTTCCCCTCTCGAGAACATTCGAAGAAGTTATGTCCTGCCGCTGCCCCATCGCCGGTCCATCACTCACGCCGGCGGCAGGCAAGCGCCCCTGCGCTCCCCATTCGTTTTACGGTTGCCCGTGTTAACATCTCTTGCCGAACACGACGGTAATTTTCTGCAAAGAATGATCAGCTTTTTAGTGACTCGTGGCCATTAATTATTAGCCTCTTAACAATTTGCTAAGATGAGTGATTGCCAAGAGATGGCAGCTCAGCGCTTACGGAGGTGCTTCACCTCGGGGCTGAATGACAAACGCCCCGTGGGCAGGAGGGTCTCAGCGCCGGGTGCAGGATCCCTTCCTGGCAGACGGTGCTTTCGAAGGGGCTGTGGCGAAAGGGTCCCGGTGCCAGGCTGAAGGTGGCTTGCCCTGGCGCCAGGCCAGAGGAGGGGAGACAATGCAGGCCCCTGCCAAGGACGGGGGCGGGTGGTCTCCACTCCAGGCAGCAGTCAGCCTCCAAGGAGCCCAGCTGGGGCAAGGCTCGGTACGATGGTCGGCTCCACTGAAGCTCAGACTGAAGGCTGGAGTGCATAAACAACCCCACTGACACTGGGGAAACCAGTCTCTCCGGCACAACTGGGCTACCAGTTCAACACTGTCACCTCTTACTGGCAGTGCCTCTCCGTAGTTCCACGCAGTTTTTCCATCTCAGCTGGGGGATGCCAGGGATCAAGCCGGGACCTTGGGCATCAGCCTAGGCCAATGATGGCGAACATTTTAGAGACTGACTGCCCAAACTGCAACCCAAACCCCACTTATTTATCGCAAAGTGCCAACACTACAGTAAAACCTGAAAACTTCAGTTTTAGTTTAGAAAAAACAACTCATAGCCAGTCCAAGCAAATATGTCTATATCCTTGGGAGCGCACTGACCGGCCATGCGAAAACTCAGACAAGTCGCGGCTAATGTGTCACAGCACATGATGTCATTGCCTGGTGCTGCTACTCCTTTCCGAGCATGTGCCTGGCCCCTGCGTGCACCGTTATATGATGCTCAGCTGCTGGGGTGACTTGGCTCGCATGCCGACAGAGGGCCATTTTGAAAAAGCCGTCCTTGGGTAGCTTTTCCTGCACAGCTCATCATTTCTGCCCATTCTGAATGCATTCCAAGCATCAAAATCATGCCAGGACACCTCATTTTTCTAACCCTAACCCCACCCTGGTGCACGCCCCTAACCCTAATATAGGGTGAAAAATCCATTGAAAAGAGGGATTTTGAAAAAGCCTTCCTTGAGGAGCTTTTTCTGCGCAGCTCATCATTTCTGCCCATATATATATATATATATATCTCCTTGGCAGCGCACTGACTGGCCATGTGAAAGCTCAGACGAGTGGCAGCTAATGAGTCGCGGCTCGTGACATCATCGCCTGGCACCGCTACTCCTTTCCGAGCATGCGCGTGGCCCCTATGTGCGCTGTTACCCGATGTTCGGCTGCTGGGGCGATGCTGGCGCGACTTGGCTCATGTTCCGACAGAGAGGGCTGTGTGCCCGCTGCGCCACACGAGCCACAGGTTCGCCACCACTGGCCTAGGCTAATGTATATGTCTCTGGGCAAAACGGGAAAGAATGATTGTGCGTTAAACGGAGCATGCGCATCTCACCCAGGTCATGGAGACCCTCGTAGGATCGGCCAACTTGACCCCTGATGCCAGTGCAGCTTCTGCCGCACCGGCTCCCAGACCTCTCCTGCTCTCCAGTGCCCGGCAAGGACCTTTCCGTTCTTCCACACGTTTTCCTGCTAGGATATTCGGCTGTCTTGTTTCGTTCCTGTGCTGTGTATTGTCTGCTGTCTGTTGTGTTTTCTTCCTTTGAAATTTCGTATTGCAATATATGCAGCTTGTGCAGTTTGCAGCCAGGTGGCTGGATAAAGATGATGGTGGTGCTGACGATGTAAAGTGTGCTTTCAGCCCTGGCGTTTCGGGGCTTTTGACTTCGGAGAACGCCTGTCATCGGGCAGGTGTTCCTCAAGTGCGTGCCATTCATCCGTAGGGAAGACGGTGGCCTGGTGCACCTGGTGCGGATGATGGGTGGCTCCAAGGCCCCTCTGCTCTTCCGGCTGGTGCTTCTTCCACCTTAAACTGGGCTCCATTTGGCCCCTTTCCGCCAGAGGATGCCGTCAAGCCCGAGGGAATTCCTCTGGCGGACTTCCAAGCAGAGGCCTGTCCTATGTAAAAGAGGCCATCTGACCCCCCCTCGGGGCCCAAGGAGAGGACGCAGAAGTGTCCTGGGAAAGCCAGAAGGTAGTGCTGAGAGCCCCTGACCCACCAGGGCCCTGTGCTGTGCCCCCCCCCCACCCCACTGCAGCTTGCTGCAGCATCACCTGTCAGCCCCCCATGCTTTGGAAAGCTCGGGGGGGGGGTCAAGCCATGTGCCGCCCCATGGACTCCCTCTTCTTCCCGGCAGTTCTCCTGTTTTACCCTTTCTCTGAATCTTTGGCGAGTGGTGGGGATTGGCCCCGAAGCGTCTTTCGCAACGGACAACAAAAACCAGAGAGCAACCGATGCAGAGAAGCCCCTCCATGCAGCTGGAGTTTGAGACGGCAGTAGCTCAGTGGGGCGAAAAAGCAGCGCTTCCTGGAAAAGCCCAGCGCCGCCATCTCTCTCGTCATCCGTGCTGCTCAGCCCCCTTCCGCTGGCTCCCCGGTTCCGGGGGAGCAGAATCTGTGCTGACGAGCAAGCATGGCGAGGGAGGGCCGCACTGCACATGTTAACAGCACAGCTGCCCCGACCCGGAAAGCCCCACAGCATGCGCATCCAACTGATCAATGTGCTCAAGACCGCACGCTCGGGTGAGAAGAGGGGAGCTCACTCTCACTGCCTCAGCGCTCCGTGATCGGCAAACCCTGCTTGTCCTCCGATGCTCGAAACGCTCTTTCTTCTCCACCTCCTTCTCGTTTGGAAGGTCCGCTTCCTAACGGAGGGGCTATTTCCTCTGGCAAAGCTTTTCCGGTTTCATCAGATGCTCAGAAAGCTCCTGCAAGGAGCTGCTGTTGGGATGTTTTGTGGTGGCTCCATCCATGCGCACGGCACGGCGGATGAAAAGTCCAAGACTTTTACTGTTGTTGCAATAAGCATATCAACGCAGGGGTGGTAAAGGAAGGAAGGAAGGAAGGAAGGAAGGAAGGAAGGAAGGAAGGAAGGAAGGAAAACCAGGGGAGGCAACTGGAAGGATTCTGCATTTGGGTCAGCTGCATGACCTTCGGCTAAATTTTCAGTGGGGGACGAAAGCGGAGAGGTCGTGGCCTCGAGATGGGAATTGGAGGAAGGGGCCCTTGGTTCTTTCCTGGGAGGAGATCTGGGCATAAAAGCAGCTAGGGAGAAGGCCTGGCTGGGTTGTGGGGCAGCTGGAGAGCCGGAGACATGGACGGCTTCGGATCGGGAAACACAGCTTTCCTGAGGGGGTACAGCAGGATAGGAGAGGGGCAGAAGGTGCTTGGGAAAAGTAACCCATTTACATCCCTCCCAGAGAATGTTAGCTGTTGGGGGGATTCGAAATCTAATCAGGGAATGACTGGGGACCTGGCAGATCCGGGTTCTAGACCCCCCTCGGCTACGAAGCTCAGTGGGTGACTTTGGGCCAGTCGCTCATCTCACCTAGCCTACCTCCCAGGGTTGTTGTGAGGATAAGCGGGAGAGCTGGAGACCTGGCGAGCTGCCTGGGCAAGAATAATACGCATAATAGCAAGGATGAAGTCTGAACTGTTGGCCTGCATGCCGGATCCTCTCCTTCCCCTGCATGGAGCCCTGATGCGGCCCACTCAGGTTCTTCTCCTGACGCTTCCTGATGGGAATGGAGGTTGATTAATTCCCCAAAAGTCCCCGAGGAGGAGAGAATCAATCCGCTTGGCCACTTTGCAGCCATCCCTCTCTGGAATGACAGGACAAGCGTTTTTATAACCCTCCTGTGCAGCGCTTGCCAATGGGCTCGCCTTGGGCTTTGCTAGCGTCCTGGAAAGACGCCCACGTCTGCATCTCTCACATCTGCCGTGGCCGGGCCACGAGGCGGGCCCGCTTCGGAGCCCGGGCACTCGCTCTGGCCTGCAGCAGGCGAGCGGCAGCCCCGACACACTGCAGCGCAGGCCTCGGGAAGGCAGGAGAGGGCCTGGTCGCTGGGGGACAGGGGTGCAAGGGGGCGGCTGGGCCACTGGGCCTGATCCGGCACAGCCCCCCCCCCCCAACGCTCCAGGCTCAAGTGCGGCCTCTCCTGGATGCGAAGGACCCTGCAAGGGTCTGTCAAGTCTCCTCGAGAATGAGCTGAAAGGAAACCTTCATGCCTTTGCGACAGCCGAATCGAAGCGGTACGGCCGGTCCCGGTGTGGACTGGTCAGGCCTGGTGCTGGTAAAGGTGGGGTGCCTTTTAGGAACAGAAATAAGGGCATTGGCAACCCCAGTCCAGCACTCACGTGGCTGGAAAACCAGTGACTGAGGCACTGACTTTCGAGAGCACCACTTTTATTTTATTTTATTTTATTTTATTTTATATTTAAAGTTTCTATATGCCATCCAATACTAAAGTCTCTGGATGGCTTGCAAAAAACCAAAAACGAAAAACAAAGCAACCATGTACAGCAAACAGCACACAACCCACTGCATCCAATAATGATAAAACGAGAGATGAAAGCAATTAACTGTTAAAATACAGGGAAAATTAAAATAAAAGCAAATGGCAGATCTGTCTGTTCCAGCTTCCCCAACGTGTGTGTGTGTGTGTGTGTGCATGAGCCTTGAAAGCTCAAGTACTTTTTCCTGTTCGTGGAGATGCCCTGGATTTTGGTAAATTCTGGTCCAAGCTGAACTGAACAACAGTTGTTCCCATCCCTGTTTAGAAACACAGAGACAGAGCGAGTCAGAAGGGGCCTCCCGGGCCATCTAGTCTGACCCCCGGCTCCAGCCGGCTGCGCTCACGCCATGCCCGCCATGCCCATGTTTTGCAGGGCGAGCCTTCTGGATGGCACCCGGAGGAAAAGGCTGCTGGCACAGGTACGCTGCTTGTCTCAGCCCTCCCAGTGTGGTGCCCTCCACAGGTGCGGGGCAGCCATTCCTCTTGCCCTGCGGATGGGAATTAGCAATCCAGCCCCTCTGGAGGGCACCCGCTTGGGGAAGCCTGCCGAGCCCAGATGGCTCTCCCTCTTCTCCAGGCCTGCCTGCATTCCGGTTTCGGGAGGGTTGGCCGGGTTAGCTCGCTGCCACAAAAGCAGCGGAGAGCCTCTGGGCTCCTGAAAGATGAACCGATTTAATTCGCATTGTTCCTACAGTCGGGTGAGCGGATGCAAAGCGCTCCTTTCTGCCTGCCTTCCTCCTCCCTTGTAGCAAAGGGCTCACGGGAACAAATTTCCCTTTTAACAGTTCCGTGAGATCCCGAGCTCTGAGCAAAGGCGGTCGGTGCACCGCTGGAACACAACTCGATGGGAGAGGCGGTCAGGAAGATAAACCTTACTAAAGGCAAAAATGATTGATTTTCAGAGTCCACTGTTTAAGAATTTGTTTTTCTAATGGACCCTAAAGTCTCATCATCGGTTTTGTCGACCTCAGCAGCCCCTGCCTGGGTGCTGTGGACTCTGCCGGGGAGACAAAGCACCGCGGGGAGGGCAGGAAGGCGGAGGCGCAGGTGGGCAGGGGGCGGGCTGGGGGGGCAGTGTTTGGCAACATGTCCATTTGAGCGGTGGCCTCTGAAAATGGGGATTATACTGTACCATAAATACTAATGCATTAGCGGCTCCTTCACACTTTGCTGCCTCCAGCGCTCCCTCCATTTGCCAGCATGATAATCTATTTGAATATCAATGTGGGTTTGATGTTAAACTGCTTCCCTCGGCGTTTCAGATAAAGGGCGGCCGCCGCCGGGCGAGGCCTGGAGCTGTGGGGCTGCCGAAATACCATATCTGCGGCGGATCGTGATCAAAGCCCCCTCGCTTTCCAAGAGTTTCCCAGAAATGTACACGCGGCTCCCTGGCCGGCATTTCCAAATCTGGGGCTGCGTTCCGTGCACCGGCTCTCGAAAGCCGCCCAGACATGCGGCCGACGGGGCTGCCGATGGGGAGGAAGGCCTCGGGGTGGGCTCTCTGCTGGCACGGCTGGAGTGACAGGGGGATCCAGAAGTCCCATGTGCCTTCTTTGAAGCTGCGCCGTCTTCCCTGAGGGCAAAACGCGGCCTCTGGGGGGGTAGATCTCTGAGCTGGGGGTGCCGGGGCAATGCCATTGCATGCCGCACTGGTGGGTCTCCTGCTGGAGTCCAGCTGGCCAGCGAGGGAAGCCGGGGGCTGGAAGGGACACTTGCCGTGGTGCGGTTTGGCTCCGGGCTCTGCCAGGCACGGCTTCCTGCTGGGCCTGGGCAGGGAAACCGGCGCCTGGACTCTGCCCCAGAAGTCTTTGGCCTCGCAACAGCCTGCCCTGAAGTCGCCTTGCTTAGCTCAGAGGGGCTGTTTTCCAAAGGCCCCGGAAAGAACACACACACACACACACACACACACAACTGTCTGCTGTTTTGAGGGAACACACCTGATCAGAAGCTGCCAACGAGCTGCACCTCGTCATACTAATTAGCTTCTGCTGCTGTCTGTTATGAGACTCTTGAGCGGCCCCGATGGCAAGCCCTGGCTGTGGCCGGCGGGCGAGGCTGGGGAGCTGTGCGTGGTCCGCACCGGGGCTTGCTGGCAAGGCAGACAGCGGCTCCGCACCGCTCAGTCACCGCCCCGTGGGGCAGCGGCCCCTTGCCCATGAGCCATCGGTGCACGCCAGCCGGTTCCCCTTGGCGGGGCTCGGGTGCAGCTTCTCCGGCCGTCCGCTCAGGAAGCCTGGAGCCCCTCAGCGGGCAAGTCCATGCAGAGCGTGGGAAGAGGCTCGCTTGCTAAGCGAGGCCAGCTGGTCCTCTGCTGGTCGCCACAACCAAGGACTCTCCTCCCGGGAAGTAAACCTGGATCCTGCCCATCGCTTCCTTGCAATGGAAAGAACCCTCCCGGCCCACCGCAGGCGACTGACGAGGAGCAATGCCGGCTGGGAGAGAGCCCTGTTGGCCCCCCGGAGAGTCACTACCTGCCCGTGGTGGGGGGGAAATTCTGCGGTGGGCCAAAGCGATGGTGGGGGGGTGGGGGAGGAATCTCCACTAGGGGTTTTCACCAGCATTGTAATGGCCGATTTACTGGCTTGTCACGAAACACCCCCCCCCACACACACTCACTTAGTTCCCGGATTTCTGCATGCCAGTTTTATCAGGACTTCGTTCTGTCTTGTGGCGTGTTTTCAGTGCGTGCTAAACTTGCGGCACCGCGCAGGGGGAGGCGGGAACAGCTTCTGCGGCTGAACGGGCAGCTAGCAAAACTCGCCCCTGATATGCGCCTGCTCAGAGGGCCCCCCCCCTTTCCCTTGGTGCTGTGTGTTCCTGCAACAATTTGCATGGTGGAGAAGGGAGTCTGCCTTCTTCTGCTTTGTTTGTTGCTGTGTGGAAGCAAACCTGCACATAAGGGACCGGAAGACAAACACACAAACGGAGGCAAGCGCCACCGACACGTTCCGAGCCCTCCCGCTTCTCGCACAGTTGCATTTGCGTGTGACACAAGCTCACATTTTCAATGAAGTGGAAACTGTACCATGTTCTTTAGCACATGCCCCGAAAGTGGCAAATGTGTCTTGCATAAATTCTGCGACAGCATCTCCTGATAAATGGAAGGGACTCCCAGAGCTCTCCGAACAGCCTGGCTCAGGCGAAAGGAGGCGCCTGGACGTGTGAGAGGTCTGAGCACAGGCCCCTCACCATGACGGAGTGCATTGCCATATCTGGACATATCGTACAGCAACACCCATAGCCGGCTGCGGGATTATGGGAGCTGTAGTCCAGCACACTTGGGTGGGGGGGACAGGTGGGAGAAAGCGTCTCCATGCTCTCTCTCTCTGCTCTGCGGAGGGCAAATCTGGGGAAAGGACTGGTGGCCCAGCGGAGGCAGGGTGGCCGGTGTGGGGGAAGAGAACTCCCCCCAATCAGCAACTAAGTTCCCGCGAGGCGGTGGCAGTGCTGAGCTCAGTAATGCGCTCGCCATTAGTGCGTGCTGCCAAGCCGGGGTGGGGGAGCGGTCCCAGCCCGCGGGGAAGCTGCATCGCTAGCAGGCGGCCGCTCACAGGAGGAGCGCCGGTATATAATTTAATGGTCACTGTGCGGGAGCAGAGGTAGGACCTACTCTGCTCTCCTTCCTTTAAAGGAGCATTATCTGAGAGGAGCACACCCTCCCTGAAACACTAGAGTAATGACACAAGAGCAGGAGCTGGGCATAAAAAATTCATGCCGGGGAATATTAAAACTTTTTACTTCATTGTGTCGCGCCACCGAGCAAATGGAAAAAAATGAAGCCTTGGAAGGGAATTGCCCTGCATTGCAGAGTCCGCGGTGGCCGGGGCGGTGCAGGCGCCAGCCGGCAGGGCTTGCGGTCGCGCGAGCGTTTTGCTTGGAAGGGCTTTTTGAAACGGTCATATTAAAAAATAGACCGGGCCCCAAAATACCGACTCCTAATGCTATGCCTTTGATCTGCGAAGGGAAGGGCTGAGCAGCGTGCCCTTCCAGGACTCTCAACCTGAATTTCACGCAATATTCCGAAAGAGAGAGTCGGGGTTTTCTGACCGTGTGAGGGGACGGCCAGAAAGAAACCTTCACAGCGGAGAAACGGTGCCGTGCGTGGAGCCGCGCTGCAGATTCTCCCTTCTTCCTGTGCACATGAAATGGGGGCCGTTCTGCCAAATGTTCTGCAGGGGAGGTTAAATTGAGGAGGGGGTCCGAGAAGGACTCAGACTGTTCTTTCTGGGAGGCTCTGGGCTTGGGCCATCCCCGAGCAGGGCGGAGCCTCGTGGGAACAGCGGCCACGCCACGGGCACGCCGTTCCTTGGCAGCTGGCTTGGTTCCCTCGGAAAGGCTCCCGCTTGTAGCCCTGCGCTGCGTGCGCACCCGGAAGATCGCTTCGGCCCGATGCCCTGCGCATCCGGGCAGCCCTCTGCCTAGTCTTCCAAGCCTCCAAGCGTGGATTCCCCGGACACGAGCTCCGTGCTGGGCCCACCATGCTGCTTCGCAGGCAGCTGAGCGGTGAGCCTGGCCCCAGCTGAAAACTCGGTGTAGCTGCTGCTCCCTTTGGTGGCGGGAGCCTAGGACTGCCAGCTGAACCGGTGGCGGGGGGGGCTTGCCGTCTTTTGGAACAGCTGCTGCTGGCAAGTTTGCCATTGCAACCCCCACCTAGCAGGAGCAGCGAGGCCCGCCCCTGTTGCAAAGGCACCCTTCGTTGCGAGGGATGCCCGGCCCAAGCCAGTTGAACGATAAAGCGCCATCCCAAGGGCCTTGCTGTGGCCTGGCACCGGCAGCCGGCCCAGCGAGGCGCCCCTGCCGCTTGGCCACGTGGGGCGAGGAGCTTGCATCTCTATTTAGGAACCCTACTCATCTCCACACTTGCACTCTACCTCGCCGGGTTGCACCGGCAAGCGAAGGGAGGAAGCGAAGCCACTGGGGAAGAAGCCGGCACTGCTGTGCCCACAGGGCTGCGGCGAGCCGGGCGCTGGCGGGGGGGGGGGGCTCTTTGAGCCCCGCTTCAGAGTGGGGAGGCGCCAGCCTCTCCCAGGGAGCACGGTTGCTACTTCCCGTGCTCCAGCCACGGCACTGAGAGCAGCTTCCAAGGCCACCCGAGCCCCGCGGAAGGCCCCTTCCTTTGGCACCGCTTCGAGGCAGCTGCCAACAGTCTTTCCGGCAACAGCATCCCTCGGGAATGGCGGTGGGCAACGGGGCATCCCGGGCTGGATCAGAGGCAGGCAGGTGTGGGAGAAGTGCGCCTGCCTTGTGCGAGCGTGTGGGACGACGTTCCCTTCCCCGGGGGACTGGACTAGCGTGCGGCTGCTTGCACTGGGGACACGCTCCCCGGGCTCGTCTCCCAGGACCGGCAAAGCCCAGAGGGCCAGGAGGCGGCGGTGCTCCAAGCGGAGAGGGTGGGCCGCCTCTGGGGAGCCCTTCAGGAAGGGCAACCTCAGAATCCATCACGGAGGCTTCCGGGGGAACGAGTTTATCTGCTGCATCCAAGCCCACATGCCACAGGCTGGGCCGGGGTTTAGCACAACACCGAGCAGCAGGCCAAAGCCCCCCGGACTGCCAGGTCGGCTGCCTTACTGGGCCTCGGCAGCTGCCTTACACGGAGTTAGGCCAGGGTCTACCCAGCCCATGGTGTCAGCACTGATCGGGGTTAGGGTTCTTTCGTGGCTCGCTCGGGAGCTGTGGTGAGGGGTCCCTCCGGGACTGTCCTGCCGAGCTCCATCCTTCCCCTCGCCGGACGACAGGCTCGCAGGAGCTGCCGGAGCAAGGAATGAGGATGCTCAGAACTGTTCCTGGCGTAGCCATCTGGCTTCCTCCCAGGGTTTATGCCAGAGAAAGAGGCTATTTGGGAACAAGGGTCTACTCATGAGGAGGAAGACCTGGCTGTAGCCCCAGCGCAGAAGGCTCAGCTGCAGCAGGCAGAGCGAAGGTGGGGTGAAGCGCTTGTGGCTGCTTTTCCTGCTCCAGGCGCAGGGGGATGGGACGGAGGGTGGGGATTTGGGGTGGGCCATCCGGAGAAATCAGGTGGCCCTTTGGCAGCGGTCTTCGGAGAGCAACGGGCTGCCTGGGAATGAACGAGCAGAGCCTGTTCCATCAGCCCAAATGGATCCCTCGCCTTTCGCCCCTCTTGCCGAAGCGCAGAAAATGCTCCCAGGGGTCCGGAGCCTCTAGGAAAATATTTATCTTATCATCTCTGTGACTTTTATGCAAGCTATTAGACGTGCCCAAGGCTGCTGATGGTGATCAAGGGCGCTATCCGGTTACGGCAAAGTGCCGCGGAAGCAGACAGAGGGACTGGCCTCCTGCGAGGCCCTTGCACCTTGCGGCATGTGACCCCGAGGCCTGGCGGGCCCCCCAAGCTTGCACGCCCTGGGGCCTCGCTGTGGGGTGGGGGGGCAGGATTGCCTCCTACCTGATGCTGGGTGTGAGCATCGGATTCTGCTCCCTTCTCGGGTCATGGCTTCTGAGTGGAGCACATGCATCGCCTGTGCCAGGATCCGTTCCCGGCCTCCTTTCCACTTAACACGTCTGGAAAGTCCCTGGCTCTGCATGAGATTTGGGCAACCCCCGCGAGTCTGAGCCCATCATCCTGGGCTGAGTGAGCAGAGCTGGAAGCACCAGGCAGTGCGTTTGCTGTGAGCCGGCTGCAGAAATCCCGTGTGCACTGCGGACGAATCCGCTCCATTTGCTTATTAGATTTATATCCTGCTGCTTTCCTTATGGCGACCTCAAAGCGGCTCACATCATTCTGCTCCTGCTGCCCTCAGGCTTCTCCCCACAACAACAACCCTGTGAGGTGGGCTGGGCTGAGCGTCTGGGCCTGGCCCAAAGCCACCCACTGGGCTCCATGGCTGAGTGGGGACTGGAACCCAGATCCCCTGAGTCCCAGCCATGTGCTCTTAAGTGCTGCACCACACTGGCTGCGTCAGCCTTCCCCAGCCCACCACCCTTGAGACATGGGGTGCTGCAGCCCCCTTCATTGCCCCACTGCCCACAAATATACCCCCCCCCCAATCTGGGAGGAAACAAGGAGCATCCTGGCCAGAAACAGAGGAGAGACTAAGTGAAGCCCACAGACCCTCTGGGATGCTCTGCCCCCCCCTCCGCCCCCATGGATCCCGTTTCCTCCTTCCCCATTCCAGGCTGAGCGTGAGAATTGCCCCGGTTTGGACGGGAGGGAAGGGCTTTCAGGAGGGGTGGGGCAGATGCAAGGCCCCCCCCCCAGCCCAGAGGGGAGATGGCCCGAGAAACAGACTGCACACCCGGGGGCTTGCCATCGCTTTGGTGAAAGGGACAGAACCGCTGGGAAGTCTCCTGTTTGGATTCAGCTCTTGACGTGGGCAGAGGCTTCTCTTGTCCACCCTGGAGGGAGGCTATTTGGAGCTCAGATGGTCCCGCTCTCAGTGAAGGGACTGCGTTTCAAACGATGGCTTCGAGCTGTGGGGCCCGAGGGGAGAGCAAAGGGGCCCGCTCTCGCCAGCGAGACTTGCTAGCCCACCAAGTGCACCAGTCTCTGGCAAGGTCGCTTTTGAAAAGGCGACCGGAGAGAGGCGCTGATTTTGCACGAGCGCACACATCGCACGGGGCGTTTGCAGAACTTCCGTGCCTGTGAGGCAGGTGAGCTGCCTCGCCTCCTCCTTTGCCCTGTGCAGGTGTGCCTGTGGCCGGCCTGAGCCAGGTGGCGAACAGCGGCCTGGGCAGCTTCCCCTCCCTTGCGCTAAATCCCGGCTGGCCGGCCGGCCGGCAATTTATGGTTGCGGTTGCTGAAACACCTCGAGGCAAAGAACACCAAGAATATCTATTTATTGCTCAAGCCGCATTAGAGAATAGCAAGACGCCACCGCGATGAAACGAGAAAGCACGTCAGGGCAGACGATGCGGCCAGGACGATCAGAAGCACGGCGGAAGCAGCGCCTGGCGTATTTCGCAGCAAAATTAGAGCCCTGCCCGCTCCCCAGCAATTCAGGTGTCCGGAAGGCCTGATGGCTACCTGTCCGGCAGCGAAGGCTGGCTGGGAGAGCGTGGCCCATCCGGACTGGCAGGGCTCGCGTTATCCCGGGATGTCTCTGGCCCACCGTGCCCAAGTCTTGCTGCTTTGAACATCCTGCCTCGCCATTCGGTCCCAACTCCTGCCCGGGGCTCCAGGAAGGCCTCTCCTCGCCTCCGCCAGGTAAGCAGCCACCTTCGGGGCTCCCTCACCAAGGCCCCCCTCCGCGCAGGTGATGCGCTTGTGCCCTCCGAGCCCCTCCCAGCCCCCCTGCGGCAGCCTTTTGTGCCCGCGTGTAAGGGGACATCTTCGCACTGAAAATTTAGCTTATAGCACATATCCTGACCAGCTGGGTAAGCACTCACAGGTTGCGATCAGCACCGTCTCACACAATGCCACGAACACACAACGCGGGGCACATACCCGTGTGCCCTGCGCAGCTGTCCCGGATTGCTTGGGCTGGCATTCCGTTGTCATCCGAGGTCTAAAGGGCGGCACTTGAGTGCCAGCCACTTCTCAAGTCATGGCCTGTGCCGGGAGTTGACCTAAGACCTGGCGTGGTGGCCTCTGTGGTCACAACCACCAGCTCAAAAGCCGGGAGCGAAGAGCCGGGTTCCGGGGGAAGGGAGGCGACTTTGGAGTTGGCCTCTGGAGCTGGCAAAGCCGGACGGTGCGAAGGCTCCCAGACGTCGATCGCTCATCTGAGATTGCTGGCCCGACAATTCCAAAAAGTGGATATATATAAATAAATATATATTACACATAACCAAGAACATTAAGGGCTTTAATAATTCAAGGAGCTCTTAACTATACCCAGCAATTTAAGTTATTGGATTGTTTAAATTACTGAGCTGTTTAAAATACATGTTGAAATAAGTTCAAAAATGAGTGATGGTTTAGGGGGAAGGGCTGTCTTCTACCTGGACTGCAGCTTCCTACAGGCACAGGTGCCTACAGGTGCTCCTGGCCTCTGTGTGCCACCGCAGCTGGGAAGCGAGGCTGTGCACTTCGGGCTCCGAGTTTTCCAAGGGCCAGACTGTTGTCCTGCCGCACCTGGCAGCTTTGGCCCACCAAGCACTGCTTGCACCAAGCAAAATGTCTGGGGATGACGCTGCAGCAAGCGGGGGCGGGATTTTGCGGGGATCTCTCTCGTCTGGGCACACGTGGTACGTTGCAGCTTGGTGGCTCCTTTCCCTCCAAGATAAAACCGGAAGGTTAGGGCCACAATCCAATGCGTGTTTAAACAGAAAAGAAGCAGCAGCTTCCCACGCTGCCTGGGCCATGTTGGAGCTACATGGCTTTTTTCAGTGTAAACATACACCGGATTGTGGCCCGCACATCTTTGTGTAAATGCAGGGCGAACGCCCTGTGTACTTTGGGAGTGGGCAGGCTTGAGATGCGTCACGCAGATCCGTGGGTGAAGGTAATTAGGCCCGGCGCTGTAAAACTCCTGGGTTGTGGGCAGGATGCGTGCTTGGTTGAGGAATGTGACGCCCTGAGATCTTGTGGACGTGCATGAGATCAATTCCACTTCACAATTTAGCTGTCCTTTTGATTTATCTCTCACTCCTGGGCCTTCGTCTGCCGAACCATTGAAGTGCCCTCTCTGAGTTTGTGTGGGGACGCCGGAGCATCCGGGGAGGTTGTCAAGGGAGACGGTTGTTATGTGCCGAGCACCGCTTCCTCGCGGCACCGGACCTGCGAGAGGCGAGCGGCAGCCATGGATCCTGGGCCTTCTGAGCAGCAGGAAAACAGACGCCGCTGCTTCTGCACCACCCTCACCGTTTGTTCTTCGGAAGGTTTTCTCAGAAAAAGGCATCTTTGACAGAAATTAGGACACGCAGCACATGCAAGGCAATTTTAGATACCCTAGTACATAAGATAAAACATGGGATGGTGAAGCACCTACGTTAAGGAGGGGTTCGGCTTAGGGTTCGGCTTATGGCTCAAGCGTATGGAAAGGGAGGGCACCAGGCAGGCCTCGCTGGGGAAGGTGCTGCCCGTTCACGGCTGCACGGGCTGCGGGCAGCTGTAGGCAGAATTTCTGCTCAGCCCTGCCTCGCATTGCGCCCGTCGCTTTTCCTCATGTAAGAATCCCTTGCATCTTCCACATTCGCTAATCGTTTGCATCTTTGCGTATCACCAGCTTCGAGTCAGCTGTTCTTTCTTTCACGGATGCGTTCAAAGCCTGGTGCCGGAGGGGAGCTTTGTGACGGCTCCGAACCGACAGAAGACGAGCACGTGGGTTCTAGATCGAGTCAAGCCCGAATTTCCCCTGGAAGCAAAAGTGGCAAAATGGAGGCTGTCGTACTTTGGGCTCCTCCCGCGAAGGTGAGGCTCCGTGGGGAAGGCAGTCCACAGGCTGGAGGCTGCACCTGCCTGCGGATGGAGGAGGCGATCGTGGGTGCGGGGCTGAGCGATGCATCGCCTGCTGAGGCCGAAGGAGGAGACGCACAGCGCAAGGGTGCGCACAGGGCAGCCGCGGTGCTTCTGCTGCCTCCTGGCAGGAAAACACAGGGGGTGTGTGCCCCCCGCTGCTTCCCGGGAGCCATGGCTCCTCGCTCGGGGCGAGTGGCACAGCTGTTTTCGGCCCTCCTAAAATAGGCCATGAGCCCCCAGTCCCCAAATGACGGGAAGGGATTCCTCCATGCTCTTCACTAGCCAGACCTCACCTGGAAGACCGTGTCCAGTTCTGGGATCCACAGTTGAAGGAAGATGCAGGAAAGTTAGAAAGGGCCCAGAGAAGGGCAACAGAAATGATGCAGGGTTTGGAGACACTGCCCTGCAGGGAGGGATGGAGAGAATGGGGCATGTTCAGCCTTGAGAAGAGGAGACTGAGGGGGGACATGGTATTCCTCTGTAAGTCCCTTCAAGGCTGTCGCAAAGAAGAGGATCAAGATCTCTTCCTGCTGGTGCCAGAGCGCAGGACACGGAATAATCAATTTGAGTTAAAACAACCCAGATTCAGGCTGGACGTCAGGAAACGCTTCCTCCCGGTCAGATCAATGCGACAGCAGGACCACCTGCCCGGAGAGGTGGGGGACCTCCCACACTGGGGACATTCAGGAAGAAACCAGGCAGCCCTCTGAGTGGGGGGGTGTGACGTGGTGTCCTGCAACCGTAGCGGGTGGGACCCGATGGCCTTCAGGGCCCTTCCAGCTCTGCTCCGCTAGGACTCTGTGATCCCTAGTCGTCCGTCCGTCCCGCCCCCGGCCAACACCACTGCCATAAATAACTTCTAACATGCACTGGCCATAGCTGCCTGGACAGGAACTGAAAATATTTTTCTTCTCATGTGAGACCAAATTGTCATCACAGCAAGCAACTCCTCTGTCATGGAAAACAGATTAAATTAAATTATAATCAGACTCCATCTCTTTCCCCCGACCCCGACAATTTCATTACTCACCATAATCAGATACTCTCTCTCCTTCCTCAGGCATGACTGACAAGCAGCTCCATATTTCACCATAAAAATTGCACGCAAAACCCATGTCGCTGGGAATTAATTTTTGTAAGACAATGTTTATATTAACCATTCATTTATTGACTTCTGTTGCACAAGTCAATATCAAAATTTATGGTCCCTTGAGGGACACTCATTGACCTCGGCTTCATCTCATGTCAATATTCCTGTCTTGGGTCAATAAATTTAGACACTGACCTCAGCAGAAGTCAATGAGATTTGCATATTGTTAGAAAGTGCAAAGGTTAGAAGGGCACCGTGGCATTGTCTGGCCGGGAAGCTGGAGGCCCAGCAGCGCGGAGCGTGGCTGGAGAGGTCGGAGAAACAGGTGAGGCTCTCCCGCTCCAGTCCTCGGGTCCCTCGGCCCGGCCACCAGCCCCTGAGCCTCCCCAGGCATGGGTGTTCCCCCCTTCCACCTTTGCTTGGCCAACTCCAGGCCCTTCTGTGCCCCCCGCCTTCCTGCCGCCACTCAACGCCCTCTGGACATCTGCTCCCCTCCCCTCGGTAGGGTGGCCGCTTGTGAGTTGCCCCGAAGAGGTCATGTGTCCGCTGCGGGGAGGACAGGAGAAGCCTCTACTGGACAGAAAAGCTGCATGTGATAATGCATCGGTGCGGGTGTCCAAGGACAGGTCGGACGTGCACATGGCGGGCATGTCACAAGCAGAGCCAGTAGGAGCTGGGGGTCAGACTAGATGGCCCGGGAGTCCCCTTCTGACTCACTCTGTTTCTGTTACTCTTAGTGGAGCCAGCTGGAACTGGGCTCAGACTAGATGGCCCGGGAGGCCCCTTCTGACTCGCTCTGTTTCTGTTTCTCTTAGTGGAGCCAGCTGGAACTGAGGTCAGACTAGATGGCCCAGGAGGCCCCTTCTGACTCGCTCTGTTTCTGTTTCTCTTAGTGGAGCCAGCTGGAACTGGGGTCAGACTAGATGGCCCGGGAGGCCCCTTCTGACTCGCTCTGTTTCTGTTTCTCTTAGTGGAGCCAGCTGGAACTGGGTTCAGACTAGATGGCCCGGGAGGCCCCTTCTGACTCGCTCTGTTTCTATGTTTCTATGCATATGCATCATGCAAATGTAGAGATAACGGCTATCCTGAATGTGAAGGACGGTAGGCCCCACTGCAGGGGAGAAGGTTCGAGCCGGTGAGCCGGTCTGCCTCGCTCCGTCCGCTGTCCAGGCACTGCTGGTGGCCGGGACCCCATTGCTCTCCCGTTGGATGGTGCTTTATTCCCCAGTGGCCTGGACCTTCCAAGAGAGGACAGCTAGAAGATGCAGGATTGCCCCCTCACAGCCCTTCAAAGAGCCCTTCGCTGCATTTCATTTTTGACCTGGAAGAGCTACTTTTTTCGGTGACTGTCCGGCTTCCTCTGCTGGGAAAAGAATGGGTGGAATAGTGTTGCTTTTGTTTTGGATTCCCAGCACTCCAGAAGTTGGACAAGCTTCCTGAGAGGCAATTGGAAGGCCCTTGCCTAGAAGACACGGAGATGTGCCCGGCAGCCACGCCGGCAAAGAAACCCCCTTTGTAATGTGATTGCCCTCGTCGAGTCACAGAAAGCACGCAGACTCTGCCGGCGTAGCAGCGTCTTTTCCTGCCATTGGCCTCAGACGGGCGCTTTCGTTCAGTTTTGCTTTGATTCATAGGAGGCGGATGCTGGGGAAGAGGGGGGGCCTGGAGGAGCAGGGCCGCAGGAGGCGGGGTGTCGCTGCTCTCTGGGGGCTTCTTTATGAGGGGACGCCCACATTTCACGGAGGAGCAAGGAGCTGCCGGCGGCTGCCAGCCACGAGATCTCAGTGGACCTCCCAGCTTTGAGCGGGGCATGGTGCCAAGAGCCCGGCACGGTGGAGCAGGCACCTCCGCAGGCTTGGCGTTCCCCCAGGTGGGCCACTGCTGGGAGGCAGATGCCAGCCTGCGTGCACCTGTGGCTTCCTTCAGGAAGGCTCCTTCACAAGGAGGACCCTGTTGCGCTCTGGATCGCTCAGCCCGGGATCTCGCACAGCCCTGACCGTAGGGGCAAGGGAGGGAAGGGCCGGCCCTGATGCCCAGCTCTTGCCCGACCCCTTGCGAGCTGCTTCCGGCCCCGCTGCCCCTTTGGACGGAGCTTCCCCGCACCTTCTGTGGGCACGGGCTGCCCAGAGGGGCGGTGCCCGGAGCTGCGGCTGCCAAATGCACACGCGATGGACTGCCCGGGACTGTGGCCGCCTGGGCAGATCTGTTCCAAGAGGAGATTAGCTTCTTGGCAGGGGCGGGAAGGCATCCATCTCCCTCGCACCGAGCCTTCTGTAAGAGCGCATTCCTCGGGAAGTGATGGGGAGGCGCTGCCTCTGGAGAGAGCACCCATCGGGCGGTGATTTGGCTCCCGGACGCCTCCTCCCCCAGCCCAGGGGGCGGCAGGATTGTCCTCGCGGCCTTTCTTCTCAGGAAGAGAGGAGGCTGACTGGGACCTGGGTTGGAGGCATCCGTTGGAACCATGCTCCCCGTTTGTACCTTCCAGAACTGATTGTGGACCCAAACGCAATTGGGAGTCTCAGGTTTGCAAGGCACTTCCAAGTTTGCAAAGCATTTCCGGGAGGGGGGGAGGGGGGGCAGAACCAGCCTTCAAAAAACGCCCAAATGTATGAGGAAAAAGGCTTGCCGTTGAAACATGTGCAAAAATGCACTTTGGCCCATGTGCAAAAGCGCGCAAAAGCCACACACAGGTTGAAAAATGTGCTTATGACGCCTGTGACTTGCCATAAGGCAGGATGAGCCCAGGGGGGAAGCATGAGACCCTGGAAGGCATCGGGCCCCACAGAGCTGCCTGTTCCACCTGCCTGCCATCCTGGGACCCACAAGGCAGGGCAGAGGGAGCACCCACGGCGTGCTTTCCCCGGCCGCAGAGGCGCTGCTGCTCTGTCCCCAGGGCCAGCTTCTGGTGGAAGCTTTTGTTTTAGACCCTTCAATTAAAAGGTGTCTCCCTATTTATCCCTGGGACCCAGCAATGAATCAACAAATCTTTACTTGATTGACCTACCGGCTTATTTATTTCAATTCATTTCGCAACTGGGAAGATATTTAAAGTGGGTAACATTGTCACAAAAGCACATACAATGCACAAAGCCATGGTTACGAATATGCAAACGATACACCGGAATGCCAGCAGTGATCTACCGATGCTACTCAAAGTTAGGAAAGGGTGTAAAAGCTATTTTCGGGCCACACAGCCGGACTTTTTGGCTGCTTCAAAAGGCACGTTGCAGAGCGGAGCTTCTGAGTGCCTCCTGCGTTGTGAGCAGTGAAGGGGACCGGCAGACCTCCCTTGG
The DNA here is from genome assembly GCA_023646645.1 of Varanus salvator macromaculatus. Taxonomy (NCBI): domain Eukaryota; kingdom Metazoa; phylum Chordata; class Lepidosauria; order Squamata; family Varanidae; genus Varanus; species Varanus salvator. Next base: position 40,005,866 of record JAIXND010000777.1, on the reverse strand, counting down.
GAGCGCTTGGCAGGCCTCCGCTGGCACGGAAAGGACGCTCCTGCCGCCCTTGTGTCCACCTGCCCCACCTTCTGGGGGCAAAGCTGACCTAGCTTTCGGCACAGACATGCTGGTTCTGAACCGTGTGTCCTCGTTCCAGTTCAACCAGTGAAACTCCAGTGTTGTGCTCGGTGCCAAGGAAGCCCTGGGAGAGAAGGCAGCCTCCAGAAAATAGAAGTCCTGCCTCCCTTGGAAAGCAAAAGGGAGCACAAGCTTGAGCTAGCGAGAGTCTATTGTATTTATTGTTATTAGATGTATATCCCGCTTTTTCATACGAGGCACTCAAAGCAGCTTGTATCATTCTCCTCCTCTGAGTCTCAGCTCATCCCCATAGCGACAGCCCAGACTGGAACCTGGGTCGTCTGAGCCCTGCTCCGTGACACCACACGGGCTCTCAAGCAGAGGCAAGCAGACCGTGCAAGAAGCAAAGAGACGGAGGAGCACATTGCGAACAACATCAAGGCCAACAATAAAGATTTCTTTCAATGTATCAAAGAAAAGGAACTTGCCTGAGAGGCAGTTGGACCACTGGGAGATAATGCAGTTAAAGGATTATCAAAGGAGGATAAGGAGATTGCGGAGCAGTGGAAGGAATTTTTAATATCTCTCGTCACTGCACAGGCCTGCCTGAGCCCAGAATGTAATCAGGAAGCCGCTTTGAGAAACTGAGGCAAAGATTGGAGACAAAAGATGAAGTTCTCAGATTTATGCATAAATTGGTACTAATACATAACTGGATCCAGAAGATGTCCATCCTAGAGTTCTTAAAGAACTCAAAAATGAAATTGCTGACCTTCTTAGAGACATATGTAGCATGTTTCTAAGGTCATCCTCTGTACCAGAAGACTGCAAAATGGCCAACAGAATACCCATTTTTAAAAAGGGTCCCAGGGGGATACCAGAAAGCACAAGCTGGTTGCCTTAACATCTGTTCTAGGTAAGCTGTTTGGAAGCATTATTCAAAATACAATTCGTAAGCATATTCAGGGATATGTGGGCTATCCCTGGGAGGACGGACATCAAAATGGCACACACACTTCTATGCAAACAGGTGGCGGTCAGTGCAAGCAAGTGCAACATGCTTCACGTTGGGGCAAAATGTCCAAACTTCAAGAATGAACCCAGTGGTGGGTGACCCAGGAAGGGATCTTGGGGTAATAGTGGACAGTGGATGAAGAGGCTGAGTTAGTACACAGCTGCCGTGAAAAAGGCAAACGCCATGTTAGGCATAATTAGGAAAGGAAAGGGAAATAAAACTGGCAAGCTTGCACTCCCTTATACCGATCTAGGTGCGACTGCCCTTAGAATCCCGTGCCCCGTTCTGGTCAGCACGCCTGAAATGGGCACCGCAGGCAAACATGCGGACAGAGAACTGAAAATTCCCGGAGGCTCGAGCAAGTACCTCATGAGGAACGGCGGCAACAGCTGGGACTGTTTAGCGGAGGTGAAAAGGGGTGAGGAAGTGGTGGCCTGGCAGAGGTGTTTAAAATGAAGCAGGCTGTGGGGAGACGTTTCTCCCCCTCTCTCCAAATATTGGCACACAATGGGGTCGCCCCGTAAAACTGATTGGTAGGAGAATCAGGACTGAGAAAAGGAAGAGCGTCTTTGCACGGCGCAGCGTAAAACGATGGAACTTGCTTCCGCAGGAAGTGGAGACGGCCACCAGCCTGGGAAGAGGCTGGGCAAAAGCGTGGATCAGGGGACCCTCCGTGGCTGCGCAGCCTGATGGCGCACCGGTTGCTGGGAGGGTGCAGCTGTGCGCCTGCCTTGCTGCCGGAAGGTCCCCTGGGCAGAACACAGGACTGGGCGGCCACAGTCTGGTCCCGCTTGGCTCTTCTGCTGCTCCGTTTAAGTAGCGTGCAGGCAACGCATCCCTCAGCAGCATCCCACAATTTCCGATGCAGGCAGAAGAATGCTTTAGAAAAACATTTTCCCTCCTGAGAGCTTTTCCCCCACCCCCATGCGATCGTTTCTCCATTTCTGCAGGGAAGCGATCCCATGAGGAAAAGGCTAGAAACAGAACAAAAAGGGCCAGATGTTTTGAGACCTCCAGAGCAGGGAGGAATGGGCAGGAGCACCCTCGTCTCTCCCCAGCAGAGTCCTCCCTCTGTTTACGGACCGGTCCAGCCCCTCCTTTCCCCAAAGCAGCGGTCCCCGGATCTGCTTGGAGGCTTTTCCCATCCCCGCCGGTGCTGTGCTCGGATATTGGTATGTGTCGAATTCTAGCTTTCTGCCCTGAAGAACAGCAGAAGAGTCCTGCAGGATTAGACCCCTAATCGAGAACCCGGGGCCGGCCCTATCGTGAGGCAGAGTGAGGAGGGGGCCTCAGGTGGAGGGGCTGGGGGCTGCAGCCGGGGTGGGCGGAGAGAGCTTTTCCTGTGTCCCGCCAGCTGGACTGCTGCTCCGGGCCAGTGGAGGAGGCTGCTGCACCCCCGATGTTCCGGACGGAGTTCCCTGCCCAGCCGTCGGCTCTTTCCCCATGGCACGGGAGGATGCGCCGATTTGGTCTTTGTCTCCGGCTGGACAACTTGGCTGGTCAAAAAACCCGGGAAACCCATGCAAGTGGCCCCACAGACAGTGACTGGCTTTGCTCTGCCGCATCTCTTCCTCGTAGGTATAGGACGGGACCGCACAGTCGGAACGCCGAGGGCACGGATTGCGGTTCACCCTGCCGGGGTGTGGGGGGCAAACGCCCATGGCGCTTGCTTGCTAGGAGGAGGGCTGGAAGAGTTCCCAGGGAGGAAAGGCTCGTGCTCTGGGCACCAGCTCAGGTGAGGCAGAGCGCGTGGCATTTGGGATTCCCTGGGGCCCCCCCGCCACCCCCTCCCCCCGGGGTTTGTGGATGTGGCCCTGCAGAGCCCCCACAGGGAACGCCTGATGCACAGGGGCCACGGTGCGCGCTTGCGTTGCGGAGAGGGCCGAGGGCGCTGGGGGGCTTGCGGCAAAGCGGCCCGGCTGCGCTCGCCCGCCTCCATCCCCGTGGCGGCTCCGCGCCTCGCCCTCTGCGCGGCGGCCACTGGGGGGCATCCCAGCACCAGGCCTGGCGGGAGCCGCCGGTTCCTTGGCTGCCGGGAAAGTCAATGGGATCATTTGTCCGACCCTCCCCAGTCGATGGGCCTGACGCTCGGCAGTCATCGCTCTGATTAAGATGCCACACTTGAGTTAGAGCATCCATTAAGATTTGATGAGTAATTGATCAGATCGGAGCACAACCGGGACGTGTGGCGGAGGGGCCAGGCCGGCGGGGTGCTGGGCCACGCCGCCTCCTCTCTCTCCCGCTGCCGCACAACAGGCCCCGAGCGATCGGCCGTGGGGCGAGTGCGTCCCTCGTGGGGCACGCAACGCCACGAGCCGGACCCCGCGGGCCAGCCCTGTGGAGGCCCCAGCGGGGTCAGCGGTGCTGCGACGGGAAACGGTGCTGTCGTGGGACTGTCCCCCGGCCGCCCGTTCCAGCCCCGTGCCTGCTGCATGGTGTGGGGGGCATGTGTGTGGGGCACCTGGCTCTGAGATGGGGTGCGTGTGAGAGACCCACCGGTCTGGCGCGACAGAGCTTTGCTCTCCAGAGCAAGGCACTCGGCATCTCCTTCTGTCGACCAGCAGAGCCCCCCATGCGCTCCTTGCACACATGTGATCGCTGCCTGGTGGTGTTCAAACTATTTACTGCCTGTGATCTGGCTGGCCTTTACAAATACTCTGGAGGACAAGTCTCTGTATTGGAGATGTAGGAAGCCCAGGCTGAGAAATCCAAGCGTAGCCACGGCTATGAAGAATGATCGTGGCGCGTAATACGAGGCCAAATCTTCGAAAGGACGAGCGTTCAGCTTGGAATGGAAGGGATGCCCCCAAAAGTGGGGATCCCTTCCTGTCTGGGGGTTCAGCAAGATGACGGAGGGTACCACGTGGTCGTCGTTCCTGCAACTGGTGCGTTACTTCGTGCCACCAATTGTCATTCCCGTAGAAAGCCTTGAAATGATGCTACACCACACTCGCACTGGGCCGTTCTGGACAATTAACACTGGGGGCTGGCAGCTGGAAGACCAGAGGAGGGCGGGTGAATTCAAAGAGCCCACTCCCAAAATCTGCCCCACACCGCAACACTCCACAACCTGGCAGTGTGCATCAGGCCTACCGACCTATCCAAGGTACAGTAATCTGACAGGGGTTCAAGTCAGCCAGTCCCGTCTCCCCTACTCTCCTTTCCCCCCTCCACAGGATGCTCAGCAGCCCGCAACATCCTGTGCATCGTGGGGTGGGGGAAACGGCACGCCCAGGCCCTGGTTCGGTCCTTCGGAGCGGCTTTGATCCTTCAAGGCACACACTCATATTTTCCTGCGTGGCTTGGAAGGCCCTGAGCAGGCGGAAGCTCTTTCTTTGCCTGCATGTGGCCCGTTTTGGAACCGTTTCTAACAGGCACTACATGTCCAGGGTTGCTCTTTGAAGGAGCAAAGGGGAACAACAGCGAAATGTTGCAGCTCGGGTGCTCCTGCTTAATGCTCCAGATGCTCCCCTTCCATTTCCCCAGTTTTATGTCCTCCCCCACCATGAATCGGTCGGCATGCTATGATGGCTGAGCGCTCGAGTCATCTCTGCCTTACTGCAACCCCATGCATGGGAGCCCTCCAAAATATCCTATCCATGACAGCCCTGCTTAGCGCTTGTGAATTCGAGGCTGTGGCTCCCTTCATGGAGTCCATCCATTTTGTGCTCGGTCTCTCTCTCTCTTCTTCTGCCTTCGACCTTCCCCGGCATGATTGTCGTCTCCGGTGAGTCTGGCCTTCTCATGTGTCCAAAGTATGACAGCTTGAGTTTCATGCTTTTTGCTTGCAGGGGAAGTTGTGGCTTGATTTGACCGAGGGCCCCTTGTTCGTCTTTCTGTCGGCCCGGGCTATTCGCAAAGCTGTCCATGCTTCAAACACATCCATGTCCTTCCTGTCAGCTTCCTTCACATGCACACTTTGTCACTGGGAGTTCAACAGGGGGCGTGAAATTGGCCGTGGTCTCCAGTAAAACATCCGTACCCTGGATGACCTTTCCCAGTTCCTTCATCACTGCCCTCCCAAGTCACAGTCTCCTCCATATTTCTTGAATGCAGCCTTCGCTCGAAGCCCTCGCTTCGCTTTTATCAGGAGTCACTTCAAGCCACTGCTGCTTTCGGCCAGTCAGATGGCGTCATCCGCATATCTTAAACGAGTGATGTTTCCTCCGTCAGTTCTCACTCCTTCCTCTGGTCCTAACCCAGCGTATGTTCTGCACGTAGCTTGAGCAGACAGGGAGATGAAATGCAACCTTGTCTGACACCTCTGCCCGTGGGAGACCCGCCTGCGCTCCATATTCGGTCCTCACGTTGGCGTCTTGTCTGAGATCCAGGTCCCGCATCGGGACCGTCAGGAGCTGAGGCACCCCGTTTCTTCAGGGCCCCCAGAGCCTCTCGTGATCCACACAGCCAAGGCGTTGCTGTAGTGTACAAAGCGCAGGCTGACCTTCCTCTGAAATCCGCCGGGGCACTCCAGCAGCCGGGGCCTATTTGCAAGATACCTGTTCAGGCTCCAGCTCGGGGCCGGGCATGTCTCGCTCCAGTCAGGGCACTGTTCCTCATTGCAACCCTTTGAGCGTCACTTCGTTTGCGTGGGAAATTATTGCAGTGGTCTGAGGGTCGCTGGACTCTTGCCATTCCTTTCGTGGAGGTTGGAATGTATGTTGAACATGTCCACTCTCTGGCCATCATTTTCCCCCTTCATCTGTTGGCACTCTTTTTCGAAGTTGGATTTTCTGCAGTTTGGAAACGTTCTGTCTTCTCTGGGTGCTTTCTTCTTTGCAAGCATTTCCAGAGCAGCTTTTCACTTTGCCTTCTAATATTCCTGGTTCGTCTTCAGAGGGCCCTGCTTGAAGTCCGCCATCCTTTCATCTCTTCTGGACAGTCATTCCGTATATTCTTTCCACCTCCTCTTTATTTCCTCCAGGTCAGAAAGTGGGTCCCCTGTTTGTCTCTCAGCGTTCCTAATCTAGGTTTGAATTTCCCTTTGATTTCTTGGATATTCTGGAAAAAAACCTCTTGTTTTTCCCCTTCTGTTGTTCCCTTCTATTTCTTGGCATTGATCGCTGTTTATATCCTACCACCCAGTTTTTTTAAAGTTTTCTTTTGGGTACCTCCGCAAACCTCGGTGTCCTCTTGCTCCTGCTGGTCCACCCCCAGTGTAAAGATGATGTAACTTTGGCGGTGTGTGGATTGGCACTTCTTGAGCTGAGTTTGCTTTCAGCATATCCGGTATGAGCATCATTGTTCTGTAGTTCCCCTGAAAAAAGAGCTTATGGTTCAGATGAGTGTTGTGGCTTAAATGAGACTTCTATAAGCTTAATATTTTTGCAAGAAATAGATTATTTGGCTTTTATGAGCCTTTCAGTCCCTTACAGATAGTTAGCTGGTAGTCGAGGGTCTGGATCTAGCCCGAAGCAATTTTAGCTGGACTCTGGAGGATCTGCCAATTTGTAATCAAAGCGCGATGGCAAAGGGGAAGCGCTTTGTTGCCGTGACACAAAGGTGCCCCTGGCGCCGTTACTCCTCTCGTGGATTCTGCGTGAGGCGCTGCTTGTATCTGGAGGCCCTCGCTGGTGATGTTCCCTCTCCAGTCACCCCCCCCCCCGTCCTCAGCCAGGGAGCGAGGGGTGCTGCGAAAGACAGGAAAGCCCCTCGGCGCGACCTGGGATGACCGACTCCCAAAGAGGCAGGGTCTCGCTGTCCTGGTGGTGCCCTCACGCCTAGCCGGCACTGTGTCGTGATGCCGGGGAGCTGCATCCCGCCGGGCCCCATGGTCTGGTCCCCGGGAAAAGGCCCCCCGCCCTTCCACGGATGTTGGGACGCCATTTGGAATGGTCTTCATGGGCCCAGAGGCAGTGTGGCGAGAGTCACCCGTTGCCCAGAATGGTTCCTCTCCCCTGCCTTGCTTGCTTGCTTTATTTATATTATATTATATCCTGTCTTTTCCTTACCAAGAACTCAGAGTGGCCTGCATCATTCTCCTCCTGCTGCTCTCAGTGTTATCCCTACAACAACAACCCTGTGAGGTAGGTTGGGTGAGAGTCTGTGACTGGCCCAAAGCCACCCGAGCAAGGACTAGAGCCCGGATCACCTCGGTCTCATCCTGCGCTCTTAACCGCGACATCACACTGCCTTAAGGCAAGGATGCCAAGGCGGAACATTTAGGACATGGGTTTGGGATGTCTGGGGAGAGGGGCTGGAGCTGCGGGGGTCCCCCTCTTCCCCCCCACAAGTGTGGCTTCACCAGGTGCCCCAGCACCTCGGATGCGTGTGAAATTCCTCCTCTTGCAGGGTCTTTTCAGCTGCATTTCCATGTTAGGGCAGGGAAAAGGCCCCGCCTGGAAAGCTTTTCTCGCAGGGGCCACGGGATGGATGGAAGCTCCTGCGGCTCCTTGCCCGCAGTTCTCGCTCGTGGTCGAGGGCCGGTGCCTGGTCGCTCGCAAGGCCTCGGCGGCGTGTTCCTTATTCACCTCACTTGGCCTCCGGCAGATGCCCGGAGCCCCCGGCTTCTCCTCCTCCACCCAGCCGCCCCTGCAGTTGTGGGTGCTGCCAGGGGACGCTGAGGTCTCCGTGGGGAGGTTGGGAATCGGTGCGAAGACCAGGCAACGGGGCCCATGCTGGTGCCATAGAACTGGCCCCCATCTCAGCCTTGCCCTGCATGCCGCCCCGTGGCCACGCGCTCTCTTTTGCAGAGGACTCCCCTCTGTTCGAAGGACCGTCTTATCCGCTTCTGGTTTGCCGTTAAAGGACTTGTCCACCAGCTGTGCAGGAGCCTGGCCAGGTGGGTCGGGGCAAGGTGGATTTTACTTCCAGGGAAACGGTAGGCCTCATTTCTCAACTGGCACCTTTGCATATACTCTGCCATGTGCAAATCTGATGCAAACCGCTCTTCTGTTTCGTCCTCTTCTTTGGCGATCCATAAGTGGCCACCCAAACTTGCTCCAGGCATCTTAGACTTCAATTCCTCTCTTTCCAAGATGGTTTGGCCAGGAATTCTGGGAGCTGTAGTCCGAAACATCTAGGACTTCCAGCGGAAGAAGGCCGTCCTTTACACACCGCAAGAGCAGGGCAGCTGTGGAAAGTCCAGGGGCAGCTGCAGACACTCCCGTGGCTTCTCTGGAAATTCGGCAAGTGCCGCTCACTTTTAGGATGTTTCGCTTATGCTTGCTATCCATGCTGCCAAATGTCACGCTGAGCCGGCCCGAGGGGAGGCACTGATTTTGCTAGCCTGTCCCACCCGTGGGGTGCCACATGTCTTTGTTCCACCGTCTGCTCCCTGCCGGAGCAAGGGGCACCTCACCTTCCTACCAAAGCGAGCGGCCGGGATCCAAAGCCCACCAAGCCGTTCTGGTCGAAGATCCCATCAGCGCCTCTCCCCATCCCTGGCAGGAGAGACCCCGCAGAGGCAAGGGGGCTCCCCTTGCACGACAGCCCGGATCTGCTGCCCGAGGAAACAGGCGAGCAAGCGGGGTTTTCGAAACCAGCTGCCCACACTCTGTTCCGTTCTCAGAAAAACCAAGAGCGGCTGAGCATCAAGATCTTCAGGCACCAGAGTCCCTGGATGCATGTCTGTCCAAAAATCTCTCTGGCTTTTTGCTAAAAACTCTTCCTGTCAGGATTTTAAAATAGTAACTACTGAACTCCAGTCCTCCACCATCTTCTTTGATTAAGAGTTTGTGAAAGATTTCCAAGACTCGAGGCTAAGGTTTGTTCGAGCAATTAAGCTCGTAAGTTTTCCAGACTCCTGTATCAACTAACTCCATGCAAAACTTGTTTTCTTTCCAAGCTCTCCTCCTCTTCCTTCTTAATTGTGTCGTTTTCCAGATGTTGCCACCCCTAGCCCTGCAGGAAGGGCAGGCTAGATAAAAAGCAAAATAAGAATCCAGGCAGCAGTTCTGCCACCAAACCGTGTCCTGCAGCACAGAGATATTCCTGGGACTTGGACGGCCGGTTTTCTATTGTACGGCTCCGATGGCATCATCTGGACCCCTCCTCCGAGCCAGGGCTAAGTGAGTATATAAATACGCTCGGTGCACACCTATTGCCACGGAGGCACTCAAGACTGATTGATTTCCGACAGCAAGCAGGCGTTGGAAGGAGCTAGTCCATTACAACTGGGAGAGCTGCCTGCAAGAAAGAGCCTCTGATGGAACCTGACAGTTGGCGAGGATAGAAACAAAGAAACAGGGTGAGCCAGAAGGGGCCTCCCGGGCCATCTAGTCTGACCCGTGGCTCTGGCAGCTCTGCTCATGACGTGCCCACCATGTGCATGTCCAGCCTGTCCTTGAACACCCTCACCGATGGGGCCTCAGCCACCTCCCGTGGAAGCCCCTTCCACCCCCTCGGGGTCCTGACTGTCAGGAAGTGCTTCCTGGCATCCAAACTGAACCTGGGTTCCCTGAGCTTTGCTCCTTTGGAGCACGTCCTGCCTTCCTCTGCAGGGGAGAACATAAGTGACAAGGGGAGGATGTACGTGACAAGGCCTTCCCGGCATTATACTGATTGGACAGCCCTGGCGTGTTGCATAGGGATGAACACATGTGTGTTCGTGCAGAAATGAACACACGAGTGCTTGCGCAGGAGTGCAAACACCTGTGCTTGTCCTCTGCACACCCGAATCCTCTGGTGCATCTCCGCTTAAGGGACTGCACTGAAAGACGGACGGGCTGTGCCTGCCAACCGCCATCAGGGCTGGGGGCAGTGGGTGCGTTGGCCCAAAATGATCCGAAAAGGGTTTCGTTGGAACAGGCCTAGAGGCAGAGCTGGGAAACCCAGCAGAACATGGCCATCCGTATGGACACCACGTCCACATGGTGGGAAAGCTCACAGCAGTCGACGGGGAGGCTGAGAGGACAGAGAAAGGGGGTGCCTGGGTTTGGATAAGACGGCTGAGGCAGCGCTTCTGGGCTCTGGAACCCAGGAAGGGGTCTGTACCAGGCGCCGGGTTCTGGTTCGAGGGCAAGGCGGCAGGCTGGGAGGCCAGGTTCCTGCCGAGCCGAGCCGGGCTAGGGAGGCTCAGCTTTCAGGTGTGGCGGTACCATGGACAGCTCCATCAGGCGCCCCAGCGGAAGACTGGCGCGCACCAGGGTGACTTCCCGGCCTGCCGACTGGGTTGGCATGGCCACGCCCCAGCACAGCTTCCCTGGACAGCTCACGGACACCAAGAATAACAAGCAGTCTTAAAATGCAAAATTCAATAATGGAAAGTAACAATGCGGGCCATAAAATGCAGCATAAAAACACGCCTGAAATAAAACCAATTAGCAATAACACTTAGAATTATGCTATGGCTAAGTGCTATGAAATAACACTTTCAGGCTTTGGAAGGGAAAAGTTTGGTGCAAGGGAGACCATACGGAATGGACCCGGTGAGGCCTTTTCGTAGCCATGGCACCACGCCGGGGCATGCAGTCCGGGAAAAAGAGCCGAAGCCCTCGATGGGCGTACGCAGGAGAAGGCAGTTGCTTGGGTAACCTCATTGCAAATGCAGGTGAGCCAAAATTCAGCAGGAGACTCATTCTGAAATATTTCTTTTTTCATCCCCTGGCTCCAGAAAAAGAAAGCCCCTTGGCAGCTCTCTACCCTCTTTCTTTCCTGGGACAGCTCCCGGTTGCAAAAGCTTCGCCTCCGGTGGCAGCAGCTAAAGGAGAATGCAAGGCGTCTGACGTTCCAGAAGGCTTTGTGGGAGAACCTCTGGAGCTGGCGTGGGTGCGGGCCGAGCAGCCGGGGAATGGAGGCCGGAGCGCAGGATCTCAGGGCTGGAGGAGAGCAAACGGGGACTCCCTCTGTCACCCCACTAAGGAGCACCCTTCAGGCTGTGCCACATTCCCGGCCACGGACACAAGGACGGTTCTTCCTCCACATGAAGGCGCATTTAGACGGCCACAGCGATTTCTGACGTCATGGGGAGGCTCTTCTGCGAAAACACAAAGCAGACAGAATTCACTCTTTGCTGCTTAAATCTTGCGAGCTCATTTGTATGAGCCGTATCTTTTTTTTGCATAGTTTGGAATCTGGATTTTCAGCTTGGTATTTGAATAATTCCTTCTAAGGACAAGTCTGTGCCTCTAGCAGCTTACAATTTGAATGTCCAATGGGGAGAAGATATGGCAGAGACTGGGAAAGGACAGGGTCATGGCGGGACGCAGCAGAAGTCTTCGAGGGAGGACCCGCTGGGTCTTTGAAGGGAGTGCTGAAGGTGAAGAGCGGGGAGGGGGTCAGATGGGGGAGCACCAGGTGGGGGACGGATGGTTTTGGGGGCTGGAGTTTTGGCCGAGAGGGCAGAGAGAGGAAGGGCAAGATTCGCACCAAAGCACATGGGAGAAACGACCTTTTTGACCACTGGCTGGCTATGGCAGGGAACAAAGTTATTAAACAATTACAGAGGAGCAATTAAAACAGCTACAGGGCAAGGATGTCTGTCTGGTGTGGCTGGTGAAGCGCATGTAGACTGATCCAACAAGAAGGCAGCCACGAGCCGCCACACCGCCCTGGAGATGTGAAGCCCCAGCCGGCATGGAGAGGTCTGTGTAGAAACCGACCCCTTCAGAACCCCTGACAGGCCAGATTAATTTCGGCCATTTTCGGGAGAGGGACGTCTTTCTGGCCAGGAACTTAAGAGAAGTTGCCTCATGATAACCCGCACAAAGACAGAAAGATGGAACTCTGACTTGAAAATCAATGACGGAAAAGATAGGCTACATCATCAAAATTATATTAGTCTTTAATCAATCAATTAATTTTAAAACATTCCAGTTATTTAAGAGGGGGAGGGACTTTCCTTAACAAGGGCTGATCCCCCAATGACTTTCTGAAATGACCGTAACCTGCCCCGTTTTCGCCCCGGGAACCGGTGCCACCGACTCGCTGTGCAGGAACAATTTACTGGCGTAATGTTTCCCTTCCTATCGAAAAACGTGGGGGAGGAATAAAGGGGAGGTGGGTCGGGAAGGAGGCCTGCTGAGGTGCTAGAAATGAATTGCTGCATAGATATGAATTTTGATAGCTAGTCAATAGCCTCCGTCCATTTCAATTAAAAAAGAGCCGATTTCTCTGGGGCCAAACGGGCAACATTTCAGAGCCCATAAAAAGTGAACAAGGAGGAGGTGCAGCCGGACTTCGATTCCCTCCTCGCATTCCCCACACCCGGCTGCCGCTGCGTTTCTCTTTCCTCTGCCTTTTCCTGTTACTGACCTTAATTCTTAGCCAGGAAATCCAGAGGCTTTTAACACTTTATGCGCTGGGCCATGCGCATCCCGCAGGAGGCCTGGCTTGCGATGGGCCCCGTGGCGGGGTCCTGGCAGGACTGCGCGGCCTGGGACCCACACGTTCTTGTGGCCAGCATGCCTTAGGACCCCTGGGGTCTGGAATGGGCTTCCACGGGAGGTGGCTGGAGCCCCACCGGGGAGGGTGTCCAAGGACAGGCTGGACATGCACATGGTGGGCGTGCCATGAGTGGAGCCGGCTGGAGCCGGGGGTCAGACTAGGTGGCCCTTCTGACCCACTCCCTCTCTTTCTGTTTTCAGCTCATGCTGAGGCTGTGCCACTCCTGAACCTGTGTCTGGGTGCAGGGGCGGATTCGACCAGCAAACTGTTCAGCTGGTTGTCCTCTGTGCCCTGCTGCCAAGGGAGGCACAAGCTGGGGAATTCTCTCCCAGGCCAGGTTCCAGTCTGATGCCTGCGGACGTGTTGAGGCCCTCCGTCAAGACATGGTCGTTCAAGCGAGCGCCTGGGGGCATCCAAACCGTGGCAAGTGCTTCTCTTCTGATGCTGTTTTTCAAAGGCTGGTTTTCTGTTGTGCGAAAAGGTGCGCTGAGGCTGGCCAACTACTTGGGGATCCATTTGAAAAGGCGAAAGTGGCATATAGATTTATAAATGAACACATCTATGCAAGGGACTCAGGGCTGCATCCCCAGGCACCCAGAGGTAAAAAGCCCCTGGACGGGCAGAAACGGCCAAGATGTGAGCCAAAAGCCACTCGTGGGGCTAGCGAGCGTGTGTGACGTGTGCAGAACCGTGGAATGCGTTCGCATGCAAGGACAGCCCTGCTGGGTCAGACCAAAAGTCTGTTCAGCACAGCGCTCCGTACAGGGTGCCCCCAGGACCCCTCCGGCAGGATGGGTGCAGGCCCTCCACCTGCCCAGCCCCTCGGCAGCTGGGGCATGCAGGCAGGCCGCCTCTGGGGAAGGAGGGAGCCGTGGCCCACAAGGCTAGTGGCCACCGAGAGCCGCCACCTCCTCCTCCGTGAATTTGCCCAATCCCCTTTGAAATCCCCCCAGATCGGTGGCCATCACCGCTTGTCTGGGGACTTTGGGGTTTATGCACAGTCAGAAGGAAATTAAAGCCTGGAAGTACCAAACGGGGTGATCACATTATTCACAGAGCCGTTAACACGTGCGCGGTGATAAAAATCCTTGGTCACAATTCAAGCCCCTGGTGACAGAATTAAACTTGTTGATGAATTTTAACTGCTGGGAGGCTGTGGAGTTAACATGCCTTTTGGACCTTAGATTAATGTGAGACGCAGACATTTCGGGAGTGGAGAGTCCGAGTGGCAGAAGTCACCTGGGCATTAAAAACTTCCTTCAGGGTTGGGCTGCTTATGTCCCGGGATGCTGCGATACACAAATCAGGCAATTATGCTGGCGTTACTGCCTTTGGTTTAAAAACCCTTCTCCCTGTGGAATAGCCGCACCAGTGGTCAGACACGCCTGTCACCCACAAAAACACAGACACACTGGGCACCCCCCCCACACACACACGCTTTACTATTAAAATGAATATTTAAAGCCCATCGCCATGAAGTAATGCATGAAGAGGGAACAGGTAAATCAGATGGTTAAACCAGTAACGTAACATTTAGCAGTGATATTCCTGACCGTGAAATAAACTCAAGGTTAGACAAGGGATAAATCATGCAGCGAGAGACGGAGAGAGACCAAATGAAGGAAGCCAAGAAATTATCCAGTGTACATCAAAATGTTAACATGGTTAATTTTCCCAGACCAGGAAATGGCTCACAGCTTTAAGGTGGGAAATTAAGCTCATGCGGGTGAAGAATATGAGAGCGAAACGACCAGAGGGGGAAGATCGAGGCCCGGATTATATTTGGAGATCAGCAAATTGAAGCAGGGGTGGGGGTGGGGTGGGGATAGAGACTGGTCTGGAAAAAACGTGCCCCCACCCATGCGATAGACTGTTAAAGAAAAAAGCTGGAATTTGCTGAATTTTTACTGGCAAGTTTTCACAGGAGACATTTGTAGCTCTCCTTTATACTTCCCCGACTTCTTTTTTTGTGATTATGGCATTAAGAGCTCCTTAATACAAGCTGTCCCAAGGTGGCGGCCTCCGGATGCTTTGGACTACAGTTCCCATCATCCCCATAACCAGAAACACAGAGGTCTGACAGGTGTACTGACAGGGGCCGTTGTTCATTCAAGCACAGCAGCCAAAACCCGAATAGAGCCAGTCTAAATATATTATTGTTGAATGGAATCACTGTCATTATTAAATAACATTTCAGTGAAGTTATTGAATTTAATATGTGTCATAAAATAACATTTGATGTTAAAAGGTATTTGCCAACCATCCATCCTCGTGTTTTTCAACCCACTGACTGGAAAAGTAGGTGTGGATTTATTTCTTGGTAAGAAATTGCATTGAAAGTTGACCCTCGACTTTTTTCCTCGCATTTCTGTATTAAAAAAAGGTCACGGTTTCTTTTAAGTGGGAACGTCAAAGATGGCATTTCTCTGTGTTATTGTATTTTTATGCTTTTATGTCTTGTTTTATGAACTTCCCAGAGGGTTTGGCTACAATGCAGTGTAGCCATAAATACAGACATGCGCGAAACCTATCAGAATTTGGTCGAATGCAACGATGCAGAACAGGTTGATTAGCGTGAAAAGATTTTGAGCACTCGAGCCCATACTGGAATGATGGGCGTTGTGGTCAAATGGCAGGACCCCAGGCTGGGCAAGTCTGATGCGTGTCAAGGATGCAGTGACAGGCAAGCCAGCGGCATGGAAGCCGGCAGAGCGAGCCAGTGCATCTGTAAAAAGAACAAGCGGGAAAAAAACCCAGTGCACTTTCCTGTCTGAAAGGGTTATGGAATGGCTGCCGGAGAACACAAGTGACTTTCCCCCAGATGTTTCCAGGTGTGGGCTGCAGCTGTTCTGGGGTGACAGGTCCCTGAAGGGTGTTCCCTTGTGGGACATTTTTAATGGGGTTGCCTGCCTGCCTGCCTGGGCTGAGCGCGTCTGCCGGCCCCACCTGGGCCGCGGCGGCCTCCGTGCGCATCGCGGCTGTGCCTGGCGAGGCCGGCATGCTTCGGCTGACAAGCCTCGGGCGCCCAGGGGACCCGAGGCAGCCGGGGAGGAGGACGCGGCTCCCCCGGGACCAGGGTGGGGAGCGTGCCTGGTGCGTGTCCCCGGGCCTCTCTCGCTGCGCACGCCTGTCCTTGGCACGCATCGTTGCACCTGCAGAGGAGACAGATGTGAAGGGAGCATTTCGAGCGGTGTTGCTCTGGCGAAGAAGGAAGACGCAAAGATTCAAAACCCTGGTTGGGTTTCCTCGGTTGACCGTCCAGTCGCTGGCTTTCTGTCGGAGTCTGCCAGCACCTCTCTCGGCCTTTCCCCGACCCGATGACCCCAGATGTGTAGGACTACAATCCCCACCATGCCCAGCCACCATGGCCTTGAGGCGAGAATGAAGCAGTGAAAACATGGTCATGGGGGGATGTTAGCCCTACTCTGGGAAGCGCAAATGGATCTTGGTGGCCTTGGAGGTGTGGGTCTTGCTGGCAGGCACGTCGAGATGGGTTAGTTCCTGCAATGGGCCTGAAAATCCCCCCTGCAGCGATGGATCCAGATGTTTGCTGAGCGTCCTCAGCAGCATCTGTCTTTCTGCAGTCTGGACCGTTCCCACATGCTATTTAGTTCTGGTTCCACGTTAACCTGCATTTAAAAGAGAAAGCCCTCCCCAAACAGGTATACAGATAATATGTCAATACATCTACAAATGTATATTTTCTTCAGCATAAACGTGTAAATGTGCATTTTCTCTTAAAATAGAAATCTCAACACATGCTTTGATGCATTTAACTAGCTGGGTACTTTGCCACAAATTCAGAAAAGTGCAAAATCCAATGGATTACTAAATTCTGATCCACATATGCAGACTCACTCATTTTGCATAGGAATCTGCAAAGATCCAGTTCCTCAAATACCATATTTTTTGCTCTATCAGACTCACTTTTTCCCCCCCCAAAAGTAAGGGGAAATGTCTGTGCGTCTTATAGAGCAAATCTGTGTGTGCAGTAAGTCTGTCAGAGGTGCAGCCCATGGGGAAGTGATGGGGAATGTGCCTGTGATTATGTGCCCATTTGATTCAGAATATTTTTTTTCTTGTTTTCCTCCTCTAAAAACGAGGTGCGTCTTATGGTCAGGTGTGTCTTATAGAGCGAAAAATACAGTATATCGACACTTGTGCTCTCTCATAATCTGGCAAAAAACCCTTAGAACCAGTGGGCATTTTAAAATCTATTTCCTTGCACGGCTGTCCTATCCACCCAGGAGAACGGACTCTCAGCATATTCCAGTTTAGCCACGCAGAGCTCCAGGTCCTGGGTCTTCAGCCAAGGGGAGCTTAGGCTAGATTTAGGGTTCTTGAGGGTCCAGCCAAAAGCTTGGCACTTTTTCCGAGTAGCATTTGCTCAGTAAAAGTTCTTCTCGGGGGGGATTTACTGTCATAATTAATAGGTTATGATTAGGTCAATAACTTTCATCAACCCGGCCAGGAGGGAACTTATTAATGAAACTGTAAAACAACATAAACTCTGTGATGAAGATAGGACGGTGAATTTACAACTTCCCAGAAACCCTAATAACTAAAGCGACAATTTACAGGAAGCAAAATGAACCGGTCCCCATAAAACACAACCAAAATTATGCCCCCCTCTCCAAACAAATTAAAAATGGTTAAGTGGATTCCCCAACTGAGTTGGGGGAATTGGCTCGGGAGAAACGTGTTGGTCCTCTCTGCCTAGAAAGGAGAGACCCTTCGGAGGGAGCAGCGGTGCTGGCGTCGTTTCATGGACTGGGAAGAACGTGGGGGGGCATGAGGGGGAGGGAGGGAGGGATGCGGCACCTCATGACACTCTCACACCAATAATTTCCACTGAGCTGAGCTCCGATTGCAGCATGCGCATGCCTTCAGGGAGCCGCAGTGGCGAGGGCTGCGGGATTGCTCCTGCGGGTGGAACCGGGGTCTCCCTGCTCCAGCACCCTGTTGCCAAGGGGGGCTATCCGGTCCTCTCGGGGGAGCCTGCAGGTAGCAGAGGGCCCCTCCCGACCTGCCAGCTCTCCAATTCTCCCAGCCAGCGCTCCACCCCACATGCGCACCCTCCATGCAGCGGCTAGGGAGCCTGCTGAGCCACTGAGGGGCCAGACGGCTGGGGAGAAAGGCGCCGGGCCCCCTCCCCTCTGCCCGGCTTCCCTGAGCTGCGCCGCTTTCTGGGAGGGGGACGGTGGGCGAGCAACCACGCAGCCACGTGCGACGACGTGTCCCTGCCTGCCACACCGTAGAACCCGGAATAGCAGGGTGCGGAGGGGCCCCTGGCCACTCAGTGCAGGTGGCGATCTGGTGTGGCCCCGAGGGGCTGAAATTTGGCCGGCTGTGCCTGGATGGGGGGGCTGGTGATGCAGCAGCGCTCTTCGGGCTCGGCCGGCTGCAAGGGGACCGCGTTGGCCGGTGGCCGGGCGTCACGGCACAGGCGGGGCCCGTTGGCGTCAGCTGCGAACACTTTGCCGGGGGGCCCGGGGGCTCTTCTGCCTGGAGCAGGGACTGGAGCGGGCGTCAGCAAAAGGGCGCCTTTCCCCTGGGTGATAAGAATACGAAATTCAGTTCAGGATAATGCAGCTCTTATTTTGGGTACTGTGCGGCCTCTAAGGGTTTTCAACCTTCGTTAATCTCCCGGAGAGCTTTGGTTATTGGGCATATGAAAATGAGCTGCGCAGGCTGGTCCTAGCGGGCCCCGCGGTGCTTCAGGGGCAGCTTCCCTTGCGGCCTCATGATGCCGACGCCAAGGCCTGCCCTTCTTGTTTCCCCCCTGCTGGCTAAGCTAGCGCAGGAGTTTAAAAGGTGGGATGCTTTCTACTCCCCCTTGTTGTCCGATGGATTTCCTCCCTCTCTAGCAGGCAGCACACTTAATTACAGTTATAAGGACACAAGAAAAGCCCGGCTGGACCAGACCAAGGGCCACCCAGTCCAGCACTCGGGGCACACGGTGGCCAGCCAGCTGCCCACGGGCCCCCTGGCAGGATGGGGGCAGGACCTCCGCCTGCCCGGCTCCGCAGCAGCCAGGGCATGCCGGCGGGCCGCCTCTGGGGAAGGAGGGAGCCGTGGCCAGCAAGGCCGGCAGCTGCTGAGTCTGCCCCATCCAAAGCCTCTTCCCAAGGCAGCAATCCCACAGTTTAATTCCGCGCAGTGCGAAGGAGGACTTCCTCGGACCCATCCTAAAGCACGGGCAGAGCTTAACCAGAGAGCTTTCTGCTTCTCTCAGGTTCGTTAACCGAACAGGCCAGGTGAACTGCACAGTCCCCAAAAGATCAGCTATATCAGGGAGGTTTTGGTTGTTAAAAAATGGGCCAGTTGTGGGACGCACCTTCTGCCCCGGGAAACAGGAGGACTTAAGGAAGGGCAGCCGCTCCATCCAAGGGACGCCGTGCAACCTCGGCCAGGCCTTGTCCATCCTGCCTGGCACGTAACTTGCTCTATTTACATGTTTGGCACTAAACTTATTGTCTGTACTATAGATTTTGATGCCCGTGAGTTTTACATACAAGTTATGACTTCTTATAGTGTCCACAATTGCATGATGCTTATCTTTCAGGAAGGACAGGGGGGATCTGGGTTGCTTTTGACGATGCTTTTTAAAAAAGGAATCACAGAAATTCATATCTGACTTTTTTCTTCTCCATTTCAAGGGAGCCTCAGCACCTTGTTTTCAACTGTCCCCCTCCCCTCTGGGGAATCTAAGATGGGGAGAAACCTTCTGTGGACCGACCCCAGGGCATGTGGGAAGATTCACCTGGCCATACCTGCGTTTTTGGGCTGCTCCGGGAACAGGGCCTAAAAGCAGCAGGAGTAATTCTTCCCTCCAGCACCAACAGGGTTCACCCTTCTGTATCATTGCATATTTCAGAGCAATTGAAATTCAGAGTGTCCAGCAGCATCCAGTGTTTTTACTGGTCAGTTCTGGAATATAAATGCAGATTAGAACAAGTGAAAAGATACCATTGCATATCTTAAAAGTAAATTATGATACAGATAAAAACTTTACTGCATACATAAAAGTAAAATATTACCTGCGAGATATAGATTTTGGCTTTTTTCCCCTCCTGTGCCCACCCTGTCATTGCTTCCTGAACACTTTTAATCTCTCAATTCCAACATGTTGAAATTGTATTAAAGAGATCATTTCTCCCTCAACAGTTTTAAAAAATAAATTGACACCCTGAGTTGCACACTGCACACTGAGCTGCTGTGGATGCCGCCATGACAGATGAACGCCATGGGTTTTGTTATCACTGCTTGCGCTGAGCTGTGTGCGAGCGCCATTGAAATGAATGGAGATCCGTTTCCATGGGGCCGATAAAGGAACACTCAAAATATCAGGCTCCGGTTTTTCAGCCTGGATCAAGACCCAGAAGGTGCAGGATAAGCAGGAAAGGGGAAACAAGGTCAGCGTGGGCCGTGCCGCAAGGTCCCGGCAACCTTAGCTCAGTGGGCAGGTGTGAGCAGGGGTGGAGAAGATGCAGACTGAATGGTCCTCACCACGGGCACCGCGGAGCAGCGCTAGCAGGCTCAGGCACTGGTCAGTTGACCGGAGAATCCCTGCAGCTCCCCTGAGCGGCACGGCTGGTGCCGGAGATGCAACGGGCGTACCTGTGGGACTGTCCGCCTGCACAGCTGCCTGAGCCGGTCTTCGTGGCCGCTGCCCAGGCCCCACTCAGCAAAGGGCGCTGGCCTGGTTCGTCTCACCAAATTGTAAGTGGCGGAATCTCGCTATCGCTTAACGAGCACGCCTGCACACAGCGAGATCCTTGAGTCCTGGAGTAAAATCAGCCCAGGGCACTACTGCTCATGCGCTCCACGGCTGAGTTGCATCCCTTGGGAAGGCACGAGCCCCGCTGAGGTTCTTCCCCGGCCTTCCTCCACATGCCCCGGGGGCTCTGCCCGGGCAGACGGTCCACACGCAGCCGCAATGGTGCTTTGCGTGGGGCTGCCTCTGCATGCGTGTGGCTGGAGGAATCCCGCGGAAGCGCGTGGCGCACCATCTGGAGGGGGAGGGCTGTCCATGCACGCCCCCGCTTTCTGGGCACCCAGCGTGCTCTCCACCACCCACTCTGTGAGAGTCAATAGCCCCCCCCCCCCCGTATCTCCAGCCACTTTGATGAGCTGCGCACCCATGAAACCTCTCCCATTTTGGGGAATGAACCCTGGGGACACCACGGAGCACGAGGCACTTGGGGCACTCTGCCTTCACAGCACTCCGGCCCCCCGTCCAGGGCCCACAGTCAGGATCGGGGCTGCTCTGGTGGCCAGGAGCAGAGCGACCACCACCAGCGTATTTGCAGGGTCGGCCCCCAGCCCTGCGGGAGCTCTCAGTCTGCGGACGAGCACAGCTGGGAGTCCCGGGGAAGAGCCACCTGAGAGCGGCCCTCCCCGCAGGACTGGCCCCAGCAAGGTGGGTCCACCTGCAGCTGCAGCGCCGCCTCCACCTTGCCCGGCTGTTCCTGCTCCCGGCTGCATTCACAGGTGCGCCTGCTTGCTGCTTTGCCTGCATCCTGACTCTCCGTTCCTGCTCCCGGTTCCTGCTGCGGCCCCTGCCCTTCCACGCTGCCCCGCTGTCGGGCCTGCCTCTCGCCTGGCCCAGGCCCTGCCTCACCTGCATTCCTCGCCTCTCCGTGTCGCCTCAGCAAGGCAGGGCTCTCCCAAGCTGCAGGGCAGCCCGTGCCTCTCGCCTGGCCCTTCCTGCTGCCGCGTGTGTCTTGCCGTGCCGGGTCTCCCACCCTGTGATCCTGCCCAAGGCCCCTCTGTTCGTCCTCCTGCTGCTTGATCTTTGGCTTGCTCCTGACCACGACCTGGTTCGGCCCTCATGCGTTCTTCTGGCTCCTGACCCCCTTCTGGCTCCTGAGCTCGGCCTGCACCATGACTATGACCTGGATGGCCATTCAACCCTGACTTTGGGCTCTGCCTTGCCTGAAGTTTCATTGTCCTGGTGCAACTGCTGCTCTTGACTTGACTCTGGCCGCCAGCATCCCTGCTGCGAGCCCCGACACCCCGCAGCTCTGGAGGCACACCTGCATTCAGGGCAGCCGCACAGAAGCGGGCGGGTCCGACCCAGCGGAGAGCTGAGCCCGGGATCGTCCCTGCGCTGGCATAACGGAGCCGAGCAACGGCTCCCAGCGGTGCTCTCGAGCAGCTGCCAGGCATCTCAGTGGGGCTTGCGCGGGAGAACCGGTTCCTCCCCATTAGCACATGGCGGGTGCCAAGGGGGCACCCAAAGCTCTGCAGCTGGGACCGGCTCCTCTCCTTCCCCGCGTCTCTGCCTCCCCTCCCTGCCTCCCTCCCTCCATGTGCTTATCTGACGAAATCACCACATTCATGGCCAAATTGAAATGAAATGCAATTTAGTTCCCGTTCTGCTTTCAGTCCATCACCTCGCCGGTCAGTCCCGGAGGATCAGCTAACCTAATCGCCCGATGGCGGTAACTTCATTAGCGCTGCCAGCCCCCTCCCCACGTTTCTGCTGCGCGCGGCAATCGCAAACCGCGGCCGATGCCCCTCGGTGGGAATTACTGGAAGGAAAGAGTTTGGAAGAATTTCTCTGTCTCTTCTTTGTGTGTTTGCCTGTTCAGCAGTTCGTTTGCTTTCCAGGAGCGCTGCCTGTTATTACCTTTCTGGCAAACGCTCATTTATTTCCTGTTCCTTTTTCTCTACCGAGGGAATAGGACAGTATTTCTTTCTGACCTAGAGGAGAAGGGAAGGGGGATCTGAAACAAAGAGAAGGGACTTGAACATGTGGCCAAGCCGGAGGTGGGCCTGGCCAGGAATTGGAGCTCCGTGGGTGACTTTGAGAGAGTCCCTGCCTCTTGTCTCACCTTCTCTGCAGGACTGACCAGAGAATCGAGGGAAGGGCCACGTTCCCCGCCTTCAGCTCCTGGCCAAACAGGCCAGCGGCAAGGCGAACGGGTGAGTGAAGGCCCTGGACAACCTCACCAGGCTGACAAGGCTCTTGAGCCGGGCCGCGCCAGCTGGATGGTCGTTTCCTCCAGAGTGGCTCAGTGGTGGTGGGCTTGGAGATCCAGGTTCTAGTCCCCAGGAAGTTTGCTGGGCTGCATTCGTCTTGCCCCTGATCCTAAATTTTACAGTAGGTAAGCTGTGGGAGAGGCACATCAAGCGTTTGGAATTTGGGGGGCGGGTATCTTGCTGTTATGGACCATCAAGTCATCTCCGACTTATGGAAACTCTGTGAATGGAAGCCCTCTGAAATGCCCTTCCTTCACAGCCCAGCTCAGCTCTTGTAGCGTGGAGGCGGAGGCTCCCCCTGCAGGGTCCACCCATCCCTCACCTGGCCTTCCCTCCTGCTTCCACCTTCCATTTCCCCAGCACGATGGTCTTCTCCTTCGCATGATGCGCCCAAAGGACTCCAGGCCCAGCTTTGTCATTTCCGCTTCGAGGGGCACCTCTGGCTCCACTTGATCCGGGACCCCTCGCTCCCCATTCCGTCAGCCCAGGCTCCTCGCAAAGGCCGCCTCCGGCACCGTGCTTCGAATGCGCCCGGCCCTCTTCACGGCCCAGCTTCCACACCCGCACACAGCAGGCAGGAACACAAAAGTCCGGATGATCTCGGCCTGGGGCTCCACTGGAACAGAAACATAGCAATCCAGAATGGGTCGCCTGGGTCATTTAGTCTGACCCCTGGCTCCAGCTGGCCCTGGTTTCTTTGCTGCTGCCCTTCCAAGTCCCGTCATCTCCGCATTTCTTGGCTGCAGCCTCTCTCTGGATTGATCACAGAGCCAAGGGATGCAGCATCTCCCACAATTGGTATTTCTTCACGGTTGACGGTCAAGTTCTGTAATTCGTCTGCGGCCGTGAGTCTGGCTTTCTTGATATTCCGCCGCAGTCCTGCGTTTGCACTTTCTTGTTTCCCGTCCATCAGGAGTCCCTTCAGGTCATTGCAGGGGAGGGCAGGGGAGAATAAACCGTGCCCATCCTGGGAAGCCCCCAGACCATGGGTGACGGGAGAAAGGGGTGGGACTAGGGGCCATCTAGGAAACCCTAGAGGGGCAGAATAGAAGCCCAGTGCGCTGGATTTGACCCTCGGGCCAGCAGGTCAGTGCTTCTGCTTCCGGTCAGCTCCAACCAATCGTCCCCCAAACCCTCCACCAGTCCAAGCAGTTGTCCGGCCCAAGGGTGAGACTCCATGTTGGTGGAACTCCATTTCAATGGATGTTCACCGGGACCTATGGAGGCTGAAGAGCCACTTGCTCTGTGTTGGCTTTCCCAGCAGGTACGGTGCTCCTGCTCATCCTTCGTGCTCTTGCGCCTGCAGCTGGGCGGGGAAAGCTGCCTGCGGAAGCCGGCAGGGCCACTCCCAGCCAGCGCGGGCCAAAGCGGCCACTCCTGCCTCCCTCCATCCAGACCCCCTGCTCTGGGCGCTGGCGCTGTTGTCGTCCTGCAGCTTTCCCTGGTGGCTCTTTGCCCATTGCCTCTTGCACTGGGGTTTGAGGCTTTAGGCGATGGCAGGTTGTGTGGCTTTTTGGAAGGGGCAACGCAAGACACCACGCAGGTGGGCAGGAGATTGCCAGGCCCATCTGCCACAGCGTGGCTGCAGAAAGCCTGAAACTGGCAAGACCCGGTCACACTGATAGGCTGGACGTGCACATGGCGGGCACGTCGTGAGCGGAGCCGTCTGGAGCCGGGGTCAGACTAGCTGGCCTGGGAGGCCCCTTCTGACTCGCTCTGCTTCTGTGTTAAGGCGGGATCCCGCCCTGGCCAGGAAACGGGTGGCAAGTCCCGTTCCTCAGGGACGCCTGCGAGGTGCTGTGCGTTCCCTTCCGACCCCCTTTGTCCATGTCTGTCCCTTCTCTGACTCCACCGGCCCTTCCGATCCCACATCTCAGGGCCTTTGGCAAACCGCCCATCCCACCCGGCACCCTCCTCCAACCTCCCCATGCCACTAATAGATTGTAAAAGCTTCCTGTTCAGAATCCATCTTGGTGGTCCCTTCGGGGCGCCCTGCACGCTGTGTGCGATTTCCTGTATCTCCTCTTCATTGCACACCCCCAGTGCGCCCCCAGTGACTTGCGCTCCGGCCGGTCGTCCGCCTCCCAGGCCCTTGATTGCGGCAGCCCTGCCTCCCTCCCCGGGTGGCTCGGATCTGCCCCTCCGCTGAGTGGATTTTGCCCTCAGAAGAGTCCAGAGGCTGCAAAGAATTCCCGGCAACCCGCAGGGGATCTGAGCTGCCATTGAACCCCAAGCAACTGCCCACCTGCAACGAGGCTCACCTCGTGAGGAAGAGATCCGGGAAGGGCAGAGAGGAAGCACTGGCATGGGGAAACCCGCTCCGTCTACATTTCATGGATTGCCAGTGAGCCTCGTTCCCCTTTTGCTCATCGACAGAATTGGTGACGGTGCAAACCCATTTATTCGCAACTTTGCAAATTCCCCCAAATGCACGAGTTGCCCCAAAACACACAAACCCTCCCCCAGTCCCTGCTTCTGTGCTGTATCTTATGGAGGAAATGTGGAGGGTTGGTCAGTTTTTTATTTTGTATAACTCTCTTTGACTAAATTTGCGTACAATTAAGGAAATGCTTAAAGAACCGGTCCACGGAATCTGCGCTGCTCGGGAAGAGCCGCTCCACTGTGGAATCCAAGGCCAGGGTGCCTGAAATTCAGGTTTCTGCTGCAGATTTCCGGAATATTCTTGGGGACAGAGGGCGGGTGTGAGCGTGCCGGAAGTTAGCGGCAGAGTCTGGTGCGGCTGTTGGGAAAAGTCGGTGCCCCGGCACCTGCGTCACCCTGAGTCTGGAGAAAAGGGAACACGCTTCTGTGCGCTGCCCTGCTCTGCTGGAGAGGGATCGATCCAGCTGCCAGCCGCCATCCGTCAGGGACGCCTCCCCCATTACTCCCCCTGATGGATCCTTATCCGATGGGCCGATCTGAAAGTGATAAAGAGAAAGGCGGACGCGTTTTCCACACGCCTGCTAACTCCAGAGCCCGGCTCAATAATCCCGCAGATTGATGGGACCCAAACCACGGGGAGGGGGAAGTTTATGTAATACCCACCGCCTCGCCTGAGCATAAATTCATCTGGCTCACCGCAGGCGGCGGCGGCGGGCAGGCAAGGGGAGCGTGGGGGCCACAGACGTGCCTGGAGGATGCCTCCGAGCCGCTGCCAGACCTCCGTCCTCTGCCCTTCTGCGGTTTGGTGGCAGATGGGTGTCGGCATCCTTCCAGGCCTTCTCCAGCCTGCCGCCCTGCCCCGGCTGTACTGGACAGCAGCTCCCAGTTCGGGCTGCGGAAGGCCGCCCTTGCCGAGCGAGCGAGCGAGCGAGCGAGAAAGCCCGTCTCATCGCCACGGCCAAAGCGCTCCCTGCGGGGCAGACGCCCTGCTGCCATTTTCAGACCTGAGGAGACACGGGGCTGGGCTGGTGGCTTGGACGCGGCGGGGTGGACGCGGGCAGCCTGGCAGCCCTCCCCAGGTGCCCAGTCTCAGGCCTCCGTGGGACCCGGCATGGACTTTGTGACAAACCCCAGCAGTGTCTTAGGTACCCTCTCCAGAGGCACACCTTCTGAACAGCGCTGCCGGATAGAGGTTGAGACCGGCTACAAGCTTCCGGAACATATACAGAGTGTTTTGTAGGTTCGGAGTCACATGTGCACATCAGCAGGGCAGGTGATGAGGAAATAAGAGGAACACAGTCGAAAGTATGTGAGGGATCTGCAGAAGGGACCCAGGGTTGAAGGCAAGAGATTGACTTAATGATTCAGGAAGGCAAGAATTTAGCCATGAGTCTGATCATGCACATTGGAATGATTACAATGCTGCTAAAAAACCTTCTCCGGCCACCTGATCAGGGTGTGAGTGCTAGTCTCTTAAAGGAACCGCAATGCCGCTCAGCAACCTGGGGAATTCTGCTGCTTTCTCAGGAAGGGGGCCTGGATTGATGTTATAACACGCAGGTGCATAGAAGCAACGTCTTTCTTCCAGGATTTATTCTGAATTTCCCAACATGTGGATCCCCCGGATGGCTGTGCACCTGCCTTTCCCCCGCTCCTGGTGATTTGGAGGCTTCCCGGCTTCTGCAGCCGTTCCCCCCTTTCTTGGTGTCGCAACGGCTCTCAAAGGCAAAGGTTTGGCTACCAGCAGCCTTTTCCTGCTTCAGACGCAGCAGCTGAAATGGCTGCTATTTGTGGCCCCCAAGAAGGCCCCGTTTGCACAGCACGTGGGGCTCGATTCCTGGTGACCTGGACTCCGGGCCACTGCAAAGCCAAGCTCCGGAATCCACTCGATCCTCACTCCAAAAGGATTCCCGCACATCCCTTCGGGAAATCCAGTGCTCTGTGCTTCTATCGCTCTGTGCTCCTGGCTCAGTGAATGCTTTCTGGGTTATTTTAAAAAACTAACTAAATGTTAAGCTTTCAACTTGGATTGAGCTCTGCAGCTAAACATTGGCTTCTGAGATGCACTTAAATATCCTGAACTGAGCCTAAAGGGAGCTTGAACTGAAAACTAGACTGGCATATTTTGTTTCTAAGCGGGCTTTTCCTCTAGCTTGGTCTGCAGCAGGACTTATGGCCCCCTTTGAAGGACTTTCTGCCCCCTTTCTGCCCCCTTCCAAACGTGTGCTTGTTGGGCATCTGGCTGAAGTCTGCTGCAGTTATGCGGGGACTTTCTGCCAGAGAAAGGCTGCAAGGACCGTACATTTCTACACAACTTGCTCCCCGGGGATTTAGCTTCGGAATGTGAAGTTTCTAAAGGATTACTCTCCTGGGATTTAGTTCCCTTTCCTGTGCCCTTGTTTCATCGTCAGCTGGTGACTAATAAACTTAAAGACAGCTTTTGTGTTCTGCAAACATGCGATTACGCCTGCCCATGATCGCTTCCTTGCAATAACTCACCTGGCTTCTGGGGGACTTCCTCTTCCCTCGACGGCCAGTCACCTGTGCTGAGACGCTTCCTCACCTGGGGCGAGCTCATCGTGTCACCCCTTATGGTCGCAGAATACAAAGGCTTATAACCCCCTCTCCCCCGGCAAGGAGGCAGTTGCGGGGACCGCCCTGCCGGCCCCCGATGCACACCGTCCCCCGGGCCCTGTCCTTCTGCATCATGGTGGATGGACTGTTCTGTCTAAGTCTGGTTTAATGTCAAAGACCCATGAGAGGTGGGGAGCAGGGGCCTTGGAGTTCCCCAGCTCCTGGCACTCGGAGGGCAGACCAAGCTGTTGCCCCACCTTCTACGCGATGGGTCAGAGGTCGCATAGTTCCATTTCTGCACTCAAATATGCACCTATATAGAGAGACTTTTGCATATTTATGTATTTTTTATTTAGTAGTTTTGCACTCTGCTGACCATATCTAAAAATACCTCCAGTATTTACAAGAAAATTAAAGCCATTAATGTGCCTCATGCAATTCGCTGTAACACAATGAAAATATAATTGCGGTAGCACTTGGCATCGGTGAAGGCAGGGAAACTGATGCAGCCGCTTTATTGCCAGCCGACCAGCTGGGCAGCCCCTCGCGCAGGGAGAGCCTGGGCAAAGAGGGCCTTTGCGGGCGCCCAGAGCATCCCGAGCGCCGGCCTAGGGAAGGCCGCCTCCCGGTTGCTGCCGGAAGGCAATGTGCAGGCTGTGCTTTGGCCGGCCAGGCCACCTCTGAGCTTTTTGTCCACGCAGCTCTGCGCTGGGGAAGGCCAGCCGCCAGGCCCCGTGCCCACTGCGTTGCTCTCCTCTTAACATCCTCATGGTCCATTCTCTCTCTTTTGGCAATGTGCACAGCACACAACCAGCACACATGGCACCCGTGGTGTGCACGGCGGATGGCAGCGATGCGGGGACAGAAAGACAGACCTGGGTCAGTCTGCCAAGACGGGGAAGGGCGGGTTCTCTTGCAGGTGCTTTCAAAATCCAGGCACCCCGACCTTTTTTTTAAAGAGTGGGCTTAGCAAAGCCAGGCCCTTACATCCTGCTATATCGAAAGCCTCAAAATGCTGCAGCATCTCTAAGAGTAAAGCTGCATAATATTTTAATTAGAAGATTTCCTTCCTTCCTTTTGCCAGTGAAGAGCTGCTTCAGTGGGCAGTTAATGTTGCCCAAAACACTGTTCTTGCACGATACTGAAATCAGTCCTGCATGCCTTGCTTGAGTGTGCACAGACTTGGCAAGAGCCTCCATCGCGGTGTGTCGGAAGCAGAGAACGCTTTGGCTGGGCCTGCTGGGGTCACCCACAGCCCTCTCAGCTAGGTATGGTTCTAATGTATTGCTTCTGTAATTGGGGTTAATTAGTGGTGGCTAAATTTATCTCCACTCTTCCCATTAATCCAAGGCACAAAAGAACACTTGTGTTGCAATCAATTGCTGTTCAATTACACCACAATGGACCTTCCGGAGAGAAAGACACTGTCAGGGCCGGACGGGTTCAAGAGAAAAGGGAGGGTGGAGGGACCGGGAGGCATCAAGAACGGTCCTGACCCATCCCAGTGCTGTGCAATAGGAACACTAGTTGACCCAGGACACGGCCAAAATTCATCACGCAGAGCCGTAGCTGCATCATATGAAACACAGTCCCAGATTCAGCATTATCTAATGGCTGTGGTTTAAACGGCGCTTTTGATGGATTTGATTTTGTGTTACGTTTTCCTTCAGATTCTGCTTTTAGCCCTAATTTTACTAATGTCAGCTGCCTTGAGTGCCGTTCTGGGTGGAAAGGTGAGCTACGCAAAGAAGCAAGGTGTGTGAGCAGTGCCAAACATTGAGAGTGCAAGTACAGATGTTTCAGGTATGGGGTGTCCTGGGGTTATGAATGAGTTCTGCTCCTGAGAAAGTGGAAATTCATCTTTAAGCCGAATTTGCATGTAAGTCGGATTGCATATAGTCAGCCCTCCACATTTGGCGGGGCTAAGGGCACAGGACCCCCGTGAAAGCGGACAACTGCAAATATCTCTTTGCTCCCCCTGCCGCCCAAATTCACCGGTGCCTCCTCTTTGCAGAGAGGAAATGTCGGAGAGATGTCCCTCTCCAGATGGGCAGAGCAGGAAGGCCCGCTTTGGAGGCCTCCCTCTCTAGCCTTTTGCTTCCTTTCTCTCTATGGTGATGATGGTTTCCTGCAGGGATTTTAAAAATTAATAGGCTTTATGGCAGTTCATTCATAAGCATGGGATGTTTGTAAGTTGGATGTTCATAACTTGGGGACTGCCTGAATGAACTGGCCCTTTCACTGTAGACTCCCAACCAGATTTCTTTGGCAATGCCTCCAGGGAAATCTTTGACGGATTATAGTTGGGTGACCCCAGTGGGATGCCCGCCGGGCCAGGGCCAGGGCTAGCAGTGGTGGAAGGAGGAAGCAACATTTGCTTGGCCAGCAAGAGAATGACAGTGGAGATCAGGAAAAAGCAACCAAACCTTGGGGGAAGGGGGCAACAGCAGCATCGCTTCCTCTGATCATAGCTAATCCCAAGAGCACCACGGTGTGCCCCCTGCCCCGCCCCCCAGTCCCAGGGAGAATTAGGGCATGGAAAGAAGGGAGCCCTCTTGGGGCACCTGCATTCCTCACGCTGGAATGCTCAGGACTTGTGCTGAGAGGAAGGCTGGGCTTGTGGGGGGCTGTTCCTTCCCTGGCCGGGCTGCTGTGGCACCGAGATGCTCCACGTGGCGCTTCTAATCCATTCCTTTACCAAGGCATCCACTTGCAGATTCTTTGCAGAGTAAGACTGGCTCCTTTACACGCGTGTTTTCCCCCGGTAAGTCCGTGACCCAACCACCGGGTGGCACTGCAGTGCAGCACAATTGCAGAACTCCCTGAGTTTCTTATTCCGGTTCATTCTGTCTTATCCAGGTAATAGTACACTTTTCTCGCTCTAAAAGAAGAAGGCCTTCAGGAAAGCAAGGAGAGGACCCGGAGGAGGCTGGCGTCACATGCAGAATCCACAACCTATTGTGAAGTGCACAGATGCACCGTAAGTGCTTCGTGCAAAGGAGCCCGTTGACCCCTGCATGGCAGGGAAAGATCCTCTTTGCGTTGCTGGGAAAGCTCCCAGGGCAGCCCTGACTCCTGGAAAGCAAAATGCCCTCCGCCCATTTCCTTTGCGACCGGGAATCCCTCCGTCAGACAAGCGTTGGCCAGCAGAAACACTTCTGGGCAGACCAAGTCTATTGCTGCACTAATAAACACCCTGTGAAAACAAAAGGGAATCCGTGGTTAACGGGACCTTCCTGCTTTGTGTTTTCCTACCCTGTAACCCCCCACCCCTTCCTAGTTCCTCAGCGCTCCCAAACACTGGGCAGAGAGCTTTGGCTAGTGGGAGGTATCCAGCTGTAATAAATCAGTCGATAAAATGTTGTAAGCCATCCAGAGACGACAGTAATGGACGGCATACAAATCTTTAAAATAAATAAATAAAATTAATAATCTGTTTGTTCTTTTTTAATTACCCAGGATAACTCCCTGAGGGTTCCCTCCCCAAGCCCTGGGCGCATCAGAGAGCAATTTCAGATTCCAGTAGTAAGGGAACAAAGGGAGCTATGGAGGGGACAGTGTTTATCAAGCGTGCTTATTTATTTATTTATTTATTTATAGCATTTTTATGCCGCCCCCATCGCAGAAAGCCTCGGGGTGGCTTACAAAGAAAATTATGCAATTGACATAATTATCTGGAAGCTGAAGAAAATATAAAACAAGCAGAATCACATGTTGCAGCAAAAAGAACAGATGGCACAGTCATCGAAGGCTTGCAAGAGTAAAGAGTCAGATGCTTTCTGGCAGGTCGCAGCCCTGGCAGAGGGACCGCACCTTGTGCAGGATGCGCCCAGGTCCTTCGCGGTCTTTGAATATCTGTCTGCTCCGACTAGTCCTTCCTCGGGCAGAAGCGGGTTGTGTGAACCCTGAAAAGCCGGGGTGCTTCGCTTCCCTTCCGTTGGCATATCAGCCGATGACGTGGTCCGGGAAGCAGCCCGGCCGCCCGGCCCCAGAGCCATGCCGGTGCGAAACGGGGGAGGGGTTTGACCGGGGCTCTCGCACTGTTTCTCACCGGCGCCAGCGTCCTGGAGAGCAGTGGAGGTCACCGGGGTCCCGGCTGCTTCGCACAAGCAGCGCTCCATGACTAACAGGTTAATCTGCCCCCTTTTCAGCTGCGGGAAGCGCCTGCCCAGGGGTCCCTGCTCCAATGTAGCATGAACGGCCCGGGCAGCTCCAAAGCAAACACTCCCACATCGCCGTTCTTTCCACCTTATCGGCCATCGATTTCAGATGAGCATCAGGCCGAGCTGGACAGGGCTCCGTTCGGCTTATCATAACCCTATTGGCGTGTGATCCTTAGCGGCTTCGAATGTCAGGAGGCATCGGTCAGACAGACAGGCCCTTTCCTGCCGAAGGAAATGAGGCAGGAAGGGAGGGGAGAGGAACATTGGGGGTGAGCGTGCGCAGCCACGCGAGACGAGGCACTGGAAGGCGACCCGCCGGTTGCGCAGTCACCTTCCCCCCACCCATCGCGAGAAGGCAAGGCTCCTGGAGAAGCCCGTTGTGCTGGGAGAGCTGAAGGCAGAAGAAGGAGAGGAAGTCCGAAGAAGATACGGACTGACTCCAAAAGGAAGCCCCAGGCCGGAGCTTCCAAGGGCTGAGCTGAGCCGTCGGGGACAGGAGATCTTGGCGGCTCTCATTCACAGGGTCGTCATGAGTCAGAGACGACTTGATGGCACATGACAACAACTGTCCATCAAGACACTCCATGAGGAGGATGGAGAATGCGTGGGATTTGTTGTTTTCTGCCCTTGTTCCAACAAGCTCGTTGAAGTGCCCTCGTAAGCATGCCTGGGGAAACAAGCCCTGTGGAGGAGCAGATCCACTGGCCCCCAGTCCATTCCCTGGCACTCCTGTCAAAACAGCTCTCAGCTCTGGCGCTGGAGAAGTGCCACGGAGAAGGGCCACGGAGGGGGCCCCCCGCTGCAGCTGAGGAAGTCTGGCTCTCCCCACATGAGAGGCGGCTGCTTCTAACTGTAGGGAGGAACGCTTCCTCATTGGCAAATACCCTAAATGCACACGGTCCCAGATTTCATCCTCGGCGTGGCCTGCACTGAAGACCACAGTATGGCCATTCCTGAGGCTGGCTGGGGATTGTTGGCCGGCCCATCCGGGAACGCTCATTTGGAGAAGGCCCCCCTCGCAACTCCAGGGTTGCTGGCTTGCTGTTTTAAGAGTTCAGCTAGTAGGAGTGAGAAAAGTCTGGCTCAGCTCTTGGAGAGCCCCTGACTGAGAAAGACGATTCTGGAGCTAGATGGACCAGCAGGAAGCCCGTCACTCCGTGCATTCACCTGCCACATGCAAGGGAGCAGCAGGACGTCCTGCCAAACCCACCTTCTCCACTTCAGCCACGGCAGTGGTGCCTTCAGGCCGTTTCCCATGAAAATGCCCTGACATGTGTAGCTGGTAAGGTTCATGTGGTGAGGGCAGCAGCTCCGCTCGGAGGGCTGTGGGCCAGATGCAGAACACGGATCGAGCAGCAGCCTGTAACCCAACAAGCCAGGACTGATCTGCCTGTTTCTAACACTGCAGAGCAGGGTCCTTTGTGAGATGCAGAAGGAACAGAACCAGGGTGGTCAACCAGTGGAAGCGCCTCAGCTGTGGGATCAGCCCTGTAACCACATAACTGAATGTTACACACGGCCGATTAGCACAGCTGCCGTCTGGGTGCCCTTTTGGGACTTGGAAGGGAGAGTGAGGTAATGGACAACTTCAATAGAATGATAGACTGGCAGAGCTGGAAGGGGCCATGAAGGCCATCAGGTCCACCCCCTGCTGTTGCAGGACACCAGGTTACGCCACCCCACTCAGAGGGCTGCCCAGTCTCTTTCCAAATGTCTCCAGTGTGGGAGAGCCCCCCACCTCTCCGGGCAGCCATTCCCACTGTCCTATTGCTCTGACAGGGAGGAAGCGTTTCCCGATGTCCAGCCTGAATCTGGGTTGCCGCAGCTTGACTTGATCATTCTGCGTCCTGCACTCCGGCATCAGCCGGAAGAGATCTTGGCCTCCCTCTTTGCCGCAGCCTGGACAAAAGCTCTTTCCGCCCCAAGAAGGCAAATCCATCCACCTTTTCTTGCTCACAGGAACACTCCTGATGCTCACGGCTGCCGTCTCATCACATGGACTGTAGCCCAAGACGCAAGGCGCTGGACTGGGTGAAAGGTGCCGGGGTCCCTTCCCGGATTCAGACGCTGTGACCAGCCCTGCTTCCCATGCGACTAGTCCATGGTGAGCCTTTGGTTTGCCATTTGCTGCCCCACTGCAGCCCTCCTTCACGCCCAAGGGGAGGGAGACCAAAGCCTTTCATTGTGGTGTAGACCTGGAGTCCCCCGCTTTGCCCCAATATGGGGATCTGAGCTTGGTGAGTTAGTAAAATCACATAGGAAACTCCGTGCTACGTGCAGGTAGGTGTGAAAGTTGCAGAGCGAAGAAACCTGCCAGGAAGAAAACGAAGCGTTCAAAACCTGGTGTCAGAGGAGAGCTTTGCAAATGTCTGGACTGACAGAAAGACAAACAAGCGAGTTGGAGATCGATCAAGTCAGAATTTCCCCTAGATGCAAAAATGAGGCTGTCATACTTTGGACTCATTGCGAGAAGGCAAAGCTCCCTGGAGAAGACAATCGTGCCCAGAAAAGTGCAAGGCAGAAGGGAAGGCAGAGTGGCTGCGAGGTGGATGGACTGCGCCAAGGAAGCCACGGCCGGGAGTGCGCAAGAGCCGAGCAGGGCTGCCCCGTGCGGGCATTTTGGGGCCCCCGTTCACAGGGCGGCCTGATGGTGCAGACCAAGAGTGTGGGCCTGTGCCTGGATCCCGGGGTGCTCAGGCGGGTCGTAGACCCTCTGGCTTCAGCCCGAGAGACTTCTGCTGACACGGAGGGACGGCCCTTCGCTCCCCTCAGCCTGCAGCCCTGGGGATGCCTCCCCGTTGTCTCCGGAGGGGAGGCTGTGCCGTCAGCCATTTCCATTCCTCTGGGGGACACTCGGGGATGGGCGCCACCCTCGTGGGGGGAGCGTCAAGGCCACAGCGGCGCATGGCATCCTTCTCAGATTGGCATTTGAAGACCGCAATTGAAACAATCTGGCAATGCGGCACACTTGGGGCGCTCACACCAACAGCATTCCCCCCCCCCCCATGGAATTAGCATCGGGTGGACTGCCATTCCTCCGCTCTGGGAAGTTCAGGAATTGCCAGGAGCCGAGCGAACTCTGGGGGACTCTCACGGAGAATTCGGAGCACCTTGCCCAAGGGGAGGCCACAAGAGTTCGTGACTCAGAACGGATCGGCTCCCCATTTGTGGCACAGGGAGCAGAGGGGGTGTTTTCGGCATTTCCGGCGATAGCTCAGGCCGGGCCAGCCAAGCCTGTGACGCGGGCAAGACTCTGCAAAGGGCCGTGGTCCCGTGGCAGTCCCGCAAGGCATCTTTCTGGCCACGCCGAGCAGGCAAGCAGGAGGGAAACGGCCGGCCGGCTCCGGAGGGGTTAATGTTGGCAGGCAAGGACACACGGAGGCGGCCGTTTTCCAGCCCGCTGCCTCTGCACTGCACGGTGGGAAGGGGAAGGGGGCCGGGGTCAGTGAGCTTCGAGAGAGGGCCCTGCCGGCTGACTCATATCCTCCCCGGATGCCTCTGCCTTGCTAAAGGCCCAGACGAGCCCCGTGTCTGGCAATAACTGGCATCTCTGGGCGAGGGAGCGAGAGGAGGCGGCAGGAGGGTCCCCTCCACGGCCGAGCTGCGCGGCTGACCTTCCTCATCCCGCCATCCCCGCACCTGCCCTATTGTGCCAACCTCACCCGTCTGTGGTGCCCAGTCACCCATCCAGCCGCACTTCTGCCGTCGTCGTCATCGTCGCTGTCCACCGTCCAGTCGTGTCCAGCCCTCGGCCACTCCATGGGTCCCTGCTCGCCAAGCCCCTCCGTCTGGCGCTGCTTCCTTCCGGGCCGCCATGTCCATCCCGGGTCTTTCTTTACGGTGCCCAGCCAGCAGGGGCTGGGGCGCCCCTTCTCCTTCTTCCGCTGATCCCTGACTGGACTGCCTTTTCGAGTGCGTCAGCCCCCATGACCTGGCCGAAGCACAGCAGCCGTTGCCTGGTGATCTTGGCACTGGCGAGGAATTCGCTTCAGAGGCAGGGAGGAAGCGGCAGCGGGAGGGAGCCCCGGCGGATTGGGACCTTGCAGCCATTCCACCAGCAAAGGCATCAAAAATGCCTGGGCCCACCAGAGGTCCTCCCGTGTCCCCCTCCTCCATTCCTGGAGAATCTGTGGGCCCCTTGGACTGTATCTGCTCGCACAGACAGAGGCGTTCGGGTCTCGAGGGCGCCGCTTGGACCACGGGGGCTGTAGGCAAACTGCGCTTTCTCCATGAACTGTTTGGGTTCCCTGCTGAAGCGGCCCCGGCCAGGATTGGGGCCACATCTGGGCAGCAACTGGGCTGCTGTGGGGAACCCTCTCCTTGCCTGTCCGGAAGCTACTGCCCGATCAGTCATGGAGGGAGACACGGGCACACGGATCTGGGGAAAAACCTACACGGGTGCACGCGTGTGTGCGAGCGGCTTCCTCTCCATCCTTCCGACCTGCATCCTGGGGCTGAATGGCGGAGGCGGGGGCCGGGCAGCGGCCGAAGGACCCCAGCTGGAACTAACCTGCGTGGCCTCCACTTCCCTTAGCGGTGTGCTGCTTTCCTTCCCATGTGGGCGAAAACGGAGGGGCAGGGTGGCCGTGGCCTGCCCTTCCCACGGAGAGAGTCCCGGGCCTCGCCGCCGCCGGGGGCTGAGTCAGCATCCGCCAGTGGCGAGCGGCTTTTCGCTGCCCACCCGAGGCGGTGCTTTGATTTACGGGCAGCCTGGCAGGCAGAGGGGCCGGCCCGGGCCTCCTTCCTTCCGCAGTCTGGCTCCGGCCACGGTGGGTGGAAGGAGCAGCGCATCCTTCGCCGGGCGCGAGGCGGTCCAGCCCTCGCCTCCAGCGCCACCGCTCCTCCAGCAGCCCGAGCAGCAGGCGAGAGCGGAGTCCATAAATCAGCATGCGCCTTGACAGGCGTCAG
Source organism: Varanus salvator macromaculatus (assembly GCA_023646645.1). Taxonomy (NCBI): domain Eukaryota; kingdom Metazoa; phylum Chordata; class Lepidosauria; order Squamata; family Varanidae; genus Varanus; species Varanus salvator. The sequence goes on along the minus strand of JAIXND010000777.1, from coordinate 39,969,452 downwards.
GGCTGTAAATAACCTGGGCCTGTCAGGCGGAGAGGCAGCTCCGGGGAAGGCAGCCGGTGCGCCAGGCGGGCGGGCCGTGGGGCCCCCGGGACCCCCACGACCCCGGGCCCGTCCGGCCCGTCACTCAGCCGAGCGGAGCCTGCTTCTGGGCCCTGGGCTCTCTCCCGGGCCTGGCCTAGACTTGGGGCAAGTTCCCCGGTGGCCGGCCTTGCCGAGCCAGGCTCAGCGCCCTTTTGCTGCCGCTCCGCCTTCCGTCCGTCCGTCCGTGCTTCCTTCCTTCTTCAAAACCCACCTTTTCTGCCAAGGCTCTGGGAGAAACCCCCCGGTCCCAAGACCCAGACTCCAGCCAAAGGAGGGTGGATCTGCCGTCCATGGCACCTCTTCCCTCTTCACTGCCTGACTTGGTCCTCTCTCTCCTTCTGGGGGGGGGGGGGTCTGCACCTGTGAAATTTCAGCCTGGAGGCTGCTGGGGAGCAGCAACCTGTGCAGATATATCCACGTTCCTTCCACGCATTTCCCACCTTTTTTCCTGCAAGGAAGTCAGAGCAACGTCCGAGGGCATCTTCCCCCCCCCATTGGATCCACACAACAACGACCCTGTGAGGTAGGGTTGGCTGAGTAGGGGCCGGTCCTGGTCTGGCCCTCCCTCCTGCGTCCCACACGGGTCCATGCTTCTTACGGCAGGGTGGCTTTGCAGAGAGCCGCAGTGGCGGGTGCAGTGGGGGGGTGCGGTGGGTGTTGCTCCCAGATGCCGCAGTGGGGCTGGGGGAGACCAGGGGCGTGGGAGACGCACTGGCACCAGCGGGAGCCAGTGCACGGCTTGAGGGCTTGTGCCAGCCTTGTGGCTCGAGGGCAGCTGGCGGATGCCCATCCTCTGGGCAAGGGCCAAACCCTGCACACAGGCGCATGCAGGAGCAGCGCGAGTTTTCCAGCCAGTGGCTGTGGAGCTTGTCCCAGCGAGGTCCGAGGTCTTCCATGGCAGGTGCACGAAGAGCTGCTTTGCTAGCGGGGCGATGTGGCGCGCCTCCCCGGAGCCGAACATAGCAGCAGGGGCAGGCCCTTGCCGGCTCCTCCAGCTGGCGCTCTGCAAGGGAATTCTGCCTGGGGAGGCAGCCTTGCCTGCCCCCCCCTCCGGCTCCCTCACCGCCCGACTGCTTCACCTGACGGAGACAGGCCAGGGAGACGGCTGATCTTCGGAAATTTTTAATGTCACCCTGATGACAGCAAGGCGATCTGCAGCCCCGGCCGTGGAAGCCTCTTGCAGCCGAGTGCGCGGGACCCGCTCGCTGCTGGGCCCTTCCTCCCCGGGAAATGGCGTCCTGACAGGCATCCGCCAGGCACCCCCCTCCCGGCACAGTAAGGCAGCTCAGGAGCGCCCGGGCCGCTCCCCCCCACCGCCTGCCACGGCCTTTCTCCTCGCCCCCGACGCCTCGGTGGAGCCTCTCAGGGCGTGCCAGGTGGCGCCACCTGCCCATCGCACCTGGCGCGGTCCTCGCCTCCTCCCGGAGGGAGCTTCCTGTGAGGGCCCAGGCCTCTTGAGCCGCAAGTGCCGGCCTGGGCAAATGCCCGCTGAGGCTGTACCGCTTGCCTTGGCCTAAGGGCCGTCCTGTGGCTAACAGTGCCTGCAGTGGGACAGGCCCAGCTTTTAGAAGCCAGGAACTGGCACATGAACGGGGAAGAGGCCAAGCGATCAGCGGTCGTGCAAAAGCAGCTGAGGCAGCTACGGGCCCTCCCAGGCCAGACCGGGTCCCTGCAGGGCTGCGTCCGGCCTCTGGCCTGAGGCTCAGCACCGCTGGTGTAGATGAAGGAGGTGCGTTGACCAGTGCCAGCGGCTCCCGGGTGCGAAACAGCCTGCGCAGAGGAGGCCTCCTGAGCCCTGGCCGCTGAGGCCACAGCGGGCCACCCCCAGGTGCCCAGCAAGGGATGCCGGCCGCTGGGGAGCTTTGGGCCCGATCCAGGCCAAGGGCCTGCTCGGTGTCTCAGCCCCCCAGCCAGCCAGCTCCAAAAGGCTCCCCCCTCCTTTCTTCCTTGCCTTTCTCTTTCTTGGGCAGCCAGTCAAAAGGACACAATCAAACCTTCTTCCCATTAGAGGGAAGAAAAGAAATGAAGGCGGTTTAAAGGCAGAGCAGAGGAACAGACTAAAGGAGTTTAAATTGGGGTTTTATGGATATGTCTTCCCTTTTGCGAGCGCATTACACTTCTTCTTTTGTTAAGAAATACTGAGAGGACATAAGTAGGAGCAGAAAGGCAAGGGGGGGGAATCTATATCAACTCTCAGATATTCATGTGTGACATACGACTCGGGGGAGGCGAGACGTGTGTCTGATTTGCTTAATGCTGACAGTTCTTTCTTCTTATTGGAAAGAAAACACAGCGGGGAACCGAAAACGTGCCGTGGAGAGGTCCGCGCCAGGTGGATTTCCCGCTGGAGGCAGTTCTGCCGCAGGCCAGCCATTTGCCGGAGACACGTCGGGCGGGGGGGGGGCACCCCACACCTACACCCACAAACTTCTTTGCCAGGTACCCAGAAACGCCTGCTGCCAACAACACTACGAGTGCAGCGAGGGTACAAGGCACCGCACTGCACACTCCCAGGTGGTGCGTCTGCGAGGAGGAGGAGGAGGAGGATGGAGCAAGGATAAAGGGAGGAAGGATAAAGGGGAGGTTGAAGGCAGGTGATGTCCCGCCCGCCCGCCCTCCCAGCCTCGCTGCATCCTTGCTTTGCCACTGCAGGCCTGCGCTGGGAGAGGCGCTTCTGCCTTCCCTCCATCATCCAGCACAGGCTCCTTGTCCGCCAACGCTCTGCGAAATTGACAGCAGGATGGCGCTCAATGTGGGCAACTGTGAGGTCTTGCGCTTGGGGCACAGCAATGGGTGCCATAAGTACAGGATGGGGGACAAGTGGCTGGAGAGCAGCACTTGTGAAAGGGACCTCGGGGTGCTGGTGGACTGCAGGCTGAACATGAGCCAGCAGTGTGATGCGGTGGTCAAGAGGGCAAATGCCACCCTTGGCTGCATAGCCAGAAGTGTGGCTTCTAGAGCGAGAGAGGTGTTACTGCCACTCTATACGGCTCTGGTGCGCCCGCAACTGGAGTATTGTGCTCAGTTTTGGGGCCCTCATTACAGAAAGGATATAGCCAGGTTGGAGTCAGTGCAGCGCAGGGCCGCACTGGTGGTGGCCGGTTTGCAGGGGAAGCTGTGTGAGGCGAGCGCTCGGGACCAGCGCTTCAGCCCAGCCGGGCACTGCCAGGAAGCAAGCACAGGACCACGGACAGTGCCCAAATGCCCGTCTGCAGGGCTGGTGCATTTGCAAACCTTGAATTCCCAGTTTCAAATCTCAGGCCAACCGTGTCATCCACACTGGCCAGAAGGGTGGGTGGTCCAGCAGGGGGCAAAATCGATCGACTGGATTAATTGTTCAATTCATTTTTATACTGCCCAGTAGCTTAACTGCTTCTCGGGGCAGTTAAGAAAAGTTAGAATTAAACAAACGTTATAAACACACCCATAAATTTAAAGGAATACAACCATATCAGCAATTGCTTTTGCTGTGATTCTGCACAGACGCATGGCCGGAGTACAGAATAAAATGGAATACATAGAAACAAAGTTAAAATGCTGGGGAAAGAAAAGGGACTTCACAAGGTGCCGGCGAGAATGCAAAGCAGGTGCCAGGTGCCTCCTCCATGCGGAGCTCATTCTTCAAGGGGGGCGTTCCTTTGGAAGGGGCTTCCAGAGAAGGACCCCTGAGGAGGACGTTGGGGTCCGGGTAGGTGCCTCTGCGGGGGGGCGATCCCTCAGATAACCTGGCCCCAAGCTCTCTAGGGCTTTACTCGTTCGCACCAGGGCCTCGAATCGGACTCATCCTTGGACCAGCGGCCGGGGCAGCCGGCAGAGAACTGGCGTAACGCGTTGGTTCTCGTGGGCCAGTCCCCGTTCGCAGGCCGGCTGCCCCGTTTGGGGTCAGCTGAAGCTCCCGGATCGTTTCCACAGGCGGCCCCCCGTACGGCGCACCGCAGCGATCCAAGGGGGTGGAGAGGCGCGAGCGAGCGAATTCCTGACCGCAGCAGGTGAGGGCGACGGCTGCCTCCCCCCGCCGGGCTCAGCCTTCTGCTCCCCGCTGATGGGCTGCAGGAGCTCTCCCCGTGCATCCTCATGTCTTCTCTCCTCCCCCCACCATTTCTGCTGAGCGGCCAGAATTCCTGACCCACGGCTGGCAATCTTCCCCCCCTCGGCTCGTGGAACTGCTGGAAAAGCTGCTGCTTCAGCAGGCGGCGGTGGAGGGAACGAGCGCCAAGCAAGACCCGGCCTCTGTCAGGGCCAGGCAGCGGCTGGTTAAGTCAGTTAATCACATCTGTGCATCCCGCTCCCCCGAGACGCAGCCAGGCCCTGGGGGAGCGCCGGGCTCTGCGCATCCTGCCGACTCAGGAGCGGCTGCCAGGCCTGGGTCCCGTCAAGAGGCTGCGCCAGGAATGCAGGAGCAGCTGAGGCTGATGGGTGGGGAGGCTCGGCGTGCCCGGCTCCCCCATGGCTGCACTTCCGGTCCAGGGAGCACAGGGCCACGCTCCCCGCTCTTTCCTCATCTGGGGCACACGGAGGATGCCCAGGCCGCCGCGGCTGGCTGGAGAGGCCGCATCGCCCTCCTCCTCTGAGCCGGACGACGTGACCCCAAGGCCTGGAACACGTGTGGCGGGTGGAGAGCCCTGCGGGGGAACGTCTGACTGCGGCTGCGGGCGGAGGGCGGAGGGGGCAGCCCCCCAGTGGTGCAAGAGCAAGGGGGCTCTGGCCGTGGGTGGGCGAACCAGGCCCTGCCCTTGGCGAGCGTGTGGGGCAGCCAGCGACAGCCTCCTCGCCAGCCCTGCTGGAGATGCCCTGCCGTGGGGCCGAGATGGCCGTGAATTTGGACGGCTTCCAGAGGGGACGGGAGAAGGCTGCCCCAGACCTTCAGAAAGAGCGAGGGCTTTGCGAGTTTCCTTCCCGAGATCCCGTGCAGAGATTTCAAGGACCGAAGAGATCTCAGGTAGATTTCAAGGACTGAAACAGGCCTGTTGGCACTCGGTGGCTGAGCCGAAGTGCTTTCAGGTTGGCTCCCCAAAGAAGGGCGCCGGTGCCCGGAACCTGGTCCCCCAGGAAGTCTCATACGGAAGGCTTGTTTAGAGGGTTTCTTTCCGTTGCCTCCAGTAACTGCAGCCTCTGTTTCTGGGATAATACAACCGCAGCACAACTGTCCAACGACAATCACTAAAACCAAATAGCCACTCTAGGGTTTGTACTGCCAGATAGTATTTATTTTATTTATTTTATTAGAGTTATATCTCACCCTTTTCTGTTAAAGAACTCAGAGAGGCTGATATGACTCTCTTCCTCCTGCTTGCAAGCCTATTCCCAACTTGTGAGGTAAGTTGGGCTGAGAGACTCTGTCCGGCCCAAAGTCCCCCAGTTGGATCCACGGCCAAGTGGAGACCAGAACTCGGATCCTGAGTCCCGGCCCTGCGCTCTGACCCACTGCACCACATGGGCTCTCCTAATTAGCAGGAGTGGCTCTTGTCTTGTCTTGTCTTGTCTTGTCTTGTCTTGTCTTGTCTTGTCTTGTTCTTTCCTTACAAAAAGCTTTTGGATAGCCTTGGAGAAAGACAGTCGCTTTCAGCCTCAGTTGCTTCATCTGTAAAATGGTACCATGCAATGGCCAACATGCAGGAGCCATGTGGCGGCCTCAGGATCATTCGTCGAAAGGACGTTGCAACAAGGCGTTCCATGGGCCCCGTGTGGAAGGGCTTCCTCTCCTGCCAAATTCGCTCCAGGGAGGTCAAACAGGCGCAGGGTAGGTGCTGTTAAATTTCCACACCTACTTGCATACCCCCCTCCACCAGACTGAAAAAACCGTTTTCACTGCACACAAAATGCTTTGGAAAACGCGCCCGCCTTTCTCCGTTCAGCCCCCAAATGACGGACTTGCATCGGATTCCCAGTGTTGCCACTGCTCTGGCCTTTATTTGCAGTACAGCCAAAAAACTCCCCATGGAGGCAAAAAGCCGATCCTCACACCTCCAGGCCTCTTGGCTGAAAACTAGGCTTGTTTTGCCGTTGTAGAACAAATTCCTGCTCCTATGAAAGGGAAGGATTTGAAAAGGGTTTGAAAAGAGGGAGCCATCCTTGCCTTTTCAAAGAGAAGAAAGGAGAAAGTTGTAAGTTTTCGCGGCGGGTTTCAGCCTGCCTCGTGTTCTCCTTTCAGGTCTCCCCAGCCGAGGGGACTGTCATCTCGCCTTCATCTCCGCAGTGTCGGCCCTCTGGTCTCCCAGAATCCCCCCGGAATGTCCCCCGGCGCCGCCGGCTGTGCGTTTCAGGGCCACCGTTGGCTTGATCCTCCATTGACAGGCTGCCTCCCCGCTTTGCCTCCCTTCAAAAGGGGGTCTCGCTTCTCCTCTGCTTCGCGCTGCTTTCATTTCCCCCTCCGTGTGCGCGCCTCTGACAAGGTCGCATGCAGCGGAACTGGGGTCCAATTATCAGGCCCCCTTTAAAGAGCGTCCTTCGTTTAGAAGACGATTGGAACTGTCGGAATATTAACAAGATCTTCCGCGGCGGTGAGGAATCCAGCCGGGATGCAGAAGGAAGCGCGGCTTTCCGTGTGAATGTGTGAAAAGAGCCCTAATGAATTATGAATGGTCTTTATAGACTAAGAGAAGAACGGAGCAGGCGCCGCTGCCCCCTCCCCAAATACGTGGGGAGACCAGCGCACGCCTGGGCCGCAAGGCTTCCCGGGGACTGAGGTAGGATCGGGGCCACGAGGCTTTGCGGGGCCTTCCGAGGCGCCGCTCCACATCCGTGGTGTTCCTGGCCGGGGCTTTGGGAACTGTGCTGAAGCTGCCGTGAGAAACGGACACGCGGGGCAGTTGAACACGGTGCAACGTGGGCCCAGTTCTGAGGACGGCGTGGGTTTGGCGCGCTGCTTTGGCTCTTTCGCCTTCTCCTTTGGTGCTTTTCCAGGGCGTGGCGGGAAGATCTCTGAGAAGCGCCAGGGTGGAAATGCGCTCCACAGCAGGCCGGCCCAGGGCTGAGCAGCTCTTCTGCCATGAACTAACTAAAAAGAAGGATAGGTAGGTGAGGGACACAGAGAAGGAAGGCCTTGCCCAGCCTTCGAGCAACTATCAACAGCGGCTGACTGGTGGATCGCCCACCTGGGCACACTCCTCCGCACTATGGTGCGATGGCCTCTATTTTTATTTCAATTCTAAACATTATTTCTAAATTTGCATTTTTCTGTGCAAAGATGTGCAAAGATCCTCTGCACATCTTTCTGCACATCTTCTTTTGAGGGTGTTCAAGGACAGGCTGGACATGCACATGGTGGGCATGTCGTGAGCGGAGCCGGGGGTCAGACTAGATGGCCCGGGAGGCCCCTTCTGACTCACTCTGTTTCTATGTTTCCATGTTTTGGGCACTTTTCTGGCATTCATTGGTGGGAACCTCCCTCCCTCCCTTCATCCATCCCTCCGTCTCTCCCTCTTTCTGGAAATAGCAACCCTGAGTCCCTTCTGCCTCTTTGCTTCTCCGTGAGTGGGCCCATCTGCTTTTTGGGGTCTCTTTTGTTCCCGTTCACTGCACGGCTGCCCACAGCCCAGACTTTCCATCAGCACATGCAGGAGAAACCCAACAGTTGAGCAGAGCTCCCGAAAGTTACGGATTTTGAAAGCTCCTACGGAGGCGAGCAGGAAAGGCCCGAAAGAGATTGCCGTGCGGCGCTGGCCGCTTAATGGATGCTCCAGTCCTGCTTAATGGATGTTTTAGAACTCTTTGAGAAATCGATAAATAAACCTTTGGAGGGGGCAGCCCGGGAGACGTTCTATGGCCGGACTGCTGACAAATGGCACCTCTCTCCCAGCAAAATGTGGACTGGGAACAGCTAATTGCCCATTAACCGTCCTGTAAAACCAGAGTGGAGGAACTGCAGCCCTGTGGACTGGATCTGCCCCCCGGGAACACCGTGGCCCTCCAGAGTCCAGAAAGGGCCACACCCCCTTCTCCCGACTACTGATCCTTTGGGGCTGTTCCCCCCAAAAGAGATTCTAAAAGGCCAACACGTCTCACTTAAGGCTTAATTGCTAGCAGGAAGAGCTGCCAGCAAAAATGGAGCGTTATCTTAGCCCCCTCCCCTGTTCCCCATTGCCTTTGGATCAGTCCACCAGTGGCCCGGCATGGGCTCCCCGGGAGCATCCCGAAGATGGAGCTCAGCCGTGGCTGAGGCCCCCGGGCTTGGTCTCCCGCGGCCCCCTTGGCTGTCTCTCCTCCAGCCCCTTTGCAGCCACCCCCCTGACCCACGGAGTGCCTTGCTCCAACATGTTTCGGCGACAACAGGGGTGCTCTGCGTTCTCTCTGACAGCCGAGACGTGTTCCCACAGGAGGCCGCAGGTGCGTTGAAGCACAAGACAGCACAGCCCAGTGCGCGAGGAGGAGCAGGGCCTTCTCCGCGGGGGCACCCTGACTGTGGAACACGCTCCCCAGAGAGGGTCGCCTGGTGCCGACATTGTATTCTTTTTGGCGGCAGGCAAACCCCTTTTTATTTTCCTGTTATTTTAATGTTGAATTGATTTTCACTGGGGTTTTAGTATATTAATGGACGGATGCGGTGGGGTCTGCTTATTCCAGTCATTTATTGTGAGCCGCCCCGAGACGTTCTGTAGGGGGCGGGATAGAAAAGCCTTGAATAAATAAATGCATCAGTAAATTCAGGAGAGGGGCTGCTGTCCTGTTCCGTGTGGACCAAGCTGCCAAGTTGGAGCATCCCCTGGGCCAGCCTTGCCCGACTTGGCATCCTCCAGTGGAGCTGGACCACAGCTCCCAGGCCCCCTGGGCACTTCTCCGACCGGGCAGCGCATCCCTGCCGCGTGAAGGAGAGCGCACCTGGGAGAGGCCCACTACCCTGGGGAGCAAGGAACGAGGAGCGGATGTCCGTTCTCCGGGGAACCGAGTGCACACGAGGCCTTCTGCTGCGTCAGGAGCTGGGAAGGAGAGACTCCGGTCAGCCGCCGTAGGTGCTGACACAGGCTCAGCCAGGTGGACCACACCTGCGCTGCGCGGGCCTTGGGGAAGGGATGACAAAGCAGCCCCTTCGAGCGCAGGCACCCGAGTCCATGGGAGAGGGCACGGCCTACCAGCCGTCCTGCAGCTTCCGTCAACGGACAGAGCAAGGAGCGCTCAGAAATGAGCGTGAAAAATGCGCACAGCAGGGGTTTTCAGTTTCAGTGCCTACTCGAGCTCCTCTGCGCACACCGCTTGGGGGACGGGCGCCAACCACGGAGTCAGCGTGACTTAACACACACCGGGTTGCACTGCACACAAACGGTTATCGCACGTGAGCCGGTGAACGGCGGTCTGGCATTTTTGGGGTCATGCTTCCGGCCACTACTTGACGGAAGAGGCCCGAATGACGCTTCCTGTGTGGACCTTAAACTTTGCATTGCTTTCCGCTCTGGCCTTCCCACAGGCCTGTTTGCTTGCTGGATCTTTATGTTTCGGGGTTTCTCTGCATTTCTGAAGCTCTCGATATTAATTATACAAATGCACATTTCAGGTAAGGCTGTCCAAGTGATTCATTCTGGCACGTGAGGATTACGGCTCCATCGACGGGCTGAAGCGGCTCTTCCTCCCCTCCGCTCCCCAGCTCAGCGCCATGCTCCGCAGACAGTAATGGCAAATATTCTATGAATATTTGATATTTAACATGGGTGTTTTATCATCCAGTGAGATGATAAGCTTCTGATATTTAATGTTACTTCAGAGTTGATATTTGACAATATTAATCGACAACTGACATCGTGTTTCGTATCTGAATACTTTATAGCAGGCATGAAATGGCTGGTGGTAATTTATTTATTTAATTGTTCACACTATTTTGATACTGCTCCTCCTCCCAGGAGGTTCTAGCATGGTGAACAGTATGAGCTTAAAACCAATACCAGAATGAAGCAATAAATTAAAAACATTTTAAAACAAAATGACCTCAAGAGCACGGATGGTCAACGAGAAAAGGCTTCCCAGAAAAAGACTGTCCTTCAGAGGCATTGAAAACAGCCCCGGGGGTCCCATCTCGGGAGAGCGTTCCAGATAAATGGGGCCACCCCACTGAAGACTCTGCTCCTATGGGTCTGTGTGGAGCCACCAGGGGGAAGGTCTCCAGTGGCTGCAGAGACAGGGAGCGGTCCCATCAGGAGTGGGGCTTGGCTGGATTCCCTGGGCTTGGCTCCCTGGACTGGTCTGCCTTGCAACCTGCGTCCAAGTTCCTGGTGAGCAGGTCCCGCGGGCCTGGGTGCTCACCAGGAAGCAAGCCCCAGGATCTAGGCAAGAGGGGCCCTATTGACGTGCGAGGCCGTGAGTCACGTGGGGCTCACCAGGAACCGAGTTCTGCACGACTGCCAGGTGTGTCCCTCTTCCGCTCACCTGCAGCAGCACCTGACTCCGCTACCCTCCTTCTGTGAGTGCTCCTGGACTGCCTCCTGGCTCTGCGGGGTTTTGAGCTCAACTTGAAAAAAGCTAAATACTGGCGCAGACAAACTCCAGTTCACGCATCCTCATCCAGCGCTCAATTCACAAGCCAACCCTGGCTTTTTGGAGAAGTGGAGAACAGCAGGCACGATTGCCCTGGTTTTTACGCCGTTTATAGATTTGGGGGGACTTTTTCAAGCTGCCTTCATTTCAACAGGTTTGGGCCCACCCACCCCGTACCTTTAGAAGGGGTCTGCCCTTGAGGTTAAGCGGACGTTTCTGGGCACCGCTGAAATGCACGGAGCGGTAGATTTGGGTCGTTCTCTGGCACTGGCCGGTCACGCGCCTGTCCAGCTCCCATCGGTTTTAACGAGGCAGGAGATCTTGCCATCTGTCACTAAGCCCGTGCCAGAGTTGCTTTGTGAATGGCGAGGAGGAATCCCCAAGACTGAATCGCCTCGACCCCTGGCGTTTTCATGGGTGAGATCGCCCAGGCCCCCTGCAGTCACTTACGGCCGCACACTCCTGGGTAGTGGTCTCCAGCGCCAGCTACAAGCTTTCAGAACACACGCAGAGTGTTTTCTAGATTCTGAGTCACGTGACATAGTAGCTGATGATGAAATAAGGGGAGCACAGTCAGAAGAAGGTGAGGAGTCTGCAGAGGGGCCTTTGATCACAGGAGTTTAACATAAGGATCACTGAGGCACAGGGATTCCTGTGGGGCTTGGCATGCAAATGAGGGCGATTGCAATGCTGTTAACGGGGCAGCCTGATCAGCCCTTCCTGATCAGCAGAACAAGAGCCCTGGCAGCTTCTTGGGGAGCCCGAATGCTAAACCGCAACCTGGCTTGAAATTTTGGGTGCTTCCTGAGAAAGGGGTGCGGGTTTGATTTTAGAACACAAAGGCACATAAGCCACCCTTTCCTGCCAGGCTTCATCTGAATTTTCCCAACAACAGCAAACCACAAATTAGCACAATTAAGCAACTGTGATTAAAATACATTAGAAACATAGAAACATAGCACGCCATCCAGTCTGACCCCCGCTCCATTAGCCATAAAACTGTTCTTTCTTTCCTTTTTTTACGTTTAACGTGGAGGGGAATCCTGCCGTCGCGAAACACGAAAAGCCTCTGTTTGCTCCTCTCTGAGCCTCGCCTCTTGACATCCTACTAATGAAGTACAGCAACATGACCCTGTTAAGTAAGCATCATATCACGGCAGGGGACTGCAGCCCCCTTCCGTGCCGAGCCCTTCCTTAAATGCTCAGCTGAGATTGCTCCGTTGCTCCGCTCTCTTCCAAGCTGGAAGGAGAGGAAGGAGGGCTCAGAACGCTTTGCTCTCCGCGTCTTCCCCATGGTGTCCGTGCGGAAAGCAGCTGGATTCTCTGTTGCGCGCATGTAAAAATGGCTAACCCGTGGCAGGCTGGCTGTTGGGCACTAGAAAAGATGATTACACGCATGTTGTTGCGGGTAGCCATGGACGTCCACCGCCCAGCCAAACACCGTGGCAAGCAGCGAGGCCGATGCCTTTGCTGATCTGCCTTGGCTAGTGCGTGTTCTCCGAGGAATCCTAGAATAGCAGACTCTGAAGGGGCCCAGAAGGCTGTCGGGATGAGCCCCCGGCTGGGTCAGAACACCAATTTCCTCATAGCAGTCAGTGCTGAACTTCAGAGGTGGTGTTTTGACTGGTTTGTGGTTTGAGTGAAGCGGAATGGCCTTTGGCAGCCTGGTGCCACCGAAATAATTGCAGAACATGTTGTTTTCCCACTGGGTGGGGAAGCCCCTGTTTTCCTTTGGCAGGAAAATCCAAGCACAGGCAGCATGGGGCAGAAGGAAAAGGGTGAGGCGAGGGGAAGGGAAGGGAAGGGAAAGAGAAACTTCAAGTTTCCCTTCAAGAGAAACTGATCCTGCCTCTTCCAGCCACCTTTATGCATGGCACCGACTTTCATCAAGGTAGATGGGCGAGGTAAGTTTCCCGGTGTCTTGATCTGTCTTTCCTGAAGGAAATGACAAATGACCCGGCTGACTGGGACCAGTGCTGAACTACTGCTACCAGTAGACCGCAGGAACTACTGTTGCTGGTTTTATTGGGATGCTGTTTAACTTGTTTTGCTGCTTGCGTAAAGTTCTTTATATTTTAGGGTTTTGCATCCAGTTTACAATCCAGATACTTCAGACAAAAATCCATAAAGTGTACACTTTGAACTGTCCAGTAGCCAAAATTCTCTGGTTGGTTTGCAAATGGTTACATTCCCCCTCTTCTCTTCTCTTCTCTTCTCTTCTCTTCTCTTCTCTTCTCTTCTCTTCTCTTCTCTTCTCTTCTCTTCTCTTCTCTTCTCTGGGGTTCTGCGAAGCGCTCAAGCCCTTGGTTATGGATGATGCTGTTTGTGGCCGCATCCTGCACATGTCTGCTCAGAGATGAGCCCCATTGAGTCCAATGGGACTGGCTCCCAGTTCAGTCTGAATGGCACTGCACTCTATTAGCCAGGGTCCAAGGCTCGTAAGAGCTAAAATGCAAACTTCTGGCATCAGCAACTTAATACAGGGTTAAAGGGATTGTGCGCCCCTTTGCCAATCCTTGCCCCCCCCGCCCCCCCCAAAGCTGCCCAGACTTGTATACAAAAGGTGTGACTCCCACAATGTTAGGCTCCTTTTATTTCATGAGTTCACTCCATTTTTCTGCTTCCCCTTCTTCCCTGAGCGCTTGCCAATTAAAGAGAAGACACCTGATGGGTTCGTAATCCTGGCACCAGGAGGCAGACCTTTAAAAGTGCATGGGGCGGCGGGGGGGGGGGGGGAAGGAATAATAAAAACAAAAACAAAATAAGAGCAAAAAGAACGCTTTTTAATTTTTGTTCTTTTTAAGGAGAGGTTTCTCCTCCACCTTGGCATCTCTCAAGGTAAGGAATCAAAAAGTTATTTGATGCATAATTGATTTGCTTTGGAGTGCTTGCAAATTGCGAAGGAGCCTGGATAATCACTGAACGGGGTGCCACGGCGGGGGGAAGCAGGGGGACTTTTTTGACCTGCGGGGCTGAGTAATGGGGGATCGGGAGCGGATCAGAGGAGGTGGAGGCAGCCAGCGCGAAGCCCTCGCGTGTGATGCACAGAGACCACGGAGAAGAACGGTAAATTAGCAAACACAAACCAGGGATGGATTGAAATGAAATGAAATGAAATGAGACCCGCCAGAGAGAGTCCTTGATTTTTGTGGCGAAGCAGCTATGAAAGGCCCGAAAAAGTGCTGAGCTGTCAGAACGGGGGCTCTCGGCTCCCGCCTTCCTACCTGAACCAAGACGGTTCCGCTGCTGAGCGGATGGCAGCCGAGCCGGGCCTTTTAATCGCCGGAGCGGGTGGCAAAGTCTTCAGGGTGACTACAGCTTTCCTGTCCTTGCAGGAGTGGCTCAAACGGGGGGGGGGGGCACATTTTGATCCTAATTGAGCGGAGGAGGTAGCAAGCATCCACACGGAACAAGCGGATCGTCCCCGCGCTGCAAACTTTTCCCGATTTACATAAATGACAAAATTGAGCATTTACGGGTGAGAAACTTTGATGAATTTTTAAACCGCAGAGCAAACCCGATCTTGTCATTCGCTCATTGCAAGATGTCTATTGAGGAAACGGAAAAGGGAGAGATTTTACCCAGGAAAAAGATGCTTAAGTAGGACTGATCTGAAGCAGGTACTATTTCTCACGGACTTTCATCCTCTACGAAAAGAAAACGCTTCTCTCTGGTGATTTTTCACAAGGGGCTATGAAAATGCTTGCTAAGGATGGGTAGGAAATTCGTCTGGTTTACATTACCAAATTTACTCTTCCTGGACCTCGGTTTGCACCAGAAAGTACTTCATGCAAAAAGCTCACCGAGAATAAAAATGAGTAGCACGCATGCAGCAGTGTGTACATTGCAAAGAAAAATTTGCGCAAGGATGCTGCAGGGCGGAATCGTGCAAAAGAGCCCCCAGCAGGCCCCAGGCAGCCACAGGAGAGTGGGCATAGCATTGCGCCATTGTCGGCTTGGATCCTTCTTTATAATGCCACTCTGCTTCTAACCTGCCCAATAATTTGCGGAAGTGCACACTACAAGACACACATACGCTTGGAAAAGTACCTTCACGATTAGATTGTTTAAAACTCATGCTAACTTCCGTGTGGAGTAAAAATAATCCAGACCGATCTAGAATTGGGGTGGAATGAACTTAGCCCAGAAGGAACGAGACCCCGGCCAAAATTGGCCTGATGGATCCGTCCATCCCTTGGGCGCAGGTGGGCGGAAGGGAAGTGTAACCCTCTGAAGGGGGGAGGGATGGGCAGCCCCCCGTGTGGAGGCAATGAGGGCCGAGCCCCACTTCTGCCCACCCTGGGCTGAGGCCACGACAGCAGAGGAGAGCAAAGAAGCCGCTGCGGGAAGGGGGCAAGATGGATGCTTTGGCAGCAAGCGGGGAGTCTTGCTCGGCCTCCGCCACCCAATCCCCCTTGTCCGCTCTGCCATCCTCCAGCAAGGCCCCTCACTAGTGCTGCTCCCTGAGCCCTGCAGCCCCCCAGGGCCTGTGGGGTGGGCTGTACAGGCCTCCTCACAAACAAAGTCCCTTTCCTGGCAGGGCTGACAGTCAGGATGGAGAAGGTGGTGCCCGCGGGGTCCCAGCAGATCCCTCCTTGCAGACAGAGAGGAACGCTCGCATGGGTTACGGGGAGGTGGTGCGGGGCTCATGCGCCACGAGGGGGGCTGCTTGTGCCAAGGGTTCTTGCTCAGCCACGTCTCACGGCCCACGTGGCCCCTGGATACCTTCAGGCTCAGGAGAAACCGCCCTGGCCTGGCGGGGAAAAGATGAGCAATGGACAACCGGCCTCTGAGCGACTGCTCGGAAAAGGGTCTTCCGGGACACATTACAGGTCCCTGCAGAAGCAGCCTTTTAGCGCCGAAGATCCGCCGGCGAGGTGGAAGCTGCCCAGGTGCGAAGAGAGCAGGGCAGCCGGAGCCGCACTTGGCCCGGGCGTGCTTCCAGGAGCACTTCTGCAGCCATCGCCTCCTGCCCCGTGGGCCTCGCCCGAGGGCGTCTGGAGCCGTCCGCACCCCGAGCCCTGCCGTTTGCACAGGGGAGCATCCTCTTTGGTCCAGGGGGTACCCATGTGATCGCCCTGCATCGCAGGAGGGTTAGTGGAGCTGCAGCAGAGCAGCGCTGGCCGGCTGGCGTAGGGCTCTCCTCCGAGTTCGTGCAGCCTGGCCTCTCCCACGCTCTGGCAGCAGGGTGAGTGCCTCGGCTCCCACCGTCCCGCCCGGCCCAGCGCCCGGCAGAATGGCAGCGGCCCCTCGCTCCCCGCCTGGGACCAGACACAGATGAGCTTGGACAGCAGGGGAAGATGCTGAGCTGAGGACATGCCGCGTCCTGTGAGCTCTTCATCGGCTGGGATCCCTGCCGTGGACACGCACGTCACATCAGCTTCTCCGGGACTGACATGACTGCAAAAGGCAAATGTGTCTGGAAGAGCGGGAGGAGGGCAGAGGGGGTGGGGGAGGTGGGGTGCGGCTGAAGGGGCACCGGGTTCGCCCTTTCGGGTGGGAAAGCCAGCTGAAGGAACTGGGGGGGGGGCAGCCATCAGACGCTCTCTTCTTCTTGCTTGACAGACTGGGCTTGTCGCTGCCGCCCGGGGCACGGGCTCGATGGCACCTCTGGACACGGCCGCACTTAGCGAGCAGCTCCGGGAGGCGGGAGAGGGTGGATCGCCATCCCCCTTTGCTGCCAGGGCTGGTTTCCGATGTGTGAAAAGCTCAGCATCTGGATGAGACAACACAGCAGCTTAATTGCTTAAAGAGGATGAGAGGGAGGGCGAAGCGGAGCCCGGAGGACAGCCCAGAAGGGGCGCCACGATTTAGGGGTCCCCACAGGGAAAGGCCTTGCTCCCATGGACCGAGGCCCTGAACTGCCACTGGCAGGGGGGCAAAGCGGTGGGGCGGCCTTCTGAAGCCTTCCACCCCCGGGAGGAGCCAGGCTGCAACCCGCATCACTCCACAGCTGGCTCTGCTTGCGGAGATGTTGCTCAGGCGGGTCGCCTTTCCCAGTCCGGCGTGGATGTGACGTCGAGGATGCCGTCTCGCACAGTTCCACGTGTGGGTCTGCCCTCGAGTGTGGCAGCGTGCATCGTGGCCATCCTCCTAGTGGCTGGAGTGGGTGGGAGTTGGAGCCCAGCCACTGCGTTGCGGGAGACCGTGAGTGGCCCAGAACGTGAGCTGGGGTGTCCTCTTCAAGTACCGCCCCTGCCTTGTGCTTCGGGGTGGCCTCAGGAAAGCACACCTCTCTCTGCAGAGCCCCCATCAGTGAGGACCTGGCTGGGAGCACCTCTCGGAGTTTGTGTCGTAAGACACGACATGTGAAGTCCTTTGACTTCTGTCCCCGCAGCTCCTGCTCCTTCCTAAGCAAGCAAGCAAGCAAGAGCATTGTGGTCTGATGCGGGGCGGGGGGGGGGGGCTTGGCAGGTTCTCCCCAACCAGAAATCATTCCTGCCAGGGGGGTGGGAGGCAGAGGAGGCCCCTCACCTACCCTCTGGTCGGGAAGCTGTCTCAGCACAGTGAGGCCAAGAAGGGCTCTCCCGTCTGCTCTCGCGTGGCCCTTTTCGTCCCCCGTGGTTACACCCTCCGCCTGTTGCAAGGGAACTTTCTTCTGCCCAGGAAGGCAGGGAGCAGCAGTGCGGGGGGGCGGGCGGGGTGAATTCCCTTTAGAATGAGGCCCCAATTCTAACCAGGGCAGCACCTGACTCGATAGCAGAAGTTGTTTTTTGATGTTACAAATTCACCTTTGGAAGGAAGGAAGGAAGGAAGGAAGGAAGGAAGGAAGGAAGGAAGGAAGAAGGGAACTGTTGTTATGAATTTTGGTAGCTCCCTGACCTGTATGGATACCTGTCTCCTTGAGATTTAGCAAAGGCCACGGTTTAAAATGTTTTATACTCAAGAATTGTGGTTCCTCCATACAGCCATAGAGGAAGAGAGTGAAGGAAACTTTTTTAAAAATGCACATTGCTTGCTGACAAGTAGATAATGTCTCTATATATTCCACTGAAATCATTAGGCCGTCTATTTCTGTGTAGCACATTTAGAGCAGAGCCATCGCTTGCTGACTCTGTTCTCTGGAGCTTGTATGTTCATCGGCTCAGAACCACACGCCCTTTGCAGCCGCGGCACCCCGGAGACCCCTCAAGGAGGAAGCCTCCTAGGCAGTCTCTCCAGTGAGGGTCCACCAGACGCGCTTCCCCAGGTTAAGTCTGACTGATAGAGAAGCTAAGATCAAAGATAAGATAGAAGTGTCGGTGGAGTCCCACGTTAACAGTGGGCTGAGGAACCAGGAGGGTGACTCACGCTGGTAAAGGCTTCTTCTCCACAAATATTTTCTGAAGTTTCTTCTCAATTGAAATGACAGGCATAATAACCACCTTTTTTATTAGAAATCTGAACAATCTCCACCCAAGAGTTCTTCCGCATGGTGAAGAAAGCCAGAGATGCAAGGCAGCCAAGAATCCTTGTTTGAAGGAGTCCTACTCTCTCCAGAACATTCATCAGCCTTTGTGTGATCAGAATATCTTGGCCAGAGTTTGCTTCTGTTGAGCTAATGTCCCAGCTCCACAATATGCCTTATCTTAGCCCCATGGGTACGGTGGTGCATGAACTCCCTGCCAGAAACCGGTTTGATACTGGTTTGAAAGCTGCCTAGACCATTTCTGCACTATTCACAAGCCACAGTAGCCATGGGGAGCCACCAGCACCCAATCACTCCACTCCATGGGGACAAAATAGGGCAGCGAGCTGATTTCAGGCTCTCCACAGACCAACATGGTTCTTTTCATCAAGGATGGCTCCACTTCTGGACCTTGCTTGCTCTATCAAGCCTGATGTTGCATTAAGCTGGCAATGAATGAAGTTGAACGTTGTGAAGGAAACCTACTTGATCTCCAACTTCTTCTACAATGTTGTCAATGCAAAGACAACCCAAACCCAACTTGGATAACCATGGCCCTTACAAGAATCTTTCTTGTGCTGAAGACAGTTGGATAATTTCTTGGGAATACAATATTTACTCAATGAAAAGTGGAGATATGGATGGAAAGGAGCAGAAGTGCATTCTATGCCAAAATGTCAGCTTTCCCTTCAATGCTTTCTGGTTTTGGGTTGAGGGGTTGTGTGTGTGCGGATACGTCAAAAGCGAGTGAGCATTGTGTTCTACCTCTAAGTCTTTTGGGATGTGACAGATGATTTTTCCTTCCTTTCCTTGTTTCCAGAACATTTCCAAGTTGCACAACCACAAGTGTCTTGGTTTTGTTCTCCATGCCCTTTAAATTTTGAAGGAAAAGGGGAATTGAGGGAGGAGGGGAGGGGAGCTTCTGTGAAGATATCTGATCTAACAATCCATAAGCCACGTTTGCTTCTTTGGCAGATGGTAACAGAGATGACTGCTTAGCACTGCATGTTTGACATCTCCCAGAAATAGCAAGCCACGCTGAAGTGGTGGGCCCGTAGCCACTATCAGCTGCTACGGTGCCTCGGCTGAAGGTGGAAGTCACATGCCTGGTTTCGCACCTCGCTGATGCGAAAACGCTCTCGGGGGTGACTCACGGTACATCTGCTTGCCTCCGACTCCCTCCTCCGCCCCCCACCCCAATTTCCCCTCAACCCACAGTGGCGGTTGGCTGGTTGTGCGTCTGCTCTCCTGTCACCAGCTTGTGTGACAGGTGAAGTGACACCGAGTCGGCAGAGTTGCTAAGAAGGTTGCTCCGGGCTTTTCCCACATGGGGAGGTGAGGCCGCTCCATCAGGGGGAGAGCAAAGTGGGAAAAAAGCAGCTCTAACATCTGTTCGCTTCTCTACTTTTTTGTTGAGAGTAGAACAACAAAAGCGGGGAAGAAGAGAGGGACGGGGCATCCTATAGAAGGCGTGAGGAGCTCCTGATACAGAAGAGGCCATCTCTGCATCAGTCACCTGTTCATTCAGACACGGCCCAACTTTGCTTGGACATTCTGGAAGCCCACCTGTGGCCATTTCTTGAGTAAGAGTTGGGTGTTATCATGTTTTCTGGCTTTTATGTCTCCTCCAAATCAGGAAAGGAGAGAGCTTCATCCAGTAACCCATCTTCCAGGACCTTCAAGGCCAGAGGATGTGGCTATATCAGCCTCAGATAGGTGTCCTCGCCACCTCCGTGCCATAGCAGCTGCAGAATTGGGCCTTCAAGAAGAAGACAACTCCTCAGAGCAGGCAAAATTAACAGCAGGCCGGACCTCTCAGCCTTTAGCAGGCCTCTTTTTGTTGCTGAGACAACTGCTCTTTGTGGGTGAGTTTCAGCCAGTGATCTGTCCAAGGTCCTGACAGGTTTCACCTCAACTCAGAGGATGGGACCTCTGTGCTAGGCATGATCCAGCCTTTCCAGGTTGCATCTCCACTGCAACCCAGTCTCCTGGGAGCCCTTGCCTGGGACATGGCAAGGTTGGCTAGGCAGTGAGAAGTTTTGCCCTGTGTCCATCATCATAGAGGAAAACATGCTGCCTCCCCTCAAGGACTCGAAGATACTATTTGGCCGGCATAATGTCCCAGTGGACAAGATCTTTCTTTTCCAACAAGGGTTGCAGATATACAACTCAAGCACAGACAGTGTAGCTAAAGAAATGCAGATTCTACAGCTGTTAATTTATTGAGGTTAATCCTTTAAAAGAGCCATGGAACAACTCCTCACTCTGTGAATTTGGAGTTTCTTGGTTGTCCATGCACTCTACTGGTATGAATCTGTTTCCTGCAGAAGCCAAGTAGTGGTCAATCCCATGTGGATTGGGACCAGAAGAATTCTGCCCACCGAAGGGATTCCAGTTCGTTTCTGTCCTAGCGTCCTGGTATTCTTGGTACTTCTTGGTCTGCTTTATGAGTACCCAATACCAAACTTTGGTCACATGAAGGAAGGACCATGCCCTAGAAATTAAGACAGGAAGCATCAGCTACAGCCCATCAGAATGAAGCAGACAGACTCTGTCCTGAGAAAGAAGAAGGTCCTTCTTGGCTGCTGGCTGGCTGAAGGAACCACCTACAGGGGCAAACTGCACTCCGTGTGTCATGTTCTCCTTAAACCTGCATTTTGACTCTGAGCAGTGTCGCGATGCATCCAGGCCCAGGGAGTGATGAACATCCATTCAGACAAGACAGGAGGGGCTGGATGGAGTCCACAGTGACATGCAAGGATGAAGCAATCGACTAAAACATAATTCATACAAGGTAGTTTTTTCTTTTCCTGCCAACTCTCCTAATCCACCCTTCATTCCAAAGTACTTCATTCAGTCTGACATCCAACTATAATACTTGCATGCACGTAATATAGTAACATCTCTACATAGTAGTCTCTAAGATATGTACATAATGCACTATAAAAACAATATAAAGTCATGGATTGTTAAAACATGACAGCAGAAATAACGAACAGTAGAACAGAGCAGTGTCCTGGTGCATTAGCTAAACTATGGAATTTGCTGCCACAAGCTGACTCGAGGCCCCCCGTTTGGGAGAGCTTTAAAAGGGGATCAAACCAATCAGTCGAGGATCCAACCGTTAACGGCTACTGGTCCAGATGGCTTTATGTTGCCTCCAGGTTTAGGAGTACAGTGCTTTCGCCCACCAGTTGCTGGGGAACATGGGTAGTTGGGGGTGCGCTGGCACTCATGCCTTGCTTGTGGGTTTCCAGCTGGTGGCCACTGCATAGACAGAAAGGTGGACGAGGTGTCCTCTTGGCCTTCCCCCCCGTGGAGGTGCCCATATTCTTAGGCATCACAAAACAGGGAGATTCTGCTCAAATAAAGAGGTATTGAAAGGGAATTTGCAGCCTGCCACAGTTGCTGTCCGCTTCCCAACGGCACTGGAGAGCGTTCCAGGGGCGGGTTTCACTAACAAGAAGCCCATCTCAAAAGTTGTGCCCTCCAGCAGGGGACGACCAAGGAGGCCTCCTTGTTAGATCTGGGGGTTGATTGGGGGGGGGGTGTAGGGGAAGGCAGTGAGCCAAGTCTCCCGGTGCTGAGCTACTTCTGTGTCAATGGCACGACCAAGCGCATGGCTCGGTAGCCATGCTTTCGACACAGGTGCGACCTGTGAGCAGCTGGTGCTCCTGTTCCCTTTGCAGCTTCCAAGGCAGGGCAGGGCAGGGCAGGCAGGGCAGGGCAGGGCAGGGCAGGAGAAACTCCAGGCAGTGGAATTCCCTGCCTCTGGTGCTACTTAATGCACAAGCGCTTGTGTCTCCTGGGGAATCGACAAGCAGATCATTTGCCAAAAAGAGGACCCCAGCCCATTTTCATGGTGCACCAGATTCCCCTCTTCCCCGTGCATGGAATGTTGAGCACGTCGCCTCGGTGGCCGCCATCCCTCGCTTGGTCCTACGGGGGCGATTTAAGTGTGCTTCATGACGGACCTCCTCTCAGAACTTCGGAAGAGTCCTGGTGGTCCTTTCTGCTTCAGAGACGCAGCAGTTACCTTTGGGAAGCCGGATGTCTTGAGTGCGGAGGGTCTTCTGGCAAGGCCCTGGGACCCTTTCTGGGTAGGGGGACGTGCCGCACAATGAGAACCAACAGACCACGATGCTGAGTGGAAGAGGCTGTGGCGAATCTCCGTGGCCAAAGGGGAAGGGGTGTGTGACCCTGCCAGAAGATGGCCTGGGAGCTCCATTCTTGGCATGATTTGTGAGTCAAATTTTGTGGAATACCGATTTCTGCAAACCAGAAGGGGAGCAGCACTAGCCCTGGAACAATCGTGTTCCTGCTGGGCTGGTGGGGAGAAGAACGTTCTCTCGGCTCCATCCTGGGATCCATCACTGCATTGTGGAGCTGCCCATACGATGGCAGGCCCGTGATTCCCCCAGCCCAGGGTCGTTCATCCTCACTGGCAGCAGGGAAGGGCGAGCCTTCTGCACCCCCGAGACTGAAACGGCCCAGACAAATCTTGTGTCCCTGAAAGGAGCTGAGTATCCTGGAAGCGGTTTCTGGAAACTGCAGAGTGATCAGAGGGCTCAGCAGTAACACTGGGACAGCCTTTTCCTCGGGGCGCTGAGCACCCCCTTCCAATTCCGCGCTGGAAGCCTGCTTTATAGGGCTCCCCCAGGCGGAAGGACTTTCCAAGGCCTCTCTGGTGAGTAGCAGTGCTCGTTTGGGCCCTCTGTGCTCTGAGCCCGCTTTTCCGGCCTCCCTCTGAGAGGTGCCCAGGCCAGACTGGCCCCAGTGCGGCGCCCTTGCTCCACAACCCCGATACGTCCTGAAATTTCAGTCAGCCAGGGCTTCGGCACCACCACCCCAGACATGTGGAACTGCTGCGAGCAAAGCGGTGCTCTCCACCCAGGTGTGACACAGGCGATCTGTCTGCCTCCTCCGCTGGGTGGTGGCCACATAGCCGCCACCCCACTCCTCGGCCTGTCCCCAGGCACCCTGTCCTCGAGAGCACCCGGGCCGGGCGCCTTTTGTGGAGATTTGGATAATTTCTCCAGAAAATCAGATCTATCGATGAAGCAGAAATGCAGTGCTCGGCCCAGCTGTCTCTCAGCTGGAGTGATTCATCCAGCCCTCTCCATCCATCAGCCCCATTCACACATCAGGACGCAGATTTACAACAAGAGAGCCACACACATCATCCGTTTCGTAAATCTGCTGGGGATTTCGGCCAGTCAGCAAATTCTTCCCTAGGAGGGATGACAGCTTTGTTACATTTTTGGACAGGATCCCTGAAGCAAGGTCTTGACTAAGCCAGCTTGAAGGATACGGCTGTGTTGGATTTCACTGGAATCTGGGCACCTAGAAAACCATCCCAGATCCGGGGAGTCAATTTGCTGACGGGGCACCAGAGCTCCGTGCTCCAGGCAAACTGGAGATCTGCAGTTCACTTTGAACAGGAGATAGGCTGTCTCTGAGCGGAAGCCCACGGCCCTGAAGCCCACCACACCTGCACACGGTTTGGAAAGAGAAAGCCCAGGCAGTCTGCCCGCCACCCTCTCGTGCACACAGGGAGGCCTGCCCACTGGGAGTCGTGGCCGTCTGTGATTATTCGAGAAATGCCCCGGGATGGGGGTGCTCCAGTTGGCCCCGCGTTCTCCCACCTGGCATGCTCCAGATGGATGAGGAGTCTGTTGGAGCAGCTGTGGAAGTAGAAGCTGGCCACATCCTTATTCATGAGCCACCTTCCAGGCAGCGCCTGCCAGCTCTGTGCGGGAGGAGAGTTCTGCGGCAGGACTAGCTACGCCAGCGGAAGGTCTCTCTTCTACAAGGTTTGGGGGCGCAGCTGCAATGCTGCCTCATCTGCCTCCAGCCACGACCCTGGAGAAGGGCCGGTCGGTGCACTAAATCCAAGAACCTGAGAAAGGCCTTCAGTTTCAAGCATCAGGCTACAGGCAGAAGGTGGGAGAAGGGTTGTCCCTCAGCCCTTCAACAGGAAACTCCAAAAGACATCCAGAAAGAAGCTGGGCAGCCCTCTGAGTGGGGTGGGGCAACTTGGTGTTCTGCATCAGCAGGGGTGGACCTGATGAGCTTCGTGGCCCCTTCCAGCTCTACTAGTCTATGATTCTAGTCTATCCCCTCAGGTATGAGTGCGTGTCACACGGAGGTGGGAGAGGCCTGTTCTCCCCTGCAGAGGAAGGCAGGACGCCTCCAACGGAGCCAAGCTCAGGGAGCCCAGGTTCAGTTTGGATGCCAGGAAGCACTTCCTGGCAGTCAGGACCCCGAGGGTGTGGAAGGGGCTTCCATGGGAGGTGGGTGAGGCCCCATCAGTGAGGGTGTCAAAGGACAGGCTGGACATGCACAGGGCGGGCCTGTTGTGAGCAGAGCCGGCTGGTGCCGGGGGTCAGACTAGATGGCCCGGGAGGCCCCTTCTGTCTTGCACTGTTTCTATGTTTCCATGATTCTATGAGAACAGGAGACCTGTTTGTCCACAGGGCCACTGACCAGCTCCTTCAAGTTGGGAAGGTGACTCGTGAATAAGGATGTGGCCAGTGTTGGTCCAGTTCACACTTTGTAAGCTCGCCTAACGTTTGCCCGTTCAAACCATCCTGTGACCCAAATCACAGCTATTCTTTGCAGTGTTGATTTCTCCAAATTTTGCAAAGAAGTTCTTCAATTGAGAGAACCGGGCATGTTTAGCCCTGTGAGGAGAAGAGAGCGGGGAGGCGTGGCAGCCCTCTCCAAGTGCTTGGAAGGCTGTGGCGAAGAGGAAGGCCAGGATCGCTTCTTCATCATCTCGCAGTGCAGGACAAGGACTAATGGGCACAAGTGATCGGAAGCCAGGTTCTGGCTGAGCATCGGCAGAACATCCTGACTGTGAGAGCAGTACAGCAATGGAACCCGAGACCTGGGGAGGTGGTGGGCTCTCCCACACTGGAGACATGCAAGATGCAACTGGACAGCCATCTGGGAGGGATGGTTTAACTGGGAATCCTGCACTGAGCTGATGGCCTTCTGGCCCCTTCACAGAATTCGATGATTCCATGAATTAAGACATGCACGCACAACTAGAGGAAATGTTAAAAAATGTACAATATTGGGACAATGGCTTGCAACGGTGTGTACATCAAATGAAACGCAGCAAGAATGCATGCTGTAAAGCCTGCACAAAATTGCTCATGACTTTTCAGGTAAAAATATTGTAAAAATATTTTTATGTAAAAATATTTTATGTAAAAATATTCTCAAAGTTCCAGAGGAAAAGAAGTGAAGAGAAGAGAAATGAGAAACTGAGAGGTGAGACTGAGAGAGCGGAAATCCATCAGAATCTCTGCTACAGACTTCAACTGGTTTAACTCACACTGCGGGATCTGTGCCCCCTCGAGAAGTTGCAATTCCCACCATTGTTTGGGGGGAGCAGTCGCACCCCGAGCAGAACTGATGTAACTTCGGTAGTGCAAACATGCCCTTGAAGACGACTGAGCGAAAAGAGGCCCAAGCGGAAATGTTTCACCTGAAGCAAGGTGAGCACTGCTCTCCGCACAGGACTGTCCTTAGATTCCACCAGAGAGCTCTCCTTGCGAGCCACCCGGCGGGGCCAGAAGAGGCTCCCGTGGCCTCGTGACGTGGCCTCCATCCCATGCCTCTTCTCCATCCGAAAGCACCCTAAATGGCTGCCTTGAAATACGGGCAGGCTAAGGGTAGCCACTGCATCAATTCCCCTGTCTCCCTTTAATTGGCGCCTTAATCTCTCTCCTGATATAATAGTAATAATGCAATTGGTACCACCAGGCAGTTTTCGAACAGTTAACTACCCATGCCGTCCACAGCCCATTAGCCACACAAATTCTGCCAAGTGCTCACATTAGTTCCATGCAGAGGGCTTCCGAGCGCTGTTGGGAGGGGGGAGGTTTGCAGCGTTGGCTGAGCAAGAGCCTTGAGGGGGCTATGTCTGTCCCCTCCCGTTTCCGTGCACGGGAGAGGCCGCTCATCCCGCCATGCCGGTCCTCCCTCGTTTCCGTGTGCCGTGGCTGGGCACCACGGTCCTTTTTCGTCCCTGCACATATGTGGGCATGTATGTTCCATCCCAGGGCTGCCCGTACACCTCGCAGCGCTCTTCACAACCATGGAAAGCTGCACGATGCAAAACCGCCAGTAAAAATACGATGGAAGTGCGAAGGTGGCAAGCATAGGAAGGCTGCAGAATAGAAATGTCTTCCAGACAGGTGGAAGACAGCCGGAGAGGGGAGCATCTGCTCTTTGTGGGGCAAGCTATCTCGTGGTGTGGGGGGCAGCCCCCGAGAAGGCTCTGCCTCCTGCCATCATCCAAGTCCCTCCACCCAGAGCAGCATGGAGAGCGGCTGGTGGCCGTCTCAGCTCTGCCGCGATGCTAAGGTGGGACTGGGCCAGCCGGGAGTGGCGATGCCCAGGAATAGCAGTCCAGTGGGGGACACCAGCTCGCCCAAAGCCCGGTGGGAGCTGCAGGGCAGAGAAGGCCAGGTGAATAAGACAGGAAACAAGACGGGGGGAGCAGGGGCTGGAAGAGGCCAGGGGAGGCTTCTGGGCTGCCCTGTCTCTGCTCCTCTTCCAGCACAGCCAGAGCAAGGAGATTAGAATTTTTGGCTTCCATGTTCAGCTAATTGTGGTTTGTTATGTCCAAACCAGAACAAACTGTGGTTAGTATTAAATATGGTTTAGGAAACTGAGGGAGAGATCAGTCTGCTTCTGGTCCAAGTCTGTTTTATGTGTGCTCCATAAGCCTATTCTAACCCATTGAGTCGAAAACTCGCATTTCACTTGGGGTCATTGCCCCTAAAATATGCAATTTCTATGTATTTTCTCTTGGAATGTTTATTTTCATACAGATTTCTATTTTGTATAGTTTACTTTCCTACAGTTGGGGATGCACTTCGGAACTTCATTCCAAAGTTCAGATATGATCCGCATATTAGTTGGGGATGCATGACTGAGGCCAATCTGCTTTAAAGTGCAGAGTGATATTTTCCAACATCACTAATTTAGAGAAACAAACCAACTTCAAACCATGGTTTCCTATCCTGGCTTATTTATCATAGTTAGATTTCATTGCTGTTTTTGGGCTTATGCATAGTGGGAGCAAGTGGCTGTTAGTTGAAAGCATAAATAAAAGCTTCTGATCTCGTGGCCTCGCCAGAGGTAAAGAGGGACGTGCACGAGCCAAGATTATGTGGATACTGCTAAATTCCACAGTTCAGGGTACATCCAAAAACAGCACATTCATTCTTGGAACACCTTTAAATTTCACTTTGGTGGCACCTCATTTGGAGTGCCACAGCACACGCCTTTGAAGGGTGTTCGGAAACAGCCAGTCTTTCCAAAGGCAACAGCCAACCTGGATGCTGCTCCCTTCCTATGACAGCCTTTCCACTGACCAGTGTGATTCCAGGCACGATCCAAAGTGCTGTTTATGACCTTTCCCCCCAGCATGACTTGGGTCCAGGCTGTTGGCTGCGGTGCTGCTCCCTCCATGCAACCTTTGCAATGCTCCTCTTCTGGGGTGAGAGCGCTGGGCTTTGCAGCCTCACTATTTTGGTCCTCCCCCTTCTGACGGCTTTATCTCTGCTCTTATGCTAGGCGATGTTCTGTGCTTTGATGTCACTGCTTCATTGTGTTATTTCTGCTTGTTTATTATATTGCTATCCTGCCCTTTTCCCTGCAATGAACCCAAAAATACCCCTCCTCATCCTCTTCTCCATTTTGTCCTCCCAACAGCCCTGCAAGCTCCCATGACTGTAACAGGGTCTCCTGAGCCCCAGTCCCGTTTTCTAACCACTGCGCTTCGGTCTCTCTGTGCAAAGCCTGCTCAGAAGGCTTGTTTGTGCTTGGTAAGGTTTGGCATGAGCCTGCCGCTTCTGGAGGCAACCCGGGCAGCAGCCAGAGGTTCCAAACTCCGGCCTGGAAGTAAGCCAGGCCTAGCTTGACCTTGGCAGCAAACATCCGTCCGTGGCTCGCCTGGCTTCACTTCATAAAAGCCGCTGCAGCAGCTCCAGTCTGCTGGCAGGGAGGTGCGGTTTTGGGGAGCAGGGGCTGAGTCAGAAGCCAGTGTGGGAGACTGGAAAGGCCAACCGTGCCGCTTCTCCAGTCCAGTTCAGGGCCCTTTGATGCAAGGAACAGACACTGGGAGATTCATGGTGGGGTGTCCTCTTTGCCCCTCCTTTGACCACTGAGCTTGTGGTTGAGTAGGAGAATGGCTCCCAACATCTCCATCCATCACAGCCAATTCTGACCGGGGGAGCAGTAATCCAACGCACGTGGAGGACACCTATTGCTCTAGAGGAGGCTCCTGGGGCAGCACAGCAGCTCACTGGTGGGCAAGATCCCCCGTGTCCCAAGGCCACGCTCCGTGGGACACCTCCTGATCTCCCAGGACGCAGGCAGGGTCACAAAAATGGAGGTTTAGGAACAACGGGCCCTGGGAGTGAGGCCACAGCGTCCGGCTTCTTTCCTGATGGTTTATTCTGCGGCTCACCATGTGGCAGGCCAAAAAGTGGGAGGGGACGCTCCGTATTTGCCGAGGGCACCGCTGATCCAGGAACTCCTCGGCTGGCAAGTCCGCCACCCAACGCACAACGCCTGGTTCACTGCCCAGCGATCAGCCAGGCGACCATTGCTAATCATTTCTTGCACAGAAGTTCCTGGGGACCCGAATGCAACTTTGGGGGCTCCGCTAGCCTCGGACCTCCATCACGGCGTTCCCTCCATGGCCCCTTCTTCCTCTTCCCGAACAAGGCACACTGCTTTAGTGAGGCGGACAAGAAATGAGGCCGCCTGTTCCCATAATGGCATATTAAACAACTTGGAGAGAGAGCAAGGACCAATGTTCTTATTTTATTATTCTTCATAAAATTATATGGGTTGGAACTTACTACTATTGTTCTAAAAAGGAAAATAAAACAGAGGATTTCCTTTCCTTTCCTTTCCTTCACTTTTTTGGGTGCCTAAATTTCAGAGAGGTTTCCACACCACTAGTGCAAGAGCTCGTTAAAAAAGGATTGTGTGCATGTTCCATTTTCCAGCATTTTGGGGGAACCTTGGGGGTTGCTCTTTGGGTACTGCAGCCAGTGGCTCGGATGAGGGAAACCGACGGGAACATAAGAATCATAGAATAGTAGAGTTGGAGCAAAGGCCTGCCTGGCCCATCATCCCCTTCCCACTGAGGCCAACCCAGTGCTGGCGGAAGCCTTCCAGAGGATGCGCTTCCCTTGGCAACTGGTACTCAGAAGCTGCCCCTGATCGAGGGGTTAAATGGAGGAAAGGGAGCCATGAGAATGGGGGCGAGGAGGGCGAAGGCCGTGCGAGTGCCATGGGCATTTGAGATGGGGTTATCATGTTGTGTGAACCCAGCTGAGATGGCAAACCGTGGTGAGCAGCGCACAGCTCACAGCCCACCAACAACCCGCTCATTCTCTCCCTGGGGCGTTCAGGGTGAACAGGCCGCAGCGTGGTCGTGCCGCAGGGTTCAGACATCATGAAAACTGACATTTCAGCAGTGACCCGCCATCCAACAACCCACCCTCGGTATGCAACCCTTCAGGCTGTGTGACTGTGTTGCCTGAACCAAGCACTACTGGATTTCCAAGGCTGGCAGCTGGCCTTGCTTCATCGGAGCTGCCGTCCCGTGCGATGCATGGGAAGCACTGCCACAGCCTTCGCTGCAGCCGCTTCGCTCACGTCTCGAGTCCGCACGATCCCTTCCCTCAAGGAAGCCACCGCCTTGGGCGAGCAGGAGCTGAGCAGGGCTGTGACGGGCCGGGCGTGTGGAGGGCTCTCCCTCGCGGGGTCACCGTAAGTCAGAGAGGGCCTGATAGCATGTCACAACAAAGACACTGCCACACCATCACAATTCATAGCAATGGTAGACACATTGGACGTGGATAAAAATATACGTCAAAAGCCACATCCTTGCAAGCCTGCTCGATGGCACCCAACAAAATCGGAATGCATGGGCCAGTTTTCTTCAGGGATGCTTCCCAATTTCTCCTTGCCTGACTTTTTCTCCAGATTTTGGAGTTGCAGCTTACTGCTCTTACTTTCAAAGCGAATCCAGCACTTTGGGGATTCTTCTTTATTCAGATTTATTTCCAAATTCCATGCAGGCCGCTGTTCAACGTACCTCTTGCCAGAGTCGTCGGTTCTCCCGCGTTCTGCCCCATCCCGCACGCACCTGGCTAAAGCTCTCCCTTTGCAGCTCCCTTGTTCTGAGTCTCCTGAAATGCACTTTACTTGATCGATCTGGTTTTATTCTTTTATGGTATGTTATTCTGGTGTAGCTGTTTTGCTGTGCCCTTTGTATTCTGCCTTGGTGAGAGTAAAGATGAAGGGCAGTTTTCAGAGATCGTTGGTTGAGAAATACTGGAGTAATACAATCAAGTGTAGAAAAACTGTTCTCGGGAGGGTCCAGGGCTCTTCTGGAGCAGAATGGAACCGAGGTTGCCTCCACACCGTGAATGAACATCAAGGGTCTTTCCTGCGTGGTGCGTGGATAAGCATCGGCCGACACTGCGCGGAAAGAATTTCATGCCATGATGTAGTCACAGCGAGGCGGCCAAGTTCATTTTTTCCATTTATCGGGTGCCCCAAAGGCCACGGTTGTCTGGGTGGTTCGCAAGCATTGCAAGACACGGCACTGAACCACCCCCTGCCTTGTGCTCCCTTGCTCCTCGATTGTGGTGCGACTGGGGGACTCCGGCGGGGCTTTCTCCATGCGTGCGTGTACGGGGGGAAGGTGGAAATTTGCTGCAAAAGACTGCACATTCGGCGTTCCTTTTAGAGTTCATTTGCCAGTCGAGCCAGAATTCAGGAGGAGCAGAACACAAGACAGGAGGAATGGGAGAGCCTGTAAAAGAACAAAGCCAGGGAAACCCTCCTTTGTTACTAATTAGAATGAGTTTACCCCAATACGCTGCCACTTTCAGCTCAGGAATGAAGCCGGGGCTGCGCTTGGAGTCAGAGTTGCACAGAAGGACGAAAAGCAATGATGACGCATCTTCAGCCTCCTGCTGCCACCACACAGCCCTTTGGCCAAAAAGGAGGCGGGCAAGGAGCCACGTCGGTCCCAGGACAGACCGCGTGCGCTTAGCCCATCTGCACAGAGCATGCACCTGGGCTGCGAAGAGCACGGCTTGCACCAAGAACGCCCTCGGACGCAGCTCACAGGACCTGCCTCGGGCCAACTCGGGCCCCGGTCCACCTCACCCAGTGCTGCTGACGCAAGCGGGCAGCAGTGGCTGTCCAGGCAGGGGCCTTTGGGGGTGCTGGATGATAGCAGGGGCCCCCCGCAGAGCTGGCCCTTCCCTCGTGAGCCCAGTTCCCACGGCCGGAGCTGCTTCCCTGGCACCAGGTGCACAGAGTGCTTGCTCCAGCGTCCAGCCTGCATCCCTCGCCAGATGAGGAGTAGGAGGCCGCGGTCCAGGTGTGGGACCCCCGCGTCCCATTTCGTCTCTATCCTGCCTCTTTCCCTCCGGCAAGGAGCCCAAGGCAGCTTACCTGGGCCTCCTCCGCTCCGTTGCACCCTCACAGCAACAGCCCTGTGAGGCCGGTCAGGCTGCGAATGAGGGGCCAGAGTCTCCGGGGGGCTCCCCGGCTGAGCGGGTCCTCACTCTGAGCGGCACCCCATGCTGGCCAGCCTGCGCTCCTGCCCTCTGTGCGAAGCCTTTGTCGTGGCCAGAGGTGGACGGCTCTGGAGTGAGGCAGCAGGGAAAGGTGCCGTCTGGACCACGCTGGTCGCGGCTGGGCTGGCAGCCGCCCGTGGAAAGCAGCGCCTGTCCGGCCACCTTCGGCAAGTGCTGCCCACCGGCCCTCAGCCCGGTCCCGCCAGCTTGGCTGGCTTGGGGGATGCTGGGAGCTGGAATCCAGCACAGCTGGAAGGCACCAAGGCAGCTGGAGGGAAAACCTCTTGGACCTCAGACCTCTTGCAGGTCTGACGGAGGAGGGGCCGAGAGACGCCGGGCCCCACGGCTCCTTCCACAGGCTGCCTCGCAAGAGGCGTCCGAGGTTTGCAAAAGCATCGCTCCATAGTCCTGTGGCCGCAGAGGGGGCTGATGGGCCACGAGCCACCGTCACATGACCAGCCACAGCAAAACAGACCGGGGGAGGACCACTCACGGCCCCCACGCGGGGTTGCGACAGGCCACTCCCCTTGTCAAGCGATTGCCTCTTGCCTTCCACTCTTCTCTGATGGAAGAAATTTAAAGCTGGCTTGGAAGAAAACCCATTTGGATCCCTTCCATTTGGAAAGGGGCCACCATTTTAATGTTACCCCATAATGTAACGAGGAGAGAAGTGAAACGTTGGCTCCAACCGTTGCTCACGCTCCCCCTTCCCTCTCGCATTTTCAGCTCATCCTAGTTCTGTGCTACATACACGCCGTGCACCGGCGAGCCGAAGGAGCTTGCCTGCCAGGTGTGTTCCACCAGCTTTGCGAGACGATGCGGCCTCAGCGCTTCTGGGGCATGTGCTGCAGGTGGGTTCGGGCTTGGTTCTTTCGCCATTTGCTGCAATCCACATCCACACACAACCGTGTCCTGCAAAGCCATGGAGGACGATGCATCAAACAGCCCAACGCCGCACGCTTTTCAGGCATTCTGCGACCAGCTTCCTCTTGGCGCTCGGCAGTCTTGCAGCGCCGTCCATGCGGGCTTGCTGGGAGTCCCGCAGTGGGTTTTTGTGCCACGGGAGTTTAGGATTCCATGGGAACTGCTCCGGGCTCACCTCTGCGCCGGTCCTTGTGCTACGGAGTGGTGCTGGAGACAGCGCTGTGCCCGCAGCAGGCCCTCGGTGCGGCATTGCTCCACCTTGCTTGACCTTTCTGTGACTGCAGCCTCTCACGTCTCTTCCTTCCCACCCATCCCTCTCCAGCGACGCTCCTCCTCCAGCCCACTGGGCAGCGCTGCCCGGCCCTGTCGGTTGCTCTGCAGCCCTGCTCGTGGTCCGCCTCGCCCCAGGCAGACAGCAGGGCCACGCGAGGCTGCGGAAGACGCAAGCAGCATCCTCCGCCCCCCCAAAATATGCCCACACCATCACCCCACTTCTTTAAAAAACCCCTCTAATTTATCACCTGCCAGCTTGGCCCCCGGGTGGCCTTCGAATCAGAAAGAACAGAGCTGTGATTATTCTTACAATGAAAACAACTTAGTGATTGATATTTTCAATGGAGGAGGTAATTCAGTAATATTTAGGCCGAAGATGCCCCTCGCTCCTCCGCCCTCCCTCCATCACCCCGTTCCTTGTGAGCCCTTTAAGTGTCGTTAAAACTGCCCCTGAAATTTCCCCAAAAGTGAAATTCAGCGGAAAGGTGTCGGGGAGGAAGGCCGGCCTCAAGCGGAGCAACTGAAGAGTTTTCTGCCCTCCGGTGCCTGTAGCCTCGGTCCGCCCATGAGCTCGTGGCCAACTCAGGTGCGCTCTGCTTGCCGCAAGCACTGCCGAGGCCGGTCCATTAAGTGGCAGAAGTGCTGGAGGGATCGAAGCTGCGGAGCCACAAACCACAGCCGGGCGGGAGGGCAGCCGCGGCTCCCCACCAGTGCCTCTTGCACGGCGGCGAGTGCCTCTTCGCCAACCGCAGGGCCCCTCGGTAGCTCAGGGGCTTGCCTCGCCTTTTTATTCATACCACCCACAGAAGAATCATTTACTGGGAGGAGATGCTGCCTCGCTTGGTCATAGGAGCATGGGTTGGATCCGGAATTAATCATACCTGCCGGACACCCACTGAAAACAAGAGTAAAATGGCACGACTGATTCTAGTCCCATTATTTGGATGGCACTGTTCTCTGCGTGGTTAAATCCAGATCCAAGGCCCTCTGCTCCACTCGCGTCACTGGCATCTCCCATGAAAGCTGCGACTCTGCAGGGGTCGGAAGACCCCCCCGGCCCCCCACTGCTGCCGGGGGCCTGTCCCCCACTGGTTCGGCGTCACTCAGAGAAGGTCCTCAGAACCCCCAAATGCCGATGAGCTTCTTGGTACCCTAAGGAGGAAAAAAACGCATTCTGGTCTAAGCTGTCTTCTCTCTCTCCTCCTCCTCCTAGATTTAATTTCTATAGTGCCTGATAACCAAGGCTTGCAGGGCAGTGTGTGACAACGGACAAAATGCAGTGAGATGCAATTTCAAATATCAATAACAGTGAAATAATTGCACACAAAAATGCATTTCATAGAATCATAGACTAGTAGAGCTGGAAGGGGCCATGAAGGCCATCAGGTCCAACTGCTGTTGTGGGACACCACGTCACACCACCCCACTCAGATGGTTGCCCAGTTTCTTCCTGAATGTCTCCTCTGTGGGAGAGCCCCCACCTCTCCAGGCAGCTGGTCCCACTGCCCCATTGCTCTGACAGTGAGGAAGCTCTTCCTGATGTCCAGCCTGAATCTGGGTTGTCACAACTTGAATGGATTACTCCGTGTCCTATATTCTGTCATCAGCAAGAAGAGATCTTGACCTTCCTCTTTGTGGCAGCCTTTGAGGTACCTATACCAGGATCTCATTTCCCTCTTCAGCCTTCTCTGCTCAAGGCTGAACATGACCAGTTCTCCCAGTCTCGCCCCACAGGGCAGCATTTCCAAACCTGCATAATTTTCATTCATCCTTAAAGTGACACACGCCTGCTACTGCATCTGCAATCAGTGACAGGGAACCTTTTAGAGACCAAGAGCCCAAACTGCGACCCAAAACCCACTGATTTATCACGAAGTGCCAGCACTACAATAAAACCTGAAAACTGAGGTTTTAGTTTAGAAAAAACACCTCGCAGCCAGTCCAAGCAAATATATACATATACATACATACATATATATATATCTCCTTGGCAGCTCACTGACCACCCATGTGGAAGTTCGGACGAGTCGCAGCTAATGAGTGGTGGCTTGTGATGTCATCGCCTGGCACCACTACTCCTTTCCAAGCTTGCACATGGCCCCTATGTGCCCTGTTACCCAATGCTCAGCCGCTGGGGCGATGCAGGGTGACTTGGCTAGCATACCGATAGAGAGGGCTCTGTGTGCCCACTGTGGCACGTGTGCCATAGGTTCTCCACCAATGGCCTAACCCTACCCTGATGCACACCCCTAACCCTAAGATAGGGCTAAATTTCCATTCAAAAAAGGGCGATTTAGAAAAAGACCTCCTTGAGTAGCTTTTCCTGCACAGCTCATCATTTCTGCCCCTTCTGAACACGTTCCAACCCTCAGAATCGTGCCAGGACACCTCGTTTTCCTAACCCTAACCCTTCCCTGGTGCACACCCCTAACCCTAATATAGGGCTAAAGGTCCATTGAAAATATGGCAATTTTGAAAAAGCCTTCCTTAAGGAGCTTTTTCTGCACAGCTCATCATTTCTGCCCATGCTAAACACATTCCAACCCTCAGAATCGTGCCAGGACACCTCGTTTTGTAACCATTGATAGTGCACCTTTTAGAGACCGATTGTCCAAACTGCAACCCAAACCCCACTTATTCATCACAAAGTCCCAACACTGCAATAAAACCTGAAAACAGCCAGTCCAAGCAAATATATATATATATATCCTGGGCAACGCACTGACTGGCCCTGCGAAAGATCGGACGAGTCGCAGCCAATGTGTCGTGGCTTGTGACATCATCGCCTGGCACCACGACTCCTTTGCGAGCATGCGCAGGGCCCCAGTGTGTGCTCTTATCCAATGCTCGGCTGCTGTGTCCATGCTGGGGCGACTTGGCTCGCATGCCAACAGAGAGGGCTCTGCATGCCCCCTGTGGCACGTGTGCCATAGGTTCGCCAGCACTGGACTAGCGCAACGGCTCCCCTCGGGGAACCCAGTAATCCCTGAGGCTGATGTGGCTGCAGCTGAAGCAGGTGGACTATTAGAAAAGGACACCCCAGGGAAGTCACCAGCAGACACACCTGTGTCCAGGTTCAGGAAGTGCAGCCTGATCACCTCACTATCAGGCCAAAACCCAAGTGAGGGTGTCTCTGGCCCCTTGGTTCTGCAGCCATCGCTAGAATTTGCATCTCATTGCTTGCCTGGCTAGGTGGCCCCCTCCCTGTTCTTGCAGGTGCTTCCAAGCCCACAGGCTAAGCAGAAAAAAGGGGGCCTGAGCTGCCCCCTGAGGTGGGCTGGGCTTGGATGGGCAGCCTCCAGCTGCCGGCACTGATAAAAGCTACCGCGGCTTCGGCACAAGCAGGGAAAAGGTGCGCTAGCAGTGTGGCGTGCGTAGGATATTCTAGCACTGATGACATGCAGTATATTGGGAAAACCGCTTGGAAACATGTGGCACCCCTAAAAATGCAGCATGCGGCACAAAACCCTTTCATGGGAGGCTGGAACAAAGAACTCCCCACGTTTGCAATGAGGACGCTAACGGGGCTTTAGGCTGGACAAATTAGAAAGTGAGAGAACCCAACAAAGGGACTTGCTTCTCGGTCCTGGCGCACGGTCCTTTGGCCCAGCAGGACTTTGCACGCACCGTTCTCCAAGCCAGCCCCCTCGGCCGCCCGGTTGGTCCTCACGAGGCTCGCCACAGGCGCGTCGGCCATCGCGGCTGGCCTCGTGGCGGCAAGCGAGCGGGGCCACAGAGCCACGCAGCCCCCAAGCGTCACTGGGGAGGCTCCCCAGGGCCGAGCAGCGGCCGCAGCCCACGGATCCTTTTCCCAGCCAGCGAACGGCAAGGGGCTCATGCCGTCCTGGGCCCAGGCTTCTCACTCATGAGGATTGCCCTTCATCCTCCTCCGGTCTCAATAAACCTAGCTAATTAGCATCCTGGCCACTCAATTAATTAGGCAGTACACTTAATTATGACAAACTACATTATCCGATATAGCCCTGAGTCCAATGGACATTAGCGTTGGGTTATGTTCGGTAACAATTTGATTTGAGAGAGAGTTTATTGACCAGAAAAGACATATGATGAGATTAAAATAATCAGTAGAACCAGTGCAGAGCTATTGGCTTGT
Source organism: Varanus salvator macromaculatus (assembly GCA_023646645.1). Lineage (NCBI taxonomy): Eukaryota > Metazoa > Chordata > Lepidosauria > Squamata > Varanidae > Varanus > Varanus salvator. Next base: position 39,932,581 of record JAIXND010000777.1, on the reverse strand, counting down.
CGTAGCCAAGGGCTGGGGTTATAAAGAGAGGGAGGCTGATGAAATTAGCCGCTTCGTTCTCATTAAGAGGCACGGCACAAACGGAGGGGGACTGGTGGAGAAGAGAGGCAGGGGCAGCCGAGCGAGGGGGCCGTTGGGAGCCCAGCCCAGGGAGGGCTGCAGGATAGGGCCGCTGCCTGCCCTAAAAGAGCACAGGAGAAGCCACGCTGGATCGGACCCGAGGGCCATCCAGTCCAGCACTCGGGGCACACGGTGGCCAGCCAGCTGCCCCCAGCGCCCCTCCGGCAGGACAGGGGCAAGGCCTCCTCCTGCCCGGCTCCTCGGCAGGTGCGTGCCCGCAAGCAGGCCACCTCAGGTGAAGGAGGGAGCCCATGGCCAGCAAGGCTAGTGGCCACTGGTGGCCTCCCGCTTCATGTGAAGAAGTCAGAGCCCACTAGAAGGAGCAGCGAGCTTGGAAGAGCCCCGCTGGCTGCAAGCAGAGGTCCATTGGGTTTGCCGTCTCGCCTCACTCCATGGCTGAGAAAAGGCCCCGGGCAGGCTGCACACACAGGACAAAGAAGCCAATTGCTCTGTTGCCCCATAGCAGCGGGCAACCAGTAGCCGTGCCCAGGCCTCCCTTTTGCCGCGGCGGTGCTGGATCCTTGCCCAAGGAGCCCGAGCGTGCAACTGTGTGTGCAGCTTCCAGCTTTGGGCAGCGTAACGAGGAGTGCCTGCCAACAAGTGTGGCAAAAACAGTGACGTTTGCCCTCGGCGTTGCCCCTGATTCTCCAAGTGAAGGTGGGATTTTTGATGTTGGAATGAGCATCGTCGTTTGCATGCAGAGGGAGGGCTTGGACCTTCATGCCAGGTGCGCCCAGGAAAGAGGGGCATCCCGAGAGTCCCGGGATGGTCCGAGCCGGAACAGGATGCGGAGCCAGCGTCGGGCCCTGGGATGGCTGGCACCTGGAGATTCAGGCTGGGGCAGCGGGCAGGTGAGGTGACCGAGTTGCGGAGTCCCTGTGCGTCATCGTGCTTTGAGGACCCGCCAGCATTGCTCTTGCGGTGACGTGGCCCTGCCAGTCCATTTATGTATCTATCTGTGCATGGATTTATCTCCGTTTCTGTGCCACCGCATTAGCCCACACCGGGGTTCTCTGAACAGCTGACAAAGAAATAAAGCGTATTTATCCATGTACTATATTTCCATGCCACCCCATAGCCCTCTGGGCTCTCCGGGGGGTTTACCATTCGAAGCCATATAAGGAACGATACAGTAACCCAAGGTAAATAAACAAAAATGATAACAACAATATAGCGAACGCTGACGACTTCCAACAGTTAAAATGGAATGGGTGCTGCACAGCATGGTGGCGGATACGACAAAAAGCAGAATTGCGGCAGATCTTGGCCATCAAAATATTGGGAGAATTGCCCAGTCTTCCGCTGGTGCTGAGAAGGATGGCTCCAGGCGCTCTCCTCGGGAGCGTGTCCCAAAGACGGGGTGCGGCGGCTGAGAAGGCCCTTCTGCTCCTGACCCCCCCCGCCCCCCGTCCACTTCTTTTGGGGCTGGTTTCCCGCAAAGGACCGGGGAGGGGCACCCGGAGCAAGGCCTGGCCCCAGACCGCTGAGGGCTTTCAGGGCTGACATCCACACTGCGAATCGGACCCGAAGGCGCCTGGCAGCCAAGAGTTCTCTGCTTCCTGGCTGGACTGGGCTTTGAGGGGTAGAGTTTCTTCTTTGGGTCAGCGCCCCACGTCCAAGCCCCTGCCCCGAAGGTAGGACAGCAGCCCAGGCCTCACTCAGCAGGGGGATGCTGGAACTCTGGCCCAGGGCGCACTCCACATGCCGATACAGCTCATGAAGGGCCAGAGGGCCCCCCCCCGCTCTTGCCCCCAGGACTGGCTTGTTGCCCCAGGGCAGGCAGGATGGGTGGCAAAGAGAGAAAGGGCCACCGCGCTCCCTCTCTCTCTCTCCGGCCCCGGGCAGGTCCCAGCTTGCCACTTGTTTCTGGCTGCACAGTGTCTTCATCCCACCCTCCAAAAGCAGCTCACAAGAATAGAAAGAGCAGCTTCTGCCAGCAGGCGAGCAACCGAAAAGACGGAAGAAGAAAGGAAAGCAGGCTGGGAGGGCGCCCAGGCACCTCTCGCCAGTGGCTCCGTCTCCCACACCCCGGACCTGCCCGGACCCTCCCGCCTGCCCTCACGCGCCCCAGCAGCAGACCGTACCAGAGCGGGGCTGGGTGGCCACGCCAGGGAGGGCAGACTTCCGGTGAGCCCGAGCCCGGCCTGGCCAGAACAGCCCCCTGGCTGAGTGTGGGAGGGGGGTTCCTCTGCAGAGCCCCCAAAGGCAAGGCAGGGGGACGCCTTCTTCCTGAGGAAGACCCCAGGACGAGTGCCGGCTGCCGGTGCTCCAAGGGATGCTGAGCCACTGCGTTGCCTCGCAGTGTGTGGAGACGGAGTGGGGATTTGATGGGCTCCGGATGCACCCGGCCAGGGGAAGGAGAGCCAGGATCCTGCCAGGAGAAAGCCCAGATGGCAGCTGACCGCCCAAGGGGGGCAGAGTCCCTGCATTCCATGCCAAAGCGCCCAGGCTTGGTCTCCAGGCAGGAAGCCCTGCCGAGCTGAGACTGCTGGTCCCTGTAGACGACTGTCTGGGGCTTCCACGGGGGTTGCCCTCAGCTTGGCCTCCTTCCTGACCCCTTTCCGGCCATTCCAGCCAAGCGAACCTTCCCGCAACTGCTCAGACCGCCAGGGGCAGCAAGGAAAAGGGGTCCCCGGACACGCGTTTTGTGAATGCACCCTGCAGCGACTAAGCTGGGGGCAGGGCGGGTGGGCTGAGAAGAACAGAAGAGCAGCGAGAACCCTCTGGCCCAGAGTTCTGTTCCCATGCGCCACCCAGATGCCCATGCGGAGCCCCACAAGCAGGAAATGTCAGCTCCCCCAGCCCATCTTCCCCAACAAACTGGGAGGCACACTGGCTTTGATCCCGATGCGTGGCCATCTTGACCAGCATTAATTGCGGGGCTTCCCCTCCACTGTCCAATCCCCTTTTAAGCCCTCCAAGTGAGCACCCACCGTCTCCCCACAGGCAGCAGCTTTGCGTGGGTTCAGTGCCCCCCACGGCCCTTCGTCTCACATCTCCATATTACCCCGAAGCCACCACCCAGGCGCCCTCCGGGCACACGGCACTTCGGCGTCCATCATCCCTCCACCTGTTTTGAAATATTAACTTTAAATGAAATGGATTCCCTGCAAACCGCAGTGCTCATTCATTCATAAATTACAGCAGCTTTATGGCTGCACACCTCACTAGCGAGATACGAGCGCGTTCGGGACCTCACGGCCGAGCGCCCCAAGATCTCTTTAAAAGTGCCACCTGGCCCGGCTTGCAGCGGGAGCGGGACGGACACCGGCTCCCCCTGCCCTCCTTCGGCCACTCGTGGAGGAAAGGCCAAGCAGCCGCCGCTGCAGCCGGAGAGCCTCCGATGCCTTTCTTGGCCACGTACTCAAGGCAGGCAGGAAGTGCGTGACAGAGAACGAGACGTCGGAGAAAGCTCCATCCCTGTGGAAACTATTTCGGATGGTCCCTGGGCTCGTGGAGGCCTCCCGGAACCCCCTGCTCTGCCTCCTCCTGACAATCCCGCTTGGGCTTCCATGTTTCTAAGCAAATTCTACCCACAGCATGAGTCATTGAAACATAGAAACAGAGCAAGTCAGAAGGGGTCTCCCGGGCCATCTAGTCTGACCCCTGGCTCCAGCCAGCTGCACTCATGACATGCTTACCATGTGCATGTCCAGCCTGTCCTTGAGCACCCACACCGATGGGGCCTCAACGACCTCCCGGGGAAGCCCATTCCACACCCTCGGGGTCCTGACTGTCAGGAAGTGCTTCCTGGCATCCAAACTGAACCTGGGCTCCCTGAGCTTTGCTCCCTTGGGGCGCATCCTCCTTCCTCTGCAGGGGAGAACAGGTCTCTCCCACCTCCGTGTGACACCCCCTCACATACCTGTATGTTGCCAACATATCCCCTCTGAGTCTCCTCTTCTCCAGGCTGAAGAGACCCAGTTCCCTCAGTCTCGCCTCATACCCCATCCCCTGCAAACCGGCCACCAACCTTGTGGCCCTGCGCTGCACTGACTCCAACCTGGCTATATCCTTTCTGTAATGAGGGGCCCAGAACTGAGCACAATTCTCCAGTTGCGGGTGCACCAGAGCCGTGTAGAGTGGCAGTAACACCTCTCTCGCTCTAGAAGCCACACTTCTGGCTATGCAGCCAAGGGTGGCGTTCGCCCCCTTGGCCACCGCATCACCCTGCTGGCTCGTGTTCAGCCTGCAGTCGACCAGCCCCCAGAGGTCCCTTTCACAAGTGCTGCTTTCCAGCCGCCTAACCTGTCCCCTAACCTGTACTTATGGCACCCATTCCTGTGCCCCAAGCGCAAGACCTCGCACTTGCCCACATTGAGCGCCAGAGGAGTCAGAGGACGTGGCCCTTCACAGTGCTGGTCCCTAGCCCAGACTGGGCCACTGGGCAGCAGCTACTGGGAGACTGGTTGGAAGGAGCACACCAGCACGCAAACTAGGAACCTGCTGCAGGTACCCCGAAAAAGGGAGCAAGTGGGGCAGGTTCCCCTGACCTGGTGCTTTCCAGATGTGCTGGACGACACCTCCCATTGTTGCTAGTCTGGGTCCCTTCCGGGGGGGATCTGGGTGTTGGAGCCCAGCACCTCTGGAGAGCCAGGCTGAGGATGGCCACCTGAAGAGGTGTGTGGCTGCGTGTCCCTCAGCCCCTGCTGGACTGTCCCCCTGGACTGGCCTTTCAGTCCTTGAGGACAGTGCAAGCAATGGATTGATTGATTGATTGATTGATTGATGACTGATTGTCTTTTTCTGGATCGCCAAGAGCCAAAGCTCACCAAGCGGTTCACCAGACGGCCCTTGTAGGCTTCAGTGCAAGAACATGGCAAAACCCTAAAATGCAACAACATGATAAAACTTAATATAAAACTTTTTAAAGTGTAAAACTATACTATAAAGCCCAAGAAAACTCAGCAAAAGCCTCAAGCTCTCAAGATGCAAGAACAGACTTAAAGCAATCAAGCATTAAGGAGCAAAATGTGTGGGAGAACTGAAGAGCCTTTGCCCTGAAAGGGTTCCAGGGGGGCGCGAGGTCGGCCTCTTTCGGAAATCTATTCGCAAACGGGGCACCACCGTCAGGAAGACCTCCGGCTCAGGAGCCGCCTGGCCCCTCATTTGCAGGCAGTGCCCAGAGAAGGGCCTGAAGATGCTCTTATGGGCCTGGGCCAGAGGAGACCACCCTCCAGGTGAACCCGCTTCAAGCTCTTTAGGGCTCTGTACCTTCATCTTTGGACCATAAGGAAGGCCAAGCGCCGAAGGATTGAGGCCTTTGAATTGTGGTGCCGGAGGAGACGCCTGTGAGTCCCTTGGACCACAAGGCGATCAAACCGGTCAGTCCTAGAGATCAGCCCTGACTGCTCCTTAGAAGGCCAGATCCTGAAGATGGAACTCAAATACTTTGGCCACTTCATGAGAAGGAAGGACTCCCTGGAGAAGAGACTGATGCTGGGAACGATGGAAGGCCAAAGGAGAAGGGGAGGCAGAGGATGAGGTGGCTGGATGGGGTCACTGGGGAGGTGGCTGTGAGGCTGGGTGGACTCGGGGATGGTGGAGGACAGGAAGGCCTGGAGGAATGTTGTCCATGGGGTCGCGGTGAGTCGGACACGACTTCCCGACTAACTTAACATAAGCTTCCTCCACTGAATGCACAGCTTTGGGAGCGGTGAAGGAGGAAGGGGACACCCGCCCAGCCACCCACCCAGGCAGATCAGCCAAACTGACCCTGGCAGTCGGGGGGCGGGGGTGACAGATGTCACAGCCGGGGAGACTGCCTGTCCCGAGTCAGGGCCCTTTCGGAGCCACCGGCTGTTGTGAGCGCCCCTGCACCCCTTTGCAGCAACATCTCGTAATAGAGTGAGTGAAAAAGGATTAGGGAAATCAATGGAAAGGTATTATCATTTTTCAAATAAATTCAGAAGAGCCTCAAAGGATGAATGACAAGAGAGGGGAAAGTGCAAGGCAGGAAACGGGGAAAGCAGGAAGGGGAGGAACGCAGAAGGCAAGGCGAGGTGATGGGCAGGAATGTGCATTTGGCTGGCTGGACGAAGGGAGCCATCCCTTTCCTATCTCCCCACCCGCTCCCCTTCCCCTCCTCTGCAGGAATCGAGGGGATTAAGTTTGCCAGAGTTGGTCTCAGGCATCAGGGCGTCAGATACAATTACTCACCCACTGCATCATAATTACTGCAAATGGTCCATTAAAGGAAAATTATCATCAATATGATATTATCAGACACTGGGTAAATGAATAAAGGAAAGTGCTTATTCTCCCATTGTCCTGTTAATAGAGACATCTCTGAAATGGATCATGGGAAGACCGCGGCAGAGGCGAGGCGCTTCCCGCTGCCCGGAGGTTCCAGGGACCCCCGGGGCGGACAGGGGGTGCCGCGGGCTTCCCCTCCAAGGGGCAGACCATGACAGAAAGCGGCTACAGCTCGGGCGCTGGGAAGACCACACTGGGGATATTTCGGGTGCCGCGGGGGTGGGCGGCTCCCGAAGGCCCTCTGGCTTTTTTTGGAACCGCAGAGCAACGCGGGGCTTCCTCAACGTGCATATGGGACGCGCTCTGGCGCATCTCGGATCCAAATCTCCCTTTCTTGGGTCCATCTTTCCCATGGGAGGGGAAGATGGGGAAGCACTAACTCTTCTCCACCTGGGAGGGGGTTTCGAGCTGGAAAAGAAGCAGAGGAAGGGGGCGCTTCCTCCCCCCCCCCCCGCAGAGCAGGCCCTTCATTTCCTCTGAGTAACCGCCCGCCAGGGGCCGTTTTGACTTTCAGAGCTCACATGCATGTGCATAGTGAGGAGATGCGCCTGTGCTCACACAGCGCAAACTTCTCCATCCTTCTGCTTTGCTCATCGGGCACTATAGAAACGTGAAAATACATCTGGCACCTTCCAGGTGTGTCCCCCGAATCCCCAGGCTTGTTTCCTGGAAATCATGGGAGTTGTAGTCCAACATGTGGAGGGCATCAGGTTGCTGGGCAGCTAGTGGCGTGTGCGCCCTGCTCCACATCTGCTTTCCTGAACACCGGCGGAGCGTGGCTGGACCGCACGGCGGGGCTGAGCGCCAGAGGGACCCCTGGGAAGGGCTGGGGAAAGGCTGCACCCTGCCCGGCTCCAGGCCAGCCGCAGGGTCTCCAGCTAAAGTGCTCCAGCCACGGGGGTGCGAGGCGGAGAGGCCCGGGTGGCGCCTGGAAGAGCAGGGCGCCGACAGCAGACAGTCCTGGGCAAAACGGGCTGTACCAGGGAGCAGCGGCTCGAGTGAGGCATATCAGTGTCCTGGGCACACAGGCGCAAGCAGGTTCGGGCAGCGCCATGTCCCATGATCCCCAGCGTTCATTCCCCAGCCTGCAGTGCTGGGAGCTGTGGGACTTTTCCTGCCGGAATATTCTCAGGCCGCCACCCCTGGAGAGTTTCCTTGGGCGCTGATCCTTCGCCACTGGGACAGCCAACCGAGCGAGGGGCTTGTGCCGGGTGCGCCTTAAGGCAGGGTGGCCCCGCAAGAGGCGCCGGGGCACAATGCTCTGGAGCAGCAAAGGCATCAAGATGTCCCCGAGGGAAGCGGTGGCAGGAAAGGACGTGAGGGCCAGCAGAAGGAGCCTTTGTCTCCTCCGGAAACTCTGCGGCCGCTGCCGCGCTCGGACAGCCTCTTGGCCGGCAGCAGCCCCGGCCTCCCATTCTTCCAGAAGGCGGTGCGGAGCGCCAAGCAGGTCAGCCGCGACTCATTTCACAGTTGTAGTGGGATTAGTGCAGCGGTGTGATGGGGTAAGCCATCCCTTTTTATCTCTTTCAAACACTCTGCTAATTCAGCAAAGAGCTGCGGCCAGCAGGCGCTCCAGGCCTAATCGCTGTATCATTCACGCCCGGCGTAAAGATGCCGGAATTTCAGCCTGCTCACTTTCGGGCTGCTCGGCCGGCATCGCTTCTGGGGCACAGGCTCCCCCTGGGGAGTTCCGAGCCCAGCGGATCCCAGTGCCCCTCGTTTGCGAGGGTTTTCGGGTCAGGGAGCAAAACCACTTCGGCGCAGGTTGGGTCCCTCGGGCGGGGGGGTGAGCTGCCTGTGCCGCAGAATCCCAGGAGGCAACCTTTGGCGATGCCATGCTGGAACGACCGTGCCAGGTGGCACGCAAGAGGTGCCCAGCAGCCACACCGCTTGAGGGATCAGAGAAGAGTGGCTTATGGGCACTGGGCTCCCAAGCTGGCCAGGTGCATGGAGCAGGTATTGACCCCCAAACCAGCTTGCCACTTCCCACCCCAAGCAGAGAAAGGCCTTTGTCTCTGCCCCACACACCATCCTGTACTCAGCATCCGTCTTCATCTTCATGCCCATCTTCATCTTCATTCCTAGAACCGATTTTGGGGGCATGATCCAAGCTTCAGCCCTGCCAGCTCCAGGCAGCGCTGCGGAGGAGGGAGAGCGTCTCCCTGGAGCATCAGCAAGGCATTGCTGCCAGTCAGTGCCAGGTGCACTGGGTTACGGTATCGGAGAGCTTCCTGTGCTCCTGGGGGCTCAGCAGCAGGGCCTTCCCAGGAGGGGCTCGCACCGCCCATGCCCCACACCGCTGGGCCATGGAACCCCAAGCAGAAGCATGGCAAGAGGCAAGCTGCACCGCCAGTGGGACCTGTGCCCGGCAACCCCGTCTCTCGCACTTTGGCGGTGCTGGCGGCTGCCACCACTCTCGCACTGCAGCCAGAGCTTGCCTGCTGGGCAAGCAGAAGGGGCCGCCTTCCCTCTGGCGTCCCTACACGGGTCTCAAAAGGTTCAAAGGCTCAGATGCGCAGCGGGGCTGCCGTGTCCTGCTGGACAGCTGAGCTGGTGGCTGCCTGCCAGAGTGGACACTGCTGGGCTGCATGGGTGGGTGAGCTGACGGTGCACGGCAGCACCACAGACGTCCAGGGTGTCCCTTTTGCACAGCGGCCAGGGACAGTGATGCACATGCGCGCGTGTGCCTGGGTGGCGGCTTGGGGCACAGCCACTTGCACGGCCCCACAGCGACCGGTGCCTCTCCATTGGGCCTGCTTGGAGCAGCATCTCTGCGCCAGCTCGGGGGGGGGGGGGCACGGCTGGCAGGGGACTTCTCGGACCAGCTCCCCCAAGGCTGGGCGCCTGCCACTCCCCCCGCCAGAGCGGGTAGTCCTGCTTTCTGGTTTGCCTCTTGGAGGGGGCGCAACACCCCCTCCCCCACAGCGTTTCTCGCCTGTTTGCGGAGTGCTTTGCGCGCTTTGCATGGCTTGAAGTGTGCGTCAAGCCGCGCCTGCTAATGGATGCAAAGCGCTCTCGTGTCTGGGAAAGGCAGCCAACAGATGCATTTCAGCCTCTTTAAGATGAGGGCTGCCTTTGCGGCTCCTCCGGCTGGCTACCTGTAGTCACTGGTGGGCCAGTGGGCCATTGCCTTTGAGCACGGGGCTGCTCTAAAGCCACCCAGGAAGCGGCCAGCGGCCAGGCCAGCCCCCTGGCTCCGGGGCATCTGTCCCTTGGACCCATGGCAGCACCAGGTCTTGGCCAGCGCCCTCTGCTCCATGCTTCTTGCTGGAGATGCTGAGGCGTGATGTGGGGACCGTGCACATGCAGCATGGGCTGCGATCTTGCCCGGCTTCCCAGCAGCCAGGCTGAGCTGGCAGAGAGGCGAGCAAGAGCAGGGCCGCTCCACCAGCCTGCTGAAAGACTCGCTTCGCCCCCTTCCCCCCAACCCCACTTCGTTTTCCTTGTGTGCCATGTTGCCTCCAACTGTGAGCCTCTGGGCATGGGTGGTCTTCTGCAGTTGATTGCAAGACACCCGGGGAGTAAAAAGAGAACCAGCAAGCAAGGTGACTGTGCGGGTGCAGGCGCTCGATGCTTTGCGTTCATGCAACCAGCCATGGTTGGCCAGGAGAGACGGCCACAGCTCCAGCGAGCAGCGGCCCGTGCCTGGCACTGCTAACATAACAGTCGGATTCCTCAGGAACAGAGGGGCCTTTTTACGGAGACCTTTCCTCTCTTTACTAGCCCATCTTTTTGTCCCCCAGGGGCACCGGCCGGGTGGCAGCCTAGGAACCGTCCTTGCATGGCAGGGGCCCACGCACTCTTGCATGCCGCCTGAGGGTGGGGATCCGCCTGGCCTCGTGCAAGAGCCGGCCACACGCCTGAGAGCTCCTGCTGTTGATGCCACGCTCAGACTCTGCTTCCTGCCCCATCTTCCTCCGATGAACGACAGGCTCGGGGCCAGCGTGGCTTTTCCCTGCCGTGGCCCAAATTGGAAAGCGTGATTCAGAACGAAGGTTGCTCCCTGGGCCGGGGCCAGAGGCGTGCAGCCCACGCAGCCTGGGGGGCAGCAGGCCCGCTCAGAGGCGCCCTGAACTGTCCACTGGTTAATGACTGATCTGCCCTCGGATTTGCATAGAGCCATTAGAAGCGGAACGACCACCCTTGCGGATGCGTTAGGATACGAGCCAGCCGAGAACCCCCCGGGGCCAGCGAAGGACTTCCTCTCCCCGGGCAGGTTATATTGGATAAGTGTCCATTACAAGCTCTCTTTTATACACCTTCCTCCACAGCTAGTCCTGGCCACTCTCGGAGACAGGATATTGGACAGGTGGAGCTGGTGCAGCAATTCCTGTGTTCCTGAAGCATGAGCCAGCTCTTTTTGCACAGAAAATCCTTCGGCAGCAGTTAACCCCCTCCTCGCCTGGTGTGCTGACCCGGCCCCTCACCCCACCGACTGCGGGCTGTGGAGACCAGCGTGCTGCTGAGAGATGCATCCCAGAATCCTTTGCCATGTGGCAGAGGCGGCTGGGAGAGGCCCCTGGGGTCACACACCGCATTGCCGTGCACGGAGTCCCCTTCCCACCTCTTTTCCTGCAGAAGCCGGGGCTGGAAAAAGCAGCAGGAGCTGCCCAGCAGCAGTGTTGCTGAGTAGCTTTCTGGCTGCCCTTGGTCCCTTCCCCCAAATAGTGCTGCAGAAGGGAAGCACCTGGGCTGCCAGGTGGGGACGGCCGGTTCCCTTCCCGGCTTCTGCTGAGCCACGCATCCAGCCCGCTCCTGGGACCTGCGGGGGGAGCAAGCAGCATGCATCGGCAGCCCCCTAGCTGCCCCCGCTTCTTGGAGGGGGTAGCAGTGTCTACCTACACCCTCTCAAGCACCACGTCACAGCAGTACCTGTGTTCCCCGGCTTCCCAAGCAGGCTGGTGGTTCTGCACCTCGTGCCTCCCATTTCCTTTCCGCCAGTTCCGTTGTTTTGGAGACATTTCTTCCTCTGAAGTGGAATGGGACTTCCTTAGACCATTAATTATTTGCCTAATCTTTGGCTATGGGGCAGGACAGAAATGGGTGGCTGGATGGATGGGATTCTTCCATTCCAGCGCCAGGAAGTTCCAGCCCATCTCAAGCTATTCCCTGGGGTGCTTGTGGAACTAGGAGTTCTCCTTTTTTTATTGTCTCTGAAACAGAAACAAATAAGACATCCCACTATTCTCTGTGTCAGACTACAGCTCCCATCATCCTGAGCTACCATGCCAGGGAAGTGTCCTATCTTCAGGCAGGGTCTGTTCTTTGACTGATTAGCACAAGGCCCTCTGGGAGCCTTTCTGGAATGAGCGCATGTTTAATTAATTAATTAATGCCTCCATTTGCCATCTCGGCTCTTCTGTGAGGTCAGGGGCTCCAGCCTGCAGCCCATCTAGCAGGCAGTTTCAGGGAGAGGTAACATGGCAGAGCCAGGAGAAGAAAGCGGCTTCTTGGGCTCTGTGTTTTGGACTGGGACCTGCGTCATGGTCACTCCGGGGCGAGGAAGAAGGTTCCCGTGTTGACTCGGCTCCTGGAGGGCTGCCGTCTCACCGCGCAATGGAGCCTATGAGCTCGATCCACAGGGAAATGGTGGGAGGTGAGGAGGATTTAATCTCAGTTTCCCTGCAATTCTGCCGAAGCTCAAGCAGTACGTGCCCCCGTCAGAGACAGTATATTAGGCTGGGCCAGGGATGAGGCAGAAATGTGTCCCGTTTCGCACTTTCAAGCCACTGTGATCTGAGGCTGCCGTCCTTTGAATTTTGGACTTCTCCAAATGTGGCGATGGAGTTCTTTAATGGGAAAAAAGCACACGAAATATTTTTGCAAAGGAAAGTGCTCACAAAAACACACACATTAGCAAAATATCCATGTGAAAATGCATTAGGAATACTATTTGCCAAACTGTATATGTAAGACAAATTTGTATACAAAACGGCATGTATTAGGAGAAATTGCACGAACAGGCTTATGAATCCTCATGAAAAAACGGTATACAAAAACAGAGCTTAAGATGGAAAAACGGAGAGGAGCCAAAATTGACATATTTGTCCATCCTGCACCGCTGGCTCTTACCTGAGCCTTGAGATGGATGTTCGAGTAGCACCCAGCTAAGCCTGTTATGGCTTGGGAATTGCCAGGGAGAAGCTCAGTCAAGGGTACGGATGATCAAGAGTCAGCAATTAAGCCGTGGCTGCCTTGAAAAGGCACCTGGAATCAGACACCCGGATCTGTGGAGACAACGAGTCTGCATCATGCAGGGAAAGTAAGATCCCTGGGCGGCTCTCTGAGAGCTGCTCAACGGAACAGTCCGCTCCCAGTGGGAATGGTTTGCGGTTGCTCTCTGCGCTAAATAAATCCCCACTTGGACAAACACCCAAATTCTGTGTTCACAGTAATGTTCACAAGTTAGATATATTTGCATCGGGCAGCTTCGCTTGCATGGTTTTTCCCAAGTGCCATATTTCAGGGCTTAATTGGATAGCGTTTGAAATCGTCAACGCGGAAAGGGGTACAACAGATCTTAAGGCCAAGAGTGTAAGGGGGGGCCGAGCTGGGTCCAAAGCCTTGTGTTCAGACAGACCCCTGTTCACTAGCAACGGTCGAGCAAGCATCACCCTCTCAAGGGTTGACGGAAGTATAAATTGTGGCTGACACCACGGGGCTCAGATCTGATACGCCAGCAAAGGCACACAGGAGCTGCAATTCTGCCACGGTAACGGGATGGACGAGGCCCTCTCCTCAGCACTTCCAGGACCTCGATGCAGAAGAGCGCTAAAGACATCCCAGGCTGCAGCCACATGTGCCTCTGTTGCTGATGAGCCGTCGAGCCGTCGTTGACTTATGGCAGCCCCATCTATGCGCGCCCCAAAGTGCCCTGGCCTTGATAGCCCTTCTGGGCTCTTGGGACAGAGTTGCCTCCAGGCTGGGTGTACAGAATGACCCAGACATTCGCCATGCAAGAACGGCGTCGCTTCTCCAGCGTGGAACTCAGAAACCTGAGAGCTCTTCTGAGCAAGCTCCGAGACTGTCAGGTTTGCCAGGACAGCACAGCGATGTCCCTGCGCTCCCGCCTCCTTCCATCCGTGTCCTTGGCACACGAGGGACTTGCAGCCCAAGCTCGCCAGCAACAAAATCTGGCCTGAACCTTGTCGCAAGGGCAGCTCCACCCCTTGTGGTGAGAAGCGTTCGGGCGAAAGGCCACTCCTTCATGCCACTGAGGAGTTGGCACGCAGCACGCTGACCTTGGAGGTTTTCAAGTTACGATGACGAACTCACACCAGCCCACCAAAGCCATCTATTCTAGTCAAATAGGTGCTATCACAAAGTTTAATGTTTCCAGGCCAAGCCATCTCCCATCTTCCTTGAGGTGATGAGTAGGGATGCCAGGAACAGAGCCTTCTTGGTGGTGGCACTTGGACAGGGGAACTCCACCCCTTCATCGGCTGACTTTCATGCCCCCAGTAAAATCATTCCCTTCCCCACACACGGGCTTTTCAATGGGCTTTTAGCCCTCACCCTTCCCTTGCGCCCTTCCCAGGGAGGTGCACGACTCAAGACTGAAGCTGGCCAAGCTGCGTGCGCCCTTGGAGTGGATTCCCACATCCGGCATCCAACCTGCTCGTTGTCACATGGCAGCGCAGGGGAACTTGGTGAGATAAGGATGCAAGCGAGCAGGTAGACACAGGGTACGATGTCCCTGCACTGGTTTCAAAGGGAAGAGAACCTCTCGCAGCCCTCAGGCCGCCCAGAAGATTCAAACACTAGGAAGAAAAGTTAGGGATGCGTAAGAATTTCCTACATTTCTTTTTCTGTAGGAACAAAAAGTGCAAGATGTGTGTACTTTTATCTGTGTTTGTATATCATGGGAATATAATAAAGTCCCTACGTAGTTCACATGCAAACATTAAAATACAACATTAGAGCCCATTTCAGTTACAAGAATGTATGACTGTAAAAACAGAGCAGTGTGAGACACTTAATTATAAGCCAGAGAAAGCCTCAGGGAAGAAGTGCTGTGGGGGGGGGCTTGAAACATGCTCCATCACCTCCTGAGCATCACCTCCTGTGGGCGGGTGCCACCACTCAGAAGGCTTGCCAATAAGGTATTTTTTCACAGATGGGACAGAAAGCTCTTCTGCTTGCTTGCTTGCTTGCTTGCTTTCTTTCTTTCTTTCTTTCTTTCAAAAAGCTGCAGATGCACAAGAAAGCAAAATTGATTTGTCCTTCCAGGCTAAGGAGAGCTTAGCCCTTTATAGTCCGGCTTTGAACACCTGAGTACCCACCATGTTGGTGGGGCTGAAGTAGGGTTCCCACCTTATTTTGTTCTAGCAGATTACCATCTTTAACAATGATGAGACAGGCAGGTATGATGCAGCCCAGTGCACGCCGGGAATGACTGAACAAACTGGATTTGGCTGGTGGCAACAGATCAAGGATTTTATTCAGTTTTTAAAATAAGAAGTTACCAAAAAGCACTCATTTCTTCATAAACTAATAAAGAATGAAAAGAATGCCAGAGGAAGCAAAACTTCCAAGTCCGCATATGGCTGACCTTTATCAATAACTCCTGTGCTCAGTTGGAGCACCAGCTGCACTCCGGCGCCTGCTCTGGGGGAGGGAGAAAGAAGCCAAATGCTTCGCAAGGTGATCTTTCTTTCTCGGTCCCCACGAAATTTAGGGTGCATATTTATGGCATAATTCTGCAGCTGACACGCGTCACACACACACACAGCACGTTTTTCCGGGAGGGTCAAGGATGCAAATTGCAAGGACGCGTGCGCGCAAAAGGGGAGCAGAGAAGCGGGCGGGGCGGGCGAGCAAGCGGCAACTGCAAGAGCGCGCCAATTCCGCCGCCGCTCTTTGTGCGTGTGAACGGTCAGGCAGGCATGCAGGGTTGCGCCCCCCGCCCCGCCAAACGTTGAGCTGCCACTTGAGGGGCAAGACCTCTGCGAAACGTCCCGGGCCCCGCGGACACGGGCGAGCGGGGCAGCCCTGCGCCGCCGGCGCGCCGGGATGCGCGGTGGCCCCGCGCGCACTTGCGGGGTCTGCGCGCCCAGGCGCCCCCGAAGGGCCGCCGCCGCCGCCCGCCCCGACACCCGCGGGGAGGCCGAGCGGCCGCTGCTCCCGCCGGAGCGCCTCGTCAGCGCCTCGCGCGCCCTCGTCAGCCACGGCGGCGCGCCGTCTGCCTGGGCCCCGGCCGGGCGCGGACGCGCGGAGCAGCTGCTGGGGCCGGCGGGGGCCCCGGGCGGCTGCGCGCCCCTGCCGCCGCCGCCGCCGCGCGGAAGCCGCGCCGCGTGGGGCCCTTTCGGTGCCCGCGGGCCCGGGCCCGGCCAGGGGGCAGACGGGCCGCCCCGCGGCGAGCCGGCTCGGGGCCCCCGCCCGCGCCGCTCGCCCGCGCCCGCCAGCGGAGCCGCTTTCCGGTGGCCGAGCTGGCCGGCCACAGGCCGACGCCTTGCCAAACCTGACCTGGCAGAATCAACGGAGCTTCATTAAAGTCTTTCAGCAAGTTAATCAATATACTCTTTGCTGTTATTAAATTGTAAATTATCTCCTTCAGTCGCTCATAAAGCTACCGCGACTGAGGTTTTGAAGTCTGCAGATCTATTAGAATGGAATTGGTTAATTGGCTGCAAGCAGAGAGGGGCAGGTGCGTCAGCCGCGATCTTGCTTTGCAGCTGCGATGTGTATCTAGTACGATTTTTTCTTTCTGCACAGAAGTACATGTTTCCCCAGCCTTTTTCAAAAGCGTGCATTTTTGAACTCTCGTGAGCATTTTTCAGAAGTATGTCTTTTCTGCGCTCACGCCCACTGTAAACTTGAATGCAATTCCCTTTGCATTTTCCAAATACACATACAATGACAAAGGTGTCCTTTCTCTCGTGGCAGGTATTGCAACATTCAGTGAAATTAACTGAACTGGAAAGGCACGAGGACGGGAGTTCTGCGCAGAAGAGCCAAGGAGTCTGATCAGAGGCAGGCAGGAGTTGCCTGCCCAGAGATGAGGGGGCAGGCGAGCATCATAGCCCCATCCCAACGCTGCTCGGAGCCCCACCGTGTTCTTTTGAATGCCTGCACTAAATATTCTGCAAAACAGTGTTATTTTTAGAAAGCCTTCAGAGTTCCTGTCTTGATCAGGTTTCCCACTACACTGTCAGTCTAGGATAGCTTTTAATTATTCTTAGCTTGCATTTTCTACAGGCGAAACACTTTGAACACTCCAGAGCACCACACCACGAAGAATAAATTTTCCTGGTAAACCACAACACGACAGACTCCACATTTTTCCGGAAAACAAGTGCGGATGCAGCATCCGGGCTCGAATCTGAAGGAAGGAGTCTTGTCCTGGAAGTGCTTGTGGGCGCCGTTCTGCGATTTGTCTCCGAGGCAGAGATGGCGGTCAAGGCACTGTGTGTGTTTGGTTCCCCCTCTGAAAACGGGTGTGGGGACCGAGCAGCAGTTCGAAGGTCAAATGGGAAGCAGGTCGCACCTGCTCACATCACGTTTTGTTGCGATCGCTCGCCGAAGGAGCGTTCCCCTCCCCAGCTAATGCACCGCCTCCTCGCAAAGTTAAGGAGGGCTTCTCAAACCTCCCAAGAAACTTTTAAGGGGATCCTGGGGGGCTGGGAGGGGGTTAAGGAACAGTGAGTTTCCTTCCATGAACTTTCAGCTAACCTATCTGTGGATCCTGCCCTGGGTCTGGAGGCTACAGGGCCCAGGGAAAGGCCTGACGCCCCGCAGGCGGAGAAGGGTCAGGACCTCGGACAGCAGCCCGCAGTGGAACCCCCTGCAAAGGCGGCACCATGGGCCGCGCTAAGGGAGGCTTGGCGAAGACTGGCAGGGCTGCGCATCCCAAAGTCCCGGCTCTGCGAGGGGCTCGCTGAAATCCCCGCGTGGTCCGTGGTGCAGGTGCTATTTGGCCCCGGGCTCTTGCCCAGGGAAATGACGGGTCGGCTCATCAGCTCTGAGTTGCGAGCGGCGGGGAGAAATGCATCCTCAGGCCAGGAAGGTACACCAGAGCGACAGAGGGTTCTGCCTTAGGTGGGATGAGCCATGGCTCATGGGGCTCGGAGTCCTTCTCAAGGTGTTTCTGGGCCTCCAAGCCCAGGGGCGGGACTGTTCCAGGCCTCAGCCTTTCAGGCAGGGGTGCTTTGGCCTGCAATGTCCATCAGTTCTGGACAATATAGAAATGGCGAGGGAAGATGGGAGTTGTAGTCAAATAATCTGAAGGGCCACAAGTGGCCCCGTGCTGCTTCAGCACAGTCTATTGCCTCTTTCCCATCCTGATTTTAGACAGAGGTGGAGTTCAGGAGCAAGCTGTGAGGTGAGCGTTTGTTACAGGCCAGGAGACTCCGTGATTCCCTGTTTTTGGACCACTGAGACTGGTGCATTTTCACCCAAGACTAAAACACTGACCATTTATTTAAGAAGTGTTTCGCTGCTCTTCCGCTCCGGACAGCAAGCGAGTCATTCAAACAGGCTTCAAAATATAAATGTCACAACTATCAACCATATTAGCAAGTTAAAACTAGCAGCAATGACACAAACTAAGTTGTTCAGAGAAATTAAGCAACCTCAGAGACAAACCCTTCTTGAAAAGGGAAAAGTCTTCTACCAACTTAGCAGCAGCAGCTCTTGGAAGTGCGCAGACGATCATTTCCTCCTGGTCAGGCTAATTCAATTGCTAGATTATCTACCTGCTGTCCCACGGTGACCAGTATGTTAAACTGGGGGGAGATGGCCAATGGAGGAACTGCCTGAGGAATCTGAGCCATCAGCAAGAGCTGCCTGCCCAAGAGGGAGGCCTTTAACCCGGAAATCGCGGAGTTATCGCAGAAAGCGGTCCTCAAATTACCGTGGCCACGTGGCGAGTAGCACATCCAGGAACCGTGTGCATGGAAGCACTGGCTAACAGCTGTGAGCCGAGCTGAACGCTGCTGCAACCATGCTGAGATGTACGTGGTGAGATTATTTTCTTCAGCGCAAGCATAAAAGGTCCTCGTTTGGATTGGAGCCATGGCACTCTAGCGGGGGAAGAGCTACCTCTCCTCCTCCTAGTTCCATCCTGAAATTCCACCACTTCTTGGAGAAATGCTGAAAAAATAAAAGGAAAAGGTCTCCGTTCATTGCAGTGCATAGTCTGGCTCAAACTGGGGGCCAGGGGTGATGGGGAAGCATGCTTTCCAGTGGAAGAGAGTTCATGCTGCATCACACAGGGCCCCAGGTGGGGGGGTGCCACTCCTTGGAACTGCGAGAGGCCCGAACATGGGTTGGGACTTGGGTTGAAGATGGACAAACAGGCCGAAGTTTGCAACAAGCAGGGTCAAGCAGCCCTTGAGGCAACGTGCATGAGTGACGGCAGGTGAGTGGGGTACTGGGGAGAGATTGAGGGACCTTCAACACGCCTGCTCCCCCCCAGCCCCGAGGTGCCTCTTTCTCTCCGGTTGCCATCCAAATGGTATCTGGGAGAGTGGGAAACGCAGCCAAGTCTCTCGGGTGACGGAAAGGGAGAGCACGCGGCTGGTGGCGGCCTCTTCCAAAACCAACTGGCGTTTTGTGCCTGCGCATATCAGTCCATCGAACTGCCCTCACGACGTGAACCTGCATCGCAGAGGGAAATGGGATGTGGAAGGGAAGGAACGCTGACAAATCGATCCAAGGATGAACGGGCTCGGGGTTGCAGGGCCGAGCGAGTATATGCTCCGCTGGTGGTCTCTCTCTTGATTTTCTGCCTCTATAGCCTGCTTTCTCCCTCCTCTGCTTGCATTTTTATCTTGACAAGCTTCTGCGTGGTGGAGGCTGGTGGGGCTGGGTATCCACTCCGAATCTGACTCTAAACCTTCAAGGAGCTTTGCAGGGGGAGGGGGGCATATTTGAAGGTAGGGTGGAGCACCACAGCTAGTTCCTCACAAGTTCAGAGTACAATCTGGTGGGGATACCCAGCCTTGCTGACTTTGGAGTCTTCGGCCTCCACTGATTGCAAGGTAGGTGGGGGGGGAGGGTTGCCCAGGGAGCTCCTTCATTGGGGGAGATATGGGCTGGGCCACCCCAGTCCTGTTGTGGGACCCCCACACTACGTGGGCACTCAAACCAATTGCCCACCATCCTACGACCTCTCCAACCTTACAGGTTCCGCAGGCACAGGTGGAAGTCCGTTCTGGGCTTGTGTCCTAGCGAAGGTCATCATATTCTAGGATGTGGCCATTGATGCAACTTGTCTGTATTAAGGGAACAAAGAGCAGTGCCTTCGGGTGCATTGGTCAAGGGAGGGGGGCTTCCCTACCTGTGAGGAGATGCAGACATCCATGGGGCTTGTGCCGGTCCTCAGCGAGCAAGCCCCTGGCCTCCATGCAGGGAAGCCCTTTGCTGCAAATCGCACCAGAGGAATGGTATCTCCTCAAGATACAAGAAGATACAAGAAACAACAAACAAGCAGAGACAGGAAGAAATGAGACACAAGAATTCTTGGAAAACCTATCAATGTAACCGTAATTCGTGTCTGTTCTCCAACAACAGATGCTAAAGAAGAAATCAAAAATGTTTATGCAAGTGTCCAGTAGGAGACCGAAAACACACCGAAACAAGGCACGCTGAAGATCATAGTTGACTGGAACACAGAAGTGGGACACCAGGTAGAATCCAAGGTTGTGGGAGAATTTGGCCAAGAGGTCAGGAACAAAGCGGGAAAACGACTCACAGAATCCTATGAAACCAACAATCTAGTACATATTTGGGCAACTGATCAGACCATGGTACACATGGACATCACCAGGTGGAACAGCCGACATAACTGGAAATAGGAGATAGGCTGTTTTCCTGCTGCCAAAACAAGACCAGGGACAGATGGTGCTAGTGTGGGACTCGTAATATCATAAATGAGAGTAAAACTGAAACTGATCACTAACAGAAGCGCAAAATCCAACTGAAATAATATTGCTGAGGAATTTAACGTTCATATAAAGATCAGATTTGTGTTGCTGAACTCAACTGACCATGAACCAGAAGTGGAGACAGTATTGGGAAGGCGTGCAAAAAGTGAATTCCTGGAGCAAAAAGAAAGAAAAGGCCTAGATGGATGACAGAAGAAATACTCACAACTGCAAAAGGTGGGCGAGAGGCAAAAGTGAAAAGAGAGAGAAAGAGGGTCAGAATGCTGAATGCTTCTTGCCTTGACATGATACAACTATTCTGCCTGGAAGGAAGTATCGCAATGGCCAGGGCAAAGAAATAGATGAGAACAAAAATGGGGGGAGAACAAGAGGTTTTTTTCCAGAATATCCAAGAAATCAAACGGAAATTCAAACCTAGATTGGGAACGCTGAGAGACAAACAGGGGGTCCTCCACTTTCTGACCTGGAGGAAATAAAGAGGTGGTGGAAAGAATATACGGAATGACTGTCCAGAAGAGATGAAAGGATGGCGGACTTCAAGCAGGACCCTCTGAAGACGAGCCGGGGATATTAGAAGGGAAAGGGAAAGCTGCTCCAAAAGGCAGCACCCAAACTAGGTCATATTGCAAATACACATTTGCTACTGGAGCGCACTAAAAAATTTCGGGAGAAGGTCAGCCCATGCTTTGCAGACTACAGCAAAGCCTTTGACTGCTTCATGAGAAGCTATGGATGGTCCTGAGAGAAATGGGGGTTCCTCAGCTCTCGATTGTCCTGATGTGGAACCTGGATCGTGGACAAGAAGTTACTGGTAGGACAAATATGGAGAATCAGAATGGTTTCCCATAGGCAGAGGTGTCAGACAAGGGTGCGATTTTACTGCCTCATCTGTTCAGTCTGTACCCAGAACATGTTACAAGGGAATCTGGATTAGAGGAAGGAGTGAAAATTGATGGACGACACATCAATAATTTAGAATATGCAGACTGCACCATCTGACCGGCAGAAAGCAGCAATGAATCGAAGTGACCCTGATAAAAGTGAAAGAAGACAATGCAAAAGCAGGAACATTAAGAAAGCAAAAGTCACGACTGTAGAAGAACTAGAGGACTCTACTACTACCTGGAGAAATTTAAATTGTGAATGATTTTGCATACCTTGGTTCAGACATTCAATCAAAGAGAGACTACAGCCAAGAAATTCCAAGAAGACTGAGATCGGAAAGGCAGCAACGAAGGAACTAGAAAAGCTCATCAAGCAGAAGGATGTTCCAGTGGAAACCAAGGCCAACGCCATCCACATTCTTGAATCCCCCATCCTTGTGTCCGGGTGTGAAAGCGGGACCAGGAAGAAGAGGGATGCATTCCGAGCGCAGTGCTGGAGGAGAGCTTTGGAACACCCGGGACTGGTAGACGACTGAGCAAGTGGCACCAATGAAATCAAGCCAGGACCTTCTCTGGAAGCAGCCACGACGAAACTGCGGCTGTCACACCTTGGGCACATCATGAGAAAGCAAGACTTCCTGGAGAAGACAATCCTGCCAGGGAGTCAGAGACAGAAGACGACAAGGCCCAAGCCTGAGAGGGAGTGATTCCAGAAAGGAAGCCGCGGCCTGAAGTTTTCCAGAGCTATGTGGGGCTGTCATGGAGAGGACCCTGTGGGGGACATGCGTTCACGGGGTTACCACAAGGTGGAGATGCCTTGATGGCACAGCAGCAGCAGCAGCAGCAGTGGAGGAATGAGGAGGAACGTCTTCGCAAAGCCCTGTTGCCCAAAACCAGGCCTCTCCCACTGCACTCGCAGCTGCCCTGCCTTTAATCCTGCCGCCCTTCCCAACTCTATGGGGGCTGGAGCGCTTTCCTCCGGAGCTGCACATGTTGAGATCGCTGGAGGTAGGTTGGTCATCCTCCAACTACCTCCCGGGGAGCGATTGAAGGGGTTCCCTGGGGAGACGGGGCGCGTGCTCCAAGAGCGCCCCCGCTGCCTGGTCCGGGAGCCTGCGCGGCCCCCTCTCTCCTGGGACACCCCTGTGGCCGCCTAAGCCAAGCGCCTAGCATGGATTCCAACGGCGGCCATCTCTGCCACTTAAGGGAGCCCGATGGTCCACCTTTCATTATTGACCAATTTCCTTTATTGGCGTTTTCGGCTCATCCAGGAAATTAAATCAATAGCGCTCCCCGAGAGAAGCGAGCGAGGCACGCCTCCTGGAATGGATTGCGGAGACAAAGGCTCGCTAGCGCGGGCGGCCTTCGCCGCTGCCCGTGCTGGGGAGGGGAAGCGCTGCGCACACGCCCTCCTGCGCGCAAGCCCTCCGCTGGGCGCAGGCGCCCTCGGGGATGCTGCGCGGAGCTCCGGCAGGGGATGGGGCGAGCGCTCCTGCCGAGCCCCAGGCGCTCAGGGGGCGCCGGGGGGGGGACGGTCCCCGGGGAGGCCCCCGCCCGGCCTCCGCCTCCGCCTCCGCCTCCGCGCCATCCAGCCTCGGTCGCGCCTGGCAACGCGGTGCCGCCGGCCCATCCCGAGCTCCGCGCAACTGCAGGGCGCGCTCCTTCTCAGCTGGCCTCGGCCCAGTAACTGATCCCTGATTGTGTTTTTACCGCGGGGGTTTCCGGGCCGCGGGGGCCAGGCAGGCTCCCCATCACAGCCGAAGGAAATTGGAGGAGGCGCGCTTGTTCTTGAGCCGCGCTCCTCCGGGCCTGCAGGACGCGCGGAGGTGGGCTTCGCAGCTAATGACTTGTTAATGGAGCTGGATGATGGGATCTGGCAGCCGGATCCTGGAGGCGGCTGTGCCGGGAGCGCGCGCAGCCGGCTCCGGGCCGCGGTTCCCCGCGTGTGGCCGGGACAGAGGCTTTCCCCATCGCTAATGAGTTGCGTGGCTGCGCGGGGGCTGCGAGCGCCGCGGCGTGTAATGAGCGCCGTCGCCGCCACTCTCCTGACAGGCCGTCGCAATTACCGCTGCGACCGCTTCTCGCGGGGGGGGGGGGGCGTCGCTGGCACCGTCAGCCGCTCCCGCGCGCGCTCCCGCACGCATCTCCCATGGCATCTGGCCCATGGCGCCTTCCTGGTCTCCTCAGCGGTGAGGCAACTCAGTGCCAGACCTAAGAGCAGCAGGCGTGGGCAAGCTGAGCCGGTGCTTGCAAAGCATGGTCTACAAGGACAGCCGCACAGGGAAGGCACGGCAAAGTCAGCACGGCGTGGCCTTGCAGGCCAGCCACAGGGAGTGGCTGAGGCCCCATCGGTGCGGGGGCTCAGGGACAGGCTGGACGTGCACATGGTGGGCATGCCGTGAGCGGAGCCGGCTGGAGCCAGGGTCAGACTAGATGGCCCGAGAGGCCCCGTCTGACTCGCTCTGTTTCTGTTTCCCTCTGGCTTTTGGCAGCATGCAATGAGTTTCTAGTCCGCTTTTGGATGTTCTTGCTGACCATTGCTCGATAGCAGTGTTAACTCCGTGCCCTGTGCTGACATATTTGCCCATATATGATTTTATACTATGTTTTAAGGCGTTACTCTTTGCAAACTGCCCAAAGAACTTTGGCTCTGGGGTGGTATAGAAAAGCATGACATGAAATTAAAGCGCAGTAAGACCGCCCCACTCGCTGCTTTCGACGGCTACCAATTATTCCACGAGACAGAAGCCGTTCAACTCTTAAACTCCTAATAACCCGGAGGGAGGTGCGCGTGCTTTTATCTCCTCGGGGGCAACCCTGCTTCTCTCGCATCCTCCCTCACCTGCCAGCCCCTGCAAAGCCATCTAGTTATTTCTGCAGCCGGAGTAAGAAGAGCTACTTACGGCTGATGCACAGCTTGTGTTTGCGCCAGAGGTTGGCAAGAGAATCCGTCAGCCACTTTGAGGATTAAATGCGCTCAGGTCTGCTGAGGGAGGGGTGTTTATTTGGGCAGGGGGTTCTGCTGGCTCCAGCACATCCGCATTATCTGCAGCGGCTGTCTTTCTCTCGCTCTCACAGGCAGCCCCAGAGAGTACAGGAGTTACCATTTCCCTGAAATACGGGAAGGCCTCTCCGAGTCAGAAGGAGCTGCTCAAGGAGAAAGCAGCTGCAGGGAGGAGATCGGCTTGGAGAAGCACCTTCTGGAAGGGATGCAGACGTGTCTGCACCCACGGGACCCTTCTTCCTGTGCGAACTCGCTCCCTCTCCTGACGTTTGCACATCTGCTTGTACGATGCGCATCGCATGCTTTCGCAAGCAGCCCTGCGCAGTGGTGGCCCCAGGAATGTGGGACCCCCCCCCCCAATCGGGAAATCCATGTACACCTGGGAGAGGCAGCCTCTCAGGCCTGTGGGCACGTGTGACTGTTGGAGGAACTTTGAGCAAGCACCGCAGAATAGCTGCCGCGGGAGGTTTGGCTTGCCCATCAGAGGGGGCGGGGGTCCCTTTTCCTTGACCAGGAGACCCTCTCAAGGAGAGCAGTGCCTTGCTTCCACCAACCAGCTTCACCTCATAAAAATGTCTCTGCATCCCACCTGAGGCACACCTGGGAAATGAAGAGGGCGCGAGCTGTGATCCCTCACTTTGCACTGAAGGACCGGGGCTGGTAAGAGCATTCTCTTCTTTTTAAGGTGGGAAGCGTGGGGCACCTTGGTGGGTGCTCAGGAGGCGTCCCGGGGGCCCCGGAATCCACGCCAAGCTGCCTCTTGCACACGGTCATGTGCCTGTCGGGAACCGCTTGAAGGGCGCCTCAGCCTCGCGGTCAGGCTGGGAATGTCCCCTGCGCTTCAGATTACACTGTGCCCTACAAAGTGGGCCTTCTTGATAGAAGCCCCCACCCCAGCCCTTTCTTGAGATTTCTCTAGCATGCTCACTGAGTTTTTGAGGTCTGGAAAGAAGCGTGTGTCTTTGAGCTGAACTTGTAGGAAACAGAACAATATGCAGGTTTGTGGCATCATAATATGAAAATATGCATTTTCTGCAGAGCAATTCCGAGGCCTAGCAACTTTTGCAATAAGTATCTCATTCTCCAAGAGGAAAACATGTGTATTTTGAATTTTTAAGAAAGTTTTGTTCATGACCCTAAGGGCTAGAATCTTGCTGTCGATCCAGATATGGGGCTAGCCCCAAGAGTTAGAATGAAGCCAGACCCAGATCCCAAACTGCTACACTGAGCAAGACACACCGCAATCCTGCTGGCTCCCTTGGTCCAGGTCTGGCCTGTGCTGTGGGCCAAAAATAGCACCGAATCCAGATCTGCCTCAGGCTGGATAGGGTACAAAGACACCCCTGGATTCCGTGTGTAAATCTGCTGAGGAACCCTAGAATCCTAGGAGAGTAAAACTGGAAGGGGCCATCCCGTTGCTCACGGCTGGACTGGCAGTTGAGCCCCCCCCTCGGACAGCTGCCCAGCCACATCCCGGATGCCCCCCGTGCGGGACAGCCCACCCCCTCCCTGGTCACTAGCTCCTTTGCCCTACTGCTCTCCCAGTCAGGAAGTCCTTCCCGGTGTCCAGCTGGAGTCTGCCTTCCTGTAACTCAAGCCTGTTATTCCATGTCCTTCACTCAAGAAGAGATCCTCGTCACGTGCTCCACACGAGTGCCATCCTATCTCCTGTCCATCTTCTCTTCTCCAGCCCTTTCTGTCTCTGCAGAGAGGGCCTTGTTTCCATTCCCTGGATCGTCCTTGCTGCCCTTTTCTGAGCCCATTCCAGCTCTGTTCGGCATACGCAAAGGAGTCACAGAAGCCAACGTAAATATGGGAGATGCGCTCATTTTCACGATCAACAACAATTCTCTCTATCTTAATCATTACTTATTTTATTTCTGCTAAATTTTATAGCCCATCCTTCAATATTTATAGCACACACAATGGGTTTCTGGCTGAGGTACAAAAGAAACCAACATCCGCAGACATACATCAACCTCTGGCTCTGAAACGGAGGGAGAAAACAACAACCTTCGCCCAGCCGGAAGAGAAACCAAGAACAGAAAATCCACTTTAAGCGGCCACCTGAGCAAATGCAGGGTTGGTGCCAGTCTCTGCTCTCTCGGAAGGGCATCCGGAGCACCTCCGCAGAAAAGAAGAGATGGAAAATAAAAGGGGCCTCTCCTTTGAGCCTTGTGATGTGCTTTTCTCGATGCTCAAGACCGGCTTGGAGGAGGGCATTGGCCAAAGACCTTCCTGTGCCCTTGACAGCACATGCGGCCCTCCCTGCACTGCATTGTAGTGGATCACACCGTCCATCTTTGTTGTCGCTGCTGCTGCTGCTAAAACTTTGCTTTGACTCGGCTTCAAGCAGTTCCGGAGTTTATCAGGACAGCAGTGGTGCAGGGGGCTTGGCCCGGCAGGCTGCGTGGCTGCCAAAATTCGCTTCTCTCTTCCCCGTGGAGGAAAAAGTTGTGTGCACCTGGGATTGGTCTCCCTCTGTGGAAAAGCAAGTGGGAAAGAGACGGCAATTTTGCCGAGAAAAAAACAGGCCACGGAGGAAAGGACTACGCATCCCTCCCCTGGCCTCCTGCCCTGCTTTGTTCAAATTTGGAGACCCCCAAAGCTTCACTAAAGGGGGAGATACGAATTTGGTGGCATGCCATGTCCAGGTGAGCTCCAGTTGGTGAGAAATCCAACATTCTCAGCCAGGGAAACGTTGGCTGTGCCGATTAATGTGTCGACCTTGTTCCTAGGGAGGAAAGGAAGGCAAGCATCGGAATGGCTTGTCACAATGAAACACACTTCAGCTCAGCTTAAAATTTGGCTTGCCAGATTTAAGAATTTTTGAAAGCAACAGCAGCAATGCAATGGAGGCATCCGCTGGGTTTTTCCAAGCCCAGCTCCAAACCTGGGGCCTGGGCTTGCTCCAATGATGACACGGAAGGAATGCCATGGATGCGGAACGCCACGGCTGGCATGAGTCCTTGAGAAACCTGCTAGTTCTGAAAGGGGGTCTTGGGCTTCTCGGGGACAAGTCCCTGGAGTCTCTCACACCCCGTAGGACCGCAGGACCAAGGAGACCCGAGATGCTTGCTGCTGATCAGCGTGCCTCCTCCTGGCCCTCTCGCACTCCCAGGCTGTGGAACTCCCTGCTGGCAAGGGCTGGACCGGTTCCGCCTCTGCCACCCTCCACCGCCAGGCGGACATGGTGCGCCTTTGGCCTGGGAGTTCGGCACCATGGTTCTGCTGCTGCAGTCTGGTGCTTCGAACGCTTTTGTTCTAGCGCTGTTTTGATCAAGTTTTAAATTTTAAACATCTTTGTTATCTTAGTTCCTAGGAACGTTAGCTCTCCTTGAGTGCCACTCTTGGTGGAAAGGCAGACCACAAATTATTTCAATAGTTTAAAAAAAAAAGTAATACTCTTGTGAAACGGGGGAAACATTTTAGTCCATCAGCGTATTTCACAGTGATTAATCTCACTGATTCATTGACTAAAGGCATGATTCCATGGGGGGGGGAGGCCTACAACCCCCAGCATGCCCCGGGCTTGAGCCGGGCGGGTCCCTTCCCCTCTCTGCACATGCAAAGGAGCTCCCCTACAGCCTTTGTTCTTGTACAGGGAGACTCCACCTCCACTTGAAAGGACACCCCTAAGTTCTGCTGCCGGTCGGTCGGTCGGGAAGCAAGCCCAGGGTCGGCCGTCTCTGGCCGGTCCCCAAATAGACGGGTAGATTAACAGTTGTGCGGACAGGCAGCAGACAGGAGTGACTTTGCAGTGTGGGAAAGCCACCGATGTGGGAGCTGAACAGTTGGAGGGAAAGCAAGCCGGAAAGGCACAGCGGATTGAGTTGGGCATGCAGATGACTGGCAGTTAAGCATGTGGAGGGAGGGAAGGCTCTGATAGACGTCGTAGCTAAAAAGAAATATGTGTCAGTTACATGCACGGGCGAAGCGAAGGTACACGCCGCAGATGGATGGGTGAGTGGCAGGAACAGGCTGCAGGGAGGAGATGGAAGGAGGCTGCAGGTAGAAGGGCGCCGGATTGCACACGGGCACGAGCCGCACCCGCCGGCAAGATCCTGGTGCCGCCACATTTCGTTTCTCGGCGCTCGGAGCCGGTAGCCAGCACCCCGGGGTCCTTCTTAAAAAGCCCCTTGCGGGCAGCAGAATCACAAACACCACTGAAGGGGAAAGAGTTTTTGCTAGACTTGCTGCATGATGCCTTCCTTCGACTGAGAATAGGCGGAGACTGGAGAGAATTATCCTTAAGCAAATCAAGCGCAATTCATGGCTCCTTCAAGCACGCAGGGGAGGTGGGATGCCAGGCGGAAGCCCTTCTTAAATGCAAACCCACAAAAAGTTAAAGAAAGGGTGTGTGTGGGGGGTGTCTAAGTAAAGAGAGAGTCCCACATTTCCAAGTCAGCTGAGGAGTGACAAAGTAATTTGCTACTGGCAGTCTATCTCGGCTGTCTAATTTCCAGTGACACCGCTCAGCTGCTGACTGTACTAACTGTCAGAGTCAATTAGCCGGAAGCTAGGCGCGCAAACTGTTTACGGGTGCTAAAATTCACTCCACACGCTGTGCGGAAGTGAGAAAAAAATGACTGGGGGGAACAGAGGAAGACGCAGGCGAGGGGCTCGGTCTCCTCTCGGCGGCGAGGTGCCTGCGCCCCGTCACGGAGCAGAGGGAAGAGCCGGGCCAGAGGAGCAGGCCAGCCGCTTGGGGCGTGTGAGACGCATGGCCACTGCATCGCCTCCTCCCTTTGCCTGTGAGGTCAAGCGCCTGGCTCTGCTTCGGTCCCCGTGCCTGCTCAGCAGCGACCTCTCCTGCCGGGGCGCTGGATGGCCCCTCCGTCAGCCCCTCCGTGCAGGGAGCTTGCAGACTTACTAATTCCCACTAAACCCGCCGACACGCCAGTGCCATGCGCAGATCTTGGGAACGCGTCTCAGGGAGTTTCCTGGGCTAATCTCCTTGCAGTCGGCCAAGCGACCAGAAGTCAGGAGCGGTTTCTGTTTTGCTGAGTAATTGGGCAAAATGGTTCTTTTTATATCTCTGGGAGTGTAAAGGCAAGGGACTTGCCTTTAAAAAGGCCGGAAATTCAGGGAAGAGGACTGGAACGTACAGTTTGAGATATTAAAGGTACCGTGATGTTCTTTCTACACCTGGGTAGAGAGTTTGTTTGTTTGTTTGTTTAGGATATTTATATGCCATCCTTTGCAAAAGCCTCAGGACGGCTTACAAAGATAAAGTACAAATAGCACCACACATAAATAAATTATGAGTTGTGGAAATGTACATGTGGAAGGGGTCTTAGAGATCATCCAGCCCAACCCCTTCTTGATGCAGGTGTGTCTACTGTGTCCCTGACAGACAGCCACCCCGCCTCTGCTGAAATTGCCCCAGTGAAGGTGAGCTTTGCATCTCCCAGTTAGAGTCTGCCTCACCACGTATTTCAAAGCGATTGGGCCGGGCCGGGGAGGGCCAGCTTCTAGTCCCCTTCGGCCAGGAAGGTCACTGGGTGCCTTCGGGCCAGTCCCAAACTCTCAGCTGAAACCTTTTCATTTCCCCATTATTTTAATGTTTGACTAGGTTTAATGTGGGTTTTATTTTATTGGAATTATTTGGATGCCGTGTTTCATTTTATTATATGTTGCTTTTACTGGAAGACCATCCCAAGACGCTAGCAGTTGGATGGTAAATAAAAGCTTTACATAAATAAATAAATACCTCACAGGGTTGTTGTGAGGATAAAATGGAAGAGCAGATGCTGCAAGAGGGTCGGGTTCCTTGCAAGAGGGAGAAAGGAGGGAGATACACTAAAGTCATAAAGAAACAATAAGACATCCCAGGACCGGATGCGGCCAAATGCTTCCAAGGAGAGGAGCATCTTAAGCCGGCGCTGAAAGGCGGGCATTGTTGGCTCCGGGCAGGCCTCGCTGGGGAGGTGGGCTCAGGACAGGCAGGGCCCCTCGCTCTTCGGTGCTGCCCCCACCCTCAGCCTTTCCAAGACGTAGCGTGCGATGGCGTGCCCCTCCCTCTTCGCCTTCGCTTCTCTCCGCCGTCCCTCGCAGGACGTGGCCTCTGGGCCCTTCGCCATCTTTGCTCTGGGGGTGCTCCAACCCGTGCAGCTCGGGACCCGCACAGAACCCCGGTGGGGCCTGGCGAAGGCAGAACAGGGCGTGCGCTTCCCTCCCGGGGCCTGGGTGCTGCCCAAGCTGCGTTCGCCCACTTCCCAGCGGCATCAGCCCCCCGGCTCTGCCCAGCTTGCGCTTCACTAAGCCGCCACCGTCCTTCCCGGCGTGTGTCTTTGGTGATCTGTACCTGAACGCCGGACATCACTTTTATCCCTGTTGACGCTTACCTTGTTAGGTTTGGCTCAGGGTCCCAGCCTGTCTAAAGCCTTTTGGATCCTCATCACCTCTGCAGCCTCATACGTGATGGGGGATTATGGGATGCCCCTTCGTTCCTGGGACAGCAATGTGTTTGGGGCTTGCTTTGCCCAGTGTTGGTCCTTCACGATGGAGCCACAACTGGCTTCTGCAGAATGCTTCTCAGTCCTAGAAAATCGCCCACCGGCCATTTTCACATGCCTGTACAGAAGAGGCTGGGCACACATGGGTAGGAGGGGGAGCTGGGCCCGCTGCCTGAAAGGCCCGCCTCCTCCGCCCGCCACAGACACAACGGCCCACAAGAAGGACCTTTGGTGTGGCAGTGTGGGCCGCCTGCTGTGGGCGAAGGCATCAAGTCGTCTTGTCCGAAGCGCTCGTGTGTCAGGCCCACGGAAGTAAGAGGGCTGCCCAAGGACTCCGTTCCAACGGCCTTCAGCTGGTGAAGGTCTCTTGAGAGATACCCTCACGTGTTTGGCAGGCTCCCTCATCCCAGTGAAGGAAAGACGGGCCGCATTCACAAGATCTTGGACACACAGCACCCCGGGCTCTCCAAAATGCACCTCTGGCCCTAAC
Source organism: Varanus salvator macromaculatus (assembly GCA_023646645.1). NCBI lineage: Eukaryota > Metazoa > Chordata > Lepidosauria > Squamata > Varanidae > Varanus > Varanus salvator. Next base: position 39,901,484 of record JAIXND010000777.1, on the reverse strand, counting down.
GGTTTGGGCGGACTCTGCCTGTGCTGGTAGTTTCAGCCGGCCTGTTTTCTCACCCACTGCATTTTTCTCGTTCTCTCCTTCCCAGGTGATGATGGCTTTAGCTGAGACCCCCTGCGCTTGCAAAATTTATGATTACTTTGGGAGTTGGTGGCAACTCCCCCCATACCTGCAGCATTCATCTTTCCGAGTATCTTGCAGACTCCCTCGTTTCTTACAAAGGATCCATCTGTGTGCTTATCCCATCCTGATATCAAGAGTCGCTGACGGCTGCATTTCTTAATTTGAAGAGGGTTACACGCTCATGTTAAGTTAGCGGGACGCAGGCTCTAAGATGCTTACGGTGATGCAGCTGGGGCTGAGCCTGCTTTAGAGGTCGCAGGAGCATTTAGCCGCTCTGCGGAAGAGCCGAAGTTTAAGAGCAAGGCTGGCGGAGAGCGAGGAGCGAGCCTTTAGCTCTCTTTCATGCGGGCCAAAATAGGCCGGCGCTCAGCCCGACGCGTGGGCAGACTGGGGCAACGTTGTGCCGTGTCTGCTTAGGCCGCTTCCTTCTCCTTAGCCAGGGCGACGTGAGGCGGCCCCGTCCGACTGCTCCGTGAAGGGGGGGCAGCGCGGCTGAGTGGCAGAGCATCCAGGCCGCCTGGGCAAGGCCCCGGGTTCCACCTCGGGCACCTGCAATTAAAAGACTCAGCGGGGGGGAGAAAGACAAGATCTTTTCTGGCTGAGACCTCCGAAAGCTGCTGCCTGCACATAATTGGACTGGGTGGGCAGACGGCCGGCACAGTAAAAGGCAGCTTTGCAGGCTCCGTGAGCCCAGTGCTCAAGGACAGGCTGGACATGCGCATGGTGGGCATGTCATGAGTGGAGCCGGCTGGAGCCGGGGGGTCAGACTGGATGGCCTGGAGGCCCCTTCTGACTCGCTCTGTTTCTATGCGTATTGCAAGGTCCAGGGGACAATGGCAGCTCCCAGTCACTGAAAAGGGGGCCCAGGACCTCCCTCTCTCTCTCTCTCACTCACTGCAGTTGCTGCTCATTCACGACAGGGGCTCCCAAGCTCTGCCCTGTGGCTCGGCTATGGAACAGCTACTGCAGGTGGCTTTGGGGTGGCGAGGCGGGAGCCCAGCTGCTCATCCATTCGAAGGTGGTCCGATGAGTGGAGGGAAGTACCTCCTGAAGGCGCGAGCAGCCAATGAACTGCGGCTTGAGGAGAGTCCAAGAATTAACGAGCAACATGACTGGCTCGCTGCAATGCATGGCTGCACGCCTGCCGAAGGTGGAACCGAACATGTGGCCAAGAGCGAGCGAGCGAGCCAGCCAGCAGTGCGGCTCCTGCCTGAGAAACAGCGAGCAACACGCTTCTGTTCTCTTTCTCCAAGGAATGGACAGCCAGCATGCCAGGAAAGGCCGCTGGTGAGTCTAGAAAGGGAGGATGACACCACTAAGAGAGGCTCACCCGGAGGCCTTTTTTTAAGAAGTGGGAACCTTGTTCCTTCCCTGAAGGCCTCCTCTGGGGGGCAAGCGGCCTTGAAGACCACCAGCGCGCCCTCCCTTTCCCGCCTTCTGGTGATCTTAGGCAGGCAAGATCTCTGCGGCAGCTGTACTTGCTGCCCACGAGGTCCTTGGCCCTGCCCAAACCGCGGAGTCAGGAAGCCATGATAACTCCTAGGTGGGAATCCCAAACTGCAAAATCCCAGTGACGTGGAATGATAGATGGGGGTGATCAGTTCCACCCTGGCCATGCAGAGGTGTTCCCAGGTACAAGCGGAGTTGATCTGGAAGACCATATGGGAAACTAGGAGGGAAACAGGGGATCAGGCATGCTGTGGCACTGGGGAACGGCATGGGGGAGGCCACACGGAAGACCTGGTCCCAGCCCTCCCATACCAGGACTGATCATGGAGCCATGCGGTCGATGCGAGAAGTGAGTAATCCCTCTGTGATGAGAGTGTTGATCCCACACAGAGCTCTCCTAGCTGCTGAAGCCTTCCGAAGATCCTCCGAAGTCTATCGATCCAGCATGTGGCATGATCCAAGGTCTCGGGCAGGGCCTCTTTGGTGGTGGCATGCTTATTTGTCTCCAAAGAGATCTGCTACTGTCTGGGATTGTAGAGGTCTCCACACAACCTCCCCTTCTAGACCAGCTTTTAACAACTTCTTCTGCCGCCATATGGACGCTGGCATTGCTTTCATGCTCCGACTTCTATACATTTTTCTGGCTCTTGTCCTTTGTACGTAGGTTGCTAGGTAGCCACTTTTGGGATCCAGTCTCTGTTTGCCTGGGTGATCTGTCACTCTGACTTTGCTGGAGCAAATCCCTCTGTTCTTTCTCCCATCAGCTCAAGAAACGAGAACGAGATTCCTTGACATCTTGCGGAGGATCTGCGTCGAGCGGGCATCGATTTGTGTGTGATCATTTGGTGCATGGGGAGTCTTAACATTTGGCCGTTCACACTTCTGATTGTATTAATTCTTTTATGAATTCAGTGTTGCAGCAAACAGTGTGTTGGCCACAGACGACGCAACACAGAACCTCCCATACCTGAGTGCCGTTGCTGGGAGGTGCCCGGATGCAGGATCTCCTGGATCCTGAGCACAATTCCTGAGGAACGGACTCAGCCTTCCAGCCCAGTTTTCACCAAGGACCCCAAACTGTGCAGCGCCGCCACTGAGAAAATCCCCGTGGTTTTTCTTTCTGAGGTATATATTATCAAGCTAAAACCCACAGACCCTCCCAAGTCAATAACAGCTTGGCTTTGCTTTCATGGCATTTTTTCCATTCACATTTTAATCAGAGACAAACTCGGACTCTCATTAGCTTGATTTGGAATGGAGAAGTCACATTAATTGAGCTAATTGAAACTGGCGTTTGTATACAACAAAGTTATCATCAATAAAGGATTTTTTCTCTCTCTAGGAAACGCTGGATGGCCAAGCCAGAGATGAGCAGCGCTCTGTGGGCCCCCGCTCTTGCCTGTGCGCTTTTGCATGCTGGCCTCTTTGAGGCAGGGAGGGGAGAGACGGCGTGAGGAGGCCAGCAGGCCGGGAGCCGGGCATCCCTTTGCAGGAGTCCTGGAAGCTGCGCCCCAGCCTTGGCAGCTTGCGCAGCGGAGCTGGGGGACCTGGGTGGGCTCACCTCTCGGATTCCTCTGAACAGATGGCTGCAGCCAGACCTCGGGGCAGTAAGGCTGGGTTTCTGGCAACCACCCTGCTCTGGCCAGTGGGCAGGATGGCCAGGAGACCCCCAGGCAAAGACCAGCCAGTCTTGCGGTCAGACTGTCACCTGAGCCAGTGGGGCCCCCAAGACTCCACTTCCAAGTCGGAAAAGAAAACGGTCAAGGCCCGTAAGACTGTCCTCAAAGCTGGGGTGCGCCAGAGCAATACAACAGTGCCCAGAGAGGTGGGGGCTCCCCCACAGTAGAGACATCCAAAAAGAAACTGGGCAGCCCTCTGAGTGGGGTGGTGCGACGTGGTGTCCTGCAACAGCAGGGGGGTGGACTGGATGGCCTTCATGGCCCCTTCCAACTCTGCAATTCTATGATTCTATGTGGCCATCAGCATCCTTTCCCAGCTTGAATTTTCAACGGAGCAGAATGGGCCCCTTAACCTCCCAGCCAGGGTCCCCCAAACCTCCTCCCGTCCTTCCATGGCTCAGAGGGGCTTCTGTCTCTACCACTCAGCCTGCCAAGCCAGCAGGCACAGGCCTCGAAGCCAGGGCTGCTTTCTCCAAATACTGCCAAGCACTTGGCGCCCAAGTAGTTTTGCTCCAAGCTGGAGAAGCACCTGCTCTTCACCAGCAGAAGGACTGGCAGGCTCGCTGCTCCCCCCACCCCTGCCCCGGGGCTGCTGCGGTTTCTCCCCTCTCGCTTCCTCGGTAGCCACCCACACTGCTCTCCAGGGGGTACGGTGCAGGCCAAATGCCCACCAGAGCAGGAACAAACCGCTCTTCTTCTCATTTGGAGGGCAGGGGAAATGCCTTTGCTTAGGTCCAAGCCTTGCAAATGCGGAACAGGGCAGCCTGCCCCCTCGCCGGTCAGCCTTGCCTTCCTGTTTCCCCTGCTCCAGCCTCCTCTCAAGGGATCCAGAGTTGTTGATCCGAGGAACAAGGGCAGCTCCGGCCCTTGCAAGGCCGGGCCTCTCTGATGCGTCCCGGGAGGACTGCCTGGCAGGAGCAAGGCTGGGCCTTCTCCAGCGGGCCGTCAGGCTCCCGCTCCAGTCCCTCCAGCTCGAAACGGATCCCACCGGCCGGGGCATGTGCAGCCCCTTCGTGTCGCAGTTCCAGGCAGGCACTAAAATAAATGCTGGGGCGCCGTGGAGCCCACTCGTGCTGCGCCAGCCACATCCGTGCCAGCCTGGAGGGCCATCGGTCGCTTCGAGAGCCGTCCTGGGTTTTTGCTGAATGGGGAGCTGCACACATTGCTAGTGGTGTGAGCTGCTTTGCGTTCTTAACAAGAAAACAGGTGGGATGTACACCTGAGGAATAAAGCAACGAAAGAAAGAACGACAGACAGTATGTGATGGCATTCAAAGGGGAGAGAAGGAACCCGAGGGCTTGGTGGCCACGGTGTGGAGGAGCTTTCCCTGTCGAGCAGCGTCAGAGACCAGGCGCGCTTGTGCTTGGCCCCGGCCAGGGAGGGAACCGAGCTGCAGCCGAGTCCGTGAACGCCTGAGGACCCCAGCAGCTCCTTTGCGCGACGTGTGCGTAATTCTGTGTGCAAAATGCACAACTCCTTGCGAGAAGTACACAAAGCCCACACACTGTGTGTGTGGAAGCAGAGCTCCTCTTGAACTCGCTTCCTGCCGGATCCGCACGCGAATGATCAGCGCAAAGCAGGCTTGTGGCAGAACGTGGGCCGGAGCCCCGGGAGCCAAGCTGAGCCGGAGGGATGCCCCCCTCCGAACCACGTCCTCCCCCAGCTGTGACGCCCTCCAGACCTTCTGGGCTACAGTTCCCAGCAGCTGCCCAGGAGTGACTGGCGCTGCAGCCAAAGCACCTGGACTCGAGGGAGACTGGCTCAGACGAGCTGCAGGAGTCCCGCACTGAGGAAGCCGGCCCGCCAGGCCTTGTGTCGAGCGTGGGCAGCCCCTCTGCCAGCCACGTGTGCCCCGTGGCCAGGGCGGTGGCAGCTGCAAGCAGCTTCGGCATCGGCGCAGCTGCAAGCCACGCGCCGAGGCCGAGGCCGAGGCCGCGATGGTGGCGCAGGGGGCGCATCCACAGGTGACAGTGAGCATATTACGCGTGACGTTGCCTTTGGCGAGGGTCGCAGGGAGGAAGAGGAAGGAGCCACGTCACCAGACACGTCTGTCAGTTGACTTCTTAAGCGAGAGCCCCGTGAACGGCACTGCCGCGGCGGAGCCGAGTTTCTCCCAATTAAATTTAACAAGAGACGTCCCTGAATCTTTCATGAGCATTCGAAAAATTTTAGTCCAGCTGTCGCTTCTCCCTCCCCTCTCCCTTCAGCTACCCCTCTTTTCATACTGCACGACACTTTGTCTATCAGCCACTGCCTTTTGTAGCAACATAAATAATTTCTGATGGACTTCCAGATCCAAGGTGAGAGCCTGGACCACAGAAGAGGAGGAGGGGGCAGGGCCCCCCACACGGGGCTCCTCGCGCAGCTCGTCCGTCAGAAGCGACCGCGGCTTGGCTCTCTTTTTGATGGATTCTGCTTTGTTACTCTCGTATTTGCTTCCCCATCTTCATCACCGTTTTTCTTCTCCCCCTCCACTTACCGCATGATCAGCTGTCACTTTAATTATCCATCGGCCCCTCGACGCGCCGGCAGGTAACCCAGTCATACTCCGGCATCAAAGTGCTTCCCAGGTCTCTGTGTGTTTGTGAGCGGTTTTCCAGCACAGCATCAGTTGCTTTCAATTAAAGCTCTGAGCCAGCCCGAAAGAGGAGTGCGCCTCCTGCTAAAAGGCGCGGGAGAAGAGGGGGGAGAGGAGACAGAAGGGCCGAGTCCTCGAGTCGCCGGGTTAACCGCACAGGCAAGAACCAGGCGAGCCTTTGCAGGGGTTCAAAGCGGGGAAGAGGCGCCAGGCCAAGCCCGGGGGCCCGCATGCGCGGAAGGCTAATAGCCTGCAGCAGACCGGCTGCCTCCGAGCCTTTGGCGGCTCCCCTGCGAGGGACCGCCTGAAATCCTGCGATGCCAAGGGGTGCCCATGGGAGCGGGAGGGGCTGCGAGGGAGCTGTGGGTGCCATGGGGTACCGGCAGCCCTGCTTTGCTGGGCAGGGATCGTGAAGCTGCGGGACAGCGCCGTGTCAAAGCGAACACTCGGACAGAAGAGGTGGGGGCCCAGAAGCAGGGGCTTCTGGGTCAAGGAGGTGGCTGGTGGTAAACCTCACACGAGGGACCCAGGGAGTCAGTGCTGCTGGGTGGACGATCCCTCCAGCTGCTGTCCGGCTGCAGGCAGGGTGGAGATTCTGCTGGCATGCTGACGAACACATCGCTGCAGTGAGCATGGCCGTGCTGGAGAAATATCTTGCCCTCTGATGTGGCAGAGCGACCCTGGATCTGGTCTTTCATGCTGGCCTCGGAGGGCATGACCCATGGCTGGGGAGCTTGGAAGCTCAGCAAGGCTGACTTCGGGGTCGTCCTCAGCCCCGCACGGGGAGAGGCCCCGTGGAGACGGTGCCCTCGAGGCCGCGAGACCCAAGGGCCTTTTGTGGCGGCTCCTGCTCTCCCAGCCTGCCGTCCTGCTGGGAAGATGGAGAGCCACCTGGGCAGGAGAGCCACCTGGGTGCTGGCCATCAGCACCACCTCTCTGGAGCAGCCAGATCTGCCCGGAGGGCAGTCCTACGCTCCTGGGTAGCCGAGGGCCCAGAAATAGTGAGGCCCACATCCTGAGCTGAGGAGGCAGAAGAGGGCGGTTGGAGGAAGGCCAGCTGAGGGCTTACTCCATCCGGGAGGAGGCAGTGAAGAGATTGCTTTCCTCCACCAGCTTTCCACCTTTGAGGCATCTGCCTGCTGAGCTGTTTTGCACGGCAAGGAGGCTCTAACAGGAGCAGGAAGACGGGGGCTCTTGCTAGGGAGAAGTGCATGATGGACGGCTTGCCCAGAAGCACAGGATCCCAGTCGGGGTCGCTCACTTTGGCACAAGCCCACATCCTGTCCGCAAATGACGCATCACCATTTAACCCCTTCCCCCAAATCCATGCTGCCACACCCAGGGGGGGGGGGTTCAGAAGCCATGTGCTAGCTCACCCCCACCCCCTCAAAGTAGCCTCCAGGCACCTCTTCCCTAGCACCAGGAAGCAGCAACGGGCGGGACGGAGTCTCACGGGGAGCTACTTTCCGTCGAGCAGCATGGCACTGGGGGGTGGGGGGCGAGCTTTCAGGGCCCTCTTCTGGAGGTGGTGGGGCTGAAGACTAAGGAGAGGTGGCCAAAGATACGGTGGACTGTAGCTTCTTCCTACGGCTGGTAAGGCAGCTTTAGGGAAGGCTCTTCAAGCCAAAGGTGAGGAAGACGAGGAAGACCAAGGATGGGGCGGACTGGCTCCATGAAGGAACCCCGTGCCTTGAGTTCACCAGAGCTGAGCGGGGCTGTCAAAACGGGATACCCTGGTGGCACACATTCGTGGTGCTTCTTCGGAAGATCTTTGGTCAGCCCCCGCGGCACGTTAAGAAATTGCTGTGCTGCTATAAGCAAGGGAACGAATGAGCCACAGGGGACAGGGCGTTTGGGGGGCGGCCATTCATAGGGTTGCCGTGAGAGGGAGATGACCTGAAGCCAATGACTGGTGGCTGGAGGAAGGGGGAGTGGAAAAGACTGAAAAGTTGGATTGGGAACCCCAGGAAAGTCAGATGTGGCTGCCAGGAAGCCCTAAAGCATGATGGGGCGCAATTTAAAATCCCACCCTTGCTCGTCTGCTTCACACACACACACAGCAGAAGCCTCCCCAACTTGCCAAGACAGCAGCCACTCCATCAGGCAAACTCGATGCCCATGGTGCCTTGGAGTCCTCCAAACCACTGAGTTTGAGATAGACTAGCCAGGAAGGCTCATGCCTGGCCTACGGCCCTCATTTGGGAGATGATAGCTAGTGGGTGGACCTGGGGTGGCCCCATTTTTATCTCACCAAAAAAGGGGATACCAGAAGCCTGGGATGTGCATCACGTTTGCATATGCTAATACACATGAGCAGGTGAAAATGAGACATCGTCTTTATTGTTTAAAAAGCGCAGTTCAGTGTGACCAGGTGACCTGCGTGGCTGACTGCACACGAACCAGGCAGCCCCAGGAACGGCATGGAAACCGTGTCCCGCTGCATTGCCCCCGAGCTCCGGGAACTGTCCATTTGGCACCTTTCGCCTGCTCTGCGTCCGCTCCATCTCTCCCTCGGTCCCTGGGATGTCTCTACAAGGCTGGCACTGGCCTGTAACAGAATAATAAAGAATTAATCAAGACAAAGCTCTCGGCCACGTTAATGCTCCACAGACCCTTAGCCACCGTGCCGAAGCGTTGCAGAAAGCCCCGTCCCTTAAGAAATAATCAGGACGGAGAGACAGTTAAGCGGCCCTGGCAGGTGCTTCCAAGGCACTCGGGAGGAAACCGTCTGAAAAGGCCTTTCAAAGGCATCACTCCATCAATTTGTCAGGAAATGGGTCGTGCAGTCTCTCTGCTTTCGCCCCCTCCCGGCCGCGCTGCCCCTCCCCCTTCACGCCCACCCCCTTGATCTGCAGCAGGGACATTTCTCCCTTGCCTGACATTCCCCTTTGGCTTGTCATTGTGTTGCGTGGGCCTGGGAAGATAATGTTTTGCCATCTCGGGGCTTCCTTGTGAAGGAAGGATCGACTTGAATGAAGAAAGCATGCACATCTGCGCGATCTCTCTCTCTCTCTCTCAAAACCAGGCAGCTGTGACCATTCCAGCTCGTCCGCATTTCTCCATTGCAGCAGGACTATGGAAGCCCTTCGGAGCTTGGCTGCCCCTTCACTCGACGGGGAGTCCTCTAAAAACTTCCAAGGACCATGCAGGTTTCAGCTTCGGGATAATTGTTCCCTGCATTTCCCTGGCACCCTTCTTGCCTCTGGGTAGCCATACAAAAGTGGAGAGCAGCTGTACCAAACTTACAAGTTGGAGGCTGTGGTTTATTCAGCAATGGCACTCTCTCTCTCTCTCTCTCTCTCTCTCTCATCTTTCCCCCTCCCTTTAAAATCTCAGGACAGGGAATACATACCTTCTGCCTAGTCAAGGCCACACAACTGTTCCAGCTTGCAAGTTCCCTTCCTCGGGAACGGGGTAACAAAAAGCAAGATGAGCTGGGAGCATGAGCGGCCTCGAGGTGGAACTGGGAGCATGATGCCGCACCGTCAGAATCTTACAATAAGAACACAAGGCCAGGCATAAGGATGCAAGAGCGTAAGAGCCAAGGTCCTTCCAGTCCTGCACCGTGTGCACACAGGGGCAAAGCAGCCACCCGCAGGCCCAGCTCCTCAGCATCTGGTACGCGCAGGCACACTGCCTCTGGTGAAGGGTCCAGAGGAGGGCAGCCACAATGGGAACGCTGCCCTGTGAGGAGAGGCTGAGAGAGCTGGGATGTTCAGCCCTGAGAGGGGAAGGCTGAGGGGGGACATGGTATCTCTCTGTAAGTACCTGAAAGGCCGTCCCAAAGAGGAAGGTCAAGATCTCTTCTGGCTGATGCCGGAGTAAATCAAGCTGTGACACCCCAGATTCAGGCTGGACATCAGGAAAAGCTTCCTCACTGTCAGGGCAACATGGCAGTGGGACCAGCTGCCTAGGGAGGTGGGGGGCTCTCCCACACTGGAGGCATCCGGGAAGAAACTGGACAGCCCTCTGAGCGGGATGGTCTGATGTGGTGTCCTGCAACAGCAGGGGGTGGACTGGATGGCCTTCATTGCCCCTTCCAACTCTACTAGTCTAGGGTTCTATGAAGGAGGGAGTGCTCTAGTCGCCACGGAGAGCCTCCTCCCTCACAAATCTGTCCATTCGCCTTTTAAAGCACCCAGACATGCACAACAGTTTAACTCTACGCTGTGTGAAGAAATAGTTCCCCTTGTCCGTCCCTTACCCTCCCACCAATCGGCCTCTTAAGGTGGAACGTGGGGGGAGGCTGCAAACATTCACTTTAGGGATAGGTGAGGGTCTCTGGGTGCCTCTGGGGTGGCCCCCTCGGACCGCTGGAATAAGGAAGCCCAGCAATGGCCAAGCCTCCATTGCTGAAAATGCAGAGCCTGCGTATCGCTCAGAAGGGGCTCCCGCCTGAGGTGGAGTGCGGGTCCTCGGCATTTGGGCAGCAGAAGCAGAAGGAACTTTGCCGTTTATATAGGTTAACAATGCTGGGAATAATTTGGGATAGTGTGGGACGTTAACAGAAGCCAAATGGGGTAGCTTCATTTAGACACGGGAGAGGACGAACCTCGGAGAATGGCGTCTCGGCTGCAGCCGGCAGTGTCAGGGCTGCTGTGGAATGGCTAAATTGAGTATTTTATTTTATTTTATTTTATTTATTTATTTAAAACATTTGTATGCCGCCCCCATTGCAACAAAGCCTCGGGGCGGCTCACAATATGCTCGAAGCAAAAACCAGCCTATAGACTTACAGGTAACACTTCTCCCTCCCTCCCGCCGTCCCGCCGTGTGTGTGTGTGTGTGTGTGTGTGTGTGTGTGTGTGTCTCACTTTTCAGCCTGAATAAAGCACCAACTTACAATAAAACAGTTTTTAAAAGCTTAGAACATCACTCATGGAACTTAAAACAATTTTAAAGGTGTAGATCAGTGGAATAAAGATCAGGAAAGGATCTTAGAAGCGGAGCACGGAGGGAATACATGTAACACTTTGAAATGTCACGCAAAGCGAAAGCACCTCTAACCATCAGCAGCAGAGGCCCCGTACCCTCCTCTGGGGCAGAGTTTTGGGGAAGGGGCGCAGGTGAGCCAGCCCAGGAGGGCGGGGGTTGGGGCCCGGCGTCCCGGCGTCCCCCCGCAGCCTTCCTGCATGGCGCCTCTCCCTCCCGCTCTCCTCCTCCCTCCGGAGCCCCCTTTCCTCACATCCCTCGTCCTTCTAGCTTGGGAGCTGGAGGGCAGAGTGCGCCCGAGTGGCACAAGCCCCTCCGGCCGGAGTCTCCTGTCCAGGGACCGGATGGAAGAGCACCGCGGAAGGGAGGGGGGCTGCTTCTGGCCGCCCAGCGCCTCCCCCCGCCCCGTCCCGCTCCGCTCTCAGGGGTCTGCCAGCCTCGCAAGGCGCCGCGCACCCGGAGGGACCGGCCTCCGCCTCCCCGGGCGCCCCCGCCGGCGCATCCACCCGAGGGGAGCCGCTCCCCGCCGCCGCCGCCCCGCTTCCTACCCCGCATCCAGTAATTAAGACGGTCCTCGGCGGGCCTCGCTGCTCCCCCCGCCCCGCCCCCCCGGCTTAACGGGGGCGCTTGCCAAAGCCCCGAACAGCTGCTGAAGGGGAGGCGCTCAGAAACGCCGCGCCCGAGTCAGCCCGCGCCGCCGCTCGCTTGTAAGGGGGGCGCGTCTGCGAACCGGCGCGCCAGCCGGTGTCTCCTGGGGGGGAGGCGGGGGGGTGCAGAAAGGGGCCGGCTGCATTGTTTCTTGGAGTCTTCGGGCCGCTCTTCCTTTCTGCCCCGCGCTTCCCATATTTGCACCTGCTGACCATGGTCAAGCCGAACAGGCAGAGAAGCAAAGCATTCGGGGCCACTTCGTGGCGTGAGACCGCCGAAGGGGCCCCGCACCTTCCGGCCAGGAGCGCCGGAGGGGCCGGGTTAGACCCCCGAGCCTCGGGCCAGTCTCTCTCTCAAGCTGCTTTGCACCCCTCTGGGGACGTTCAGCTCCAAAGGTATGGGGCACAAGCCACCTTGTGCAAGACAGGCCCAGGCCGGAGGCTTCCTCAGCCCCCTCCGAGAGCTCGGGGGCTGGCCAAGGAGGTGGGTGGGATGCAGCGGCTGTGCTCCTCGTTGGCTCCCCTGCAGGCTGCAGAAGGACCCGGTTGATGGCCCCACTCTGGGCAGCAGGGGCAAGATGCCATTCTGAATGCTGCTCTGCATTCAGGCCCTGGCCTATCCAGAAGAACCAGTGATGTGGCCCCAAGGCATGGCTGCAGGGCCAGCACCATGCCCGCCTTGCAAGGAAATGCTGTCGAGAACTCAAGCAGAAGAGGAAGGCCTGTGAGGACAGACAGACAGATAGACGGACGGACGGACGAACAGACAGACAGACGGAGCCGGGCATGTTCATCCTCAAGCAGAGAAGCCTGAGGGAGATAACATAACACTCTTCACATGCTTGAAAGGCTGCCTGAAAGAGGAAGGCCAGGGTCTCTTCTCCAGCATCCCAGAGTGCAGGACCTAGAATAACAGGCTCAAGTCCTGGGAAGCCAGATTCTGGCTAGATAGCAGGGGAAAAGATCCCGATGCTAGAGCAGTAGGACAATGGAGCCAATGACCTCGGGAGGTGGTGGGCTGTCCGACACTGGGGGCATCCGGGATGCGGCTGGACAGGCCTCTGAGTGGGATGCTTTGGTCTGGAGCCCTGCACCGAGCAGGACGTGGGCCCGATGGCGCCTTCCAGCTCTCCTGCTCCAGGGCACGTCGCATGTCTGGGGTCCCTGCTGCAGGTGCCCCAAGGTGGGAGGGCTCCCGCAGGGGTGCGGTGGAAGGCCAGTCACTGTGCGGTGGATTCAGGGCCCTGAACAGGCCTTTGTAGGGCCACTCCGCTGTGCACGAGTCCGGCCAAGACGGAGGGTGGGGTCCTCTGTGGGCACCATGTCCCAAGGGCCTTCTTCGGGTCCTCCTTCGCCAAACGCCTTAACGTGGAGGCTGCACGACACGCCGTCTGCACAGCCCTTCCTGAGCTGGTGCCTCTGCAGGGATGGTGGAAGGCGGATTCCAACATGCTGGGGGGCGCCAGGATCGGGGAGGTGCGGGACCTCCATCCTGCACTGCAGGGGCGCATCAAGCAGCAGGTGGGACGGGGGACAGCCACCGTCCCTCCAACCAGACGATTCTGTATGTACCTGTGCATCTGCCTCCCATTGGGAAATTTAACCCTGAGAGCCCCTGGGAGGGAGCAGGTCCCATGTGAGGACAGCTCCCAGCATGCACTTGAACAGCATCTCAGAGGAAGCAGTGCCCAGAAGCAGGGTAAGCAGGGTGAAGGCACTGCAGGCAAGATGCCCAGGAATGAGCAGCAGTGCTTGGGCAAGGTGGGCCTCTCCCGCCGGGTGAGGGCCCCTCCTTGCCCGCTTGCCGAAGGGCCAGATCACGGGCTTGGGGCAAGGGGGCGGGGGGGCACCTCCAGGCCACACTGCACGGCTGCCGGTCGTTCCCAAGACGCTGTCACCGCCACGAGCCCAGCGCAAATGCCAGCAGCCGAGCAAGGAGCCTCGATCGATCCCAGCGTCACATGGAGCCACGGCGGATGGGCGGCTGCTGCTGACTCAGCACCTCCCTGCAGCTAACAAAGCAGCCCGCGAGTGGGCAAGCGAGCCCCCGCCGCACCTGGGGATGGACGAGTGGATGGCCGCCCGGCGCTTGCAGGTTGCAGCACTCCCCAGCATCAGACCCGCTGCCCCTGCAACTCCGGGGAGTGCCCGGCTGGCCCAGTGGGCACATCTGGAACGCAGAGGGCGGTTGTGGGGGCTTCCCCATTCATAAAGGGGGGGGCATTCTGCCATTCGATGGCATTCTGGCGAGTCTCAAAGAAGCGCATCATGCCCACGGAGCTCAGCTGCATGGCAGAGGCGCGGCCGACCTCCAAGATGCAAAACCTCTTCTAAGAACCCAAGGCTTTGCAAAGCGGTTTGCTTTGCGGCATGGCAAGCTTCCGGACATCATTATCATCATCAAAATATCTTAATAAACTACTTAAATCTCTTCAGATATAGAAATCAGACTCTGGTGGGTGCTGAGAAATGTGTCTCTGGGCACACAGGTGAAATTTTGGAACCCAGCCTGAGCTGTGGCCCCCAGGTCGCTCCACGCATAGCACACCTCTGCCAGGGCCCATGGGAAGCAGGGGGCTGGGGCTCTGCCGGCCACGCCATCTGCAGCCGGACCGGGGAGCCGAGGAGCGCTGTGCAGCGCTGACCGCACCCCACTCTTGCGGCCTGCAGTTTATCGAATTTTCTGCTGATCTGGGAATGACACCCGGCTCGTTTGCACGGCTCAGGAAAATCACTCACACAGGACAATGCGCCAGGCACTTAACGGCTTGTCAGGGAGATGAGAGGCCGACGGAGACAGCAACATGGATTTCCACAAAGGTCCTGGATTCCTGATGGAAGGGCCCACTGGAAGCATCCGCACGTCTTCCCCTCATCCACAAAGCTCACAAATTCCACGCCTTGGAAATTAAAGGGCTGGGCAGACCCGGGCCCAAGCCGACATTTTTCTGTTGCGGTTCTGTTGGTCCAGGGCTGACTTGGATTGGGACCATGACGTTGAATGCCACCACTCCAGTTTTCGCCATCCCCACGTGTGGGTTCCTGCACTTAACACCCCCGGCCTCAAAGCTGCTGTTAGCCGGGGAAGGAGCAAAGACTTCCTTCCTGTTCCCCTTTGCAATTTGAAGACAGACTCCTCCTGTTCCCCTTGAAGCAGCTGGAAAACTCCAGATTTCAGTCACGGAAACAACACGGGGGAAGATGGTTTGCCACGTCCTCTAGCAGCACAGCCCCAATCCATATCCCCCCTCCCAGCCAGGTTTGCGGGGAGATCTGCCCCGTGGACGCCTTGCTCTGACCCACAGGTGCCTGGTGCCTTCGAACAGATGCCGACAATCTGGGAGGCGAGCTGGGAGTGCAGCTGCTGTGCTGAGCATCTTAGCGGGGTCTTGAGCTGAGCCAAACCGTCGCCCTTGCCCTGCGTTTTAGTCCCATTCTGTCCCTTCCCTTTCCCCGGGTCCCTTGCCTCCCTCCATCTTTGCTGTTGTCACTGCAGTAGTCCAGACCCGAGGTGACACCGTGTTTTTGACGCTCTCCAGCCTAAACCTTTGCAGTCAGCCAATTGCCTGGAACCTGGAGAGCGGCCCACACCTCACCTCATGGCTTGCCAAATATCCGTGGCCCACCTGGGAACGAGGTCCTTGGGGAGGAGAACACAGGAGCACCGGGCTTCAGCTCCCTCTGCTTCTCCTGGTGCTGCTCAGCTCCCTCCTTCCTGCCCTCCAGCCCATGCTGGGTCACCCCCAGCCATGGGGCGGGGGGGGGAGGGTCCCAGCACTGGGGAAGGGAGCGAGAAATTGCCATGGCCACCCTGCGGCATTCCCCAAAGGTGGGTGCAGGACAGGGGTGGAGGCTGAGCCTCATTTGTAGTCTGGGGGTGCTCCCAGACCCCAAGCAATCCCTGGTGGGCTCAGTTGCAGAAGCGCATTTTATCGGCTCTGGCTGATTTACCACCTGCGCTCCTGCTTGGATGAGGAAGCCTCGCCATTCATGCAGCGGTAACCTCCAGGCTGGACTACTGCAAGGCACCATACGTGGGGCATCCCTTGAAGACAGCCCGGGGCCTTCAAGTGATCCAGAACAGGGCAGTGCAGTTGCTGAGGACTAGTTTGTGCGCACATCTTACACCTCTCTTTCATCAGCTGCACTGGCTGCTTGTTCTGCCGGGGCTGAATTCAAGGTCTTGACTAAGACATTTAAAGCCCTAAACAGCTTGGGACCACATTACTCTGGGAAGCGCCTTATTCCATGTATTCCTGCCTGTCATCTAAGGGCATCGATGGGGCCTTCCTACAAGATCCTCCCCCTACGGAGGTCAAAGGGGGGGTGGGGGTGCAAAGAGCAGGGTCTTTCTGTGGTGGCCCCAAATAGAGACTCATCAGGTGCTTACCTTGCTGAGCTTTAGGCACCTGACAAAAACTTCTCTTTTCCATGGCACCACTTAGATTATTTTTACATCAGTTTAATTTCTTAAGTTTCATTGTTGATGATTTATATGTTATTTTACCTTGTGTATTTTAATTGTATTGTTTTATTTATTTATTTAAAACATTTGTATGCCACCCAAATGTGCCACAGCTCCTCTGGGCGGCTCACAATTTATGGATGTTACCTGCTGGTCATTTTATAGACTTATAGGTAACACTTCTCCCTCCCTCCCGCCCTCCCTCCTTCCCTCCCTCCCGCCGTGTCTGTGTGTGTGTGTGTGTCTCACTTTTCAGCCTGAATAAAGCACCAACTTACAATAAAACAGTTTTTAAAAGCTTAGAACATCACTCATGAAACTTAAAACAATTTTAAAGGTGTAGATCAGAGGAATAAAGATCAGGAAAGACTCTCAAAAGCGGAGCACGGAGGGAATACATGTAAATCCACTCTCCGGGGCTCTCATTCGCCTCCTCTTGCGCACCTGAAAGCGCCATTTCTCCACTCTGCTTGGCATCGCCCAGAGGGCATTGTCTGCTGTGCACTTCCGAAGAAGCGCCCTTCCGAACTGGTGCGCGCGCACACACCAGGACAGGAGGCCCGTGGTCCCGCTGGGCACCGCGCATGGCTCCCCGTGGCCCACAGCACGGACGGCGGGTGCGCCACTCAACCGGAATGCGGGGCTGTCGTCTTGGCCGGCGGGCCGTCCGCCTCCTGCTCCACTGTCAGCAGAGAGCGGCACAGGGACGGCCCCTCCTGGCTCTCCAATACCAAATGCCACCCTGGTGGAGAGGGGCAGCTCCACCTTGAGCTGCCGCTTCGCAGAAACAAGTGCGCCCCCCCGCCCCACACACACGCTCATGCTCACACACGCGCGGACACACTCTGCCACCCCCACCGCCGTTTCCTAGGCTGTGCGACTCCCCGTCGAGTGATCTCGGGCAGGCCTCTGGGGAAGGAAATGGATGCATTGATTCCATGGGTAACTATCGAGAGGAATCTATTCCGTGCGAGGTGGGCTGATCGCACATTGATTAACCGGATAGCTGGAGAAGGAGAAGTTAATGAATTATTATTAATGCATGAAACCCGATCGAGCGCCTCTCCTGGCACGAAGCTACCCACACACGGGGATCGGCCTCTGAGGCTCTGCCCCTGACCCCCTCCTCCAGGAGACGCTTGGAGGATGGCAATACGTGAGGGGGTCTCCTTGGTGGTAGCCCCCACAGGTGTGGAGTATTCTCCCCAGTGAGGCCACCCGGCAACGACACAATCATCCCTTCAGTCCCATAGAATAAGACTTTTCTTAACTCCCAGGCAGCTGATGGTATAGAATGAGGCTTCTGAAATTTGTACCCGGTTGTGGTGGTCCTAGCATTAGTTAGGGTTGAACTTTTTTTCAAATGGCTTAACATTTGGGAATGCTAAAGGCCTTCCTTTGCGTTTGACCGTGTTGCCTGGAACGGAAATGCAACCTATGCGTGACTGACTGAATGGAACTGAAGTGTGTCGTGTCCGTGGACGTGGGGCCAGGAGAAAGAGGCTCCAGAATGCCTCGCAGGGCTTGTGCCGGAACAGGCACCTGTGGGCGCTTGGCGCTCCCCTGAGCCCCAGAGGGGCCCAGCCGCAGGACTGGCGTGCCCTGGGCCCCGCTCCCCACAGCCTCTCCTGAACCTAACGCAGGGCACAGGGATCAGCTCAGCCACGGCGACGCGCGAGGAGTGGCGCAGGGGGGCACTTCCCTGGCACGAGGAGCTGGTGCCCCAGCACAGGGATGCCTCGAAGGGGCCGCCAAGCTGCGTTCACGGGGGCCTCTCCGCGAAGGGCCTGCTTCCTGCCCCAGCTCCGCCAGCAGCTGCCCGGGAAGCGAGAGTGGGGCGGGGGGGGGGGGGGGCCCAGGGGGCGGGCCCATCGGGGAAGGGGCAGAAATGCAGAGCGGTGCCTGTGGGAATGCGAAGTCAGGGAAGGAGCCCGTTTCCCAAGGACACCCCGCCTGTGAAAGGGGTGCGTAGCCACGGTGCTTGATTTCGGAACAGCTTCAGGCAGCTGGAGCAAGCAGGAGGGAAAGATTTGTGGGGCAAGAGCCAGCAAGCTGGGGACTCAGGCTCAGCAGAGATCACCAGTGCCCCGTAACTTTCCTTCAGCATGTGCCCCGGACAGCAAGGTGGCAGATCAGATGATCCAGAGCTCAATAAAAGATTTGGGGCTCCAGCCCTCATGGGCTGCTTCCTGCCACCAGCGTGGGGCTGTACCAAAGAGGAAAGCAGGAGCATTCCACCCGCTCCAATGAAAGACTTGATTTTTCCTCTTCCCTCCACATCCCTTCTTCCTCGTGTGTCATGTCTTTTTCTGCTGGGGCTGTCTTGTTTGGCTGCTTATATTTAAGCCACTCTGGGAGACTTTTTTGGTTGAGAAGTCAGATAAAAGCACCTTAAGAGAAACCAGTACAGGCATGTTTTTCATCTGTTCAAGAGCACGGATAGGCGTATCACAAGCAGCCAGTGCAGCACCTGGGGCTCAGGACCTGGGCCACTCACCTTGGGCCACTCACAGACTGTCAGACCAGTCTACCTCGCAGGGGGGTTGTGAGGGCAAAGCAGGGAGCAGGAAGAGGCTCATGGGAGCCAACTTGGCTGCCTGGCAGGAGAAAAGATGGAATAGAAACACAGACAATAATAATCGACTAATTGCCAGGCCATGCCTCTCTGTGGTCAATTCTTTGGTGTCCCCAAACAGGAATTTATGTGCAGGGATTTGGAACAGAGCTATTCCTGGTCCGGCATAAAAGAGACGGAAAAGGCGGGGAAGGCCGGCTGCCATCCTATCGCAGCGCCCTCAAAACTGTGAGTCAAGGCGTGGGAACCTTTTGCTTCTGCAGTGCGGCTTGCCGTCCCGCCGATATATGGCAGCGTCATGTTGCCCCATCCAGGGCACCAGGTTCCCCGAAGCAGCCCCACTGCAGTAGTGCAGCCAACTTCTTCAGAACACAAATAAACCCTTTTAACCGGATACGAAACCTCGACACAGCAATTAAAACCAACGAACCGGGTTGCAAAGTTTAACTGCCAGATTAATCACATGAAACTGAGGCAGATTCCTTTCCAGGTGGGGCTGGAAAAAGCTGGGATGGCGCAGTGAGCATGAGTTCCCGCCTCACATCAGCCACGAAGCCTGCAGGGCGCATGGCCAGGGTGCGACCCGGACGAAGCTCTGTTGGTTCCATTTTCTCGTGGGGCAGCCCGGGACAGAGACGTCAGGTGCCTCTCCTCACGGGGTCGTGCTGCCGTTAGCAGCCCTGCACTCCTCTTTACAGGGTTAAAAGAGCGCCATCCAACGCATCCTGGGGCAAACTGAGCCCTCGGCCCCGTCTCCATCCAAGCCTTGTGCCTCCAGCTGCCTTTCTCCTCCCAGGCTGTGCCATTCCATGTGCCACCCTTTTCCTGTGCCCCCCCCCCTGCCCAAGGAGGCAGCCGCCCTCAGCCACGTGCCCCTCAGTCCCTCTTCCGGTCCCCGCCATGGCCGGCTTCCCGGGGAAGCAGCAGTGCCTCGCACGGCAGTGGCGTCGGACGCGTGGCAGCAGGCAAGCTCTGAAAGCTGCTACAGTAAACAGGCTGCCGGCTGCCAGAACCCACAGGGGCAGCCATGAAATATTCATCCCAGCTGCTCCTGCTCAGGTGAGGAGCCATGTGACGGCCGCTCGCCTCCCCTGCGCTGGGCTCGGCCGGGCATCACAAATGCAGCGGCCTGCCCTGCCGTGGGACGTCGTTAAAGATGCATGATCCGATTCTTGCAGCATCCCCGTGCATCTGCCACCCTCGCCTCCATCTTCCTGTCCAGACCGTCAGGAGAATGGAAGACGCGCAGGCAGGAAGGGGCGGCGTGTGGGCGCCGTTCAGCAAAGCGGGCGGCTGAGCCCAGGCAGAAACCGCGGGGCCTTGCAGGAGACGTGGGCGCTTCCCGTTTCTTGCTCCATTTTTAAGCGTGCCGTTCTGTTCGTTCTTACACTTGAAGCGGCTTACGTGAACCTCCTCCCCTCCCTTGGATCTTCACAATCCCCCTGCAAGGTAGGTCAGGCTGAGAGTCTGTGACTGGCCCAACTTCGCACTGTGAGCTTCATAGCCTGAGTGGGGACTAGAAGTCTGGGACTGGGCCCAGGAGACCCAGTGAGCCCCGTGGCTGAGTGGGAGCCGCAACCCAGATCTCCCGAGTCCCAGACCCAAACTCTTCACCACAACGCCACACCTGCAGTGCCTCTCACAACCAACCTGTGAGGTGGGACAGGCTGAGAGTCAGTGACTGGCCTGAGGTCACCCAGTGGGTGTCATACCTTAAAAACCTGGCTTGCTCAAGCCCACCACCACTCCGCTCTAGGTGCCAGCTGGTTAGGAGCTGGTCTCAGGAAACAGAAGGGTTTTCCGCAAAACCCATCAAACATCTCAGTTTGTGCCGAGGCAAGCTGGCCGTCTTGCACCGCTGCGGCTCCCGGTTTCTCCCTGGGCAGCCCTGGGCCTGTCAGCGGCTCGTTCCTGAGTCAGCCCGTGGACACCGATTTCTTTTCCTTCTTGTGTTTTCAAATTGCTCTGCCGATCTGTTTGTGTACGCATTTGTTTCCAAGAAGTTTATTCGAACCCTGATTTCATTTGCGCCGGCCACAAGCAGCAGTGTCTCTGTGGAAGACTCTGATACACATTTAATACATAAAAATAGCGATGCCCCAGAAGCTGCTTTTCCTGACTCAGCAACATGAATCTTTGCCGTTTCGAATGCTTGCCCGGTAAAGATATTCTCCCCTTCTGATTTTAATCCAAGCTGACAAAGAAATGAAGCCCACTTGGCCACCAAAGAAATAAAGCCCACTTCCCCCAACCCCCCCACCCCTGCTGACCCCCCCCAGCTGGCTCCCTTGCTTCTCCAGAGCTGGGGGACTGCATTTATCTGTCTGCTCCGGCCCTCGATGCTGCTACTGCTGTGGACTGGGAACTGTGGCACCACAGGGCAATGCGTGTTTTCATTTATTTGATGGTCTTTCCACCAAAAAGCAGGAGAACGGGCAGCTGTGTGAAACTGATGCAAATCAGTTTAATACCGTTTAAAACAAAATCTGGGTTAAACATAGCATAAAAAGCCAATCATTTTGGAACGGGACAAGGGAATCCTCAGCACACGCCCCGTGCAGCGCCTTCAGGAGCAGACCAGCCAAGCGGAGGAGCGATCCAGTCCTTGCGCGACAGCCCTGCACGGTATGTTCTGTCCCCTTCCCTGGCGAGGAGAGGAGAGGGAGGCGTCATGTATGTGGTTCGATTGATTTTGCGATAAACTCTGGGCTGGATTTAACCTTCAAGGAGCGTTTCCCCCAAAGTGCAAACCAGCTTATTGTAGTAAAATGTAAAATGCAAATATGATTTTTTTCTTTGAATGAAGCAGATGGGGAATGTTTAGTTGTTGTTTCTAAACTGTGTCTTTCAATCAAATCTGACATATTGTTATGTGGTTAGATACTCTTGTATACCATGGAGAGTCAGAAAAAGACTCACTGACGAGAGAACAGGCAGGGGAACTTCTGGCTTCATCCGGATGCAACCAACTAGGGTCAGCCGCCCACATGCGTGAGCTCACCATTTGTGCCGCGACAGAAGCGCTTCCCTGAGGAAGAGGTGTTCGGAAAAGTCAGATGAACCCTGGTAGAAAAACGTTGCTTATATGTGCCTGTGTGTTATAAAATCAAACCTGCACCCCTTTCTCAGAAGGCACCCCACTTCCAAGCCAGGTCACTGTTTGGTGCTGCTGTTACTTTCAGAACCAGGAATTCTTAACTGGACTGAGAAGCTGCTGGAGGCTGACCGGATCCGGGAGGGAACACCGTGTTCTCCTCAGCTGCAGGAAACTGAGACAAAGGTGCCCGTCTGCTTCTGAAGGGGCCCAGCTAAGCATCCAGTCCCAGAGGCGCTTGAGCCCCTGATGAGTGTGGTTGTCAGACCAGGTTCCCTGGATGGTTCCTCCCTCAGACGCATTTGCATGTTAAAACAGGATCCAAACTGCAAAGAGGTCTACTTAATTGACATGTCAATAAAGCTATCAGGAATGTTTTCCATACTATTCTTACCAGTATCTCTGATCGGTTTAGAACTGTATGTCATGCATAAAGTCATCAGGGTGCTCCGGTACCAGCATTATCTGGAAACTTCACACTCTGCACTGGTGTACGTGACTAGCAGGTTATAGAGTCGGTACATGGGCAGTGGTGTTGTAGCTGGCGGCGACCACCCCCTGGGTCCGGGGTCCTGGTGATCCTTCGGTGTAACTGCTGAGGCTCCAGGCGAAGCGGTCTTTCCCGACTGAAGCCGGTCGAGGCTTTCCCTGCAGAGGCCTTCGTGGCCCAGGCGACACCTCGCCGAGCCTCTGGGGAGGCCCGGGTCCCAGGAGAGCCGCGCTCCTGCGCCATCGTCCTGAGCGTTGCTCCCGCCTCCGCGCCCTCCTGTTGCGGGCACCCCTCTCTCGGTTTGGGCTTTGCCACCTGCCTCCTTCCCTTTGCAGCGCGTGGTGCTGCGCATGCACGGAGGGGGGATCCACACGTGCGCTCCGGGAACCCGCGCGCCGCTCCGGGAACGGCTGCGCGCGCGAGGCGGCTGCTCTGCGCTGCGGCGCGCCGATCTCGGGGTAAGACGCGCAGGGGCAGGGCGTGCGCGTGAGGATCGCTTTGCGCGGGGCCGCGGCCTGTGTCGGGGCCATGCTGCGCCGGGCCGGGCACCGGGGCCGGAGGCGCTCGGTCCGTGCCATGCGCAGCGGGGACTGCGGGACGCCGCCGCCGCCCAGCCGCTCTCGCCTGCATGAGCTGCCGGAGGGAGGAGGCTCCGGGGCAGCCCTGGCTCGGCCCCTTTCCAAAGCGGAGCGAGCGCAGCGCCAAGAGCTGGGGGAGGAAGCGCGAATTGCGCCGGCTCCAAGGCCGGCGAAATGGTGAGATGTGACCGTGAAAGTTTGGCACGGCAGCGATTTAAATTTAGGCACCATCCAAGATGATGCCAGGTGACGTCTACTCCTGCGTGGGGTGCTGCCTTGCCGCGCTCCCTGCCTCTCCCCAAATCTGCCTTTGTAGCCCCCCCCCGCCCGCAGCAACCATGCAGAGGGGCCCCGGGGCCAGTGGGAGGCGGGGGGATGCTGGGGTCCCCCATCAGCAAGATCGCAGAACCAGAACAGCAGAGTTGGAAGGGGCCAGGGGGCCATGAGGTCCAGCCCCCCGCTCAGTGCAGGACTCCCTAGTTAAGCCACAGGGTGACATTTTGAATGTCTGCAGCCAGGGAGAGCCCACACCTCCCCCCAGTCAGGAAGCTCTTCCTCGTGCCTAGTCCAAATCTGGTTTCTTTTAACTTAAGTCCCTTACTCCGTGTCCTGCACTCTGGAATGAATGAGCAGAGAACTTGTCCTTCCTCTCCGTGAGCCTTGGAAGTGAGCCTTCCGTTAATGCAGCCCAAAATAGCATTTGCCCCTTTTGCAGCTGCATCACGTTGATGGCCCATATTTAGCTTCTGATCAACAACCCCAAGATCCTTCCCATTTGCACTCTTGTTGAGCCAAGCGTTCCCCATCTTGTAGGAATGCATTTGGCTTCGTGTTCCCAAGTGTTCCCTACTGAATTTTATCCTGTTGTTTCTGCCCAGCATTCTAAACTATTGAGCTCACCCTATATCTTATCTCTGCTCACCCTATATCCAGCGTATTTGCTATTCCGCCCAGCTTTGTCATCTGCAGATGTAATTACCTTTCCTTGTACTTCCTCCTCTAAATCATTAATAGGAATGTTGAAGAGTACTGGTCCCAGGACAGACCCCTGTGGCAGCCCCCCGGTCCCCTCCTCCCAGAGTGTGCCGTTGATGAGCCCCCTCTGAGCCCAATTTTGCAGCCAATTGTGGATCTACTTCATGGCTGCCCGATCTGGCCAATTTTGCTAGTTTGGTTGTGGGGCACTTCATCAAAGGCTTTGCTAAAGTCTAGGGAATTGTGTCCACGGTTTTCCCACAGTCCAGTCAAAAATGAATCTAGATCTATCTGGCAGGATTTGTTCTTGCAATATCCATACTGGCTTCCTGCAATTATGGCATTGTCTTCAAGGTTTGTTTGTTTGTTTGTTTATACAATTTGTATGCCGTCCAATTTACTCTAGAACTTTTCCAGGGATTGATGTCAGACTGACTGGTCTACAGTTTCCAGGTTCCTCTTTCCCCCCCTTTGTAGACAGAGGCGACAGGAACCCTTCTCCCGTCCGTCATCTGGTACGTCTCCTGTCTTCCCATGAATTCTCAAAGACGCTGGATAGTGGCTCAGAGAGTTGGTCCGCTAGATGAGCTCACGGAATTGCACCCTTAGAAATGTGACATTTAGAGGCACTTAAAAAAAAAAAGAACACTTTTTCTTTCTTTCTTTTCTTTTCTTTTGCAGGAATATTTTCTAAGAGGAAGGTAGATCTGACTCTACTGGCAGATCCTAGCGAGTCATGAGAACTGCCCAGAGGGCTTTGGCTCTTGGGTGGTACAGGGATGAAATGAGATGAAATGAGATGAAGATGGTGAGGTCCACCAGTAACAACAGCATTAAAGAGTTGTGTGTCAAGTTCTAGTTCAGTAGAACCTACCAGTCAGATCTGGTTGGTGAATCTTGGGAATTCTAGCAAAGAACTCAAAGTAGATTTTGTAAGCCCAAGGTCCGCCCACACCTGATATCAGGTAACTGTTAATAGCCAGTGAAATACTCCCCACCTGGTGTTTCCCGAATTCCCTCAGCTGGGGCCTAGCCAGGCCTTGTCCTTTCTGTGTGCCCGTTGCGTCTCACCTCCCTCAGTGTCTTGCCCGTTGCGTCTCCATGCTGAGCACCTTTTCAGAATAAGATAAGAAATAGAAATAGTGCTGCCACTTGTCAAAACGAGTGAAGCATCCAAGCACTGTGATTTTTTTCAAATGTCCATTTCTGAAGAAGCCTCTTTTCCCATAGTTAAAGGGGAAGATGAAGCGTTCTTCCGGCCGGTGTCATGGCATGTTCAAGCGTGCGGCAGAAGCGCCCCACCTGGACCTTCTCCTGGGCAGCCCCCTTGAGATGAAGAGCTGAAACAGCAGCGAAAAGATAAAGGCCGTGGTATGTCCAATGGAGCTCAAATAAACCAGGGTGGGCACAAACCCACAGCTCAAAATGAATAAAATTAAAACTAAAAATACTTATTCCCTGCCCTTCTTCCTCTTTCATGGAACCCAGCCTGCTTACAAAGTTGCCCTCTTCATTTCTATCCTCACAACATCCCTGCGAGGTAGGCAAGCCCAGAGGGAGATACTGACCCGAACTCCCCCAGTGGGCTTTGTGGCTGAGCAGAAGAGAGCCTGCGTCTTCCAGCCCCGCAGCCTCGCCACCGTGCCGCATGAGCTCTCTTGATGTGGGCCACCCAGAGAAACCAGAGAAAAATTATTAATCAGTAGACTCAGGTGATTAGGGTGGTCTTGCTGCTGGCCATGGGGGGGGCAGTGGGGGTTCCTCCGTACCCCGTCCTCCTGGAATGCTAGGTGTCTGCATGTGGGTGCAATGCATGAAGGAGGCAGCCGTGGCTGGTGCCCACAGTGTCAGTGTGGCGGAGTATCCACTCCGGGTTTCAGCCTCACCTTTAAAGTAGCCATTGCTGGGGCTGCGGGGGTGGAGCTGGTTCAGATGGACTCCGGACGCCGAATTCTTACTCCTCCTGACACGTTCCTGGAGGAGAAAGCTCTCCGTGGCCACCGGTCCTCATGGCTCTGGGCTGCCTCCAGGTTCGGAGGCAGGATGCTGGGGAGCATGGACAGCCGGGCTGCTGCACCTTGTTCTCCTCGTGGGGCTCTTTCTTAAGGGCAGCAGGCTGGCCCCCGTGTGAGCAGAGGGGGGCCTAGGCACGGCCCGGGCCTGATCCGGCGGGGCTGTTTCGCTTCCGCACCCCCACACCCGGTACAGCTCAGCTCAAAATGCAACACAACCCCGGGCTTCAAAGATGCTTCATGACCAGACTCTGCACCTCTGAGATGCGGGAGACATAATGAAGCGAAATGATGGCCTGGGTAAGATCCTGAGCCGCCACAGGGGAAGACACTGCACAGCAGAACCCTAATTACCCTGCTTATTAGGTGTCTGCGTTATTAGCATAACCCCACTGTAATTAACTCTCCGCAAAGTGTTCCACAAATATTAATCACCCCAAACTTCCCTGGAACTTGGATCTATTAATAAAGACAGTAATTATGTATAGATTGTGTTGGCTGAGAGTTAATGATGGGGGAGTTTGATCTGCCACATCCTAAACGCTATAAACTAGAGGAAGTGTTTGCCAAACAATCAATTGATATTTAATTAACAAACGCAACCTTTCAGAGAGAACCCAAACTGAAGGCCCACTGCAGCTCATCTGAAATGTTACGGTATCATCTCGGAATCCTTTTGAGTGCACAAATATTCGAATGGGCAGCTTGTGAAGGTCAGAGTGCTCAGCTTTCGTTAATTAGCTAATTTAACAAAACCACTTTGGCAACGTGGAAGGATCCAGCATTCTAGTGGAAGTCCCGGCTGGGGCACAGGGTGCTTGGTTTTCCACGTAGTCACTCTGTCCCCGCCTTCTGCAACCTGGCGCCCCCACATGAGTTGCGCTGCAGTCCCAGATCGTGGCGGCTGCAGCCGAGCACATCCGGCAGGTGCAAAAAGCGGCACCGCTCCGAAAACCGAAGGAAGAGATTTCCACCTGAGCCGTTTGCAAGTCGAGGGTTGGAGCTTTCGCAAAAAGGCACCAAAACGCATCAGGAGAGTGTTTGCTATGGAAGGCTCACGAAAGAGCAAGGACAGACCCGTGCACAGCCTTGGGGCCACATTCGCGCCCCTCGTAAGCAGCCCGGGAGCTGAAGCACCCCTGGGTTCTGGAACATCATTGCCCCCTGCCCCCAAGCCTCTTGGCCAAGGGCTACCCTCACCCTGGAGCTCAGAGCCACATCAGGAATAAGCGTCCAGCCGGCCTGGGCCGATGGGGCAGGAGAGTCTTGCAGACCTGTCAGGGCGAAGGGGTGAAGCGGGCCACGCCTCAGTCCACGCGAGGTCAGGATACGACCCAAGGGCCAGCGCCTGTCCCAGCGAGGATCACTCGCATGGCCATCCCACCACGCGATACGAGTGCGCTGGAGCGCTTTTTCCGTGAACGCCGGCCTCCATTTCAGAGGGACCCCGTTTTGGTGACAGGTAAAGCCAAGACCCCCATTTGTGGCACCTGGAGCTTCGAGGTGGGAGAAGAGCCTGAAACGGCAACTGAACTCACGCAGGAGTGCAGACGACCCCCACGCGGAAACACGGCCTTGCTTCCCACAGAGACGACGGAGCTCGCTTCTAGAAGCCCTCCAACACTGTCGTCGCGTCCACCTTTTTCCTCTTGTGAGGGTCCCAGCCAGCTTGCATAGCCCAATTTATCCTCCCAACACCCCTGTGAGGAGGGCTGAGCTGAACATCTGGCCTTGACCCTGCGTCACCCTCTGAGCTCCATGGCCGCGTGGGGACCGGAACGCGGGTCTCCAGGCCCCAGTCCAGCACTCTGACCGGCTCGGCACACGGCCCACCCCAGCCTGGCCAGCGTGCAAAGAGGAGTGGGCCCGTTTATGGGGACGGGGCCGAATGGCTCCATGGCAGTGCCGACATTGGAGGCAGGGCGCCAGATAGGCAGTTTGCTGGGGAACATGGGGAAGCGGGTGCTGTTGCCCACATGTCCTTCTTGGGCTTGCCCGTGGGCGACACAGCTCTCCAGTGACCGAGCCGCAGCAGAAGCACGTCCGCCTTCCAGAACCGGGGCGGGAAGAGATGGCAGGAGCCAAAGCTGTGAAATCAACCAAGCAGCAGCTCAGAAGAAGCATTCGGCACCCCGGAGGATGAGCCACGCACCAAATACACAACCACTGAAATTAATTTCTGAGTTGGCTGTGCTGATGAGAATCCCCAGCCTATTGCTGTGGGGCTGCCTTCACATCTCGCACCCCATTCCTCCAGCTTGAACGTGCCCTCCAAGTGCCCCTCGCCGGCCACGTAGCAAGCAGGGCACTGATGGATCTCGGATATTTCTCGAGGTTTACTTAACAACTAAAATAATATTAACGAATTGAATGGAAATCAAAAGTTGCGTCAAACAAAAATGCTTAGAAAGACATCTGAGTTTAAATGATGCTGCTGAACAAAGAGAATTATTCAGAACATTACTAATAAGTGAGTACGATGCCCTCAAGAAATCAGCAAAGAAGATTTAAGGTTTAAAGAGAATGCAAACTTGTCAAATCGTGAGCCAGCGCACTTGACAGACAATTTTTCACGTCCGTGATGGAAAGGGTTGGGAGCCCGAGGAGGGACGTGGCCTCATGGGGGAGCGTTCCCCACCCTTCATCCCCTCCATTTTGTGGCTGGAAGGGCTGGCATTCTTGGGGGAACATCTGGCCCAGGGTTACACCGCAGCAGCGGCCCTCTCCAACCCGAAGGCCTCCAGCTGCTTTGGACTGCGACATCCATCAACCCCGGCCAGCATGCTGTGGGTTGGGGGATGGCTGCATTTTCCATTTTACCGGCGGTTTCATAGGGCCCGAGTCCAGATGAGGAAACGAATGCATCAAATTTAGCTACTGGTCCCACCGCTACTGGCAGAGCCCTTCAAACCTTCCCAGTTCCTCTTTTCCAGTTCTTCTCCAACTGGACGCACGGGTGGTAGTCACCGGAACTCCGGGCTCCCCAGTAGGACTTACTGCTAAATATTCCTAAATTGCGTAATCGTTCTCGCCCTGTGTTCTTTTGGAAGCTGCCTCCTCCTGAAACACCTGCATGGCCTGGGGCGGGCCACTTGGTCGCCTTGCAGGGAGGCAGGCCAAAGACTAAGCAGCAAGTTCGGAGTCTGGGGTCCTCCTGCAGCCCCCCCCCCAAACAAGATGCTTCACCTGGAACTTCCAGGGATGGAACCCAAGGGAACCCCTTGCATGCGATGCCTCTGGTGCTCCCCCACTGCGGGGCAGGCCCCCCGCCTGCCGAAGCTAAAAGACCCAGCCAAGGCAGGGATCGGAATTAGCCAGAATGGAAAAAGCGGTGGGGGGGGGGGCATACTGCCTGCCCTGGCCTGCTCCATTTCCTGCGATGGGCCTAAGTAAGAGGTTCTCCCAATCCACCTGGCCTGTTTGTCCTCGTGAAATATTCATCAGCAGCTGATTAAGTTTTCAGGAAGGGCTCAGCTGCCCAGGTGCACCTCTGGCGCTCCACGTGCCAGGAAGAGCGGAGGGCGGGGGAGGCGGTGTTGGGAGAGCCTCATCCCTTCCGCTCCATCTTGCTCTGAAGGCGGGGGCGGCGGGGGCAGCGGGAGTCTTCATGCGAAGCCCCCATTCTCTGGCCGGCCTCCTGCCTCACCCCCCGGCAGCCCATGGGCAAATCCTGAAGGGAAGGTCCAGGGGCCCGGGTGATCCGTGCTGCATCACCTCCCCCAGGAGCCTTTGGCCCCCACGTGCTTCACCTGTGTGGCCCCCGCCCTCCTGAGGATGTCTCTGAAAGCAGGCGCACCCCTCCCCCATCGGTCGATCCCTTTTTGCACAGGGGGGGCCTCCCAGAGAGGAGGGGTCCTTTGAGCGACAGACACGTACACAGTACCGTTAGGTCCTATCTCCCTAAGCACTGACAGTGAGCTGGGCAGAGGTTAAACTGATCGCCTGACTCCTTAGCCCCTGCACCTATCCTTCTGCAGCCTTATGGGGTTCTTGCCTGGAAACACCCCTGTGAGTCCTGCCATTTTCCTATCAAGGGCCCCCAAAACCGCAGCGGCATGGCGGTGAGCACACGCTTTGGCGTTTGGACTTCGACCATATGCCAAGATTGTGCCCGGATCCCGATGGCACACGACTGCCTTCTCGAGAAAGCTGCGACGCGCTGACGAGCCCTCGGAGAGCACCCGTCCAGCTGCTGCGGCGCTGAATCAATTTGCACCAACATCGTTGGGCCAAATCCAGCGCTCAGTTCGCACTGTGGACACCAGCTGCCTGCCATAAGGCGGGGAACACCCTCCTCTCGTGTTCCCCAGAAAATGTTCCGGCGAGGCATGAGGCGTCGGACGCTGGAGCTGTCCGCAGCGCAGTGGCACTGCCGTCTGTCCTGGCAGAGGCCACAGCGCCGGTGTTTCTCAGCCCATTCCCCAAATCCTTCCGTCTCCCTGCAGCTGCGCAGGACACATCCTGCTCACAGACAGTAGCCCACAACCCAAGCCGGCCACATCAGGGCCCTTGAACCCGTGGCCCAGCCTCTGCAGCCACCCCAGAGGGCAACGCTTGTCTTGTCGTTCAGCCTTCTCCAACCCGATGCCCTCCAGGTGTGTCGGGCTCCAGTTCCCACACTCCCCAGCCCGCATAGCACCTGCATGTGGCACAGGACGAGCGAGGCTGCCGCTGCGGAAAGGGACGGATGAGCACGAATCTGACACCACGAATTGCGATATTAAGCAACACAGCGGGGAAATATCTCAGCCCCGAAGCTTCTCCGTAACAGTTTCACGCAGCGAGCCTTCAACAAAGGAACAGCAAAGTAAAACACCCGCGTAAAACACCGAACTGCAATTTATTTCAAAATCCAATATTAGCACCTGTGGTTTGAACTGGGCTCGTACTTTTGCATCATGCGACAGTCACCGGTTTGCCAGTGCCGGGTCTTCCATTCACCGAACTTGCTCTGGTCGCGGCCCCTGGAGCCGCGCAAGGTCACCGCCAGCAGCCCCCTTGCTCTGTCCCTGCCACCTCGTGTTGCGCTCCGCACTAAATTGCGCTCGTGTGCAAGCACCCGTGTGCAAGCACCCGTGTGCAAATGGGGTAAGTCTTTAAGACCCGCCACATTTTGTGCCACTGGCTGCTGAAATTCTCTGATGCCGCTGGAAGCGAGTATTGCGAGGGCCCCTCCTATCCCGCCTTTCGGGGCTGGGGCAGGTAGGCGTTGAAAGGGGAAAAGAGGCATTTTCCCCTCCGCTGATCGCCCAGGACTGGCAGCCAGGAAGGGTCCGAACAGACGGACCGAAAACCTGCTGTTATCAGCACTGCCCACTGCTGGACGCACACGAAACGACACACGGCGTTACTGGCCCTGGCGATGAAAGAGAAGGGCGAGGGAGCGAAACTTCTTCTTGACATGCACAAACCGCAGTGTTTCTGCAAGACACGGTCTGACGCTAGACCGTCTGACGCTAGACACGGTCTGACGCTGACGCTAGAGCAGCTGCACCTCCCCTCCGGGAAGAAAAGGAGCCCGCTCTGCTCCCGAGGAAAAAGTGGCACAGGACGGGGCCCGAGGTGGGCCCGGTGGTCTGGTCCACGTGCCGCTCCAGTTTGAAGCAAAGTTCAGGGCGGGGGACGGCTGGAAGGCTGCTCAGGAGGCCCAGCAGATGCTGGACGACGCGGAGCACCTGGAGGCTGAGGGACTGCGGGAGGCTGAAGAGGCACCGGTCCGGCTTTTGCACAGGGCAGGAGCGGATGGCACCTCGATACTCACCTCTGCAGCAAAGCCACCTGCCAGCCAGGACCAACTGCTCCCCCCCCCCGCAGACCTGGCACAGAGGCACCCCACATGCAGGGAGACGGACGGCCTTCTGCTTGGCTTTGGAGCTTTTGGAATTGGGGCTGCCCGTGTCTGTGAAGATCCACCGGGCACAAGCGGAGGTCACGGCACTGCCTCTAGCTCTTGGGACTGCGTGTGCACACACACCCGTGTGCCCGTGACGCACAGTGGGGAGCCTGCCGGCCAGCTGCCACTGAGACCCAGGGCCAGACCACGAGGCTTGGCTGCCGGGGCAAGGCCCTTCCCCGTCCGTGCACTGGGGCCACCGGCATGGCAGAGGACCTGGCTGGCAGGGCGAGGATGGGCAGGGGGCTGAGGGCACGGCCAGCAGGCTGTGGGGCAGGCTCCCCTCTGGCACCCAGCCTCTGCCCCGCTGCCTAACGCCAGGCCAGCCCTCTTCGGAGGCTCTCACACATCCCAGGAAAGAGGCGGCCATGCGAGGGAAAGGCGGCTCGGACTGCATGGCTCCTCCAGCATTGGCTTAGCTCTCATAGCAATACAAAACGGGGGGGGGGGGGGAGGAGAGGAGCTGCTTCTGCCCTCTGCAGCCACCCACACCAGCCTCCCCTTGCCTGCAGTCAGAACGGTGCATCTGCTCTTGCTGCGTGTTTTGAGAAGCCAGCGGCTCTGGCTAGCCAGCCCATGCAAGAGCCGCGTCTGAGTTTTCTGCAGCTGCGGCAGATCCGGTGTGCAGAGCAGGCAGTTTGGGGTGTGGCGGGGGGGGGGGGGTTGCTTTCCAACTCCATGAGGAAAGTAGGGGGGGGTGAAAAGGCCCTGCCAACTCCAGCGAGGTGTGGCGCATGCTTGCGCCTCAGGACTCTTCCAGAGACATGCGCTGCAGGAAGCGTCGTGCCGTTCGGTGAAGGAACCAGGCCACCCTCATCGGAGGGTTAGAAAAACCTGACTTTTCCTTAAAAGGGTTGGCCCGCATGTCTGAGCAAGCCCGATTAGATGAAGAGTGAGAGAGAGCGCAGCCCCTGCCAGACTGAAACGGGAGCAGTGCGCGTGCTCAGCCATTTCGGGGGGAGCTTGCGCCAAAGATTTGCCCCCCCCGTGGTACTCAGCACCCCTCAGAGCACCCCTGCAAGAGGGTGATCCTGCACCCCTCTAATCCTGCAAGAGTCGGGCAGGGGTTGCCCTTTCGGGCTTACAACGGCAAAGGCCGTTGGCTTCAGTGCCCGGAAAGACAAGCCTCAAGATGGAGAGCAATCATCGGAAATCAAAGGATGCGTTTAAGGAGCTGGGAGTATCACAGTGGAGAGATTAAAATGCAGGCCAAGGAGAAGGAACGATCCAGTGCAGGCTTCGGGTCCTGTTAGATCCTGTTCCAAGATGGAAATCAGAAACCTTGCTTTGCTTGCTGAAAGAACATTTGGTTCAGACTCCAGAATGCAGGGACAGCGAGCGGGACTCGGCATTCATTCAGCAGCTCGGCAGTGGGAGCACCTCCACCCTGACGCTAGTTCAGCCTCGGAGACGTTCTTGCATGGCCCCTTCCAAGGCAGGCTCAGCTGGTGGCCAGAGCCTCCTCCGTGGCAGCCCGTTATGGAAAGCTCTCTCCCCGGAGGTCCACCTGGCATCTACACTGTGCCCCTTTCGGTGCCAGATTAAGACTGCCCTCTTCTGAGGCATTCAAAAGCATGGGATGGGGGGGGGGGTTGGGGGGTATACTCTGGCAGCTGTTTCTAACAGCTCTGGTTGCATTTACTGATTTGACTTGCTAAGGATGTGCAAGCTCAGACGGAAAAGGACGGGGCCCTTTTTCTGTCTAATTTGCTTAGGACTACATTTTAGAGCATTTAAATTTGTTTTTTAATTTCCTGCAGCAAAATGTTATGATTTTAATTGCATTTTGTACTTAGCTTTATTGTATTCTGCGAATGGCTATGAACTGGCCAGAGGGCTTCAGCTCTGGGGCAGTGAAGAAATGAAATCAAACAAATAAATAAGCTTGAACTCATTGTTTTAAAACGTTTACTGTGTAATCCATTTTGCTATTACAAATTCCAAAATACAGAGTAAAAATGTCTGACATTCTGTAGGGTAAGGAGAAAGTAAGCTGCAGTAGGTCAGAGGCGGAAGGAAAAGTTAAGATCGACCGATGTTGAACAACTAGGCCAAAGCCCAGTGGCATCCTGGCCACCAACAAGGAATTGAGAAAACTACGCTCAATCGCCCTCTCCCGGGCAATTCGTTGCCACTTATTTGCCCGAGAGGGTTCAGCGCATGCCGATAGCCACCTCTGGCCAGACGGTGTTCTTTGCGTAATCCGATCTGCGAACGGCTAGCTTGTGAAAGGCAGGACGCAGGCAGGTCTGAGCACACGCGTCTCTCCACAGCACTGCCTCCTTGCAGTGGCTTTCGGCTTGGCTTGGCTTGGCGCTTGCGGAGCAAGGCAGCCAGAACGTTACAGCCACGGAGGAAAGAAACGGGCAACCTGCTCACTTTTTTCCTTTCCGTACACACAAATACCAAATATACCAGCACCAGAAGCATGGCTTCATTAAGAACATTCGGGTGCAACGTGTCCCGTTTAGCACCCCTCCCTTTCGCGCATTTGCTGCATCCCAAGCACACCAGCCCTCTGCTTTACTGAAGCAATTTCAAACAATGCCAGCGCTGCTCCTAAAGAGGCGGCCCTGCCAGCCGCTGCCCCCAAACAACCTGCTGGGCACAGATTCCCCTCGGGCAAAGATCCGGCTGCGTGCAAGGAAACCCGCTTCCAAGGAGCCGGGCTAGGAGCGCGCTTCCTCAGGCACGATTCCGTCCCATGCGGGATTAGAAAGAAACCGGGTCCTCCAGGACTCAGCATGCCCCGATCATGC
Organism: Varanus salvator macromaculatus; assembly: GCA_023646645.1. Taxonomy (NCBI): domain Eukaryota; kingdom Metazoa; phylum Chordata; class Lepidosauria; order Squamata; family Varanidae; genus Varanus; species Varanus salvator. Next base: position 39,867,238 of record JAIXND010000777.1, on the reverse strand, counting down.
TGTCGTGCTACACCATGCGAGCGGCTCCGTTATCCAAGAAGCCAGACTAAAAATGTCCCAGGAGAGTCCGGAGGCAGCGAGCGCGGCTGCTTGTTCGGTCTAAGGAGGGCAGTGCCCAGAGGCGAGGCCGCCGGGGTGCCCGGACGCAGGACCTCCTCTGAGAGGGGAGATCAAAACGCAGAGCAGCTGTGTTCGAGAAATGGGGGGAAGGATGCGGCTCCCCCACCGCCGGCAGGAGCAGGACAAGACTCACGGCCCCAAGCCCTGAGCATCTTCCCTCCTGGCTCCACTTGGACTTCCAGAGGCTGATCAGAGCTGACAGCGCTCCGGAGACGGGGTGCGAGGAAGGGGACGAGAGCGCCTGGATTAAGCGGGCTCTCTCCCCAGATGTTTTCCCACGCAGGAGGCCGTGTGAAATCCAAGGGCCCCCTGCCCGGGGGGTGGGGGCAGGGGTAGAGAACCATCCTGCCCCATTCTGCTGTGGCGCAGCGGCTTTTCTTTCCAGGGAATTTTGCTTTTCCAGGGAGAGGCCGCTGGAAGGCCCGAAAGAAACAGAGCCCCGGACAGTTGCCCAGGCCCACTGAATGATGCAAGATTCAGATTTCAGGTTAAATGCAAAATGACAGGGGAAAATGCCAGCGCTTTTGCTCATGAAACCGTCTCTTCCCCACCTTTTAGCCTATGGCCCGACTAACATTTTTCCAGAGGCAACCTGGCAAAGGTATCGTGAGCAGACTTCCACTCGAATGCCAGCATTTCCTCGTGCCTTTCCCCCGCCATCCTGTGCGTGAACCCCAGAGCACCCCCAGAACAGATGGGGGAAGCCCATATTCAAACAGAGGCACTCAGCAAGAGAAAAGGGATTGGGAGCAGGGATATAAAAAAGGTAGAGGACGGGGAACCTCACCTGCTTTCATCCGCGCAAAACAGAAACTGGGCTGTTAAGATATACTAACCGAAGACTAGTTTGCCTCGTCACACGGAGAACAGAAACCAGAGTTTGTTAGCAAAATAATGTGGATTTCTCTTCCAATTATCAGTTTTAGCAGCCTTTGCCAACCGGGTGCCCTCCAGATCAGTCAGACAAGATCTCCCATCATCCCCAGTGCTATCTGCCAGCTTGGTGAAAGCTGATTTGTCATTTTAAGAAGAAAAGCGGCACTTTCATTAATGAAGATCAGCACACTTGAAATTTGTACTAAAATCATGCAACACATAATTTTACACACGGGAAAGAAATCAATAGCTTTCCAAGTTTGCCAACCGCACCAGCCGGGCCAAGTCAATCAAAAATATTAGAAAGCTGAATTATTCACACTTGAAAATGCCTGATGGGGAGCGTGCAAGAGCCGGAATATTTCTCCTCGCTGGGTGGCCCTTGAAAGCTTTGCTTTTGCATTTGAAAATTCAGTTCCTACATATTTGGGGAAGGAGGCAAAATGCATGCACAGCCAATATTATGATGCTAATGAAACCTGAGTGCCTCTCGATCGACACTCAAGCCCGGAGAATTCTTTTGCAAACAAGCCTCTGGACACTTTGGAGGCAGGACCTGTGAAAGCTCCATTAGAACGGGTGGGAATTGGGCAGGAAAACAGGCTTGCTTATGTGCTCGTATTAATGAGCAGCACTTATAGGGGGATGCTCCCCGCAGGCTGCCTTTGCCCAGGGAGCCGACGGATGGGATCCAGCTCCCAATTTTCAGACGGCTCGTTTCCTGCCTCAGTGCCCCACGGCAGCAGGCGAGGGGGGGTGAGCGAACAGCTAGGACAGCTTGCCCAGTCTCCAGATGCGCCCTTCCACCCCTGGGGCAGAGCACCCCTCTGGCTCAGTCCCTGGCTCAGTGCAAGCACCTCTAGGTGGAGCAACGGAAGAGCCCTGCCTAGGACCCCGAGCAGCACTTGCTGCCTGCCTGTGCGGACACCACCGGGCTGGAGGGACCCAGAGCCTCCATCAGCAGAAGGCAGCCTCCCACGCTCTGACATCCGGAGGCCATCGATTCAGCATCCTCTCACGGGCTGGAGAATGGTCACCACCCATACCTGCCTCGTCTCACTTCAGGGGAGAGGGGTCCCATCTCTCACTGCGGCAAGCCACCTCTCCCACAGAAACCCAGTTTCTACAGGGGTTCCTTCACAGAGAAGCCCAACCGTCTCCTGGGAAAGAGTCGTTAACTTAGAAGAGGCCCCAAGACACTTCCGAGGAAGTACCCGAGCCACCCCAAGTAGAGGCTGGACAGCAGGAAAAGCTTCCCCTCTGTCAGAGCAACATGGCAGTGGGACCAGCTGCCCGGAGAGGTGGGGGGCTCTCCCACACTGGGGGCATTCAAGGAGAGCCCGGGCAGCCCTGTGAGTGGGGTGGTGTGACGTGATGTCCTGCAACAGCAGGGGCTGGACCCGAGGGCCTTCAGGGCCCCTTCCAGCTCTGCTATTCTGTGATTCGATGTTCTGCTTCTGCCGCCGCCGCACTGTCTTTCATTTCAAGCCCGGCGATCGCGGTCCATGTGCCAGCACTGCATCTGCAGCCGGGAGGGAGGGCAGGAGGGAGGGAGGGAGCCCCTGGCCGGCGAAGGGAACGCAGGCAGGGGTACAGCTGCCAAGCGCGCGGGGAGCGGCCGCGCCTCCTCGATCAGCCGGATCGACAGGAAGGCGGGCAACGGACGGCCTTCCGGCGTTCACACGACCCGCCACCTCGCCCTTCGGGTGAAGCGAGCGCTTCCAAGCCCCGAGCCAGTGGCGCTGCGTGCGAACCACAGCAGAGCGCTGCGCTGGAAAAGCAGCCGTGTGCTGACGACATCGCGCTGCCCGGAAATGCAGCTATCCAGCCCGACGGCGTTAGCCGGTGCCCCATGACCTGACAGCGCCGTAAAAACCAAAATTGCAAGGCTCCACGGGAAAACAGCAAACATCCCCCGACTTGTTAAAGGACATCTGTTTCGAGCTTTCGGCCAGCTTCTGAAAAGGACCCCAGCAGAGACATGCAGGGTGTTCGCTGCCACTGTAGTTCAGCAGCTGCAGTGACAATGCGAGGAGAGACCTCAGAGTCAAAGAAAATATAGCTGAGACCCCTGCACATCTCCCCCATCCCCACTTCACACACGAAGAGCACGGCTCAGGGAAGCAGCCGGCCGTCACGTGGGGGCCTGACTACAGACGCAGGTGGAAAATCCACAGGGAAAATCCACAGCGTTTGCAGCTGGCACCAGTCCTTTAATTCCTCTCGTCCCAAATCAAGGTATTTCTGAAATATAATGTATCGCATGGCCCCCAGAGTTCCAGCAACTCTTCTGTTTTATTGCACGAGGGTTTTCCAAAGTCCTTTTGGTTAGATGTATTTTTATCTTTGTGTTTGACGGAACAATGTGATTTTAAAAATACAGTTTTTCAAGCACATTTCAATAATCACAACTGGAGGTAAAGAGTGCAGTGTTTGAACTACAGATGTGAAACAGTGCTATGAACATTTTTTCCTAAAATTTTCCTTTGCAAATTTTGCTGCTGACCAAGGATGTGAAATCAGTACTTAATTTCAGTATCTTTGACTTGACATTTTGTTTCTGTATTTAATACTTTTATAGTAAATACTGCCATGCAGCAGTGTTTTGACAGCTGAACATGCAGCATGTGAAAACTGTTGACAGTTGATGAAATAATTCAGTGATTCCAGCCAAAATCAAAACAACTGAGACAAAATCCGCCTTTTAACACATCAACATTTCTAATTGAGCAAAACTGCCACCAATTCCCTGCTCTGCTTTGGAAATTTGCATTCAAAATGTGAATATGCTAGCAAATTATTTCCGACTGTTGGCTTCCTCTTTGGAAATGCCTGGCATCCCAACCGAACCTGTAAGCATTCACCCCCCACGAAGCCAAGCGGTCCTGATTTTGCCTTCAAAATAGAGATGCAAAAGGACGTTCCAGGCCATGCAAAGGGCCGGCTGAAAAAAGGGAAAGCGGTCCTCTCCAGAAAGCCACTCCGAGAACCTCTGAGCTATGCATACCAAAGAGGCACGGTTTTCTGCCATGAAGACACTGCGAAGAAATCATCCGGCATCCAAAACAGTGAGCCCGAAAATAGATTTCAAGTCACGTTACTGGCACGATGTTGCAGCCTCCAGTTTTGGAAGGAAAAATGTCCATTTGCCCCCGAATCCTCAAACAACTTGAGGTCAAGCACTCCCCGGGCTGCAAAGGCAGCCGAAGCACACGTCGCTCTCAACACTTGTCGTGTTTCACGCCCTAATTTCGGGACACCTGTTTCCAGACACATGCACAGGAAGAAAATAGCCCGCGGAGGAAAGAGGCACAGCTGCTGGCAGCGGGGAGAGCCACGTAGCCTCGTCTCTGGCCCCCGGAAGGGTCTGGTGTGGAGCCCGGACGGGCCCGCGGTCTGCATCCCCTCGCCGCCCTCGCCAGGCAGCTCCCCCGAGCAGCACCAGGAGGCAGACATGAAGGGTCCGGCTGGGGCGGGGAGACGTCTCCCGACTGGCCATGTGGGACACTGGTAACGTGATCCGACACCCTCGGGCAACACCCTTTGCGCCAACGCCAGGATATGTCCCTCTGGAAACCCAGCTGGTCTCCGGGATGACAGTCCGCCGGCCTGAGCGCGCCGGGCAGTCCGGCCCTCCGCCCGGCCCCGCAGACTCCCATACAAGGCTCAAACCGGAGAGGCCCCACATTCCCAGCCCAGCCAATAAAGGGAATGGAAGGCCGAGCGGCTGGGAAGCGACACCCTGCTTTCCTGGCAGACTCGCAGCTCCTCCTGGACCGGGCGCAGGCTGGGCTGCGAGGGAGGGACAGGGAGCGCAGCGCTAGACGCCCGGGGGGGTGGAGGGGGGAAATACCCCTGATCTTTATCGTCATCACTTTTCCCCTTGGCTTTCGTGAGCTGCCTTCCCTGGTTCCAGAAAGAGGGCGCCAAGACTCATTGTGCAACAACAGGAGGAAACGGGGGGCTGCCAACGGGAAATTGTTCCCATCCAGGCAAGCCTACCACTTGCATCCCACTCCATTCCCCATGATCTGGGTATTTATCAGGCGAGAACCTTGAGCCTGGCGAAAGAGAGCGATTTCGGAAACAAACCAGGGAGGGGCAGGCGGAACAGCTGTCCCTGCAGGACCTCCGCTTCAAGCCTCGTCCCTTAATTCTAGTAAAGTCCACACATGCACGTTTTTCCTAATATACACACCCGTGTGTGCATTTTTCAACCAGAAAATCCACTGCCTAGTTCAAGAGGGGGCAAATCTTGAAGGATAACCGAGCTCCAATTCACCAAGTGGCTCCTCTGGCAAAATCAGCCAGGCCGACAGGAGAACATGAACCAAAGACGTCTCCCCTCCGTCTCTGTTCGATCCTGTCCAGCCTCCACATCGCCCAAGTCTTCCCTCCTCTCTCGTTTGCCCCTTGTGGTTCCCCGTTAAGCATTGTGCGCATCTGTAGCGACGTGCACATGGCGGGCATGTCGTGAGCAGAGCCGGCTGGTGCTGGAGGTCAGACTAGATGGCTCGGGAGACCCCTTCTGACTTGCGCTGTTTCTATGTATGTCACAGGAATTGGTTGCTGCCCCCTCCCATGCAAAATACACCAGTGCCGCCAAACCATCACAAGGTATCACAAAATGAAGACGCAAGTTGCAACAGAAAAGGCCAACACGGTGTGGCAAACAGGAGCCAGAAGGGGCATACAGACCCCTCGTTGCTGAGAATGCATGTTCTACCAGGGGTGGGGGTCTCTCCTCCACCCATAATTCCTTGCAGCACCTCAGCAGATCAACTCTCCGATCATGCGTGCTGGGCCCAACATTGTCTCGGGCACCCCTGAGGTAGTGCCGTTTATGGAGGGGGGCCCTGCCCAAGGGAAGCTGCCAGAGAGGGGCTTTCCGGGCAACACGCTACCCCTCCAGCCAGCGAGACGATCGCACGACGCAGCTGCAGGGATGCTGGCCGGTTCCGGACGGCAGAAAGCTCCCGAGATTGCTCGTTGCGTTCTCCTGCCACCCCCCACCTCATGGGGACGCACGAACGCTCTCCTGTCTTGCCCCCACAGCGTCATGCGCCAGCTCAGGTGGAGGGCAAGCTGCGGCCCAGCCCACTCGAGGTGCCCCACAAGCCTTTAGGGCCACGGAGGATCCGAACCCCGCTCCCCGGGGCTCAGGGCGGCACGCCGGCTGCTAGGCCCTATGCGGACTTCCTGGGCCCTGCCGGCAGCAGTCGCACAGAAACACGACACGACGTGCCGCAGTGCCAAGCATCCCAGGAATGGCGCCTGCTGATAACCCCGCTATGCTCGGAACGGAGCCTTCTCGCCTGCCCGCCGAGCCCACCTTGCCTGCGTTGCTTAGCCGCATTCCCAACGGGTAAACAGCCCGGCGTGCCAAGCTGGGGCTGCCCCCATGTGATGCCCATGCGCTGGCCCAGAGCGAGCTCGACACACGTGGCTCTGCTCTCCTGTGCAAGCAGGGTCCGGGCACACGGGATTCATGGAATGAATGCAGAGGACAGCCAAGTCGCTCGGGGGACAGGAAATCGCGTCCTCCGAGAAGACCGAGGGGGGCCGCGGAGCACTTCTGGAATATCTCAAGGGCGGCCACTTGGAGGAGCAGTCTGGCAACAGAACGGTCGGCCTGGGGAGTGCGTGCTCAGGCGCACTCAGAAGGTGGGCTCTCCGTCACGGGATGTCTCCATGCGGAGACCGCCTGGCCATCTCCCAGCGCTGCACTCAGTGGCCCTCGAACTTCCAGGATTCCCTGGCTGAGAAACGCCTGGGAACGGGCGGGAGGCTGCTCCGTGGATCGCGGCGCCCTTCCCAATCCGGCACTCTCCAGATGCACCGGACTACAGCTCCTATCATCCCCAGCCACCCGTGCTTCCACTGCGGGGCACTCAGCCCTTCAGCTCCCGCATGATGTAAACGAGTCTGCTTCTACGCACTTGCTGTATTTCAGATTGCGGGACATGCTGGGCGACTGCGCTATTTTGGGAGGCGCGTTCCTTCCGTGGCTCACGAAGGAGCTTGTAGCGGGGAGCCCGGAAAAGAATCCCACACGACTCGCACAGGCCAGCGAGACGCACAGCGCTGGAGACACCTCTGCAGCCCAGCCGGTCACCCCCGCAATGGCCACTCGGCTGCGGTGGGACCCGGGCACTGTCCCCCCTCGGCTCCTGTCCCCCAGCACCGATTCACCAGGGAGCCCGCTTCCAGCACTGGAGAGCATATAGGGCAAGCGTGACCAGTAGCCCTGGCAGGCGAGTGGCCCAGGGTGACCGGCGGAAGCGCAGGAAACCCATCACGGAAAGTTTGCTCCACCAGAATTGCCTTTTAAAGGGTGGGGGGGTCTCAATGCCAAGAAAAGAAACATCTATGCACTATTATTAGACATTTAAGTCCGTGGATCCAGTTCGGGAGCAGGAAGATTTTCACGATTGCTTTAGCATCCTGTTTAATGCTGCATTCTTAGAAGGTTTGTTTCGTATTTATATGGCCAAAGTATAAGACATTTATAACATCTTGTCAGGTGGTCAAAGATTAAACCCCTACCACCACCTTTCCCAGCTTGGCATTCTCCAGATGGGTTGGACCGTGGCTCTCCGTATGCCTAACCCATGCTGGCTGGGGCTGATGGGAACTGTAGTCCAGTGCGCCTGAACAGTGCTGGGCTGCGGCCGGCTGCAATGTGTTTACCGTGCTTTCCAAAGCAATCAGCTTCAGGAGCAAGCCTGGGCTGAGCAACGCAGCCAGGGCGACGTTCCGCACCAGAGGAACCCTTGCCATGCTCAGAGGCGCTGCATGCTCTCCACAGGACCCAGTGGGGTAAGTCAAAGGGAAGTGGCACGTCTCCACACATGCCACAGATGTGAGGCGAGATGCCAGAGCAGCGACTGGAGAAGGGTTCTCCATCCACAAGGCCCACCCTGCGGCTGACCCACCACAACGCTCTCCCATGGGGCTGTCGTGGCTCTTGCAGAACGGCTGGCCAGAGGGGCGCCGCCTGAGGAGTTCATACTGCCCCGGCAGGCAGCTTTTCGACATTTTAAAAAATGGCTGAACCCTTGAACATCCGCTGCCCCTGCTCTGTCGCGATGCCAACTTAAACACCATCCCTTTGGTGTCAAAACAGGGTTCGCATCAGGCCCCAAATGGCACGATGCATCTGAGCTCTTCCAGAGCCGATTCCATCAGGCAAGGAGTCCTAATGGCCCTCTGACTTGGTGCCCTCCGTCCCTCGACTGGCCAACCACAAACCGAAAAAGCAGAGAGAGAATTCGCAGACGGAAGAAAAGAAAATTAAAAATCGTAATCACCCAAGCTGGAAGAGACAGAAGGGGACAAGAGGAGCGGAAGGCGTAGCTCTCTGCCCATGCAAGAGCCAGTGGCTACATAAACATTCACACACAAACTCACAGAAAGGGCTAGAACGGTGCGCTTACACAACGGCCCTCTTTGGGAGACTCCAGTAGCCGCCTGGCACTCTTTCAAGCTCCTCCGAACGCAGGCCTTCTCCATTTGCAGTATCAGCCAACGCCAATCGTTATGGCATCCAACGTGATAAATTCGCATCGCTTCTCAGGATACACGGTGCACATCATGTGTTTCAGGCCAAGCCATACCAGCAGCTCAGGGAAGTACTCTGCACATGCCCACAGCTGTGTGCGCATACCACTGAACTTTCTAGAAATACCATTTCTGGTATTCAGACAGACACACCCTTTGGCCACGTTAGAAAAAAGTCATTTAACATTTGTCTGTCTTGAAATCCAACGGAGCGCACAAAGGAGAGCTACACCTCGCTAAACCCACGGACACCCTCCCTGCCCTGCTTCCGTTCGCTTCCGCGCCCATTTCCTATAAAAGCCCAGTGTGCTTTTAAAAACTGAAGCCAGGAAAACATGCTGTCAACACCTCTGAAGATGCAGCAAACCGCACCTGTGCCAGAAAAAGCCATGGATTGTGCACACCCCAGAAGGCACGCAGCACGCCCGGCTTAGGGCCCAGAGATGCGGGGAACAGCCGGCTCGCAGCTCTGGCGCACGGCGAGCTACGCGATGCAGCTCCGAGACCCTGCAGTCCGGTCGGCCTCTTTCATTTCCGTCTCCTTCAGCAGACAAGCACCAGAACGAAAGCTTGTCTCTCCACCGGCCTGCCGACTTGGACACAATCCGGAGAGCTGGGCAAGTCCCATCACAATCCAGGAAGGCAAGCATGCAGCAGTAACAGGGCTGCAGCCACGGTTTTAAGCACAGTTCGCTGGACGTAAACCCCTCCCAAATCAGTCGGCCCCCTTGTGCATAAAAATGCCCAGAGCCAGGATGAAATGCTTCCACATTCTGCAAAACTCTAAATTATCAGCCTTGAAAGAAAGCAGCAATTAAAGTTCAATTGAATTCAACTGAGGCAAAGGAATTGAGTTCAATTGAAGCAAAGGAACAGAGGACCGATGCCGCGAAAAGGACTCATTACTTAGCCTCCGAGAAAGGCTGGCCAGTATCAAAATATATTTTATTTTAATGTTGATAATGGTTGGTCGTTCTGGGTTGTTTTACAGTTTACCACTGAGTTGCAAGATTTATCAACTGCCCTATTTTATTTACTGCAGAGCAGAGCACTCTGCAAATAAAGAAACCCTTATCTGGGGAGCGAAAAGGAGGGGGGCGGACGCCTTTCGCCAGGCTTGCGCAGCACCCGGCTCAGCAGGGCGGCCCACTGCACGTCTCCGCAGAGGTGAGCTCCGCCGAGCTTGGAGGGGCACTTCAAGGGGAGAGCAGGACGCGCATCTTGCGGGCCTCCTATGTCCTTCGCTCGCCTTCAGCGTCTCCGTCCCCCTGCCCGGGAAGGGGCCTGTGCAGGTCCAAAGGAGTCAACCCGCTGGCCCCCAAAGGGCAGCTCAAAGGAAGGCGCGGAGGCCTGGCAGGGCCCCGGGGCACCGTCTGGCCCCATGAACGCCACTTGGCTTGCCTCCTGGGGATGCCACAAGAGCCGCAAGGCAAGGAGCCGCGCCGTCAAGGGCCTCTCCGCTGGCAGATGAACGGATATGATCTCCATGCCAGAACCTGAGAGCCAGTGTGGCGTCATGGCTAAGAGCGTGGGACTGGGACTCAGGCGATCCGGGTTCGAGTCCCCGCTCAGCCATGGAGCCAACTGGGTGACTTTGGGCAGGCACAGACTCTCAGCCCAACCTACCTCACAGGGTTGTTGTGGTGGGGATAAGACAGAGGAGGAGAATGATGTAAGCTGCCTTGAGTCCTTTGCAGGAAAAAGGCAGGATATAAATCAAAAAATAAATAAAATAAACAAACAAACAACCCTGCCGGCCTTGGTGGGTAGACCGGCCACCCCGTGATGTCTGCTGGCGGGAGCACTGGGCTTACGAACTGCCGAGACCCGGTTCAAATCCAGCTTCGCGGGGCTACCGATCCGCCAGCTGCCCTACCTCCCAGGGCGATGGCGGGAGTAAGAGGGAAGGCCGCCTTCTTCTCTTTGGACAAAACAGAATCCAAATCACATGCTTCAGTGTAAGTGTGCTTTGAATCCACAACAAAGGACACACCCGGCCTGGTCTGTTTTGTGAAGCTCAACTAGGGAGGGGCAGCAGCGAGCAACCCCCCCCCCCCGTCGCTCGCATGCAATTCCAGGGTCAGCCCGGGGACCTCCACAGGCAGGGGTCAGAGAGCCCCCCGCCGAAGACGCTGGAAAATCACTGGAGGAGACAGGGGCGCCCCGGCATCCCCGGGACTGCGGTCGTTCAGGGGGCCCAGGGCGCCAAAGGGCGTGAGGCCCCTCTGTCCCCTGACCTCTTGAACCTTCTTATTTGAGGGGCTCTTTTCCTTCAAAGGATGGCTTCCTGTCCGTAACCCTTTTAGGGTTTAGTTTTTAGTAGCCTTGGTGTTTAGCAGGAAAGCAGGATTAAAAATGCTTGAAAAGGACCAAAAAAATGTGGTTAAATATAATGTTAAAGCTTAAAAATGGAGAACCACCACAATAGCGAAGTTAAGCCTGGCTTGATAACATTTTTTTTTTTTTTAAATGATAGTGTTTAATTTTTTTTCGGGATTGTCAATTGTGGAAAACAATTTTAAAGCACTTTGTAATTTGAATGCTTCTTAGCTCCTCTGAGCCAGAGAAGAATAAGGTAAAACAGAAATGCCTGAAATAAAAAAAATTGGGACAATTTTTAGATTTCACAATACCATAAAGCTTTCTGAAAGTCAGAGGTGGGTGGATAAGTTAAGCCAGTGGCAAGACTGTTTTTACCCAAAATGAGGAAAAGGAGATGCTACAGAAATACAGGAGACACTCCAAATATATGGAGATGCTACAGAAATACGGGATCCATGTGGTTCCCAAATGAAGATTTCAAAAAGAAAGGACTGAGGGACTATTGTTCCTAGAGAAGTCTCAGACAACCAGGACAGAAGATGTGAAATTAGAGGGCAGAGAGAGCATTCCCATGGGAGAACTGACACCTTGCAGAGAAAGATTTTAATCGGAAAAACAGGTCACTCACAGCAGGCTTACAGCGACAGAAGGAAAGTCGCTCACCACGGTGCACCTGTGGGTCTCAAGGCTGCCGTTTGCCACCAGCATTCCTGTTCAGTTTGGTTTGGTTTTTAAGTCCCTGGAACAAGCATGGGATAGTCTGTCAGTAGCTAAAGGCACCGCCGCGAAAATGCACATTCCCGTGTCAGAAAGGCCCCTCCAGCTTCAAATGGTCAGAAAATAACAAAGCACAGATGCCCATCTGGTAGATATCGCAGAGGCCTCACTTGTCAGTTCTGGTTGTCGCCAGAATACTGACCCAAAGAGACCAACGGTCTCGCCCTGCCGGGAAGTTCTAATGGCAGGGATGCTTTTGAAGAAACAGTACCTGAAATACGGGATCTGGAACTAGATACTAGCAAAGAACACACCTTTAAAACAAAGAGGGTTCCAGCTCTGGCAGACGCTTTGTCAGCCCAAGTTAGAAAGCTGCTAGCCAGGCAGCGGTCCAGCTCCGGCACAGACGGGCCCAGCGCCCTACTCTCTGGAAGACAGCCTGGCTCTGCAATCACACCATGAGAGGTCCATCTTGACCAACAGGCGGCTTGTTTTCTCCCTTCGGCTCGCCATTGTCCGGCACCAAAGCCTCTGGACCTTTTGCGAGCCTTGCCCGAGATGCCACCCTGGAAGCGGGAGCTGTTCAAAGAGCCTCACCACAAACACCCCTTCCCAGCCCTCACCGCGTCACCCACAGCATGCACTCATCCAGCGCTGTCCGAAGAAGCAGAGGTGGGGGAAAGGAGAGCCTGGTGGGGCAGAGGCCTGGACCACGCCAGCCGTGAGCGCCTTGGGCTGCGACTAGTGTCTGGAGGAAGCCCCGAGACAGCAAACCAGCGGGAGCCAGACGCTCAGCTAAGATGGCTTTAGCATCCAGCAAAGGGATACCTCCACAAAGTGGAGCAGTTAAGGGGGGGGAGAAAAAGGAGAGGAATTTTTTATACCTAAATTTTACCACCTGTAGGGAAGGTACCCGATTTCCTCTCAAAGCCCCCCATTTAACAGCAACCGTCTCAGTCCGATCAATGCTGCCTCACATCCCATGGGATTTAGACCACTTGCTTTGTGAAATTGCTTCACGGCATTACAAGCCATCCTACTAAACAACCAAACACCGCCCTCGCTTCTCCTTTCGGTGATCGTAACCATGAGAACCCCCTGCCCCAAAAAGAAGCTGCAAGACGTCAATATCCGAACGGAATTCACCGCCCGAGGATTCGGCACCGCGTCGTACTGCAAGCAAAGAACCCCCTCTCCCCATGCAGAGCAAAGGCGGGGTGCCTCGAGGCAGAACCAGTCCTCCAACCACGAGGGGGAAGCTTCCTGCTGCTTATTCAGGATGCCTCAACTCCCAGTTCTGCAGAAGTCAAACCCCATTTTCCACTGGCTTCAGAATGGATGCAAATCAATCCAACACCCAAGAGCTCCAGTTTCTGGAGCTGTTTCCCAGTATGGTATTATCACAATGCAGGCCCTTGCCCACCACACCTTTCCCTCCACGGGGACACAGCAAGACAGAAACCAAGCGCTGCAGAGGCTCTCCAGGGCGGTGGACAGAGGGAGGGCGCCCCCGCATCTTCACAGAGAGCGCCCACCGAAGAACCGCAAGCAATGCCTACATCGAGGCTGGACGAGCTGCCCCTTAAATGGTGCCCCGGCCAAGCAAGCTTTTCTGTTTGACGCACATGCAAGAGCAGCCGAGAATCTGCCAGCTCCCTGCTAAGTCTTCACCTTAGGGGGGTCTTTTGTCTTTCCCTCCCCTCCACTGTCATCCAGCTTTCTTCTTCTGTAATATTGGAGCACTGGAACACACCTAGCTAAAAACAGGCCAATTCGCCCTTTTCACGAAATGGTGAGAAATTCTACACAGTCCAAATTGCTGGGGAGGAACCGATAAGCTGCTCTTGAAAAGGACCAGTTGGCTTCTTAAAAGTAATGTGCCACGGGAGCACAGACAAGGTGATGCTCCTGGGATCAGGTTCCAGTGTCTCTCGGAAAAGGGGGGCAAAACGGTTTAGCCCCAGAATTTTGTGGGCTTGGGTTGTTGGGCTTTCTTTCTTTGGTGTTACTTTAATCAACTATAATTAACACAGGCCAAGTGGTACAACCAACATCTAGATACTGGAAGTCTGGTTTCTTTGCAGATTGAAAGACGCAGCTTCTTTAACAAAACAAAAAACAAAACCTTCCAAGCAAAAGAAATTTGTGTTCCTAAATTTGGATAGGATGTTTGCTTTGGTTCTTCTGCACATACTATTTTTTAAAGCTATTCAGGGTGATTTAAAAGAGAACATAAACATTTCGCTCAGAAACCAAAGTGGGAAATAAACCAATTTATTACCATCTAAAATAAAAGTCAATGGGCTGCAATGTGAAATCGGTTATAAAACAGACAACTGGGAAAGCTTTATTTAGAGTACAAGCCAGGTTCTCTTTTACTATATTATCTAGTAAGCTAGGAACAGAATAAGCAAGATAATATATATGCCCTATCTTTTGATGAAAACGTTTGATTTAAAATCATCAGGTGGAGCAGATCAGAGTAAATGCATGTTTTAAAATCCAAAATGGACAAGCGTCATGCCCCATATAAAGGGAGAGTTAAAACTGCTCCAACGCCAACATTAGTCTGATTTCTATACTATAAACATATTAAGCATGGCCAGCTCAGAATGCAGCACAAGACTTTAACACTTAGAACATGTAATACCCCGTTACTTATAAGCTGCAGGCTGTCAGCCCTTGTCAGCGGCTTTCTAAGTTGGGGGGGGGGGGCTATGACTGCAAGCTGGAAGCACTTCCAAGACAGGACCCCCCTGTCCTCCCCTAAAAAACTCGCACCCAAATTGTAAGATCTAAAGAAGAGGAGGAGAAGGAAGGAAAAACTGCTTTGTGAGAAGACTCTGGTTCTGTAAGGAACCCTCCTCTAATTTGAAATAGAATCTCAGAAATCAAATTGTTTAAACAGGAAATACAAGTAGACAGAATCATGCTAAGTCTTCAAATTTCCTCCAATATACATATACCCCAAAGCAAGGTTAAAATTATTTTTAACTAACTGGCCTTCTTTCAAAGGGTAGAAATTAAGCATTCCCCACCCAGATTGTCTAAGAACTTACAGCTGATTCTCTTGCACACAAAAAAGGTGGCAGAAATTAAAAAAGATCAACTGTTATTTTGTTTTCTTTGTACCATGACAATCACAGTAAAGCAACCGGAATGTGCAAAGATTTGCAAAGCACTTGGAAAAACTAGAAAGGCAAGACAAAAGAATATATGTCTAAAGAGATTTATTTTCGTTTCGTAGCAAATGAAAGCTAAGAAGGAGGCTTTTGCACTGATGCCTGAACACAAAGAAAAACAATTCATGACAAATAAACAAAAAATATATCTATATATATAAATATTAAGTTGGTTTGAGGTTGCAACAGCCTGCGTGGCTCAAGAGCAGGATGTGGAAAGAAAATTAAGAACTGTACCGATGCTCGAGATGCAATTGGTTTTATCTGGATGCAGCAATGTTAAGAACTCCCAAAATCGAAAGGTCATTTAAAATGCCTTGCCCTTAAAAATGCACCAGTTCCCAAAATTTCACAAATTGTGCCGGGCTTTTGAAAATACCCATATGTTTAACATCCCTACACCTTTAAGAGTTCTCTTTTTAAATAAACAACTTTTTAAAAACCCAAAGAAGCCCAAACTCAAAAACAAAACCCATCTCTAGGTCAGTTAAGCCTTCTCCACCAAAAGCATAATTGCAAGCTATTGTGGGTTCGTCTGTTTTTGCAATAAATAAAGTGTGCATTTTATAATTCAAGGTTCAAACTGTATTTTGCTTCCTTGGAATTTAATAAATAATTCTGGTGCATAGTATTAGTAATATTATTATATAGCAGCCATATATTACTCTATTGCCTTTCAAATTGTCTTAAGAGTGTTTTCCTTTCCCCCCAATATTGTTTTGAACAGCATAGATAATTTTAAATCTCTATAAAACAAACAACATTATTTAATCCAATCGATTACTGTATATAGTGCATTCGGCTTTGTCAACATCGTTAAATTAATTCTTATATTATTTGCATGCTATTACATACAAACTTTCATTAAGACTTGTGTTTTTTTTTTTTAATTTTCTTTTTTTCTTTTAAAGTCACCAAGCAAATGAAGGTTCGAGAAAATCCAGGGCCGGGGAGAGAAACGCCTACCTATATACACGTGGACACCTTTAATAAGTTAGTTTGGCTCAGTTCCCCATTTGTTTAAAAAAACACGCACGCACACACACAAAAAGTAATTAAGAAAACAGGGAGATAAAAAGTCAAGTAAACTCAACCCATGTTTCGGAGTCCGCCGCTCCCGGGAAGGCTCCGGCGGTCGGTCGGGGCCGCTCGCCGCTGGCCCGTCGCCGCGGGACCCGCCAGTCCGGGGCGCCGGGCGCGCAAGGGGGCGGCCGGGCGCCCGGCTCGTCTCGTCTCGTCTCGTCCAGCCGCGGAAGGGGAGCCGGAGCCGGAGCCGGAGCCGGGAAGGAAGGAGCGCGGACGGGACGGGACGGGACGGGACGGGACGGGCACTGAAATCCCATACATGTCCGGCATGCAGGAATGCGGAGCGCAGCCCGGGGCGGCGAGGGAGAGCCGCGGGCAGCGGGCGAGCGTCCCCGGGCACGGCCGGCCGGCCGCCCCGCGCGCTGCCCGCCCCCGGCGCTGTCCTTGGTCGTCTCCATCCCGCGGCGGCCGCTTCACGTCCAGGGGCCCCGGGGAGGCCGGCCTGGCCGCCCCTCGCTGGCCGCCAAGCACCCCCGGCGAGCGCGCCCGCCGCGGCCCCCAGGAGGCGGCCCGGACGGGGCGGGCGGGCGGCTCCGGTCCGGGGGGCGCCGAGGCCGCTGCGCGTCCGATACCCCAAGGGCCGGCGCTCGTCCGCGGGAGGGGGCTGCGCGGGGCCCCGTGCCGTCCGTCCCGGCCGCCTCCTGGCCGCGCGGCGGGGAGGCCCAGCCGGCCCTGCTCTGCGCAGCGCAGCGGCCCCGGGGCGCGGGCGGGCGCCCGCTCACAGGAAGAAGTCGGCCGCCGGGGGCTTGGCGGGGCTGGGCCCGCCGGGCTGGGCGGGCGAGGGGTCCCTGGCGGCGGCGAAGCTGCGCCCGGCCAGCTTCTCGTACTTCTCCTTGTAGAGGTCGCGCTCCTTGGCGAGGCGGGAGACCTCCTGGCGCAGCTGCTCCACCTGGCCCTGCAGCTGGCACTTCTCGCTCTCCAGGATGTGCCGCTGCTGGACGCGCTTGTAGCGGCAGGACTGCGCGTAGCCGCGGTTCTTGAGCGTGCGCCGCTTCTGCTTGAGGCGGATGACCTCCTCCTTGCTGAAGCCGCGCAGCTGCCGGTTGAGCTCGCGCACCGACATGGAGACCAGCTGGTCGTCGGAGAAGCGCTCCTCCAGGCGCAGGTGGTGGTGGTGGTGCCCGTGCGCGTGGCCGTGCGCGTGGTGGTGGTGCGCCGCGTGGTGGTGGTGGTGGTGCCCGTGGCCGGCGGGCGCCAGCTCCTCGCCCGCGAAGGGCGGCCCGCCGCGGAAGCCCTCGAAGCCGCCCTGGTGGTGGTGGTGGTGGTGCGCGTGCCCGTGCCCGTGGTGGTGGTGCGGCGCGCCGATCAGCGCCTCCACCGCGTCCTCCGGCGTCAGGTTCAGCGCCTCCGGGTTCAGGTGGTGCTGGTAGCTCGACATCCAGTACAGGTCCTCCAGCTGCGCCTTGCCGGCCGCCGCCACGCCGCCCACGCCGCCGGCCCCGGGGGGCCCGCCGCCGCCGCCGCCGCCCGGCCCGCCGCCGCCGCCCGGGTGGCCGAGGCCGGGCGCGGGCGGGCCGCCGCCGCCGCCGCCGGGGCTGGGCGCGCAGAAGCTGGGCGACGAGGGCACCGACGAGCAGGGCGTGCTGATGGGCGTCGAGGAGAGCGAGCCCGGCGGCGGCAGGCGGTGGCAGAAGCGCTCGGCGTCGGCCGGCTCCTTCTTCACCTCGAACTTCATCAGGTCGAAGTCGTTGACGTACTCGATGGCCAGCGGGCTGGTGGGCAGGTCCGCCGCGCTCATGGCCAGCTCCGAGGCCATCTCAGCGCATAGGGCAGCGCCGCGCCGCCGCCGCCGCCCTCGCCCTCGCGCCCCGACGGCTGCGGGCGCCCGGCCCGGGGGCGCTGGGGCCGCCGCCGCCGCTCGTCACGGCAGGAGCCCGGCCGCCGCGCTGCGCAGGTCCGTCCGGCGGCGCCGAGGGTCGGGCGAGCCCGGCCGCAGGGAGGCGGCGGCGGCGGGGGGCGCTCCGCGGGAAGTTGCGCCCCGTCGCGGGAGTCCGTCCCGGCGGGCCGGCGAGGGCCGGGGCGGGGCTGCCGCTGGCCGGGGCGGCTCCGGGCGGCCGGCGGCCCGCGCCCCTCCGCCCGGCCGCGCTGCTCCGCGCCTCGCCCGCGGCCCTCGGGTCCCTGCCGGGGCGGCGGCCACTGGGACGGGGCCCCCGCGCGCCCGGCTCGAGGGTCCCGCCGGCGGCGGCGGCGCTGCTGCCCCCCTGCCGCCCCCGCCTCTTCCTCCTCCTCCTCCTCCGCCTCTTCCTCGCCGCCGCCGGCGCTCGCTGCCTCGCTCGCCTCCCCCCTGCGCGAGTAACTGAAGTGCTGAATGGAGCATTCCGCCTTTTATAGGGAGCGGCGCCAGGCCCCGCCTGCCGGGGCGGGGGCAGCCGCCTCCCCGCCTATAACGAGCCAGGGCTGCCGGGGCAATTTGCCTATCCCTATAGCAACCCCGGGGTCCAGCTGTCAGTCTCTGGCGGGAACAGCTGGAAGCCGGCGGGGCCGGGCGGGCGCGCCCCCCAGTGGCCGCTCCCGGGACCGCGCGGGGCCGTGCGCGGGAGCCCCTCCGGCGGGCGCCCTTCGCGGCCGGGCGCTTTGCGGGGCGCCGCCGCCGCCGCCGCCGCCGGCAGGGGAAGCCCTGCCCCGAGGAGCCTGCCGCGGACTCGCCGCGGCTCCCGGCAAGCGGCTGGGAGGCCGGAGCCAGCCGGGGTCCAACGGGCAACGCGAAGAGCAGCCCTGGCGAGGCGAAATCAGCAAGCAAGGAAAACTCTGGGTGCTAATTCAGCCGTCTGGGGGCGGGGGGCGCGGAGGCTCCCGTAAACCTGGCATGAAAGCTGCCCTGGATAAAGACCCCCCCCAGGGCAGGAGTCCGCCATCTTCCCTGCCAGTTTCCTCTGAGCATCCGGATCACCTGAGGGCACCTGGAGGAGGCACATGTCCCGACACAGGTAGCCACGGCCCGGCAACTGACTGCCTTTGCCCGGCCTCGCTGTCGAGGCAACTGGCTGCCGCCTGCCGTGGCTTCCTGCCGTGGCGTGGCCCCGCTCCAGCGGCAGGAGCACAGCGGCATGGTTCAGCCCCCGTGGAGCCTCTTCTGTGGCACCCCCTGCAGCCCCCACCTGAACAGGAAGGCTGCCCAGCGGCGGGCTCCTTGGCCAGAGTCCGCACTGTACGACTGGCTGCAGACAGTCCCTCGTAAGAGACCCTCCCCCACCAGGAGACCCTCACTCACCCGGAGCATGGGAGGGGAGCTCCCCGAAATGGTTCGGTCATGGGCAGCGAGAGAGAAAGCCCCGGGCCAGTTAGGCAGGGAAAGCGTGCAACTCCCAGCACGCCCCAGCCAGCGGAGCCGCTCTAGGCATCCTGGGAGCTCTTCCTCTTCTTGCCACCCTTGCATCAGACTGGCTGGCAGTCCACTGATGCTCAGGTGGGTATTTATTTCACCTGGTTTGTACCTTGTTGGCCTGCCAAGAAAATGGTGCTCGAGCTGAGCTTACAAGCACCGGTTCTTTTTTTAAAAAACCCCGACCGAACAAGAGCAACAGATGCGCTAAGAGCACAATGAAAAGGCGCAGGATCAGACAAGGCAACAGAGCCACGGGCGGCCACCAGAGAGGGGGCCCATCGCCTGCGAGCAGCCGGTGAGCAGGCCGACAAGGCCTCCGGAGGCAGCGGTGCCGGAAGAGCCGCTCTGGTGCAGCCCTCCAGCGGCCTTTTCCCTTCGCGGCTGGGGCCGCTGGGCACGACGGAGCGAGTGGAGAACCTCTGCCCACAAGCAGAATGCGGCCCATGGCGAGCTGCTCCTGCGTCCCCAGCTGGCCTCCTCTTGAGGAGCAAAGGCGACAGGCCAGCAGGGGCGGCAGCCGGGCTGCAGCCCCCCGCCCCCCGTGGGCTCAAGCGCCCGATGCTGCTGCCGGCCAGTCCGGCCCTGGGGTCCAGCTGGGTTCCCCTGCCCTGGACTGGGCGGGCACAAATTGTGGTGCAGAGGAAGCCGGGGGGGGGGCACCGTGAGGGGGAGGCCTCTGCAGGCCCACCTCAGGCAGTCGGAGGGTTGTGGGGCTCCAGGTTCCACATCACCTGCCCTTTTCTTCCCCCAAGTTATCTTGCTTTACCGCACAACATCCCTGTGAGGTTGGCTTAGGCAGACAGATCACTCAGTGGGTTTCCTGACTGAGTGAGGATTCGAACCCACGTCACCCAAGCATGAACTGCGTGATCTAGGTGGGTTGGCAGGGGAGGGGTAAAGAGCGCAAACAGGGTATCAGGATCAGGGCCTGCACTGGTTCGGACCCCTGGTTCTGCCGGTGCTCTGCTCCCTAGCTCCAGTCCTGGGCTTGGCCCAGCAGGATTCCCAGGAAAGCAAGCTGGGAAGAGGTCGGCACGGCAGAAAGCTCCAGCGCGGCGAAGGGGCTGCCCAGTACTCCAGCAGGGAGCAGTTCAGATCTGAGCATCCAGAAAGGGTTTGGGCATTGCCTCTTCGAGGGGCTGGGCCTGCTTTGGTGGCCTTGGAGCATCCTTGCGGCCAGAGTCCTCCGAGTCCCAAGACAGCAAGGCGGCCTCCTCTGCCTGCTGCGGAGCGGGCCCCAGGATCCTTCTGGAGAATTGGGGGTGTGGGTACCCCAAAGCGCATGATCCCTTCCCACGGGGGTCCTCACTTCTAGCTGTGCATCCGCATCCCAGTCCCGGGGAGGGCTGCTGGGGGGGACGCACCCGCCTCTGCCCGATCCCAGCGGGGAAGGCAGCTTTGGGGGCTAAAGCGTGGCTGAGACGAACCCTTCGGGGGGCGTCCTGATCATGCACTCTCAACTGCAGTGCTTCCTGGCGCACGACGCACCCACTTTTTCATTTCTAAGGTGAATTGTCGGGATTTCAGGACGTCGCCAGCGCCTGCACAGAGAGGCTGCGGGCGAAACGTGGCCGACCCCAGCGAACGCCGTGGACTTCCCCACGAGGGCTGGGGGGCTTTGCCTGCGTGCACGCAGCCCCACTTTGTGGGGTCCCAAGCCCCCACCCCAGACGGCCGCTCACGCTCGATTCCATGATTAGCTCTCCTTCTCTGCGAGTCGAGCACAGCAGCTCACGAAAGGCAGCATGACGCATAAAATGGAACGACAGCGCGGAGCCCGAGTGCAGCCCTCAAGCGGCCCCGAGCCTCCCCTCGCTCGGCCTCACGCACCAGCGCCCGGTGCCCCTGCCCAGGGGCTCGTGGGCCATTCAATGCCTGCACGTTTGGGGCACCTCTGCCCGGCTGCAGTGGGGAGCAGAGGTCCCCCCCCCCGCGGAGCAGGCCCCCTCCTTGGTGCCACCGCCTGAGACATCCCCTCATCATCCCCCCCCCTTTAGACTGTTCCCACCAGCAGCACACGGAGCGGCCCTGGACAGCGAGGCAGTCCAAGAACCGGCCCCTTGGATGCTGCCGCGACCGACGCCGCGGAGGGACAGCGCTCCCCCCTCTGCAGCCCTGGAGCCAAGGGGGCCCTGCTGAGCCGAGCAGCGGCAGAGGCCGGAGGTCGCTCGGCCCCTTCCCCTTCCCCTTCAAAAGCAAAAGGACTGCATCCAGGAAGTCTGGCCGCGGCCCGTCAAGAGGCTCATGAGAAGCACGACCTCCACCTTCCGAGGCGGGTCTACCCCGGGTTAGCAGGTGCCATCAGCTCCAGTCCCGCTCAGATGCCGCCGGGGAGGCTCTGGGGACCCCCCTTCCTCTCCCCAGAGTATCGGAATGATGCACGGTGGGGCTTCCCACATGCCGGAGGGCAGCAGGCCGTGCTCCGAGGCCGGTGGTCTTACCTTTCAGCCCCTCTCGCCCACCTCGCCTTCTCAGGAAGGGTCTCCGAAGGAGGCCCCAGAGCGGGGCTGGAAGGAGCCCGCCTTGTGCGACTCCTTCCCTCACGCGCCTTTCCCATCGAACGGGGATCTGCAACATCAAAGCGCTCCCAGCTCCGACGGGCTTGGCACAGCTCTTGCTGGCTCAGCAGAGAGAGAAATTCTAAGTTGGCTCCATTTAGCTGCTAGAAATGGGGAAATGAAGCCAGGGGCAGGGAGGCCAGGGGTGTGACTCGCTTTCCTCGCAGTGACTCTCCACCAGGTATATAATAATAATAATTATCATCATCATCATCATCATCATCATCATCATCATCATCATCATCATCATCATCATTATCATTATTATTCAGCAGGGAAGGTCATAATTCCTGTGCATGCCTGTGTTGGGATCTGAAGCCCTGAACGTGCCTTGCTGTTGCAGCTTCCGCACCTCCCGGGCCGGGGCCGGGGCCGGGGCCAGGGACAAGGCCCCCCGGAGGGGCGCCGCTCGGCCCCCGCGGCCACTCTCAGGCTCGCTGAACAAGCCCCTGCCGGCCTCCATGGGCCGGCAGTCCCTGCCGGCTGCCCAGTCCGGCTCCTGGCTTCTCTCCAAAGCCGGCCGGGCTGCACACCAGCGGGTGCTGCCTGGCTGCAGCGGCATCCCAGTGGCGGGTCTGCCGGGCAGGATGGCTGGGGGAGGAGGCCCACGCCGCGCCCGAGAACAGGCAGAGGGCTGCGCCGCCTCGCCAACCGTCTCCTGGCGGACTCTCGGATCTACTCTGCACCTGCCAGTGTGGCAGCCGGGGAGCACCGGGGCGCCAGGGCCGTTTGTCTGCCTAAGGGGTCACGGGGTGCCCCCTTGGTGGCATGGGGCAAGCTGCTCTCCGGCTGCACCACCACCCCGGAGGATCACGCTGGCCTGCCTTGCAGGGGTGTCAGGCTTCCAAGGCCCCACACAGACTATTTGAAGAGTCCAGGGGCTCGGTGGGACCCCCGACTCGCTCTGGGCCCCTCTCGCTTTCCCCAGGCATCCCAGTCTGAAATGGCACCGAGCTCCTTTGCGCTCTGCCCCACTGGCACCAGATATCTGCTGCTGCCGTTCGTGGGCCACCGCGGGGCTTTCGTTTTTCCCTTGCAAACCTTCCAGACGACTCTGCTGTTGGCCGATACACGGGGTGGGGGGACCCCTCTGGAGCTCTGTCGGCTCGCCTGCGAAAGGGGGCTGAGCCTGGAGGCCCGCGGTACAGAAGTCCCAGGGCCAGCTCCCCCCGCCCCCCCACCCCACTCGCCCCGTGGTGAAGAGCACAGCAAGGATGGAGTGGTGGGGAGCCAAGGGGGAGTCGAGGCGGCGGCTGGGACTCGAGGAAGGAGGGGGGCAGCAGGTTGCAGAGGGAGCTTCCGGGCACAAGAGCTGCAGGCGCGGGAGAAGGATGCGGAGGCGGATCTGGGCCCAGCCCCACTCCAGCTGGCTGGGTGCGGACCTCGGACCAAGCCCTGTTTCTCCACCTGGGGGGAACCCCAAAGTGTGAACCCCAAAACAGACGGGCCACGATGCAGGGGGAACCACGGGGCACATGGATTCGCGGCAGTCTGTGTTTTAGCAGGCAGACCCTTCAGAAGGGAAGTAGCAGGCCCCGCCAGAAGGGTGCGGACCGTGATGGGGGGCTGC
Source organism: Varanus salvator macromaculatus (assembly GCA_023646645.1). Classification (NCBI taxonomy): domain Eukaryota; kingdom Metazoa; phylum Chordata; class Lepidosauria; order Squamata; family Varanidae; genus Varanus; species Varanus salvator. The sequence goes on along the minus strand of JAIXND010000777.1, from coordinate 39,843,922 downwards.
CGCAGGCCCGGCGGGGAACGTAACCTCGTCCCGAGCCCGGTCAGCCAAGCCGGGAGGATGGTCCACGGGCCAGTGCAGCCTCAGGGGCAGCGCCTCCCTGGGTCACGGGCGAGGCGGGACGGGGCTGATCCCCCTTTGTGCCAACCGCAACTCACTCGAGGAGGGACCAGGTCCCGGCTGCCTGGCCCCACGGCCTGGGCCTCCTGCCTCTCCTGGCCAGCACTTCCCCAGCTGCGCAAGGAGACTGCTCGTTTATGGTGTCTTAATTAACAAATTAATGCCTCTGCTGCCCCCTTACCCAAAAATGCAGGATAAAATACAAGCCACAGTAAAACATCATCAAAAAGTTACCGCACAAAAATTTAAAAAGAGACCTTAAACACATTTTAAAAATCACAGTAGCTTAAGCCATGTGAATCTTAAAGTCAGTTTGAGAAGCTAACCACGACTCGGCAAACGAATTGGATTCCCTGCAGCGCAGGACGGTCTGCGCCCGGCCCAAAGGGATCCTGCGGTTGGTGCCAGGCAGGCCTCAGTGGGGGCGCCACCTGGGGGTCTCGCTCGGTGGCCCATGGACAGGTCGTGGTCCCAGGTCAGGGCCAGGACTCTGCCTCCGTGTGCCCCCGCGGCCGGTGCCGGGCTCTGGAGCCAGCCTGGGATGGCCAGGGGGGCACATGGAACCCCCCACTGCCTCAGCCCTCCCGCTGTGGGCCCAGCGACGGCACCCAGGGCTGGCACTGCCTTCCGGAGAAGTTCCAGGCCCCGTCCGGGCCCACTGCATCGCCCACCCTTTCGTGCCCGGAGCCCAGAGGGGCATTTGTGGCCTGCAATATCCTCAGGGGTGGGGGGCCCTCGCAGCATGGCTGCCTCCTCCTGCATCAGCTCCAGGCTCCTCCGAGGAAATTTCTCCCTCTGGGGCCCGCAGGAGCGGTCCAGCTGGGGAGGCCCCCAGGCACCAGTGCGGAGGGACGTGCCCAGGCGGGGGAGGCTGCACCCCCGGAACGCAGACGCCACGAGTCGTGGGCAACTCCGTGAAGACCTTTCTGGGGGGGAGAACCAAGGTGTGGGTCTTCGAAAGGCCCTGGAAGTGCTGGTCCGCCCCACGCAGGTATTTATCTCACATGCACGATTATGTACATCCAATCAATTAATCCACTAAACTTGCTGAGACTAGTTAACGAAGCCTTCATGGCGGGAAGCCGCTTTCAGCCAGGGGTCAAATTCAATTTCAGAGCCCCCCCACACACACACACCCAGGACCACTTGCCAGTGGCGGGCAGGGACGGGAAAAGCCAGCGGCAAAGGCAGCCGGCCTCCAAAGGCAAAGCTCCCAGCAGTGGTAGCTCAAACCTCAGCCGCAGGAGAGGCATTTCGGCCCTGGAGAAGGAGAAGCGGCTGCACAAACCCTGCAAGCCGTTGGTGGCTGTGGGAGCGGCCGACGGGGGCCCCGGGGTGGTCTCGATCCAGAGCCCTGGGGGCTGTGTGCAGCCCTGGGGCTGCAGTTCCCGCTGCTGGACGGAGGTTTCTTCTGTCCGCCGCGACGGCCCTGGAGAGAAAGCCAGGGAGAGACACACCGCTGGCCCTAAAGCGGGCTGGCCTGGCACCCGCCGTGGCCGAGCGGCCTCTTCCTGGGCTCGCACACACGCACTCCGTGCCGCGTGGAGGCCTGCCCAGGGCCAGGTGTGTGAGTCCGCAGGTGACCCCTCCAGGAACGGCAGTGGCAGGTGAGCAACCTGCCTTTCCGCCTGCTGGCCAGGAGGGCTCCCCGGGCGCTGGGCCCGGAGCAGCCTGCAGGGGGCCTCAGCACAGCGCAGCGCCACCTGCTGGAGCCCCCTGGCCCCGGCCCGCCGGTCGCCCGCCATCTGCCTGCAGCCCCCTGCCCGCCAGGCCTGCCGCTGCCGCGGGGCAACTTGGGCAGGACCAGCGAGTGGGCAAGGTGGCGAGCAGGGCGGGAGGTCCCTGGAGCCCCCGGCCCTCAACTGCCCCCTCACCGTGCCGACTGCCCGCGCCGCACCTGCTGGGACTTTTCCAGCCCAGTGGTCTCGGAGGGGGCGGCCCCATCCCTCCTGTGCCCCAGGGGCGCTAAGCATCAGGTGATCCGGGTGGGTTGCGGTGGGCCTGAGGTCCCTCGTCACAGCCCATCATGTTTAATTATTCTGTGACTTGCACATCCTGCTGCAGAACCTGCATGGCCTGAGCATGGTCACGGGGGTCAGGAGCACTGGCGGCCCCCGTCAGAGCTGCCCTGCTCTGTGCCCCCCCGCCCGCCCCCAGCGGCTCCTGAGGCATTGCCAGGCGCTTGCTCTCCGGTTTGCAGTGTGATTTCTTCAGCCTTAAGGGCTAGACTCTTGCTCCTTTTAAAACCAGGGCACTTGATTTGGGAGCGTGTGCTGCCAGTGCCAAGTGCATGGAATATTCGCCCCGGCCCTGGCTAACAGATCGTTTGCCCAAGTGGGTGTCTAATCTATTTCCATTTTCTGCCCTCGCCCTCGCTCTGGGAACGCCGCCCGCCTCCCCCCGCCTGCCCTGGCAAGGTGCAGCCCGGAGGAATTGCGTCTCCTTCGCGCCCGCCCTAAAACGAGGGGATGACGCAAACCTCCCCCCGCCACCAACCTCCAACTGGTTATGTCACTCCATAGGGCGAGCTGGCTTGGATGGCCGGCCGGGGCTCCAGGGCCGGCGAGGGGGGCCGCAGCCCGGTGCCCCCTGCTTCCCAGGCCTGCCCTCCCTCCCGCTCCGCACCGGGGCCCTTGTCCAGCAACACGGTCTGCCCAGGCCAGCCCCGCCGGCCTAATCCTTTAACGTCCCATTTCCATGCATGGAGGCAGCTGCCAGGACGGATCCGGAGCGGAGCGGGAGTGACGTGTGCGCCTGTCCTGTCCCGGCAAGGGAGCTGCTAATCTTCTGGCCCCGCAGTGGCACCAAGAAAAGAAATTCCTGATGGGTGTGCGCGCACGCGCGTGTGCGAGAGGGAGGGCGAAGTGGTGATGATATTCCCTCTTACCCGCTCGAGTGGGCCGCCCACATCTGATGAAAAGCAGCATAGAAATAACTCATGGACCTTTGCATTTTTAGCAACCTGCTGCAAGATTTGCTCTGAAGCACGTGCTTCTAGCCCTCATGAATTCGGGGGAAACACTACTGCCTAGAAGCAGCAAGGTTTGTGACTTCTGGGTTGCCCACATATTTGCCTCTCTCAGGTAGGAGATGGGGGGAGGGTCACACAGCAGCCCAGGTTTTATTGCTGTAGACAAGAGCGCCCCCTAAAATCCAAATTTCAGGCTTTGCCAGGTAGATAATAAGTTTCGAGCTAAACACGACTTTTAATGTTTGCATTCCTTGGATACTCCCATCTTATTTATTTATTTATTTATTTATTTAAATATTTATATGCCGCCCCTTGCAGCAGCCTCGGGGCGACTCACAATACAAAAAAAAAAAAAAAATCTTTCCACCATCAGCCCTTTCCAACCAGCATTTCTCCTTGTTTTATCTTCCAGTTTCTGTTTTCCTCATGGAGTCTTCCTCCATGGTATTTTAAAACATTTTTGCGCAGCTCTTCATCGCACCAGGTTTCAGAGAGAAACGCTGCATCCGCTGGATTTGAGGAGCTAAATGTTTTCAGGGTGCCCATTTTCTATTTTCAGAGAAGGTCCCCGAGTTCCCTGGCGTTTCTGCCGGAACCCAGAGAATCCCGGGCCAGGCGCTCGCTCTTGGCTGCAAGGGAAACCGAGGCTGCCCTGCCGCCGGTCCGAGGGACGCTGCCGATGCGGCAGACCCAAGAGCGGGGCCCCTGGAGGCGCTTTTGGGGCACACGCCGCCCCGATCTGAACCGGGTGAGGAGGCTGGGGCCCTCTTCCTGGTGCGTGTGCTTCCCGGCTGGCTGCTCCTGCTTGGGGACGGTTGGCGGGTGCGCGCTGGGTCCCCCTTGGCCCGGTCCAGCAGGGCGGCTCTGCGGCCATCATGGGGCGCATGGGCAGCACTCCGCAGGGCGGCCTGCGCGCATCACTCCTTTAGAACAGCGGCCACGGGAAAGGCCGCTGGGCACCTCCCTCGCTGCTCCACCAGCCCTGCCTTTTCTTGCCCTTCCCGCGGGTCCCGCAAGCTCTCCCAGCCCCATTGCCTTGTGCAAATCCCGACGCCCATTTGCGGGCGGAAGCAGGCGGAAAAGGCTCGGATTGGGCAGTGGCTGTGGCTGTGCCCGGAAGCGTGCGCTGGTCCTGGCTGTGTCCGGCTGTGGCGAGTCGAAGCGCTGCAAACCCAGCAAGCAGGGAGGTGCCTGTAGGAGCATCTTGGTGTTTATTCTGGAGCACTTCGGAAAGCCGGGGAAATGCCAGGGCCAACTGCTTCCATGCTCTCATTTGGAGGGGGAGTGCAGCCGCCCCACCCCTGTTGCTCACCCGGGAGGGGCCCTGCCGGATCCGTTCCCAGCCAAATTCAGGCCCGCAAGGGACTACGCAGCTCCTCCTGGCCCCCCTTTCCAAGCCCCAGAGGAAAGACCACCTCCCCTGCTTTGGCCCTGGGCTCAGCCAGGCCAGCCCCACCTGCTGCTCCCATCACCTCATATTGGGGGTAGGGGCAGGAGGGACAAGTGGGGAGAGAAACAGCCTGGAAAAAAATGGGATTGCATTTGCGGCCGCATCCCCCGCTCCCTCGGGGTGGACTGTGCGCCTCCTGGGGCGGAGGTTCTCCTGCAACGCCATCGGCCTGATCTCACTTACCTGCTTGTCCATTGTCCTTGGACCACCGCGGAGCCTCGGCAGGCCGGGGCTGGTCCCGCCAGCGGGGCCCCCAGTGGCGGCCCCCGGGGACGTGCGGCCCCACCGGAGAGGAGGACGCCGCCGAGCGGAGCGGAGCAGAGAGGCTGGGCGTGCGTCGCGTCCCCCTGGGGCGGCCCGGGGCTGCTCGGCCAGGTGCCCCTGACGGCCGAGCAGGGGGCGCAGGGAGGGGGCCCGGGGGCTCCCGCCAGGAGCGCGTGCCCGGCGCGGCTGGGCGGGGGTTGCGCGCAGCACTGGAGGCCGGGCGGGTGGGAGCGGCGCCCTCGGCAGGCTGCGGCGTGTGGGGCCAGCGGCGCACCTCGCTCCGGGGGGCCCCTCCGTGGGCCCTTGCGGGGCCACCTGGTCCAGGTGTGCCTGCCGGAGCTCGCTGGCCAGGGCGCCAGGCACTGGCCACCCGCCACGGGCTCCGGGGCCGCGGGAGGAATGCGGACCCTGCAGGGGCCGGGCCTGGCCCTTGCCCCTGGCACGGACCGGGGGGGGAGCTGCTCCCTGTGGGGGCGCAGAGCCCTTCTGGCCCCCAGGGGACCGAGCAGCCGGGGCTGTCGGGAGAGCAGAAGGCTTCTTCCATCGGAGGGCCACTCCCTCCAAGGGAAAGGCCCCTCGTAGGCCAGAGCCACGCAGAGCCGAGCAGCGGGCTCCACGTCGCACACCCATCGACACCCAGGAGGCCTGGCCCGCCTCCCCCGGGATGGCCAGAGGTGCCGCGTTTCGCTTTCGCTTTCCATAGGCACCTGTACATCAGCATGTGCACCTTTGTGCAGGTCTGGCCTCTTCCCTCTGCCCCTCTCCAGCCGCCCCAGCAATGGCCGGAGAGACCCACCAGGCAGCTCTCCAGAGCAGCAACTGGCCGAGAGGGGCTCCTCCTGCCCCTGCTGTCCGATCCCCGGAGAGGTTCAGTGTGTGGAGATGCCAGCCAAGCTCGAGGCCGTTTCACATGCGCAGTTTGCCTGGGAGTTCAGGGGCTGACCTGAGCGCAGCGGGAGAAGGGGCTCGGCTGCCTGCTCCAGGGAGACTTGCCGCTCCTTCCCATCTCGGATTCACTGTGCGGACGGACATCAGGCCCGTGGGAACCCGCCGCGGCTTTTACTGGGAGGCCCATCAGTGGGATCCAGGTGAAGAGCGTGGCTCAGGGTGCAGGCACACACTTAGACCCGCTCAGGAGCGTCTTTGGAGTCCCGAGCTGAGCTGCCGTGTCCCAACCCGCGCTTGATTTCCGCAGCCTTTCTGAGAGTTGCCTGATTTGGGGTGGGGGAGCAGGGGCAGGCCCCGCTGCTGCTGAGGCGCAAGCCCCCTTCCTGACCCACTGCAGGTCACCCGTGTCCACCTGTCCGAGGTGCTGTTAGCCTTGCTCCTGCAACAAGCCCCCGGACACCGGATGTACTTCAGCCCCAAACCTGCCAGGAAGACTTACTTGCATGGGAGTTCAAGGGTGAAAAGACGCCCCCCCCCCCCCACACACACACATGCACGTCAGTTTTGTGACGGTTGACAATTCGATACTGCCCAGTAGTGGAAGCTGTCTCTACTCAGGGGGCTCCCCGACTCAACTCTCATGATGGGTGTTGGGGTGGTTGGTTGGGTCGGGCCTTTGGGGCAAGTCCTATGCGCAGTCAGGCAGACAGCAGTCCTGCAGCACGTCCCAGTTTGGAGCAGCCGTCTTCTCCGAACAGGGAAATAGCACCGTTGGGAAGGGCCTTCAGGTCCAGAGCTGGAGCCGCCGTTGAGCCAACTCGCTCGGAGGGCTGTCCAGCTGCCTCTGGAATGCCGCAGGCTGGGAGAGCCCCCCACCTCCCCTCCCCGGGTCGCAGGTTCCGCTGTCCTGCTCCATCTGTCAGGAAGTTAGTATCGTTTTCATTACAAAAAGTAAGTTCAGGATGGGAACATGGGGAAAAGAGGGGAGTTAAGCTGAGAACAGCGTCCAGGAGCCACCGAGGAACAGAGCTGGGCTCAGCACACTCCATGGGCCTGGAGTTAAGTACGGCAAAGCCCCAGCTCACCGAAGGCTCTGGCCGTGCTCCCAAGGGGGGTCTGCAGAGATCTGGGTTTAAAATAGTGTCACTTGATCTATGACCACAGCTCTGAGCCACCAGGACGGTGCCTTGACAAGCGAGCGGGCTCCCGAGTAGGACGCACTCATTTCAGCAGGGCTAGTGCAGGAGAACCTCCGGGTGGATCGTGTCCTGAGTGTTTATACACATTTGCACAGATGCTGGGAACGGAAGGGGGACTCCCACCCAGCTGAGAGCTTCTTCCCAGCAACGGACTCCGGACAGGTGCAGAGGCCGCGTGTGATGCACAGAGTCCGCACAGAAGAGACCCCGATACGCTGTGGAAACGCAGGAAGAGTACGGAGCCTCTTCCTCAGGTCACTAAGCCTTGGAGACATTACTAATGTCAGTGTCTCTGGTCATGCACAGAGTGCCTTTTCTTCACCACTCAGCCAAGCTGTTGATACTGGTACTCCCCGTGTACCAGCTTCCCTGGAGATGTGAGGGAGATATCAGTGCTACTCTGCGGTCAGGCTCTTCGATCTAACCTTGCTCTACCCATGAGGCAGCACAGCTGTGCCTCCCCTTCAATCCCACAATGCCATGGCTTTGGGGTTGCTGCACAGATGGGAGAGGGTGACTTCACCAGGGCAGGAGAACACAACCTCCTGCAAAACATAGGGAGAAAAGCAGGTCAGAAGGGTCCCCTGGGCCATCTAGTCTGACCCCCGGCTCCAGCCAGCTCTGCTCAAGTAATCCCCAAATGTGGCTGAAGCGTCTTCCAGGCATAATCACTTTCAGTGTCCACGGGGTATTGGTTTTTGCATTAATATGAGCAACCGTTCAAATCTGTAATACTTCCCCCTCCCTGCCCACGGCCTGAAGTGGTGTAGTCCAGAAAGAGCTGCCTCGGCAGACGGTTAAAGCCCCGACGAACCGCGTGGGACGACCGTGGCGCGGCTCCCCTGCCATTGCGCTCCTCCGGTCTCTTCCTCTGGGCTGAGCGGGACAGAGCCTGCAGGGGTGCTCAGAGCCCCCACAGGGCACACGCGCCGTGTGCCCGGACACAGCTTCCACCACAGTCCACGGCGCCTGCCCCCACGTCCGCGGGCGCAGCCCTGCCACGGAAAAGCCTGCTTCACGCCGGCCCGCGAAAGGGCCCCATCCGGGCAGTGCAGGAACCTGGCGGGCAGCTCTGGAGCCACGCGGGAAACGCTGCCTGGAGAAGGGGAAGTTACCCCGAGCTGCCCGCAAGGGGCAGATCCTGCCGCCTTTTGAAGGGCGTCGGTGACCCGCTCAGGCGAGTGTTGTGCTCCCCACGGAGGACCGCATGCCGCGCATGGCCCGGTGGAAGGAAAGGCTGCCGAGTCCCGGGCCGCTTGGCTGTTGCTCCCCATTCGGGCTGGACCGGAGGCCTCATCCGTGGCAGCGGAGTGATCTGGCCATCCAGGGGCACCGGGGGGTGGGATTGCCCAGGGGTCAAGCTCGGCTGGGGACCCATTTGCAGCCAGATCCTGCAGGCTGTGGGGCGGGCAAAGAGGACTCCCTGGCCTGGGTGGGGACCCGCCAAAGCTGAGCACCGGCCGAGACTGCCGGGGCAGCACCGGCCTCGAGGCGCCTTCTCCACCAGATGCGACACCCACCTGAGTGGCAGGCCAACCGCGCGGCTCCTCCTGGACCATCCCACCCGAGACTGAGCGGGGGGGACAGGGGCCTGCACGCTTCCACGTTCCCCCATGTGTGTGTGTACTTGTGTGCATATACAAATACGCCCCTCTCTTAATACGCAAAGCCCTTGATGTGCACGGACCTCGTCAGGAAGCAGCCGAAGCTGGCCCGGCCGCCAGAGAGACTCAAGGCCTGCATTCGATGGCTGCAAATGCCAGCGAGGGCCTCTGGCCGGTGCCATCTGGAAAGAATCTGAAAGCCTCCGGGGCCAAGCGTGCCGGGGGTGCTGAATGGCCGAGGAACGAGCCGGGCGTCTGCCGCGGAGTTGTCAGCAGCCCAGCGCCCGTTTCCATTACATCCCGCCAGGTACCGTGCCTGGCACCCAGCGAGGAAGGGGAGGAGCGCGGGGAGGGCTCGCCTGCGCCCTGCCCAGACAGACGGGCTGTTCCTCTGCTGCCACGGGGCACCTCCGCAGGGAGAGCGGGAAGGCCAAGGAGGGCCCGGGAAGTGGCCAGCAGCACGCTCCCTGGGCAAGCCCATCCGGGGGTGTTCCGTGTCCGGCAGGCAACTGCCCTTGGCTGCCGCAAGTGGAAGCGGATTCTTCAAAGTCCTTCGGGGAGAACACATCCAAAGGGACCGGTCCCCGGAGGCTTCCTGGGCTGCCTTTTTAAAACTCTGAATTCGCTCCAGCCTGGGAGTCTCGAAGCACGGGGCCCGCTTTGAACTTTGTGGCTGTGATTAAGTAAGAGGCGAGAAGTGTCTGTGCCAGGGTGACTGGGCGACGCACTTGGCTTCACCCAAAGGCGCCCACCGCCCGAGCTCCTTTTCCAGGGCTGGCACGGAGCCCTCCCTCCCCCCTCCGCTCTGCCAGGGACTGGACCCAGGGCTTTGGACCACGCGAGGGCAATTATAAGCTACTGTGCCAGAGTAGGGGAAGATACTCCCTTCGCCTCCTCCGGGCAGTTTGAGAGCCGTGGATCCGCAACGGAGAAGGTGACGCGCGATGCCGTCTGGGTCTTCCTTCAGGACCGCAAAGACGACGAAACGTCCTGCTCCTCTCATGTAATACCCCTGCGCAGGGTCCCCTCCCCCCCCCGGAACTGGCAGGCAGGAGATGCAGAGGAGGGGCAAGACGCCCCCTTCACCCGACACACCAGTCATGCGCACGATGCAGCGATGGCTCCAGCTCAGAGCTCTTTAAGGGACCAGGCAGACTCAAGAAGGGCAGATCAATCAGCTAGGCAGCACAAGGCAGGTGCCCTCTTCAGGCACAGCACACCTGAACACCAGGTGCCGGGACGGCCACAGGTGAGGCAGCCTTCCCAGCTTGGTGCTGCAGCAGCGCTCCCACCGCCACGTACGGTCAGCATGTCTGGCGGGCGCCAGGTTGGGGAACGCCAGGATGAGCCCCCAGGAGGGCTCTGCCTTCCCGCCCTGCTTGTGCTCTAGGAAGCAGAGCCCCGGGCTCGCTGAGCCCACCATGTCTGATCCCCCCTGCCCTGCCGGCCAGCGTCATCCCACAGAGGGGCTTCCCAGTCTGGCCGCTGGAGCCCCCACCCCAAGACGGCGGGGAGCAAAGCTGCGGGTCCTGTGCGACGGGGCCCGGGCCCACAGCGCCAGGCAGCCCCCCCAGAGCCGCTTGGCCTTGCTCAGGCCTCCAACGACGTTCCGGGCAAGAGAAGTTCTGGCGTGCGGAAAGTTCGCGCCCGCCCTCCCTCGCAGAGCTGCCTGGCCAGCACTCCTCGGCTCGAGCCTTCCGGGAGCGTCGGCAGGCAGGGTGTTAAATCACAGAGATGAAGGAACGGAGAGGGGGAGATAAAAGCAGCCCAATCGAGTGGGTGTCTGCTAACGGCCCCCTCGCTGCTCCCCCCACCCCTGGAAGGGAGAGAAGTTGGGGAAGGAAGTGCCGAGCGCGGCAGATTGCTGCTCTCTCCCCAATCAATCTTTTATTAGCTCGTGGCGCTGAGGGGATGAGCTGGGCTGACTCGCCAGCTGGGGATGGGGGAAGTTTTGTTGCTTACCGTAAGCATGCCGGCTGCAGGCTGCCGTCCTGAGCAGTGGCCGAGAGGAAGGATGCCGGGCCCGGCTTCAGGCCCGGCTTTTTAAGGACACCGAGTGGCTTCTCCCGGCCTCAAGGGGAGGCGGGGAGGACGAGCGGCCCGGTCAGGTGCCCCCGCAACCAGGCCCAGCCGCCCGGGGCCTTCTCTCCACGGGGCTGTTCCACTCGGTGCCCACGTCTGCAACCCAGAGCCACACGGCTTTCCTGCTGCGGGTCGCACCAGAACACCATGTGCCCCACTGGACGGCTGGCGAGGCGGTGCTTGCGCAGCCTTCCCGGGACTGGCACGGCCAGCAGAAGGGCCGAAGGATGGCGCCGCTCACACTGCCCCCAGGGAGGAGACTGCCGAGGCGCCCTCACGCCGCGCCCTCTCCCTTGAGGCGCCCCCCTCGGCAGCAGGCCCCCCAGGGCAGCCCCTCCTCGCCAGGAGGCAGAAGGCGAGCCAGGCCAGGCCAGGCCCCAGCTCCACAGAGCGGCGCATCCGCTCCCACTCGTGTTTCAGGAAGAATCCCCAGCCCAAGGATCCCAAGTCCCGACCTCTTTTTTGGACTAAGCATCAACCTGTTTCCCACCACACACGGGCTCTTTCGATTTCAGGGATCAAAAAATTCCAGCTGTTTCACCAGCTGTGCTCCCTGCATCCCATGCAGGACACCCTCCTCAGCACCCCGGGCGAAGGTCCCGCTCGTGCCGGTCCACACGGCAGGAAGCCACCAGGGCAAGGGCGAGTACGAGCTGCGCAGGCCGGGCGCCTGTGCTCCCCACGGGAAAAGATGCGCCTTCCCAGAACCCGTCCGTGCACATGGGCACGTCGGTCGCCAAGAAACTCGCCTTCCTCAGGGACGGACGTTAAGCACTGCAGGAGAGGGGGAGTCAGGAGGAGCCCAGAGTGGCCCGGAAGGCTGCCTGGCTACGGGCCTCCTGCTCCACCCAGTGCCAATGCCGCAAAGAGCGAGGACGGCTTCCTGCACTGTCCCACGGGGGAGAAGCCGGGGACCCCCCGCCTTCTGTCCTATCAGGCTGCGCAAACAAAACCAGGCTGCGAGAAGGGTGGGAGGAAAGGTTAAGATCGTCGCCAGAGCGTTCACCCGCATTAGGTAAACCGTGGGATTCGGTGGGGGTCGCAAGGGGGCAGCGAGTGACCCCCTGTGCCTAGACCCAAAGCCCCTCGACTAGCCAAGGATCTGGAGAAACAAGACACTCTCGCAAGGTAGACTTGAATAATATACGTCCCATCTTTACAATGCATCAGTGCTACAAATATAGACATTTCGTTTGTATCTGCATAATAAAACCACCCCGTCAGGTCTATTTTACAAATCGTTCTGAGCCCCAAATCTGGCATTAACTATCAAAGACGTCTTGTAAAGGGGGGGGGGTTAACAAAGGGTTTTTTCCCAGAATGAAAAGCAAACCTTCCCCACCTCACAGTGCCTCCAGTTTTCTTAAAAATGTAACCCCTCCGACGAAGTCGGGGAAACCGCCCCCGCCCCCCCCGCCTTGAAGGGCATCAGCTGCAGAGCTCATCGCAAAGCGCCCCCCCCGCCCTGTGACTGGGCCCGTCCACAAGCACCCTGCTCCTGCGCGACAGAGAGCCGGACGCAGGGCCCCCAAGGGACGTCTCAGGCGCCGAGAGGCGCTCCGGATTCCGTGCGATGCCGCAAGAGGCCGGCCCAGAGCTGGGGACGGGGGGCGCGGCGGCCGAGAGCCTCTCCAGGTGGAGCCCCGGGGCCTGTCGACCTCCGGCCCGCGATGCCAAGCCGCCGGCCACCGTGCGCCCCCCCGACTGGCAGAGATTCTGCGCGCACCCCGGCAGAGGCCCACCGCTGAGCCGAAGCAGGAGCGTGAGGAGGCACACACGGGAGGCTGCTTGCCGGGAAAGCAGGCAGCCGGCCTCGGTCGGTCGGTCGGTCGGTCGGTGGTCGCCCGCTCCTCGCGCACAGGGAAGAGGTGAGGGAGGCCTTGGCCGCCCTGCCGGCGCAGCGCCTTCCTGAGGTAGTAGCCGAGCAGCCTCGGATCCCTGAGAGGGCCGGCTGGAGCGCGCAGGCGGCGGCGGGGGCTGCTCCGGGGAGGCCCCGTCACAGCCGCGGCTTGATCTGCAGCGGCTTCCCTGCAGGGGAGAGAGAGGACACGGTCAGCTTGCAGCATGTTCGGCCATCGCGCTGCTCCTTCCTCGGCCCGGGCGGCTGGGTGGCTGGCGGTGCTCAGAGCCTCTGCGGGAGGGCCGTTCGGACTCCTGGCCACGGGGCTGGCGATTCCCCGCACCCCGGAGGAACGGTGGCGGCCGGCGGCCCGCCCTCACCCCGTGATTCGGACCTGACGGAGCTCCTGCTCCTCCCCACCAAAGGGCACCTCTGTGAGCCCTTTGCAGTCGGGGGGGGGGGGCTGTGCTTCACGGGCGCTTGGCAGCCGGGAATGCCACAGAGGGCTCGGCGGGCTGGCACAGGCGGACTGCCCTGCACCAGAAGCTGGGGCGCTTGAGAGGCACCCGCAATGCCGGGGCGGCAGGGGCTCGAGGTGCCAGCCGGCCAGAGGGCGTGTGCAAGCACCGGTGCCGGGGGCGCAGTGCCTGGGGAGACGGGGCAGCGAGTGCCGCACTGGAGCAGAGCGGGGCAGGGCCGGCTGCGTGTGGCCCCACACCTTCAGAGTCCATGGCACCATTTCTGAACATACCCCACCAAACCCTCTGCATTATTTTACCGGGTGTTTCAATGCCTTCCCTTAGAGACTCAGGGTGCCTTACAGCCAGAGTGAAACATGCACAGAGCCCAAGCAAGCCAAGGCGGCAAGCATGCTTAGACGGGAGAAGGTCTTCCGGCCCCCAGTTTTGGTGCCCGGGGAGTCCTGGGGGTCGTCGAACTTCTTGTCTGCCTGGGCATGCATGGACGGTGCCCTCGAGCGACGGAATCCCGTTGAGAAGGCCAAGGCCTGATCGACTGCAGCGGGGGGCGGCCGAGTGCCTGGGGCAAAGGGGGCCCGACCCCAGTGTGGGTCCCAGGGGACTTCAGGGCAGGGCAGATCCCAAATCCCCTGTCCAGACTGCACCCCACCTACCGGGCCCACCTCACAGGGCTGCTGTGTGGATAAAATGGGAGCAGATGGGGGGCAGCGGAGGGGGAATGCCAACTTCACCCCCAGCTCTCGGGAGGACAAAGGCAGCGGCATCAAGGTCGCCGGCAAAACCTCTCGTTTCCAAATGGTGCTCCAGGGGGAAGGGCTGGAAAGCAAAGCGATCGAAAGCCCCCCCCCCCCAAGAAAAGCAAGCCTGGAATCGTCTTTTCAGTGAACGGACGTTTTAAAAGCTTTCCTCTTTTCCAAATGGTCAGATTCCCAATGACGACAAATGAAGCAGCCTCTCCCAACCTGCTCCCCCCCTGCACACACAAGTCCTGTGTGACTGCAACTCTGCGCATCACCGGATCGGGGCCGATCGAGGTGCCAAAGGATGCCAGATGGCGCAAGCCACGCACGTTTCCCTCCCCAAATGAGGCTGACGCCAACTCTGAATTGTACAGAATGAGGCGCTTTGTGTTCAGCACGTCCGCCGGTGTCCTGCGGGCATCGCAAGAACCCATTCTTCCCCGGGTGTTTTTTCGGGGGGGGGGGGGATTTTTGCTGTAATTCCAACGTTTACCATAGAGTGGTGCTGTGAACTGTACAAAGATGCCACGAAACGAGTTTTTTCTGTACAATGGGAACAACTCAGGGTGGCCGGCAGGAGACAGGTGGCCGCACGGCTCATCCTCCCTGACCGAAACTGTTCTCTAGACACGGGAAAGCATCCGCACCATGTGGCTGCAAAGCACGGCTGGAAAAGGATGTGGGGAATGCCGGAGCCAGAGAGATGCAGCCGCCCCGGGCTGCCCGCGCCCAGCGGGGAGAGGCCAGGCTCTGCAGCGGGGCAGGCGGCCTGGCGCACAGGCTGCATGTGCCGGGCAAGGGAACGGGGACAGAATCGTGTGCAAGGGTGGCCACATGAGGCCACCTGACTACAGGAAGGAGGCAGCGCACCCCCCCCCCCCACGGCCTGAGCTGCCGCCTCCTGCCCAGGGGCGGCCCGGAGGCGCCCGTGAGCCAAGCGGCCTCGTCCTGGTGCTGGCCCGTCAGCCGGAGATGGCGCTCCCTGGCCGAGGCCCAAGATGGAGGGCTAGAAGCGCAGGGCCTGCTCCGGCCCCGAGGGGCCCAGCCAAGCTCTCCTCGGCCTCCTCCCCACTTCCGCCCCACATGGCCCACCCTCACGGGAGTGGGGAGGCAACGCCCTCCACAGGTTTGCACAGGTGGCCCACGAGCCCCCCGCTCTGGCCTGCCTCCTCCCCACTAAGCACTCCGGACCCTCAGCCAATGCGTCTGCCTGCAGAACCCGGTGGGCTTTCGCAGCGGGACTCCCAGGCCGCCCCACGCAGGTTGCTTGGCAGGAGGGGGGCGGGGGAGGGAGGGCCGGCAAGGTCTCTGTCCTCCAGAGTCTCGCAGAAGAAACCCGAGACCGAGACCGCCGGGCTGCAAGCGCACCCCCATCACATTGCGCAAGTGGAAATGGGCGCTCCGGCCTCTTGCGTCCACCTGCTTTGCACCGAGGATCTGGCAGCGCAGGGCTGGGGGAAGCGGTCCGCTGCACTCGCTTGCCTTTCCCCGTCTCTCCCCCATCTGAGCGTCGAGGATTTCTACAATACACTTTTTGCTGAAAACGTGTGTGCATCTCTGTACGCGTTTCCCTCATGCACGCATATTTGTACGCAATTTTGCCTAAGGGACGTGCCCTTTGCCTTGGGCAATCCCGTTATGAACATTGTTTCAAGCACACACCAAAGAATGTGCGTTTCTGTACACATTTATCAGGGAATTATACTGCTGAATTCGGAGCCATGTGTGAGTCCCAGTCTGGATATACACTTGAGAGCGCAAGATTATGGAACGTGCTGGGACACGGGCCGGGCCCCCGCTCCCCTGCCCTCAAGTGCCGCGCAAGCCTCCCAGCGACCTGTGTTTACTGATGCATCTGGCAAAGCGGACTGTGGCCCAAGGAGGCCATTGCAGAAAAAACTGGGTGGTCTTTGAGGTGAAAGGCGGCTCTTCGTGGCTTCTTCTGGGACAGACTAGCGGGGCCACGTCCCTCGGGAAAAGGCACTCGTTTCCGCTGCGATCGCGCGAAGGCTTCCGCCTCTGCAGCAGGGTGAAGCGAGTGGGCCAGCGGTCGTCACCGGCCGCTCTCACCGCGTTCAAGAGGATTTTGCCGAATGTCAAGGCGGCACACGTGTGAGAGCAAGGAGAGGCTGGGCGGGCGGTCCAGCCCGTGTGCAAGCGCTGCGTGCAGCCCCTCCCCTCCACGTGCGCCCCCCTGTGGGCCCGAGTCCAGCGCCCCCCCCGCACTCCCAGCTGCAGAGGCACCCAGGAGGGACTCCGGGAGAGCCCGGCACCCCAGAAGTGCCTGGAGGCGGAGAAGCCGCAGGCCTGGACCCGACAGGCCAGAGGGCGGGAGAGCCGGGGCCGTGACAGGGATGGGGGCATTTCGATCTCAGAAGCAGGGCAATGGCACAGCTGGTGTCAACAGAGCCGCGGGAGCTGAACTTCACCCGATCGGGAGCGGATGCCTCCGAAGCCGGGAGAGCCAGGTGGGGCTTGGGTTACGCTGCCCGCCGAAGCACCAGGCTTCAGGTTTCTAAGCCTGGGAAAAGAGCAAGGGATGACCCCAGTGGGGGGGGGGGGTCACTGAACTCGTCCCACACGTCATGGCCCCAGTGGGAGGCGGCGTCCGCGGAGCCTGGCACAGCGGCGGGAAGGCCGGTGCTTCGAATCGGCAGGCCTCCCCACCACTCTGGAGATGCCCAGTGCCCCTCCGGCTGGGGGAGCCCCACGGAGACGAGGGTCCCACCGAGCATCGTGCCCGCCCCTGCCGCTGGAAACTTGGCTAAACAAACTTCAGGCGGAAGTGTAAGCGGCACTGGCATTGATGCATGACTTTTAAGCTAATTTATGTAAAATAAAGAGGGCTCATTTAGCACCTTTCCACCCTTAATATAACACCCATACATCAGAGGGAGGCCCAGCAGTCACCACGGCTTGGCAATTAGTCACCGGTGACGCCCGCTAATACGATTTAAAGCGACAGCAGCTGGGAAACGGACCTCCGGGTGCCGCCCAACGCCGGCACCACAGGAGGCGCGGAGAAGGCCGTGGCCTCCGCAACCTGCTGGCTCTGCCCCTCAGAAAGGCCCCCGGCAGCGCCGGCCACTGCGGGAGCCTTCGTTCGGGAGAGGCTGCTCGCCTCACGGCCACGGCCACGTGTGCGCACCCTTGCATGTGCATGACCCCGGCTCCCCCAGCATGTGGCGATACGACGAGCCCCACCAGTCAGGATCTCACCCCAGAACCCGGTTGCTGCCCCATTCACCGTTTCTCTCCGATGGGCAGCAGGGAAGCCAGTGACCCCAGAAGCGAGGATGTCGGGGTGCGGGTGGGGAGGCCTGCCAGTCCCCCCCACCCCGCTCCAGGCAGACTATTCTCCTGGCTCCGCTAATGGGATCCCCCCTTCCGTGCAGTCCAGCTCACCAGCTGGGCTGTGGGGAAAATGCTTTGCGGGCGGCAGCGGAGGGCCACAGGTCGCGCACCCCTCACCTGCAGTGAAGAGGGGGAAACAAGAGCAAGCAGTGGAGACGGAGCGCAGCTCGACTCAACCCAGTCCGCTGCAACCACTGGCCGGGAAGAGCTAGGCGCAGAAACAGAGGGGATGACGGTGAGTTTACTTCAGCTGCCGAGTCTCCTGCCCCGCAAGAACAGACTCAGTGTAATTCATTGTGCTTCGGCTTCTACTGGAGAAGGAAAAGGAACTGAGCAAACCGCCCCCCCTCCCCATCAGCAATTCCTCCACCTCCCGCTCTTTCCGCCAGTCTCGACACACTGCTTTCAAGCATCGCTCCGCAACTGTGAGGGCTACTCGGAGGGCAGCGTTCCGGTTCAGTCCGGCCCCGGCTGCGAGGCCTCCTCGGACACTGGAGCCCTGTCTGTCTTTGGGAAAGGAGAGACGACAGCCTCTGGGACCGGGAGGGCTGCACTGGCTGAGTGGCACACCTACATCGTGCGCTTCCCCTCTTGCCAGGAGCCACCCGCAGCTCCCACATTCCTTCTCCTTCCATTTTGTCATCACAACCTCCTGGGCTGGGCTGAGAGGGAGGGTCTGGCTCGGCACTCCCCATGAGCTGCGTGGCCGAGTGCAGACTTGAACCCGGGTCTCCCAAGCGCCGAACCGCTGCACCAGATGTGTAATGACAGCCAGCGGGGGCCTAAAGCAGCCCAAGTCCCCCAAAAAGGGAGGGGACCCCAATGTCCCCCTGCCTCGCTCTCGTCCACTGCCCCCATCCATCTGCCCATGGGCAGGGGCCTCGCTCCACCGCCCCGGGAGCAGGAGGAGGGCGCCAAGAAGCGCAGGCTGGGCAGGGTGCCTGCTGGGAAGACGCAGAAGGCTGTGTGCCTGCCTTTGGGCACCTCAGCGAGGCCTCTTGGGGTCGTGGGGGGTGCGTGGCAGATTGGGGGCACCCGCTGGCTGCGGTGCATCCCAGCTCTCTGACAATGCTGGCCGGAGGCGAGGCAAGGGAGCAGACCCCATGGACACCCAAAGGCAGCGGGTCCGGCCCAAGGGGCAGGCGGTCCTGATGGCGGGTCCCCGGCCCTTTGGAAAATGGGAAGCGGGCCACGGGCCATCCTGCAAGCAGCTGCCCCCACTTGTGGGATGGGCTCCCCGGGGAAATTCGCCTGCTGTCGCTCTCCTTCTGGCACAGGTGAAAACATTTCTGTTTTCTAGGCATTTCGACAATAAATTCTAACACCAAAATTTTAACCACTAATTGTAATGTCTGCAACAGCGCGTCATTTTATCGTTGCCTCCTTGGTGGATTAACTGGATTTACCACGACGACCTATGTATTGTTGTTTCAGGACAGATGATGACTTTTATCAGCTTTAGTGTTTTGACAGTTGTGTAATTTCAAGTGTTGTAAGCTGCCCAGAGACTCCGTCTGAGCAGGGGGCAGCGTACAAATGCCAAGAATAAGCAAGGAAAGGGTGGGCGGCGCCCCCCCTTGGAGGATGCCTTGCCGAAGCCCCCCCAGAGCCGAGCCCGGCCCTTCCCCCTCGGTTTGCGGAGCGCCGGGAGAAGCGCAGCTCGGCGGAGCCCCTTCCACCCGTGGGAGGAAGGCAGGCTGGAGGCCGCCGGGGTGAGCGATCCGGGAAGCTCCGGCTCCGAACTCTCCCCGTTGTGCCCAGTCGAAGGTCGGGCAGGCGGGCGGGCATGGCCGGGCCCCTGCGGAGGGCCTGCGAGGCGAGCCCTCCTCTGCCCTCCGCTCCGGGCCTGCCAAGCAAGGCTGGGCCACCGAGGAGGAGGAGGAGGAGCAGTGGTGCGAAGGGGCAGAGCCGCCAGAGGAGGGGCCCATCCAGAGGGCCGTCGAAGCCCGCGGCCCTGATCACGCACCAGAAGCACAAGAATAAATATGCAACATGCATGCTGCCCAGTGCTCCTTGCAGGGGGGGAAGGGACCTTAAATAAATAAAAGGAAAGATTTACGGCTGCAAGACAAGCCTGGCGATATTTTCTGAGCTATAATATTGGCAGCTTTTAGTTTATGCACGGAATAAAATAAGACAAGTTGGGGGGCCGGGGGGGGTGCCAGGCTGGCTCGCTCGCTGGTCGTTCACGCCGGCTCCTTGCGCGGGCGGGCGGATCACGCGGGGCTCTTTAATCACCTTGGAGGGATTCCCGCTTCCGCTGAAGGGCAGCACTCGCCATAAATCCCGGGCACGTGCCACTTTTATTTATTTATTTATTTATTTACGAGCCGCGATGAAATTCTTACGGGCACATTGTAAAATTGTCCGTCACTTTCCCCAAGAGGCTCCGATGGGACATTAAACAGCTAAAAACTCTCATTTTGTTCGGGCTGATCTTAATTATGAACTGCATGCAGAAAGCAGAGGGGAGCCTCTTGAAATGCGCTGCATGGAAACAAGAAGGCGGGGGACGTGCTCCACGACGGGCCGGAGCATTGCGCCTGGAGCGGAGGAGACTTCTGGACAGCGCTCCCAGCCAAGGGGCGCCGCCGGCAGCCCTTCCGGTTCTGTCAGGTAAGAAGAGAGGTGGAAGGCGTGGTGGAGAGGCACACACGGCCATCCATCTAGGTCCTAGGGCCGTGAGGACAACCAGCCCGCCCTCTTCAGCTCCCCCGAATGCAGGTGTGGGCCTGCACAACTGAAGCTTCTGCCGGGAGGCTTTTTCAGCGCCGCTTCTGCCCACTCCGAGTCCTGACTCCTTTCCCACCAGCGCCCCAAGGGCCGGGACGCAGCAAGCCTCCACCAAACGTTCAAGGTGCCTGGGAAGAATCCAGAGAGGGGGACAGGGAAGACAATGACAACGCCGTACTTTCACGCGAGATCCTAAAAAGAGCGGCACATCCGTCCCCAGCTGGGTCGCCTTCCAGGTGTTGGCTGGGCATGGTGGGAGTTAATAGTCTGACACAACTGGGACACCCAGCTTTTGTCCCACAGACTCTCCTAGAACCATTCATCTGAGAACCAGTGTGGCACCGCAGTTAAGAGTGTGGGGACAGGACTCAGGAGACCGGGGTTCGAATCCCCGCTCAGCCATGGCGCCAGCTGGGGTGACTTTGGGCCACCCTACTTCACAGGGTTGTTACTGCAAGGAGAAGACTGAAAGGAGGAGGAGAATGAGATAAACTGCTCTGAGTTCTTCGTAAGAAAAACGTGGAACAGAAATCTTATAAATAAAAATCTGAAAGGCCAAATTTGGGCACGCAGAAGTTCTCACGGACCTCATTCCTTTGCTGGCCAGGTTAAGACCTGGAGACCTCTTCACCTAGAGAGTCCTGGTGGACTACTGGCATGCAGAATATAAACCTGATAATAAATTTTAAAAAATAAAACAAGGTAAAGAGGGGAACAGAAAGCCAGGATGTCTTATACCAGTGCCTGTGCTGAAGGAGAACCCTTTCAACTTTCCAGAAGAGGGGCCAGGTGAACACTGGGGAACCAGTCCATGATGGCTGCTGCTGGGGAAGGGACACGGCCCTCCGGCTTTGGCCTGCAGGCCCAGGGCTAAACATGCCTGCCCTCCAGGCAAGCCACCGCTTCAAGACTCATGGGCACACTGCAAGGCCCCTGCGTGTGAAGGGATGCTGGCCCGGGCCAGCCTGGTGCTGCTGCTCCTGGTGGGCAGAGAGCAGCCCACGGCTGGGGTGGCAGGAAGCTGCACTGCTCCACTCCGCTCCGGAAGTGCGGCAGCCGGTGAGCCTGTCCGAGGCACTGCGGCCTCCTCCCCCGCCACCACTTGTGGGGAAGAGAAAGTGCCGGAGCTGCCTCGCTGGGGTGCTGCATTTCCCGACGGAAAAAGGGCAGTGCGCAGAGAATGGAAAAGCTGAGCCGTGCCGCAGCAGAAGCGTGCCAGGAGCAAAGCCCGAAGCGCGTTCACAGTACTGGACGTCCTCACTGATGGGTCTCGGCGCAGAGTGCAGCTCGGAGAGACGTGGCCGGCATCTAATGAGCCGCCCTGGCTAATTACAGGGACGCTGTCGTGGCAAAGTTGAATTTCTGTTTGTTGTTCTGCCCTGCAAACCGCTTTTGAAACTGTCCCCGATGCTGTGAAATCCCCACCACACGCTGCTGCTTGGGAAGAACAAGTCAAAAGCCCACCTGTCCGTTTACAGTCGCTATCTGCCGCTTCGCGTCGCGTACGAAAAGGTTATGGGAGCGCAGACACGCCTGCCTAGCATGCGCCAGCCAGCGAAGCGCCGGTAGAAGACCAAACTAGCAGAACCGAAGGTAAACGCTAATAATCAAACACGAAAGAAAAACCAAGCACAAATGCAGGACAAGCTCCCAAAGGTTTAGCGGCACATCCAGTTGCCACATGTTTCCACAGAGGCGAACGTGGCCGGCATTCCACTCTTAGAGAAGGCAGGGAAAAAGCGCAGCCTTCGCCTGTGGAGAAGCTTGTGGAGCCAGTTTCAAATTTCTCTGCATCCTGGTAAGGGCCCCAGTTTTGCAGCATCACTGGAAAAGGGACGAGGAAGGGTTCTTCAAAGGGGATACCAAAATTCTGCATTTTCTGACAGTGCGATGCATTGAATGACTAAGGGAAAAGTCTGCTATGGTGCCCGGAATGGTTTCTGCAACAGGCATGAAGCCCCTTGAATCCATGCAGGAATTTCTCTAGGCTGCATATTTGGGCTCGCCACAGCCTTGTCAGCATCCTTCGATGTGTTAAAGGTGGGGAACTGAGGCCCAAACAGTACCTTGCTCCAGCCCTGCTTTATGTATGTGAGCTCAAAGGCACAGTCTTCAGGGTTTCGCATTACACGGGACTTGAACCCAGTGAGACTCAATTCTTTCCCTTCACATACCTGGATGCGTGCTAGGAAAATCCCCCAACTCCGGTGAGGGGGCCCAGCCAGTATGAATGATTTCAGAATCAATAGAGGATATGCAAAAGAGTAGTAATCTGAATGAGAAATCATTTTGAAATGCAACACAATCTATTAGAGACAAGGACAGCAAATGAAAGTGATCCCAGAAAGCAGGCGCAGGGAGCCGGATGAGTAAACAGGTTCCGAGGGCTGCTATCATTTGTCAAACAGTTTCGCAGGCGGGGGATTCATTTCCAGGCGGCCCAATAAATAGTGTGCTTTGGGCTCCGCAGGCGAAAAGAATTTGCTCTCTGGCCAGTCGGTCCCCTTTTGCCCGACCCCAGTCAAGGGCAGCGGTCCGGCTGAAGCAGCAGCAAGCAGAGGCTGAACCCCGCACCCCCTTTCTGAAAGTGCCGGGCACGAGATCGTTCAAATTGTGTGATCAATCTTGGTGGCACACGGAGCAGATCCTCACTTGTTTCCACCACCCCCTGTATTTCGGGAGCGGGTGCCATCCATCATCTGGGAACCAGGTATATAATTCCTAGTTAGTGAAAGCTCCACTAAGAAGCCCCTTTTTCATTATGATGATTGAACAGCTCCAAGCAAGAAGAGTGCGCGGCTGGGAAGGCGAGCAGGCCGGCGTGGCGGAAACTTGAGCTGCCTCTGCTGAGCTTGTCACGCTCGCGAGAGAATTAGTGCTTCCAACGCACGCTCTTCCTTTAGATGAGAACCAGCACACATTTCCCCCCACGCTCAGGAGGCAGGTAGACAAACGGATCCTGCCGCTTCCGAGAGAAAGCGCTATCACAACCCAAAGGCTGGTGCGGGGCTGCGACGCTTGGCCGGACGGCTGGCCTGTAGCGTTCAGTAAACAGATCTCTTTGGACACGTCCGAGTGCCGCTTCCTTCGAGTCCAAGGAGGACGCCAAACAAAGCCGATTTCAGAGTGACAGGACAACAGCTCAGGGGCATGGGAAAATGGAAAGAAACGCGGCTCGGATGCAAACCCCACAGCAGAAAGCAGAGTCAAGCCCCGGCCTGCCCCCTGCATTTGCTTGGCAATATAAGGAGAGCCCTCCGTTTTTGGAGCTTGAGTTGTTTTCACTGGCATTTTATTAATCGACAGCTGTTCATATCCATTGCTCAATGCAGAATTTCAGAATTCAGAAACCAGTTTCCCATCACCCCTCCTGGCGCCAAAAAGAAAGAAAGAAAGAAAAAAAGTGCTTTCTTAAAGTGCCCGCACTGCTGACCGAGAAAAGGCCCGTCAGTTGTGCCGCTTGTAAAAATATCGTGTAGCGCTGAGCGAGCCCGTTTTTGCAACGGACCCTGGAACGGGCAACGTCCTCCTCTCGTTTACTGCATTCGTTGATAGCAATGCACTCCTAAAGAGTTCATTGCTTCACATTCTTGCACCACATTTGAGCAACATGCTAAGCGAGCTGGGCCCGGCCCGGCCCGGCCCGGCCCGGGGGTGCTGCCTCTGTGGCTCCTGCCCTCCAGGCTTTCAGGGTCCAGCCGCCAGGAACGCTGCCTCTCTTCTCCCCGTGGCTCAGGCCTGAGGCATCCGCCCGTTCAGTCGTCCGGGCATCCTAGGTCGGTCCCCTGTGGCTTCCAGGAGATGGAAGCTCACCTGCCTGCCCTCTCTCAGCAGGTACCTCCCAACCTGCCTGCCTAGCCTATAGCCCGAGAATCTGAGAGCGTGGCTAAGAGACGGCGCCTCGGTGCCAGGGCCCCGATCCCAGTGGCACCTCTGCCATGAACATGGGAGGTGGGCTTCAGCGAGGCATCCTCGCCCTCCCCGCGTCTGCACTGTGGGACTCGGTCTCTGAGCTGCCTTACAGGGCTGGAATGATCCTGCTTGTGAAACAGGATCATTGGCGGACGTGCTTGGCATGGGGATGGCCCGGCATCTCTGCACTGGGACTGTACCAGCACAGCCACCAGTTGGCCGCTAGGGAAGGGATGGGCCTGTGACCCCCACTCCCTCTCCCCCCTGCTCTGGAAAGCTGACCTTCTGGGCGTGCTCCACGAAGAACTCCCCTGCCGCCGCCACCCCCCCCCCCCAATGGGGCGAGCAGCTCTGGCCAGCTGGGTAAGGTCTTTAAAACAGCAGGACAGGCGTCCTAAACGGTATTTCCCATGCTCATAGCCCGCCTTTTTCCTGCAAGGAAGACGAGGTAGGTGATATAGTCCTCCTCTTCGTTTTGTCTTCACAGCAACCCTGTGAGGAAGCTTGGGCTGAGAGTCTAGGACTGGCCCAAAGTTACCCAGAGAGCTTCATGACCAGGTGAGGACCAGAACCTGGACCTGTGAGTGCCAGCGCAGCACTCAAACCCTGGCCCACAACTGCTCTTTCACTTAGCACCCAACAGGAAGGGTGTCCTCCCCCCCCCCCCGCCGCTTTGTTTTGCTGGTTTAAAAAGGCACCGTATGGCCAAGTCCAGCAGAGCTGCCTTCCTGCACTGAAGGAAAACTCTGAGAGGCCAAGCCCATTCCATCTGCAAGTTCAGTGCAGGGGATTTCACCTGGGGAAGCGCACAGACCCTAAACAGCATCCTCGTGAGTATCGTGATTTCTGGGTTGGGGGAGCGTGCATGCCCAACCGGCACCCGGAGCCAAGGTAGACATGGCAGTAAATGCATCTTCATAGTGGACAGGCATGTTCATTCTCAGCAATCACGGGGGAGAGAGAGAGAGAGAGAGAGAGAGAGAGAGAGAGAGAGAGAGAGAGAGAGAGAGAGAGAGAGAGAGAGAGAGAGAGAGAGAGACGGAGACGGAGACGGAGAGAGAGAGAGAGACGGAGAGGGAGAGAGAACCAAAGGGATGCCATGGGCGTGGTGGGGAATGCAACCCTTTCTTCAGGAACATCTGGCCTCTTCTGGGGAGCCCCAGTGATGGACTATGCCAAGAACACCTCTGGGGCTGCAGCCGTGCTGGCCGGCCGCTGGCCAAGGGCTTTGGCTACCACCCCTCTTCCTTCCCTCTCAAGCTGCCGTGTTCCCCAACCGGCTCCAGGAGCGCTCAGGAAGAGGCGCTGGAATGCTGGCAAGGGGCTGGACGACCCTTCTTGCAGCGATCCAGTTGGTCCTTCGGGCACTGAATGCTGGCCCAGCCCGATGGACTCGGCCTCCGTTCCTAGCCTCTCCGTGGACCCAGGGGGACCCTTTGGCTAGTGGACTGCATGCACCAGAACATGGACAGTTCCCTCGGGGCAAATCCTGCTGATGGAGCAAAGGTCAGGCGACCCTGGATTGAGTCGTGGCTCGGTCCAAAGGCCGAGAGGAAGCCCTGAATGCATCCCGGCTGGAGCCTCCGGATGTCCCATTGTTCGGTGCGTGGCTCTTGTCCCGGTGGCGGCGGCGCAGACGGCAGAGGGTAATCCGGCAGGCGGAATGATGGAATCCGACAAATATTTAGTTGGCTGTTTGGGCGGGGTGTGTGCGAGCGCGCAAATCTCCCATGACGCGGGCAGCATGCTTCACGGCCCCTCAATTCCACTTGTCAACTCGTTCACAAACACAATGGTTCCGTTTCGCGACTCACTGAGCATAAAACCTGGCAGATGGGCGCCCTGCTAGCTGACAGAGTGCAGCCGAACATGAAGCACACTGGGGTTATCTGTTACAGCCAGGAGCAGGAAGGGGTGGCCGGCCCAGGAGAGCTGCCAAGGAGGGCCAGCCCGGCTCCCTTGTCCCCGCTGCTCTGAGTTCCTGCGCAACACGTGGCGAGGACGAGGCGCCCGGAACAGAAATACAGGCAGACTGCGAGGGCTCCTGGCCCCCAGTCAGCCCCTTTCTCCTACGTCCTCCATCATGTGGAGGGGCTTCCTTGCAGTCACCCTCATTCTTCACTTTCAGGGCAACGCAAGTTGGCATCATGAAACCCACAGCGCTTGCTTAAGGGCAAAGGGCAAGGCGCTCGCTCTCACGCACAGGCTGCCCGGGCTTATTTTCCTCACTGCTGCGTGAACTCGCCCGGCCCTCCTTCTCTAGCCTTGGCCCACAGGATTCCCCGCCCTCGGCCAGACAAGTCAGGATCTGGGCTGCTCTGGGTCACCATCTGGTGGCCAGAACCAGAACACCCACTTCAGTGTTTGCAAATCGGCCCCAGGCCCCGCTGGAAAGCTCAGCCCCCTGATGCATGCCAGCTGGGGGCCCTGGGGGAAGAGCTGTACGAGGGCGAGCTCTTCTCTCCAGAGCTTGCCATAGCAATGCAGGCCTCCCTGTTTGCTGTAGTGCCTGCATCTTGCCGGACCCAGATCCTGCCCTGCTGTATGCATCCTGCCTCACTGCCTCACCTCAGCAGTACAGGCCTTCCTGCTAGCTGTGGTTCGGCTTGTGCGCCCTGCCTGACCCTTACCATGTCCTGCCTCCCCGTATTGCCTTGCCAACTGCGGTGTGCCCCAGCTCCTGCACCTTCCCTGTCCTGCCTTGCCCTGTTGTCTGAGCAATGCAGGTTTTCCTACCAGCTGAGGGTCAGCTCCTGCATCTTGCCTGATGCTTGCCATGTATCCTGCTCGTCGTGGCTTGCCTTACTACATTGTTGTGCCCTGCCCTGCCTTGCTTCACCCCACCTCACTGCCTTGCTACCTCACCTTGCCTGCCATGCCTTTGCTGCTCCTGAGCCCTGTATTTGCCCTTCTGTTCGTTTTGATCCCTGGCTGGTTCATGACTGCATCCTTGTCTTGCCCTGATACATGCTCCTGCCTCCTGGCTTCAGCCTGTTCACGGACTCTGACCCTGCCGTTGATTTCACTGTAAGACTTGAAACTGTGCCTGGACTCTGCCATGCCTTGAGTTCTGCTGTCCTGGTCCTGCTGCCTCTGCCTGGACTCCTGCTGCCTACATCCCAGACCCTGGAAAGTAGCCTTGGGAACCAGGAGCTGCAGGGACGGAACAGGCTTTCCAGAACCAGCCCTGATACTTTGCTGGGCTCCACTGGCTGGATCGCAGCTCCCGGCGCCCGCTGTCTGCTGTGCTGCCACAGGCATTGGAGACCCTGCCTTGTGACGACCAGCCGGGATCAGTCGACTTGAGGTTCCCATCCGCTAAACAGAAGCAACAGTGTTCCTCGGCACACAAAGAAGTGATATCGCAACAATAATTAATAACTGGTTGCATGGCCAGAAGTGTGGCTTCTAGATTGAGAGAGGTATTCCTGCCACTCTATACGACTGGTGCACTCACAGCTCGAGTATTGTGTTGAGTTCTGGGCCCCTCATTACAGGAAGAATACAGCCAGGTTGGAGTCAGTGCAGCGTAGGGCCACAAGGCTGGTGGCCGGTTTGCAGGGGATGATGGGGGATGAGGCGAGGCTGAGGGAACTGGGCCTCTCCAGCCTGGAGAAGAGGAGACTCGGGGGGATCTGTTGGTGACACACAGGTATGTGAGGGGGTGCCACATGGAGGTGGGGAGAGACCCGTTCTTCCCTGCAGAGGAGGGCAGGATGCGCTCCAGTGGAGCAAAGCTCAGGGAACCCAGGTTCCATTTGGATGGCAGGCAGCACTTCCTGACAGTCAGGACCCCGAGGGTGTGGAATGGGCTTCCACGGGAGGTGGTTGAGGCCCCACGGTGAGGGTGTTCAAGGACAGGCTGGACATGCACATGGTAGGTGTGTCATGAGCAGAGCAGGCTGGAGCCAGGGGTCAGACTAGATGGCCCAGGAGACTGTTCTGACTCTCTCTCTTCCTAGGTTTCTATGTAACTGTAGCTCTGGAGAAAATTCCCCACTGAGCAACACCGGCTTCCATCCCTCCCCTCTCGGTGTTCCCGTGCCCATGCTCAGCAGCTGATCTCCGGTGCTGGTCCTGCAACCAAGCCTTCTAGCTACAGTGGAACACACAGACGTGGCCATGGGGTCAAGCTGGGGCTGCTGCACCGCGACGGCCTCCTGCCAGATGCATCCTTCTCCCATAATGCGATTCCCAGCAAATGCTTCTCCGCAGGATGTTCCAGTGCTTGCGAGGCTCCTGGAGTCCTAAATTTAGTGCTCGGGTGGTCAAGTCAAGAGGCACTTCTCAAGTCAACTTTGCACCTCTTAGATGAGTCTGGCACTTCCATCAGACCTGCTGACAGGGGGCAGGAAAGGGGCCGCTCTTTGTGAGCTCCGGGGAGAGGCAAGATCTGATCCCACTTAGTTCCAGCAACTGTGAGGCCCAGTAAGGAGCAGGCAGGGCTGGGTGCGTGGGAGGTCGCCTGCCAGATACAACCGCAGGGAAAGATAGATTTCTAGATGTCTCAAGCAAAGGGCTACTGCCTTTCTCCGCACATATGTGCATAAAGACTCTGCATTAAAAAAGGAAAGAGCTTTCAAAGACTGAGCCACGATTAATCCACAGGAAGTGAGGATCACAAGCCTGCCAAAGAGCAGCTTGGCAGATCTGAAAGTTGTCCGCAAATCAATAAGGGGAGTTCAGATTGGAAAAACTGCAGCCACAATTAGAGGCACACAAATGAAGAGATCAGCAAGGACATCCGCGAAGACCTTCCTGGGGGACAGGAAGCTGCGGGCTGGATTCTGAACAAGGGCTCGCTCGGGAGCAGCTACACGGGGGAGGCTCTCACCCCTTGGCTGCAGGGCCAAGAGGTGAATGACGCGCTCACCAGCAGCCTGGCCCCAAGTTCGAAGATGCACCAAACCTCCGGAAGCTCTGCCCCATGTCCTTCCACTGCCCGAGGTGAGAGAGACAGGCCTGCCTGGCCGTCCAGCGCGTGGCCAGTGCTGGCGTTTTAGGAGAGCCTTGGTGACACTGCAGCTCCCTGCTCGGGGCTGCGTCTGAACGCTTCCGGCTGGGTCGATCCTTCCAGCTTTGACTGAGTTTGCATTTTGTTTTCATTTTAAATGAACGGTTTGTCGTATTTGTCGCACACGCACTGATAGCAGAACTGGCACGAAGGCGAGGGATGTGTCTCTTTACAAAAATGCATGCAAACAACCCACGACGGGTCTGGGGTGTCTCAAGGGGCAATTTTTCAACCCTTTGCCAAAAAAAGGACACGTGAGGCTTCCCAGCAGAGGATTTGGACTCTTCAGAATCTCAGCTTTCGCTTCCCTTCCAAGGCACTTTGCAGGACGTCAAGTTCCTGGACGTAACCTGAACAGCGTTTGCAAGCCACGTCCGCAAAACACACGCTTGTTCTGGGGTGTTATTTTCATGGCTTCTTGCCCGTCTTTCTCCATACACCACAATCTCGTCTCCTGACATCAACCTGCTCCTTCCCAAACGAGCGTGCAAACACAAGGGCGCAAGCAGCGTGCAAAGTGAGGAGAGCCACATGCCACCCCCAAACTGTGGGTTCCCTTCAGAGTGCAGGACTGTTGCTTTCTGGCAGCGGGACTTCCGGCCAGTGGGAGGGATACGTGCTGCTCTAGGATGGGGCACGTGCTTTCTGTGCCTTGATAGGCCCTGTCTTAGGAAAGCAATTATATTAAAGGTTTGTTAACTCAATTATGAAAGTAGTTTGTGATGCTTTTTAATTAACTTGTTCTGCATGCTTGATGGAACATGGATTTGCCAGCATATGCCAGATGAGACGCTCAGCAAGGGGACTGAGCCATGGTGTGAAATTGGGATGTCGAGGGAGCCGGGCAGTGGGGCGTGTGCGTGTGCGCGGGGAGGAGAGCGAGAGCAAATGCACAGCAGAGCCCTCTCCCTGCCTCTCCGTAATGAATCAGCACTCGGCACTGTGCGTCAGGGAAAACGGGGAGGGAAGGGAACACCTGAGGCTTGTCAGGACGAGACTTGCCCTCTAGGGGACTTCCTGCAGCTGGCATACTTGTCTAAAAGAGGCAGGATATAAATCTATGAAATAATAGAAACTACCTTCTGAGGCGCTCCCCAAGCAGCTGCGTGCGGGGGCTTGGCAGCAGGAAGAAATCGATACAGCAGCCGCTGCCACTAGCAGGCGAAGGAAGAGACAAGAGGGAAGCGACGGGAGCTCGGCCCGGTGGCTCTCGGGGCGGGGATGGGGACGGGGCGGGTCCTGAATGCTTCCGCGATCTCGAGCGGCCGTCCCGATTCTCCTGCTACTGACAAGCACCTCCTCTCCCGGTCCTCCAGGTCCCGCAGGGTGCCCCCTCAACTCTGCACACCGGCTGCCCGTCCACGTGCAGGGCAAGCCCTTCGCATCGCGCTCCAAGTTGCTCAGGCTCTGCATCCCCGCCTCGCATCCTGCAGCCCCTTTGCCTGCTGCCCCCGAAGCCCCTGCCACCAGCTGATGGATTCGCCCTCTGGCTGGGCCCTTGGCGAGGGTGGATTAGCGACTGCCATGCCACCTCGCTCTGGTCAGGGATGGGGGACAGGAAGGGGCTCCCCATCCAGGGGTTTAGCCCCGGAGAGCCCTGCAAAAGGGGGGCTGTTGGACAGACCAGGGCCCACCCAGCCCACGTTCCGTCCACACGGCCGCAAGCCAGCTGCCCGTGCGCTCCAGCAACCGGTGCACCTCCCTGGCTCTGGAGGTGGCGCACAGCCATCGCGGCTGCAGCCACGCACAGCCGCCTCCTCCAGGAAGCGGCACAATCCCCTTCCAAGGTGGTCCAAATCAGCCACCATCTCTACATCTTGGGGAAGCGACTGCCACAGTCTGTTTCGAATCCCCCACCAGTTTGCCTCGTGGGAGGAGCCCTTCGGTTCTGGTCTCATGGGAGAGGGAGAAAACGTCTCCGTATCCACTTGCTTCTAAACACACATAATTTTGAGCACTTCTATTACGCCTTGCCTGACTTTCCGTTTTTCTTAGTGCAACCATCCTGGGTGCCCGTTTAGGGAGTCGCTCCATTTTCTGTCCCGCTCCCTATTCTGCAATATCCTCTTTGAGGCACAGCGACCAGAACTGCGCACGGCATTCAGAGAGCAGCCACGCCAGAGATCTGTCCGCGGGCACAAAGGTCCTGGCAGTTTCGATCTCCTTCCCTTTCCTAATTGCACCCAACGTGGCACTGGCCTTTGCCGCAGCGGCAGTGCGCTGGGGCGGTGCTCCCACTGGGTGTGTGCATGCCGGCCCGAGGCCTCCTTCCTGGCCAAGCGCTTGCCGCGGCGATGCCCCCTCGGCCCAGTTGGAGCTCCTGTGGGAGCCCCTCCCCTCGCCTCTGGCTGAACCGCCCCGAGCAGCGTGGGCCCGTCAGCACGCCGGGCCACTCCGCTGCTCACTCCCAATTCCAGATCGCTTGTGGACGGGTTGAAAGGTGCGGGACTGTGCAACAGCCCACGGCAAAGAGCAACTGAGACGCCCGAACACTGTCCTGGGAGCACACCTTGCGCTCACGGCATGCGCAAGGTTTTGCAAGTCAAGGCCGGGAAACTAGGATGACTCAGACAACGGCCTGTACTTCCCTGGGATACCCAGAGCCGCATCCCTTTCCTGCCGCTGGCACCACGGGGCTGAAGCTGGGCATCCGGATTTAGCCACTCAGATGTGTGGCATCCATTTCTGAACTTGCCAAGTTTCTAGCGTTGCCTGTGAATGAAACAGGGGCACATGGGCAGCAAGTGTTGAAGGCTCGACCTCCAATTTGGGGCAGAGCTTGCGAAAGCTCCATGGCGGAGGCCAAAGGCGAAGGGGTCAGAAGCAAATGCCAACACCGCCAGCCTATTTAACGCTCTCGGAGGCCGGCATTGGCCTTTGGGAACGGGGGGGGGGGGGGAAACACTGCACAAAAGCCAGGAAACCGCCCCAGGAGCAGCAGCTGGGGGAAGGGTGTGACCGTCCGGCGAGCCCTGGCCTGAGCTTCTGCGTCCCTGGGCCTCTCCTTGGTCCCCC
The DNA here is from genome assembly GCA_023646645.1 of Varanus salvator macromaculatus. Classification (NCBI taxonomy): domain Eukaryota; kingdom Metazoa; phylum Chordata; class Lepidosauria; order Squamata; family Varanidae; genus Varanus; species Varanus salvator. The sequence goes on along the minus strand of JAIXND010000777.1, from coordinate 39,812,260 downwards.
AGGTCCCGTCTCCGTGCCCCGTTCCTTCCTCCTCACTGTGCCCCTTCCACCTCAGAGCCCAAGTGCGGTTCCCAGGGAAGGGGCTCGGCCGATCTCCCGCAGGAGCCCACGCCACTCAGCACACGGCCTCGGCCCCTCGGGCCCCTACCTCCGCTCGGCCTAGAAAGGCCCCCTAATTTCTCGCACCCGGTTGCTGCTCCCCGCCGTGCTCCTCGCGCGCGGCTTCCGCTGGGGCAGGAGAGGCAGCCTCGTGCTGCCGGAGGGGCGGCCTGATCCGGGCTGGCTGACCTCCCTGCCGGCTCGCAGGCGGACTGGTGGGGGATGCATCCAGGGTGAGGCCTGTGGGCACGACCCGGGAAGGGGCGTGCTCGGAAAGTTATTCCCGCAGAATCGGAAGCGGTAAACAAAAACTGGGGCCCTGTACCTCCATGAATTTTCCAAAGCGAAAGTGTTTTGAGCGTGCTCAGCGGAGCCGTTAAAAAAGACTGGCGCGAGCATCTTCCATTAACGTTACGACCGTGAAATATGACAATAAAATGATAGCCGTATGGTCGCAAATTTGCAGCCTGCCGAGTTGCTGGGGTTTATCCTCACTCAAACGTGCAGAGAGCTGTAAAATGTTTACAGAAAGGGTCGTTTGCCACCATAAAATCCTCTTTTCTCTCCTAAACAAGGCTGAGTGGAGTCATTTACAAACCCCAGAATGTTCATCGGGGGAGAGGGGAACATCTGTTCTCTCCAGGAGCCCGCAGTGATCTTCTCGAACAAATTAACTAAAATGGGTGCTTTCTAATTAAATTAGCACTCGATTGGAAGGGCCTGCGTTGGTGCACTCGGCTACAATTAGCACGGGGAGGAACGTTCGCTCTGGCACAAGCGATTTAACTGGAAGGTGAAATATGGAAAGGCCATTCATTACCTGTGGGCGATTACCGAAGCAACGGGTGGCCTCAGTCCTGGCACCTGTCATGGCCGAGGGAGCCCACAGCAGAAGAGGCTCAGGCCCTCGTGCGCAGGGGGCAGGGAGCATATGGGGTGCCGGGGAGCTTCGCGTGGCAGGAGACGTGGCAAGCCCGGAGCCGATGGCACAGGATGCCCCGGGGGGCATGGAGGCCACGCAGCGGAAGAGCTATCCAGAGGCCTGGGCTGATGCTCTGCACCAGTGTGCCTCGACTGGGTGCCCTCCAGATGTGTGGGGCTACAGCCCCAGGCCAGCTGAGGGGCAGGGGCTGCGGTTTAGCACATCTGGCAGATACCTGGCGGGGGAAGGCTAAGGCACAGGTGGCATGCAGGGTACTGCCTTCATGGCCAGACTCCGCGCTCCTGAGCGCATTCAGCCGGCCGCGCATGGCCACAGAGCGCTGAGTCCTCGCTCTAAAGCTGCATGTGCAGCTTCTTCCGGTGGCAAGAGAATCCAGCTCCTGATGCCAGATTTTGCAGCCAACGTTAACGGCCCAAATTTAACCAATGTGCCAGCATGCTGGCTTCTGCCTCTAAGCTCAAACTCCCCATGAGCAGGTGAATTTCAGCAGGTGCTGTGGCGACATCTGTTTGCCTGCGTGACCTTATGGACTGGAAACTTACTTTTTTGCTTATTTCACACTGAAATCTGAAATTATCCCTGGAAGAACTCCTTCATGGACACATGTCCTTTCCACTGGCACCTGTACTTGTATCTTCGGACCCAAGCTTTGAATTACGCCGACCTGATATGAATTATTCCTGGCACTTCAACTTTGTCCATGACCTGCAGTTTAACTGCTCTGTCTCTGGGGCAGAGACCAAGATCCACTGATACGGACAAGGGAAGGGAAGAAGAGGCTGGCGGAAGGGAAGGGGCTTGAAAGGAAGAGCCGATCCTTTTCCAAAGGGGCCCTGCCACCCACTGGGTTTTCCCAAGTGCCCCTTCAGCTGAAGGTGTGTGTGGCGCTGCAGGGGCAGAAACGGGCCCTCCGGGCGGCCTGGCATTCAGCTCCTGCATTTCTGACAAGTGCGCAGCCTCCTGCAGATTTGCTTCCTCAGCAAAGCTCTCCTTGCCCCATCTGCTCACCCCACCCCACAATGCCCTGGGGGCAGGGGGAGCACAGCACACCGGAGAGCCCCAGGCCTGCCCCTCTGGCACCTCCAGTGAGAAAGGCCCCCGGCTGCTGGGGGGCGAGGGAAGACCCCTCCCCTGCCCCAAACACTGGAGGGTTCCTGCTGCTCCGACAGAACACCGTGGGGTGACGCAGGCAGCTGTCCCACGCCTCCGGGGGTCCTGCAGCCCCGCGGAGTTTCCCGAGCCAGGGCCACGGAACGGATCTCACGGCAGGGGCCCGGAGAAGAGGTGGCGAAGGGAACGGAAGCGGAAAGCCGCAGCATCGGGGGCCGCACGGCTCTTCTGTGCCAAGGCAGGCCTTGCGCGTGCTCTCAGCTTGCAACCGGCCATCTCCCAGGGCTCAGGGCAGTAACCGGTCTCATTGTGCTCTGCACCTGTGGGGGGCGGGGGGGTTGGATAAAGGCGGTTTCTAAGGGTGAAACCTCAGCCGAGCGGTCCGGAGGAAGTGCCATCGGGAGGAACGCCCGTCCTAGGGGTGGGGGGGGGCCCTCCTTCCCTTCCCATGCATTCGCTCAGCTTGAAGAAATGAGGCGACCCAGGCCCCCACACCTTCCCTCCCGTCGGCTTCTTTGCTCGAATGTTTCCTGGAGCAGCGGCGTTTTCCTACGTTAAACGTTGGGATTTCAGTCCCTGCTCGGGAGGCCAGGAGAGGCACGGAGCTCTGCACGGCCACACAGAAAAAGTCCCACAGCTTCCCAGCATTCCCCCTCCAGCACCCAGGGCACGGGCGTGCTGGGGATCTAGGACTTTTTCCTTGCTCAACAAGCAGGGGGCTGCACATTAAATTGAAAAAGACAGGTGCTGAGTGGCGAGGTGACACAGGGCTGGCTCTTACCTGCTTCCTCCCCACTCTTCTCTCTCTCGGGCTTGTGGTCTTCCTCCCCGGGAGAGGTGGGGGGTGACTGCAGAGAGATAAAGGAAGGCAGCTTCGTTAGCCGGCTGGTCTGCGAGGGGACCTTGGGGGTCCAGACGTCCCCGCCCTGCTCTGCTCCCGAAGGTCCCGGAGTTTCTTCTTCCTCCGGTTTCCTGCAAGACAGAAAGATAGAGGAGGATGCATATGGAGAGCTTTTAATGCTAGACGGAGATAACAGCTGGGCTCTGCAAAGGCCATTAGCATTAGCAGGTACAAATTAAACCCAGAGAAGGAAGGAGCCGGGAGAGATCTATGGATTTCTCGCCCCGGCAGCCAACGCCAGTCACGCAGCAGCTCGACGAGGTGCGGAGCCCCCGCCCCGGCGATGAATGCAGTGTGGCTCTGCAGAGCTCCACCGTCCGTCTGGCTCGCCCTCTCTGGGGACCATCCACTGTCGTCCACGACCACAAGTGCCTGCCCAGTATGTGAGGAATCGGTGAGAGAAGGCATGGAGTGCCCACCGCCCACCTGGAGTGCAAGAACCCCTGGCCTGGCGCAGGCCCATCCCTGCAAAGGAGCCGGAGCAGGAGAGCCGAAGGGGGGGCTGCCATTCTCGCCGTCCCCAAGCATTCAAAACAATTGGCCACCGCCAGGACCTGCAGTGATGCAGCTCCCCCTGGTGGCCTGACAGGGAAACCAGCCTAGTTTACCGTGCGAGTGCTCGCAGGGTTGGCTCAGCTCTCTAAGTGCTTGCGGCGTCAGGACCACTGCAAACATGCAGACCGTGGGGGAGCTACAAGACACTCCATAAAAGGCTTCTCAGTCCTCAGTTAAGTTTGTTTAAAAAGCAAAAGGAAGAAAAAGTCGCATTGTACACGTCTTTATTCATGCATTTCAGCTGGCCTGTTTACGTAATACTTGCATTTTTGTAAGAGCTTTCCTAAGATGAAGCATATTTTAACATTATTCTTTTTATTATATGTATTTTTGTGTGCAAGAAACAGGGTTGGAAGGAGAGATGGTCACCAAAAAGGCAGGCGAAAACCACGGGCTCATCTGACAATCGACCAACTGGACAACTGAATTTTCCGGCTATGTTCGCCATGTTCGGAGCACAATTCCCCCTGCAGGTGAACCATCTGTAGGAAATGACAGCGCAACCCAGGAAGGCATCTCCGTCACTATGTGGGGGGGCGGGGGGGCTTGAACCCCACCCAGGAAATGTGGGCGTGAGTGCACACCACGGGGGGGGGGCTGCTGGAGCATCACACGCAGGGGCCAGCGTCCGGCACTCTCCACTCCCAGAAGCACATCACACTGTGGCCACCTTGGGCCAGCTGTTCCTGCTCCAGCCATCCAAAGATCTCCCCGCCGGACGGACTGCTCAGGAGTCCGAAGGGCCAGGAGAAAGCACCCCGCACGTTCTCAGAGGTAGCGTCCTCTTCGCTGCGCCCTCCTGCGCTGCTGGACGGAGCCCGGGGCTTAAAGGGCGTGCTGGGGCTTGGTGCCGGCTCCCGCTCAGCTTCCGGAGACCGTCCCTCCCCGGCTGCCCGGCTCCCTGACATTGGCTCTCGTCCTGGCCCATCCCAAAGACGCCCGCGCCTCTGAGCAAATCCAGCTAATGTGATGTTTTATCATGTTTGACATCCCTGTCGGCAGCACTAATAAAGACAGAGGGTGCACGCTACTTAAAAGCTCTCCTCGTCTGACTGCCCCATCCTCTCCCTGAAAGGGGACTGAAACGTCAGCACCGCGCAGACGGAGGCCTAGCGCCCCTCTCCTGCCCCGAAGGCTCCCCCCACCTCTCACATTCTTACCTAAAACGAGCAAGGAAGTATTTTGCACCTCATTGACACAGGGGATGTGAGCCGGGTGGCATTCCAAGTTTACTCTGTCACCCTGGATAACTCTGGAGAGCCCACAAGGGTATCCGCCACTCCGGGCGCTACCATACAAGGAAGGGCCAGGGGCCGGAGGAAGACTCCAGGGCACCAATTTGGAGAGAGGCCGTGGGCACTGGGACGGTCCCACTCTGCCCCAGTTTCACCGTCTACACAGTCAAGGTCGGGCATCCCCCGCAGGAGGGACGGAGGGCTGACGAGTTCAGCCAGGGAACGGCTGCCCTGGTCCTGCCCAGCCTTTGCATTAATTCCCGTGTGACCTGCTTCGAGTCCAGCTTACACAGGAGGAAGCCTCGCTGCGTTCAGTGGGGATTTACACCCAAGCACGCACAGGGACGGCTGCGGCACCGGACGTTCGTGACCGGCACTCTTGGCATAGCTTGTGCAGCGGCATCCCACACCCCGTTTGATGGATCGGGGAGGCTGGAGGAGGCGCTGGTCCTCGCTCAGCCCTCCCGGGGCCTCCCGGGCTCAGCAGAGGCCAGTGCCGGCCACTGACTAGCGGCCAATGGTCACGAGAAGCAGGGATCTCTGCGCCGAACCTTGCTCACCCACGGGGCCAGCCCCGGGCGTCCAGGCCCTGAAGGCCATGGGCTCGCTGCTCAGAGGAAGCTTGCCCAAGGCCTCCCCTGACTGTGGCGCAGGGCTCCTCATGCAGAGCCCCTCAAAGTGCCCCCTCCAGCCACTCGGAGGGAAGCCTTCGCAGGCCAGGCGCAGATGGGCCGGAGCTGCATCAGATGCACCTCCATGCCCCAGGTGATCCACCTGCTCTGGTACCACCCTCCTCCTGCAGCCGATCTGAGGGAGACGACCCAGTCGAGGGAGGACGCCTCCCGGGGGGCACACGCGGATCCGAGGCTGGTGTGGACAAATGATGGGGAGCTCCCTGCCCAGAGCGCTGCAGGCGGGCCTAGCACGGCCCCGTCCCTTCTATGCCGAGCCTACAGAAATAGATCTGCTCTGATCCGTGATGCCGAGCGGGTCACTTGCCCTGTGCTTGGGCAGGGGGCACATGACAGAAGGCTGGCCCCGCTCGGCTCAGCCTTCCTCAAAGATGTTCACCGCACGGAAGTGCTGTCCGCAAGAGCCCGGCCTGGCAGCAGGCGGGATCGGCAGGGCTGCTGCGCGCCCAGGGGCTCAGCATCATGGGCCTCCAGTGCCACGTGCTTTCTGTTCTCTGAACTCGGGGCTGGAAGGCGGGACCTCCAATTCGCGTCCTGTGGATCCGGGCTGGTTCCAGAATCCCAGGATGAGGACAGGCCCCGTTCCAGAGCTGGGGGCGGGGTGGGGGAGAAGGCACAGCCGGATGTTTATGCCCTGGGAAATCTGATCCGGGGGAACCCCTCCTCTGCCCTGGGGTGCATGGCTGGGCGGGGGGCTCTCCAGGGAGGGAGGGAGGGAGCCTGCGGCATCCTGGCAAGGACGTGATCGACAGGCTCCAAGGCACGTGGGACAAGGCCTCTGCGGGGCTGCTTTGTGCCGATTCCTGGCTGGGGAGGCTCCGGCTTGGCATGCAGCCTGAAAGGCGCCTCTGCCGGTGCCATTGCCCAGCTCCTCGGGGGGGGGGTCACTCCGAACCCCACCACGCTAGTCCCCTTCCCTGCCTGAGCGCTTCGGCCCAGTTCTGATGGACCTGCCGGGCTCCAGGAAGAAACCCATTCCAGGCGTGGCCGGGGTTCCTCGGCACTCTGCCCTCCCCTTCCGAGCAGCCCGTTCCTGGTTGCTGCCACTCGGCCCAGGTGGCCCTGCGACTGCAGGGGCACAGCACCGGCGCAGAGCCAGCAGTGTCCGTGCCACACCACTCCAGGCGGACGCTGGGGCCTCATGCAGGGAAGGGTCCTCCAGTAAATAAGCAGACCCCGCACACAGAAAGCTAGCATGTCAGGGAGAAGGCTGGGCAAGCGTTCTTCTCCCTGACACATTGGCTTCTATGCAGAGCGACTGTCCTGTGTGTTTGCCCTGGAGAAGCGTTTCCGCACAGGTGCTCCTGCCCGTAATCGGCAGGGTGGTGGTGGTGGTGGTGGTACAGGTCAGACCAAGGCTGACGGCCTGGCTGGGAACGAGGCCCGAGCCCCTTGGTGACCATTCCCTCACTCTTGCGTGCAGCATATGGACTGGGAGGGGAGAAGCCGAGCGTCCCTCCCTTGGCCCAGTGAAGAAGCCGCACCCAACGAGCTTGCGGGGGAACAAGAACGGCCTGCGTTGCTCTCCCTGCCTCCTGACAAGGCCGCCGGCTCCCCGACCTCTTCTTAAGGCGAACGTAAACGGTGTCAGCAGTTCCGAAGCCAGGCACTCACCGCTCATGGTGTGACTCCTGAGACACGGATCCGTTCCCACGTGTCCTCTTGTGGCCCCTCAATTATACCGTCTGAGCTTCAGACTGGAGAGGGAGGTTGTGCGGAGAAGCACGGGGCAGACCGCAGGTGTGCACCGCGAGCACTGTCTGGACCGGCGCCGAGCGCTCACCCAGTCTGCCCCCCAAGTTCTGAGAAGCGTCCCCTTCGCATGACACGGGCCTGCCCCTCGCTGAGCGATGGCGCACGCTTCGCCCTGGCCGCTGGAACACCCCTCCACGTGGCCTTCCCACGGGGACTGACACCACGTCTGGCCACGGCGTGCCGCTGTACGGGCAAGGGGCCATGACGACCCGCTTCACGGCCGCAGACCCTGAAGGACCGGACTCTCTGGGCCAGGAAGGGTTGCCCGTCCGGGCCCTCAGCAACGGCCCCCGGGAACAGTCCCTCTGGACATGCCAAGTCACACACATGCCACCCCCTCTGGAATGCCTCCGTCCCAGCAAACGCCCCTCACAACGGCCAGGGACAGAAAGCCCCTGCGGGAGGAGACCCCCTGCCCCCTCAGCGTCTGGCAGGGTCCTGCGGCACACGCGAACAGCCTCAAGCCGCTTACCACAACGTCTGGCCTGCCGGGGGGCCCCGCTTTGGTGTCGAGCATTCGTGCTGGAAGGCGCTCCCGGGGCCGGGCTGCCTGGCCAGGTTCCTCCTCTGGGGATGATGGAGCTTGCACTGGGCGCCCTTCGGGCAGACTCCGCGCTTGGCGAAGTCTGGGCACACCAGCGTGTGTTTCTTCTTGCACTGAAAAGAAAACCGAGAGTGCCCACTGTGAGTTGGCCGGAAAATGCGCCAGAAACCTCCCAGAGACGAGCCTGGGCACCCGCAACATGCTCCGGCAGGGCTTGGCCAGTACGGAGATATTTTCACAATAACATTTCAGTCGCTCTGTGAGTTCTGGTGTCTCTGCTTGAATCTAATCAAATTAACTACCCAAGTCTCCCGGACAGGATGGGACGCAATCACAGAACAGGAAACAATTTTGCGTTCAGCGAATACTAGCCTAAATTAAGAGTCGCCTGACAGCATCTTCTCTATGAGGGCAGGTGAAATGAAAGCCACTTGGTACCTTTTCCTTTTTTTAATGTTACCTTTTTGGCTTTTTTTCTCTTTTATGTATAAAAATAAAAATAATACAAGTGAATTACTATTTCCTAGTAGTGAACTTCTATTTCCTTGATACCCGAGCTAAAGGGTTTTTTTCTTTTGTAATAAACAAGTATTATTAAGTCAAAGCTGTAGTTATAAAATTGATAGAAGTAGTAATAATAATTGAGTTTTTGTGTAACTTCTTGCACTTAATGCTGGATGTATTTTTTGGGTAAGGACGCTTGGTATCTTTTTCCTGTTACTTCTCCCTTTCTTCTCTTTTATTTATAGCAATAATAAAATAGAAAGCCATGAACATGCAGAGAGAGAGAGAGGTGTGTGAGTACATGCACGTGTGCAAGAGGGGAGAGAAACGGAAAAGTGCAGGAGAAAAGGGTCTGTGCGTAATGATTAGGGGTCCTGGGGGATATGCAGTGAGCCACAGAGTCAGTGCACAAGAAGGCTGTGGCTGATGGGCACTCGAGTTCAAACACTGATTTGAGATAACCAGCTCCATGCTTGGAGCCAAGCACAAAGACGCAGAGGAATGAGAACCCACGACCCCAGGAGACGGCGAGCTCTCCCGCACGAGGCCTTCTGGATGCAGCAGGACAATCGAGCTGTCTGCAAGGAGCCCAGCCCCGAGCAGGAGGCTGGCCGCAAAGGCCTTCTTGCCCCTTCCCACTCGACCGGTCTGTCAGTTGCCCGCTGCGACCTGTGTGCCGCCCATCCGCAGCCGGGCAGCCATGCCACTGAACACTCATGTGGGCTGCAGCTGCGGTTCGTGATGGCCTGCCTTCTTTTGCTTTTTTAAGGCTTGTATTTTAGTCCCTGACCTGGAGTGACTGAACTGTTCCGGCCCGAAATAACTGCAGCCCAAACCAATCCTCGCTTTACTGGGATGCTCCAAGAAAAGTGGTCGAGAGGCTGCCAAGGGCTACGACAAATGCCCTGACGTTTTATTCTGCGTGTCCCCCGTCCCCAGCCGCCGCCACTTCCAGCCTCGCCGATTCATCTGCCGCCTGCCCAAGCCTCTGAAGTGGGAAGGCCGGGATTACTGGCCCGAGGCTCCAGAAGCCTTGGCCGCGTTAGTCCGTTGCGGAGGACCCTCAGCAGCGTCCAGCCGAGGGGTGACTTGCTGTCAAGATGAAAGAGGCACCGCGAGGAAGACCTGGGCGCTCCCCACGGCGGGGGCTTGTCTCGGTTTTGGTGGCGTTTTCTTGGGAGCCTCAATTGCTTATTTATAGCATCTTACTGATTATTTATAGAGCTATCAAAGCGCAAGGCATTTTATAGAGCGGTGAGCAAGAGGGCAGGTGCCGGCTCTCGAGGCGCTCCCCCTCGAAACCACGGCCGCTGTAACCCCCCCTCCCCAGGGTCAATTCAGGGACCTGGAACAGTTAAGCATGCCCCCTGGACCACTGCCCTAGCCTAACTTCTCCCCTCGCCCTGGAGGGGGACTTCAGTCTAACCTGGATTGTGAGGCAAAGCCCTGCTGGAGCTCTTGATTAATGCCCGGCATCCAGAGCCCCTGGATGCTTCGGATAATGTCGAGACGGACTCCAGCGATCCTGGGGCAGAGGCAGCGCCCACCGAATGGCCGGTCCCACCGTCTCTGCACCGGGTTGCTGCTCCAGGCAAGAAGCTGCAGCACAGGAAGGCAGCATTTTTGGAGAGCTGACGCGTGAAAACTGGGGTACTGAATGCAAGGTGGTACTGAGAGCCCATGTGGCGTCGTGGTTAAGACCATGGGACTGGGACTCAGGCGACCTGGGTTCAAGTCCCTGCTTGGCCATGGAGCCAACTGGGTGGCTCTGGGCCAGTCACAGACTCTCAGCCCAACCTACCTCCCAGGGTTGTTGTTGTGGGATAAGATGGAGGAGGAGAATGATGTAAGCTGCCTTGAGCCCTTTGTAGGAAAAAGGCAGGCTATAAATTAGTAAGTAAGTAAGTAAGTAAGAGGGGAAGGTGGAGAAGGAGGGGCTGGTGGGGCTGCAAGGGGTCTGCAGAGCAGCAGTCTGAGGCTGCCCCGGCTCCGGCCCCCACAGCACCTGGGCTGCACTCCACCTGCACTGCCTTCTGCAACCTCATTAAAAGCTGCCGTCTTGTGAGATCCTCCCATTGTGGCTGATGGGGTTCAGCTACTCACAGGGAAGGGCAAGGATCTCCACAGAACAACGGTGTGTCCTCCCCCTTCACACACACAAGAGGCCTGCACTGACCCCCCGGCCCCTGACAGCTCCCCGTCACTCCCGACGAGCTCCCAAGCTTGTCACCAGACCAGCCTTCCTCAAGCTGCTGCCCTCGTGATGCACTGGAATACAACTGCCAGCATCCCCCAGCCAGCATAGCCCCACACCGTGGCTCAGTGCACTGGGGCAGCCCCAGCAGCCGAGCCCAGAAGACACATCGCCCTCCAGAACGCCACCGCTCGCTTGCCCGTGCCTGATCCAGGATGGATTCCTGCACTGCAGCGATATTAGCTTTCCCGCCACACTAGACGGGCCACTGGGGGAACACCTGCACAGCGGGTGATCTGTACTACAAATCCCATGACGTCTGCAAGTTGGATGTGCCACTGGGTGGGAGCTGTGACCCAAATCTTCTGGAGGACACCAGGCTCCGGGGACGCAGGAGGGAAGGCTCAGTCCTCGACAGCTCCAGGCACGTCCCGTGGAGACAGCCCCCGAGACCATGCCAGGCGGACTTCCCCCGTGTCCCGGGGCCTGCGGGCATCCCACGGCGGGGCTCCCAAGGGCAGGCGTGCCATGGCGTGGCGTGCCAGAGCTACGTCACCCTGAAGCCGTGCCGGGTGCGGGGAGGGAGACGTTTTCCTCCCTCGCTCGTGACACTCGAACCTGAAGGGCCCTCCCACGAAGCTCGCCGGGGGCAATGAAGGAAGCCCCTCTTCACAGAGCCCCAAGTGGAGCCAAGGAATTTGCTTCCGCGGGATCTTGCGATGGATGGCGCTGGAGGACTCTGGAAGGGGGCGGGGGGTGTTCCTGGGGAGAAGCGGGCCGGGGCTGGCAGCCCTGGTGGCTGGGGGCTCTGCCAGGCCCGAGTCAGGGCAGAATTTGCCGGGGGGCACGGCAGAGGTGGCCGCGGCCTGCCTGGGGGTACCGGGTGAGGGGCTGCGGGGACGGGCTGGGCGAGGGAGGCCTTCGGCTGGGCCGAGCAGGGCCCCTCCCAATCTGTTATACAGCCTTCTTGCTCTCCGAGCACGGACCGGACCATTTGTGAGCGCAGGAATGCGCCCTCTCCACCGGCAGCAGCGCCGCAGCCATCAGGCATGAAAACACTGCCCTTTCCAGCCCCCCCACCCATTCCGAAGTGATAAGCTGAGCCTGAGTGCTGACCTTTACGCGGGTGGTTCGATTTAGCCGACACGCTTGAAGAAGGAGAGGGAAAGGCAGGGAGGAGCGCGGTGCTCTCCGCGGCTGAGGCCCCGCAGGGCTGGCCCATGTGCGAAGCGGGGGGGGGGGCACACAGGAGGCGGCACAGGCGACTGGAGAAGACGCAGGCATTCGCTCCGAGGACCTGGAGCGCAAGAAGGCATGCTTCTCGCACCAACCCTCAGACGGAGCGTTTCCCCTCCTGCCTGCTCCACCGGCTCGGCTGCGCAATGCAAGGGGTGGTCGCGTCAAGCCTCCGTGCCCCACTGGCTTCCCTGGGGCAGCGGGCGCCCTCGCCCTCGGCCACCCAGGCCCCACATCCAGCCACCGAGCTTCCGAGTCACAGTGCACATACACGGGCAACATGCATGTGTCGGGGTGCCCACGCTCAGCAAGACTGGCCGTGCTCCCGAGCGCCGTCCCTGCGCCCATGCAGGACATGCCCACCAGCCCCAAAGAAAGCAAAAGAGGATCCAAAGCCAGGGACGGTTTCCTCCGGGCCGCGTGAGCCGACGGGGCACAGCAACTCCCTTCGCTGCACGTGAGGGGACCTCTCCAAGCTGGACCGCTCCTCTTTCTCCCTTCCTTTTTTAAATTTGATTAAACAAGCAAGCAAAGAGGGGAATTTCTGGAAGGCTGACGTTCGTGTACGGAGAATCACAAAAGGAAACAGGATTATGACCACAGACTCCTACAAGAAGTAGTGTGAGGGGGTGCCACATCAGAGTGTGTCCCCCACCACCGCAATCCCAGTGCAAAAGACTGCCCCCCGTTTTGCCCGTCTCCCTCCTTAGCTGCAGGTGTTGAGCGTTGGTTTAATCTCCAGGCTGAATCTCTGGCATTCTGATATCCGTAGAGTACAATACTCTTTTAAACTTTGGCCTACCAATATTATGTGCGGGTGCAATTTCAGTTTTGCATTATCTAAGAGAGAGATGGACCAGCACCAGGGCTTGTAGGATCTACTCTAGTGCTGCTTTTTTCCCTAAAAAGCCAGGATCCACTGAGACCTTGTGCAAAAGACACTCCGAATTAAAGAATTCTGAGACCAGGAATCTGTCCCGAGCACCAGAAAGTCAGAACAGACGTCCCAGCTGCTGCACCCACGGATCCATGCCTGGTTACCCCAAGGTTTCTTCCTTTCATCAGTACAATTTAGACTGCGTGGGTGTGAGATTGTCGGGCCTCAGCTCCAAGCTGCACTGGGGAAGGTTGCTGCACGGGACCTCGAGCGTTAAATACCTCTGAAAAATCGAAACAGTGCTACTGCATCAACAACCCCCCCCCCCTTAAAACAAGCACAACCTGCCACCCGAAGTGGCAAGCATCCACTGGGCCAGCACTAAAAATACATCCATCCCGGAAGGAGGGGCTGCAGCCCGCCCTGGCATTTCCAAGGGGCTCATCCTCCTTTCCGGTCCATCCGCCCCCCGTCCCCCCCGCAGGTCGCAGGGCCTGCTTTTCCCCCTGCCGAGATGCCTTTCCCCTGGCTTGAGGACCCGAGTCCTTCCCCTCCGGCCCCCACCTCCACCCCTGGCACGCTCATTAAAAAGAAAACAAACAGAAAAGGCTGAGGGAAGCCAGTAACGGCATCAGGATCTGTTTACCAGCTTCTTTTCAAGGCTGTACTTCTAGAAAGAAAACAAACTGTGTGTAATTAATTCCAAGGCCGTGTCCCGCTCTCAGGTTTCTAATGACTTTTCCACGCCTTTCTTCGCTTGGCTCGGCCTCGGCCTCTGACGGCATCCTCTGGCCATCCTTCCACGGCACAACAGCCTCCCTCCTGGGTGAGGACATCCACCAGGCAGGGCCGGGTCACCGGGAAGGCGGCCCAACGCCCCCGCAAGCGCGCTGCGGCCGGTGCCCAGGGGCAGGGGACGGCCCGACACGCCCAAGGCCGGCCCGGCGGCGTGATGGGGAGGGCCAGGCCCCCCGTTCCAGGCCGGGCCAGCGCGTTCACACCCAGCAACGCGGGGATCCGGTTACTGCAAGCCCCCCGTGTGTCAGCCGAGGTGAAGAGGAGGACCGCTGGGTTCAGTGCCGTCAGAGCGCAGCCGCGTTCTTCGGCCATCTGATCCTGTCCACCTGTCGGTGCAGCTAATTTTACCACCCGCGGCAGGATCCCAGCCAGCCGGCAGGTTGTACCATAAAAAGGAAGAAACCCCTCGGCCCCTTCATTCCCAGAAGAACACAAGGGGGTCCGGCAGGAAGCGCCGGGCCCGGCCTGCAAGAGCGCCTGACTGAGTGACGGCGGCTGATCCCCAAAGAAGCCATGCCGGTGGCCGTGCAAGCGGGGAATCGGCGGTAGATTCTGAAATGCTGCCAAGAGGGGCATGAGCGCCTCTTTGGAGGCTCTCTTCCCGCGTGTGTCAGAGTCCAGGGTGCAGGCAGCAGGAATCAGGGCCGGCCCCCAGATCGCAGGAGGCAGAGCCCAGAGCAGGCAGGGGCCAGCAGGGGGGCCGGGGCAAAGGCGCTGCCCAAGCCGTGGCCGAGCGGCAGTCGGATGCCGGGAAGCACAGGCGCGAAGAATCATCCAGCGGGACGGGGCCTAGAAGGCCAGGAGGGTCTTCTGGCTACTGGGCGGTATAAAGATGAAACACAAACACACACACACACACACACACACAAACCCCCTTGCTCAATGCAGGACTTACGCCCTCCCTCCGGACTCCAGTGGGGGCTGACCCTGCTCGGTTTCCAGGATGAGGCAGGGCTGGGCACTCCAGGCTGTATGGAGGCTAAGAAAGACAAGAGAAATGCAGGAACAGGTCTAGGTAGGCGTGGATGCCTGGGTGAGGGGAGGCAGGCAGGGTGCAAGAGCAGGTAAGACAAGGTGAGATGAGCAGGCAGGTGGCGTCCAACAAAGCAGGGCTGCCAAAGTCCAAGCAGCAGCCACGAAACGCCTCGGCAGGTCCAGAAGACCGCTGCCGCCAGGGCCAAGAGGGGAGGGACGGGCCTGTTCTTAGCTAGCCCTTCCCTCGGGTCCCCCGGCTGGTGTTCGTTCGGGGCCCTCCCCGGTTCTGGCAGGCAGCTGGAGCCAAGGGCCATTCGGGACCCAGCGACGTGGAGCTTTCCTTCCCGGAAGCACACCTGCAACGGCTGTCGTCTGGAAGGACCTGCGAAAGCCACTGCATGGCGGTTGCTCCCCCCACGGCATTCTCAGGAAAGATCCGGGGGACAGGCTGCAGTGCTGCTTGCTCCCGCGGCCATTCCCGACTCATGGCCCCTGGCCTTCTCCAGATGTTTCAGCAGAACTGTACAACTGATGAATGACGGTCAAAGAGGATCGTCTAAAGTCCCCTAAAGCATCTGCTTTGTATGCAGGTGGTCCCAAATCCTGCCCTTGCCATCCTTAGGTGGGGCTAGGAAAGACTCCAGCCTGGAGGGGGCGGTCTTCTGCGCACCCCCTGGAAATCTTGCACTGCCTCCCACCATTGTCCTGGCTCCTTCCTAGAAGGGCGATGGCCGGGATTGTGTCCAGCTGCGGTGACACTGACACAAGACAAGCACCACGGCCTCGAGCTGGGGCCGCAGGCAGCAGGACTCACGAACCGTGAGCCACAGCATGCCAGCTTGCAAGAGGAAGAGGGCAATGGTTAGCGTTATCTCAGTGGTCCTGTAGTCCAGCCCTGGCCATGGCTAGAGGAAGAACTTTGGCTTCAAGCCCAGCTGAGATCCAGTGATAAAAGCAGGCAGAAGCATCAGTCACGCCCACGAGCTGCAGGCTGTGGCCCGGCTCCTTCCTTTGAGCAAGCCGCTGCTTGCATGCGACCCGAGCCATGGGCCCACCTGCCCCCTCATGCACCGGCTTGTTCTTCTCACTGTGCTTCCAGCCGCTTGCCCCCAGCCAAGAGCTCTGGCACACCAGACAGGAGGATGTCAAAGTTCAGGTGGGCAAACAAGATGAAACTGCGTTATAACACAGTTGTCCCTGCTAGCACCGTTATTTTTAAGAGGAGGAGGAAGAGGGAAGTGAAGAGACAGACGTCTGGGGAGGGAAGGCTCTGCTGCAGCTGATGGGAGGGGGGAACAACGGGGCAGGAGCAGACCAGCGCGTGCGGGGGCTCCCCCACCCTTGGGGCACATGCCCAGTGACCTCTCAAGGGCCAGTGGAGCGGTGTCCCAGGCGCCCTCTCTTAGCTGAAGCTCTAGAGCACGGCTGGGGAGCCCATCAGCCCCAGAGGGCCGGGCCCCTTCCCCGGTCCCACCCTTTCTCCACCAACCACCTTTGAGCCGCTCTTTTCCTGCCCGAAAACACGGAAAAGAAAGAAAAAGAAATGCACCCTTGACTCAACCCCCAACGCAAAACGAGGCTTCAGCTACGAAATCAGAAATAAACTGCGACTTGGAAGGGCAGCAATCAAGGAACTGGAAAAGATCACCAAGTGTCGAGAAGTTTCACTGGGGACTGCGGCAAAGTTCATCCCCACTATGTACGGCTGTGGAAGCTGGACGGGAAGAAAAGGGATACCTTGACATCATGGTGCCAGACGGGAGCTTCGCAAATACCCTAGACCAGTGGTGGCGAAACTTTAAAAGGCCAAGTGCCCAAACTGCGACCCAAAACCCAGTTATTTATCGCGAAGTGCCAACACTGCAATAAAACCTGAAAACTGAGGTTTTAGTTTAGAAAAAAACAACTCACACCAGTCCAAGCAGATATATATATATATCCTTGCCAGCGCACTGACCGGCCATGCGAAAGCTCGGACGAGTCATGGCTAATGAGTCGCGGCTCATGACATCTTCGCCTGGCGCCGCCACTCCTTTCTGAGCATGCGCATGGCCCCTATGTGCGCTGTTATCCAATGCTCTGCTGCTGGGTTGAATCTTGGGTGACTTGGCTCGCGAGCCGACAGAGACGGCTCTGCGTGCCCGCTGTGGCACATGTGCCATAGGTTCGCCACCACTGCTCTAGACTGAGAAAGATGCACCAGTGGTCCTAGGCCAAATGAAGCCAGAACTTGCCCTGCTAAGCAAACATGGCAACACTGAGGGAAAGATTAAGGCAGAAGAAGCAGTGGAAGGTCAAACAGGAGATGGATCGATTCTGTAAAGGAAGTTACAGCCTGGAGTTTTCAAAAGCTCAGCAGAGCCGTCACGAACAGGCCCTTCTGTAATGCCCTCCTTCATGGGGTCGCCGTATGTGGGAGATGACTTGATGGGACCGAACAACAGGAACAGGCTGACGCGCCTTTCCGCCCAGGAGGAAGAACCCGCTGTCTTCTTCTGCACTGCGCCCCCACTGCAGGACGGCACCCCACCTGTGGAACTGCCACTCATGCAAGGGAGGCATCAGAAAAGGCCCTGAGCGCTCTGTCCGTTCTGCTGGGAACGTGGCAGAATCAGTGCGAGGTGTCTGCAGGGGATCCCACTCCGCGGGCTATGCAAATTCCTGCCGTCCGGAGAACGGTCCAAACCTTCTGGGCGCTTGGGTGAAGCCACTTCGAGGCCAAAGCTTGGCCTCTGCGGCAAACAGGTCATGACACGCAGTCCCTAAAACTCGCTGGCGTTCCCAGTGTGCTGCCCATGGCAGGGGAGTCCCCTCGGTGCAGCTTGAACGGGCTGGACGGATGTCAGGAATGAAAAAGCAGTGCTGCGGACCCTCTGGAGCGATCTGGAATCGTTTTCTGCAGTTTGGAATTGACACCCAGTAAAGAATAATGGCAGGAATAGGAATTGCAGGCTGCAGATGGGAGCAGCTTTCGGAATTCCAGTTTCCTGTCACTGAAACCTGGAAGACAAGCATAATCCCAGTTTTGGTGGGAAGAGCATACCTCCCTCTTAAACTTCCACTGCAAAGGGAGTGGGTTGGACAAGCCACTTTCCTCGCATGGATTTTACACCCCAGTATCGGAGGGCAGTGCTGCCTGCCAGTGACGGGACCTGGAACGACGTCCTCCCCGCGAAGGCCCCAGAGGGCTCTGGGACGAGCCATCGGGCGCGAGGCTCAGCGCCGGCTCTGCGGCAAGGATGCGGTGCTCATTCTGTGCCTAGCAGGAAGCCGCTGAGGGAGGGGTGCACATCCCAGCCGGCCATGCCACGGGGAAGCTTTCCCTGACGGGATGCCCTCCAGAGGTTTCTCCCGGCGTGCCTGGCCATCGGTTGTGCGGGCAGGGGCCGGGGCCGCCGGCACGGCAAGTGCAAACCCCCTGCGGGGCAGCAGTGTGGGACCACTGCTCCACAAGAGGCTGCGCACTTGCTTATGCTGCTCGGCGGGTCACGGGGATCGGCATCCATCGCTTCGTCTCCCTTCCTGCACGGCGAGCGTGCAAGACGCCGGTCTGGCCAAGCCAAGGACGCACGCGAGCGAATGCAGCTCCTCCGGCTTGGGCAGAGAGAAGGGCTGGGAGGCAGCACAACGCGGGCAGCGTCCTGTTTGACTCTGCCCCACACACCATGGGGCGAGAAGGCTGCATACGTGGAAGAACAAACCTCATCGATCCAAGCAGAATGCTCGTTGGCTCGCTCTGGTCACAAACGACCTCGTGGCGGCTTCCGCTTCCTGGCAGAGGTTTATGGCAATCCTAAATACCAGTGACATGCAGAGAGGCATTGTGGTGGCTGCCCCTTTGCTGTGGAGCCCCTTCCCCCCGGGTTTGGGCAAAAGCAGCCGCTTTGCAGAGGCGAAGGGGACCCTTCCCCTGTTGGAAAGCCTCTGCCTCTGTGAGCCAGCACAGCACGGGTGCTCCCTCTCAGAGAGGCACATGCTCTTCGCGAGGGGCAACTCGGGATGCGCACTGCCCCCGCTCACTCCTGGCGGGAGGCAGCCAGTGCCCGGCAGCCTCACCCCTCGCTCTGCTGATCCGTCCAAGTGTTTGCAAGTCCTGGTGTCCTCGCGTGATCTCTGCCCTGCGGAGCAACGAGTTGCCCGACTGCTGGCGATCGGCTAGTGAGCTGCAGCGGCTTTTCCTGACCCGGCTGCTCTGCGGCTCGGACGGGGACGCTCGCGGAGAAAATGATTCCTGCCACCAGGTGGACTGGAGGCCTGAGCAAAGCCAGAGTGGGCGACGCGGTGCTCGAGAAAGGCCCCCGAGCGAGGGCGCTGGGTCGCCCCTTGCTCAGCGAGCTAGCGGCGGCAAGGCTGGCCGCTCCGGTTCCCAGGTGCCCTCACTTTCCTTCCTGAGTGAAAGGAGGCAGGAGAGGACGTGGCGCTCACCAGCGTCCTCAGAGGGAGGGCAGGCGGCCAGCGCCAGATCCGTTTGCTCCTCTTGGCAACGCTTCCCCCACCCGGGCACGTCATCAAGCGACCCACGGCCGGTCTGAGCAGGCATGTCCTCGTGCTTCTGACGGGCCGTGTGAGGGCTCCTGGCAGGCGGTCCAGCTCGGCCTGGCCTCCTCTGGCGCTGGGGAAGGTGAGTGCCTCTATTGGGGAGGGGGGGCTGTGCTCCTGGGCGGGGAGGACCCTCCCTCTGAAGGTCCCCAACTCTTAGGAGGGCTGTGCCTTAGTCTTCAGTGCACGGCTGAGCACCGAGAGCGAGAGCGGCTTTTCCATTCAGAGGAGGCAATTCCGCCGGGAGGCGGAAATCAGGAGACTTAAAGCTCCATTTGACAGACACCGCATAATATATTGTCATGCAAAGATTTCATCGTGACAATTAGAGGCACCAATTTCCGCCCATTCCCTCAAAGGAGCGACGGGGAAAGTCGGATCACCCGGGCGGCACCGGATGGGGAGCTGACGCTGTGCCTCCGGCAGCCAGCCGGGAGGGAACACCTTCCCTTCCAGCACAACAGCCTCGTCGTCAGGGGTCAAAACATTTCGCCCCACAAATTAGCAGCAGGCATCTGAAGCCCGGCTGTGCAGTTCAAGCCAGCTCTGCCACCTGCAGCCGAGCAGCATCTGCCGGCCTCAAGCCGGGAGGGTTTATTGGCTCAGCGACGTCCCTGCTGCGGGGGGGCATCCCACCCACGCGAGGGGCTTCCCGCCCCCATTAGTGACTCAGCGGGGCGGACGCTCCAGCCGGAGGCAGCCCTTGGAACTCGCTACCTGCTGCCGGTGCCATCCTCCCTCTGGCCGTGCGGACGCCACCGATGGCAGTGACTGATGCGGGAGGAAGGCCGTCTGTCTGGCTTACTGTCAGGAAAGTGCCGTGTCTGGGAGGCCGCCGTTACCAAAATTATCACAGCCTATTATCAAAGGGGAAGATTCTCTCTCTCTCTCTCTCTCTCAAAACTTGCCCAAGCTATTAAACGGTTCCCATTTGTACTGATAAGCAACATTTACAGCAGAAGTGTCTGAAAGTTGCAGAAGACGCAGCAGTTGTATTAACGAAGCAGTGGGAGCCCTCATTACACCATTTCGGTGGAGGGTAAATAAGACGCATCTCGGCGGAAATCTTCGGAGGTTAAAGTCAAAGAGGCAGGGCTGGTCACACGAGAAACCGGATTATATTTCGGACTCGCGGAGCTCATGAAGCCCTTCAAATTAAAAGCTTCCATTTCTTATACCTGCCTCCATCACAAGCACCTTTGCTTCTGCTCTTCTTGCTCCACCGCAGCTGCGAATTAATTCAGGGAGATTAATTTGGGGAGAAGAGGGGTCCCTCCTCGCAGCGCCCTTCATGCTGGGCCGGCCATGGGTGGCATGGCGCAGGCCGAGAAGAGGGGAGCGGCATTCCAGCCCCTCTGAGGACACCCGGTGGGGAAACTGGAAACGGGCAGGATCCGGAGAAGCTGGGAACTGGCCTTCCGCTAGACCGGCTGAGTGGACAGGCCGGCATGCTGTGCAACCGCCCCGCTACAGTCCGCAAGCCCAAGATGCTGCAGGCACCTGGGGGGGGGGGGCGCTTCCACAGGATCGCTCATGCTGGAGAGCAAGTGGGGCCTGCAGGAAGAGCCAGCATCCCTTGGGGTACCCTGCCCCAAAAGGCTGGACAAGTGGACGCAACGGAAGGAACCGAGCAACAGTGCTGCATGCTCCTCCTGCAGCCGTGCCACAACCTTCCGGCCGGCATCTCCGTTAATTCAGTCAGTGGCATCAACCCCCGGCCCGGCAGCTCCAAGATGGCTCTGAGCATCAAACTTGGCAACACTCAGGACACCCTCTGCGTGAAAGGCGGCTCTGGCTCGCCAGCTCCCCTGCAGGGCCCACACTGTGAAACGGAGGGGGAGACCCCCAGCCAGGCTGCTCACTGGCCTGTGCCCATTCCCCCGGCACTGCAGAGGGGGGAGCGTGCGGCGAGCATGTGCTGAACTCAGCACACCGTGGCTTCTGGCAGCCCTCCGCAGCCGCAAGCCTTTGGGTGCCAAAAGCTCACCCACGCTAAGAGAAGAGCAGCAGGAGAGCACGGGCGTGTGAGCCTCCTGCAACTCAGCAGGTGAGAAATCGAGCTGGGAAAGCCTGGTCCAGATCTCCCCTTGTCTGCAAGCTGTGCCAGGAGGCGAGCCTCCCCACTTGCTCAGTGCCACTTTCCCTTCCACCAAGAAATTCTGTCCAGCTCCAGCACACGTCCTCTCTTCGTTGCCCTCAGACGCCACTGGATGGTGCGGCACCATGCAGCCCTCTTTGAACTGGTGTCGTCCAGATACGTCAGGACGGCACTTCCCAGTATCCTCCACCTCGCTGTGTTGAGGGCACCAGGGTGGGGAAGGTCAGGAAAAGAGATCTGCTTTTTTAACAAAAGACCTGAAAAGAGATCCCTGGGATACGTGGAATTTGGCACCTGAATTTCTGACCACACACCACAGTTTCGTGTCAACCCACAAGCTCGCTGCCACCCCCACCCTCCCCAAAAACTCTGGGAATAATAAATCTGGAGGGCGCAGAGCGAATTCTCCAGAAAAGCCATTTAAACGTTGTTTAAGTATGTAGTCGAGATGCTCCCTCTCTTCTGTAAGACATGCCTGGAAGAGACAGCCAGCAATTGGAAACGGGAGAACAAAGGTAGAGGGAAACTCAGCCTCTTAATACAAGGCCAGGTATTTCTAGGAAGATAAACCAGCACTGGAAAACATGGCGTCATTTTCCATAAAAAAACCCCTGTGTGGCACAAAATTACAGCACATGAGATAAGCAAAGGTTGATCTTGCCAATCCAGAAAGGCCCGGCGCAAACGGTCTACAGAGGTACTTAACAAATGCAGGAGGAGCATACCATAAATTCTAAATAATAATGGCTTTTTAAAATGGGTACCTGGTTAAAGAGCGAGAGACAATGAACACAGACCAAAAAGAGAGAGAGAGAGAGAACAGACTGGAAAGACAGTTTGTGCAGTAAAACAGAAACTGTCCCTGCGGTGACCGGGGCTCATGGGAAAAGGAGCAGAGGGAGCCTGATCCACCGCGGCCGCATTTCGGGAGGGTGTTGTTGCAAGAGCGGTGCAGCCTCCGCAGGCAAGCATCCCCTCACAGAGCCCCTCCACTCTTACTTAAGCCCAGCCTCGGTCTTGATCTGTGCAGCGTACCGGGAACAGGAAGCGCCCCCTCTCAGAGGAGCTGCCCCACCCTGTGGCAATGCTTGGGACCCACGGCACATGCAGAGGGGCGACACCGCCCTCCCGTGGACGGGCATTGGGCACAAACACTGGCAGTGCAGAAATGGAGAGCGGGCATCCCCCTCCCCAGAAGAAACCAGCAGGAAGGAAGCCAGCCCAACGGAGGGCAGCAGAGGAAACCCCAGCGAGCCCCTTTTCATTCCGCAAACATGGGCTTCCTGGTTGCCGTTTTGCTCTGGCCTCTTTGCACTCGCGCACCAGCAAGAAAGAGCAGGCATGAAATAAGGCAAGAAAAGGACAACCAAACGCTTTTCTTTTGAAAAAACAGGCACAGATCAAAACGGCAGCCTACTACAACCCATGCTCCACGCCCGCCACCAAGAGGACTCATTCCACCTGACCACCCAAAGGCCTGTCTGGGCGGAAGCCGGAGGCACGGACGTCTCAATGGGCCTCCTCGGAGGACGGCCCCGGTGCCCGGCACGGCTAGAGAAGCTCCACGGGGGCGGCTGCCGGCTGCGTTGGCCCACGCGCCAGGCAGGGAGCCGCACAAGCGGCAGCAAGAGCAGAGGTGGGTCAGGACGGGAGCGAAGAGGGGGCCCAAGGACTTCCGGAAGGCTGGCAGTACTTAAGCAGCAGATCGCCCGCGGTACTCTAGCAGTCCTCTGATCAGGCAGTTTGGAAATTAATGCAACCGGCTTTGCGTGGATAAACCGGTGGGTCCGACAGAAGCCCTGCCTGCCATGGGTGCGCCCTCTGCTCCCCGCTCCGGAGCGTGTCCCACGCCCCACTGCGCAAGAAGGATGCCTGGGCTGGGCTGGGGAAAGAGAAGGCCCGGCACCACAGGGGCTCCGTGGCACTGGGCAGACACAGTTGTGGGAAAGGCCGAAAGGGGCAGGCTGAAAACCGCTGCAGGAACAGCGGGAGGGGAGAGCCGTTGCAACAGGCCGGCGGGAAGACTCTGTGGGGTGCAGCTGGGTGAGGAGGTCCTGGGCAGGGCAGAGGCGGCTGTGCACAGGGCGCTCGCCCCGAGGACTGACGCCGGACAGGGCAAAGCAGCTCACTGCCCGCGGGGCAGCAAAAGGGTCCCTTTCAGGGCGGGCCCCGGGCAAGGCAGCCAGCTTCGCAGGACAGGCGGAGCGGTGGAAGAGACCCTCCGGGAAGGCTCCCACACAGGGGGCTCCCTTGCGGGAGGGACCTCGGCATGGCAGTGGCGCACTCCGCCTGCCAAACACAGGCCTCAGGAGCCCACCCGGAGGGCCCCGGGGACGCGGCTTTCCTCTGCGGGGCCCCGAGGGCTCCAGGGCGAGAGGAACGCGCGGCGGAGTTCGCACCGCGGGCTTCCGAAGCGCACACCGTGCCGACGGCAAAGCCCACTCACCTCTCCGCCCGCCCTCGTCCTCTGGAAAGTTAAAACTGCAGACAGCTGGGCTGTGCCGCATCTCGGACACAGAAAAGGAAGCGGGGGAAAGCAGAATGGGAAGAGATTTACTCCCTTTCTAAATTATTCACAAGAAAAGGGACTGCGCATCTTTAACAAGCCATCGTTTTATGAAGCAAGGTTAACATTTTTACTTGATTCAGTAGAATATTATAAACTCTCCGGGGTCCATTTGAGGACTTTCTACTTTGTGCAAAAGGAACAGACTCAGCACTTTTTATATTATTTAGAGAATAAAATTAACCCTTGATGGCCCAGGCCGGGTATTTCCTCTCCCCAGTTAAATATGGCACGCTCAGCAATTTCCCCCCCTATATAATTACGGGCTGCTATCCATCATCTGTAGGAGAACGCTTTTCTGACACTCCAAAAGTGATGCAGTAAGCACCTTCACTAATAGAATAAATATTCTAAATATCTCTTTTATATTTTCATTCAAATTGGAATATTTTAAAATAATTGTACACACGCTGGCTGGGTGACTTGCACTGGGGCTGGGAAGGCTCTTGCTGGTTACGGTGATTTCACTTCGGAGGGAATGCCTCCCGCAACAAAACCAGGCGCGGGTCGGCCTCGGCTCGCCAAGAGCGATCCGCTCTGCTCGCACTCCCTCGCCGCCACCGGCGCGCTCTGCTTTCTCAACTCTGCACTGAACTTCTAAATGCAGTGGTGCTCGTGAGACCCCTCCCCGCAGCAGCACGAGAACAAAGGACACGCTCCGTCTGCACATGGCCTGATGGGAAACCTCCCCTCCGCAGGGTGAAGGGAGCCCTTCCCTCGCCCCACAGCGCTGGGGGCCCCTACTGGCTTTGGGGCCGCCGTGGGGAGTGGCCAAGAGCACGGCTGGAGCGCCCCACTATACGGGGTCTGGCTGCTCTGGACTGGATGGCCAGGACGTAAGGCTCTGTAGAGGACCGGTGAAGGGGGGGAGGAGAGGCCAGGGGGGCGGGCGGGCGGGATGAGAGCTCCTGGTGCCCGCCTTGAAGTGTGGCAGGGTGAGGGGGAAGGCGAGCTTTGGAGGGCTGACCATGCAGACGCGCTTGCTAAAGGGCTCCATCTGTGAGCTACTGGGGCAAAGCACTTTAGTTCACCCACACCTCTGTGACGCAAGACAATACTTCGCTCCGCGACTGCAGTGCAGCCGTGCCTTTGGGACAGTGCCCTGAAGCGCTGCGGCATCTGTGTTCACAAGGCCGTGGCATCGTTAGCGGCCAAGCACTCATCGGGCTAGCCGGTCAAGGCAACTGGGCTTGCCTCTGTTGAAATGTGCCGCTCTAGAGCCTGAGGCCAGAAAAGCCTGCTTGTCTTGAGCCGCCTGGCGGCCAGCACATGCGTGTTGGGAACACCGAACATGGCGCACGTGAGACGTGGGCTCTCCAGCTGAGGAGGCCTGAGGCACACGGCAAGGCAAGCCACTTGCGGCCCCTCCATCTACGGCGACAGCAACTCGCCAAGGACTGTTGGCAGGATGACAAGGCAACGCCTGGGCTCGGGCTCGGGAAAGCGGGCCAGGCATTTCCTCACAGCCATGAGCCGGCCAGCGTGACTCGCCAAGACCGAGCGCTGCGGCAAGCACGCCACCAAGGGCTCGGAGGAGGATCCCAGGCCCGGCACAGACTTTCAAAAAGCATGCTCTAAAGGAGCGATGGACGGGATGAGAGCGGCAGATCTTGCAATGCTGCGGCTAAGTTGCTGGCGGCAAGGAGGGAGATGGCTGGCATGCTGGCAGCCCCCTGAACGGTGGCGAGCCGAGCTGGAAACCGGCCCACCCAGGACGTCCAGGGGCAGGACAGTGGCACAAGGGCAGATCTTCGTGAGCTCCCCCAGGCCACCCAACGGCAGTCTGGCGTGGTTGGTCCAGTGGCTGCCGCACTGCTGTGGCTGCCCCTACGCTTTTAGAAGTAACGGGTGGCACGTGACCTGTGGGAAAGGGTCTGCCGTCACAGCCAAGCACTCCTACCGCTAAAGCTCTGCACAGCTTGGGAAAGCACTCCGAATTCCGTGTCAACCCGCTGAGGCCGTCCTTGGGACGCCTCCTCCAGGGACTCCTGGCATCGGAAGCGAGGTGTGTATCAACTAGGAGAGGACTTCTTAGTGGCGGCTCCCCACTGGAGAACGTTCTCCCCCTCCCCGTTGTTACGTGCCGTCAAGTCATCTCCGACCTCTGGACGAGTGTCCATGAAAGCCCTGCTCAGCTCTTGTAAATCCCGGGCCGTGGCCCCCTTCATGGAGCCCATCCACCCCATACGTGGCCTTCCTTGTCTTCTGCTGCCCTTGACCTTCCCCCACACCATCTTCTCCGGGAGTCTCATCTTCTCATGATGCGCCCAAAGGACTCCAGGCCCAGCTTTGTCATTTCCGCTTCGAGGGGCACCTCTGGCTCCACTTGATCCGGGACCCCTCGCTCCCCATTCCGTCAGCCCAGGCTCCTCGCAAAGGCCGCCTCCGGCACCGTGCTTCGAATGCGCCCGGACCTCTTCACGGCCCAGCTTCCACACCCGCACACAGCAGGCAGGAACACAAAAGTCCGGATGATCTCGGCCTGGGGCTCCACTGGAACATCCTGAGGTTCAAGCTCCTTCTCTGCTGCCCTTCCGAGTGTCAGTGACCTTCGCGTTTCTTGGCTGCAGCCTCCGCCTGGATTGACGACCGAGCCAAGGCATGCAAAATCTCTCACAATTTCAATTTCTTCATGGTGAACAGTAAAGTTCTGTAATTCATCTGGTGCCGACTTTAATGTCCTTCCAGTGTCAGACAAAGACCTTTAAAAATACCTTTTCCCAGGCTTTTACTATCTGAAGATGTTTCTAGCATGGATTTTAACGTTGCTTTCCATCATGCCATTTTTGTGGTTCGGCTGAAATTTCTACAGGACTTTCATTCTGTTTTACTTTTGTAAACTGCACGGACAATTGTATACAGAAAAGCAGTGTGCAGGTCGCTCCCCAGAACGATTACGTTATGCTGAGGCAAAGGCAGTCATGGTGGCCCGCACCATTTCCTCAGCACCTGCCCAAATGAGGAGTCGAAAGGAGGCCAGCTATCTCCCGGTACTCCTGGTTTTCAGGGGCTTCCCCGGCTGAACATCCTGTCAAGCTGCCCACTTGCTCCTGCCCCTTTCCACAAATCCCTCTAGATCAGCTCCCAAGGTCACCAGCCATGACCAAAAGCCACTCCGATGCTTGCAAAACCTGCACGAAGGCCGAGCTACCAGTCTGCCATGCCGAGGGCAACGGGCGTCCTTGACAATCTCTCTGCTACAGCGGCACAATGCATTTTCACATGCCTGTTTAAGTCATCCTGGGGCGGACACCTCGGAAAAGGCGGGATGGGTCTAACAGAGCAAAACCTGCAGACATTCGGAGCTGGTCTTTTGCTCAGCGCAGCATTAAGAACTGGAGCTCACGACATGAGCTTCCTTCCTGCCCAGGAACAGCCATGGCCAGCTCCGTTCCCGTTCTCGGAAGAGACACGCTCCCTTGCCAGATTCCTAACCCTCCCAGTGGCTGCCCCCTTTCACACACATCATGCTTCACCCACAGGGTGTCCCATTCCCAGTTACCCCCACCAGGAAGGCCCCCGCTCGTCTTCTCATCTGCTAATTGATGGGCCGCCTCGCAGTCATGGTGGCTCCAAATGTGCTTTACAATAAGAGCACATTCAGCCTGCCTGCATGGCTTCATACCGAGCTCGCATGTAGAGCTACCTTTGCTAAGAGGGAAAGGTGCCAGTCCGCAGCCGGATGGGTGACCACATGTGGAAGCAGAGCAGGGGTCAGACTCGATGGCCTTACAGGCCCCCCGCAACTCCCAACCCCCACCCTACCCTATCCTCAACCAATCAAAACAGTTCAGGTAAGTCTAGCAGGTAAAGCTGTGCAGCAGACACAACCAATCGACCTGGAGGGGTTCCCATCACTTCTTAATCCTAGTCAGATTGCTTTCTGTGCTATTTCCAAAACGGAAAATATACAGTCACGGGATGCCCTTGCACTCGTCTTCGGCTTCCTGCGGGCGCCTGGGGTGGCCGCCGTGCAGGCAGCACAGAAGGGGAAAGAGGACACCATCCAAGCACGGCTCTTGGTTATGCCCTTCAGGGTTACTGTCCCACAGACACAGCCATGCCCGCAGGACTGGAGTCTCACCGGGGCACACGGCTTCTAGAGAAGTGCCGGGCAACCCGATACCTTCTGGATGCTTTGGACTACGCCTCCTATCAGTCCCAGCAGGATGGCTGATGCTAAGGGAATACAGGAACTATGGTCCAACACCTCTGGAGGGACCAGGTTGTCTGCTGCCGGACTGAAAAAATGGAAACGTTTCTGGCCGGCACAAAAGGTAAAGCTCCAGTCCGGCAGGCGCTGCCCACTCCTCGGCAAGACCGTGAGGCGGTGCGAGGAGGGCAAGAGCAGGCAGGAGCGCTAAGAAGCCACAGATTCGGGGTGATGCGCACGGGTTGCCTGACAGGAAGCGCCACAGGCAGCAGGAATGGTGCGTGCCCGGTGCAGCCGAGAGAGCGCTTCGCATCCCGGCCGCGCAGTGAAGCGGGCCTGGCCGAGCACTCGAGCCTCCGCATCTTTCCTTACCTTCTCCCCCAGGGGACAGTAGCCCTTCAGGAAATCTGAGCACACTTCTGCTTTCCTGGAGACGTAGACGTGGCTGTAAGGGCAGTCGCTGTTGTTGCAGATGCCTTTCAGGAAGTAAGAGCAAACGGGCATCTGAAAGGAGAAAGCAGAAAGCAAAGCCATTTGCCTGCAGCCCCCGCCATCAAAAGAAAGGCACCCCTGAGAGCACGCTGCGGGAAGCGAACATCGGGCATTTCTGGCACTTTGTGGTGTGTTGCACATGTTGCTTGTCCCCTCAAATGCCCCGGCGCAGTCGGCCACGATCCTCCCCATGTTGCCGAACAGCCGCCGAGGCCACGGAGAAGGCCGCTTGGTCAGGGGCCGCCCAGGAAGCCTCGCGGTTGGGCAAGGACTTTGGGCCTCTGCTGCAGCCTTCCCCAAACCGCTGTGCTCCCCACCCACAGCAGCTGCGAAGATGGGGAACTGGGCATCGGGGTGGCTGCAGCAGGGCAGCGCTTCCTGACCACACTGCCCAAGCACCTGGAAGGCTCCAGCAGTGGGGGCGGGGGGGCCGCCTCTGCTGCGCGGACAGCTCTTGCCAGAACTTGGGAGTGGAGGCGTCGTTATGTGCGGGTGCCGGAGACACAAATTAGCAAAGCTGGGAGCAGAGACAGATGTGGGACACCCGGCCGTCATGCCACAAGCCGCAACCTTTTTACCTTCAAGTCATTTGCTATGATCAGAGAGAACATGCTGCCATGCTGTGACCGTTCCGATTTTCCGACTTCACAGAGGGCGGGAGGGCCCTGAGCCCAGCGGCCGGGCGCCAGCCGCCCGTGCGCCCCAGTCCCCCAGACTGCCCGCAGGGGAGCAGTGAGCCCGCTGGGAGCCTGGCCAGCCGCTGCCCATCAGATCTGACCGTGAGGGGCTTGGCACCGTCGCGCCGCTCGCTCGCTCGCGCTGCCTCTCGAGAGCGACTCTCTGGCAGCAAATGGTGTTCGCCCCCAGAGGACAGCTCAGCAACCACAGCCTCATCTGAGCTCCTCAGAGATGCCCTGCGTCTCAGCGCTACCAGATGGCTGGTGAAGTGGCTGTTCTGGATGCTTGGCTTCCCGTACCCCCGGAGCTCCATTCCGAGCCCTCCTCCTCCTTCCTGCTGCTTACCTCGACACAAAATTGGCTTACTGTCCAGGAAGAAAGTAATCCTTCTGTTAAATGCCACCACCTTAAATCCTGCAGGTTCAGGTATCCTCAAACCAATATTTACAAATGCGCAATAAGCACAGGCAGAGCTAGACGGGGGTATGAAAACTTTTCCCCAAAGGACGTATGAGGGCTTTAACTGAATTAGTTCACTAGAGTGAGAAGTGGGGAGGGAGGGGGGAGCAAGATGGAAGGCTGAAAGAAAACAAAGGGGGCTTTAAAAGCAAAGAGTTTATTTTTAATTGTCTTTTAACTGCAGACATTAAAATAAAGGACAGGGCTCTGGGGCTGTCTATTCTGCCAGTGGTGGCGTGACCGTAAACGATTCCCTTAATGTAGGTTTTGATATAGAGATCAAATTAGCTCTAATAAAAAGGGATAATAAAGCCAGCTCTTATGCAAAACTCAACTCCTCCCAGCTGTCAAGGCTGAGCCATTACAAAGAGGAAGCGCCGTTCTTATTTCAATTAACCTTGTTTGCACCCCGCTATGTCCGTGCAAATAACAATAACATTAATGCACGGCGCCAGTGCACTGCGGCCACATGAGGCAGCTCCGAATATGCACACGCCTTTCCGAGCCGGCAGCTAATGAACCCGAAACTCAACGTGAATTTCCAAATTGCTCACAACAGAGTTTTGAAGCTCTATTAGGGAGAAAAATGCTGATTCTTGTCAAGTCCCTCAAGGGGAAAAGCTGTTGGAACAGCAGCCTGCTCCAGCCCGGGACCCAGCCTCTCGCTAACCTTCTCCATCCATTAGCCCTGCCACTCACACACAAGGGGCTGCAGGCCACCTCCCCACGGCTCCCGGCTGGAGGGACACGCTCCCAGGGGACGGGTGGCTCTCTTCGGGCGGTTCCGTTGTCAGGTGTCCGCTCCCCACAGCTTCCCATCCTCCAAACCGGGGAAGCTATTCAGGGCTCCCCACAGATTCCTCAGGAAAGATGTAAAGTCTGCTCCCCACCGCTAGGCCCCTGGGCGCGAGGGGCCCACGAGTTCACGTGGCACTGCTGCTCTTCCGTGGTCTTGTCTGCCTGCCCGAAGGTGACACAGCAAATCTCCACGCTCACATCGGTCCCCTACTTCTCTGTGCCATCCGCAGGGCGATCAGAGGTATGTTGGGGGGGGGGGACATTTTTTTAAAGTCTGCCCCCACTGGAAAGGCCCTGACTCACCCCCCCCCCAGCCCCGGTGACGCAAGGGAAGCCACTCCACTTGAATTAAGGCACGGCGAGCTTGGGAGGCGGCTCCTCGTCCAGGTGCGCACGGTGTCGCCATGACCCAAGGGCCCCTCACTGTGACGCCGTCTCCCTCTAGCCACCATTCTTTCCGCTCTCGGAGCCAGGAGGCCCCCACGTGACAGCTGCCGGGGCACTGGGGCGGGCAGGGGCCCCTGGCTGGCGGCTGCGGGCTGGACCGAGGGGCCTTGGTGTGACCCGGCTCTGGGGCTCTTCTAAACCTCCATGAGGGAGGGGGCCCCAGGATCAGCTCCGGTGAACTGGCGCAAGCCCCAGACATTCTGGAAGCTCAGCTGGAGTCCAGCTCCTCCTAGAACCACTTCTCCTGTGAGCCAGCTCAGTGAATCTGCTGCTGCACCAGCCCTTCTCTCCTCTCCACCTTCTTCTTGCCCTTTCCTACGTCCAGCACACTCCTCGGGGTTGTCCCGCTGTGTCAGCAGCCCGATTCCAGGCCCGATTCAGCGGGTGCCATGCTTTAAAGACCTAAGAGGCTTGGGACCGGGCTGCTGGGCCAGGGGCAGGCCCGAATCTTCCTGCCCAACTGCTCAGATGTGGCCCGAAGGCTGTTCCGCCGCTCCCCAGAGCGGCTGGTGGCTACCGGGGAAGAGCCTCCTCGGCAGTGGCCCCCATGTGTGGAATGCCCCTCCCAGAGAGATCTGCTCGGCGACTTCGCTGCACGCGCTGAATCTTTCCCACAGAACCTGAAATCGTCTGATTCTCAGTGCCTGTCTGGCTTACCCCACTCAGCCGTGGATTCCAGCACCCACTCTTCTGAATCAGAATCTGACTTTGCAGCCTTTGAATGATAGAATCCTAGAATAGTAGAGCTGGAAGGGGTCAAGAAAGGCCATCGGGTCCAACCCTCTGCTAGTGCAGGATAGCAAGTTACACCACCCTCTTCGGATGACTGTCCAGTTGCATCTTCAATGCCTTTAGTGTGGGAGAGCCCACAGCTCCCTAGAGCATTGGTTCCACGGCCGTACACTCCGACAGTGAGGAAACCTAGCTGGAACCAGGCTTCCCATAATTTGAGCTCCTTATTCCGTGCTCTGCAGTCCAGGATGCTCTGGAAGAGAGCCTGGCCTTCCTCTGGGCGACTGCCTTCCAGGACGTGCAGAGCGCCATCCTGCCTCCCCTCCGTCTTCCCTCCTCAAGGCTGAACGTGCCCAGTCCTCTCCCTCTCTCCTCACGGGGCTCGGGCTCCGGATTACCCTCGTTGCCTCCTCTGCGTCCTTTCCGGCTTGCCTGCCTCTCTCTCCGACTGAGGGGCCCAGAACTGGGCACAGGACTCCCGGTGAGGCCTAACCAGTGCGGAGCAGAGGGGAACCAGGACACCATGTGATTTGGAAGTGATATGCAGCCTAAAATAGCATTTGAAGGGGGTTTTATGGGGGGAGTGGGCCCAATCGCTACAGGCACAAAATGTCAGGCGGGCACTGCAGGATTTTAACTGTTTTATCATTGTAATGACTGTTTTTAATAGTCTTTCTGCTTAAGCCAGCTTCAGATGCTGTAATGAATTGACTGTATATAAAAACTTGAAAGACAGACAGAACCCTGCACTTTTAAGAACTCTATGGGTCTGAGTGGGAGCTCACCCTGCTATCTCAGAGATAATAAGCCCAAGATACACCCTGCAGATGGGCTCCCTGTCCGTCTTCCCAGTAAGAGGAAGTATCCGCTGACCAAAGCTGCAAAAGCCCCGTCCTGAAGCGCAGTGGTCCTGGCACGGCCCACCTCCCCAGCTGAGCTGGCTTAAAAGGGGACTCTGCTCACGGCCAGCAGGTGACCAGAGCACGGATGCGCGCATCGCGCACGCCTATCCCCATGACAGTGACGATAGGCCTGGAAACCCCTTTCCTTGCTCAGCCAGGTCACACGTAACATGGAGGGGGGCGGAGGCAGGGACTGGGGTTGGCCAGCAGCCGATGCCGAGCCCAAACAGGCTGTCCAGCCTTCGGTTTCAAAAGGGCACTCTTCGGGCTTGTGCGAGTGGCGCGGGACGTGGCCGGTGTCACGGGGGCTCTGCTAGGAGAGGCCCAGGGGAGGGGACGGCATGTTGTTTGCGTCCTGTGGCCTGGGGGAGAAGAATGACAACAGAGGGGATTGCCATTCTGCATTCCCAGCTGGAGACGAGCGGATTCCAGCGCAGGAATGGGAGGCGGAACAAGAGGTGCCTCTGAGCCAGAATTCCCAGCCGGTAGTGAACTAAGCGGACGTGCAGCGGAAAAAGCCACCTCTGCCGGGAGGGGCTCATTTGGAGGCCGGGGGTTCATGCAGCCCATTTGCCGCGCTCAGAGGCAGCAGAAAAGCGCATTTGTGGTGGGAATTAACTCACCAGCCGCTCTCCTTGGGTGGCACTTTGATAAATGAGGCGAACAGCACCTTTCCCGGTAATCACCAGGTTAACAGGAAGCTACAGCAGCGAGAGCCGAAGTCGCCGCTTGCTCCGGGCAGCAGGTTCCGCCAGGGCTATAAATCACCATGAGCTCAGCAGAGGCAGCCCAGGCCTCCTCAGCCCAGCCTGGCAGAGAGGCGGCCAGAGGCCCCAGCGAGGGAAGAGCTGCCCGCAAGAGCTCCTGCATCCAAGGCAGGCCGGCGCTTAAGAAGGGCTGACCTGCCCTGTCGCGGAACTCCGCAACCCTCGGGTAACGCGGCTGCTTGGGCAGATGTGGCTGCTAGTCGGCCCGGACACGGGCCTGTTATTCCGCGCTCAGAAAACAACCACCCGAAGCAAAGGAAAAGCTGCCCAGGCCGTCCACACTCTGCAGCCCACATACAACGTTCACGTGCGCGGCATGACTTCCACTTGCAGTCTTTAACGTGGCTCTTCTGACATCTGTGCAATGGTGTTCTGGTTTTGCGAGACGCAGGGCAGAGCAGGCAGTTTCAAAGAGCATTCAAGCTCCAGCGCCCAGAAATCCTACTCTTTTGAGATTCTGGCTGGCTTTGTCCCAATGCCTTCAAGAATGGCCTTGAAGTCATATGGGCCGGGAACCTGCTTGCTGCCTTTTAATGGCAGTCCTCGTGTTCTCAGGAAGTCAGAACTCTGCACGAGGCAGACCACAGGGCGTTGCCAACAGGGGCCAGGCAGAGAACAAAAGGTCCCCAAGAGCCGGGGGGGGCACCTCCCTCCTGGACGGACTCCCCTCAGGAAGACTTCAGGTTTTCTATCAATCCGTATATAAAACACAGCCCTCACATTCCTGCCCACTCTCCTAAAATGCTGGAAAGGCTACAAAACAGAATTCTAGTGGAGGGAGAAGGAAAGCAGGTTGTTTTGCAGAGGGGCAGGGCTTGGGTCCCAGTGGGAGGGGCCCTCGTGGGCAGACGAGGCCCACAGCCCTGCCAGCCCCCCTTCCTGGGGCAGCCTGCAGCTCCTGCCTTCGGACGCCTCGGGAGCGCTGCGGGGCTTTCTTCACCCCAGGGGCGGTGCAAGGGAGACTGGAAATACTTTTTCTATTCCATGCCTCTCGTTTGGTCGCGGCTCTTTTGGGATGCCGTTTTTAAAAGGCTTCCTTAAACCTTCAGGACTGTGATAAATGCACTGCACTTGCAGACACAGACGATGTTTGCGAATCAAGATCCACGGCCTGATTTTTAGGCAGGGAATCTGTGATCCTGGAATCCGCCTTTGGGACGTGGAAGTTCTTGACCTTCTAGTAGTGCTTGGGATGAGGTTTCTGGCACGGGCAGCTTCTCTGTGTGGCGAGGGAGTCCAGTGCCTTGCCCGGCCACAGCAGTGGTGAGCCAAAACCTGCCCTCCATGACGGGCGTGAGACGGTGCACCCGAGAGCAGCGCCCGGCCCTTCACCCCAGGGCCCGTTTGCCTGCAGCCGGAAGGACCCTTGATGCAGCACCCGCACGACACACGAGAAGAGGCACCTCTGTGCTCTGCACTCCCACTGCACATGGCTTGGCTTTTCCAGGCAAGTTCAAAAGCAGCCCCCCTGAGATGCTCCCCCGGGGCAGCTGCCCCTTTCCCAGCCCCTGCACCACCAAGCCGGACGCACCTTGTCCTTCGAAACCTTGTGGGAAAACGGACACGTCCCGTCTGTCTTCTTGCACGTGCCACGGAGAAACCTGTTGCGGGGACCGAAAAGAGGGCAGCGTCAGACCGAGTGGCTCATTACCCCCGCGAGCCCCCCCAGCTTTCCCCACAGCACCTCTCCTGCCCGGGCCCTGCACGAACGCCAGCGGCAAGGCACCTCCTCAGACTGCGTCCTGCGGTCGTCTTTTGCCCAGCGGCCGTGAGGGCGCCTTGCCATGTTAGTGACTTGGTTTACTTCCCGGCGGCCCCAGGCCTGGGTCAAGACCAAGCTGTGCCACTTTCTCTGTCCACCTTACGCATCCGTGGGAAAACATGCTGCGAAGACGACACAGCCGCGAGAAGCCGGAGGGCCTCCACGGAGACACGACCAAAGGGACAACTGCTCACGCTGCACCTTGCGCGTGAAGTTAAATTGCTCCCGGTGAGTGATTTCACACGCGAGCTGTGTGGACACTCTGGGTGGATAGAGCAGTCATTTTTAAAGTTCGCACAGTGGAGCAGGTGCCTTCGGGCAAAGAGGCGAACCGAGTATTTTATGTTCCTTAAGCATTTAAAAATAAAAGATGCCACACACGAAGGCACTGATCCCGAAAGACAACGGAGCCCCGCCACAAGCTCATAATCCACTTAAAAGAAATCCAAGTCTGGAGTACATTTTGGATCACAAGCAATCCTGCCACATCCCTCTCCCGTTCTCTCTGCCGCTCTTTCCCTCCCTCACGCAGACACACTTGTGAGAGCTGCAGAGAAGTTGCCAAAGAGCCCCAGGCGAGATGTGAGTTGTCCCTGAATCAGCATCTCAGAAGGAAGTTCAACTTCAGCACTTCAACCCACAGAACAAAAACTGCCCGTACACACAAAGAAGCTGACATTAACCCCGATTCCCCGTAGCTTGCCACTCGGTTGGTGCCTCATTAGCTCCTGGGCACAACTCAATGGGCCTCTCCGTGGCCATAAAGGCACTGCCCGGGACCCACCTCTTCCCCATGGGGCACCCATGAGGATTCAGACACGCTGTGAGCAGCCCTCCCGCAGCGATCCTGCCCCAGGCCCTTCCAGACGCGAGGTGCTGCGTTCTTATTTGCAATGGGCTTTTGCCTGGGGGGTGTGGGGCTGTGGAGGCCCCTGGCTTCCCTGCCGGTGCGGGGTGTGCTCCGATTTGGGGCCGGGGTGGTATGTCTCCTTCGGCCACTGTTACCCTGCATTCCCCTCTTCCTTACGGCTGATGGGCTGTTGCTTGGTGGGGCCGAAGACAAGAGGAAGGAAGTGCTTCCAAACGTCTCTTCTGCCCCTGACCAACGGGCGGTGGGCGTTTGGGTGCGTGCTTGACCAAAATGCCCATATTCTGACCTTGCCAAGGGAGAAAATGCAAGCAGCCTTCCAAGTTGGAGCCGCGTCCGCCCTGGGAGGGGCTTTACAAGCCACTGCAGGGTCCCGGCTAGGCTGTCGAGAGACCACAAGATTGCGGTAATCTTGTTTTATGGAGGTGCATTTTCTATTGGATTTTGTAAGGGCTGTTAAATTGTTTGGGGATACAGGACGAGCCATTTATATAAGGTCCAATCGGCCAGACGTGCATTTGAGAGGAGTCGTGCTGGGCTGCTGCAACGGAACAGTGAGCAGTCCCTGGGCACCTAACACATAATCAAAAGACTAAGTGGTTAACAGCGATTACGGCTGCTGTGCGTGGCCGCTGCTCCTGAGCATCTGAGCTGCAAGGGAAGCGAGTAGACAAGCGCCGCTCATGTGGCCCCGAGGCTTCGCTGCCAGAGCAGCACACGCGAGAAGCAGCGGAGACGCCACCACGGAGCAGCACGCAAGCCCGGGGCATGGCAAGGACCACGAGGGAAGACCCGCGTGGCCGCGCCACAGTGCCACCTCTGGCCTCACTGTTTTCAGGGGCTGCTGCGCATCGTTCAGGCCCAGGGCTGCGAGTGGACATGCGCGTGCGCGCCTTGACACCACACTCACGATGCCGGCAGAGGAAGACCTGCACACACGCCTCTAAGGAGACGAGCTGCAAGTGCCTTCCGGAATAAATGCGGCAGTCCCTGAAGGGGCAGCCTGCGGGTCCCCTCGCCCCACAAGGGGTGGTCTGCCAGCGGGACCTCACTCCTGCCCCCTCTGCTTCCGGGGCTCTTGCGCCCTCCTCCTCCTGCCCCACCGCACCGCCCCATGTGCTTCTCCGCACCACGGCCTGCGGTGGCAGCCCATATACTTAGGCGAGCGCATTGTTCGCCCGACGTGCAGCAGCGCCCGTGTCTTTCCGGCTCGCCCTGGGGCTCAGGCGCATTTGAGGGCACCCTGTTCCTGCCAGGTTCCTGCGGGGCGCCAGCTGGGGGAGGAGCGGCACCAGCAGGGATGCAGGGTCCGGCGCCAGCCCGCCAGTCCTTCTGCTACGTCTTGCCCATCACCCCATGGCTCTGCGGCTCGGGGGCCGCAGGGGCGCTCCCTGCCCCCGCAGAAAGAGGCCCAGGCCCAGAAAGTGTCGCCCTTCCCCCACCGGCGAGAGGAGGCGCCTCAGGAAGCGGGGCGCATACCTTGTGCACACAGCCACTTTGTCTGGGTCGTGGATGTAGGGGCAGCTCTGGCCACGGTTGCATTTGCCGAAGCGGTTGTAGTACATGCAGTACTCTTTCTTCTTCTCCTTCTTCTGCTTGGCCTGGCGAATGATGGCCAAGCTACGCTGGACGGCTCGGCTGAACAGAGGAGGAGACACGGAGAGGCACGCTCAGATCCACAGGGGGTGGCGCAGAAAACCTGGGGCAGCCCCACCCTGCAGCCCCAACATGCGCCCTCTGGTACTGCTGCTACCACGTCGCGCATATCAAAGAGAGGCAGGGCAGCTGGTCCTGGACAGGCAGTGGGGGATTTGTGGAGGGCTGACCAAGAAAGCGGGGGACCGACTCCTAGGGAGAGGGCCTCTGCAACGGGCTGCTCCAGTTTCGCCCTTGCCAGCAAACTCTGTTCTTGAAAAGGATGCGCTGGCATGCATCCTGAGAGAGAGAGAGCGTGCCTCCCGCCGCGCACAGCGGCCCCGCTCGGCTCCCCCACGCCGGATGCTCCTGCCCGTCCCCAGCAGCCAAATGCACCTGCAGGTTGCAGAGCAGTGACGGGGCTCCGCAGAGGTGCACAAGCTTCAGAGCAGAGCGGGAAGGGAGGGGGACCAGTAACGAGGAGGGCCTTTCCGGCGGAGCAGTAATGGCGTGCATGTCAAAGCAGCGCACACCTGCCTGCGTGCAGCCGTGCGACACTGCATGGCCACGATGATGGCTCCAAGAGGGGGCTGGATACACTCATGCAGGAGGTGGCGGCCCTCTGTGGCCACTAATCCCGGTGGCCAGGGGCCGATCCTGGTGCCAGAGACGGCGTGTCCATGGATGCCAGTTGCTGGGGAATGCCGAGAGGAGGGGCTGCTGCGCGCACGTCCCGCTCGTGGGATCCTGTGGGCCCTGTGGAATGGAGTGCTGGACTCCCCTGAGCCAATATGGCGCAGCTCTCCTGATCAACATAATCAGGGTGGGAAAAGGCAGAGGCTGTGAAGGTTTCGACTGCTCTGCTTTGAAAAGGCCTGGCCTGGCCTGGCCTGGAAAGGTCCCAGGCATAGGAAGCAACTCGGCCAAAGGCACACGGAGGGTCCTTCTTTATCGCGGGACTTTTATCAAAATGGCGGAAGCCGACATGGTGCTTCAAAGGCGTTGATTTACACAGTTTTGCAAACCATCCAAAGATGTTCCTTTTCACTAAAGCGACTTTTACATTTCTATTGTTTTGCAAAATGGCACAACTGTGCAATTCTGCAACTGTGTGGTTCTTTAAAAATAATGGGTAAGACACCAAAATGATTTGGCTCCTGCATACAATTTCCAATCTTCCCAGAGGAGCACGCCCATGCTTGCTTTCGAAATGGCTGCTGGAAGGACACGGGTGCACGGTCAGAGGCTAACATGCCGAGTCCCACAATTCCTGCCAGAATTTGAAAATACTTCAGGGCTTGAGGACTGGGGCCTTTGTCTGCCCTCAAGACACAGGGCTCTGGCCATTCAGCTAGGCTGGCCCACTGGGCAGCGGGCACAGCTAGAGCCAAGAATCCTTTGCATGCCCTGGGGTGTGTGACTGATTCCCCTGAGCCCTCTGTGCACAGCTGGAAGCGGAGCCAGTGGCTTCCAGGCATGCTAGAGCGGCTCTCCTTCAAAAATTAATTCCTGGCCAACCAACGCGGTCCCCTGGAGATTTCGCCAGACACGGAGAAGGAGCACTCTTGGCCAAAAGGCTTAATTCCCCACATGGATCAGCATCTGGACAGAGGTGGGCATCGGGAAGGAGAACCCCCAGGGGTGCACAAGAGAGCCCGCCCGAGGTGCGTGGGAGCAGGTTTCGGCGGCCGATCAGGTGCCTATAAAGCAAGGCCGGGCAACTTGTGGCCCACCAGAGTTTATTGTTCATTGTATTTATAGCCTGCCTTTTTTTTTGAAGGAGCCGGCAGCAGCACAAGAACCCTCCTCTCCATTTTATCCTCACAACAACTCTGTGAGGAAGGTTAGCCTGAGAGTCGACAGCTCACCCAAAGTGAGCCAGGGAATTCTATGGCCAAGTGGGAACCGGAGTCTCAGTGCAAGATTTAGTTCTTCAATGTATTTCATTTTCAGATGGCTCCATAGCCAAGGCTCTTTGTGCAGTCAACAAAAGTTAAGCAAAAATTTAAAGACACACACACACAAAACATTTAAAACAACAACAGGATAATAGCAATCGAATCAGCACAGAAGCATAGCAGCAGCACAGAATAAAAATGCAATACAAAAAAACCAAAGTTAAAACGATAAACTGATAAAATGCTGGGAAAATAAAAGGCATCCATAACTCTTAACTAGTGATATGTGAGGAACTGGGCTCAGGGGTGGGAATCCATCGGATTTCCTTGGCGTGGCTCCCCAAACTCAGGCCTGAGTCTTCTCTCTGCCCTCAGCCTCCTCAGGTCGAGCGTCCGCACTGGCATCCGTGAGGAAGTGAGCCCGAGCGAGGCCGCACTGCACCCATGGTGCTTGATGCGCCAGGAGAATTCGGCTTCCGCGCACCTGCCTTGCAGGCTTGCGCACTTTGTGCAAGGGTTCCTCCATGCCCAGCAGGGCTCGGCTGATGCTCTTCCTGGCCAGGGCTGAGAGCAGAGAAGACGTGCGGAGAGCGCAAGAGAGCCCGATCCCAATCAGATCTTCGCCCCCTGCTCCGAACCTACTGAGCCGCGCCAGCTCTAAGCATGGCCTACAACTCCCATGGGCCTAACTCCCAGCACAGTCAGCATTTTGGCCGTAGCTTCTGGGGGGCAACCCATGGCCTCCTTCTGCCAAAGCAACACTCGCGTCAAGGCTTACATGCCACCACTGTAAACAACGTTCACGAGAAAGTCTATCCCAGACCTTCAGTGAGGTCAGCACAGGAAGACTTCCCTTTGGCATGTGCAGTGGTGGAGGGGGACTGATGCTATGCGCCAGAACGCGCAGGCCCAGGACACATGAAGCTGCTCAGAGCGGCCCCAGTGCTCCGCACGGTGGGCTCCCTGCCCCGTCCCACCCTGTCCCTGCTCTCAGTGGCAGTGGCTTCCATGCAGAGGCCTGTCCTGCAGCAGCTCTGCTACCGGGGCTCCTTTCGCAGGGGTCGCCGTGGCCTGAAAAGGGCCATGTTGCAGCTGAGGCGCATTTCCCCGGATACGTGCATCACTGGGCACACGGTTCCAAAGGCGCTTCGCCGTCTCACCGCCTTCTGGGTTTGGAGGAGCAAATCTGGAAAGCCGGCAGGCGTGGACCAAAGGTGGTTCGCCGCTCCGCAGCCCCTGGCCGTCTCGCTCCAGCCTTATTCACGCCCTTCCGCGGGGAACCCCAGTGCTCCTTCAAGGGGGTACAAACCTTGCGATGTACCGGCTCGTGGCCTGCCTGCTTGAGCAACCGGGTGGAGAACAGCCAGGTGTGTTGAGCGCTGAATCGAGCCGTGCTGTTCAAGAGGAGAAAAAGAAACACAGAAGATGCTAATCAGAGCTCATTTGGAGATGGAATTGGTAAGGAGTTCAATCTCCTATTGATTAACACGCGGGGAGGCATTGTGTGCAGCTCATGCAGGGTAATAAGCGCTTCTTCGACAGAGCGAGGTGCCTCCCAGAGAAGAAATGGCCACATGCCTGGCTGGGGACCTGAATGTATTAGGCCAGGTCCTGGGGACAGCGCTGCAGGAATGCAAAGACCTCAGCCACACGCAGCCCCAGAGGCCGCCTCCACGTTCCATAGCAGAGACCAGAGGCTAGAGTTGGCTGGGGCCTGAACCCGGGCCCAATCCTGCCTCTGGGTGCTGCGGGCAGAATTCAGTCCTGACCCTTCCGGGGAAGCCTCTCACGAGAGGCTGGGATAAAGCCAGGCCTGCCTAGCTCCGAGCGGTGACCAGCAAGGCCTGGGCATGTACCGGGCCCGATCCCACAATTCCTGTGCTGCCTTGCTTGCCAAATCACCGCACCAGATTAATGGAACCAAAGGGGAAGCCATCTGCCTGCAGCATGGACTATTCCAGCAAAGCATGTCTCCTGCTGGCTCACAGCTCATCCGAAGGGTGGCACAGAGAGGCCGCATCCACAGACATGTGCAAGCATTCGCCCTGCGCTTCCCCTCTCCCGAAGGACGCCACCAGCGAAGAACGAAGCAGCCCAACCTCAGCCAACAGTTCTAGGGAAGCAGCCGAATCCTGCTTTGACTTGCAAAGCGAGCAAGCACGCCCTGTTCAAAGCCCAGGATGTGCTTGCAAGCCAAAGAGATTTGTAAAGTTGCCGAACACGATCATGCTCAATTTTGCGACTGTCCTAATCGCAATCCACCCCCCCCGCCCAGACAGACTCACCCCCATCTTAGTCTACGGAGCAAAGGGACACAAACCAGGGCGACTGAGCCAATTCCTTTCTGATCTGCATCATTTTCCCGTTTGCGCAGAGCAGGCGGCAATCGCAAACCCGAGCTGCTGTCAGGCACGAAGATGCCCAGAGCATCCTGGACTCCAGGTTAGGCCACCCCCCTCAGATGGCTGTCCGGGTGCCCCACTCGCCCACCCGCCCCATCATTCCAGCTGAAACCACACTCCCAGGGAATGGGCACACGACCGGCCACCAGCTGACGGCAAGACAGAGCCCGTGGTGCCCAGCGGCATCAGCGGCCACCGCGAGCAAAGCGGGCCTGCGAGCCACTGCAGGTCTGGCTCCGGCAGAGGCGCTTCCAGTGGCAGCCACCCCCTCCACGACCTGGACTCCTTCAGCAGCCGAAACGTTCCTTTGCTGCAGCTCAGCCCTTGCAGAGCCCCCCTGCGTGGGGAAGTGCTGTGTCGGCCTTCCCAGACAGGGAGACCGCCCAAGGGTGAACTTCAGCTGGGCGCATCCTGCTGCTGCTGCAACGAAGGATGTGGCGGGCTCACCCTTCTCCTTCGCTGTCTCCTGCCGCGGCTGCGCCGCCTCCCCAGGCCCCCATGCAGAAGAGCGTCCGGCGCACCCTCCAGGGGCTGCGGGGATTGCTGGGCGGGCTCTCTGCCCCACTGGGAGGAAGAGGGGCCTGCGTGGGGAGGCAGGCATCATCCAAGCGCGGTTTTCCTGCACTCTCTCTGACTCGCACGCAGCAGTGGTCGGTGCTCCAGCTGTTCTGAAGCACCAACCGCTCCCACAGAGGGGCTGGGCAGGTGCGATCACAAGCCTGGCCCAAGCTCCCAGCTGAACGCGAGTGAGGTCCCTGGGCCAGGGTAGCTTCTGGCCCACGTCTGGGTGAGACGGGGCTGACGGCCTTCTGGCCCCTTCAAGCTCTGCCAGTCTGTGATCCTACGACGTGGATGTGCCTTCCTACGCCCTGGCGCCTGATCTCCTCACTCGGGTGCTGAAAATTCAGCCTGGGACCTCCCCGCCCCGCAGTCCCCCCCTCAAGGCCTCAAGGCCTCCAGGGAGCTGGGGGTAAGGCAAGGTCAGCCTGCCACCGCACGCAGGGTGCCGAGCGGCTGCCTGGGCTAAGGTGGCCTTGCCCAGCCCAGCAGGCTCCAGGTGTCTTGCTGGGGGGGTTATAGGGACTGCGATCACACACATCTGGAGCGTGCCGCGTTGGGGAAGGCGGCTTGAAAGCTACCCGAGAGCTGAACGGAAAGGGCCAGACTCAGGGAAGCTTCCGGAAAAGGGTCTTTGCTCATTTATGCTCCGGTGTCCCTGCCTGGGCTGACAGGCGTTCCCGGGGGCTCCTCCGCGGCACGGTTGGCCGAAGCGTGCCCCAGAGCACTCCAGGTGGGAGCCACGCCTTTCCGTCGCTCACCTGCCAGCCCCAGCGTGTTCCTGCGTGAGTGAGTGGAATTTGATAGCGTGTCAACGAGCGCTCCCCGCGCCCGGGCTGTCACGCGGCCCGCTG
The DNA here is from genome assembly GCA_023646645.1 of Varanus salvator macromaculatus. Classification (NCBI taxonomy): domain Eukaryota; kingdom Metazoa; phylum Chordata; class Lepidosauria; order Squamata; family Varanidae; genus Varanus; species Varanus salvator. Next base: position 39,769,234 of record JAIXND010000777.1, on the reverse strand, counting down.
GTGACGCGCAGACCCATCTGCTCCGTGTGCAAATAAAAACGCTGGCGCAGCCGTGTTCCGGGAGCAGGCGCGCGGGCCGTCTATCAGCGGCATCAGCCGCGCCAGCCACGGGGCAAAAACGAGCGCAGCCAGTCACGGCGAGACATCTGGGTGGCCCACGGGCTGGGCCGGTCGCAGCCTGGGCTCCTGCGCTTCCGCTTGGAACACGGCTGCGCATTTCCCCCCACCCGCTGCCTCCTGCCACAGCTGGACTCGCTGTCGGATTTGGCAAGAACCGTCGGGTACCTTTGACGAGTGCTTCCCCCTGTTAAAAAAGGCACATAAACTGCCTTGCGTGGAAAGAGGCACTAAACCCCGAGATATTAGGAGAGCTGGAAGATGTGTTCAAACGTTCCAAGGGCGCAGAAAGTGCTTCGCTTCCACAGCACTATCACTTTTGAGGCATTTAAGCGGGGGAAGACTCCCAAGCGGCAACTCGATGAATAAAACAAATGCCAGGTGCTCCCTTCTCCATATCCCAACCCCCTAACATTTTCTGCTTGGCCCCAAATCCTTCGAGAACCCCCGAGGGTGGCATTCCATGACAGCCCGGCATGAAACGCCTCGCTCGAGCTGCCACATCAGCTGCCTCGGCCTGGGCACGTGACGCGGCCACGGAGCCCGCAGCTCACTCATCCGGACATGGTCCTGCTGTCGCCACGTGCTGAACATGCCCGCTGGAAGCCCCCAGTCGCCACACTCAGAACGGACTGCGCTGCTGTGCCACCGGGCGGCTCTCACTGCCGGCACAGACGACGCTTCTTCTGCAGTAGCGAACCTGCGGGTTGAGAGGCGAGCCAAGCGGCACCGCCACAGTCCGTGGCCGTGGCCTTGGATCGCTGGACACTGACAACTGCCCCGGCCCACACGGCTCGCCAGCCCCACAGTAGCTGGCAGGCCTCTGCCGTCAGCAGCGCGTGTGCTTGTCAGATCCTTGGCCTGATCCCGCAGGACTGCCCTGGCACAGGCAGAACCTGGGGGCGTGTCTGGCTGAGACCTCGACATGTTTAGCACCCGCTTCACATGGGGTGGGAGAGCGCTGTGGGAATGTGTGTCTCTTTGTTACATGCAAGCTCAGCCTTCCCTCCAAGGACCCGGGACGGTGTGCATGAGCCTCCTCTTCTCCGTTTGGCTCCCACAACAACCCTGTGAAGGAGGCTCGGCGGAGCATCAGTGGCTGGGACTGGAACCTGGAATGTGCCCCCGACACGCGTCAAAGCTGCGATTTGCTGTATAAGGCACTACAAGCAGGCGCCACAGAGGTGTGCCTGTACTTTCTCCCATGGGAAAATATAGCAGATTTCGGGGGGTGGGGGGGGAGAGAGTTTATACGACAGGGAAAGGGCACAGAAGCACATCCTTTCCCCAAACACCTCTTCCTGCTCATCAAAACGAAGGCCATGGGCATGCCCCATCCCAGTTCCTCCAGAGCAGCTGTTCTGCTCTTAGCCATTGTGGAGAGGAGCAGGTCTGGACCAGGCCGCAACACCTCGTCCCCTGCCCTTTCCATGATTCTCCAATCACCTTCCCCCCAAGTCCTCCCATGAGGACTAGGAGCTTGTCCTTTCTGCTCTCACCTGGAAGCAGAGTCGGAAGCTACGTCCCAAGATTCAGAGCTGCCCTGCAGTCCAAACTCTGTTGCTGTGCAAAGTAGATGAAACCCACTATAAGCCCAAGGATTAAAACCCTGTTCCAGGCATGCCCCAGAACGCCTTTTCACCCGGTACATTTTGAGAAATAAAGAAAATGCAAGGCATTTCTCCTTACTATCTGGCTTAGAAAAATGAACAGCTAGAATACTTAAGTAACGGAACAGAAGCTAAGTGATCGACAGCTGGAAGCCCAACGATTTCGTAACTCTAATTCCACCTAATAAAAATAACCTGACTATCTCCTTTCACCCAAAGTGCATGAAAACCCACACACACATGATGTAAGGGGCCCTCTCATCAGCAGGGGAGGGCAGACGCTTCTCCATTGAAGTGAATGGCCTTTTCAAGCTCATGCGGGAGCCCCCAAGGCCCTGCTTTGCACCTGACAGGGTCAGAGCAGCCTCTCCCACCCTGCTGCCCTCCATCATGGCCTGCCCCCCCGACCCGTCTGCCGCGTGGACGGCAGGGGATGACGGGTGTCATAATCCAGCATGGCAGCCAGGGGCCAGGGGAGGAAAGGCTGGGCTAGGCCCCTGCTTGGAGAGCTAAACTGGAAAGCAAACAAACACTGAGATGCTCAGTTTGAGAAGCGCACCCAATCCAGCAACACCAGGACGGGCTGCAACGTCATTTAGTGAAAGATCCCTCTCCTCAAAGGGATCGTACTGCCAACGGAAAAAGAAGAAGCATAATTGGTGGCACGCTGCTACCACCCAGTACGGGAAAGACTGAACCGTTCCTTCTCTTCTGGCTAGTTCCCCCGAATCCTACCTTAGAAAAGACTAAAAGGTGCCCCCGACCTCAAATGCTGTTTATTCTGTGCATGATGCCAGGATGCTGCTGATCCTTCTGCTGTTTCAGCTGCTCTTTTCTGCAGGGTATGAAGGACAGAGGAAAAGGCAGCGCATCTCATCGCCTGACGAGCTGTTATTTGTGTTGTGGGGAAGCGAGGCAACCTCGAGCGGGCAAAGGTCAAAGGGAGCATGTTGAAACCGCACAGCCGTGCTGCCTCTGACACCCAGTGGCTGTAAAGGCAATTGATACTCGATGACGGTCCTGACAAAGAGGCCCCTTCCCTTCGTGTCCCAGGAGCCTCGAGGCAGCGGGCAGGACCGGGGTGGGTGCAGGGCGTGGGCAGGCCGAGCGGCCCGAAGCGGGCTCGGCGGGGGGAGACTGCGATGCTGCAGCGGCTGCACGAAGCCCCGCGATTTCATGCCATGGACCAAAAGAAAGTAGTTAGGCTTGAAGAGGATCTGCTATTAATCATCGCCATAATCATGCATTTAATGAACACGACAGTTCCTGCTCCCTCTGGAGGGACATGAAGGTTCTTGCGGCAACCGCTCTGCGATGCGCTCGCCAGAGGATGCCGAGAGCTGCCGGAGCGGGATGAAGATGAAGCGTCGAGGCGCACGGCACCCTTCCTGTGGGCGGCGGCAGCCGCTCCTGCACAGAGCGCTTTGCAAGATGCCGCGGCGCCGCTCGCTGGCAGAGCCTTTCTTGGGGGCGGCTGCTGTGGCTGAGCAGGGCGATGCAGCAGGGGCAGCTTCCGGGCCGGGAGGGCAATCACGGCACGATCAGGCCGCAGGAGAGGCTGAGCGCTGAGACGGCCCAAGCAAGCACGCCGGCACGGACCAGAGCGCACCTGAAGATGGCCTCTGGCCTGCCCATCGACTGACCAAGCCCTCTTTGGCCTCAGCTGCTCCGATGGGCCACCTGGAGCCCGTCAGGCACAGGCCCCTTTGCTGCTCCAGGAGAGCCCACTTGACCTCCAAACCCGTCTGCACAAAGCCGGGTCCAGCTTCCGCTTCCTGCCTCAAGCTCCAGCGACAACGGCCCTGCCAGAACTTCAGCACAGTCCAGAGAGGCAAGCCCTGGCCTTGGGAGTTTTCTCCTGCAGGGCAAGACCTCCGCCTGCCCAGCTGCTCCGCAACGGGTGTGCGCAGGCAGGTTGCCTCTGGTGAAGGAGGGAGCCCGCGGCCGGCAAGGCTGGGAGCCGCTGAGAGCCTCCCCCCCACGGACTGGCGTTTGGCTGAGCAAGTGCCTTGGCTGAAGGGGCGATGCAAACACATTGCCCCCAGATGGCCAGATCTTTTAGCAGAAGCAGAGAGAAGGAGTAGGAAGGTGACGACTGGACTCGTCACCACTGCTTAGCCGATGAGCCTGTCCATCTTCCACGCGTCCCCTGGGCAAGGGCGTCCGCTGGGCTGCACCAGAGCCCTCTGAATGTTCAGCGTCCTCAGCAGGGGCTTCAGCCTTCATCACCCATCCCGCTGGAAGGCCGCGTGGGCAGCTGGCCGATCACCGTGTGTACGGCGCGCTGGACGAGATGGACCCTGGCTCTCATCCAGCAGGGCTTGCCTTACTTACTTACTTATTTAAAATATTTATATCCCGTCTGATCTGAACATCGTCCCAGCACGGCTTACAAAAACTATAACAATTGATAAACAAGCAACAAATAACAACAATAAACAACAAAAACATAATACCATCAAAATCAAAATGCAACGGTGAGTTTTAAAACCAATTAAAATTCCTAGTTCTTAAAATAGCAGGTAAATAAAAAGGTTTTCTCCTGGCGCCGAAAGGAATATAAAGTCCGCACCAGGTGAACCCCTCTGGGGAGCGCACTCCAGAGTCTGGGCGCCACTGCAGAGAAGGCCCTGCTCCACGTGGATAACCTCTGTACCTCCCTCAAAGAGGGTTCCCGGAGCAAGGCCTCTCCTGCAGATCTTAGGGGGCGCAAGGGCATACAGGAAGAAGACGTTCCTTCAGGTAACCTGGTCCCAAGCCTTTTAGGGGTTTATAGGCTAACACCTTCTGTTCGTAAGGTACTCATAAGGTACAAGCACCCAACTTCCATCCGTGGCACCACTGCAAACGGGGCTTCGGCAGGAACTCTGACAGCAAGGAGGAGACGAGAGCAAAGCAAGCTGCCACGAGCTTCCCGCATCCCAGCCGTGACTTTCTGAAATGGCAAAGCATAGCAAATGCTCACACCTCAAAGGTGCGCTTTCATCGTGCGCCTGAGCGTCTGGCTGAGGCAGGCCTCCCTCTGGCCGGGCTTGCACAAAATGGCAGCCCATCACGAGCAAGCCCAGCGTGGATGGCACAACCTCTGTGAACAAGCCACCCCAACAATCCACGGCAGACCCGCAATGGGTTGTCGCTTCATCCACACCAGGAGAGCAGGCTCCTCACGGCTCACTGAAAAGCACGCCGTCTCTGGGCAAGCGCCACCAAACCCGCTGCTCTCCCCTCCCCTCCCGCACTGTTCCTTGCATGGCTGTTCTTGGTTCTGGTCTTGGGCACTTTTAATGAACTGTTACAGGCACCGGATTCATTTGGTCTGCCTTGCTCAGAGGCCACTTCAACCAGGCAGAGCTGACCGACATGTTCAGAAACTGGCAAAAATGGCTTTGGTCCGCCAAGGGGGAGAGGCACTCTGCACATGCTTACAGGCATTCTCCGTTTTACTGTTACCCTTCCACATGCCCTACACCTGACTCTGGCGCTGAAAGCAAATTCTGGAGCAGAGTCCCGGCAATGCGGCCATGTGCCCAACCTAACCAAGGCCAGCCCTTCTGGGACGAGCTGTGGGAGATCAGGCCACGGTTTAGACGGGGCTCTGCCTGGAAGGCAGTCCAGCCCAAGTCCGCTGTAAGGACAGAGCGGTGGAGAACCCTGAGGCAGCCCCTCAAGAACCCCGGGCGTGTGGCCACCTGGCCGGTCTTCCCAGCTCGGATAAGACGCACTGGGCCGCTACGCAAGCGACCGGTGCCTCCAAAGGCCTCAACTCCTTCTGCATGAACAATTAGTACGTGCAGCCACGCAAGGGGTGCCCTCTTTTGCCCGCCCTTTTGAAGGTGCGCGTCTTCCTCTGGGGCAACGGATTGTGGCCGCGTGAGGTCGGCTCGAAAGCAAATGCCCTGGAAGAGCAAGCAGGTCAGCCTGAGCTGGGAGCGACCGGGTCGGCTTCTCCGGCGACTGTGAGGCTGCAGAGCCCTGCACAGATGCTCTGGCCTGGAGTCCTGGGAGTCCAGCTCCTACGTGTGAACAGGCCGCTCTCTCCGGCGGGCTCCCTTTGCCCAGCCGCCCACCGGCGCTTCCCACAAATGTGCCTGCTTGAGAATGGCGTGTCTCCCCCGGGCACCTGCCCAAGGTGCCGCCTCCCCTCCGCTTCCCGCAGCGCCTTCGGGGCTGCGACGTGCAACTGGTTCAGCTCAACCCGTTTAATGCGTGACCTCAGCGCCCGGAAAAGGCATCCTTCCCACCATGTGGATTCCTTTAATAGGTCACATTAGCATCGTGCAGCTGCCAGGCACCCTCTTCGCTGCCCCCCCCGCCCCACTTTCCCTTCTGGAGGCCCACAGCTTTAGTGCTGAACAGAACATTCTGGAGCTGGCACCAAGGAAATTTATTTCTTTAATTATTCTTCATTTAAGCAGGCCCTGCCACTTCCCGGCACCCAGCAGCAGCCACTGCTGGGGCCTCATTTGTTTTAACCGACGCGTCGGCGGCAGCATCTGCCCCAGCGCCTGCCTGCCTGCCTCTTTCCCCCGCCCTTCTGCCCCGTCCGTCCGTCCGTCCTTCCTTCCTTCCTTCCTTCCTTCCTTCCTTCCTTCCTTCCTTCCTTCCTTCCTTCCTTCCTTCGCTAAGCGCTACTTTTAAAGGAGCAGGTGTGCGATCCCAGGTCCTCTGCAAGGGAAACCGAGTGGAAGCGATACCTATAGACTGCAGAGTAGCCGGCACGAAGCTGGCATTTTTGCATGCCCGCCTGCCACGTCGAGCCCTCAGTGTTCTCGTGCAGCGTTTTCACTTCCAGCAGCATGTCCCCGCCATGCGCACACACGCAGAGGGCAGTCCAGCAACCCATGGCCCCCACAAGCCTCCCGCTCCAGCAGTCCCACAAAACGGCACCCAGCGGCGAGGTCCAGCTCTATTTCCACCGTGCCGCCAGTCCAGCATGGCTGCCCCACAAATTGCCTGTCACTTGGCACTGGGCTGCAGCTTGAAATCCGAAAGGCAACAGTTCTGCCGGGCAGGCGGAATTTAATCGTTCTGCTTTCTAGATTGTGGCCATAACCTTGTTGACTACAAAGGAGCAAGGTGAGAACGAAGATCTTGGGTTCTGCAACAAGCTACCCAAACTCTCTTGGTTAATGCATTATATTACCCCGAGCGCTTGACACACCGGGAGAGTCTGCCTGAAGCACGGAGCCCCTTCATACATCAGAATTTCCTGCACAGAGATTAATCTCCACACAGCTGGAAGGGTCGCATTGCAAAGGATGAAGGGTGACACAAGCGGGTTTTCTGTAAGAAATACGCGGCGCGCCAGCCATCCACTCACGTCGGGAAAATGCCGCGAAGTGCTTCCTGAGGTTCCTGCTTTTGCACACAGGCCAGGGGGGCAATTTCCATGTAAGGGACTGAAACTCTCCAAGTAGGACTGCTCACACGGTGCATTACTTCACGCCCATTGCGTGCCGGGCATGTTACAGAAAGTGGAAGTCCAGGAGCCCTCAGCCCAAAGCACGTTTGTCTGATTATGATATCAATGTGCCAAGTCTCAGCAGGACAGGCAGCGCTTGGTTTTAAAGCTGAGGATGAATGGAGTGGGCACAGGGGATACCTGGTGGCAGGGGAAGGAACCAGCTCGATCTGGTCACCTGTACAGACAAACTCTTCCAGAGGCAGGAGGCCCCCTGGGCCCATCTGGGTGATGCTCTGGGAAGGATGCACAACGTCGGGCAAGGGGGAAACCTTTAAACAAGGCCGTGGGCAATTTGCAGTGAGTCCACACTATCGACCCCCTGGCCAGAACACGTGGGGCGATCCTGAGGTGGGGAATGAACTCAGGGAGGAAGATTTGTACCCATGGGTGACTCTCAGCTGTGATGCCAATATGCAAGCAGGCAAGCGTATTGTGCCGGAATGCCCGAGACGAGACGTGTGTTTCCTGGCTCCTCAGTTGCACGAAGCGACACCAGAGGCGATCGCCTGGTTAGCTGAACTGGACATCAAGCTATGAGATGACTGCTGCACCCTTTTGTACACATGTGTGCAGATTGTGTGTATATAGTTGCTTTTTCTGCTGTCAGGAACTCATCACATGCTGACTGAAAGAGATGACTTCCAACTCACCTCCTATGGCCTGAATAAATGCAGGATCTGATCAGGACAAAAAGGCAGACTTTCTTGAAACCCCAAAGGCTGTGCCCTGATCCAGACGCCAGCTAGAAAGGAGGTGGCCCCAATTCGCGGCACCAGGGAGGCGGTGCGAAATGGAAAGTGCGCTCCGGGAGGAATTTGCCAAGGATGGTCAGCTGCTACGTTCCTACTTCAAAGGGGGAAACTTCTAAAAGGGAGGGACCAGGTAAAAAAGAAGTGAACGTAAAAAGGGTCAGCCATTTCTGGAAAACGTGTGGATTGCTGAAAAGCACAGCAATAGCTGAACTGCAACGTGGACCTCAGGTCAGGAAAGGACCGCCAGAGCTAAGAGGTTGCCAGCGTCGTTAACAAGGAGCAGAGAGGATGTGATTAGCGGGGTGGAGGCTTGCTTTAAGAAATGGAAGCCTGGCCCAAGTGGGAACGCAGAAGAACACCATTTGCACAAAGCGAATGCCGGCAAGCAGCGAGGGAGGCAAAAAGCGGACCTGGAGGAGCGCTTTGCTCATACAATTAAGACCAGCCCGAAGTACATCAGGAGCCGGAGATCGGCGAGGGAGGTGATCGCGGCACTGGATGGCAGGCGGGTTGGAGCTGCGCTGAAGGCGAGGGAGGCGGCGCGGAAGGGGCTGCAACTCGTCCGAGATTGCTGCTCCCAGTGTGAGGAGCAGAGGCACGTGGATGGCGGCGGCGAGAGGCGAAGCTCCCAATCCGACTGGCAAGCTGGAAGCCAATAAATCTCAAAGGACACAAATATGACAGTCATGCTTCTCTCGAAAATATGACAGTCATGCTCCTCCCGACACGTCCCTGTGCTCAGCCTCTGTGCCGGGCGGCTGGAGGATGGCCGGTGCCATGAGAATGTGCATAAAGGGATTCTGGGAGGACCTGGGAAACGACCGGCCGCTTGGCTCAGCCTCTTTCCGAGGGAGCCTGCAACGATCGGACGGGGCGGTTGGCCTTCGAATGCCAGTTTCCGGGGCAGCGGAGGGGGGGGAGGGCCGCACCCCGGTGGCCACGCAGCCGTGCCCTCCGAGCTCGCCCCCACCCTCGCGAGCCGGCGCTGGGCCAGCCATGGCTCAGCAGTTTGCTCGGGCCAGCGCAAGGCGTGCTCAGCACTATTTCCATTAATTGGACCAGAGCTATTCTGGGACCAGAGCTCCTCAGGCTCGGCGGCCAAGCTCAGCAGAAAACATCTGCAGGGGGATGCGCCGTATAAATCCTGGCGACAACCCCACAGCTCTCGCAAAGAGGAGAGGCCCCTTTGTGCTTCAGCGGGAAGCACACACGCGATCACATGGCATGTGTTGTGTTGCAGTGGAGCTGCAAAGTGAGTTACAGCCATGCCAAGAGCTGTGCAAACTAGGCAGAGCTTGCAAATTTTGACAGAGCAGCAGGGGGGTGGGGGGGGGAGACATGGGGGAACAGAGCACAAAGGGGCCAGTCGGCACGGCGTTCCTGTCCCTTGCACCCTTCTGATCCGAGCTCTTGTAGGACCGTCACTACTCAATGTTTACGCAGCCCTTTTGCATCATTGTAAACATTCGACGTGGGTCTTGTCGTAACCCTTGCAACAACCTTGGAGAGTAGGGCAATACGGTTATTCCAAATTGCGGAGGTGGGAGGGGCTGAGGCGAAAGAGAGCGGCACGCCGAGGTCCAAAAGGTGGCTTCATGGCAGAGGCAAGGCTTTGGATCTTGGCCTTCTTGATCCGGCCTCCGCCACTAGACGTGCGTGCCACTAGACCGTTTCGTGCAAAATGTTCTAGCAATTTCCCCAAAAGCTCCCTGCCCCAAGCAGGGGGAGAAAAAGACTCCAGAAGAAGAGGGAGAGAGCAAGCAATCCAGCCTCTCGGAGAAGGGGCCGAGGGCACCGTCCTGAGTACAGGCTGTCCCGCAGCTCCTTCGTTAAAAGAGGAAGAAAGGAAGGGGATGCCCTGAGCACTGCGGGCGGTTGGAGAGAACAAAGAAGCTGCATTCCTGTGACGTTTAGCACTTCTAAAATTAGCCGGGGAACAAGTGGCAGCTCCTCCTGCCCCGAGCTTTCTTGGGATTACGCCCTGCAAGTTCCACGCCACTCACTTCCACCCCGAAGGCTGCAGGACTGAGCAGGGCACTGAAGCCGGGCCAGCCAGCGGCCAATCCCGGGACTAGGCCAGCTACAGCTGCGCCCGCCTGGCCGTCCCGAGGCTTCATTCTGCTCGCCGACGGGCTGCAAGCCCCTCCACGCCGCGTGCCATTTCGCCCGCTCGGTGACCAAGCAGCCCTGGAGAGCATCCCGCAAACGCTCCATGCGGCAGAAAGCCTTGCTCTGCCGGCGGAGCCAGACGGTGCTTCGGGGCCTCTCCCACCCCAGCACTGCACCGCACAGCACGGCGAGCACCCGAGACCACCCATGGCGGCCCTCACTCAGATTGGGGTCAGGCTCACTCGCCGGACAGTGTCAGCCCTCAATTCTGCTCCTGCTGCTTTCAATCTTGTACTCGAGGTGGACTTCCTCGCCCACCTCTGCCCTCCGCTTCTCTGCAGACTCTCCGTTTTCAAAAGGACTCGTTGCCACCCCTGCAGACATCACCAGTTTCCTGGCGCTCCTGCACCGCTTGCCACCGGCCTTGCTGTGACGGTCAAAACCGGCAGGCAGGCAAAAATCCCCATGCGGTCAGCTGGCCAAACCCATCACCCCTTTGGCAGGCAAAAGCATCTCGCCTCCGTCAGAGCCCGGCTGGATCCAGCCGTGTGGCCCGCATTCTGCTCCCGCAGCGGGGAAACTCACGGGCACCTCCAGCCCACGCTCCAAGAGCCACGGGCTCCCTCCCCCCCTGCAACACCGGAGGGGCACGCTTCCACCTGGGTGAGCCGCAGCCAGCCTCCTCCTCCAGGAAGGGGCTCGATCCCCTAGTAAGGGCGCCCAAACCCAACAGCCATCGCTCCTTCTTGCGGAAGAGAATCCCCAAGTTTACCGACATGCTGGGTGTGAAAGCCCTACCTGTTATCTGGGGTGCCCCACTGCTCAGCCGTGTTGGATGACCCCACATTCTGGCAGCATGAAAGGGAGAAAAGGCCTCCCCCACCCACACTTCCTCCACACCGGGCACAACGGCGACACCCCCGACCCGCCTCCATCCTAAGCTCAGCCACAGTCCCAGGCATCACACGACCCACCTCATTCTTGCCCCTTTTCCCACCTCAACCATGCACTTCCGATGTGTGTGGTGGCCACAACTGCGCACCTTTGGGCACGTGTGGCCGCATCATCCCTCCATCACCGTCACAATGCCAGTCCCCAGGCACAGAAATAATGCTGAGCACAGACGCAGGACTTCAGATTCTCACATTTGGATGCGGCGTTTATTATCCAAGTGTATGAAAAGAGCCTCTTGGGTGAGGGCTGACTGGCCCAACGCATGTGCCGTCTAAGGACGCAGCCACAGCACGCTTAAATCGCACACTACTGCATTCCTCAAGTGGGGGGCAGTCGCAAGGGAGCTTGTGGCTCCCCCTGGAAAACCTCGTGCATCTGGCAGGCACTGGCTCTGGCTCTGCAGCAGCCGGCTGATGGGAGCCGGAGTCCCCCCTGCATTCAGCCCCTGTACGTGCAGGGAAGCGGGATGCAGGAAGCCCTGGCAATATTTACTGGCTGCAGTGCTTCCCCACATCCCCCCTTAATCTACAGGGTCACAGCCATTTCAGAAGTTTCTTTTGGAAGAGAGCTTTCCATGGATGGAGTGTTTGGGGCTAGCAAAGAGATGGGAGATGCTCTTGACAGCTTAATTGCTTGGCATTTAACTGGGGCTGGTTATAATTTCACCTGGCGATGGAGTTCTCCAAGTGGATTTATTGGGTCAATATTTTGTCTCCCTCTGTCATGCCTCCAATTTAAAGCCAGGACAAAACTCCCCGGTGCCTCACGCCCGCTGGGGTGCTTTTCAGCAGTGCCGTTCCCGGTGCCGGCATGCCCACTTGGGTGGCTACACCTCAGTCCCTTGCCCCACGGGCCTGCTGCTCCCCACAGCTGTGGGGTTCCACTTCCCCAGGTTCGGGAGAGGCCAGCATTTTAGCGGATTGGCAGAGGACGTTACGGAGGAGAGAGAGAGGATGGGGCAGAGGGGTGGTGCCCCAGCCGGAGACCCCCTGGGGCAGCTGCCCCTTACCTGGCACCTTCTCGCTGTGCTGGACCACAACTCCAAAACAGCTGGAGGGCTGGGGGGTTCTGGGAGTGGTGATCCAACACAGCTGGAGGGGGCCCAGTCAGGGGAGGCTGCTGGGGGGCTGGGGCATGGCTCCAACGAGCGCCAGGTGCACTGCCAGCCCTCTGCCTTAGGAAAGGTCTGTCCCCCTCCAGGATGGAAGCTGCGTGCACACTGGGTGCTTCCGAATGCCAAATAAGCTCCAAACACTTTCACTTCCATCAACCTCCTGGCCTTCGTCATCTCCCCAGAAATGACAAACGTGGCGGTTAATTATTTAACCGGCCGTCTTTGGCCTGTTGGTCTCCGCGCGCGGTGCAGGGCTCCCCTCGTGGGCCGCTGGGGCCAACCGGATTTGCCCTCATTCGCCACCCCGGCACCTGCTCCGTAGCCAATGGCGCCGGCCAGTTCTGGCCCGGGCTGCATCTGACGCCAAGCCCTCTGCAATCCCGGCGGCCAATCGTGAGGCTGCCAAGACTGATCAAGCAAGTCATCCATCTCTGTAAGTGAGAGGGGAACCGGGCGCTTTCCTGCAGCTTGTCCACAATCCACCTCGTTATCCCGAGCTGGATATTTGCACCGGGTGTTTGTGGGCTGGCGGATGCGAGTGGAGAGACCGTGCGGTTTTATTTACTAGCGGCCTCAAACTGAATGTGTGTCACCGCGAAGCAGCCTGGCTCCTGAAGGTGAAAACACACCCTGCCTCAGCGCCTGCCTCCTCCTCACCCTCCGGGTGGCGTCCTGGGTGCAAGGGGCGCCCGACGGGGCCGGGCCTGGTGCCCAGACCAAGCTATGGGGACGGGAAATGCACGCCACCAGTGGGGAGGCTGGGGTCACACTGCCCTTGCGAAAGCTGCCTCGGCACGCGCAGGAGGAGAAGCCGGTGCCATGCTGGTCTGCTCGTGCCTGGCCGGTACCTGCGCAGACGTGGGTGGCCCTCTTTGCCTCCTGCTTGCGGGAAGAAAGGGGGCAGCAAGGGGGCTATTTCCCCAGCGATGCATGGGGCCGCCAGTGCTGGCGGTGGGATCCGTGGGGCACTTTAGACAGCCACATGTGCTGCTTCAGTTGTGGGGCACAGCTTACACATTTCTCTCCCCAGCACGTGCCATGCTCTACAGACGCTTCGATCCTCTGGACAGGCTAGAGGAAAAAGTGCCGGATGCAATAAATAACATTTTTATAGGCCTCTCGGCACCTGCAGTTCCGTGTTGCAAAGACAACTGGGACATAGCACTGTCCCAACTCTTGGAGCGAAACAGAAGTTCGCCTCCGCTGCTCAACACGTTCCCCTGGGGAAGGCACCATTGTGTTGGAGGACAGAATAGTGTTAGTTCCCAAATAAAACAGCCAAGCGAGCGCCGGCCCCCTTGAGCACGTCCCGCTGGCTGCCCCTGACCCGCATCCGAGCCTCAGGGGAAGGCAGACCACGCCAGGCAGCGTTGCCCCACTGGGGCCCGGCAGGCTCGGACAGCCCATGCATGGATGCTGGCCCCCCGTTCGCCGGCGGGTCCCCCAGGAGCCCCGTGGGCTGCTGGCCCTGGGAGAGAGCCTGAGCTGCCCCGGGGCCCCTGGGTGCAAAGGCTTCCACCTTGAAGCCCAGTCACACACCTTTCTGTCGATCAGACTTGTGGCAGCAGCAGGATGCAAGAGCGGCAAAGCAAGGAAGTCGGCCTTGCCTGATATAGTCATCGAGGAGCGGCAGCTGCTTTAATCTCTGGAACGGCGGGATAAAAATATTCCAGATGCACAGACGCATCTGCCCCTTCCTTCAAGGGGTCCAGGGCAACTTACATGAGGTGATGGCATGGCGCCCTCACAACCGCCCTGTGGAGGAGGTCAGGGTGGGAGGTAATGGCTGGCCCAAAGCGACATGGCTGAAGGGGGTGTGCGCGCTTGGGGGTACAGCACTCCTGTTCCCACGAGCGGCTTGTGGGCCCCATGTGGAGGCCGTGCTGGACGTGGCGGAGCCTGGGCCTGATCCGCAGGGCCTCCTCATGGCCGTCCGGCTTACGTCAGGACTGGGACGCTACACCAGTGGCCAACACATTACCAACCCTGTTTGAATGAATGAATACCGACCCGGATCTGCCACGTGCTTCCTTCTCATTCCTGTCCAAAGGAATCCCCCAGAGGAGCTGACCCAGGACAGGTAAAGCGTAATGAGCGTGGGCCTTCAGCTTGACGGAGCTCCCTCATCCCGTGACCTGCCTGAGCGTCTGCTCGGCCTCGGAGGCCCCGCACGGGCCCGAGAAGCCGTGTGTCCAGAGGGCGAGGCCTTTCTGGTGGCAGCTGTTCCCATTCCCGCCCCCGGCAGAGCCTGCTCCTTTCCCACCCCGTCAACGTGCTTCTACAAAGACACGTGTCTGAAGCCTGTTGTCGCTTCTGCGCCATCACGCAGCTGATGCACTCCGGGCGGTTTACGGCCACGTCCCCATTCGCCCCCCGTTGCCTTCTTCCCTGGGGCGTCCGTTTATGGACTGCTGCGCTGCTGCTTGCATCGATTTATTCGAACCGTAGGGGAGGTGGCGGAGCATCTGGAAACGTGCGTGAAGAAGCAGCCGTGCAAACGAAATAGCAATATGACAGGCAAGCGGAGGCAGCGAGGCTCCCAAAAGCGAGCTGTAGCCCCCTGTTCTGGACACGCACCATTTATGTCATTTCCATACCGCCCAGCAGCCAAAGGCTCACTGTCCAGGACGGCGTGAGGAGGCCCTTTGCTTGCGGAGGGCCTCGGGGGAGAACGCGTGCCTTCTCCAGCTGAAGCAGCGGGAGCCAGAGACGGTGCGCTGGGCGTCAGTCGCGCCGCTCCCTCTGCCAGGGCTGCACGACTGGCTGGGGCGGCTAAATGGACTGCAGGGGCCTGCGGCTGCTCCGGGCAGCCGAAGCACTGGGAAAGCTTCGCGCACTTCTACAGAGCGCTGCACAACCGGCGCAAGGGCGAGGAGCCGATGCGCGCGCGGGGGGCCGGTCACAGGGACCCTGGCAAGAGGCTAAGAAATGAAAAATAACAAGCAATTATCTCCAGCGCAGCAAATCCTTAGAAAGGGAGGAGCGGATTTCAGTCTGCAGTGTCGGTGCCCAGGCGGGAGGGAGCCCCCCTCCTCCTCAGGCCTGCTTGCTAAGAGGAAATGAACCAGGTATGATAGATAGAAGTCAGTGCACACCTGGGGCTTCCTGATCAGGGGCATAATCAGATTTGAAATGCTTCTGCGGAGCCCCCCAAACGTACCCCAATTTCACAGCCAAGGGGAGCTCTTTGGGACCAATCATCATTCAAATTAATTATGGACGGGCAACAACAATCTGCATCTAATTTTTCCTTATTTAGCCCATCCCTGGGAAAAAAATCAGAGGAGAAAAGAAAGGAAGATTTAAAAATAATACCAAAAAACAGCACACAGCCCAGCAGAAGAGATATTAAGCAAGAAGAAGGGCATTTTTAATATGGGAATGAGCAAGAGGGTTGGGCGGATGCAGAAACCCCGTCAGCAGAGGAGCTCAGGAAGTTGCGGGCACCTGCCCAGAAATTAAGAGCCAGAGCAACACTTGAACAAAGAAAGAGCGGGCGGCTCTGACTTGCTCCTCCACTGCCTTGCTCCACTCCCCGCATTGCTGGTAAAAGGCACGAGAGAGGAAATTGAGAGTGGGGAATTAGGCGCAAGGCAGAGAAGGGAGAGGAGCGAGGAGAAATGCTTACGGCACCTCATCTCAGCAGGTGAAGAGGGTGGAGGTTTAGCTTAAACCGTGGATTAACTCGCTGGGTGCTGCCGATGGAAAATTAAAAAGCGTGCAGATAATAGTGGAGAAGGAGATACTGGGGGGCTGAATTTGATGAAACATCCTTTTCTGGGTAATCTATCTCCCAAGAGCATTAAGCAGCGGCCTGGAGGAAGAAACTTGCCTTGGGGTGCTTTTGAAAGGAAAAACAAGACCAAGACAAAAACAAAAATCCTCAAGTCCCGTTTGAGACAAAAAGCTCGGAAAAGAGGCGCGGCGCGCACACGCACGCTTCCATGCCCTCTTTCCTATGGCTATTTTCACCCGGAAGTGCACGTCCCCTGGAAAAGGTACATCTTGAGCTTTTCCCCATAGGAGAGTCAACCTGCAGGGAATCCAGGGCGGCGGGAGACATTCACTCTGCATGCGGCGATGGAGCAGTGCTCCCCATGCAAGGCAGCCGACTGAGGGCAAAGACAGCAGCCACCCGTCTCCTCCTCCGAGAGCCCAGGCTGGGGTCGCACAGGTGCAGCTGTGTTGCGGGCAGGCCCCGGCAGGACTGGGCACAGGCGTTCTGGAACCAGTGTCTGATGGCAGCCAGCGCTGCCGCTGCTCTTTCGAGCTCTCCCCCTCCAGCAATCTTTTACAAGCTCTGCCAAGAACCTCAGCGGTCTAAAGTAAGAAAAGCTGGTGGCCCCTTGCCAACCAGCCGGCTGGGCACCGGCAGGCACCTCTGAAGGAGGCCGGGCGAACCAAGCATCGGTGGAGCCCTGCAGTGCCGGGTCTGGCTGTCTCGTGGCCCATGGTAGCCCAGTGGGCTTCTCTTGCCTTCCAGCCCCAACCTTCAGAAGCTCAACAGCCACGGGATTTCTTGCAGACTTGCCGGAAAGCGAGGCACGGGGACGGTTCCTCAGAGGGACTGGGAGCTACCAGGAGAACGCTGCATGCCACCCCCACGGCCCCCCAGAGGCGCTCTCAGCTGACTCAAGAGTGCCGCAGGCATGCTGCTCCTTCCCAAAGGACTGCATGTTCCCATCCCTTGAAGGGACGACTTATGCCAGGGAACACCAAGGAAGCCTTCCTTTGAAACACTCTTCACTCCTTCTAGGGACCCATACAACATTTTCCCCCATGGGGCCTCACTCCTTCATCCTAACTAGGACTGATTCGGTGCTCCCTGCTTAACTATTATCCAGGTGCCACACCCCAAGCCAGTGACTTGGTTTGCACATCTCACTGTGGCCTATTATTAAATTATTAAAGCTCTCCACCTGGCTTGTCCAACCTCTGTTTGGCGGCTGTCAGTAACACAGAGACACGGAAACAGAGCGAGTCAGAAGGGGCCTCCTGGGCCATGTAGTCTGACCCCCGGCTCCAGCCGGCTCCACTCATGACATGCCCACCATGCGCATATCCAGCCTGTCCTTGGACACCCGCACCGATGGGGCCTCCACCACCTCCCGGGGAAGCCCATTCCACGCCTGGGGTCCTGACTGTCAGGAAGTGCCTCCTGGCATCCAAATGGAGCCTGGGTTCCCTGAGCTTTGCCCCGTTGAGTGTGTCCTGCCTTCCTCTGCAGGGCAAAGCGTGTCTCCACCCACCTCCGTGGGGCTCCCCCTCACGTACCTCTATGCCAGCTTGGAGTCTCCTCTTCTCCGTGAACCCACCAAGCATAGGTTACGAGAGAGCTGAACAGACCACGAACAGACTGAGCACCAGGTAAGCTTGATTAAGGCTGTTCACCAGATCTGCACTCCATGGCGGGCTCTGAGCAAGGACTGGGCATTCAAAATGGCGGCAACACACATTCTGCGTATGCTGCGGCCTCACTCCGGCTTCAGTGACCCAAAGCGGGTCATTGTATTCTGCAAACTGCCCCCCCCCCGCCGCC
This sequence comes from Varanus salvator macromaculatus, assembly GCA_023646645.1. NCBI lineage: Eukaryota > Metazoa > Chordata > Lepidosauria > Squamata > Varanidae > Varanus > Varanus salvator. The sequence goes on along the minus strand of JAIXND010000777.1, from coordinate 39,751,575 downwards.
TCTTAGGGCTGTGTAAACTGGCCCACTTGTACCCATGTGTGGACCCTCAGAGTAGAACCGCCGGGGATGCGTAAGGCTGCCTTGATTTTGAAATATAATTTTAGGGGAATCCATGCTGTGAGGGGACGCTTGAGCTGCCCTACCTGACCGGAACGCAGGCCATCAAGTTCCTGCTCCAACAGAAAGATCTTACTGCTGTTTCTAAAATGGGCATTCAATGGGTCCGTGGAGAGCCTCCTCTGAGAGAGTCTGCCATAAACGTGAATTTGGTACCAAGTTCCACTCCGTGTGAGCTGCTTCAAATCCAGAAAGTAGCCACATGACTTTGGAGGTCAAGGGAAACTGGAGGGGTACTTTAGGGGAAACAGCTGCCCTGGTTATTCAGACCACTCCTCAGTTACAAGTGGCAAATAAAACATACTTGGATTTGTAAGAGCGTACGGCGTTTCTCTGGCAGTGTGAGAGAAGAGAAAAAGGAAAAACAATGTACCAACTAGGATATGAACATGTCCTCATGTCTCTTCCACATGCCAGTCAACTGTTAAAAGAGGGAGATTTTTATAAAAAAAATAATGGTGTACCGAATGCATTTATTCCCAAAAGTACGCTAAAAACAAGCCAGGCCTGAGACTTGTTTGCACACCTTCAGTTCTAAGGCTTTTCTGTTGAGTTTCTGGGGAAAAATGCTAATACTGTGTGCAGTTCTGGCAACTTGGGATATTTAGCCACTGAAGATTACTGAAGTTTAAACTATTTTACCAAGAGGCTGATGCCATGCAAGAGGCGCTATTTTAATATAAAACACAGGCCCTGCAAAGCTGATATTAATCAGCCTGTGGAAGAGCTGAGCTTGCTTGATAAGCATGCAGCTAGCAAGCTCAGCTCCGGGGCACACGGCCTGAAATATGAAACGACAATCTAGCAAACTCAAACAAAGCTGGAAAGAAGCAGAAGGTCAGGAATCGGCTTTCTCATCTGGAGCAGGGCCTCTCTTGCCAGCAACTGCTCCCCACCACCCCAGGCGAGAGGGCCAGCAGCTCCGTCCTCACCAGTCCACACATCCCAAACCTGGACCCACAGCCTACCTGTCCTGGCGTGGCTCCTACACGGGGCTTCTCCACTCCTGGCCGGGGAACTGGAGGTTTTGGCGAGCTTGTTCGCCGACACCCTGTACATGATCCCTCCGATGCAGCGTAGCCCCTTGTCCTTCCAGCGGTACTGCGACGGCTGCCCCTTGCTCCCGGGCGGAGAGTGACAGCTGCGGTTGGGCACCAGAGGCCTGCAAAGGCAACACCGTGGAGATGAGCAGGTGAGCGGCTACAAGCTCGTTCGGGACTTTCGAACACGCCTGCTGACAGGCTGGCTAGTCCGGCATGCGAAGGTGCTCGTGGAGCACTGGCAGCCCTTCACAGCCTGCCAGTCGCGCGCCACCCAGGCATCCTTCCCGCCTGCCTGAAAAAACTGCCCGTAACCAAGTTCCCCGAGCAAACCGAAAACCAGGCAGCCCCAAATCCTGGCAAGAAGAAGGTCTTCCGGAAATACAGCAACCTGCATTACTGTTCTACTCCTGGAAGGCAGGTTTCAAAGCATTTAGCCTTTATTTCCTCTGAGTGCTCACCATGCCTGCTGCCCCACAGCCTCTTTAATTAGCGATGCCGAGGAGTGGGCACGGGCCCCTGCCGCTTTGCCCCTTCCCGTGCCCCACAGTCTCCCTCAGAGCCTTATGACGCCTCTGTGCAACAGGGAGGCATTCCTCCTCATACGGGAGACGAGGAGGAAGGCGGCTGTGCTTTCAGACAACATGATAAACTACGCTCAAGGGTGGAGCATGGCTCGAACCCTGGGTTGATGCTGAAACAGGGATTATTGTGTTGGATGAACCTGGCTACACCGACAAGCCATGGCTTGCTAACCATGAACAACCCATGGTTTATTGCTGGCTTGTGAACTGTGGTTTGTCATCTTGGCTGCGTTCAGACAACATGGTAACCCATGGTCCAAAAAGACAATAGTTTAATGATAACTGACACTCAACTCATACCCCACCCTTGAGTTATTGTGTTGTCTGAACAAAGTCAATAGCTTACTTAGGCCCTGAGCAAGATCATGGCAGAAGAAGAACTGGAGTCATAAGCTTCCCAACTCACAAACACTTCACCATGCAAGCTGCCACAGCAGCCAGGAGGACTGGGAAAACGGAGCCTTACTGTGTCATGCAACTGCCTTGTCTTTGCTTCAGAGACTTCCCTGGAAGTTATATGCAAGATCTCAAGTAACCATGAGGGCTAGAATCTTCTTCCTCTTTTTACAAAGAATTTTGGTGTGATGTCTATGGGTTCTACAGACAACTCTGCCTGCACAGGCTGACTTTGCATCTCTAACAACACCCATTGACATCCAAAGTCCGCACACCCACATTATGCCAACAGCCATTCCAACCAAATCAAATCTTCTCCAGTATCAGCTGTCTTAACTATTTAGCACTAATCCAAATAGTAATTTGTTTATGCAAATGAGAGATCTAATTCCGAATTAGTACAAAACTATGCTCATAATGCTATTAGCTGAAAGTACATAACCACAGCCCCAGCTGAAGAATGGGTGGAGACGAGAGGGCTGCTCTCCTATCAGCAGAGAGCAAATGCCTGGGCAGCACTGCCTTTAAATGAAGACGTGCGGCACAGGGAAAGAGAACCGTTACGTTTATTAGTGCTTAGCATGGCAAGTTTATTCTAATATAGTTGTTGCCCCTGGCTACCAGCCTCGATCCACTGTGCCTGGGAGTTCGCACAGATGTGGGAAGGCAGCGCTCACCACATCGCAGGCCCGCTGGAAGGAATCGAGGACGCGGGAGAGGCGAGGTGGACGCGCAACCAAGCACCCCTGCTCCAGGCTGACTCGGGGGCTCCCCCAAAATACGGAAGCAAGGCGCACATTTGCCCGGGGTTCTCACCTGCGCTAAGAAAAGGGAGCTCCCTTGGGAGCCACCCAAAAACTTGGGGACTGTCACAGGAACCCGCGTTCACACCCACTCCCTTCCAGCCACCAGGGAAGCCCCGGCAGACAAGCCAGGCTTGGGGCACAGGTGCCGCACGGAGGTGTCTTTGCGCTCTCTGCCACGTGGAGCGGGCTGCTCAATGGGCACTGCTCTCGTGCCTGCTGGTTTCACTGGGGCTTTTTGGCTGCTCGGCTGAGGCGCCCCACGGCCTTGTGGCACAAAGGAAATGCATCGCATTCAGAAATAAAAGAAACCGCTAGGAATACCTTTCCCAAGGTATTTCGAGGACTCCTAGACTTTGGCGTATGCTCAGTGTCCCTGAGGAGCGCCACACAAGGGTTCGACAAAAGTCGAACCTCCGCCCTGATCAAAGAAGCCACGCCGTTGCAAAAGGCTGCATGCATGCCCATGCTCCCTCGCTCTCCCTCGCTCAGCCAATCGTCTGCTTCAGGGCCCAGGTCTACGTCTGCTGCTCACTTTCACGACTAACTGATCGCTCTGCATGTCCTCCTCAGGACCGACCCCCAGAATCTCGAGTTTGAAAGAGCCGGGCAGCAGGGCATGGGGAAGCCTTTCGAGTCCTAACATCCTGGAAAGCCATGACCTGCTGGGGAAAGCAATCCGAGGCCCTAAAGACCCAGCAGGTAAGGCATCTGTAGCCTGCGCAGCATCGTCTGACGCTCCCACTGCCAGGTTGCAGCAATAGGTTCAGCGCTCCAAGTGCAACCTGTTTCTCTTTTGCATGTGCGTGCTACACCGTTTCGTACCTGCTGCTCTGAATCTGTTGTGCTTGCCCACTGCAGAGATCGACACCAACTTTCCTACGATCTTGGTTAATTGCATGACTAAACATCACCAAGTGGCCGCCTGTCCTTTCCAATCCCAATATTCACATTTCTTCTTAAACAGGCTATGAAGGCGACCTTTAGAGGGGAGCCCAAGATTGCTTCTTCCAGCAATCAGACTGTGATATCTCCTTCGCTCAAGAAATCCTTTCCTAGAGAAAGCAAACAGATCCCCTCCCCCCGCCACCCGGAAAAAGGCTGTCTACTTTGCTGCCGCACCTGGCCCAGGTCACTGCATGGCTTGCTTGCAGATACTGCTTTTCTCCGGCATCACATCGTCCTATTTACTTGTTGGTTGATCTCTTTAAAAATTACCAGAGCGGCTGCAGCCAACTTCGGATGGACCACTTCTACAAGCATGACAAATTAGACGGCAAGTCTATGTTTCCTTTCGAAATGAATTTGCATGGGAATTTCAAGTTGGCAGGGAACAACAGCTCTCTCACTGTAGACCTACTGTGTTTTGCAGGCCTAGTCCTATTTTCTTTTAGAAAGGCCAGGATGGCCAAAAAGATGGAAGATGGAGAACTGTATCAGAAAAGTGGAAACGGCTGTTGATCCACAGTGCACTTCCGATAAAGGCCGGTCCACATGCGTGTGCACAGCTTATGTGCCCGGGACACGCGGCAGCAGTACCCTTCCACTGTGCCTGCCGTATTCGCTGACGAGAATGGCAGTCAGGGCCTTTTATTTATTTTTATTTATTTATTTTTCAGGGACAGAACACGTTTGCATTTCCGCCTCCTCTGTGCCAGCTCAAGCACACAGAATCCAGCGCAGCCAATGCAGCGTCCAAGCCGTGTGCGCTTCCCGCTGTGTTAATATTGGGTGTCTATCATGTTGCAAACCTAATAATTAAAAAGTGCCTTGCAAACAGCATTTATTTTCCCCCTTTGGTAGCAGCAATTTGGGCGCATGCTCACAGCCGCAGTGGAAGCGGGAGCAGATAATTCACAACGGGACTGACACAGGCGTGCACACACTCGCCACTGCCACCTTCCTAGATCTGTAACTGTTTAAAGCACAATTACTCTAAGGGGGAAGCACGTGTGGTCCCAGTCCGCCTTTTCCAGCAAGTAACCAGGCCAATTTGGCAGAACAGCAACCACAGAACTGCTTTCCAAACAGTCCAGGCGGGAACACACACACACACACACACACACACACACACACACACACACGTCTATAAAGAGGGACAGCAGGAGGGTTTTGAATGACAAGGGAAAACGGTTTGGGTTTCTGGGTGTGTGGAGGAGCTGTACCGGCACTCATCCTTTGAAATGCAGGAGACTAAGGATAACATGACATCCCCCCTCCACCCATAAACCAGCACTTCTGGCCCACAGGGTGGTACAGAGAACACCGACATCATAGTTTGGGAAAGGCTCCAACGTTCAGTGCGCCCATGTCCTACCACGGCCCTCCGTTCAGAGCAAGATATGCTGATCTGTGTTCAAAGAGCTGAACTGAAGGGAGCTGCTGCACATAAGATGGATTTCCTTGCAGCAGGACTGAGTTAACAGCCAAGAGAAGTGCAACTGTAAGTGATGGAATGATATCGCAACAGATTCACCCTTCGCGGGTTTTATAAGGTCAGAGCAAGTGATTTAAGGAACCGTAGTATGTTTGATGCACCTGTCATGAAAAGGAACACGACCATTTCTAACCATAAGCAAACAAACATGGTTTCCTTCTGCTCCAATATGTAGATGAGGGTCTTGGTTTTTTCCTTGAACGAAGCCCTTCTATCACGCAAGAAATCTCAACGAATTTCAGTAGCCTGCTTCAGAAGGCAGCGGGGGGGAAAGCCGATCTATATGAAATGCACACCCGAGAGATGTAAGCGATCTGCAGCGAGTGATCCCTTCTGACGCCACGGTCGCTTCCTGGACCAAGGAGAAGGAACGATGTGTCGACGAATGTGAACGACTGCGTGGAGAAACTGAGCTGTCAGCGGGGCTGGTGCCAATCAAGAAAAGCCACTGAGAGCCGCTGCGCGGGAGCTGCGGGCCTGAACACTGACGATGAAGTGAGGACCACCCCGGCCTCAGCTTCCCGCCAGGAAAGCAGGAAGAAACCGCGCAGCAGAGGCGGCGTAACCCAGGGCAGCAGCACAGGCCCTGCATGGCAAAGGCCCCGGTTCCATCCCTGAAGCCTCCAACTAGCGAGGAGCAGGATCTCCACCTGGAGCCCCCGAGAGGCCCGGCTGCCCATCTGGGAAGACCAAGCCGAGCCAGAAGGGCCAAGGGACGGGCTCTGCAAAACGGAGCCTCCAATTTCCTGGCTGCAAGGCTGGGGACGTTAATGAAGCGCTCACGCCCTGCGCCACGTCGGTCAGAGAAGAGAACAACAATCGGCCCGATCGCTTCAGTGTTGTTTTGTCTGTGATGCCAAACCACCCGGGCCGGCTTTTGCATAAAGATGAGGATCAGGAAATTTGGGTAGGCTGTGCAAGCTTTTTGCTGCTCCAAGATCTGTGCCAAAAATCATCCCATTATGCAAATTAATCAGGAGTAATTATGGTATACTGGGAGGCTGAGAATTAAAAGCAAGACAACACACCTATAGATGAAGACCATGATAATCAGAATTACACACAGCACAAAAAAGGCTGCCCAGCACGATTTGCAGGATGTAATCGGGCTGCATTGTGGCTTCAGAGTCTATTTCTTGCATTTCCGGAGCTTCAGAAGAAATGCCTGGATTCAGCACAGACACCACAACAGCAGGAAGAAAATTCTGGCGGAAAAGGCTCTTCCCGGGGCAGCAAACGGGAGGGATGTCAGCACTGGGAGCAAGAAGGTGGCTTGTCGCCCGAGGCCGGCAGTCAGAAACGCCCGTGACCTCCACCCCCCAATCGTTCAGGAGGGGCTTCTTATATGTGCATCCCGCAGGTCGCTCCCAAGAGCAGAGTCATGCTCAGTGAGAAAGGACTCGCTGCCCTTGCTGCCCGCCTCCCAGGTGCCAGGAACTCCCCTACAGAGCACCGCAAAGGGCCACCTCCCGCTTCTGGCATGGCCCGCTCAGCACCCCGCGACTCCGGTGATGCCTTCACAGCAGAGGGTGGACTGGTGTGCCGAGCCCCCACTGCAGCCCCGCCACGCTGGTGTCCCCCAGGTGTCTTGCACCGCAGCTCCCACTGCCCGCCGCCACGCTTCCTGCTCCCCTCCATTTTATTTGCTCCTGTGCGTCCTTCCTCCCATGGCCCCAGTCCAAATTCAGGCTGAAAGGGGCTCATGGGATGGATCTATGTTGTCACCATCAGACACCTCAGAAGAACCGGTTGCATGAGCTACTTCCTGCATGGCCTGATCCCGCCTCTGCCACAAGAGGGCTGGCTAACCGCAGGCGGTTGCCCATTTGCCCATGGCCTAGGGGGCTTTTCAGACCCTCTCCGTTGCAGCTCAGGCTCGAACAGCAGCCCGGCCCCCAGGAAGCGTGCGTGGGGAGAGCCGTGCGGCTGAGCAGAACCCCCTGGACGAGGGCGGACCAGGAGCAGGGAGCCCCCTCCTCGCAGGTGTGCATGAACCGCACTCTCCTCCGAAGCGCCAGCTCCTTCCGGAGCGGCGGCAACTGGAGACGGCCGGTTTCTCTGCCAGGCTGGGGCAGCCGGGGGCTCCGGCTCGCCCGGGGAGCTGTCCTTGGTGCTGCGCTGCTGCACAAGGCCACCGCTCCCCCCGTCCCGTCCCGTCCCGTCCCGTCCCGTCTGAGCCGCCTCCGTGGCCTGGCCTCGGAGGCGTTTTTGGCACAGCTATGCCCCACCGCTGCGGCTGCGCTGCATCAGACCAAGGACCCCCTGGGGCCGCCATCCCAGCTCCACAGTGGCCAGCCAGAGGCCCACAGCAAGCCCGGCAGCAGCCAGCAGCGGATGCAAGGCCGTGCCTGCGGGGTTCCCAGCTCAGCTCGTCTCCCCCTGCCCAGGCACTGAGAGACCCAGGTCTTGGGGGCTTCAGCAAGCTCGCTGCAGCTTCTGCTCCCGGACGGTGCCCTGGGACAGGGGCCACGGTCTCCTGGCCGCCCAGCAAGCCAGTTCTGCCCCACTCTGGACTCTGCCCACCCAGGACCAAGTACAGCGATGGAGACGCTCCTCTTCCAGCCCTTGCCGGGGACACGTGGGTTACCTTTCACGGACGGAAGGGAAAGCCAGGTGCTCCTCCTACAAGAGTCTAACTGAGGGGCTGCTAGGGGTGATCTGAAACAGCAGCTCGGACATGCCTGCTTCCATGCGGAACCCAGCCCGCCCCCTGCACACACACCCAGCTGTACATCTAAATCCCTAGTGACAGCTTATATCCCCCTTGCACGGTGAAAAAAATGTTCTGCCCCTATTTAAAATGCACATTTCTCACACGCGCACGCACACAGCGCATTCTAAGGAAACGTGCCAAGTGACTTGGCCACGGCACCGCCTGCTCTTGCCAAGACTTCTGCATGGAACCTCTGAAGGCCACTTCTAACGTTGCACTCCCAAGTCACAGGCGCTCAGGGCATCCCCGCGAGATCCCGTGCCTTCGCAGCAAACCTGCGGACCAAAGCACTCTGCAGAAAGCGCCTGGCCTGTGGTGCACGCGCTGAATCGTGGCAGCCCCGTGGAACCCGCTGCTGAAGGAAGTGGCGTGGAGCAGAACGCCAGCCAGCAGCAGCGCAGGGAAGAAGCACTGGCCAGGAAGGGGGGAGAATGGCTCGGGCCGCTGGGGGGGCTGGCCCCAGGCCTGCGGCAAGCACCCGTGGGGGCCGCTCTCCTCCTGGCGGGAGGCGCCAGGCAGGCCGTCGTCTGCTGCAAGCACCCTTAGGGCCATTCCCTCTGCTGGAGACAGGGGCTGCCTTCCGGCTCTCGCTTTCCAGCCTACTTGCAAAGACACGGAGCCCTGCGTGGTGCAGCAGAGGACGGATCGGGGAGGCAGGGGGCTATGGGCAGCAGCACGGGGGTGGTGAGGAGGGCCCCGCCGGCCACCCTCCCACCACACACAGGCCTTTCGCTTGGCACCTCATGGACAGGGGCTCGCCAGGGCCGGCCGGCGCCGCAGCCACAGGGGCAAGGCCGCTCCTGCGGTGAGCCCCACACTCATTTCCTCACAGCGCTGGGCCGGGCATCTTCCGCGGTCCGGTCCTGTCGGCCTTGCAGCACACGCGCCGGGAGGCAGGAGGCGCGGATCGATGGGTGCAAGCAGCACCACTCCCCAGGAAGGCATAGAGCAAGGACGTGACCCGCCGGCCCCTCCATGCCCAGCACGGCACAGCTCTGCAGCACCGTGCCTTCATTCAGGGCGGCCTTCCAGCCTGGAGCCTGCAAGGATCTGGCCACAACCGCAGCGCCGCTCGGCCCCCGCTGGCCAGCCGACAGCAGCAGCACCGACGCAGCAGGCCTCGCCCAGGCCCCCCAGCACCATCTTGCATTTCTACCCTGCTGCGGGGGACCCAAGGCGGCTTGCACAGACCTCCGCGCCATGTTGTCCTCACAACAACCACCCTGTGAGGTCGGCTGGAAAGATCCAAAGGCCGCCCTTCAGGGCAAGCCACAAAGCACCAGTGAGGTGCAGCGACCAATGGCGCTCGCAGAGCAGCTGCAGCGGCATCAGCACACGGCACCCACAGGTCTCTCCGCCTCAGCCCACTGCTGCCTTCTTGAGCGAGGGGCGTGGACAGGCTTCCCGTCCCCACTGCGGCCCAGCGTGCAGGGCCCCATGGGAGGCGGGGGGGGGTCTCTGGGCACCGCCCCTCACAAAGGCACCCCCCCTTCTGCAAGCTGGATCCGGCCCCAGGGTCAAGGAGAAACTCAGGGCTCTGTGTGCGACAGTGAATATCCAACATGCAAGTTGTTTTAAAAACATGATTACAGATAATGTGAAGCATTTTAAAAAAGGTAACCCGAATGATTTCAATTTACACTCTTTGTTTTTCTAAAACCTAATTTATTAGAATTTTATCCTGCCCCATTAGCCATTAGGCTCCCTTGGAGGAAACTTGAATGGACTGAAGAGACAGTGTGCTTTTAAGCCATGGTGAGAATCCCCTTTTATGTCCCCAACTAAGCTCTCAACTCCCCCTCAGTAAATAACGGAATAAATAGATAAATCGGTGTGCGGCGTGAGGGCACGCTCTCTCTGGTGGACCAAGCGAGGGCGTGTGACGCGATCCCACTGTGACAGGCGGAGTGGGAGATGCGATAAAAATGCAGAGCAACGAGGGCGCAGCGCCGAAACCAGAGCAGAGCAGCTGCCCACGGAGCAGAACTGGACTTGTTGCTCTGCGGAAAGCGAGAGGAGATCACCAGGAGCGTCCTGCAAAAGGCCTCTCACCCCCAGCCCTCAGAGGACCGGGGGGGGGGCAGGGGGGCTGCAGCAGGTGGGGAAGGGCTGCGCTGGGCTGCGCACACAGCCGTTTTCTCACAAAGGGAGCAGGAGGGGGCCGGGCCGGGGCTCCGCAGCCCCCTCCGCATCCTCGCAGAGGCCTTGTTATCCTCTTAGGGTGACTCTAAAGATCGGAGCCCAATTCACTGGCGCCTGAACGGTTATCTGACAGGAACAGTGGCAGTCATCTCGCCTCGCCTACGACCGACCGACCGCCGAGCACAACATTCGACTCCAAGCAAAGGCAGGGGGTGGGGGCACGAGGGAAGGACACCTCCAGAAAGGAGGGCAGGGGTGCTTCAAAAAACAGCTTGTAGCTTTTCATTCGCCGCGGTGTCACGGCACTCCACCAAATTGTTACCCTAATGGAAAGGACGGCCTTTGGAAATGAACTGTATTGAGAAGAGAGGATAAAATTAATGAGATAATAGCCAGGCCAAGGACCTGAAGAATACGTCTGCCCTCAACACGAGGGGCTTGTAATTCCTTTTCTACAACACAAACCCTCCGATCTAAAGGCTGCTCCCATCCGTCCAGCAAGCCCTGCTCCGACAGGAAATTTCATTAATGCTGGAAAATAGGAAAGGTATTAAGCGTGGATAATGAAGGCCAGCAAGTGAACAGTGCCTTAAGATAGTCTTCTTTCTAGCCTTTGTAATGGGAGGCATGAACTTTCCCTTCAAATCCATTTCTAATCCATTTGAAATACTACAGCAAATTATCTTCCCTTCAGCCCGAAAGCGGCCAGCCAATTTACTCCGAATAGAAGTGACAATGCAACAGAATTTATCGCCATAACCTTGACTACACAAGGTTGAGGGTTGGCTTTCCCTCACCCCCAAACTGGGGATGGAAAGCAAAATTTTAAATTATTTTTTTTAATGGCAGGGGGAGAAAAAGAAAGAAGGCTAGGGAAATCGAGGGACACCATATGCGTATGTCTTTAAAAAGCCAAGTGCCACTGTCAAGTGTCAAATGCCAGAGAGCCATGCGGCGGCGAGGTGGGGACAGAACATGGGATCGGAGTTTTCACTTCGGCTACGGAGCAAATCCACAGCCTTCTTTTCCTTGAGAGGCAGCTGCTGATCACCCCGCTGGACCTTCCCCTCGTAAACTTGCTGAGGATTTGAGCCACGGCACGTCAATGGCACTGGGGGGCCTCTGAGCCCTGTCTGTGCGCACGTGAAGGGGCCGATCCATCTCCTCTGTTCCCGAGAGTGAAGCCCAGCTGCATCTCCTGGATCCTTCTCCACGAAGAAACAGTGCGATGGAATGAGAAAGAGCATCCCAGTGTGGCCAAAGGAAACACTTCTTACATGAAACCCGGCTGCTGGCGCTGCAACTCACCGGCGGCCAAAGTGGAGAGAAAAGGAAGGAAGGTTTTAGCCTGCTGCAGCTGCGATCCGTGGTTCAAAGGCTAGGACACAGCGGGTGTTCGGGGTCCACTGGAATCCTTCATGTTTGTCTCCACACAATGTTTCAGAGAAAAAAATGTGGCTGCGCATTAGCTGATACACTGAAAACTGTCTGGACAGTGAAGGATCCTCTCACTAGGGTTGGGACAACCCCGCCAGCTCCTCTTGTGCCCAGCCCAGTCCTCCAAAACGAGCTGAGCCAAACCCTCACAGGCCCCCGGCTGCGCAGCTGGCAGCCTTCTCCGGGATCCACTGCAACAGCCCAAGGAGCACGGTGAGGGGCGCTGCTTGCTGAGCAGTCGTGCAGGGCTCCGATCCTTGTGAGACCCTCACAACCAGCCTTCTTCAGTGTCAGAGGAGGCTGCTCAAACAGCAGCTGCACCTCGTGTGCAAGAGGGGTCCTGCCTGCACAGCACAGGGGATGCATTCCCACAGAGTGCCCTGCGGATGTTGGGTACACTCGCCAGTAACTTGGATTTCGGGCCACTGTAAGGAGACTTGAGTGCGGGGAGCCAAGCCAAGGGAAGTCAACAATTCCTACCCCAAAACAGATTCCCCACACATCCCTCCCCTCAGCATGCATCTACCACTGATCATAGTGTGGCTAGCTGGAGGATGCTGGGAATTGTAGTCCTTCACCTCAGGAGAGCACTTGATGAAGACAGGTTGACGTAAGCCCTCCCTTAGTCGTATTCACTTCTTCTTCCCAGGTTCCAAATTTTGGGAAAAGAAACCACTGCCAACTGCTCTTCTTGGTGAAGCACTGATATGAATTTGACAAAACTTACTTTGTTGGCAGAACCTGAGACTTTGGACCGCAGAATGTGGGTCTGGAGGTGCGGAATGGTGCCAATACGCCAGAAAAGATCCTGAGCACGGATGACACTCGTACCCTTTAAGGTGAGGTCGGCCACCAGGCACAACCCGGACGGCTCCGAGGATGGGACAGCCCTGAGGCTCGGCAGCTGGCGCGGCTCCATCCACCGCTAGGCAGGGAAGTCAGACTTCTCAAATGCCAGCCGAGTCCCCCTTGCTGGCACTTGGCTCGCTTCTGAGAACAGATGCTCAGCAAGGAGATCGGAGGATGTTTCTATGGTAGCCTCAGAAGACCCAAAATTAACTGCACATTTCCTTCCAGGGGAACATGAAATGGAGCTCAGCTGAGAGACTGCAGGAGGAACTCCGCAGCAGCATCTCAATTTCGGCAATTCCCTGGACCACTGCATAACAGGTTGAGTCTATTCAGCACTCACCTCTGGAACAATCCCGCATTTCAGCACAAAGCTCTCCCTTGGTAGCCATTTGACTAATGACTTTTTTCCTCCAAAAGTCTCTGAAACAGACGCTTCTCATTCCCATGCCACTGCACAGAGATCCAGGGCTGTTTCTGAACAGCATTTTCGCCTGGAAGCCTTTCCCCAAAGGGGAGCAGTAATGGGATTCCCCCTGCCTTAAACACCTCCCGAGGCCACCTGCAATTCTCAGTGCCAGCAGCTTCGACTCTCACTGCAGAATTGGGGTTCTGGTGACGCTAATGAGCCCGTGGGGCGCAGCGGCAAAGAGGGCCGGACTGCGGAGGGCTGGGTTCTAGTCCCTACTTAGCCACGAAGCTCACCAGGGTGACTCTGGGCCAGCCACTGCCTCTCAGCCTGACCAACCTCACAGGGTGGTTGTTATCGGGATAAAATGGAGAGGCGGGGATCCCATACGCTGCCCTGGGTTTCTTGCAAGAAGAGGAAGGGCAGGGCACAGGTGCAAAGCGACGACAATGTCTGCCAAGTCACAAACAAGCGGAAAGTGAGATCAAGGTGCAAACACAAAATCTCAGCCCGCGCCATCACCCGCTTTCTCCTGCAAGCACACGTGCACACAAACCAGCAGTAGGAGCAGCTGCAGCAGGAACCTGCCTGTCCGAAGCCCTGTCTCGGCTGCAGCCATCAGAACTGCACAGCACAAGACTCAGTCGATAGGCGTGCACGGAACAACCCAAACCACAAGAAAAAAATACTCATGAAAGTAACATGCAGTCACGCAAAAGCACTATTTGAAAGTCAATCACGCCATTATTTTCTAGTTTTTAATGCAGGATGCTACTGTCAAAAAGGGGATAAATTCATCCTGCAAGGATTTTCCAAGAAATTTCCTGTGAAACTCTGGGGGCGCCACCCTGTGCATGTGTACACGGAAACCAGCAGCCCCAGCTAGCATGGCTAGTTGCATGGCATGCTGGGAGGTGCGGGGCCTTCCCCTGGCCAGACAAGCTCAGGCCTGCACCCTTGTTCAGTTATTCTGCCTGTGCCGCCCAACAGCCACAGAGGGAGGGAAGGCGGACCCCCCGACACAGCCAGCAACGCTCGCTAAGCAGCATCCCACGAGCTTGTTTTGAATGGCATTTTAACTGTGGGTATGTCATTCTGTGGTGCACCTTATATTGGTTTTAATGCTTCTTATTTGTAATTGTTCTATATTATTTGCAGTTTGCTGTAACCCATCGAGGGAGCCGTATGGCTAATGGAGCAGGTTAGAAATTAGGTAAGTAAATAGATAAGGATCCTTAACAGTAAGGATACGGCTCCAGCAAGTCACACTCTTTTACAGTGACAATTAAAGATAGACACATAAACACAGGAGCCTATCCAAGCGGTAACTAAGACAGCTATGCTGTTTGTGTAAAAACATTTGTGGCACCAAGGCAACATTTTGGGCAGGGTGGCACCCTCCCCCAGCACCTCTTCCACCCTTGTTTAATTAAGGCCCTTGCGGTGCAAAACGGTCACTTTCTTCAATATGTTAAAGAAAAAAGCAGGGAGCTTCACGCTAACTATGTGATCTTGGCCACTCAGAATCGCTGTCACCATGGCAAAGCTGCAAAGATGGCACATCATCAATCAACACTGGCTATATGACATAATAAAGCCAATGGAGAGTGACGGCGACGCTTCCCACCTTTTACTCGGAATGGGCACTCATGGGAAGCTTTTCATGAGTGGGCAGCTGCTGATTAAGTAGCTTCACCAAAAGGCCCCCCTCCCTTAAAGTGTTCTGCCTAATAGGATTACTGTGCCTGAACACTTAGGCTGGCCTTAGTAACCCTTTTACTTCGAACTCTGGAAGGGAAGAATCCAAAGGGGAATCAGCTCCAAAGTCAGGGGTGCCCAAGCTCGGATCCTAACGGAGACCAGGACAAGGCACAACAGAACAGGGAGGGCAGGACAAGGCTGCCCATGCAGCCAAAACGGCCATTCAAGCCTTTAATGGAGCAGTCCATGAATATCGGGGTGGGGGCTGAGCTCTGTGCACAGACCAAACCAGCCCACCCAGGTCCTCTAACCCTCTGGAAACACCCTCTTACCTCGGTACTCCCGCTTTCCACTGATCATTCCTGGTTCTCCAGCTTTTGTGGGGGTTTCCCCCCATTCTCAAAGATTTAAATCCCTCCCCTAAGGATTAGCTACTGACACAAGAGCTTCCAGCTAAGCCATTCTGCTCTCTGGACCCCGGCGCTGGAACGCAGCCCTAGAGCTTCTCCGAAGCAGAATCTGGCCCCTGGACTGAAAGTGGATCAACACCTCAACGGAGTACTGCCCCTAATCATGGCTGCTCCCACCTGGCCCCTTGCAGTAAAGTACCTGAATGCAAAGCTCTCGGCGACAGCACCCGGGGCTGGCGCACCAGGCCCCCCAGGAAGATTGGCCGTATGAGCCGACCTCTGGCCAGCCTGGGGGGCCACAGCTCTCCAGAACACCCAGCAGAGGCCCTGGCCTGCCCTCCCTCAAGGTGCTTTCCAGCGGGGTTGTCCGGGGCAGGGCCCGGGACATCTGGCAGGCAACACGACTGCCTAGCAGGGACAAGGGGCGCACCTCTCCAACAGGTGGACGAGCCCCGTGCACCCCGGCCTTCCCCACAACCAAGCAAGACGGGTGAGGAAAACCAAGCGCCTCACCTGAGACAGGGAGGCTGCTTCCGCTATCACTTCTGGGTGATAACAGCCAAAGCGCAGGAGGGGGTTTCATGGCTCCGGCAGCAAAAGCAAAACCAAAACCAGGAGGAGCAAATGGCCTTTAACGTCCCAGGACACGACACGACCCGCGCCTGACTGCTGCATTACTTTTTCCGCCTCTTCATTTCCAGAGGCCTGCGCAAGAGGGGCCAGGTGTCAACAGACTTTCCACAACCTCCGCAATCTCCCTTTTATTTCTGCCCAAGGCAGCATCGCATGCAAATTGAAGCCAGCATTCGGGGAATTTAGACTGTAATTCCCTGTTACCTGAGCAAGCAAGAGAGGCAGAAGCAGAGGCAGGAAGCAAGTGCATGCGGTGCAGGTTTCGGTAAAGAGGGGGAAAGTGAAATATTGGCGGATGGCAAGACGTAGTCCCTCACTGGCCTGGCGCAGCTTCTTGCTCCTGCAGTTTATGGTCAAACCTGGGGGGAAGCCCTGGAGATGCACCCTGGAGTTTAACAGAGCAGGCCTTGCTGGGTCAGACACAGGCCTGCATCCTCCTCCGCTCTGCTTCCACGACTCAGCCAACCGGTGCCTCCGTCTGCCTCCCCTTGCACACGCCAGGCAGTCCTCTCCAGCCAGGGCCCTCCAGATGTGTAGCTCTGCAGCTTCCCGCAATGGGAACTGCAACCAATGGCCATGAGGGCGAGGACACATCTGGGGCGCAGGTATCCTCTGCCTTCAGAAGCTGCTTGGGCTGAAAAGCAGACTCCACCAAGGAATCCCCCATTCTCACCAGCAGAGTGCGGAGGCAGGCTCTGGATTGCCCCGGCGTCTGGTGCCCAGGGCTATGCTGCTGCTCTGCCACGCAGATGCCATTTGGATACTGTGACTAACGCCTGCTGGCAGGACTCTCCCCTGTCACTTTCTCCCCCTCCCTTCAAAGCCACCTCTAAACGGATGGATGTCACGCTTCAGCCAGCAGGCAATTAAGAGCGACAAAAGGGCCCCGGCTGCCATCCAGGCACTAATCCAGCCTTCCCACGCCGGCCCCCTCTGCACTGGCTGGGCATGCTGGCACCTGTAGCTCAACGCACCTGGGGGCATCCACCTGGAGAAGGATGTCTCAAGCTGAGGTGGGCAAGGAAAGGGAGAGACGTCCCGTACGGCGGCCTCCCTCAAGCCGCCGAGCTCAGCCGCTCGTCAAGGCTGCCCGGTCACATCAGAAGTGGGCTCCTTCAGCAGGCTTACACTGCCCAGACGCCTCATTATTTGGGGGATTTAAAAAAAAGAGTTTCTCTGCTAATTTGGAAGTGTTGTTAATGTCAAGTCGCTTAATTGCAACTGCCTTTCCTAATATAGTCGGGACTGGTTAACTAAACCGCACTGACAGGTGCCGACCATCACCTGCTGGGGCGACGGAAGGAACGCCAGGCATCCCAGAGCATCTCCCGGCAGCCACTCCAGGGCAGGCAGAGGCCCGGAGCGGCGGCCACCTGCAGTCCCGAATCTCGCCCCTTCCCTCCGGCTTGTGAAGAACCACATTCCGGCCGTCCTCCAGAAGCGGTGCCACGGCGCTGAGAGCGAGCGGGTGGCAGGTGGGGGCCGGGTTCAGGCCGACCTTTTGGGCGTGACAAGCCCTTCCCGGGGCATCCTTACTGGGCACCTTGAGGCCACTGCTCCCCTCCAGTCACGAAACCCTGATGAAAAACACGGCCGGGGGGGGGGGCGAAAAGGGCCAGGACACCCCTTCAGCAAAAGCAACAGCCGGTGCGGCCGAAAGCATTTTCGATGGGGTACTTCTTTTCGCCGTCCTGCCGCAGGAGCCGAAGAAGTTGGGGGAGGCTTTCAAAGCTCCAGGAGCTGGGACTTCGTTCCTAGAGGACTGACTCCCCAAAACCACTAGGTAATGCTACCTAAATCAGATTCAACTGACTTTAATTACCTAGAACTGCACCTGAAATTACCTCCTGTGTTGTGAATATACAGACTGTTCACTATCTGCCTGGGATCCAGGGGCAGAAAGAGGCAGCAGGCACTGGCCAGGGTGGGATCCACTGCCGAGCCCAATGCAGGCAAAAATCACTGCCTTTCATTTTTTCCTTTCCTTTCCTTTCATTTCTGTACTGCCTGTAGTCAAAACTCTCTGGGAGGGTAAGCTGAAAAAAGCGCAGAGTTAATTTATCTTGATTCACAAGCACTGGGCAGGGGAGGAGAGGTGGGGGCTCTCCCAACCGGCGACGTTCAAGGAGAGCCTGGGCAGCCCTGTAGTGGGGTGGTGTGACGTGGTGTCCTGCAACAGCAGGGGGTGGACTGGATGGCCTTCTGGCCCCTTCCAGCTCTGCTCTTCTGTGGTTCTATGGAAACTCTGGAGTGTCATGTCTAGAAGAGCTGCTTGGGAGGGAGGCTGCTGCTGAAAAAGCGGCCCTGCCAGTTGGCTGTTTGCATGGCAGGAGGCAGGACAAGCGGGCTCCCAGGCGAGGGGTGATCCGCACAGTCAGGGGCTCCAGGGGACGCCCACTCTTCATGGTAGGGGCAGAGCAGCCGAGCAACCTCAGGTTCTTTCTTTGGACACTGCCCTGGCCGTGCGCAGCCCCCGGTTGCTCTGGGCATTTGGGGGGGGGGGCTGCAGGGCCTCACCCACCATGCCCTGCTTCTTGGCTCCCAGAGGAATTTGGCTGAGCAGCGGCAGACACCGCACGCCGGGCTGGGTGGCTCCACCGCGGTCTGATCCAGCAGGGCGCCTTGTGCCTTTACGTTTGTTTCCAGTCTGCAGCCTCGTGCCCTGAAGATGCACCCAGAGTTCCCATGGACCCGTGTCCCTAACTCCATGGCAGTGACCGAGTGGGCTCACCAAGTAGAGACCCCTGGGCACCTGAGGGACACCAGCACAAGCCTGCCGGCAACTGTAAGAGATGCGATCGAGGGCCGGGCAAGCCAACTCCCATCTTTCCCTCCAGGAAAACTAACTGCTGGCCAAAGCAGAGGTTTCAAATCCGGTTTAGCCCCTGTGATTCACTGAGGCAGAAGTGGGATGGGAACGTCAAGGGGAAAAGGAGATTTAAGGCACACCCGTTCCCAGGACTTCATTATCTGAGCCTTGTCCTGGTTGGCTACTTAAAGCCAAGTTAAGGCTGTTCAATTCCTGTGTCTGCCATCATGTATAAAAATGATTCAGAGGCGCCCATCAGGGCCCGGGGATTGGCTCGGCCATACGGATGGCACTGCCGGCATTACAAAAGGATATCGCGCCGTTATTAAAGGGTCGGGGCTAGTTTATGTGCTCACATCTATTCAATTGGTATTTCGATCAATGAACGCGTTACAAGCTTTCCCTTTAAGAGCCCTAATAAACAACAAGATGGAAAGTAAAATTCTCCATAAAATGACACTTTTAAAAATCCATTTCAACCAGAGCTATTGGTACTTTGCAAAGCAGGCTGAAAACCAACAAAAAGAGAAGTGGGGGTGGCAGAGGAGGGAGAGAGAGATATTGCTCTTCTCCTAAAGTTTAAAAGTTCAGGCTGTAACTTTGCAAGGCTCTGGAAGTTCCAGCAGACGCTCCTTAGAGCAGCCGCTGACACTCTGGCCATCGAAGCGAGTTCCCCAAGCAGAGGTGGCGCTGGAGGCAGAGCCCACTGGGGGCACCTTCTGGCTTTCAGACCCCCGCCCCAAGTGCACATGCGCATGCAGCCAGTGGCCGGCGCATGGCAGCAGGGCGGAGGCCTGTTTTACCCAGGGGGTGTGCAACGAGTGGACGGTGCCGCTCACCCCTCCAGAACTGACAGAAAAGCTGCTCGCCTCGGCTCGCCCAGGGAGGACAGTGCGCTTCTCCGAGCCCCGGCGAAGGGACACCGTAGCTGCAGCTCCCTTCCCAGGAGAGACAGGGATGCTCAGGAAGCTGGAGGAGGCAGCGGCAGGAGAACAGCCCCAGACTGACTCCCCCCACCTGGAGTTTGCGAGAGCTGAGCAGGGCTGCCAAGGAAAGGAGGTTCTGGGGGCGCTCACCATAAGTCCAGGCAACACATGCCCTGACAGCACGTAACGACAAAGAAGCTGCCAGGAAATTGCCGGAAAATGTTTATCTCGTAAGAACAGAGCGCAGCCCTGCTGTCCACGCAGCCCGGCCTTCAGTCCATGCAGCAGCCAACCACTGTCCACTGAAACCCGTGAGCATCCCCCTCCTGCCCGTGTTCCTCAGCAACCGGCACACACAGGCACATGGTTTCCGATACTCCAGCAAGCATGCAGCCACCATGACTAGTAGCCACTCCTCTTCCAAGGACTGGCCAATCCCCATGCAAGCCATCCAAAGTGGGAACCTGCGCGACATCTTGGGGTTTAATTACCTGCTTTACAAAGAAGCGTGTCTGTTCCCCTCTCCGGAATCTCCGCTTCTTGGAGTGCTGAGGAGCGGGAGCAAAGTTCTAGCATTACAGGGGAAATAGCTGTTTGCAAGTGCAGGTCAGAGGGGGGAAATCTATGCAATTTTTCTGCAAAAGAAGGAAAAGGGCTGTGGAGAAAAAGAGCCCTTGTATCCCCTTGGGGCACAACCCAAACGAACGCATGAAAAGCAACGCGCAGGAGCAGGGCCGTATTTCTGCCCCTGCACCAGAACAGGCCAGGAACCCTCCCCACCAGGGCCAAGAACCAGGAAGGGTCGGATGACTGCCAGGTGATGCAAACCCAGCCCTCAGCTTGTCCTCCCAGAGAGACTTCGCCCACCGGCGGCTGTGGTCTCCACGCTCACCAGGTAGCCCCTCTCCAGATGTGCATGCACACCCAGAATCTGTGCCGGAGCCTCTACCCCCGAGGGCCTTCCCTTCTGAAGGAAGGTCTGCAGGTACACAGAGCGGCGCCAAGCACAGCGGACACGAAGCGAGCTTGCCATTTTGGGGGGAGCCACGCCGGTCCAGGCTGCAGGGCAAAGCAGGTTCCAAAGCGAACAGCTTCAGCATTGGAACACCCCCCCCCCGCCACGTGCCTGAAGGTCTCGCACAAGCAACCCTCCCCCTGCTTCACCTTCCGCAAGTCCACCACCTGGGCCGTGAGAGAATGCCCTTGGTCCCCCGGGGCCGGAGCTCAGCGCCCTCATGAGAAGGACACCCACCACTTCTGCTTGGCTTCCCCAGGGCAGCCAGTGCCCTGCAGCCTCTATTCACGCGGCAGTGTTAGGAAAGGACGCAGCGCTGCGGAATCTCAGCCACAGCGCCGGACGACCGAAACCGTGGCGTGGAGAGGGAACAGAGCACTTCCAGCAGAAGGAAAGGTTAAACCGTCTGGAGACTTTCCGTGCAGAAAGAAGTACGACTAAAGACCCTTTATAGAGTTAGGTATATTGCGGAGGAGGGGCAGAGAGCCCAGCTGCCTGGCTTCTGATGGGGTCTGGAATACATCACTCCAGTGCTTGAAGAACCACACTGGTTACTGGTCCACTTCTGAGCACAACTCGTGGCATGGGCAGTGACCACAGAAGCTGTCCATGCCTCGTGAGCTTCCCAGAAAAGTCCCGGGTTGTTACCGGAGGAGGCCGGAGTTGATGGACTTCAGTTCAGGTTCCCAGCGGGGCTCTTTCAGGGTTCTTAGGTTTCATTTTTTGAAAAATAAACGTCCTGCACACAGAAAGCCGGGCGAGACCTCAGCTGCCAGGGCAGGCTGGCTAAGAGGGGGCCATTCCCGCCTGGCTCGGCACCGTCTGAAACAAGCTGCAACCCTGCAGAGTGGCAGGTAGGAGCTGCGCACAGCTCCTTGCCATTTCCCGTGTCCAGCAGAGGCAGAATAAATCATGCAAAGATAAGCAAATATATGCAAAGTTGTTCATGTAGCAGAATCTCGGCTTTTCCTCATTTCCTGACACACTGGAAATGCTCCTCCTCGAGAGTTATTAAGGCAATTTCAGGGCTAGGTGGGAAGGACACTGGGAATTCAGATGAGAAATGAGCCATTAAATAGACTTGTCCCATAGCTGAGGTACCAATAACGGGAATTCTACCTGGTCGGTCAGCTGCTGAGCGCTCATGTCCCCAAACGAACACGAAACGCTCCTGCTTGGGGAGAGGAAGGACCTCTGGACTTCAAGCGTTTTTCTGCAGCCAAAGTGAATGAGCTGCCAACTTTCCCTCCCTGCTCGGTCTGTGCAAATGGGCCCATCAAGTCCCTGGAAACGTTGAATTAACAACGCCATAAAATTGGGCCGAAGCCGCGTCTGTGACAGCATTAGTCACTGAGCTGGCAATCAGCCGCACACGGGGCCACCGAAATGGGGATGGCGAGGGAGGCACCCAGGGGAGCGCGGCCCGGAAAGCGCTCCGCCTGCGAGGATGAACAGCCAGCGGAGAGGAGCTGTGAAGCCACTGCGGCTGCCCCAGAGAGCAGTCCCCGGAGGACGGGCACGATCTGCACCATTTGTGGCTCTGTCTCGCATCCACTCAGAGCCACACCTTTGCCAAAAGCCCTAACACTGCCCCCTCCACACACACACACACGCACGTATGGCAGTCCATCTCCATCGAGCTTGCCATGTAGGCAGCAGCGTGATTAGTGTTCATCTAACCAGACAGGCAGACCACAACATCAACGCTGTGTTGATTGCACTATCATTGGGTTTTATTTTGTCTATTTATTACAAGAGTTTAATTGTATTATTTTATTAATGTTAGTATTGATATTTTATCATAAAGGCTGCCCAGAGAGCATTGTGCTAACGGGTGGCTTTTATACCAATTTAATTAATTAGTTACATGAAGGAGAGAAATGCCTGGAACCCAGGAGGTGCTCCCCTCCCCCAGGAGGGACCGGAGGGCTGTGCATCTTCCCACCCCCTTGCAAAGAGCCTCCGTCTACTGCGATCAACTCCCGGGAGGCTGGGAAGCGCCCCAGGGACGGGGGCGGTGGGGCCGCTGCACCCTCGTGTTCCTGCCCGTTGCCCGGAGCAGGGCCTTTCTCAGCCACGGGCATCCACGCGGGCTGGAGCACCCAGCGCTCCCTGGCTGTGGGCACCGGAAGTGCCCCAGGAGCGCCATGCGGCACCCCTCTGGGCCTGCCCTTGCCCCAGTCCACCACCACAGGCTGTGCTGCTCAGAACTGGCAGTGCCGGGCAAGTTGCCCTGGAACAGCAGCGGCTGAGGCTGCTCGCTCTCTCCCTCTCCTCGTTTTCCCCGCCCCTCCCTTCTCCCACCCGGGGGGCCTGCCCGAGGTGCCAGGCGCTCGTGCCCCCACCTGGCAGAGCCGAGGAGGGGAGAAAGGCAGGTGGCAGACAGCTCAGCTGAAAGAGGCGAGATGGGGCAGCACGGTCCTCGCGAAGCCCAGCAGCCTGGATGGCTGAGCAGGCCTTGTCTTCTGCTCTGACGTGCCTGGGGATGGACTGTGGCCGCTGGGAAGATCCGTGGCTCCCTGGCAGAGCACTTGCCCCGCATGTGGCAGGTTCCACATCCACTCCCAGTCACTATTCCTGCCTGAAAAGCCGGAGAGTCCCTACTGCCAGTCTGTGCAAAGGCAGTCCGGACGTTCCTGAAGTAGCTCTCATCAGTGTGGCCCCCGCTTGACATTTGTGATCACCACTTCCTACGCGGCAAGATACCGTTCCGAGCAGAGGAATCCCTTTACACACAGCACCAGAGAAAGCGGTCTTCTGTGATGTGGAGCGGAAAACTTCCCAACTCGAAATTTTCAAGAAAACCCCTGCCACTGGCCCCCTGATATGGAGTCAGACCGTGAGGGGACGCACATCTCCGCCAGACCAGATCGAAGGAGGAAAGAGTCAGGAAGAGGGGCACGGGTGATGATCGAGCAGGCATGTTTCAGCCACCTCTGATGGCAAGCGGGGCACCTCCAGAAGAATGGAAACCGAGAAACCAGACCAAAGCAGAGCCAAGAGGTACGTGGGCAGGTAAATAAGGAGGGGCCGGCCGGATCAGACCAAAGGCCCACTCAGTCTGCATCCTCCTTCCCACAGTGCCCGTGCCTCTGGGAAATTAAGAGAGACTAGTAGAAGCATTTCGGGAGATGCATTTTTATCGCTGTGTTGCATATACAAGCAGCACAGAAATGTACATAAATACACACATACATCACCCTACCAAAGACTCTGCCTGGGGTGGTAACTACCAGTGGTGGGTTGCTGCTTACCGCGTGCAGGAGGGAGCCTTCTGGCAGCAATTCCCACGCTCTCAAGCACCCCGGCACAGCTCTTAACCCAGCCGCACCGGAGGAGAAACCTAAGTGACAAGCATGAGGACAAGGGCCTTCCCTTCGGGAAGCTGCTGAAATCAATAGCGAGCTCCTGGGCACGGCGCAGCCCTCGCCCTCGCCCTGCTCCCGCTCCTCGGCCGGCTGAGCCAGACCGGGGGAATCGTCTCTGCCGGGTCCTCCAGGACCGAGCCGGCTCGTTTCAGCCACCTCTGATCGCAAGCGGGTGGGCAAGAGGAGGGAGCGTGGAGACAGAGAGATGGCAATAATTTATGCTCTCCTGCCTATACTTTATGGCTTTCTTAATTCGGCTCCTGCTACTATTAATGTAGTTAATGTTGAGATTATATCTATTTTCTGGCGTCAGACGGTGATTTATTCAAGCCATTTTTCCGGTGCCGGCTCCCACGCTGTTAAATCAAGTGACTTGCCAATTAAGTGCTGACTGGGGGAAGTGGATGCAAACTTAACAGATATCTAACCGCAAATTAAACTGGGGGGGGGGTGCACTCCGTAGTATTGTGTGGCCAAGCCAACAAACCTTGCTGACTTGGGAGAGAGGAAAACACGCATGCCGCGAAACAAAGAGGGGACCTTGGAAGGGACGGGCCCCGCGTGGGCATGCAAGTCCTAGCAGCCAGGGTGCCGGTGCCCCCTCTGCCCCCAGGCAAGGCCTCCTTCCCCCAGCGAGGGCAAGGCAGCTGCCCACCGGCCGGCCGGCCGTCACTCGAGGGAGGGCAGGCAGAGCGATTCCCCTGCTGTCCCAGCTGGGTGCGACAGCGACGCCATCTCTCGGCCGGCCGATGGTGCTGCGCTGGACGTCACAGCTCGCTCGCCTCCATCCCAAGTGCCTGTCATCAAATCCGTCCCACTTGTCTCGTTGGCAGCAGGTGACGCCGCGCAGCCCGTTTTGAAAGCTTTGCTCATGCCGGCGTCACCACAGCCCCGGGGCCCCCTGGGCAGGCTGTGCCTGACGGATGACAGATGGGCAGGTTGCAAGCCAGGGCCAGGGCCTCCGTGTTTGAGGGAGGAGAAGGCTGCGCTCTGGCCTTAGCTGGAGGAAGCCTCTGGGCCTTTTCGGGGGGCAGGGGGGGCAATCCTCCTTCCCCGCAGGAGAGCTTTTGTCCACGCAGAGTCTTGTGTCAATTCTGAGGGCATCTCCAAGCCTTGCATGTGAAAAAACCATTATGGAATTCCCCAGGCTATGGAATACAGGCTGGGCTTATTTTTAAACCAAAATGCAAAATATCCTTTGAATGTCCCGATGCCCCGAGCTGCTCTATATAGGAAACGAAGGCAGCCCGGAAATCCATGTCTCTGCCGGGCAGATTACCTTCTTAGTGTGTGGGGCCCGGCCTCCTACCTGATGCTGGTGGGAGTGGAATCTCCGACGTGGCCCTTGTAGGGAGATGCTCGAGGCGGGGGGGGGGGGGGCGGCATAAAGGTCAGGTAAATAAATGAATGAATAAATAAGTCAAAGAGACCTGTTCTAAAATCAGGGCCAAAAGGACTGGTGCAAGAAGGAAGAGAAAATGCCTATGCGCCAAGTTAATCCGTCGACGCCATCTGCATCCTTGCGCTGATTTCGCACGTCGTGCTCACTGGCTAGTTCTATTTTAGCATATTTTATATTAGTATATTATATGTTAATATTTTAGCTCTGTTACTGCACACTGTCTATCCCAGTGGGAGCGAAGTGAAGCTGGTCTTCCAAAGGTGGTGTCATTCCAGGGTGGAGGGAAGAGACAAAACGCGCCCACACCTCGAAAGCTCGGAGGATGGCCACTTCGGAGTACATGAGCTCCTTCTCCGGGAATGGCGTGTCCAACTTCTGTGGGTGGAACTCTCTCCTGGGACCAGTGTAAGATTCAGAGAAGCCTCGGCTGGCTGACAAGATGACGTTCCCACAGGAAACACTTCGAACTAGTGGCTGTGGCTGCTGGAGAACGCAAGCGGCGGGCATCCTTGAAGGAACACCGGGAGCAGCGGGGATGGAGGCAGAAGGGGAACGTGGCAAGACCCAGTAGGACCAGAGGTGAAGGCAGAGTCAGAAGCAGGCAAAGGTCAGATACCGACGTGGTGCGGCAGGTCCAGACGCAAGTCAAGACACAAGGGAAGGCACTGCAGGACCGGAAGCCGAGTCAGGAGCGCAAAGTGGACCCCAAAAGATGCACGTTGCCATGGCAATGCTGGTCAGGACTGAGGAGTGCTTCAGCGGATTCTTGTTTGGTCTGTCTGCACGATGGCACTGGTGCTACTCCTGCAAGCACCTACGGAACTGATGCGAATCCCGGAAGGGATCCCCCGTAGAATACGGCTGTGCGCAACGCTTTGTGCACAAAGGAGGAAACTGCAGGGGGTATCAGGCCTGCCCTCCTGGTGGCAGGAGAGGAGACGGGTGATGCTCCTTGGCCACCAATCCTTGAAAAACCCAATCAAGTTCCCTCCCTGCTCGGAGCGCCTTTCCTCTCACCTTCAACCTCACAAGATCCTGACCTGGAGGGCGGGAGTGACAGTCGGATGTCTGTGGGTTGCAGCTGAGGCCAGCCCATCTCCCACCCAGCATGCAACTCCACAGACGCACCCACCAAGAGCTGCAGTGCAGCGAGGCCCAAAGCTAAGCCTTGGGAGGGTGTGACGTGGTGTCCTGCAGCAGCAGGGCGTTGGACCCAAAGGCCTTCCTGGCCCCTTCCGACTGCTCTTCTATGATTGCAAGCCTTCTTGGCCATGGTGGGTCCATCCCCACCAATGTCCTCACCAAGGATCTCTGCTGCCTTCCCCTCTTCCAGGCACCTACCACGGCCTTCAACACCACTCTTCAAGCAGTCAAGTGAGGGAGGCAGACACTTAAGACTGAAATAAACAAACAAAACAGCCATAAAAGGGAGAGAGTGGGAAGAGAAAAATGGAGCAGTGCCTGTGTATACCAGTGTCTAAAAGAGGTCTCAGGAATATTCCTCTAAATTCTAAATCCTAAATTAGGATTCCTCTAAAAGGATCGGATGCCACAAGAGGCCAATGATGCATGCGCATTTATGCCCTCCGTAAGATCCACGAACCACCTTTGCTCAGACCTCAGTACTCATCCTGCCAGGTTTCCGGCTGGAGTGCTCAGCAGGAATCACCTGGCACCACTCACTCAGCTGCATGGTATCACCAAAGCCCCACGACTTCTCCTTCCAACAGAATTTGACCATCCCTTGCTCACATAGGGACAACTAATATCAGAGCTAACATTAATCTAGTACGGCTACTTACACGAAGCTTCGTAGGAAAGAGTGTGAGGTGCCCAATGTTTCTGAGTTCCATAAAACTCTCAAGATGACTATTTTTGCTGATCTCAGAGCAGGCACCCTGTGGCCACGGACTGGCAGGCCACCTCCAGGCACCGCATTTCAACAAACTGATAAGCATGGCCAAGAAAAGAGTCAACCCCAGTCTGGGCAAGATTAGGACCAGGCCTTTGATATATGCCAATAGATTAATATCCTATTGATCACCTTTAAAAGTTTACTACTGCCCTTAAAGCAAGAGCCAAAGCCCTATTTAAAACAGTGCCCAACCATGTACGCCAAACAGAAAAAAATTAACTGTACTGCAAGCCCAGCCTTTGGGAAATTCGCCCTCAGTCAGGTAAGGCCAGAGAGTCGCCTGGGGAGCCAGAAGCCAAGTCCCGGGGCACCAGGGGCTCAGCCTTGGCCTTCTAGGAAGAAGAGACCTGACCTGCAGGGAGTGCTGCGCTCGAAGGCGGCTACTCAAGCAGCACCGGGCAGTGCTGGCTGCCTGTCTCCAGTTCTGCCCTGAAATGAGCCTCACGGGAAGCACCTCCATCCAGTGAGTCCTTGGACTGGCACAGCTCCTTGTTCCAATGGCGCAGCCCAGAGGGTGACGGGAGCAGAGGGGCAATGCTGCTGCGCACCTGGGCTGGTGAGGTTGCTTGGCGGCTACCTGGCGGATGGTGGGGAGTTCACATGGCCCAGGAGAATCGGAACTCTCACCTGGAAAATGCACGTGATTAAGCCCAGGGGAGAAGGACACCCCAACCAAACAGGGAGTGAGCAGACACCAGGAGCCAAGGCGACCTGAAGAGAGAGCTCAAGGCTTCCCAGGAACGGACCCCGCAGCGATCGCCAAGACTTCTAAGGTCCACAGGCACACCCTGTGCTAAGATGCCAACAGGCCCTTCAAGGCAAGGCCAAGAGTCTTAGGCCCAAGATCATAGACACGGGTCCCCTGCCATGTGCGTCAGAGCAGCCTTCCCCAAACTGACATCCTCAAGAGAACTACAATGTCCAGCATACGCAGCTAGCCAGCCAGCAGCAGTCCCACACATCTGGTGGGCCCTGGCGTGAGGAAGGCTGCCTCAGGGCCTGCACGGCCACAGGGGGCTCCCGGCACAGCCAGAGCAAGTGGTCTGCCTGGGACCCCTCCACAGTCCTGCAGCGCTCCATCAAGACCATGCCCGGAGACACCTCTGCCCCGGAGGGCTCTGCCCACAAGACACCAGGGGCCCTAGCCTGCCCCAAACGCTTCCACGTATGCGTTCATTTGCAATACTTCTGTGGTGAACAGTTTGAAGTTGAATCAAATAAAGAATAAAAACGAGCTGCGCCAGCTCATGAACTTGTAAAAGTGTCCTTCACATCAGCACTCAGGTAACGCTTCCGGTTAGGTTTCAGGTAGACGCATATGCTTCAACATCATTTGCCAAAGCAGCAGCCACCTTTCGTGGACCAGCCCATGAACAAGTCAGCTGGTCGGGGAATTTGACAAACCCTTTCCGCCAATATTTCAAGGTATCCAGACCCATTGGGATTGGCTCCAAATCTGCCAGCACCAAAAGGGACATTTTAAAAGCTTTCTTCAAATTGAGAGTTGCCACATGTGGAGACCAGTCCGGTGAAAGCAGGCTGCTTCAAAGCGGAGCCTTCTAGGCAAGCGATTGCAAAAAGCTCTCCCTAAGACTTGCCATTCTGGACCCCCATTGTGCACTGTTCCACCAGAGGTGACGTTCAAATAAAGAGCGGCCAGGAGTGGAAAAGGTGAAGGAGACTAGAGGCGTTTGGTTCAGCAGCGGATAAATAACCTGAAGACTCAACACCACACCAGGTGGACGCCAGTCGACTTGCAGAGCACCCAAGATTTACTTGCAGGAGGTGGTTAAATTTGTTATTTACTACGTAGCCTCTGGAGAGGCCGCAGCAACGTTTGATAACGCTCCACAAATTAAAACCATCCAAGAGCCTTGCTTAAAGAAGCACGCCCTGAAACAGGAAACAAGCCAGGCATACAGTTCTAACATCTGAAGCGGCCATTCCAGCATGCAGGGCTTTCCAATGCTTCGTGCTGCAAAAATGGAGACTGGTCCATGGGGACGGGCACCAGGGTTGCGCTTCCAGAGGGACAGCAGTGTTGAAGCGCCCGGGCTTCTGTCACCCACTTTTTGGCCGTCTCTGTGCTGCCTCTGGAATCGGTGGCTCTGCAAACTGGGGTGGGAGGGCCTGCCCTGGGAAGACTGGAGCTGCTCCTCAACGCCCTGCGTGGTCTGGGACGCTGTGGAGCAGCCGCAGAAGGGCAAAGTGTTCTGCGGCTCGGCCAACCTGAGGGAGAGCGAGCCACAAGGGCGGGAGACCATGCCAAAGCCCCCGTGGAAGCCCTGAGGCAGGGCGGTGCTGCTCGGAGGCACAATCTGCTCCTTCGCCCCCCCCCGGGGATGGAGGGCCACACACCTCACGGGGGAGGTGGAGGGCGCTTCTCACCCGAGGTCCACTCATGGCGAGCCCCCTGCCCAATCCCACGGGACCGACCCCGCAGCCAGAGCAGGCCCCACAACGGCCTCCTCCATTGCCCGTGTGGCACCGCCACCCCCACACGCATGCGCGCAGCCCTGATGTGCCGGAGCAGCTTCGGCGCAACACCTCAGCAGTTGATGGAATCGGTTTCACGTAGCGATTTGTCGCCACAAAAACGTGATCGTCGGCATGCGGCCTGCTGCTCGTGGCAACGATGCTGCTAAAGATGTCATGATAGCGTTGCTAATTACGCCAGTCAGGTTCTCCCGCGCGCCCCGCCTCCCCCGCCGCCGTCTCTGGCACCTGCGAAAGGGGGCTTCAGCTCCGGCCCAGATGAGGCGGGGGGCCCGGCTGCTATGGCTTTCAACTCGGCTGTGGCAGGCCATCTCGACGGATCCCGGGTGCCTATCAAGGCTCTCTGCCAGGGAACGGGAGTCTGAGAGAGAAGCCTACACATCTCCAAATATATAAAAAATAAAACCTTTGAAAGTGGTGCCAAATTAAGAGCCGCTGCCAAGCTGTCAAGCTCCCGCTAGCTGCGTCTTCGCAGCACCTTGCGTGCAAAAACCGTGGCTGGGCCCATTTATTAGGGATGATGAAAGCAGAGGGATCTAAAAATTGCACTCCTTTCTTAATGAGCAGCCGAAGGGATCGGTAAGCATAATTTCAGAGGCTAGTAATATTTTATATAATCGCCGAGTGGTTTAAATTGAAAACCCCCAACTGAATCAATATTTACTGCATTGAAACGAAATGAATAGTAATAAGTCACTAAGTTCCCTGTCCTGTTTCATAAAATAAAAAATTATAAAAATGAGCACAGGCGCAAGGAGACTATCACATTAACTTTTACAGCACTTGGGGAGTCGTAACCGACTCTTCTCATAAAATAAAATTTCAAAAAACCTGCCCAAGCAAGCTGAGCTTCAGCAACACCAGAGCGTGTGCGTGCCCTTTTGGGGGGCGGGGGGCGGGGAGAGCGGGGGCAGTGGAGGGGGGCTTGTTAACACCAAGGTTAAAGCAAGACTTGGACGTTCCTTGCAGCATGGGCTCCCGACCCGGAAAACCAGAGCCAAGCGTGAGTCACGGCAGGGCTCTCCCCACGTGGTCCCGCTCCGTCCCCCTGGATCATTCTGGGGTGCTCCTGCTCCTGCTCCAAGGGACTCTTCTGCTTGCATGAGCTGCCGGGAATGGTCTTCAGTGGCTCGTAGGCACGTGAGGGGACGCCGCGTGGACGAGGGCCGGGACCTTCTCTTCCCTGCAGCGGGGGGCAGGATGCGTCCCAAGGGGCAAAGCTCAAGGCACCAGGCACCAGGGAGGGTGCCAGGGGCCGCTTCCTAGGATGTGGGATGGGCTTCCAAGGGACGGGGTGGAGGCCCCATCAGCGATGGTGCTCAAGCAAAGACGGGACAAGCGCATGAGAGCAGAACCGGCTGGAGCCACGGGTCAGACTAGATGGCCCAGGAGACCCCTTCTGACTCGCTTCGCTTCTACGTCTTCCCTGGCACGCTCCTCCATGTTGCCTGCTGCCTTGCTCCGGTTCTCTGCTTGCTCGCAGTGGGTTGCTGTGGGCTGTGGTAGGTGGAGAGCCCCACCTGCTGTGGGAGGAGTGCCATGCCGGCACGCTCGGTCCCGTCTAACATCCTACCCACCCTGGCCCCCATCAGGAGGCGAAGAGGGAGCTGTGGGTCAGCCAAGGACAGGAGAATCGTGGTGCCCG
This sequence comes from Varanus salvator macromaculatus, assembly GCA_023646645.1. Lineage (NCBI taxonomy): Eukaryota > Metazoa > Chordata > Lepidosauria > Squamata > Varanidae > Varanus > Varanus salvator. Next base: position 39,720,328 of record JAIXND010000777.1, on the reverse strand, counting down.
TCAAGCATCAGGGCAGCTGGAAACACCGGGCCTCGCCTCAAGGAGAAGCTGAGGGCGCCGCGCCGACGCAGGCACAGTGCGACAGCTGAGCTGCGAAGGGAAGCCCAGACCAAGCCCAACGGAGCAGGTCCAGGCAGACCGTCTCCCGGGAGCGAGAGGTCCGCTGGGACGGGGCCGGCAGCCTGGGAGGGCGGGAGGACAATCAAGCCACGCAGCTGCACTGGACCGGGGATCACTCTCTCTCTGGCAGCTGACAGATCTCACCTGGGCGCTTCTGGGGCAAGGGCTTGGAGATGCCACCCAGATTCAGGGCAGCCAACCTCCCTACTCCTGAGGAGTCCGGTTTTCTTGGCTTTGACGGGCATGCTCCGCCGACAGGGTGTGTGGACGGCTGTGCTTCCTGAGGCCAGGAGACAGCTCTCACGCCCTCTCCGACCTCTGCAGGCAGGGCAGCGCTGCAGACAAGCCAGGCCCCCCCGGCCCTCCACGGCCATCGAGCCTGGTGCAACCTCCTCTGGGAGGGAGGGAGGGAGGGAGGGGTGCCGGGGGGGGGGTCTTCAGGCGCCAAGCAGCAGACTAGCATGCTTCAGCACCGGTAGCTAAGCGAGGTGCAGCTCTTGACCAAGGCCTTATCACAGAAGCAGGGGGACAATTTGTGAAGGGAATTGAACCACCGAAACGGGGAAGCACCGTTGCTCCGTGAGAAGGCCTGCGCTTTGCCCGGGCCAAGACTCAGCTCCAGGCTCTGGCTGAGCCTAAGGCGGCGAGGCTTGGAACGCATTTCCCCCCAAATCCTTGGCGAACCGCTGCCAGCTGGAATATACTGGCGTTCTCCAACCCAGTGCCTTCCGGATGTGTTTGACTTCCGTTCTCATCACACCCAGCCAACCATTAGCCATGCCAGCTAGGGATGATGGGGCTTGCAGTCCAACAAATCTAGAAGGTGCTGGGTTGGAGAAGGCAAGAGCAAACCAAGCTACTTAGTGCAAGATTCCAACTCCACATAAAGCAGTTCCCCATTTTCAGGAGGAATGGGCTCTTCCCTCACAGACCCTTGCCCAAGTCTAGGCCAGAAGATGGGTCTTGCCAGCACCCCAGCACCCGGCACAAATGCCGGCAGGGGGTCTGCCCCCAGCGGCTGCAGGAGCTGGAGGCCAGGACAGGCGAATGGCCGTTCAGTGGTGAATCCACCCATCAAATGAGAGGAGTGCCCGTCCTTCTCAGCAGGAGCTGGGCAAGGAGAAGGCAGAGGCTGGCCCGTACTGCCCACCAGAATCCCAAAGCCTCAGTACAAAAACTGCGTGCCTTTTGAATAGACCGCAATCAATCTCACTGCACAGCTGCAACATGGTGCCTTCAGAGCAGAAAAGATCGGTCTCCAATTAATAGCAACACTAAAACCAACCTTCCCCAGCCTGGTGTCCTCCAGATTGGACTACAACTCCCACCATTCCCAGCCCAAGTGGCCATCAGCCATGTTGGCTGAGGCTGATGGGAAGAAAAAGCGGATCTGAAACTGTTTCTCCAAGTTGCGCTCTCTGTGCGTTGGCGGCTTTCAAACAATCAAAGTTGCTAGACTTCAACTGAGTCTCGTCACACGCGCTTCAGGGGATGCAGCCAATTAGGATTTTAGGGTGCTGGACTATGACATGTGCTGCAGGGGCCAAAAGCAGAGCTCAAAGCCACGTTTCTCCAACAGCAGCCCTACGTCCAGCCTCTACCCACTGGAGGGCACTGTCTATCCAAGGGAGGAGAGATACTGCTCCCTGTGGAGGGGAACAGAAGCATCTTCGATGGATGGGTTTGCTTGCACAGAGTCCCTAAATCCAAGCAAAGGCAACACCCTGGAGGGCTTTGTCCCCCCGCCCTACAGAAATGCGTCCTGTGGAAGCCCAGCCCCAGGCCTCCAGCAAAGCTTGAAGAAAAGTCTGCGGTCCCCAATCTGCTCTATCAGTGAACTGCTCTGGCAGTGTGACGTATTCACTTACAGGCTTACATTTATATTCCACTGTTTTCCCTTCCAATGAGCTCAAGATGGCTGACACAGTCCTCCTCCTCTCAATTTTATCCTCACAACCCCCTTGGACTGCGCGGGGACAAGACCCTGGAGCTCCACGCCGCACATTCCAAAGACAAGCAAAGGCTACATCTGATGAGCCACCGCCTGCAGGGGCTGCGTCTCCTCTCCCCCTCGAGGGCATCACTGGAGGGTGGCCAGCGCGTCAGACAAGCAAGCCATGATCAGGACGCACGTGTGCCACTACTCCACCGCAAGACAGTCCAAACGTTTTACCCAAAGCACAGACCGGGGCGCCCCCTGCTCATCAGTAAATCCGCTGCAGCAGTGGGAGCAGGTGATCTTTCTTGGATGTAAGGCAGAAGGGACACATGCCTTGCTTTGAAGCAGGGCCCGTTTGGAAGCCCCCCCCCCACACCCCCGGAGCATGGCTTCGCTTCCCGTGAGGCCCACGTCCTGCAAAGCCACCCCAGCATGAGCAACCTCTGGACTGTATGGAGCCGCACGTTTTGCACTGACCGCCGACGAAAACCCTGCGCCGCTCTAACGCCCCTCCCAGGCAGGCCAGGGCGGCTGGTGCTTGCCCTTTGCAGGTTCAGCAGCTGTGACCTCCAGGACCCTCCCCGCTGCCCCCCCCCCCAGAGGCTGAGCGAGGCAGCTGCTCCGGCGGTCGGCTCGGCAAAGCCGGCCTCTCCTGCCAGCCACGAGAAGGGCAGAGGCGAGGTGCCACAGATGTTCTCGCAACGCTTGCGATCCCGAGGCGACCGACTTCAGCGGGGCCCGGCACCAGCCGACTATCGCTAGGCCAGTAGCCAAACTCAGACGGAAGTGGCCAGCCAGGTTCGGCTCGACCGTCCGTGCAGAGCCAGAGCGGCTGAGCAGGGGAACGTGCCACCGTTCTTGTCCTGCAGCCTCAGTGGGCCAGGCGTGCCGGATCGCCCTCCACGGCCAGGAGCCGTGGCCACACGGCTTTGTCTCGAGGGCACCGGGGCCCCTGCAGGCAGAAGAGGCCGGGCCCGGAGCTGCCTGAGTGCCCCAGGTGCCAGAGCCCCCCCCCCCCGGCACGAGGCACGGGGCCAGGAGGCGCCCTGGTCCCTTCAGGTGGCCCGGCAGGGGGCTTTTGCTCCCTCAAACAACTCTTCCTACTCTCCAAGGAAGAAGCAGGGCACCCTCCCTGTTACCCACATGGCAGCAAACCCCCCCCATCTCCCCAACCGCAAACCCCTCTTCAAAACCAGTCTTTTTTGTGAAGCTGTTTTCCAGCCCGGATTCCAAAGTCACAGGAGCCTAAGTACGGATCTGGGCCACATTCAGCATTATTTCTCATTCTCCCTTTCTGTTGCCGCCCACCCTGTTGAAACGCACCGGAGCAGCTCCTTGGGGGCAGAGACCGATTGCTGGCCGTGCCGTTATTCCGCAGAGCACCAGGCACGGGGCGGGGGGCGGGGGGTGGACTAAGCATCAGCTGGGCCCGCTGGCCGGCCTGGGAGCCTGTGCGGAAGCCGAGCAGGTGTGACCTGGATCCGTTCCATGGAGGGGAAACTCACACGGCAACAGAGTATGTTTGAAAAGGGGAAAAAGGTGGAGCAGCCTCAGACGGATAGGGACGTGTGTACCTGTGGATCGTGTTAGAAAAGAAATGGAAAGGCTTCCCGGACTGTCCGCTCCCCACCAGCAAATAAAGTCCTCCGAAAATGTGTGGGACAGCTTTTGTCGCTCTCCTGCTTTAGAGAGCCCCGAGCCCCTCCCTCTGTTTCGAACTTTGTTTCTCCCCCCACCCCAAAGGCCAGCATGGGGTGGGAGCCGGAGCTTGCACCAGAGGCCTGCTCTGAGCGAGCCTCGTTTCCGGGCCTCGTCCAGGCACATATTTCTCACGCGAGGAACAAACAGGTGGATCCATCCTTCGCAGTGGAAAAGAACGGTGTGTTTGTTTCAGCTTGGAAAGGAAGAATTAATCAATTTAAAATTAAGCCTAAACATTTGCCAAGCCAAATGACCTTCCTGCCCTGGGAAACGGGCTCATACTTTTAACGGAGCCGCGAGACTCGTCCTGTCAGTCATCGGTGGCGCGCTGGCAGCTCCGCGAGACGCAGCCCAGATGCTGCCAACAGTTGGAGGGGCTCAGCGCAGCAGAGCCTGGCCGGGCCTGGAGAGCGAGCAAGCCGGAGGCGGCGGATGATCGGGAGCGACCGGGGTCACTTCCGGAGAGCACCACATGGCCGCTCGCCACGCAAAGCCCCCCCTCCGCTTCCCGTGCTTGTGCGCAACGCCTCCTGCACCCACAGACGCAGGCAGCCCGCTTGGGGCAGCGATGTCGAAGCACAATGCCTCCCTGCACCGGTTGCTGGGGAACATGGGCGGCAGGGTGCTGCGGCGCTCCTCCCCTGCTTGTGGGCTCACCGGAGTAAAAGCAGGCCGGCCACCGTGCGGACAGACTGGTAGCCTGGACGGGCTCTGGGTCAGAGCCAGCATGACTCTTCTGTTGTTCTGGCCCAAAAAGCCTTTTGAATGCCAAGGCCTCGACCCGGGGAGGCGCTGGCAAAGCAAAGGCAGATGGGAAGAGAGAATCGCTGCATTTCGTGTCTGCTCCCTTCCCCAACTCAGCCCCTCTCTGGCCAAGGCGGGAGTGGGAACGGGGGGGGGGGCAGGGGGCTGCTGGAAGGGGGATAATCGAGAGGCACAGCTGAACGCGCTGGCACGGTGCCAAGGGGCCAGGAGGGCTTGCTTTCCAGAGGCAGCATTTCATGGATTCCCCTCCCCTCCGTGGCCTCGGAGGGCTCCCAGGAACATGGTCGGACGGGGGCTTTTCAGCGGCTGGCAGACGGGTTTGAAAAGGTCTAGTGTCTTCAGGCGGGCCACAGGAGTGATTCTGGCCGGTCACTGACTCTCAGGCTAACCTGCCTCACAAAGCTGTCATGGGGATGAAATGCAGGGACGGAGGACCTTGCGAGCTGCCTGGGTTCCTCGCAAGAGGGGAAAAGCAGGCGATCAATGCAACCCCTGCTCCCCACGGTCTCCCCGCCCCATTTACATGGGCTGAGCAGGGCTGTCAAGGACAGGACACCACGGAAGGCATCCCTTCATAAGAGGGGACAACTTGATGACGCATTAACAACAGCAGGAAGTCCCCTCGCCAATTTTCGACTCTTTTTTTCAAAATGGTTTAAAAAACTCAAGCTAGTCAAAGCTTAGCCACTGAAATAAACTTGTAGAAACCTCTGGAAACTTTTCTTTAAAAAAAAAAAAAAAAAGCAGGCAGCATCTCTGCTGTACAAATAAATAGCGTCACAGATTCTGGTGGTTCAGGAAAGTGTGTCATTAAGAACCCGACGGAAGAGCTGACAAGAGGATGAAGTCCTGCGAAATGACCATTTATAAATGTAAAAAGCTGAAGACAAAGTCGAGCCAGAGCTGCACAGACAGCTGCGAAAGATCTCTTCCTCTGAGGAAGGACGAACATTCATTCAAATTAAGCTATATTTCCCTATATATCTGGGACACGGACCATGAGTCAATGTGGAAAGAACAAGGCACCCGTGTATGGATGGGCGTGACAGGCAAGCCGCCAGGCTGAGTTGATGGGGAGCGGAAGATAAAGGGATGCCGGCCTGAGCAAACTGTCTTATTTCTCTGCGAGCGGCATGCTGGTGACACAAACGAATGACAGGCACCAGATGCAGGGACTCTTAGACCCTGTCCCGCCGCGAGAGCCGAGGGAGCAAAATGCACATCTTTTCCCGGTAGCAGCAGTTCCCGGCTTCTGGGGCGGTTCGCAGGCTTCAAAGAGGCCGTGCGGCTGCGTTTGATCTCCGGGGATGAGCAGCTGCTCCCAAGAGGGTGGCAGGCCAGGCACCCCCCACCCCCAGGAAAGAGCACTGAGGCCGCATGGGCGCGACTTCCCTGGCCTCCCGGGGGCACCTGGCCCCAGCCCAGCGCCCTCCGCAAGTGCGAAGGACAGGAGTCGCCGCCCGAGGCCACCGCCCCCCCACGGGGAAGAACCCTGGCCGCAGCAGCTGCCGTGGCAAGGGGTCGCTTCTTCCAGGCCACGGACAGGGCGGCCAGGCATGCCAAGTGCGTGGCTTCTACTCCACGTGGCCGGGAGGCTCCGTGGGGGCCGACAAACACAGGCTGTTCTTGGCGAGGACTGAACAGCCCCGTTTGGCTGCAATCTTCCGGATAACCACGCGAGAGCAGAGGGTCAGCCCCATGCCGGAGCCCTCCGGCCCTTGCACAGGGCTCCGTGAAACACGGGCGCTTGGCTTTGCTCCCTTCTCACCCCCGCTCAAGGATCAGGAGAGGCGAGGGGCCCTGAGCCTCTGCCTCCCCGCAGCCCTGTTGCTGGTCCCACAGAGCACCCGCCGGAAGCCCTTCCTGGCTTGTTCACTTCTTCGCCTTCCATTCATCGGGGACGCCTGCAGCTCACAGTGAAAAACGGTCAGCGCCTGCCAGCGGAGGGAGGGGGGGGTCTGCACCGAGAAGAAGCTCCCCCGGAGGGAGTTGGAGAGGCGCGTCCTGCTGGGAAGGGGCTCAAGCCATGTGAGTGGGGGGGTCTGATGTTCCCATTGGCCTTTGGTGGGAAAAGTGCACATCTGGGGTAGAAATACAGGGTTTTCATGGGGAGGGGGGTAGAAAGAGCCTCGTGTTTGGGAAGCTGGAGCGGGACAAGGAAGCCACCAGGAGAACTTCAAAGACAATGGACGCAAACATCACATGTTCACCCCTCCCTACTCACCTGTACGGAGCCTCTGCACAATTGCTACATTAAAGAACTATCGATTCGCTGGTGGCCTTCCCAACTACTTTGCAAATGGTTCGCGTTTTCCAGAATGCTGATTCCTTAAGCACATGTTGCATATTTATTTATTTATTAGAAAAATTTCTATGCCGCCCCTTGCCAACTAGCCTCGGGGCAGCTCACAACAATATTTGTGCATATTGTACCTGCGGCAACGTGTGGTTGGCAGCTGAGCTCACCTGCTGGGAGTTCTATCCCTTTATCAATCTGATTCACAGCTAGCTCGCTTTTTTTTCCTTTTCGAAATGAACGCAAAGCGGCTTCCGCCATTCTCCCTCTTGTGCTAGACTTTTCACTCTGCACGGGGGGCACTCCAACACTGGGCAGGAGGGGCCAGCAGGTATGTCCGTTGCTCCGGCCCCAGCAAGCTATTCCTCCCGCTTGCGGTCACGCAGCAGAGAGGCAGGCAAGTCACGTTTCTGGGAAGGGTCCACGGCGCCAAGGCAGAGACTCTGCTCTGCATGCAAAGGCCCTCCACCCCAGTCCACAGCACCTCTGGGCAGGACACAGGAACGCCCCGCCTGCGGCCACGCAGAGCCACTGCCGCTGCGCAAGGCGGGGAAGGGTCTGCCCAAGGCAGCTGCCGAAGTTTTACGGTGCGACTGGGCGGGTGAGGCGCTTCACTCCCCCAAAGGCAAGCCCGAGGAGGGCTTCCTGCACCCCCACCGGCACCTAATGGGGAGGGGGGAGCACAGAGAAGGAGTGGCCCAAGATTAACACCAAATACCCTGTCAACTAAATAACCCATAATTGCTTCCCCAGGTTTGAAAGTGACAGTTTTATTTTTAATAGGATCAATTCAAAAATCTACTACTCCATTAACCAAAATTAAAAAAAGAAAATCCCATTATTCTTAAGTATTTTCATCTGCATTTAAAGATGGTTGTTAACCCCTGAGTCCTGGTTTTATTTTGTTTTCATTAGTTCCTCCAAAGTAGAGCTCAATTACTGTAGCTGCTCCCTGGAGGGTGAAGAACCTAAATCCCCCCATAGCCTCCTCAGAGGGCTGCATCTAGGGCAGCAAGAGGGCCAAGGCCCACTCTCACGCACAGCCAACGCCCCACGTTGCCTCGGTCGCTTCCTCTCTTTTAGGCGCGGCAAGGAGTGCCCGTTTCTTTGCGCCCGACAGTCTCCGGTAACAGCTCTGAGTGACATGCCTTTGGGTACTTGAAAAGTACAGTCGCGCCCCGACAGAAATGGGGTGAGCACAAAGGGCAGGAACCCCAGACAGGACTGGGGACAACTGCTGCACCCCACCTTCTTCCCATGGTGCAGTCAGCCTCCCTCGGAGGGAGGTGAGCTAGCCAGCTGTGAACATCTAGCCTGGAGAGATGGCCCTGATCCCTCCAGACTTCACACGCGCTTGGGATGCCGCAAGACTAGTGCTGGCCGTGAGGGTTCATTTAGGAACCAGGCAGAGCAAAATCCAACTTGTGCCTAAGGCCTAGCCCAAGCTTCCCCAACCTGGCACCCTCCCAGTGAGTTGGACTGCAATGCCCATCTTTCCCAACCAGTGTGTGTGTGTGTGTGTGTGTGTGTGTGTGGGGGGGGGGGTCCAGCCCAACTCATCTGGAGGGCACCAACCTGAGGAAAGCTGGCCCAGGCTGTTCTCCATAATACTCAATCTATTCTGTGCTGACTGAGTTTATTTATGTATTTAAAAACTTGTATGCCGCCCCTTGCAACAAGCCTCCGGGTGGCTCACAACAACAAATAAAACATCCAGAATAACAATATTCAAAACAACATTAAAAACTGGCCCATCTCGAGGTAAAGATAAAAATACAATAAATAAGATAAATAAACAAATATAAATTAACAATTAAAATAACTTTTAAATAAAAAGGTCTTCGCCTGGTGCCGAAAAACAAATAACGAGTCGTTTCTGCCTTGCTCAGTTCAGGGGTAGATTTCATAGGGCACACTCTCCCCCTACCCCAAAGGATGCATTTGGACAAGCCCCTGGTTACGCTGAGCCACTGTGAGGGCAGCGCTGAAATGAGCTCCGCGGAGGGAAGGGCTGGGCTTCGGGCTGTGCAGCCCTGCTCACCACCCTGAAGCATGGAAGAAGAGGAACAATCCCAAAACCCAACACCCACGCAGGGCAGATAAAGGGAGGAGAAGGGGGCCGGAGAAAATCTGCGGCACTGGGATCGGTTTGGAAATCGATTCTGGAAGCTGCAGCTGGGCACACCCTGGGTATTGCAGCCCTGGACACGGGGCTCCAGAGACTTCTTCCCGGAGGGGAATGCCTGGAGCTAGGAAGGACCCAAGGGCAAAGATTCGTGCCACTCCTGCCAACACACGGAGGGCAGGGAGGCAGTTCTGCTGACCATGGCAGCGGTTTCCAGCCTCCCGCACGGACGTGGGAGCATCCGTCCTGTCCATCCACAAGCCTGGCACTTGTCACGTCTCCTTGATCAGGAAAAGAAATTACACGTCCTCAGGCTAGCGGATCCGGGGGAGGGGGGAGCAGACGCTCCCCAAGCCACCTACTTCGAAGGGCCCACTGCCTGCAACTGCAGCTCGCCCACGGCAAGCGGTGTGAGGTCGGAAACCTGCCTCCCGCCACTGACGGCCGGGTCCTGGGGGCCGCAGCCGTCGTGGTGGTGGGGTGCCTCCACGCTACCAGAGCCGAGGCAGGGAGTTGGGGCAGGGACGTGTCAGCAGAGAGCAGATCCATCAGAGGAACAAAGGCAAAGAGGCTCGACGATCCCACTCCTGCTTCGTACAGAAGCCCTGGCTCGGCCGCCCATTAAGTAAGTCAAGCCGAGCACCCAGATGTCAGCTCCAGCTGAACAAGGAGATTGAGCAGTATAAAGTGTCTTTCATTCCAGCAGGGAGGAGGAGGGCGCACTGAGCACTTGAGAGATTAAGCCACAGCTTTGCAGAGAGAACAGCTACAATATTTTTATTATTATTATTTTTATTATTAAGAAGTCTCCAATGACTAGCTAAGAGAAAATGGATTATGTTAGGCCGGATGTCAGGACTTCTCAGAAACAATGCAAGGTTGCGTGTCTCACACCATCATCATTAAAAAGATTAAAAAGTACTTCCTATAGGGAAAAAAAAACTTTAAAAAAACCCCACAGCCACTGTTTTCTCCTTGTCTGTAACATTTCCAGTCCCAGCAGACAAATTTCACTTTAATGAGATGTCAGTGTTGGAGAATGGTTTTAACATCCCTTCAAAAAAAAAAAATCTTATTCCTAAACCTTTACAAAACATGTCAAGATTATTAAAACAAAATTTAACACAGACAAAAGATATATATATTAAATTACACCAAAAAAGTCCTAAAAACCAGCCTTTTTGCAGAATCCATGACATGAGCATTTTCCTAATGTGATGGAAAAGGATTTCTAAGTTATCTGCTTAAACACAAGGTTTCTGTTTACTTCTCGCTTCCTTATCAAAGGAACTGAGGAGTGTGGGTGCCGGGGGAGAGGCTGTCAGCGGCATCAGCCCTATTTCAATGCCCTTTCAGAGCAATGTGCTGGAGAGTCTGAGGGGGGAGCCCCCAGGAGGGGGACACGGAGCACAAACCCCACGGAGGGCAAACCTGCCTCTAGTTTTTGCCTGGGCCATGAGAGCTGTGGGAGATCGGGGAGGCAACTTCCTAAGGCCTTGCCGGGGCGTGGGGCGGGGTGGGGGGCTGGCACCGGCATCCAGCCAAGCTCTCCCCGTGCCCAGCACAGGCCCCCCCACCCACAAGTGCTTCCCCTCTGCTTCGCCCACTCCTGCATCTTCCCACCTCCGCGCTTGGTGCGCGCTTGGGCTGCCGCCTCGGCGAAATATAGATCGCCACGTCCGCGTGATGCATTGCATGCCGGAATCACGCACCCTCAGCAGTTGCTGGCTAACTGGAACCCCGAGATCCGGCCCTCCTGCTCATAAATCCCTGTGTGATTTAATAGGTCTGCCCCCCGCCCCATGCTGAACCTCTGCTCCAGGATTCCAGTTTTCCCTTGCAATAGCAAAGTGTCAGTAACACAGAGCTGTGTTGTAACTCCTTTGTGTGTGTGTGTGGGGGGTGGGGGGGGAGCGCAGGCCCTGAGCACTGTCCTTACCCTTTTCAGCTTGGCTGTGATGTGGTGCATCCCTTGGCTGGGTTCAGCTACTGGTTGTGTTCTGCAGGGGGATTTTGTCCCGGAGCCTCTCTGCACAACCCCAAGACCTCCCTGCCACATTCCTTCCCCCAAGGCAAAAGCTTGGGACTGGGTTGCTCACAGAATCAGAGAGAGGGAAGGGGCGCCAAAGATCATCCAGCCTCCCCCCCCCCCCACCGTTCTGTACAGGGTCTGCAATGCAGGGTGCAGGACAACATCCTCCCCGGGATCCTGTTTAGCTGCTTCATTCAACACTTGGGGTGGTTGAATACCGCCCCCCCACACCAGCCTTGAGTGAGCTGCTCGGAACCGTTGTTTCATTCCATCCAGCTTTCGGGGTGGGACAAATCCCCCCAGCCTTACACTGGCGATGAGCCATGACAGCCCGTTCCTGCTCTTATTATATGAAATTGATTTTGGCATGTTTGGCTGTTTTTACAAACTTTTTTTGTAAGCCACTTAGGAGTTTATTCTATAGAAAAGTGGCGTGATTCTAACGACAAATGCACAAGAATCACAGAGCCACAGATCTGCCCAGTTCCCAGATGAGACGTTTCTCAGGCTGCGACGGCGGAAAGCTTGAGTTTGTTTTGGTCAAATCCCCACCCCAAAAATAGCCTCCAGCCAGTCAGCCAGCCAAGGACAAAAATGGCGTGTGCACAATGGCGGCCGCCACTCCAATGCCGCACCGTGCCAAAAGCTGCGTCATCACACGCAGCTCACCCTGGCGAGGATGGAGAAGGCCCCTCGAGGCACGGCAAAGACCTGTCCATTCCCTCCATCTGCTTTTAACAGCAGCTGTTTGTGCTGCATCAGGAACCAAGGCTGGAATTCTTCCAGTTTTTAAAATTGACTTGGCAAACGGTGCATGAGGCTACTGAGGGCCTCCCCACTCCCGGATGGAAGCCCTGCTGGGCAGGAAGCATCTTAACCAGAAATTTTAGGCAACATTCCCCAGGAACGGCAAGGCACTCCTGAAGTGCCCTCCCATGAACCAAAGTATGTGGGGCTAAATTAGGAAAACTCCCAGCTGATTCGCCTGGGTCTCTCCACGAATTTCAACACCCACAGAATCTTTCTGGATCAGCTGTTCAGATTACAGATGCTCAAGCTTGCAGAAATACTCTGAGCTCTCCTTCGAAGCTCAGTTCAGTTCGCTCCCTATTCCTGCTTGTAACGTTTTCTTCTGGTTTGTTCAAATGGGGGGGGGACACACACGCCGTTCGCCCCATTGTCTAAAGTGATGTACACTTTAGAGCTCTGCATTTCTAGGAGTGCACACTTTTAAAATGAGCCGAACTTTAAGATGCACACATTTAAGAAAAGCAGGCCTTTGGAAATGTGGGATTCAAATAGTACATTTTTAAAGTTGCGACTGTCTTAATGTGTGCATTTTTCAATGTGCCTGTTTTGCTGAGACAGATGCACACTGAGGAATTGGTGAACATGTATGGATAGCATGCACGCTTTCCACTTAAAAGATGGGCTTCCCTTGTACGCACCTAGGCAAGTCTTACGATTTTCAGAGGCTCTGCTCCAAAGAGCACACCTTGTGAGGTGAGGCAGGGCAACCACCAAGGAGACGACCTTCCCAGCCTCGCTGATGGAAGAACAGCCCTGAGGAGGTGCCCCTGCCTCATCTTCGTGCTCCTCCCAGCACCGCATGGAGGCTGGTGAACTAATCTGTGTAGCCTGCGCCTATTTTAAAACCTGGGATTGTTGTGACGTTGTTGTGGCTGTTTTGTGGAATGCATGCTGTTGAGTTGCCCGAGAGTTATGGAGGGCCATTGAATTGTTGTTAATAAAACTAAAACTAGTATCCCACCCATAACGGAATATGCTGCTAGGATATGGTGAACAAGATATACGCATTTCTTGATTGTCTGACATTAAGCTGGTGAATTTAGCTGAAAGACAACAGCAAGCTGGAAGAGCAGCTCTGACAGCTGTGGTTGGTTTAGCCATTTCAGAAATCGCCCGTTCAATTCCCAGGCTGAGAAAGCCAAGAGCCTGGTGGATCAGAATAATCCCTTTTCCCCTTTCTGAACAATAAACCATGTGTGTGTGTGTGTGTGTGTGTGTGTGTGTGTGTGTGTTTTCAATTGAACACCTCATACTGGGAGAAACTGTCACCTTTGTTCAGCATCCTCTCAAAGGCATCTCCACTGAGGTGTCACAAGACATAAATGCAATTGGTTTATCAACCAGTTAAAAGCCAGATATTTAATCAGCTAGAAGATCTTTAATCAAGAGGAGCCCACGAGGAATGTCAGGTCTCGCCGCCAAGTGTCAACTTACAAATGCACTTTTAGCTGCGCAGACCCAGCGAGACCCAGCGAGACGAGCAGATGCTTTTTGCTCCTGCAAAGCCTTGTGACCTACAAGGTTCCAGGTGTGCTGAAGAGACAACCGACACGCACCTCCCTCCCTGTACAAGCCGCCTCGGTTCGGGATAAGCACAGCAGTTCCAGCAGATGTCCATCCCTTGGAGAGCGTGGGACCGTGAGCCTGGTTCGCAGCCTATTTTGACAAGCCTAGCCTGAAATGTCCCACAGGCAGAAGATTCTTTCCGTCTCTTCAGAGATTGTGACACTTTTGAGCAGAGCTCAGTATCGAAATGCTTATGCCTGCCTTCTGCATAAATTCTCTCCCCTCCCTCTCCCCGCCGCCTCTCACTGCACCCCCTAATCCTCCAGCACCCTTATGTTCAGCTTCTTCTCTTTGCAGCGGAAGGAGGGCTAGGACCCTCCGCTTGCGCTGTGGTTCCCCAGCCAGGATCCTGGCATACACACCCAGGCAGTCAAGTCGCTCTTAACTGCTAGGCTGCTTTTTAGCAAGCCCCGCACCCTGCGAGGAGCAGAGTAACTTTAAAACTGCAAGCCATGAACAGCAGCAACAAAAACAGAGCCAATAGCAAGCAGCAGTTCAGGGAGCTGGTTTTTTTGTTTGTTTTGTTTAGCCGCGAAGTCGTGTCCGACCCATCGCGAACCCCTGGACAACACTCCTCCAGGCCTTCCTGTCCCCCACCGTCCCCCAGAGTCCACCCAGCCCCACACCCACCGCCCCAGTGACCCCATCCAGCCACCTCATCCTCTGCCGCCCCCTTCTTCTTTTGCAGTCAATTGTTCCCAGCATCAGGCTCTTCTCCAGGGAGTCCTTCTCTCATGAGGTGGCCAAAGTATTTGGGCTTCATCCTCATTATCGTGCCTTCTAAAGACTTTAAGATTGTCTGATCTGAGTTCTTTGCAGCCCGAGGGACTCTCAGGAGTAGTTCAGGGAGATCAGGCACTAACCCCACTGCCTTCACCCACCTGCAAAGGACACGAGGAGGAGGGCCTTGGAGAGAGTTGCAGAAGGCCCTGCTCCACGTGTCAGCGGCTGCTCGCGGTGGTGCCAGGTGTCCCTCTCCTGGCCACCATGCTTGCTTATGCCATTTCCTATACACGGACAAAATGACAGAAACGTGAAGGTTGGGAGCGGGCTGCCGCACACCATGAGCAGCAGGTTGGTGCGAAGGAGAGGCGCCTCTTTTAAAATGCAAGAACATATAAAGCCCAGTCTGGATCAGACCCAAGGTCCATCCAGCCCAGCACTCCGTACACGTGGTGGCCAATCAGCTGCCCACAGGACCCCCTGGCAGGATGGGTGCGGGACCTCCACCTGCCCTGCTCCTCAGATCCTGGTGCGGGTGGGCGGGCCTCCTCTGGGGAAGGAAGGAGGGAGGCCACGGCCAGCAAGGCTAGTAGCCACCGACAGTCTCTCCTTCCACGAACCTGTCCAATCATTTTTAAAGCCGTCTGGATTGGCAGCCATCACCACTTTCTGTGGCAGCAAATCCCATCATTTAACTGCACGATGAAGAAGCGCTTCCTCTCGCCTGTCTTAAACCTCCCCAAAATCAGCTTCACGGGGTGACCCTTCCGGGTTCCAGCATGATGGAAAAGGAAGAAACGTGTCTCCTTCGCGACGTTCTTCACACCATGCATTGTTTTAAACACCTCTCCGTGCCTCCCTTCGTTCGCCGTTTTACTCGCCTCTGCACTTTTCCCAGCACAATAATGTCCTATTTCAGGCAAGGCGACCAGAACTGAGCAGCCCAAGTGCGGCCACAGCCGGGATTCGCATATTCTGCAGCAGATGCAAGGGGTGGCAGCACTCATTCCGGCTCCACGGGTCCTCCCGGATTTCATCTGATCCAGCCAGGCTCACCTCACGATCCCCAGAACCACTGCCGGGGGGGTGGGGGGGGGACCCCAAACCCTGAAGGGGGGAGTGTTCCTCCGCGTCCTTCGCTCGCCTTTGAGCCCTGAACTGCAGCCCAGGAGTCCACCACCTTCCTTGCCTTGGCCAAATCTTGCTTGAACAGGGAAACAATCAAAGTTATTAGAATAATAATGAAAACTATTTTAATACCTTCAGCAATTTCATAATGGGCTTTGCAGTAACAAAATATTTAACTTTAATGAAGTAAATATGCATCTCATACTCAAATTTCGCATTATCGCTTCAGCTGCCTCAATAAAAGCACAAATTAAAACTTGAGAGGAGGAGGCGGACGCCACTGTCTCCATTCGGTTCCTTCCACCGCCAATGTCTGGCTTGCCACGGGAGGACGGAAATAGTCCAGCTACGCCATCACAGCATAAGACAAACTGACATTTTAAGCAATGCGGTATCAACATTGCAGAAAGCAAATTACACAACTCACACCCCTAGTTCCCCTGAGGGAGCTTAAAATGGGATTGGGACGGTGCCAGCAAAAAGGAGACCAACTGGCAAAGAAAAGCGCCAAAGCAAGCACAGCTCTGCCGAGCTCCAACCAGCCGAGGGCCAACGATGGGAAAAGTCTGCCTGGCCGATACGCCACGTGGGAGAGGAAGGGGCGGAAGCAATCCGGTGCCACCTCGCCCGCGGCTTCTGGGGAAGAAGCACCGCAGCGCCACGACTCCAACACGCCGTTCCTATCGACGCCGAAGAGGATGGAGGAGAAAGATGGGGTTGGGGTCACCGATTTCATGCGCAGAGCGGTGCCAAAGAGTATGCGCGGTTTTTGGACCAAGCGGGGCTCTGACATTCCTCTAAGGGGGAGGAAGGCTGGATTCAGGCATCATGCCACCGGCAGCCTCCGGGTACCAGCCAAGGCGGTCCCTGGCACGCCAAGCGGGGCAGGATTGGCATGTGGAGAACGTGAGCGTTTCACCAGCAGGAGCACCTCAAGCGGCCACAACTGCGGGGGCTCTTTGCACCACGCTGCTCGACCGTGGACAGGAGTGTTGTGTTCGGGCCCCTGGAGAGCTGAGCTTTGCACGCTGCTTTGGCTCCCACAAAAGGGGCTGCTTAGGGGAGGGAAACAGGGCCAAAGAGACACCCCTGGGGACCGACCTGGCTCCAAATGGCAACACCCCCGGGGTGAGGGCGGCTCATACAATGCGAGCTTCCAGGCCTGCTCCCACGCTGCGTCCCACATGCAACCCACGCACGGCTCGCTGCGCTTAGTATCGCCGCTGTGAATCCGACACGTGCACACCCGGGGCCAGCCGCGCTCCGGCCATGCCTGCTCTGCTGCATCCACGGTGCAGAAAACCCGGGGGGCCAGCCTGACCTTTCAGGGCGCTTCTTCCTCTGCAAGAGCCAGTTGAGCCAATGCAGGCCAGCCTGCGCCAAGCGGCTGCCCCCCAGATGTGCTGCAGATCCTTTGGGGGATGATGGGGATTGTAATCCAACATACCTGGCCAGCGCCGGGTCGGGGAATGCCAGCGCAGACGCTGCTCTCATTTGTTTGCCACCCAAGGAGCCAAATGGTGGACACTGGTTCACGTTATCCCAAGAGGGTTTGGCCCTGATGGATTTCTTAAGATGGAGCTCAGAGAAACCCACACGCTTCCTGCGCCACTGATGAAACCCCGGTGGTCCCACTCCCCCAGAATGCAATGTGAAAAGAGAGAGAGAGAGAGAGAGAGAGAGAGAGAGAGAGAGAGAGAGAGAGAGAGAGAGAGAGAGAGAGAGAGGAAAATCCCCAAAGAGATAAAGGGGGAGGGGTGAGAAAGAAGCACAATCAATAAATCTTAACCTCATTGGAGCTCTTATTAAGTAAATTAATTTAAGTTAATTTAACTCGATCATGACTCCCGATCACAGTGATTTAGCGAGGGGGGAAATTGCATTAGGAAAGGCCTCACACACTAGATAGAAGAACGGAAGAAAATTAGATCCACTTAGCAATGTGAATTAATATGGAAATAGCAGGTGTAAATTTAACCTTATCAAGAGAGTGAAAATTATCTTCATAAATTTGTAGAAATAGCTCCCGAGTCGCTTATAAATCTATTTAAAACAAAAATATTACAAAAGTGCAGTAAAATTAATTTAAAATATACTCCCATCTATTGCCTCCAGAAAAGTCAGTGGCGGGGCGAAGTTTAATGCAATCTAGCAATAAGGGGAAGAAGCAACTAATCACCAAGGGATTTGCTGGGTGTGGGGCACAGGACTCTGTGAATCCCCCACTGCCTCTTCCCTGGAGACATCCTTCTCTTCTGCCTCTGAACAACTGTTTCAGCGCGAGAGGGCTGACCGCCGCCCTCGGTGGACAGAACGCTCCAGACCATCCAGGCCACAACAAAGCAAAATTGTACCCCCGGAGAGTCTCCCGTCAGGGTCCAGCTGACGCCCATTAAACCAGCGAGGAATTCAAGGAGGTGCCACGCAGGGCCTTACTCATCGCTCACCCAGACAAGCATGGCGCTCCCTCTTGCCGCTGACCCCGAGGGAAGAGACCACGTAAGCTCGCCGCTGCCCGCTGGCTGGGCTGGTGGCCCCTGCACTTCACATGCTTCGGCGCCATGCTAAACTGGCTGCGGAAAAGCCGGGGCGACGTGATCTCCAGGGTGCAAGTTCTGGACACCTGCAGAACCAGATGCAGAGAGCAACCCTGAGCAAAGCGGGCAGCAGACGCCGCTCCTCCAGAAGCAGCTGAGACCCCAGCACTGCATTCTCAGCAAAAGGATGTGGGAGAAACGTCGAGGTCTCCCTCATCTTCCGGGGGAAGCGCACTGCCCACTCTGCGTGCAAAAATGCCGGGAAGCCGCCCGGAAGGAGGGCAAGTGGGGAGAGAAACCTCCAAATTCCCACATCTGGAGACCCGCACCTGTCCCACACAGCCCTCAGTAAAAGCCACATTGCGTCTTGTGGCTAACCGGCTGGCACTGCTCTCAGCCACCAACACATCCGGCGGTGTTTCGTGTGTGAGACAAACAAGAGCCTCGACAAATGTTTGCTGGAGGAGCAGGAAGGAGGCACTGCTTGGACACACGGATGTGGTGTGTCGGCACAGTGAGGTTGGAGGGTTGGGCCTGGACTCAGAAGAGCAAAGTTCTAGTCCCTACTCATCCACGGCGCTCTCTGAGGAGGACTCTTCATCTAGCCTACCTATCTTTGTGGTGAGGATAAAAATGAGAGGAGGCCCATGCACATCACCTTGGCTCCTTGCAAGAGGGGACAGGGCAGATCTGAGGCCTTGGGCAGAAGCTGCAACTGCTTCCTACCCTGGGGCGCAGGAGAAGGGCACCCACCAATGCCGTTTTCACGACGCCAGACCCAGCAGGACACCAGCAAACTAAGCTCGAAGAAGCCATGTAGCGGCAGCTCCCATTCCGCTGTAACTACCTTATTTATTCATTAGATGCATCTGCATCCCACCTTCTTAGACTAAAGCCTTCCCAGGGCAGCCATCAGAAGTCCTGAAATGGACATTCAGGCAACACGTTATTAAAGCAAGATTAAGCTGCAAGCTACCGTACAAAACAGCCAGCATAAAGCCACCGCTCCAATGGCAAGTGGAACAATCGTTTAAATTCACTTCTGTACTTCTTGACAGCAGGAACTCCAAAGATGTGGGGTCACTACTGAGAAGGCCACCGAAAAACAACTTTGCAAGGTTGCTGTGAGGATAAAATGGAGAGGAGGATTATGCATACCACTTGGGGCTCCTGGGAGGAAAGGCAGGATAATAAATAATTTTCTACTAGGGGTGTGTGTGTGTGTGTGTGTGTGTGTGTGTGTGAGAGAGAGAGAGAGAGAGAGAGAGAGAGAGAGAGAGAGAGAGAGAGAGAGAGAGAGAGAGCGCGCGCGCGCACGCGCACTAATTTCTCACCTGAAGTACTCCTCCCATAGCTGCCTTCAAAGCTGCCTTCATGTAGGCTTCATACAGATCAAGTGTCTAACTTCTGGTGTCAACTCCACGCCAGTTGCGTCTCTGCACAAGAGGCTGTGTTCCAGTGGCCCCGGGAGAGAAGTTCCAAGACGAATGAACCTCCAAAGAGCCTCGGGAACAAAAACAGCTGCTCTTCTCCCTCTCCAGGACTTGCTCTGAGGAAATCGAGGCAGCCGCTTGAGTGGAAACCCCCCACAAGCCGCCTGTCTTCTCTCCCCTGACTCTGTTTGGGGAACCAATACAGGGCAAGCGACGCCTCCTGGGGCATTTTTGTCAAGGCCTCTCACTGGACAATCGTGGTTTCTCACACACATGCAAAAAAGCAGAGAGGGGGCCAAAAATAATGCAATCTCCTTGCTGGTGCTGGGGAGCATTTGTAGTGGGCGAAGTAACCGAAGGAGGACAGACATTGCAACGCCACTGTCCGCAGCACATCAAGAACCAGGCAGCTGCTTCCATCGGGACAGGTTCCCTTTGATGGACTTGAGTGAAGGAGCAGGAGACAATCAGATGCTGGCGGACGAGCCAACCCTCAGCGGCAGCGTCCGAACTCACCAGGGACACAGGCCTTCGGTGTGGACACATGGAGACGGCCTGCACGGAGGAATCGGGAGAGGGACACGCGTGTCCCTCTGAGTACAGTCCTCGATGACTAACACCCCCAAGAACTTCATGCAAGTGAGTTCCATGCATGCAGGTTCTTCATCTATGACAGATACGCATCACTGCCATACAACGGGGTGCTACAAATGGAAGACAGGGAGGCCATATTGAAAAGTCGATGGAAAAGACATGCCACCCGTGACGCGCCGCCCCTGAGGCCCCTGCCACCCGCACCCCAGATCCCCAAGCTGGGAGCCAGCACTCTTAGTGGGGAGGAGCTGCCTCAGGAGCACCTGCTCCATCTCTCTCATCCCACGACATCTTCCAGAGCAGCCATGGAGCCACTACAGCGTTTGATGGCTACGAGGCGGCCCTTCCCAGTCCGCCGGGTCCCCAAACTACAACTCCCAGAACCCCCCTCCAGCCAGCGTGGAGGGAAGGAAGGAGGCTTATACAGGAGAATAACACGCAGTGCCTTGAAGTCACCAATATGAGAAGTTTGCCAGCAACTGCTGGACCAGTAACAGCGGGGAAAGGGACTTGGGCGACAAGGTTTTGGGGGTGACGGAGCTGCATCGCTTAACAAGCAGCATGGCAAGCGGTGGCCGGTGGGAAGCGCCTTGGATGGCGGAAAAGGAGCCCTTGGGTTCAGGGGGACACAGAGGCGGCAGCGGCACTGGGCAGGAGAGACACCAGGATGAAGCACTGAACTGGCCCCAGGGGGGCAGCGTGGTGGGCAGGGGCTTGGAGGGTGACCGCTGGAGCGGCTTCTCGGCATGTTCTGGGCAGCCCTTCAGCCCACAGCAGTGCTGCGGGAAGAGGCTTCGACCTGCCAGTAGCACCCTCCGTCTCCCAAACCCAGGAACGGTCTACTTCCCCTTCCCAAGCTGCAGTTGCAGATTATTTTAACAAGAGCCACGCCTGCAAAACACTTCCCAAACTCAGTCCTTGTTTTGCAATCACTATGTGCCCCCACACCCTAACCCTCCAGGACATAAATAGAGTCTGCACCTTACATGAAAGTGATGCTCACTTCACTTTGATCGAGTAGCTATTTTTAAGGGTGGGGCGGGGGATAATCAATTTCTTTAGGAAGGTGGTAAAAGCGAAACTCCAATTTTAAAATCCTGAAATAGCAATTGTTTTGACACCGTCAAGTGTTCCTAAATTGCTGGTGACAGAAGTTCCCAGATAAAGCATCTGGTTCTTAATTTTTAAACTGTTTTCAAACTGTAACAAATACTGAATAATCAGCTTTTAAAAATGAGAATATCAGCATTTTCTTTTATTTCACCAAGTAATTGAGGAAGTTTATTCTATTTGACTTTAAAATCCATCCCCCCCAATCTTTCAAGCCAGCTGCCAGCCTCATTTGTTAAACGTTTTAATATTTCGAACCCCTTAAACTAATTACTTGCAAACTGCAGTGGGTCACCCACAAAAGGACCCTGTGATTGAGAAGTCTGAAAAGGAGAGCAGCCTGTAAGCGATCTAGGGAGAACCAGGCTTCGTGAAGGAGGAGAGTGAGGAAGCCTGAACGTGAGAAGACCTTATCGACTTCTCCTGGAGCACAGAAGAGAAGTAACTGAAAACAAAGTGCTTTTGTTGCCCACATAAACATCCACCCGTTTGCTGTGACTTGCCGAAATAAGCAACCCCCTGGCCTCCAGAAGTCCCAACTGCCCGTTCGTTTGCTTGTTTAAGTTGTGCAGCACAATATAAATACTTTGCCTTTTTTCCAGTGCTGAGTATCTTGTGTGCATCAACCGGTAACACCACCAATTGAAGCAACACGCAAGCAACCGCAACACCACCGCCACCAACTACCATTTCAGGTGGTAACACAGCAAGATGTGGAAAAGTCAGTGGGAGGTGAGGACTTGTGTGAGGCACCGGATGTCCTGGACGTGAATCGCTGGGCCAGAAGACGGCTTTCCCACTCTGCCGTTTTAAGACGGCGCACAGGCAAGTCCAGCACCCGCCAGGAAGCCAACTCCCAGCCCCCCAAGAGGGACCCAAGGTTGGATAAGGACCAGACAAGCCGGGCTGACCCACACAGCTGCCGACTGTCACCAGACAAATCCTGCTGCCCTCTGCACTTGAGCAACTGCGAGCGCAAATAATTCATGGCTAAGACAGACACATAGATCAAAAGGGCTTAATTACACTCGCCAAGGCATAGCCCCCCTCACCCAGATGTCCCGAAACTGACAGACAGAGGTTGAGTGGGGCTGGAGAACTGTCTTCGTGACTTCACGCTTGATGCATCGTCCGCGTGTGACAGAGCAGAGACCTCGGTCTACCCTTGGCCAGATTCAACAAAGGAGTTTGCACAGCTCACCACGAAGAGCTGGTACAGTCCCTGCCACGGGAAAACCAACTTTACTGTCATTTACGACAACAGAAGAAGGATCAAGACGGATTTCACTGTCAGCCACCTGAAAATTCCATTTGGATTAGCAGGTAGCATACAAATTTGAAAATAAATAAATAAAACCGAAAATAAGTTGGAACAGATACCTGGATGCCGAGAGCCTTCTGGCTTTCCAGCCGTGAGCAGCGCCGCTGCAAGACGTTGCCGAGCCCAGAGGAGAAACGACCGTTTTCTTCACAATCCTATAGCGAGTATTTACCACTTTCCTGGTTGTGGGGCTTGTGACAACACGGAAGCTGGAGCCTGGAATGGAAAGAGGGAAAGGGAGGGAAATGTGAGCAGAACAGCTGCAACGAAGGAAGAAAGGAGAGGCCGTCGGCTGAAATGCAGGTGGTCCTGTGACCCTCCTGCGACGTCCAACCTGCACGCGAACACACAGGACGGAGCGGCGCGTTGTGCGCATGCAGCCTGGACCTGTGGCCACAATATTCTCAGAGAGGCAGCGCATCCTTCATTCCCCCAAAACACGAGGCGACCAGAATGGTGAGGGGGACACATTCATGACCACGAGGCGGCCCCTCGTGAGCAGCAAAACTGCGCTGGGGGGGGGGGTGGACAAAGAGTAACTGAACTTTTTCACTTCCTCCTGGGACAAGAGAGGATTTTCATCCGCCTGAGCACTCAAAATCATCATCAGACAATTGTGCACACTTTGTAGGAACATGAATATGGCCACTGGGCCAGCCGGTGCCCCTTCAGACGTACGCGACTGCCAACTCCCAGTACTCCTGACCTTTGATCAGGGTGCCCTGGGCCAACGGAGGCTGGTGCAAAACTTCGGGTGAGCTTCAGGTTGGGAAAGGCTGGCCTGGCCTCGGAGACAAGAGGGACAGACCCTTCCGCCCCTTTCTTGAGGGGTGGCAATGGGGCACGGCAGGGACTCCCTGCGTGCAAACCGAGGGCCCCGTCAAGGAGCTCAGGTCTGCTGCCACCAGAGCTGCCTTCTCTACGGCTGCCAAGTTCTAGATGAGCCAAATCTCGAAAGAAAATTATAGAAGAAATTGGGTTGAGGAGATAACTTCTTGGGGAATTGTGCTAGGATTTTCCAAGTAGAAAAAGAGGTCATCAGACCTCGGCACTAAGGACAAGTAGTAAGGTTTTAAATTAGACGGAGGTTAATCATTAGAAGAATCTCCCTGAAGGTTAGAGCAGGTCAACAGGAAAGCATTCCGATCAAAGGGAAACTTTACGTGGAGCTGGAGGGACGAGGGATGAAGCCCCAGTTAAATGTGCCCAACAGAAGAGCCTGCCCCTGTTCCAACGGGTCCTCATCAAGACGCAGCGGCTCCCAGCAGCCCTTCAGCAACCTCAAAGGCCTGCTTGTCACCTGGCCCCGAACCTGCAAAGCTGCGACCTGCGCTTTGTCAGCATCTGCCATCTTTCCCTGCAGGCAAAATCCCTTTCCTTGCACCACAGGGGCAGTGCCCACGCACCGTGTCACGGCAGCCACAGTGACACAACACACCACACCCACTGGGCACCGCTTCATGCAACTAAAGCCCATTTGGCCGCCAGCCTCAGATGCCACAAATCACGACGTTCAGGAGCCACACCTCTTGTGGCAAAGGGCTCCAGGATATCATGGCCTACCTCGTTTCCCCCAGGCCAGATGAACAGGTTTGGTTGTTGAGGCCCCATTGGCGAAGGTGTAGAAGGATAGGCTGGACATGCACATGGTGGGCATGTCGTGAGCGGAGCCGGCTGGTGCCGGGGGTCAGACTAGATGGCCCGGGAGGCCCCTTCTGACTCGCTCTGTTTCTATGGCTCTATGTTCTTACCTTGTAGAATACAACTTGGCTCATTTGCTTGAGCCATCTGAAACAAGCTGCCATTTCCTGTACTATGCCTAATCTCTCCTGCTCGCTGAAGGCCACAGATTTACCTGCACTGCCTGATCCACAACTGCGTGGGCCCTTCTCCTGTGCTGGGCAGCCCTTGGGCCTCCTTTATGGTTCTGTGCTTAGAAGACGCTTGGGAAGGGACGGCGAAGGGAGGCGCCTTGACTACTTCCCTTGAATGCTACAGATTCTTCCTACGGTGCCGCAGGTGTCCTTGGACACGTTCCGCACTCATTTAGAAAGCACACCTTTATCTGCGACATCAACACTCCCAAACAGATTTATGTATTTAATCATTTCTACTTTCACAATATTTTGCAATGTGATATACACACCATTTTTTCTGCTGAACGCTCTACGCAATTAACAGCTATATGTTTGATTCTGTTTCTTCCCCTTCTTGATAGCCAGCAATTTTTTTCACAGCTTTAAGGAATGCATCTAATTGCCTGGCTTTTATAACATACAGCTATAACTGCCCAGATAATTAAAGCTGACACTACATGCTGAGACTAAGTCTGCTGGTTTTATAACTGATTTGAAGAGATGACTTTTCCCCCTCTTGGGAATCCTCTAATTAAAATTATTGCAAGGTGGAAACTGGAAAAAACGAGGCCCATTCTTTTTCTGAATTTCTCCTATCTGCCTTGGGGAAGGCAACCTTAATATTCCCTGCTAGCTAAGTTAGACAACTTCTAAGGGTAATATAAGGGCAATCTATCAGGAGCAGCACCAAATAAAGAAAATCCATAGGAGGCACCCTTGGGGTACTGGCCTTCTGCAGGGCAGGGCCAACATCCTGCTCAGGGGCTGGAACAAAAACCATAAGCCCAGTCACAGATAGTTCATGCCAGCCAGGAAGAAATTAGCTTGCCTCCAACCAGGAGGTGCCGTCTTCTTTGCCGCTACTGTTACACGCCATTAAGCTGATTCAAATTCCTGGCAACCCTATGAATGGATGCCCTCCCCGCGCCCAGACCTTGACTTCCCTACTCAGCCCTTGTAAACGCGAGGCTGTGGCTTCCTTCATGGAGCCCTTCCCTCTTGTGTTCGCTCTTCTTCTTATGCCGTCACCTTTCCCTAGCACCGGCTCTCGTCATTTCATGATGTGCCAACAGACCTCCGCCTCAGTTCCATCATCCTCTTCCTAGAGAAAGTTCAGGCGACCACCGTCAGCCAACACGAAGAGAAAGCAATGGGCACCCCGAGCCCCGCGCAGCTCTCCCCATCGCTTCCCTGTTAGCACAGCCCGCTGGCTAATCCAACTTGTTTTCTGTGGTCGTCCTGTTTTCCCAGGCACTGAGAAATTCCATGTTCGGTGTTATGAAGCTCTTCTACCTACCCCTGCTCTTTCCTTCAAAGGGCTGTTTCTGATTTTGGAGAGAAGACTAGAAACAGCAATTGGAGGCAGAGATTTGGAGCAAACAGGGAGGAAGTCAGAACAGGAGTACAAATGCAACCACCACCCCAGATAATAATAAAGTAGCCACGCTTATCTAAACTCACAGTTGGGCACCCAAAATGCCGGAAAAGAGTGCAAAGAAAAGCTAATGCTGTTTTTTCAGAACATTTAAATGTTTGGGAAAATAAGCTACAGCAGAACAAAATGCAGTTCATTTTCTGAAAGTGGACTATGTGCTTCCAGATATACGAGCTACACACATGTTGTGACTACAAGGATGTTCTTGGTGGCGACATCTTAAATCTCCATCTTTTTCTGGAGTTTCAACCAAAACCTGAACAAGGGCACACGACAAAAATATATACAAGTCACGGAGTGAGGAGCTTTCAAAACAAGCTTTCTGCGGGACAGATCTGTGGAATCCCAACTAGCAAGGAAGGAGAAGATTGCATTTTCAGGCTGAACCATGCAAAGACGAGGGCTTTGGAAAGGACAGTGGTCTTGCACACATTGCCTTCGGATGGGCGAGGCAGGAGAAAGGCAAAGCCACTGCCAGGGCACCGCACAGGAAGTCCCTCGAGCCGCGTGCCCTGCGCAGCTTTTCATACTGGATTCGCCGCAACCAAGCTCCCTGCCAGGCCAGCAAGTCCGCTTTCCAGGGCTCCATGTAAGAAGACCTATAGCTATAATTTTGCCAGGCCATTGCCAGTAAGGACTAATAAAAGCAGAACTGCTATAAAGTATATTAAAAGACAAAAAAGGGTACATTATCTAATGTTAAGTCTCATAATTCCCACAAAAGGCAGGAAGTTGAGGCCATAACTCTGGGCTTAAACATCTTCTGCTGCTTTGTAATAAAACACAGACCAGCTAGGGGAAAATGCATATTAATCTACCAGTATTTCTTTCCTGTTTATTAATGCCTGTTTGCAAGGGGTTCTGATCCAACTGACTTGGAATGAAGACCGACACAGAGCAGGTTCCCCCGGCCACATCTCGAGAGGAGCGCAAGATGCCACCATTGAAAAAAACATGAAAAAGGTCGCCACACCACCTCTAGGATTCAGGGTAGCTTACACTCCAGTAACACTTTGTGCCATAATACAGCGGGACTGAAATGAAGATGGAGGTACTGGTGGTGGGCAGCTCGTGCCAGCGAGGGGGAGTGTGTCTGGGGACTCCCACAATAGCTTCCTCCCTCACTACTCAGGGCTGCAGGGATGAAGGCCCACTGTCCCCGCACTGGATCGCCACACCTTCCTCTACAAAGCGTTCCCCTTAAAAAGCTTCCAGAAGCATCGGTAGCCGCGCCCCCTCTCAACAGAAGTGAGCCACAAACCATTTCCCCAGCGGCTCCCTGGCATCTCTTGTGCCGAATTCAGCTTGAGTCTGGACTGTCAGAAACTCCAAGCAACTGAGGCCAACGGATCTTGACGGCTGAACCTTCCCACGTGACCCACAACAACTCTGGGGACAGCCAAAGGTGCCCTCTGTGTTGGACCAGCAGCACCACCTGCCTCAGGCAGCAAAGAGACGTCCTCTGCAGGTTACCCTCCTGTGGAGCAGCTTCTTCATTTGAGGATTTGTCAAAACCGAAGGCTGGTCATCTTTGGGCCATGTTTTAAGACGTATTTATGCATTTTCTGTACCTGCTTTCCATCCCAAGTTGATTATGCGCTCTTGCTCTTTTGTTAGCTGAGATTTAGGCTGACGGTCCGGAGTGAGAATCCATCTCTTCATTCATGTGGGCCTAGTGGGTCCCCGCCCCACAAACAGCAGCCCTATGCACTCAATCGAATGGTTTCTCCTGCCTGAGACGGCTGGCCTTCGGGGCTCACCAGGGTAGATAACGAAATGCGGAAAACACGCTCAAAACACCAGGCAACACCCAGCTCGAGTCAGGTGCCCGGAGCGATGCCCTCACACTGACGGTGCCGAGCATCCCTTGGACAAGCACCCCGCTCGGGTCTTTCCACCCCCCATCCCAGTTTGTTTTGAGAAATTCCCGTGCCTAATCCACTCCACAAAATATGCAAGTCACATTCCTTGCCTCTGTCGCGGGGGCATCTCTTCGGATCACTTTCCAATTTAGCTGTCATTCACCAAGCAAGAGAGCCAGGGCGTTCATCTTCCAGCCCCCTTCAGCACTATCCAGCGTTTCAGTAACTGCTTTGGAAAATATTTAATTTAGCAAAATGAGATCTACAGCTTGTTGAGCTGATCATTCGACTCTTCTTAGGGAAGCCTTTCACATACGCTATCTCCATATTCCTTAGAACAATCCATCAGATGAGCGGGATGCTGTAGCTATTTTATGGATCTGTACCCTGCTTTTGTAGAGGAAATCACAAGAAATGTACAATGGGTTATAATTATGGGAGGGAGACAGACAGACAGACAGAAAGACAGAAAGACAGAAAGACGCAAGCCTTAACATATAGAAGCTATCAAACAATAAGAAACCAGAAAGCTGCAGCAAGCAAGGGAACAAAATTACCTACACATTGGAGATGGAAAGTAGAAAATGAGACAAATGGGTACCTTAAGGCCAGCTAGTCTATTTGGGGTACAGATGAAATTGTTTCCCTGCTCACACACTTTCAGGCACTTCCCTGCACCTTCTGTCCCATGATAAGGAACACATAAATCAAAGACTTTTTCAGGATTTTTTTCTAAGCAAGTACAATTCCGCCAACCTGTCCCTCTTCTCAGTAAACAGACGCTGGCTGGGTTCAGACAACATGCTAACCCATACCAAGGCTAGAATATGGCTTGAGTATCAGCTGCTGCCAAAATGTGGGTTATCGTGTTGTCTGAACCCAGCTGCTATAAGAAGCCATGGCTTGTTAACCACAACAGCCCATAAAGAGAACCCCTGGTTTGATATTGGTTTACAGCCATAGATTACACACCATCATTTCTTATCTCAAGCTGGTCTGTTACCTCGCCAAACCCACAGTACAACGAGCCCTCTCAGTTGAACCAGAACCCACACACACACCCTGTGTGCGGGTTGTCACGTTTTCCAAACCCCTTCTCTCTCGTGCTTCCAGTTCTTTGCTGTTCTTTAACCTTCCCCTTTTCTCTTGCCCCAAGTGTCTGCACACTCTCCCACTCTTACACACACACCACAGAACACACACAATGGAGGAATGCTTGATTTCTCAGTCTTAACTCTGCCAAACTGAACTTTTGGTTTTCCTTCCTGCATCCCAGACTCTCCTTCTTGATTATGATCACATTCAAACTTTAGGCTAAATCACAAGTTAGCGAGGCGAGTTAGTGACCCTCTGCTATCCGATACTGTCCTGAAGACACTGACTTTCTCCTTTCAAGACCTTAATGCTGTCAGGCCATGTCATCTGAAGGGCCACCCACAGCCCCACAGGCCTGTTCAGACCTTAAGCGTCACGGCCCCGTTCCCCCGCCCAGGACGTCGGGCAGAGCTTCAGGGCTGCAGGCACGATTTTTTTTTAAGCCCCGTTTATCCCACTCTGCATTTGGTGCTTAAAAGCACCCGCTGCTTTGTGTTTCCTTGTCATTCATGCGTGCGCATTTCTGAACTATCATAAACTGTCTTGTTAGAGCAGTGCGTGCGGAAAGGCAGGATGCAACCCTCTCCATTAAACAGATGGCCTGCGCTTGCACCCTTTGGCTGAGGGCAGCCTTCCAGTTGCAGTCCCTGCACTTGGACAGCACTCTGGCCCAGGGGAGGGAGTGGCTTGCACGCAACAGCTCCGGTCTTGAGGAGGTGGCGGTGACAGAAACGTGCTCGCCGGATGCTGTTCTTAAATTCTGTCTCCAGCTCTGCACCTCTGCCCCACCTGGGGAGTTAAGAGCACTCCCCGTCCAGAAGTAGTTTCGTGCTTTATCCTGACACACTGAGGATGGCGCCTCCCAGCAATCTCATGCACTGATCATCTGCATTCGTCATGCTTTTGAATGGGGTATGCAAATCATCCCAATTACATGCCACTAAAATATGCAGACTAGCTGCAAGCCACCCAGCTCATTTCAGCTCTCCAGTGGGGCCCTCAGCATGGAAAGCGAGTCACTGCCGCCAGCACTCTCAGAAACAGACCTCTCGCCGGACATTTACATATACGCCAGAAAAACGGGGAGCCCGCAACATGGCTGCAAAACTCAGCGGCTGCGTACACGCACTTTCTGCCGCTACGCACCCTCTGCCCTGGATGCCCATCCTTGTCACTGGCCATCCTTCCCATGCAGTTGTTTCTAAAATCCATCCCTCGATCAGCTTTCCTCTAAGCAAAGCTGCCAGTCCTTGATCTCTTCCCACAGCCTCAGCCGGAACACATTTTAGAAGACTTGTACAGGCACCCGGGCACTAAGGACGGAGCTAATCATTTTTGCTTGTTTAAATCCTTTCAACTGATATGCATTGGCCAATGTGTTCCTTACCCAGCCTGGGCTTCTGAAACATGGTGGGAGAAAAGGACCATGAGGAGATCGGGAGGAGCTCTGGTCTTGGAGAGGAGGGTGTTTGGAGCTCACCGACACCGTCAGGCAATGCCATGAGCCGGGGCTGCACAGCAGTCAGAGCCCAGGACGAGCGCCCCGGAGCCAAGGATGCCCACCTCCACTTGGCCAAGACTCTCACTAGGAGACCTGGACCGGTCGCCGACTCTCAGCCTAGCAGACCTCACACCAGGGGGCAGGAGGAGGGCAGGGGGAGCCACGGGCTCCTTGCCGCAAAGGAGATGGCGAGCCGGAAATATAATAAAGGCACAAATATGAAGGTGACTCCTGCCAAGAATCCGGAAGTGAAGCCCATCCCTCTTGCGCCCTTCCTGTCCCCGTTCAGAGCAGCTACACGCCTGTGATGCTCCACAGGCGTGGCAGCTCGCCGTGTCCTGACCTCAGAAATGTGTTCCTTTAAGAGGGAGCTGAGCCTCCAGCTTGCTCCCTCCACCCGGCGCCCCTCCGCCGGCAACAGCTCCAGTTGCAGTTCATCAGTCAGAAATCCAATCAAGCGCTCTCTCTCTCTCTCTCTCTCTCTCTCTCTCTCTCTCTCTCTCTCTCTCTCTCTCTCACACACACACACACACACACACACATATGCGCACGCAGCAGACATGTTAACTCCAATCCGGACGAACCCAAAGATCCCACATGATTGAGGTCTTTCAGTTTCCCCTCCCGAGCACCAGCGAGCGGCTGCCTGGTGAAAACTCTATTCGCCAGTGGTAATTGGATGTTGCATTCATAGCCGCGCTCCCTCTCTGACAGGGCCCGTGCATGAGCCCTTGGCATTAACGGCGTTCTGAAAGGGACTCTCCGAAGCAGCTCGGTTTTCTATTATTACTTGCTAGCTGAGGGGTTTTGTGTAGATAATCATGTTATTTAGATAGGATGTTGGTTTAATTCCCTTCATTACAGGCTCCCAGGGTTGTAATTTTTTTTCTCCGCATGATGTATTCCCCGTGGCACATTTCACTCAAATCAAACACTTTACGCTTTTATTGCAAACAATGCCCCAGCGTCCCCCGTTATCAGCCCCGCGCACACATGCACGCTCCTTGCAAAGATCCGGAGGTCAGTTCTAATGACTAATCGATCTCATTAGCTTTCCTAATTAAAAACTTTACTACCGCAATGGAAGACAAACTACAAAGAAACTGCTTGCATCATATTTGAATGGGATATGAGCGCCATTTATCAGCCCAAGGCTCATGGGCTGCACACACCCAGCGTCCCTGGCACATTGCTGAAAGCATGCTTTTTCTCCCAGATACGCTCCTCTCCTCCCCACATAATTCTCGTCAGCCACACCCAAGGAGGAGAGGAGAGCAGAGGAGGCAGAAAGGACTGCCGGGCAGGAGCCAGAGACCTTGGCATTGTCTTCCGTCAAGGCCCGGGAGCAAGACGGGGAGTGCTTCACAGCAGGGCAGCTCTTGCCACGGTTCCCACGGCAGCTGGAGCAAGCCTCTTCCCCCCACGAGAACCCCCCAGGCGGCTGCCAGCCCTCCAGCGGCTGGTCCCTCCCTGCTGCACTGAGTGCGTGGGGGGCTTCTGCGGTGTTGCTGTCCAGCTGCTCCCTTTTCCCACGGCGCGCCCTCAACATGCACATTTGTATCAGGAAAAAGCCGCCTTGCAGTCAGGGAATCATTTGAAAGAGAGATGCGGAGGCAAGAGGGACTTGCTCAGACTGTGGACAAACTGCGTTTTCAAGTATCCCCATAGGTCACTAAGCCCGGAAAGGTGTGGACAAGCGGTGAGCACTCTGTCCATACCCAGATTAACCCCGGCTTTGACCACGTGAAGCTGCCCTCTGCCAAGGTGGGTCATGCGCCTGTCCAGACAAGCCATTTTGCCCCCAGACAGGCAGTGCTCTCCTGTCCCACCACAGGGATACCTGCAGACGCCGCAGGAGAAGTTTCGCCAGCACAGATGCAGAGCTAGAGCTTGGCGTGCAAACCAGCTCCTGGCTTCCAGGAAGAAGCTGCTGCATTTCAAAAGGGCCGCTTACTCTGCTGCAGCTGCTCCCAAAAGAAATGGAGCCTGGAAAGCGGAGTCACTAGCAAGCCCCCGGACCATCTTCCTTCCTCGCCTTGTTCTGGTTCCCACTGGCTAGTCCTCGCCACTGTCGGATATTCCAGTGGTAATTAAATTTGATTTAAATGCTGAACCAGCAAAGGGTTTGTTGGCAAAAGCAACCCCAGTGTGGGAGTCCTGGAAGGCAGAGACCAAGAAGAGGAGGAAGAGGAGGAGGAGGAAGAAGTGTACTCTCCTAGTTGTTGCATGCAAGGCTTCAGGGACCTTCCCTTGCAGAGGCGGTTTGCATGCTGCCCACCGCAGCAGCACGTCCTCCCCGGGGGGCTCTCGGCCGCCTCAAGAACAGGCAAGCAGAGAGCAAGCGGAACGCTCCTTTGCCTGCACACCATCAAGGCTTCCTCCATCGCTGGATGTTCACCAGCGGCTCTTTCTCTCAGGCCGTCCCTTTCACGGGGGCAGCAATTCACGGCCCTTTTCCTGCAAGGCGACATTCACACCCCCCACCAAGCTGCATCAGCAGCAGGCTTTCTGGCTCTTCCACCCCTTTTCTTCCCCATGCTGCCCCACCTCGTTGCCCCCCAGTCGCAAAGGAACTACGCACAGCAGGTGTAACGGAATGGTGGCCCCGTACCCTGCACCCGTTTCTTCTCCATGGGTTTTAGTCCAATGGCGAACGCATTTCTCTGGCGGTCCAACAGCAAGAGTGCCAAACCAAAGGCCCAGGGTTCAAGCCACATAATCCTAGCAGAAGGTGTCGTGCTTCTGACCAAGCCTGGGATGTGAATTAGCTATCTAAGCTCCCAAAGGGAGTCCTCTCGCCGCACAGAGGGAAAAAGCACAGGGTTGCCTGACCTGCAACCTCTCTCTCATCACCCAGTGTGCCCGCCGAATCTCTCTCGGTGGTTAACAAAGTTAAAAAACACGCAGCAAAACACACATAAAATAAGACCACATGACAAAACATGAATGACTGTGAACATGGAAGAGTGTGAAGATAATGAGAGCCAAAGAGATTAAACAGTAGGGAATACTGACAAGCCGTTCTACCTAATGTTCGAAAAAGGAGATCGACACCAAATCTCTACAAATAAAATGGGAAGATTAAATCAAGTGGCACTTGCCACGGATTCTGCACACAAACGCCCTTTCGCAGAAGCAACTGAAGGCAGTAAAGTGTCAGTAAAATCCCAGCCAATCCACTTATACAGGAATTAAGGCAGAACATACTTCCATTATAGTCCATATCAAGCTGTGCCAAATTTAAGAAATTGCCTCAAACCCCTTATTAGGAGTACAAGGAATCCAAAATTTAGTGAGTTTCCCAAAATCTCTAAGTCAAAATATGTATCAAAAATACATTTGCTTATATGAATTTAGTGTGCAGAAATCTAGTCTTTCTTCCCGTACTTCTTAGTTTAGCAGCACCCCCTTTTCTTATGGAGTACCCTCAATGTGTGAAAAATTCTTGGAATCAAGCCCCACAACAATTCGACTCAAGCAGGCCGGGAGAGAACCCATGTTCATTTAACCAGCTTTCCCCTTCCCCGACGGACGCCTACATTAAGGACAAGAGTGAGCTGCCTGGCTGGATTGTTAGAAAACACAGAGAGAAATTTAATTACAGTGCGTTGCAAGCCAGGAACAGCTCAATATTAAAGAGCCGCCTTGCAGCTGATTACATCCAGAAGTCGCCTCCATCCACTCAGCAAGCGCGGAGCTCCACAGACGGAAGAAGCCTGGAGAAGCTACGGTCTTGGCTTTAAGAAAAGGCAAAATCGAAACCTGACTCATAAGCATTCTCAGCCAATGTCCCCAGATATGCCGCAGGTGAATAAGAGCCGGCGTGGCAGGGGCATAACGCAGTGGGGAACCGCCGGGACTGGTCCTTGCATAAAATGGGCGCCCAGGGAGAACGGCTGAGGGTGTTCCCGGTCCATCAGTCTGCCACAAGCACGGCTGTGCCAGGCGCCGCGGCCAACTGCTGAACGGCACTCGGGGAGAAACGCTGAAATGCTACAAGCTAAGCAGAAGCACACAAGGGCAACGAGAAACTGGCATCATCCCATTCGGTGTGATTAAGAATTTGTGTGCGAGTTCCCACTACTAGTTTGTGATGTTTTGCAGCAGCCAGCCTTACAAGAAGTGAGCGTCGAAATGCCAAGTCAACAAAAGCACAAACAGTGTGGATTTTCTTTTGGGTCATTTCGCTACAAGTGAGGCCCATGGGATCCAGAGACAACTGCCCATCCAGGCACCAGCCTCTCTCATGCCACCAGGTGCATCGTTAACCTGCACCTGTGTGTTTCACAGGTAAATACCTAACCCAGGCAGAGCAAATGAGCGTTGACTGAGGCAGTTAATTTGTGAAAGCAGACAGCAGTAACAAGGATCCAACCCTTTCCTAACACAAACGAACGCTGAATTCTGCAAAGTGTCGTAAAACATGCTAAATCGTGCGCTTTTGAAGCCGCAGCTCTTTTGCTGCCAGGTAAAGGCATTCATTCTCCAAGACATTCAGTTCTTTTATTTGTGTTGCGTTAAAACTTTTTGTGACTATATTTGTAATCTTTATACTGCTGCTGACTTTTACTGCAGTTTTAATACACCCACAAAGTGCATGTTACGCTTCAAACTGAGTATTTTATTTATTTATGAAATTTGTATGCCGTCCAATTACTAACGTCTCAATACTGGCCCAGCAGCCTCAGATGCAGGTCAGGTCAGCATGAAGAGCCTAAGGCTACAACGTCCAAGGGCCACACCACGCCCACTGGTGCCGCCCCAAGCCTCTCCAGCGTCTGGAGGGTGGGCCCTGAGGAACCCGTGGAGATGGGCCCTGAGGAACACAGAAACAGAGTGAGTCAGAAGGGGCCTCCCGGCACATCTAGTCTGATCTCCAGCTCCAGCCGGCTCCACTCACGACATGCCCGCCATGTGCATGTCCAGCCTGTCCTTGAACACCCACACCGATGGGGCCTCAACGACCTCCCGGGGAAGCCCCTTCCACACCCTCGGGGTCCTGACTGTCAGGAAGTGCTTCCTGGCATCTAAACGGCACCTTGGCTCCCTGAGCTTTGCTCCCTTGGGGCGCATCCTCCTTCCTCTGCAGGGGAGAACAGGCCTCTCCCACCTCCGTGCGACACCCCTTCACATACCTGTATGTTGTCAAAAGATCCCCTCCGAGTCTCCTCTCCTCCAGGCTGAAGAGACCCAGTTCCCTCAGTCTCGCCTCATTCAGCATCCCCTGCAAACCGGCCACCATCCTTGCGGCCCTGCGCTGCACTGACTCCAACCTGGCTATATCCTTCCTGTAATGAGGGGCCCAGAACTGAGCACAATCCTCCAGCTGTGGGTGCACCAGCATGTCTCACCTGTGGAAGCACCAAAACTGCCCAGGCCAAGATGGTGCTGGCACCCAAATTCAGAGGCAAAGCGTTCCCTGGGAGAAAAGAACGCCCCAGGAGCAGGGCTGTTGTTGGGGGCCCTGTAACGATGTGCGGCTGAGTGGAGCCCCGGGGCGTGTTTGCTCTGGCCATGTAAGCCTCCTGCCCCGCCGCTTCCCTGCCTCATGATGGCACCTCCATGCTAGCGACTCCGCTTTCCAGGCTCCATTTCATGCGACTGCCCTGCCAGCTTGAACCTTGTCTGGGCCCGAGACCCCGGCCTGCCCTCCTGTGGGGTCTGATCCAGCTGCAGCGGGGCATTTGGTGACTGGGCGGTGCATAAGCCAATAATGGACAAAAGCCGCATCTACTGAAGCTGATGCTTCCAGGTCAGGCTTATAAAGAAGGGCATCATCGGAGTCTGACCCCCCCCAAAAAAGGAAACTTGAAGATGGGAGCGAAGTTCTAAGAAGGGAAAGAAAAAACCTGCCGGGTTGCCTTCTCCCACCTTGGCTTATTTTAGAATAGCATTAGCTCACGTGCTTTCACGTCCAGTTACAAACTATTCCGCAAGTGTTTGGTATCTTATTTTGAAAAACAGACCCTGCAAATTGTTCAGTCAGCCCGACGTACTTCTGAGAGGAGTCTGGTATTTTGCTGGGGATTTAGATCCCTGGGAACCTCAATTTTTCTCCCTTTCCCCACGCTAAACGGCATATTTTAAGCCTAAATGGCTAGGTAGCCTCATCTGAAAGAATTGTTACGAGGCAGCCATCTGGCCACGCAGCTTACCTGCACCGCCTGACAAATTTACAGCCGTGCTTTGCCTTCCCATCCCGGCTGACTGTTTTTTGATTACTCAACACTGGTCTTCTACTGCCATGTCATTCTTTACATAGGAAAAAAAAAATACAACTTTGTTGTGCAAATTGGGTACATATACATAAACTCTTTATTTCTAAATATTCATGCACATTTTAGGCTGCTAGAGACAGAGTATGGAGTGCCCAGGCCACGGCCATTACTCAAGTACCCTTTCTTCTAACATCAGCACAGCCTATTTGTAATCCAATTAAGCATCTGCATTAACAAGCACACTTTTTCTTGGCCCCAGGAGTCTGCGGACACAATGAAACTATTTTGACCTGAACATGTGAGATCGAGGAAGAGTTCAGCACTATCCAAAAGCTTGCTTTCAGCATTCTAAATTGTAATTGGTTTAATTGGGTTTGGTAAAAGTATCAATTTGCTCCAATGGCCAAGATCAGGGTGAGCAACCTATGACGGCATCCCAACTTCATGGGGAGCGGAGGAGCGCTGGATGGGAAAAAACGGGGAAGTCGCCAAATGAAGAGCACCATGCGAGACCCATCTGCCCTTCCTTCAATAAACCATTTGATGGTGGGGTGGGGGGAGGCAGCAGCAGAAGAATGGCTCTTTCCCTACCCCACATGGTCCCATCCACTTGAATCAAAGGTTGGGCTCACACAACACAAGGCTGAATAGGGGTTGAACCATGGGTTGTTGTGCTGTGTGAACCTAGCTGTGCTAATAAATCAAGCTTTATGAACCAGTGTGAAAGCCAGTGTGGTGTCGTGGTTAAGAGCATGGGACTGGGACTCAGGCGATCTGGGTTCGAGTCCCCGCTCAGCCATGGAGCCAACTGGGTGATTTTGGGCCAGTCACAGACTCTCGGCCCAGCCCGCCTCACAGGGTTGTTGTTGTGGGGATATGGAGGAGGAGATGTAAGCTGCCTTGAGCCCTTCGCAGGAAAAAGGCAGGATATACATCAAAAAATAAATAAATAAACTACAAAACCACTCATCCAGAGAGCACATGGCACTGTTTGGTTGTGAAGTGTCAGTTAGTCATAGCTTGTTTAGTGTAGTTTAGGTCACATAGCACAACCACCCACAATGGATGCTAACCCTGATCGTGGGTTGTCACATCACATGCTCCCAGCCCACAGATTAAAATCACAGCTCCTAAAGGTATCCGCATTGTGTTCTCTGCTCAACAGTTCATGTTCTCGTTTCCTCACTTGGCTCAGGTCCCGAGCACTAACAGAAAAGAACCAGGATTACTCTAATACTGTTACCAATTTCAGTGTGAAAGCAGACCCGAGTATTATGGGGTGATTAGCACAGAGGCTGTTCAATATGTTCCCACAGAATGGCACAGCGAGAGGTTAATTATACTGCTACCAGAATCAGCTTCTAAGAAGGTCTTTCCTTCAGTTTAAGAGGGGAATTTAATTTTCACTCTTATTCAGTTCAGGGCTCTTTGGAAAGAGAAAAAGCTCTACTTATGCCAGAATTTAAACAACACTTTATGATCACAAGTTGCTGTTTAACAGACAATAAATCCATAGGATCAAACATACTTCACCTGCAACCCCCAAGCCAGTTGGCTGCTCTGCTGGAGGACGCCAGAACAATGGATGCTGAAACTTTTAAATGTCTTTATTGGGCTCCAAGTGCATTGGAACATTTGCCTCTCAAGGCAATCCGTTTCAGCTGGAAACGTTTGAGGGGAATTAGTGCCAAATCAGCTCCACTAATTCTCTGTGCTGAATGGACTTCCAAATGGAAGCGAGCAAGGCTTATCAAGGACCATAATGCAGCACAAGGCTCCAAGATCCAAGAGAATTTCCCTGGTACAGACATTAAATCCGCAGATTCCATTAAGGCAACTTAAGGAAAGCACAGAGGGACAAAGGATCGCACTTGTTTTTAAAACTGAGATGGATGCATTTAAGAAGAGTGTTATATGGTGAATTTTAATCCAGCACCTTAGCCAAGGACTTTGGGGTCAGGGGGGATTTTTCTCTGTTCACTCCTAGCATTTGGTCTTGAAAAGCGAGTGGTGGGACTCCTGTTCTCCACGTTGTCACAAGACAGAAAGCTGGTGTGCACGTCACAGTAAGCCACCGCGGGTTAATTCACTCGCAGAGCCCTGAGAAGTGTGCTGGTTGTCATTTTGAATTAAACAACTCTCAAATGCCTGAGTTCACACAAAGAAACTGGTGTGCACCCCAACCGCGACTTGCATATTCGCAATGACAATCCGGATGCAACTAAGCCCGGTGGAGAGATTGACTCCTGGTTGCTCATTGAGATGGGCAAATTCACCCAGAGAAAAGGCAGGAATATTGGCTAAGAGGGGAAAGGGGAAGAATATGGGCTGACAAATTTATTAGCATAGGCCGAAACATTAACCGTGGTTTCCTTGCTTTGACCATGATTACGTTAGATGGCTGGAAAGGAAGGAAGGCTTTACTTTGCCAGCCAAACAGGTATGGGGCAGCGCTCATCTCCGTTTCTAAGGCCATGAGCAGGTGCTGTCCGAAGACTTTGGTTCCCGTGGCCGTGTGGCCAGCATGACATCACTGGGGACTGTTTCCTCCTCACCAAAGTGGTACCTATTTATTTATTTTTGAATTGCTAGGTTGAAAAGAGCGAGGTGCAAGGCAGTGAGAACTCACCTCATCGATTGGCATCCCGACAGCTCAGCAGTTCAACCCGCTGCACCATGGTGCCCCCCTAATGTCTGAGTACTTTAAAACTATGCTTAAAGGTCCGTTCACAAATCAGGGTCCAAAACCATGCTTGGAAACCGATTTGCAAACCAAGGCCTGAATTAATGATGGTTAAGTCTCACACTTGTATCTTTAAGCTGCCCAGCAAGATGGGAGGTGTTCTACATTGTAAGCCATCCAGAGACGAACCGTAACTGGACGGGATAGAAATATCCAAATAAATAAATTCCAAATAAATAAATATTCCATTGGTTCATTCACACACTAGCCCTAGTCATACGTCTGTGTTTCTGGAAGACCCTCCTCCTCTCCCGCCACATCATCCATACGGTCCTGCGGTGACAAGAACATTTATTTTCATCATCTGCAACTCAAGGAATGCTTCCATCTCTCTGACACATCATAACAAACCTCTAGCTACTACAAAAAGAACAAAAATTAGCACTGGCTCCTCCTCCTGATGGGTCACAATGCCAGGAGCGGCTTTCATATGCGGTATTTTTCTTACCTGAAAGTTAGAAGCAAACCATACTTTACCCCGCTTCCCACGCAGTAGCGAATATACCTCAGTAGAACCAGCAGCCGGCTAGCTCATCATAAACACGCCCCCCCCGTGTGGGTCTGCACCAGGCTTCCCCCGTTTAAAGCCCTCAAAACGTGTTGCACTACAACCCTCATCATTCCCAGACAGCATGACAATGGACACAACTCCTGGGGATGATGGGAGGCATAGCACAAAACATCTAGAGGGCAGCGAGCGGAGGAAGGCTGGCTGGCCTACATTCTTTGCTCAGGAAATGTTTCACCAGCAGGTACGAACCAGTAATGGCCATAATTCCCTGCACTGCATCTTGGATGCAGCCTGTGAGCATACCTGCGCACGTTTCGTAACAAGATGCTCTTACACCTCTCTCAGCATTACTGGGTTTTCCGTGCTCTTCCACCACCCTTTTATATACATACCCGCCCAAAGCGTTTCTATATGGCCTGATAGCCATTGTTGGGAAAATTTGGGTAAATCCTGTCTGAAAAGCATTACTTCTGTGTGCATTTGCATTGTAGGATCAAATCCTGTCTTCCTTCTCAAAACCAAGCTGACACTGTTTAAAATGGCCTTCATCCCCCCCCCCCCCGCTCCTTTCTCTCACCTTTAGCTGTGGGCTACAGTAGACAAGCCATTTAGTCCAAATATACATTGTAAATAATCACTGTTGTAATTCAGTTTACATGGAAGTATCTTCCTAGCCCAGAGGCTGCATGTGCCCTGGTCAATTCAGAATGCTTAGAATCTAGATAAGAGTTCGAGTTCATGCATAGTTTCAGTGGCTTGAATTTACATGTTTAAGCAGACCTGGAGATGGGCTCAGGCTTCTGAACTAAAATACAGGCAATTAGAAATATTGTGATCTTATTGTTACTGTGTGATTGACTGACATTTCTTTATCTGTTCTGTATGTGATGACCTCAGAATCTTATTGTAATCTTTACATTCTGTCATCAATTGCCCTGTACCTGTACGAGACCGGGAGCGTATAAAAAGTCTGTATTTCTGTTGAAGCTTTGCAGCAGAGTTCACCTCTTGCTTGCCCGGTAAGGCCTTATCGTGAGTCAACCGCGGGGCCTGGCATAGACAATAAAGACACCGAAGTTCATAACGACTGATCTTTCCTACGACCCCGAGTTTTATTTCCCTTCTCAAATGGAGATTCCGGGGTTCTGACACCATCGCTCTCTGAATGGTTCTCAAAAATTAAAAGGCTGAAATGTGACACCACAGAGTAAGATAATGCATTTAAAATGCTGAACTACTGTGTGAGTGTGATTACGCAGAGCCCTGGCTCATGAAATCGCGTGCCACCGTATATTCTCACACCTGCCGGAAGACTCGCAGCCGTCCGCCCTGGGCTGCAGCATCAGGATGGGCAAACCGGCAAAGCGTCAGCTCCCATCCCCTCCCACAGCCCGCTCTGACTTAGTCTGTAGGAGATTGAGAACTTCCTCTTTTTGCATGACAACTCACACACGTTGTGTGCGTTCTCTCAACACAAGCATAGATTGCATACATCTTTGAAATGTAGTTGTTTTCCCCCATCGATTAAATTTTATTTGTGTGCATTTTTCAAAAGTGAACATTTTTTCATGCACGTTTTAACAATGCGCACAGGCGGCCAGGTGCATTTCTGAGGTCTGCAAATCACATTGCAAGTTCGGAAATGTACAACCGCAGTCCGTATTTGAGCGTGTTCAGTCCAGAAGGTGTGAATGGCAAAAATTCTGATCAAAAACTAACTGGAACAAATGCTGCCAGATCCCTGTGCCCCCTATTAGATTTAAGCATCCTGGATACTTTTATAGAATGAGCCTTGGATTGTTTGTACTAAGCTTTCTAAGATATTTAAGAATTATGTCCCTTTTTGCAATGCCATTGATAGACTTTCCTTGTAAAAAGGCACACAGGAATTCATGCCTTATGCCATTTTAGTAATAAAATCTATCTTCCCGAAATAAAAACACCGTGTTTTTAAAGTATTTATTGCCAAGTTTAAGCAAAATAATCACATTTTCTTAGCTGCAGGGCACACGTTAAGGAACAGCCCGTCACAGAAACCACTTCAATTAGGGGCTTTCTTGTATAGAACAAATTGGATACAGGCACGGAACTAAAGTGGAACAAGGAAATGTGAGTGCAGAAGCCAGTCGTGGAGAATGTCAGTACAGAGACGGTGCTCTTGCAAAACCCTGTGGCAATCTGAGTTTTACCTTCCAAAATAAATCTTATTTAGACACTGTAGAGCAAAAGCTTTGCTAAGGATGTTTCTCTCATTACAAGTGTTTATACTTCTGAAGTGCTGAACAACTTCATCGTATAATGAATCGAGTGAACTTGTTGAACAATTCTGGGGAGCATGCTTCCGTGGCCCACTTCTGCAGGGGTCCCCAACAGAGGGCCAAGGAGCCCACAAAGCTCTCCACAACCTGCACAAGATAATGCACCCCCTGGAAGCGATGGGCTTTTTGCTCCCCCTTCCCAGCCTTCGCTTCACTCTCCATCTCCCCGCTTGCCTCGCTTTCCTGCCCCCTCCCTGTCTCTGGGGTCATGATTCCTCCCCCCATCACGTCTTCAGCGCCTGCTTGAGCTGCCATCAAGTGGCTAGCCGCACCTGCTTGGGGGGGATCCCCTGCAGTTCCCACCATTCCCCGGTGTGCTCATGGGTCACAAGGCCCACAGGCGTAAGGGAGGGTATACATGACACAGGGACACTACCATCAGGATGCTTCCCACTGTGCCGGTGCAGCGCTTGCGCCCCCCGTGGTCTAATGA
Organism: Varanus salvator macromaculatus; assembly: GCA_023646645.1. NCBI lineage: Eukaryota > Metazoa > Chordata > Lepidosauria > Squamata > Varanidae > Varanus > Varanus salvator. Next base: position 39,678,156 of record JAIXND010000777.1, on the reverse strand, counting down.
ACCTGGATTCATACTGGCCGCGCATAGGTCATGGAACCTTTGGAACTGCCCGAGCACCGCTTGTGGCAAGTTGGGAAGTGCAGCCATTGGCTATGCTGGCCAGGAATTACGAGAGTCGCGGTCCCACCTCATCGAGGGGTCACCAGGTGGGGGGAGGCTGGCTCAGAGTGTCACAGATCGTGCAAAACATTAGCTGTGTCTAGATGGATGTCGCAGAGCAGCTGAAGTTTCCACTACAGCTTCCGAATCCCCCAGCGCTACAGTTCATGCCGTCTGGAAGAAGCAAGGAGAATTTAATTTAGCCCTCTGAAACGTTTCCAGCTATTGTGCGCTAACATTAATAAATATCTCCATTAGGTTACGGAAAGTAACAAAGATATTTATTATGGTCATGGAACAGATTTCGTTGCATGCACACAATCAATTTGATACTCAGGAATGCTGTTAGTGTGCCATGAGATGCCTGGAAAAGACCTTGAGGGTAGCGTGCAGAGTTTTATGAAAGTAGTAACTCATTGATTACACCTAGGAGCACTCTGAGCAGCGGCAGCGCTTAGCGTTTGCAAACACAGGCAGGCGAGGGCCGAGGGGTAAGATGCCCTGCCCAGCGCCAAGCCCCCTTCGCCCTGCGTGGCATCCCGCTTGCTTCGTTCTTCTCACTCCGTTTTTAAGGCCCCCCCTGCCCTGCCCTGCGTCTTTTCTGTAATGCGCGGTGGCCACCCCTCCACATTCGAAAAGTCAACCAAAGAAACCGTCTCTCCATTCTCCCCCTCCATTTCTTCTGTTGCACAAAAGGGGCCTGTCCTTCAGACGTTTGAACAGCCCACCAGGTGCTGCTAAAGCTGTGAGTTTCCACATAACAAGCGTCTGAAGGGGAGGAAATCTACTGGTGAACCGTGCAGCTAATCCGACAGCAATTCTTGAAGCGGAGTGCATTGCGGTGGGGGGAGCGCCGGCAAATGCAGCTCACACCCCTGGACAGACAGAATTCCTTCCGGATGGAGCTTTGTCCCAAAATAAAACGGCCCATTCCCAGACTGGATGATCCTACAAAGGCCAAAGGGGAGCAAGAGTCTTCTTGCTGTTGGAAGAGGAACACGTTCCTGCACGTGCGCAAGAAAGGGGACGCACACACATCTCACCAGCTCGGCACTCCCTATCCTGCACTAAGCAAGGGCTTTCTTCTGTATGTTTGTTATTTGGCTTTTCTGAGCTATTTGGTGACGGTGGTAGCATCTGGCGCTGAACTGGACCTGCATTCTGTGGAGGCAACACTGTTCTGGGGCTGCCGTAAACACGCTTTGTGGCGACAGAAATGCTACATGTCCACTAAACTTCTTGCAACCCGGGAAAAACTACACAGACGATAATGAAGCCCATGGATCGCATATGGATAATAGGAAACAGCCGCCTTGCATAGCTGCTGTGAAGACTACTGAGCAAACGCACGGCCATTTCAATAGCTTGACTGAACATCTCTGCACTTTTTCTGCCTGAATGGACTGGCAAGTGCAGCCGTCCTTCTCGTAAAGCAAACATGTCCAGATGTTAGAATTCCCATGGTTTTCCCAGTTGCAATGTATGGCTGTGAAAGTTGGACCATAGTTGGACCATAAGGAAGGCTGAGCGCCAAAGGATTGAGGCCTTTGAATTGAGGTGCTGGAGGAGACTCCTGCGAGTCCCTTGGACCGCAAGGCAATCAAACCGGTCAGTCCTAGAGGAGATCAACCCTGACTGCCCTTTAGAAGGCCAGATGCTGAAGATGAAACTCAAATCCTTTGGCCACGTAATGAGAAGGAAGGACTCCCTGGAGAAGAGCCTGATGCTGGGAACAATAGATGGCAAAAGGAGAAGGGGAGGCAGAGGGTGAGGTGGCTGGATGGAGTCACTGAGGTGGTTGGTGTGAGCTTGAGTGGACTCCGGGGGATGGTGGAGGACAGGAAGGCCTGGAGGAATGTTGTCCAGGGGGTCGCGATGGGTCGGATGCAACTTCGCGACTAACAAAAACGACAAACAACAAAAATACCAATTCCACTTGGAAAGTTAAAAACACTTTGCTTGTTTGTGCAAGCAGGTGTCCTCCCATGCAGGAGAACGTTTCCTGGTCTCACGGCAGCCTGTCCCACTGGGCAGCGGGTGGGAAGGCAGGAGGGCGGCAGGATCATGCTGTCCATGAATGCACACCAGGGTCAAAGGGTGCCTGCTCCCAAATGGCGGGGGCTGCAAGGCCTTCCAGGTGGAGGCCGGCCGCGCTGCCTGCTGCCGTCCAACGCATCCAGAAGGCATGAGGCTGGCTGGGGAAGCCAGGCGGAGCACCGTAAGTACATACCCCAGGCTATTTCTAAGGGGGCATATATAATACAGCAGGGCTAGCTCCCGATTCATGAAAAATTTATTTATCATAACTAACATTCAATTTCGCTCTAACTCCAAACATGCTGATGTTCCTTTGCACGGCTTTTTTCTAAGCTTGAGGAGGTTTACTTAACCGATAGCACAGAGGAGCACCTGGATCACATCTCCACTGCAGAAATAGATGTGCTCCCCACCCCCCCACACACACACACACAGGTGCTCATGCGAATACAAGGCACAAGGGTTTCCAAAATGATAGCTACTGGAACATGCTTTTATTGTTGTCATATGCCAGAGGGTTCTTTGGGAAGCAGGGTACTTTTTACTGTGAATGTTAATAAAACAAAAGTAACATTAAAGGCCTAAACTGAAATCAAATATAATAAAGTATTACAGCCCTTCTAGCTTAAGGTTTGACTAAATCCATCACAGGAGACACAAACCTTGTCACATATGAAACGTGAAGGGGCGTGAGGGTTAGGACAGATCCAAGGAAGGACGCCTTCCCACAGCGCACAGTTCAAGCGTGGAATTTGCTGCCGTGGGACAGCTTTAAAAGGGGGCTAGACAAATTCCTGGAGGAAGAGGCAGCTAGCCATCCATGGCCCCACGCTGCCTCCAGTACCAGTGGCAAAGCTCGCATGTGCACCACTTGCGGGAGGCCATGCGCAGGAGTGTGCCGTTGCACTTATATCCTGTTTGTGAGATCTTGTGGGCAGCAGGTTCACCACGGTGTGAACAGACCTAAATGGAGCATCGCTCTGATGCAGCATGGCGCTTACGCTCTTACACATCCCAGGCCAGAGCTGACGGCTTATCAGGGATAGGCTACTACTCCCATTACTCATCTTCACTGGCCATACTGGCCAGGCTAATGGGGGTGGTAGTGCGTAGAATCTGGAGGACACCAGGCCGCCGGCCCCTGATTTAAATGTTTGGCCTGCCGCATCTCACCTGCCCACGATGCCGACTTCAGTTCCGGTAGCTGACACAGGTTTGCTTGGCGCTCTCCTCACAAGACGAGGACTGGGTGGGATGAAGAGCCGCCCTCCGCGTCGCCCCGAAACAGCCCTTGGCTGCCCTGTGTCCACCCTCCCTGGGCAAACAGAATTCCCAAGCTGAGGAACAGCCCCAGGGAAGGCCCCCCTGCCTCCCGGATGCCGGAGCCCCAGGAGTCGGACCGAGGTGTCACTGAACCGCCACGCGAGGGTGCCTATCCACTGGGGGGGGGGGAACGCGCCTGGGGGCAGGGGGTGAGACGCCGCACGCCGGGCCACGGCGGAATGCATCATCTGCCGCTTCGCCTAGGAATCAGTCACCAGCCCTGCTGCTGGCAGCCCGGCCTGCAGATCCATAATGCAAAGGCGAACGAAGCTGCACGGCAGAAGCCAAGGCACTTCCAGCCATCAATATAAGGAATCACAGCTGTAATCCAGGCTAATGGAATAACGCTCAGGAGCAGAATGCAAAAGAACATTATTAGAGCACTTTAGCATTCGGACTATTAAAGGGAGAGCCAGATCGTTAGACAGTGACAAAGCTCCAGGCAGTGCGGCATGACCGCCCCCAAAGCCACGGCCCCCCCTGCTGCCGTGCAGGGCAGCTGCTGCTGGGGGGGGGGTGCTTTTGAATCTGGCTGGGTGGGGGGGGCGAGGAGCTCTTGTGGGACAGAAAAGAGAAATCAAGAAAGTGGCGATGAATTATCCCTGCGACAAAAGGAGGAAGGCGGCTGGGAGATGGGGCGGCCACAGAGGGAGTTTGGGTCTCCTGTCTCCCCACAGAAGCCCCACGCAGCCTGTTTGAAGCATTTGACTTTTCCTCTGCAACAAGGGAGTTTGCTTCAAAAAAAAAAAAAAAAAAAGACCATAGAAACTGTTCCGCAAGATATCCGATTTTATCACAGACCAGAGACACCACCCGTTCTCCAGTGACACCCCACCCCTGGCCATAATACTGTGTGTGTGGCTTGTTCAAAAAAGCCCCTGCGAGACGGGAGAAGAGCCCAGGTTCATCCGTCAGTCTTGCCGACCAACCTATCTGTCTTTCTGATCAATCCGCCCATCTGTTTAATCTATTCAACCTCCCTCTGCACTTTCCCTCACCCATCTGTCTGGGCCCTGTCTACATGTATAGCACAATCTCGGCATCTGTCTATGGAATCTGTCATTTCAAATTTGTCTGCCACTGGAACTCTAACACAACATACAGCTCTGGCATTATGGCAAGGTAATGATGTGCAACAGGACACACGTTCCTGCGGACTGTGGGAAGACGGAGGGCTCCGGTTCTTACAGGGGCTCCCTTTGAACCATCTTGGATTCATAATTAACAGTCAGTGAACCACAATCCTAGAAAAGATAAAAAGGTTTTACTTTTAAAAAGAATCCCTTAGTCAAGCTCTCTCCAAAATCCAAACTTTTGCCAGCCTGAATTCCGCCTTTTCTGTAAACAGACCTGTTAAAACTGTTCTGAAAGCAGAACCAGAAGAGAAGCCATGGCCGCATGGAGCAGGGGGGCAGGCAACCATTCCTCTGGAGTGAGCAGGGAACCCCCCTGAGGAGAGCGGGGGCAGCACCAGCCCTCACTGGCTGCCGCGATAGCTTTCTCTGGGCAAGACACCTCCCAGGCAACCTTCAAGGACTGGAGAGGCAGCACCAACGACGACGACAGGGGCGCCAACCCCCCTCGAGGAAACCCCATGCCCCCCCCGCGAGGTGCCTTGCCCTGAAAGCAAGGCAGGGCGGCCAGAGGGCTGTTTGCGCGCAAGACCTCATTCGCAGATTTACCGCAGCAGCACACCGAGCGAGAGACAACACGGAGGGGACTCTCCCAGCCCGTTCACACTGTACGCCCACGCAACACACCACGATGGCGAGGCCGGGCACACTGCACCGACATGCTCGGTCGGGTGCGCATGCTCAGGAACTGGCACCTCCCACTCTGCAGAACTAACAAATGCCAAGGCAAGAGGAGACGACACGGAGGCGAATGGGCAGTGGAAGGAGGGCTCCAGCGAGCCTCAGGTGCCTTACGGAAGAGGCCGTCCACGGGTCCAGCTGCTTATTCGCGTTGCTTCCGTACCACCCGCAGCCGCAGCCTTCTGGGCGGCTTGCAGCAGTCCAGACGACGACCCACCAGCTCCAAAGCGGACATTTGTGAGCAAGATGTTGGAGCCTGCGGCGGCCTTTTTTTCCCTTCAACAGTCCATGGAAAAGGCAGATTATATAAATGCACTTCCATCCAGCTGCACACTCAGCTGGGGGAGTAAGGCAGCTTCCGCGTCCTTGGCGATGGCCTATGCCAGGATCTGGACGGGGCAGCGCACCCCACGCGGCTCTTTCTGCTGGACCCCTTGAAGCCATCACCCACAGTGCCCTTCTGGGTACCTGGAATGGGGGCTTTAGAGGTACGTTGAAAGCATCTTTTGTTGGCCCAGAACATGGTGGCGAGGGGCTGAGTGGCGACATGCCATGAGGCCACCGGAGGCCAATCTGGCATGACCTGAACTGGCCGCTACTGTTACCTAGTGCCCTTTAAAGTGGTGGTGATGATCTGTAAAGCCCCATGTAGGCCAGGATGCATCTGGATCCTCCTCCTTTCCCATCAACCTCTCCACGTGGCGGGATCAAGCGGAGAAGCCCTTCTCCATGCCCCCTGCAAGGCCGAAGCACGGCTCGCTGGGAAATGGCTCTGAGTAGCCCCACTGGTCTGGTGAGGCAACCTGCTTGCCGTGCGAGGGGCAGGTGACCTCGTCTCCCATCGCCTTCTGCCCGCACATGGAGGCTTGTTACGCAGCAGACTTTTAATTTGCCGGGTAGAGGCGATTTTATTGAAGACTGTATTTTTCCTGTCATACCTTCCTCTGTTGTTGCTGCTGTATTTTATTATTGTGGCTTTAATTGCTGTAAGCTGCCCCGAGTGATACATATGCACTAGAAAGGAGGGGTAAACTTTTACTATTAGAACGACTACTACTGTCGTTATATATACAGGGCATGAAAGCTCTGGACACTGAGTACTGGTGGAAGGCCAGTTTGCTTGCGGGTCCATCACCAGCTAGTTGAAGGCTGGAGCACAGGCAGAGAAGGGAGACAGAGCGCTGACTGTAAACTCGAGTCTTCTACGCAGAATTGCACGCGTGCAAAATGGAGAAGGCCGGTGTGGCGTCGTGGTGAAGAGCCTGGGATTGGGACTCAGAGGATCTGAGTTCGAGTCCCCACTCGGCCATGGAGCCCACTGGGTGACCTTGGGCCAGTCACAGACTCTCAGCCCAACCTACCTCACAGGGCTGTTGTTGTGGGGATAAGATGGAGGAGGAGATGTAAGCTGCCTGGAGCCCTTTGTAGGAAAAAGGCAGGATATAAATCGCAATATGAATGAATGAATGAAGGCCTTTCCTTCCCAGAACCACCAGCTGTGGCCTCTTAACCCGAGTCAAATCCCTTTGCTTCGACCAGGGCTTCCTTAACCTACGTGCCACGGCTGGAGGCCGCCACAGCTCCCCCCGCTCACACACACACACACACACACTCATCAACAAGCCCTCTGGCCACTTGAGCAATCTTACTCTGCTGAGGAAATTTCTCATGGCATTAAATTAAGCATGTAAATCTCACCCCAGTACCAAAGATTCACGATGTATGGCTTTGAGGCCTCGGAAGGCTAACGCTGATTTAATACCCAGAGATCTCTGCTGGTGATGTGTGGCCCATTATGCTCCCATCGTCAGCACATTACACAGCAGAGGCTGCGCTCCTGCCGTCAACCTAGCCCGTGCTCGGCTTTCGAGCACTTCCACCCACGTCTTGCAATTCGCTCTGTCCAATGCAGCCACTTGAATCCTTCCAAGTTTGCCAGCAGTGCCCAGAACACTGCTGGCAGGAGCCAACAGGGAACGCCTTACCACGAGCCTTTAGCCCTCCCCCAGTAAGCAGCGAGATGGGTCACACCATGAATGCCAGCTGCAGGTCTGACATTCCCGATCTCACCATGGCTAGGATAAGAGGAGCACACTGAGGATCTCGCATGGTTAGGAGAACGTGCGCATCCCCTGCCTCTTTCTTGAGCTCAAAACCACCCCTCCGAGGCAAGGGAGGCCCCGGTGCGGATGCTGCAGTACACCAGCCATGGCTAATTTCAGCTAGGAATGTGCTGTCCTGGGGGTGAGAGCACCCCAGCAGCGATCATGCTGCACCATGGCTGGTTCCAAGGAGGACAGGCGCACACAAGGCATGGCTAGGAGCGCATCGGAACCATGCTGGGCCTCTGTCACAACCGGCTACCACAAAGCAGAGTGGATATTTTAAACAGAGTGTGACAGGGTACAGCCCCAAACTCACTTCAGTGTCTGGACTGAGCAGTGGGAAAAGATCCACAAGGGCCGAGGCCAAGCACACCTCAAGCTTACTGCCAGAATCTGGGGCACTGAGCCTCTGGCGTCCCAGGGCATCACATCTCAGCCCCTAATGGGAGAACAGACCTGGTTAGAGAAGCTCTTAACCCACAAGAACGAATCCAGTCCACACAAAGCAGCCGGCACAGTTCTGAAGATGCCAGGGCTGCCTCCGGGAGATTCCCAAATCGCCCTCACAATGGACAACACCTCCACCTGAGACCTGCCTGCCTTGCTCTCTGAGTGCCCCGCCGAGGAACTAACAGGCAGCAGTTCAGCCGAGCTCCGCTGCAACTCCTCCCCATTTGGACTGGGACAGGAAAAGGGTACCGTTCACCTGCCTTCAACCTACGTGGAGCTGCTTTAAATGGAAGGAAAGTGCGGTCCATCAGAGCAAATGCAGCTTCTGGACCTGCCCCACCCTCAAAACCCAGAGAGGGCGTCTATGCACTGGAAATAAGGGGGCCTGCAACATTTTGCAGTTAACCAGGGAATTCGAACCCTGGTTCTCCCAGACCCAACATGCTATTCATAGTATAGGCCAAGGAGCTGAAGATGGCGGCGGGGAAAGCTGCTCGGCATTTTCCTGCTTCAGCTTAGACATGTTTTGTTTCAGCTGCTTATTGAAACAAGCAAAGGACTACTAAGCTGCTACTTTGCTTTCCTGTTTTCTGCTCTTGGAATTGGAACTGGAGCGGAACCGTCAGAGCCTTGGAATGGTTTGTGTCAAACAGCTATGCTCAGCCGTACAGCACAGACCACCTTGGAGCTGATGGGACCGTTCAAGAGAGAAGGCAGTATTTGTGATTGCACTTTCATCTGTTCGGTTTCACTTCTATTACCACCCCACAAGCAAAGCTCTCGGGGCGGCTTACAACAATCCTATTCTAATAATGCTCCTTTTTTCCACACGAGGACTTCATGGACGCCAGCTCCTGGAACTGGCCTCCATGGCTCTCATACACAGATGGGGAAGGCAGACGCACGGGTCTGCAAAGAGCCATTTGTGTCTCCAGCACACGCCCCAAGAGGGACGCGCACCCGGCGCTGGCCCCCTGGGAACGAGGCCACGCGTTCCACGAACACTCGCCAGGGAGCCGAACCCTCCTTTCTCTTGGCCGCTTCTCCCCCGCGGTTTACACGGCCTTGAGATTCGAGTCCTCAAAAGCCTCCGAAGCGGCTGGAAGCAACTCGGCCGGCCGGATGCTCCGGAAACAGCCGGGCGCCGTTCCCATCGTCCGCGGGGACAGCAAGAGGTGGCTGCAGCTTGTCGATGGAGAACACATTTCCCTGCTCGAGCCGCAGTTAAAGAGAGCAAATGGGTCCCCGGCGTATTGGGCCTTGTTCAAACACAACCCTTATGATAACGAAGGGATTTTCTCCCCCTCCGTCCGAGGATGATTATTAATGCGTTTCCACGAGCCCACTCCATTTCTCTAAATGAGAGCCGCCGTGGCAGCCCCAGCAAGAATGAAACGTGATAAATGCGCCCACCCCCACCCCACTCGCTCGGCGGGAGCCGCCAGGGGTTTTCATTCTAACAAGCTTCAGATGTAAGATGACTGGAATAACAAAGTATGAATTTTTATGAGTCTAATAAATCACTCCACTTTTCCTGCTCTTCATCGTTTTCAGCACTTCAAACACCAGGGAGGAAAATCCAGGGCCGGAATCAAACGGCCCGTGGAGCTCACCGCGAAGGCCACCAGCCGGCCGCCTGGCCGCCGGGAAGCCTCTCCCGCCAAGCCCAGCCTGGCCGGCATTCGGCTTGGGAGAGGAGTGAGAAGGCCCTGCAGGTCGCTCCCCACCCCACTCCCCGCCCTCCAAGCACTTGCTCCCACGAAACAGCTGGACAAGTCCGAGGAAGAAACTTCCCAGGGGCCGGCCCTGTTCGGATCTCAAGCCAGCAGCTTTGGGAAAGCTCTGTGCTCCCTCACGTAACTCCGTCCTGTGAAGCGTTTCCCTACAGGAAGTATCCCCGAAACCAATCTCGAAGGCGTGCCTTCTTCACGCTGGTTTTCTGATTCGGTCTGCAGTCCTGCGAGTGCTTTTTAATAGAGGTTCTCTTTGTATCAATGGCACAGGATGGGAACTGACTGAATCTGCTTGCGTCCCACCCCCTGTGAGTGAGCCCTTTCCGGGCAGGGCTCTGCCTCTCCAGACTGGCCGTGGGCCCCCATGGAGCACCGGGTGCCGCAGTAAGGCTTGCCTTCACATCCCCTGCCCTTGGCTGTGTGGAGAGACGAGTGGGTGGCTTGGCTTGGCCTTGCATCATTACAAGAGGTTTGACGTTAGCTTGGGGTCGGGGTTGGGGTACCTGCAACCCCCCGCCACTGAAAGACAGCTTGTCCGACTCTGAGAGAAGGATGCTCAAGTTGGTCTGGGGGTTCATGATGGATGCACTGCAGAGAGCTGTGGAGGAGGACCCCGCAGTACAGCAAAGGGAGCCGGGGGAGCGGCTGAGTGAGGCTGGGGGAAGCAGGCAGAGATGCTACTCCCCTCGGCCCCACCTCGGAGGCGGCCTGCAGGGGCGGGGGGCACTATCCCACCGCCACGCTGCGTGAGATTCGTGAGTCGCTCTGACCAGCTCCTGCCTGTGGACTGGGAGTCCGTTTTATCTTTACTCCAGGCTGCAAAACGTCTGGCGCTGGCCCTTGGCATGCATCAGGACAGCTGGCAAAGCAAGAACCGTGCATGCAGAAGCTCTGGCGTTACCCGAAACAGCAGAAGACGTCCCCTCCCTGCCCGATCCCCCTTGGAGAACTGCTCCAAATCCGCGCAGCCGAAAAATACTGAGCGGGTGAGCAAGCGGCTCGGCTTTGCGGGGTCACTGATATGCACAGGGAACCCCACCCAGGCATCAGGCGTCACAGGTGACAGCCAGGAACAGAATCGAGCTGCACACAGAATATGCCAGAGGGCAAGTAGTTGCCAGCGTGCCGAGACCCTCGCGCACGGAAGAGGGACACAGCTCTTCTCCAGGGCACTTTTCATTCCGGAATTTAAGCAGAAGCAGACCGATAACACAATCCCTCTGGAACATTGCCACCTACACGTTAGTTTGAAAAAATGTGTTTCTGTTTACTGCTCTTCTAGTGCAATGAACACAGTGGTGGGACATACAATTTACCAAGATATCTACTACCGTGAGCCACTGGGGTGCTGCTCTTTTCCTCAGTCAATGGAAAGTTACTGGGATAAAAGCTGATTCACGGGGCTTGCCCTGCTTTGTTTTTAAGCTGGATGGATAAAAATCGGTGATTTTTACAATTAAAAAATCATTTTTTTAATTCAAATTGGATTTTTATTTAAATTGGTTTTTTAATGTAACGTTTTCTGAGGAAAAATCTATCTAAGGATTGTTTTCTGTTCAAGATATCTTACAGTCCAAAGGTTATTAATCATGAAATAAGGATTCATTTTTAATTATACAGCATGAGGCTGTATATTCATGCAACGTTTAAATGTTTTGGTAAATGAATTCCATTAATCCATTCACAATGCCATGCTCTTTCAGAGGTTTCTGCGAGATTACTGGGCAATTTTTCTATCTAGAAGATATTATCACAGATGCTTGGTTTTACAGTTCCCGAAACGGTGCAATTGTATCTGCAGAGATCACATGCCTCTTCTTCACAGCAAAAATATTATAAAATAAACTTACAGAGAGAGTTGAGAAAAAGACCTTAATCCCGTTGTTCCTTTGTAAAAAGTATGTACACAGAATCAACATGCCCTCACCTCTTAAATTGCTAAGTTTCAAAACATTCAGTGAACAGAAGAAATGGAAAAGCTTGCACCAGAAGTGAGGCGTGAGGAGGGAGGGGCAAGCAGTAAAAATGAAAGCCAGCCCTTTTGAGCAGAATCCTCCGCGGTCTTTGGATCTTTTTGTGTATAGCCTGAGGTTTATCATATTATTCTTTCCCCAGAGGATAATGGCAGCAGGCCATGAAAGAGACCCAGTTCGGGAATATTTTAATTAAGTTCTTCCACCTATAGGTAAGGCAGGCAAGTGTGCAAATTATGCAGAAAACCATGATTTAAATCTAGCCTTTCTGACTAGTGATTTAAATCAAATACACCCTGTTTTTAACTATCAAGCAGATTTTAAGTATGCTTCCTCGAGCACCACATGTAAGGATTTGATTTCAGACATTTCACTACCCCCGAGAAACATTGCTTTGGCTTGGAGGAAGGAATCTTCCACAAGGCCAAATAAGCAAGCAAACAAGAACCGCACAGATTCTGTACATTTTGGGTTCCTTCTAGTTATGAAGAAAGTTCGAAAAGCCTGGTGTGCTGACAGAAGGGCAAATACCCTACAAACCGAAGCATTCCAGCAACTCAGTGCGAAATGCAGCATCAGTTCTACTGCAAACATTACCAGCTCACCCACTTGCACGTGAGTCACAGCGGATCGTGACGCATGATCAGGACACCTGCTTGTCCGGAGAGAATAAGGACTTGCCCAAAAGGCTAAATATAAGATTCTTCGAAAGTTTTTAGTAAGTCATAGCACTTGTGTGAACTGCCCAGAGAGCTTCAGCTGTGGGGGCACATGGAAATGTAATAAGTAACAATAATTTAAAAATGTAGAATTGGCAAGAAACTACACAGGAGTGCACATCTGATCTGTGGACCATATTACCGCCTACTTTAGAGAATTAAAGGAAGTCTTCTATATTAACAGACAAGAAATAAATAATCTGCCCCTAGGAAGCTTCCTTGGTAACCCCTAATGAGACGAGATCAAATTAATCCTGAAAGTGCTTTCTCTCTTTAAGGCCTCCTCATATTCTGTGCCAAGAAGCTGAAAGCTCCGTGCCAAGAAACCTTGAAGAAATAACACAAATTGAAAACTTTCATGCTTATTCCCCTATTTTGCATAAACTTTCCCCCTCAATCTCTATGCCTTATTCTAAATCTGATATTTGAGATTTTAAAGGATGGAACTATGATGCGACCAAGAGGAGGAGGAGGGGGCAAAGAAGACCAGACCCGGGGGAAGAGCCGGAAGGCACAGAACAAGCAACACCTGAACCAAACGGGCTCTCCAGACACTGTTGCCACACTCGGTTTCTCCGAGAACATCTCTCTCCGCATTGTTCTTCAGAGTCCCACCACCACGGGATGCTTCGGAGAGCAGCATGAGCGAGAGAGAGATGCCAGGCTCCAAAGGCCTGACTGTCTAGGTTTTGAGGGGGCTGTTGGCAGCCTGCAGCTGGCGAGGAACTATGGGTGGCTTCTGAAATGCCTCACTGCCCCTGCACTGCAAAAGGGAAACTCGGATGACGGGGAGCCTAAGGGTCTCGGGGGCCCAGGGGTGGCTCCAGGGTCAGGGAAGGCCCCACGGACTCACAGAAATGGAATGCAGCTCCCGGGAGAGCCGGGGGCACGCTCTCCTGGGAGCGCAGCCGGGGCCTCCTTCGGAGGGGTGCACCCCTTCGGAGCGGATCACCCTGGCCCGGTTTCGCACGCCCTGTATCGGCTCCTTAAATCCATCCAGCGCGTTTTTCACACGCAACCACTTTTCATTTGCTTCTGCAGCACAGCACTGAATCAGGGAGGGAATTCATCTTTGACAAACATTTACCGATTATCAAATCACAACCGCAGCCACAGACAGGGGCAATAAGTCACTTTAAGCAGCCGCCCGAACCACAGTCTGAAGAGTTTGGGCAGCCCTGCGATGACAAATAACCGCTGTCAACGCGGCATGTTCCCTCGCACGCGGGATCCTTGTTCTCCCTTGTTCCACGCTACCTGGTGTTTAATGACAGCGCTGTCAGACGAAGACAGAGCCCTCTGCGTCTGCGGACTGTCAACGCCCTATTAGAGGGAAGATTGAGACCCTACTCTTCTTAAACTCACTCAAGCAACACAACCTGCTAGTTTTTATAATTATTGTTCGAGAGCCATCGATCGCAGGCTGACACCTAACCTATCTGTATGAAATGGGAGTAGTTTGCTGGGTGACAGTTGCTATAGATTATGGGAGGTGGGGGTGCCCCCTCCTCCTCGGATGCTGCAAGACAAAACCAAAAAGGAAGCAAAAAGGCTGTGAGGGAGCCCACAGATCACTCCCTCTCCCTCTCCCTCTCCCTCTCTCACACACCGCCCCCCAACCCAACCTTCCCACCAAAGCATAGTCACACGCAGGCTGCTCCATGTTAAGACGTCCTAGAAGGAACGGCTCCCACAAGTCCCTTCCAGATATAAAAGTTCTGTGAGCTGCACCCAACTCAGCAGGAGCAATGCCTCCCCTGCGAGCCGGACCACTGGAAAACGCCAGGAAGCCTACTCCCAATATATACTCCTGCGGTAAAGTATACTACTTCAACAACATTTAGTTGTGGTCTGGGTATAATGCAGGTCCATTTTAGATGGCGTCTTTGTCGTCCAACATTATCCCGATCGTAGGGCTTTTTGTTACCCTGCCGCTCCCATTACGGTGCCAACAGCCACCCCACTCGTCCACCAGCCCTTTTTGTGTCTGCCGCCCTAGCCGGCCACTCGAGGGCAAGGTCCTTCCCTGGGAACTGAACAGTGAACAGTGACACAGCATCTCCTCTATAAAGGAAGGGAGAAGGCCTTGAAAAATAAGCTTATTGACTGACAAAGATGGGAAGGACGGAATTTTACAAGAGCTCCCAGTCATTGAGAGGAGAGAGCTGGGGTAAAGAGGATATTTCCAGATAAAATAAAAATGCTCCGATATCCAGGGGCACAACAAAAGGAAGGGCACTATTTATTTATTTATTTATTTGTTTGTATATTGTTTAAAAGCATTTGCATTGCTAGCCTATGATGGTAAGATCTACAGGGGTTTGCAACAATTCAGCAGCAACCCTTAATAAAATAAAAGGCAACGATAAATATTTCAGCAGTAACAAGCAAAACAATATGAAAAGTTGCACAGCCTCACAAAGAGCCAATCTAAAATTCAGGGCATTAAAATACCCAATTCTAACAAGGCCGCGGGCAAACCACTCCGGAGAAACACAGGAACTTCAGGCAGACCCCGCCGGCCAGGCCAGGGGCTCCTCCAGCCCAGCGCTCTGTGCACACGGTGGCGAACCAGCTGCCCACCGAGTCCGTCCAGCAGGATGGGAGCGAGGCCTTCCCCCGGAGCAGCTCCTCCGCAAATGGGGAGTGCGCGCACGTGGCCCTGGTGAAGGAGGAAGCGCAAACCCAGCAAGGCTAGCAGCTGCTGGTCCTTTCCTCCCTCGAGAACCAATCCCCTTTTTGAGCTGTCCGGATGGTGGCCATCAGCACTTCCCAAGGCAGCACATTCCACAGTTGAATTCTACCCTGTGTGAAGGAGGACTTCCTCTTGTCTAACCAGCCCACCCACCCCCCACAATCAGCTTCACCTGATGACACTTTTTGGGTCTGAGTGTTATGGGAGAAGGAGAAGAATGTCTCTTCCTACATTCTCCATGCTACTCATTCATTCATTCATTCATTCATTCATTCATAACTGAATTTATAATCCATATTAACTGATAGTCCAGGAGGACTAGAAACACCTCTCCACTCGCTCGCCCTTTTTCCAAGCTGAACAGTCCCCGCTGTCATAGGTTCCCCTCCTAAGGCCCAGTGCCTGGTCCTTTTTGCTGCCCTTCTCTGCACCCACGACTCCTGCACCCTCCAGCCACCCATCACAGGGTCCGCTTCTCCTGGAAGGGACGGTTATCAAAAGATAACACCTGGTCCCACATGTAACTCATGCACACCGCATTCAGCCTCTGAGGCTCTGCTCTGAGTCTCTCCACCTTCGGAGGAGCACTGAGTTGAGCACAGCCTTCCCCAAAGTGGCCCCCAGAAAGCGCAGCTCCCTCCTGGGAGAGGCCTGCGGGCTCCTTCTCCCGGGCGGTTCAGGAGGGCGGCCCAGACACGTCGATTCCGCCTGCCCTGAGTCTGTTTAACACCCGGCTGCATCGTCGCAGCAGTGCCAATGCGTTCTTCAAACTGAGCCCGTCTCTTCATGCTCCTCTCCTGAGGCTGTTTTAAGGAGTTAATGGATCTGTTGCTTGTGTTCTTATCTCATTATTGTTATGGTGCTTTGATGGATTTAATCCAGAACCCAATTTGGGAAGGACAGGGTACAAATTTCCCTAAATAAGGAAATCCTATGGAATTATGGATGAGAAGGCTGTTGGTCCTGATGGCTACATGCGGCTTCCAGGACCAGCTGCCAGAAACACAAGCAGGAGAGCTCCACTGCGCTTGTGGGCTCTGGTGGGCTTCCCACAGGCACCCGCCAGTCTGCACGGGTCTTTGGTCCGATCCGGCACAGCCTTCTGATATTTCTTACAGAGGCCCCAAGTTCAGCACTGTCTTTACATGCACTGGCTTTGGGTCAAACCAGCATTTTGTCGCTAACAGCAAACCGACAAACACCAGGCCAAGACCTTGGGGGGCCACTGGGGGTCATTCGCTAGAAAGATGGCAGCAGGACACGTGGCCAGCGGTCTCACTCAGTATCCTGTGATCTCACAGATCATGCCTTCCTTCTTCCCATCCTTTCATCCATCCATTCACATCCCGCCCTACAGACTAAACTCTCTGCGGGGTGAACAGCAATTCATTAAAAAACACAATACAACGACAAAGCATGAAATTGAATGTGAAATTTAAAAACAGACCGTCAAGGCCAGCTGAGGAGTCAAACTCACGCAACACATCCCACTCACCAGGTGCCTGCAGACATAGAGC
Source organism: Varanus salvator macromaculatus (assembly GCA_023646645.1). NCBI lineage: Eukaryota > Metazoa > Chordata > Lepidosauria > Squamata > Varanidae > Varanus > Varanus salvator. The sequence goes on along the minus strand of JAIXND010000777.1, from coordinate 39,661,691 downwards.
ACCAGAAAGATGCCAAGTCGGCACCGGGCGAGCCTCCCTGCCGCTGCTGAGGAGTCCCTTGTCCTTGTGCCACCAGCCCAAGAGCCTGCCTTGGGGGTGCCCCCCCCAGCGGAGCAGAGCCTGGGCAGACCAGGGCTGGGATCGGCGCCCCCAGAGCTGCTGCGTCCCAAGCCGTGTAAGACTTTATAGGTTCCGGCCGGCCTCTTGAATAAGGGTCAGCAGCACCCAGCCGGCGCAAGCGGGCCAGAACCGGGGTCCTGCCTTCTGGCCCCTCTTACTGATCTGGCTGCCGCATTTTGCACAAACTGCAAACACATTGCCGCCACCCTAGAGATTAGTGGGGCCCAGATGCCTGGATCCAGGCCACCCCTGCCCAGTCTGATGCTGGCTGAAGGCACCCCTGGGCCTCAGCAATCTGTCTCATTCAAGCGCTGCTGCAGCCGGCTGGTCAGCACTCGCTCAAGGACCTCGCCCGGGAAAAGACCCTTCGCTGCTGACCTAGAGAACCTCTTCTGGTCCACAGAGGGTTTTCCAGGAGAGGCCGTGCCACGGCTTCTCGAAGCAGCGTGGACCCACTCCTCCTCCACGGCCCAGCTGGCCGTTCCCTCCTGGCTGGTTTATCACACGAACTGGACCAGGATGTGCTCAGAGCACCTCGCCTGACCCAACTGCTGCACTATTAGGATCTAAGTTCTGGGGGCTGCAAGAGAATTTGCTTCAGAAGTGCCTAGCAAACACACTGCCGCAGGCCTTAGACCTGCTAGCTGTTTTTTTTTTTTTAAATAGATTTAAAAGCTGAGCAGTAGGCCCCAGAAGACCCCCACTGGATGGCTAGTGCCGTAATCCGTGGGACAAGCCGATTTTTTAAAAAATACACCAATGCTTGGGGAGATAAAACTAGTGGTAGCTCCTAGACAGCTCTCTTCTCTTGCTTACTGTTAAAAAGAATAAAAATAATACTATTGACTTCCTTCACTGCTTCAGCAATTACAAGTGACTTGTCCCAGGCACCTACAGCCGACGCCGGCTTCGTATCCCTCCCACCTCCCAGCCTGATGTCTGTCCCACGAAGGAGCCCAGTTCTAGTTCTTCGAGAACTTTCAGGTCATAAATACCTTTATTTAAAGTTATTTGTATCTTTTCTCACCCTGCAGTTGAGTCAACAGTATGCGGAATGAGGAGACGCTGGTAGCAATTACTGGCTCTGCCCCCAACCCTGTCTCAGTTCATTAGAAGACCCCCCAACAAACTGCTCAGAGGGGGGGAAATCCATCTGACAGGGAACACGGTTTTATCCGACAAGTCAATAATCCAACCGCTCTGCTGCAGTCGGAAGCGCTTTGCTTTTTATTCTTAAACCTTCAAAGTCCAATCTGCTCCTTCACGGCGTTCCCCGCACACACACTCGATCTACTAAGGAGAGCACTTCTTCTTTTGCAAGTGAAACGCACGGCAGTTCCTTACCAGGAAACACCTAATTTTCTAAACCGTGAGTGACAGGTGAGCAGAACGCTTTCACTCGTACTTTTCCTCAGGATTACCAAAATGATGTGCAGGGGGGAGAGAGCAGAGGCAGAGAAGGCGCTCCTAGCCAGCACCCAGTCTGACAAGCCACTCTTGACAGCGCTCGGCAATATTTGATAAATTCTCATTTTCCCGTCCAGGCTGTCAAGTAATCTTTTTATTGACAGCACTAAAGGGGTATTTCTGTAGTCTCCTAGAAAAGGTTCGCACTCCAGCTTGTTATTAAGCCATTTAAAAAAAGAGAGAGAAAAACCTGGTAGTGAAGACACTGATCCAAAAAGTGGTTTTTGGACCACTTACCAAAAGCATCTCCTCCCAGCCTGTTCCTACTACTGGCCAAAAGCTCTGGGACAGTGTCTCTCAGCCTCTTCACCACTGGCAGGGATGCAGGCGAGCACCACGGAGCATCCCACAGCGCAGGTCTTGCCACCATGCAAAACAGTGGTTTTTTAAAAATGAAATGCAAAAATGGCACCAGGAATGCCTCATGAGAGCCAGAGGGGTTACAGGTGCTTGAGAGCATCTTGCCAAAGATCTTGGGTTTTTATTTTGGAGCACCCTGTGTCTCGCATGGGGCTGGCAGTCAAAAAGCCCCCTTGAACTGCTGCAGCTGATAAAGAATCCTTCGTGTCCCTCTTCCACCCTTCCACTCACTCATGCTACTGCCATTTCGCCCTAATCACGTTTGCGCAAACATTTTAGGCTGCACAACGGTAACGACAGTGCTGCGTCTAGCCCTTCAGGCTTCTAAGCATCTGTTTCTTCCCTCCAAAACAGTAATTTTTAACAGTACTGGAGCTCTTTGAGCATAGCATGCTGGGTATCGGACAAATGAGCAGGGTTTTCACAGCCAAAGCCCTCTGCAATTCCCTCTGTTGTACCTCCGGCAGCCGCTGAAAGTGCTGAAGGACGCCAGGGCACGGCAGCAACTCAAGGGGCCAATCAGATATTCTCCCTGGTGGGCGCCCTGGGCCACACAAACCCCCCCAGGGGAATGGCCATGTCCCTTTAGCCAATGCACCACCTAAGCTGCCTATTAATGAAGCTCACATGGTCGCATTAGTGGCTTTGCGCTAGGCAAGAGCCACAAAACCAAAGGACATTTGGCCCACTTCACCTCCGAGTCACATGTGCTCGATGCTTGCTGCGATGCTGCTGGCTGGGCGCACCGGCCACATGCGGGGCAAAGCGGAGGAGGTTTCCAGACATTTCATGCGTGGGGAGCTCCTTCAGCATGTGTTCGGCATGCAAGCCTCAAACACGGCTTCCCAAAACAGCTGCCGCACTCCTTAATTGGTCTCCGTGGGTGAGGGGTGTTTGCAACCTCAGCCCTCGTGCCTAGATCTTTCGGTTCAGGTTCCCACCCCCCAGTACGACCCCATCTCCACAGCTGGTGCTGGTCTGGCGCTGGAATCACAGCGCTTTGTCAACATCAGGGGCTCGGAAGCTGGGTCAGAAAGCCACTCACCAGCTGCACTGCCTCCACACCTGCGGAAATTGGCTCAGCCAGGTGCCTGAGGCGAGATAGAGGTGGGAAGCGTGGCTGGGTTTGCAGGACGCGCGACTCCAGAGCCTCGGCGGCTGAGCCTGCAGTCCCGGCCCTGCCCGCCTCAGCCACCCCGGAAGCCACGGCAGTCGGAACAGCCCAAAATGCGGTAGAGCCACCTGGCAAAGGGAGGAGGACGGCTTGCTGCTTCAGCCAAGCAGCTCACAGGCAAGTACTTGGGGGACGGCTGGCAAGGGCACCCCTCTTCCCTGGAGCCATCACCAGCCGAAGATTTTGGGAGATCAGTGTGCGCTTTCCAACAAGCAACACTGCAGCACCTCGCAAAAGTGACTTTGCAGCTGCCTCAAAAAAATGGGGGTGGGGGGTGAGAAGCACTGTGCAGCAGCAGAGTTTTCAGGGGGTGGGCTGTTCATGCACCTGGGCCACAAGGCTCCCCACTTTTTTCCTTTTTTTTAAAGTGAAGATCTGGGCCAAAAGGGTGCCCTCCATTTCCCCCTGTCCATCCGCAATGCTAATCACCGTCCCTTGTGCTGCCTCACCTGGATCATTCATAGTCATGTTGAAGAATAACAGTCCCTGCGGCACCCCACTTGTCAGCTCTCCCCAGTTGGCGAATGTGCCACTGATGAGCACCGTCTGAGTCCAGTTTTGCAAGTCAACTGTGGATCCACCCGATGGCTGTACTATTCAGCCCACTTTTTGTGCAGGAAACGTGTAGCTCCGCTTCTAAAATTACATTCTGCCAATCCACAGGCCTTCAAGTAAACGGCCCTGAGCTGGGCTGGGAAATGAGCATGAAGTTTCGGCACATGGGCCAGGTTGGTTTCAGGAATGTATTCAAGAACTTTTGGTTTGCGGCTTGACTGACTTTTTAAATAGAGGAATCTGGCAGTGCGTCCCACTATGGTGAGCTACTTTTTCATGTCTCTAGCGCAACTTTTCAATGGCAAGTTGGAAACAGTATTCGAAGTCTTTGAAAAGTGGCACCAAGGGTAAAATTAACCAAGACTGGAGGGTTCTGCTGCTCTGCGGAGCACAAGGCTGGGACACCAACGTACATGATTGCGAGAAACATTTTGGGTGTATGTGTGTTTGCTGAAGTGGTTGGCAGGAAGAGAAGCTATAAACTCACCAGGCATAATTACTGTCTGATTAAGAAATGGTCCTGCTCACACATGCACTGCTGAACACTTCTGCATTATTTCAATAGGTGTTCTACAAAATGTGTGTTTGTGGAACCATTGCTAGTATGGCACTGAGCTTTGAGTGGTTCCTTATACAGTTATAAACAGCATATCCTTTCCTGCGTTCTCAGTTTGCGGTTTGCCACAGCAACCACATGCTTCTGCCTCACACTAGGCTCACAGCAAATACCAAATGCAGGACAGGGAGAGAACGAAGCTACATTCCTCTTACAAATTCAGCAGAAAAGAACTCTTACAAGTGTGTCAGAAGAAGGGAGAGGGGACTCTTCTCCTTCATATGCATGTTCCTAACTCCCAGTAGTCCCAGCAAGAGTCCCCCAAATGCGCCTGTCCCCTCGGGGGAGAAAGAGAATACGTGGCAGCAACAGAGAACTGACAGAAGCATTGCTGGAGGAAGGGAACCTGGGTGTTTCAACTCATCAAGAGACACGTTCCTCCTCTAACCCTCCTGCCCCTGCACACTCCCCGTTCACGCAGGGGGATACCACAAAAGAGAGCTGCCCCGCAGCGCTGGCAAGAGGCACAGACTGCGCTGCCAGAGGACAGACAAAACCGAAGATGGGTGGAACGGCACTGCATGCAAGGCGAGTGAGCTCAGCCCCCTGGGATTAAACTCCCCCGAAAGGCTTGCAGAGACAGAAGGGGGCCTGAACAGAAGAGTGCTTGGCACTAACTTGCCATCAAAGTGGCCCTCCGGTGGGAACCAAGTCTGTGTCCCTGTTAGAACTTGCTTACTTCTTCCTTAACTTTCCTTCTTTTTCCTCCGATAAGTAGAAACCGCTCTAAAGAAGGCACGATTTGTCACAGTCGGACTGCAATGACAAAAGCTGCCGGGCCCGGTTTTCCGCTCCAGAGGATGTTTCGACGTGCACAAGCGTCTTCCTTCACAGTGAAGCCTCACCAAACTTGTGGGGGGGAGGCTCCCCCAATGAAGACAAAGCAGGGGTGCCAAAGCTCTAACCCTAAGCCACGCCAACATGGATCAATTCAGCCAGGCTCGTCTCTTCCACACCGACAACCGCAGTGGCTCTCCCTGTGCCATGCCCCACGATGCGCGCAATGAGCTAACGGTTGCAGGAGCGCTGCCCCGCACGAAGAGGAGAACAGCGCACTGCTTCTCTACAGAGCCTTCCAACAGCGCAATGCAGCGTGGCATGCGGCCGGGGGGGATGCGGGGAGCATTCCCATAGCTCCAGGTGCAGGAGGGATGGGCAGGGGTGCGGTGAAAGAGGGGCTCACGGGGCGCATATCGGAACACGGGGTCCCCCAAGGAACACATGCCGACAGAGCCTGCTGTTCCCGCAACGCTCCGTGCCTATCAGGACACGGTGCGTTCTCCACTCCACCTTTGTGCCCAGACCTTAAAAGAGGAAAAGGAAGAGGCATTCCGTGCATCCGGATCCCTGCAGCCGTCCTAAGGCCGAGAGCTTGTGCGAAAGCCTCCGCTTGGGCCTGGGGCCAAGGCCCACCTCCATCCTCCCCACCTAGTTCCCAGCCGGCGGGATGAAAGCATGCCTTCCGCCAAGTTCTTCCCTGCCGATTAACACAGCTGATTTTGGACATAAAACAATACAATTGAACTGGGGTCTATTTAAAATAATAAAGCGCCTTTGATTTTTCATATTCATAAAAAGTGGAACAATATGGCAGCCCAGGAGAAAGCATATCAATAAAATCCAAGCAGAATATCAATATTTAGCTACATGGAAATTTATAACAATCCAGGGAGCAATTTCTAAGGTATTGGTGGGTAATTCACACGGTATACAGTGTTAAACAACAGAAATGTTTATAGAAATAGAAACACTGGCAAAAGCTTCAGCACCATTTCAATATGTTTCATGTGATTAAAAATGAACAGCTGAACAAATGTAGCGAAAGAAACAGCAATGCCCCTTGTCCTGAAGGCATCTCAAATATTATGCACCCAATTTGCCAAGCTGAGCACTGGCAGGATGTGACCCCGTGGGGTGTCCGCTCAGGCGCACAGCCCACCATCGAGCCCCTCAGCATTCGGCAGGAAGCACAGCTTTTGCTCCTTCAACCCTAAGGGACAGAAACTCGCCCCGCACCTCACATGTTTGATTCCATGGGCTATTTCTCCGGAGACCTGAACACATAGCGCCTCTCCTTCCCTTCCCTTCCCTTCCCTTCCCTTCCCTTCCCTTCCCTTCCCTTCCCTTCCCCAGACTTTCTGATTTGCTGTTCTCCGGCCTCCAGAATTTTCTGCCAGAATAAAAGCAATGACAGAGTGCGCACATCTGGGCTCTGAAAGCACCTGCACATGTGCTGGTTTTATGCACAGCAGGGAGCCAACTGCTTCTTCCCAGCACGGCTGGCCGTGCCGAGGTGGGCACTCACAGGCCGGAGGTCTCCTGGGCTGCGTGCTGTGCTGGAGCACACGGGCAAGGCTGAGAGCCGCTTCCGCCTCGCCTCGGTGATCCTTGGGACTGTCCAGCAAGGTCATCCATCCTACCCGCACTCGTTCTGCATCAGGCTATGGTTGTCCCGCGTGGCAGGTGGACACTCTGCCGAAGGCCAGCTCCTGGCAGTCAGATGAGGGGCCTCCAGGTCCAGCTCGCCCTTGCGGGCACAACGGGCTGCACCAGCTGAAAGCGGCGATGGCCACCATCAACACCGAGGCCAAGACACTCCGCATCCTGGGGCCGTCATGAGCATGAGCATGCTGCGCATGTGCAACACAGGCCTGATCAACCTCCTCTCCTCCTCTGAGAGCGGAAGTTTCCTCCCTCGTGGGTCCCTTCAATGTGAGGCACTAGATAGACCTTGAAGGGTTGCCAAAGGGGGAAACACAACCTCAGGCCTTCAGCTTTGGACCGTGGCTTCCAGGACCAGGAACTGGATGTGTTTTTGGAAGATGACTAAAACACATCTGCCCATGAAGACCACGCTGGGCGAGCAACAGCAATGGGCTTTTCATGCACCTGTGCAAACTCCCCAACCTTAGAGCGAACCGAAATCACAGGCACATGCTCCTGCCAGGACGGGAAAGCAGCTTCTCATGACATTTGTGCTCCCCGAAGCCAGTTGTGACTGGCAGAAGCGCAGGCTAAGCCCTATGACATGCCTCGCGTCAAGCCGCAAAGCTCTTCCTTTCTTCTGAGCAACCTGCGGGTCCCCGTCATGTGCACATGAATAACAGAAGCCCTGCTGCATACCTCCTGGGACACAGGAGGTTGTCTTCTAGGACGCCCTTTGGTAAAATCTAACACTTTACCTCCTTAAATTCTACCATTCATCATGGCATTTATTCCCATTTATAATACCCACTCACCACAAGGGCTTGGCGGTCAAGTATGGCATTAAAACACACATTAAAATACACTGCTCGAACACACTTCTCACGAGGACAGAAAAAAAGAGCCCAGAAGTTTCCACAATGCTCAACTCAAGTGGCACAGCATCAACTCAACTTTACAAAACAGCTGGGCAGGCGGGCGCACAGGCGCGCACAGAAAGAGCGAGCGAGCGTGTGGGGGCGCACTTTGGGAAACAGGGCTACAGGTGGGCAAGAGCTGGTTCTAAACATTCTTCTTCGGGGCTGCACCTGCACCCGCCTTTCCAACCTCTGCACTTGTCTTGGGACAACCTCCAGCCAGACTAATTTGGGAAACGAAGTTCTTTACCCCGATAGAGACCCAGCTACTGCTCTTCGTCTTACTTTTGCCCCTAGAGCACAGAAAAAATGCAGTCCCCCTCCAAAAGACTCACCGAGGGGAAAAAAGACAGAAATACAGGTAGGGAGGGATGGGCAATCTTTCTGAACCCGTCAGCACATCTTACAATTTGACAAACTGCCCTGGGCACCACCACAACATGGCTGCCACGACAGGTGTGGCTAAGACAAGAGCCCCGAAGGCTGCATGCGAGGCGGAACTGGGGCCTGGGCCCAGGGTACGGCTTGCACTGCCAACAGAAGCCTCTTTCGTTGAAGACGAGCGCTTTCATCGCCCTCACCTATCCTCGTCTGCAGATCTGCTTCCATCTCTCTTTAGAGCCATCCGGGTCAGTGGCAGCCTTGAAGGCCCCCTAACTTCTTCCCAGCAGTGGCTCCCTATTAGCGAGGCCTCTTCTTCCTCAGGAGTGCTTTCCCCCACTGTCAAGCCCAGTCGGCGCTTTGTGTGATGAAGCAAACGAGGGGAAGTGTTCCCATCTTGTCCCTCCGACAGTTTCTGGCCGGGGAGGGGGGCGGGTGAGGAGGGGCCACGTGCGGGGCACGTCTTCCACAGCCATCCCACCCGATCCCGGCTTCTGGCGAGGCTCCCTCCACCCATTAGAGAACTCAGGAGAATGACAGATTACTGAACCCGCAGATTAATTGCTCTCCAAAGTGAGGCGGTCATGTTTGGTGCCCGACGTCAGCACACCCCATCAATCTCGGCAGCAGAGAGCGACTGTCAGAGAGGATAATCCCTCCCAGCTCCCCTCCCGAGGCAGGCAGCTCATTTCCACTTCATTACGCCACAATGTAGTGAACCGGCGAGTGTCTTAGTTACCAGCTCTGCTACACACCATGCCCTGCATTATTTACTATGCCAACAGCTGCACGGGGCTTGCCACAGGGGTGCTTGCACCCTCCTCGCTGAGCGCCCTGCTGGCGCGGTGGCACAGCACACGCAGACACCTGACAAGTGCGAAACGAGGAGGAGCAGGAGGGACCCTGCCCCGGGCCCACAGCCCCCTCTGCTCCCGGACGAGTCCTCTCAGGTTCCTCTTCTGGCACAGCAGCAGCTGCACTCCTGCTCGTGGCCCGTCCTCCGGCTGCCACCCTTCTCCAGGGGACTGAGTGCCAAACAGCAAGACCAGGACCAGCTCGCCCCGTCTGCACGCCCGGTCACCCCAGCGTGAACAAGCTGGCGAGTGGGGAACGCGATTCCTCCCTTCCGGGCAGGCGTCTGGCTTCAAGCGCAGGTGCAACAGACTGAGGTTCTCCTTGCAAGGTGCACATCAAGGTAAGACACGGAAGGGGCGCAGGGGCTCTTGTCCCATGAAGAAGCCCTCCATTTCTCCCAAGAGCAGGGCTCCCGGAGAACAGGGGCCAGCCCGGTGCCAGGCAACAGCCCTGCAGAAGCAAGGCAACTCGCTTTTTGAGAAGCATCGCGGCCACAACAAGGCCAGGCTTCTCTCTTCCCTGGAACAACAACAGAACACAAGGTATTGCTCGCATTTTGCAGGCCCAAGGTGCCACTGACCACGTCGGGTGCAGATGCTGCAAGCAAGCCTCAGCAGAGTGGGGCGCCATCTTGATGAAGGCTGCCTTGGTTGGTCACGCAGTATGTTGGGCATTTTTGAGCCAAGTCTTTGGTGGAGGACTTTCTCCAGAGAGTTTCAGACGCCCAGATAAACAGTGCCTACCACATCATCCCGTCCACACATCTGCAGACCCTAACAGGTCAACAATACCTGCCAAAAGCTTGCAAAAGCCATGCTGATCCTTCTCCGGCAGGACCAACTCCTTCTATAGGTGTGAAAAGCGTCATTTAATCACTCCTTCACCAATTTACCCAACGCAGACATTATCCCAACTGGTCACTCTTTTCCTGGATCGCTTTAAAGACTGGCATTACATTGACCACTTTCCAGTTCTCTGGCAAAGAGGTCAAACATAGAAGAATGTTAAATATTTTTGGGAAAAGACCAGCAATTTCATATCTGAGTTCCTTGGGAAACCTCAGCTGGATTCCAACTGGACCTGGCAGCCTATTAGCATTCAATTTGTCAACGGGATCTTGAATGTTCTCTCTGGGAAATCAAATGAACAAACAAATAATGTGGCTCTAATTCCTCAAAATATCTTGCTTTTGTCCGTTGCCCTGAATTTTTGCTGAGGGGAGTAAAATAAAGTAAATCTTTTATTTACAACAGCGGCATCCCCACCGTGACAGATAGGCAGACAGCCTGATGGACAGACAGGCGGAATGCCAAGATCAGAAGCACTGGACACGGGAGCCACAAAGGTGTTTGATCTGCATCTCAGTTCTTCAGGGTTTATACCTGCGAGCTGTTTCCAGGAACAGCTCTAAAGACTGTCGGCTCTGGGGAAGCCAATATTCTTGGCTGACTGCATCTTGCTTCTGATATTATTTAGCCTTCACTGAACCTAATTCCCACCTCCTTCCTACCATTTCCTCAGTTAAAAATGCAAGCTTGACACAAAAGTGTGGCAGCGGTAACACAGGCCCGGTACGCCCCCTGCAGGCCATTTTAATTGGTGCAGCTTCAAAGGACTCAGAGAGCACCTTGCCATACCTGCGGGTGGGTCCCAAAAGAGAGACAGTGACCAGGAGTTAATCCTGCTAGAGAGAGAGAGAGAGAGAGAGAGAGAGAGAGAGAGAGAGAGAGAAGCAGAATCCCAGCAAAGCTAAATAGTATGTGCCATTTTTGTTCATCTTCCCTGCACAACTTGCACTCTTTGTACTTTTGGGTAAATTGCCTGGACAGCACACCTGAAAGACCGAACAATCACAACAAAAATTTGAAAGGTCTATTTGTGTTTCAGTGTGCAATATAGAGACAATTTTCTAAAATTTTGCCTACATCATCTGCTTGTTGGTTACACTTAGAAGAAGAGAAGCTCAGCCAAACTCAAAAACTCTTTCTCTTTGTATTTACAGCAAAACATGTCCTTAAAGGTGTAATAGTTTTTGACCAGCTACACTTCAAAAGAAAAACGACTCAGCAACCGTCGATCAGAAAATAATATTTCAAAACCTGCTACTGCCACTCCTAATAAAGCTTCCACCACATCTCCTGGGCAATCCACCATGAAGACGTAGAAGGGTAGGACATAGAGAGGCCAACCTTGTATGGTTCCAGCAGCTCACCTGAGCTGCTATCTACCTGTGATTTCCCTCTCCTCCTATAAATCAGCAATTAGAACAGCCTTTCCGTCACTCTCAGAGACACCAGGCACCACCACTAAGGCATCCTCAAACTACTTGCTTTTGAATAGTTTTGAACAGCTGAATAGTTTTGAAAAGAGTACACACAAATCTATCATCATGCGGAACGCCTTGCACCAGCTCCAGGGCCCCAAAGCAGCAAGAGGTGAAGATAAGTAAGGCAGAGATGAGGAGCAACAGAAGAGCAAGGAGAGAAAAAGATTCAGCTGGGACCAAGACACAGAAACCCCATGGGGCAGAAGAATGCACAACAGGTGCTTTCCAAACAGGCAGGAAGATTCTTTCACCGGCCACAGCCAGCCGAGGCATTTGGAAAACCAACCCGGGCCTTGGGTGAGCTCATTTCGGTCAATGATTCCCATGGAAATGCCTGCGACAGTTGGAGGATACTGTACAGCAGGTACAGCCTCCCAAATCTAGGACTGGTTGCTCCGACCGCAGTCCTGGCTGGTCCCGGTCCCACAGATCAACACGGTCTGGGACGGATTTATTTCCACTCCATAAAAACAGCGCTCTTGACTGGCTGCTCCTCAGTGTTGAACACTATTTCAGAGTGGAATCAAATGGCGCATCAAATTAAAATGGCAAACATTTAAGATGAATGATGTATCTGTACACTAAAGGAGGCACAAGGGGCTTTTAGATCCTCACACTGCTGGCAGAAAAGCCAAGGTTCCTCACGCAGGAAGCCATCCTGAGCCACAGTCAAGGCCAGCCTGAGTTAATCTCTTAGCATGCCAGCGTATTAGTTTGCTCCCCAACTGCAACTAATTGGACTCCCGTGCTTCCACAGCCGCGTGTTCCCCCAGGGCAGGAAGGAAAGAAAGCCTTGGTTGCCTTCCCCACTCGATGCAACCCGTAGGAGCCTCCATTTCCAGCCACAAGGGCGGGCGCAGACAGGCACGATGTGCAAGCTGCCAGGGATCTCACAGCTTCCGAACAAAGCACACGTTTCCTGCGGCAGTTCTGGTCTTGCGGGGGGGGGGGGTCATAATGGCAGAGGGGAGCAGAAGCCCACCACAGCCTTCACGATTCCAGCAGCTCCAGGGGGTAGCCTCCTCAGGCAAAGCGTATGCCTCCTTCCAGCTAAGGTGTTCAGGGCTCAAACTGCCCAGGTTAGAGCCTGGAGATTTCCAGGATAAACAGCCGGAGCCGCTGGATGTAGGCCCACTGCCTGCCTCAGAGCACGAGCAGAAGCCAGAGAGCAACAGTTCAGAGGCGCACTGCAGTTCCTGGCACATGCACAAGGCCACGGACGGCAACGCGGCTTTTCACTGGTGCGAAAGTTCCTAGAAGCCTCCCTCTCGGCTCCCTTTCTCCTTCAAGGAGAGATTGCTGGCCTTCGCAAGCGTGCATGAGGCATCGGAAGCAGGCCCAAGGCGAGAGTCGAGAAATGCCCCCTCACCAACTTGAGCCGGCTCACACAACCCACACTGCCAAGTCCGATCTTGTCCTGCTCGGCTGTGGGATCTCTGGGGAAGTGGACACGGCCGCTCTCTCTTGCTCCCTCCCAGCACTGCCCAGGTCAAGTCAATCCAGACGGGGCAAAGTCCCGTCAAAGCAAGGCCCACAGCTCTCGGCAGCCTCTCGCAGGCGCTTTCAGCCAAGCCGCCCGAAGCCTCACGCCTGAAGCGCGGCTCGTCTCCCGAGTCCAAGCAAAATGGCCAGGGGGCTTCTGAGCTCCAGCCCAACCTCACACAGGGCAGCCCCCAATGCCCCCTCAGGCACCAGGAGCTCGGTGCAGCCATCCTGACAGCCCGCCAGGAGGCAAGCCCTCAGTGTGACGGGCATGGCAGGTGATCGCCGAAACCTTCCATGGGAAAGGCTGGCGGCTGCCACACATGCAAGCGGGGAAAATGGCAGCAGGAGGAATTCGGCTTGCTGGAGGCGTGAGATGGATGCACGGCCTTATGTGCTGAAAAGCCTTTCAGCGGGTGCACAGAAATTTCAGCAAACATTTATCAGAGTAAAAAGGAATGAGAAGTTTGGGATGGGATGACAAGTACGTTGATGGGTGGCTTACACCTGGATACGCGGCATCCTTTTGGCAGGGGACGTGCCTGTGGGAACGGGCAGGTGCTTGGGCACATCACGAGCTCACGCCCTTTAGCATTCTTCTAGGGGCACCACTTGGAGGATTCATTTCACGAGGAGTGGCATTATTCATACATCATAAGCACCCCTATTTAATATACATAGTTATGATAAGAAGGAGCACACGGCCCTATGGGATGGTTGCCAACAAAGCAGCGCGGAAGGAAAAGGGCACCTTGCTTGATGAACCAAACCTCGTGATCCGGCTGAGGAGCGGCCTCTGGGTTTCAACCAGAACTGCGCTGCGAGGGGGGACAAACCCCTCCCTCTGGCCTGGCCTCCCCACTGGATTTGTGCTACCTTAATTACGTCCGCAACCAGGGACATCTTCCTTTAAAAATCTAGTTCTCACCTGCCTAATGACGTGGCTCTAGGCCTACAAAGTCCCTCGGACAGACGGTGCTGTTACCTACAGCAGGCCGAGCCCAAAACACTGGCCGCGGGGGAGCTGCAGCGCTCTGGTTCCCAGCTGATTTCCAAAACAGCCTTCCGGGCTGAATGCGCGAACCAGGCACGCTGGGCATCCCGCATGCCGTGCCCGGGGCCTTCCTAATTTATGGCAACTGCATGTGGCTGGAGATCCAGTTTGTGAATTCCAGCCATTCGAAGCCAACCTTAAAATTGGAATGGCATCTCTGTGCCGAGCAAGAAACTCCCCAAGGCTGCCCCCGAGCTGGCTGAACAGAGGGAGACGTGCCTCTCGTGGCTCGGATGCCGAGCGGATGCTTCTGCTGGCGATCCGAGAACATGAGCGCTCCCCACCACCGAGGGCGGACGCAGAGAGCACGAGAATAAACCTGCAGCTAGAGTTTCCTTCTCATGCTCCCTCTTCCCTCCCCACCCAGGCCTCTCCACACACACACAGCGCCTTTGCATTTTTGTCTTGTTGCACTGAAATGGAAAGTTTGAAGGAGATCCGGGGAAGGGTAGGGTTACTCTGGAAGACCACGGAGACAAGCAGTGGCCTGCGCACAGCTGCCTCTCTCTTCGCTTTCACACAGGCAGCTAATTGGTAATTTTCATCACTCTCTCTGAGAGGATTTGCTGTTTTATATATATCAACACTGGGTCAGGCTGGGGGGTGGGGGGGCAGGGGAATGAAGACAAACACAGGCAGCCGAAGCCGATGCAGCTGAAGGCTAGTGTCAACGCCGGACCATGGGGAGGCGCGCCTGTGAATGCCAGAAGGTGCTCAGGAGTAGGGCTAGGATCAGGAAAGAGCACCCCACCAGAGGGCAGGCAGCGAGCAGAGATGGCTCTCTTCCTCCTGAGGAGCACCCCTCAGAGATGGTAGGCTGCATTCAGTCCGATGGATCATGAGTTGTCCAAGGCCATAATGAGGAAGGCTTCAGCCACGGCGAGACTCAAGGTTTAGGTAGCCCGCAGGTCTGCCATGCTCCACGCAAGAACTGCAAGACATCCTGAGCAACACTGAACAGGAGGCTAAAGGTCAGCCAAGTAGTGGTAATGCAACCAAAGCTTCCAAGAACAAGAACGGCAGAGTGTTCACTGTGGGGGATTCCCTGCTGCACAGGATGGGAACACATGCATGTCAGGAGGGCACGCTGTCTCCCTGGAGCACGGATTAGAGATAGAACTGAAATATCGCCAAGGCTCATACAGCCACTGAGACGTATCCCTTCCTTCTTAGACATGTGGGAGCAAATGACAGTGCCAAGCAAAGCTTGAAGGTATCACGTCAGACGGTGAACCTCAGGGAGGAAAATCGAGAAAACTGGGGGCCAGAGAGTTTTCTCTTCAATCCTTCCAGTTCTTGGAAGAGGGACAGGCAGGGAAGGAAAAACAGGCCTGGCTACACAGGGGTGCCGATGTGGGAGATTTGGATTCTGGGACCACGGACTACACTCCCCGGAAGGTGGACAGCTGGCAAGAG
Organism: Varanus salvator macromaculatus; assembly: GCA_023646645.1. NCBI lineage: Eukaryota > Metazoa > Chordata > Lepidosauria > Squamata > Varanidae > Varanus > Varanus salvator. The sequence continues at coordinate 39,646,544 of JAIXND010000777.1, read as the reverse complement.
AAGGGCTGCCCCTGACAAGGACTGGAAAGCCTGTGTTTGGCCACAGCGTGAAGTTTTTCAAGAGGACTTCAAACCGAATCCTGTGGTGAGGGAGGAGTACACCTGGGCATTACAACAGACAAAGGCTGATGCACAGCAACAGAGGGGGCAGCTCCGACAGTGCCCAATCTAGACCCCCAACAATATCTGGAGAAGCTGGAGAGCAAAGCATGGTCTCCAGTATTAATGCCCAGACTACGAGAAACAAACAGCACGAACTTTAACTCTCAGTACAAGAGGGGGAATATGACCTGACAGGTACAACTGAACCTTGGCGGAGAGACTCCCCTGAGTGGAATTCAACAAGTGAAGGGTACAAGCTGTTCAAGGAGAACAGAAGAAGAGAGAGGGAAGCGCAGCCGCACGGCATGTCGAAGATGCAGATCCTGCACAGAGGTTCAGGAGGATGTGCTTAGCAGCTCCACTGAGAGCACCTGGATTAATACGAATGGAGCAAAGAGCAAAAGGAACACAGTGGTTGGAGTTTATTACTGACAACCGAGTCCAGGAGAAAACAAGGATAAACCTGTTGAAAAGCGAGTGGCCGGTGTTGCAAGGAGGCAGGAGGTCACCATTATGGGGGACTTCAGATTCCCCGGTAACTGTTGGGAGACAAATTCCACCAAGCACGGCTCCTCCAAGAGATTCCCAGCATGTGTCGCTGAGAACTTCCTCCAACAGGAAGTGGAAGGAGGAAGGAGAGAACAGCTAACCTGGACCTGATACTAGCCAGCAGGGGAGACCTCATGGACGAAGTGGCAGCTACGGGGGCTCTGGGGGCAAGTGACCATTCCATACTCGAATTCCTGATTCTGAAAGGAAGCAAAAGCCAAATACAGCCAAGGATGTACTCTGCATTAATGAGCTCAGAACAATGATAAGTAAAGTCCCATAGCAAATGACTCTAATGAGAAAAGAAGGGGTAGGAATTTTTTTAAAGGGAATTCTAAAGGCACACAAACAATTCCAACAAGGAACAAGGGCAGAAGACAACATGAGAAGCTCATGTAGCTTCACAAAAAGCTTAGCGATGATCTGAAAACAAACAGGAAGGCAGGCGGGACGGACGGACGGACAAGCAAGCTACAAAGGAAGAATACAGGCAGGTAGCATGGCATTGCTGGCATGGCATCAGGAGGACTAAAGCTTGTAATGCACTGAGCCTCGTGAGGGCTGCTAAAAGCAACAAAACACCCTTCTCCAGACGACTCCACGATGTCAACATGATAAGATATGACACAGAAAAGGCAGAAGAGCTCAAGTGCTACTTCGTTCCGCCTCCTCCCAAAAGAAGAGCTATGACCTCCCTGATGAAGGGGAAGCACAAGCTGAAGGAGCAGGATGGCAGCTCAAGATTGACAAGCAAGTGGTCAAGGATCACTAACTGGATTGACTGGGTAAATATTATGGCCCAAAAACTCCATTCTAGAGTCACAAAGGAGCTGGCGGAAGAACTCAGAACCATTGTCTCTCATCTTTGAGAAATCATGGAGGACAGGGGACAGGCCACATGACTGGAGAAGGGTCAATATTGTCCTTATCTTCAAGAAAGGGAAAGAAGAAGAAAACTGGGAACTACAGACCAGTCAGTCTGACATCAGCCCCTGGGAAAATTCTGGAGCAGATTAGAAAGCAGCCAGCCTGCAAGCGCCTTGAAAATGATGCACTGATCACTAGAAGCCAGCATGGATTTCTCAGGACCAAATCTTGCTAGATTAACCCGATTTCATTTTTTGGTTGGGTACCTCCTAGTGAACCGCGGGAATGCGGTGGACATCATCCATCTTGACTTCAACAAAGTTCTGGCAAAGTGTCCCGTGATATCCTGATCAGCAAACTAGCTAAAAGAGGGCTAGATGGAACACTGATCAGGCAGATCCTCAGTTGGCTGCTGAATCAGACTCAAAGAGCGCTCATCAAGGGCACCTTGTCACACTGGGAAAAGGTAACAGGTGGGGCGCCGCAGTCTTCAGTCCTGGGCCCGGTGCTCTTCAACATTTGCATTAATGACCTGGATGAGGAAGTGCAGGGAACGGTTATCGGATCTGCAGATGACACAAGGCTGGGTGGTCATTCAAGGTGCAACTGGGCAGCCACCTGAGAGGAGTGGTTTAGCCTGCACTGAGCAGGGTGCTGGACCTGATGCCTTCCAGCCCCTTCCAATGCTGCTATTCTTTGATTCGATGACCTGGAGCCCAGAGACAGAAGCGTGATAAAAGCTGGGCAGTGCCACCGTTCTCAGCCCAGGCACTAGGCAGAGCTACTGGCAGCCGGGAGGCAGCGTGGCGAAGACCTTGGTGTTCTGTGCTGCTTCTTCATTAGCCTCCACGACTGCTCTCAGTCGATCACCTGTAATCCACCAGCTCTTAACCTCCATAACTCTCCTTCTACCCATCCTTGTTTTACTCCTCCTCTCGGCCTTCAGCATCAATCTGCCCTCACCGTATGGGCTGGGGAAGGGGCAGATGTCCAGAATGGCACCAGGGATTGGCACTGAAGCCTGCCAAGGATCCAGCACCCAGGTTGGGCCCGACACCAAACTCTTACCCACGGCAGGAGACAGCGCGAGGGACCCGAAGGCAACTTGCTGAAGGCCCCCCAACTAGGGCCAGACCTGTGTGCCATTCTGCTGTGCAGTGAAGGGAGGGAGCAGTGGACATAGGGCTTTTCAGACTTTTCCAGCCCCATGATTCCATGGCAGGAAAGGAGGCGTTGCGATTATTATGCAAAACTCGGTGAGTCAGTGTAAATATATCCACGTGTATAATTTATTCTAACTGCAGAAGGTAGGGCTGGGGCAGGCAGCAGAATGCAGCCCATTGGCCAATGCAACTGCCATGCATGGATGGGGCAGCGTTCCCAGGAATGGCTGCAACAAGGTGCAGAATTACTACAAGGCATTAAAGCGTTTCTAAAGTTAACCCTTCTCAGGTTCCAAAACCCTCAGTGGGTGCTGCAGGTTCACCCTTGCCGAAACCTCATAAACCATCAACTGGGATGCGCACTTTGTTATAACTAACAGCCACGCGAGGGCTGAGCAAAAGGGCCGGCGCGCAGGCAGAGCCGGACACCCCAAGTGCGAAGAGGGCTCCTCAGAGCAGTGCGCGAGCTGGGACTGGTCTGGCCAGGAATTTGCCTCGGAGCACAATCCTGGTGGCACAGGGAGGCCCTGGAGCAGAAAGCCACTCCCCTGTGGCCACCATTTTGTCATAAAAGCCCGGCACTCTCCCGCAAAACCAAAGATGGTGGAGGTGAGGCTGCTGGTGACAGTGGTGCGTTTTTGCCACCACTGCTGCAGGGCATGCCGGGATCCCCAGCAACGGAGAGCACAGCTGGGGTGCAGACAGTCCTCCCCGCCACCCAGGGCCATGTGACCCAGGCGCCCCCCTTGCCACGACATCTCACTGGGGCTAAGCACTGGGCGTGTGCTCTGCTTATTGGACTCCAGCACCCCCGACATCGGGGTGGCGGCTCCCAGAGTCAGCAGGCAGGCCGGGGACCCGACAGACCTCACATCAGACGGGCGGCCCTGCAGGCACCCCCCCTTTCCCTTCCACAGCCCTTTCACCCCACGCTTTACCAACATGTACCAGAGGCAACTTCCCATACAATTTTCCTTCTCTTCAGTCTCCTTTGAGAAAGGGCTCGTCCAAGAACGCCACAGTGACGATCAGAAACCCCGCCTGAGCCTGCTCACAAGCAGTGTGGAGCTGGCGGCGGAGAGAGGTGTGGCCCGACAAGACACAAACCTGTGCACTGCACAAGTGCACGCTGGCCTCCCACGCAGGCGTTCCTGGTGCAGCCGCGTCCTCCGATGGCAACCACAGAAGTTGACAGCCTAGTCGACGGACGGAGCCCAGAGTGAACTCCTCCCCAGCTCACCGATCAGACACCCAGTTAGATAAGCCGAGTCCGGCCGAGACCCCCACCGCCCGCCTTCCCCACACCCCCCAGCTGTTATCTGTGCCTGCTCATGCCCTGGGGCGAGTGGGCTCCCCAGACCAGATGCATGGCAGAAGGGGGAGCATGAGGCAGCGGTCGTGCTGAATGATGCAAGGCGCCTCCTGCCCAGGATGCATCCCATGACAGGCACGGGTGCCACCTGTGGGTATTTTGGAGCATGAGAAAATACCCAGGAATGAGCAGAATCCCGGGACACGCAGCTCCCCCACCACCAACTGCAGTAAGAAAGAACCTGCTAATGACTCTTCACTTGGTTCAGGGGATTAGATCATCGCTCAAATTGTATTCCCAAGGAATGGGGCGGCCGCATTCCCAGGAAACACAACACTCTTTCCAGGGGGATGAAGCAGCGCAGGCCCCCAGGCGTGGCACAGCGGGCACGGAGGCAGCAGGGAAGGCGCGCGCCCAGCGATGGCCCGGAAGCGCCACCAGCTGCTCTGCTCCCGGGCCTGGGGCATCAGGCGCGGCGCAAGCGGAGCCAGGGAGAGCCAAGCAGCCGAACGGGCTTGTCAACAGGGCCAGCTGGGAAGACGGATGGGCCACGCAGCCTGCCCCCTTCCTTCCCCCCAGGTCGGTGCGTTTGTTCTGTCATGAGAACATCGGAATGCGTCGCATCAAAGGTTTATCTTACAGGCAGGTGTGATTTGAGCGAGGAACCCTGGAAATAAATTCCGCGGCGGCAGCCCTCGCAGCTCCGGCAGCAACAGCGGCCAAGAGCCAGCCTGGTGGCGCGAGCTTTCCAGGCCACGGCCGGCTTGCTGGACCCCGTCCGCCAAAGGCCCTAACGGCAGCCTTAGCCATGAAGGACACCCAAAGGTGCTCTGTCCCCATTCCTTCCTGCAAATAAGGGAGCTTCCCAGGTGCCATCTCTGAGGAGCTAGCCACTCCTCATCTGCCTGAGGAACTATAGTAGGCATTAATGTGGCCTGCAGGTGACGCAGGCGGGACTCTCATCCCGAAGTGCAATGATGCCGGGAGAATGAAATACACCAAGCATTGCTCATTCTGCAAAGCTATATAACATATCTCTTATGAGATGCAAAACGCTTAACATATTCTATATAGCTGAACATTTAATGGTAGTGGCATTGGAGGCAGAACACTACCACATAGTTCAATTTAAACTTAATTTAATCTTTTGGCTGGTTCTTGCAGGCGTGTCTGTAACCTGAATTCGAAGAATCTGAGAGCTGGAAGGGATCTTAGCGATCATTTAGTCCAACCCCTGCTCAGTGCCCAACCTAACAGATAAGTGTCAACACGGATAAATATGGCATCTTGCATTCAGGTACAAAAAAGCAAAGACACACGTAAAGGATGGGGGAGAGCGGGCTTGACGGCAGAACACCTGGGAAGGACCTCGGTGGCATCGCTCTCTCCGAGGAAGATCTCTGCGCACTTCGTGAAGAGCTGAACCAATGTTGCAAAGACAAGACGCGTGCGTTGGCTTTCGGCTGCGCTTCCGAGCAGACCGACGTTTGTCCTTCCGCTTGCCATCGCGAGCTTCACTAACCCGTAAAGGAAGGAAGGGCAACTCCAGCAACTGCCGCCAGGAATAAAAGAAAGCCCCGTTGTGCCTGATCAGTGCAGCTGCCGCTGCCCCGCAACCACGGCACACGCAAAGCCAGACCCTGAACGTAGAGGGGCTTCTCCGCTGCCTCGCGTGCATCCCCGTCACCCTCCACGCCCTGATCATGCCTTCTGGGGCAACCGCCTCCGGGAGAGACACAGAGATGCTCCCATCCAGTAAATATTTCAGGCCAAAACCAATTACCCTTCTGAACAGCATCTGGACAGCACCCCCTCCGATGTGCCAGGTAAGCAAGTTTCCCTAAACTCCGAGTGAAGAGCAAAAGCAAAGAGCTTTTAAAAGGATGTCTGTGAAAACCACTTTGAAATCATCCAACCCAGAACAAAATGAGAAGATTTCAGCACGCTGGGGGAGCAAACGTGCAGAAGTTTGCAGAAGCGGGAAGGGCAGGCGCGAGGTCCACAGACAGCCAGAAGGCGGATGGCAAAGCGGCTCTCAGCCTCAGCCGGGGCCCAAGCCCAAACCCAACACTGCTCCCAGACCTCTGGGCTGGCCGGCCGGCCTGCCTGCCTGCCTGCCTCCGGCCCCCTGGATCCTCCTGTGCTGCCACCAAATATGCACGCCATGCTCCCCTTCCGCTACTTGGGTTGCAGAGGCCTCCACAGACCCAGCTCAAACTACAACCCCCGTGCTCCAAGCAGAGTGCCAAGGCAAAATACAGGAGCCCCAAGCAAGTGCCCCCTCTCCAGCTGAAAGGCGGCTCTGGGAGGCAAAGGAGCCTGCTCCAGATCCCAAAGCAGCCGTGACTCTACAGCCCCAGTCATTTCGGTCTGAAGCCTAATGAGCAACCAAGAGAAGCCATGCCCTGAAGTAGGAAAGCAGGCAGGGAAATTAACCTGGCCAATACTGATTACTCAGAGCTGTTCCTTATAACTACCATTACGTGGTGTCACTCATGGAATGGACACGATTTTGTTTTCCAGATCCAGAGGAGAAAACGGCTTAAGTAAGGGAGTGTGGGGGCGAAGGAAGCAGCGGAAGTTCCCAGCCCTAGAATATACTGGTGAATGCTTCACACCCAGGAGAATCCCTGCAGGAAACAAGAACAGGTTTTCAAGCTACAAGTCCTGCCTGAGCCTGGATAAATGTTCCACCTTCTGAGCCTTGTTTAAAAGCGACGGTGTGCAGCCGAGTTGCTAGTCCCCACGCTTGCCTGTGGGTTAAGACAGTGGGTGCTGGCTATGTGCGGGGCTCCCGCACCTCCGGAGGGGGTTTTCCATTGCCGGCTGCTGCTGAAGCGTGGTCTGAAAGGCTCTGCAAGGGGGTGGATCCTGGCCAGGCCAGCTTGCACAGGGAGGGCTGACAGGAAGAGATCAGCACCAGGTTAAGCTCTGAGCGAGGCTGGCGCTGAAGCCAGACGGACCGGCCTGCACGTCGCTCCAACAAGCAACAGCGGCCCAGGACTGTGCCGAGCAGGCGCTTGCTGTCTTCCAGGCTGCCTGGACCCACCTCCTCGCTGCCTCACAGCTCCGGATGCGAGCGTGTGGGAGCGGCTGTGCCCTGGAGTCTTCGGAGACCTGAGTCTCCTTAAGATTCAGGGGAGCTAACCCTTGTGTCCTTCCGGAGAACTGGATCCCGGGGCAGTGTGATCTTTCTGTAGCCTTCTCATGAAAGAGCCCTTTCCCACTGACTCGGGAAGTTTCTTCCGCGGGGGGATCTGCTGAGGTCAAGGAGCTGGAAACCTACTCCAGGATGGTGAAAGAGCTAAACCCAGCTGGCTGTCCATTTAATGCAAGATGGCATCCGTTATCCCAGAGGTAGAGGGCTTCAATGAAGGCCCCTCCTGGGGCAGCCGGCTATGACCCACCAGCACATACGGAGAGCTCTGGACTGCCGAGCGGCGACGGGAGGGACGAGACCTTTCCCAAAGCACAGCGAGGAAGCTGCCTGCCCTGGGAGGGCGGCCATTATCCGCCCAATGACCATATTTCACTCGGAGAGATCAATGCCCATTCCAGCCTGAACGGATGAGTAATGCTGCACTTTTGCTTTTTCCTTGAAATATTCATAGCACAAGAGTGGCTGAGATAGTTAATGGAGCAGAGGAGCCTTCCAAGTACAAAAGAGGGCTTGTCAGTAGCTTTTTGAATAAATAAAACTTCCCCGACTTCAAGAAATTTGCCACAGGGTGCCCCCCAACAACGCCAACATGCCCGGAGCCTTAAAGCGTAACTCTAAGCCAGGCGTCACTAAAGCAGCGACACACCAGGTGCACCTTCTGAGTTGGACAAGCTGAACGTCGTTGCAGCATTGTCAAAAGTGGTTCTAAAATGACTCGCAACAGTTCGCACAGGAACACAACAAGCCACGCTCTGCAAAGCCCTCCCCTCGCTAGCCCATCAAGCCCTTGATGACCAGTCCTCACCAGGCGGGGAAAGGCTTCTCCAAGCCCTGCTACCCAATAGATTTTCAAGAAGGCTCCAAGGACTGAACCGGGGATCTTCCGCACGGGAAGTGCATGGGCCCCGAAAGAGAAAAGCCTGGTTCTTCTACCACAGATCAATGCTAGCGCTTTATGTGCCTCTGTAGCACACACACAGGTGCATGAAGGGAAGTGAGACTCCTGGAGGAGATGGCGGAAGGAGAATTTACCAGCAAGGCAAATGTTGTTTATGGAAGGCTTTTCAAATCCAGTCCCTGGGTTTTTTTCTCTTACAGGTGTGCAATTAGCATGGTAAAGCTACACAAACGGTACCACCAATTACTTCCCTTGCAAATAGTCACTCTTCTCATTTTCTATCCCTAAGAACCATTCTCGTTTTATGTCCTTGCCAGCTGGGCACAGAAAGTAGCCGGACCCTTGCAGTTCAAAGCCTTTTGGCCCTGCTGTTCACCGATCTTTCGCTAGAACCCTTTCACCTGTACTGGCCAGCTCAGGAGAACATTCTGGAATCTGCTAGCAAGAACCTCAGCCCACGAAGGTAAGAACGAGCAACCCTCGAGAATGAGATACTTCCCTTCCACATAATAGCTTTACAACCGAAGCACCGCACTGCTATTCACCAGCCACCCCGTCCCCCGCTTTGGAGTGGGGGACCTCAGCCACCGGAAGAATCCCACTTGCGGAGGCTATCCTGTAACTGGAGAGACAAGCACCGGGCTCCAGTGCAGCACGGGAGAGTGGGAGAAACACCACAGTCAATACGAGCCAGGGCGCTAACGACCATCCTCCCCACCCCAGCAGCCTGCCCCTTGTCTCGTTGACTTCTTAGGACTTTGCTAAGCAACCAATTTGCGCTGCATTTGGGTCATGAGGCAGGAGCGGGTCAGGAGCCTGACACTCCTTCTACCCAAGTAGCGGGAGATGGACAAGACGCAACCTGACAGATGGCAGGAGAGGCTAATATGACGTGGCAGCTGAGTCTTTAAAAGTGCTGGTTGTGGGGTTTTGCTTTCGTTCTCCCCTTCCTCACCCCCTGCAAATGGGTAAAGCATTTGTTTTTCAAAAAGCAAAGTTATCAAGTAAAATAGAACAAGGTCAAGTAGGGATCCCTGTGACAACTGGCAGGAACTGTAGACCAACCAAGACGGAAATCCAAAGAGATTTGCCCTGCTGCGAGGCAAGGTTATCGTACCTTTGCATTCGGGTGTTCCTAAAGTTTTGATTAATTATTTGATTTATTTCACTGAAAGTTCTTTAAGCCACTCTTTATTCTACATCACATCAGGCAGAGGTGTAAAAGTCAAAACATGTCACAACATAATAGAACAGAAACAGATCAGAACACACGAAACCAAAGCCAGCACAGCACTTTGAAGTCTCTGATCAAATACTTAAGTTTTCACTTGGCGCCGAAATGGCAGCAGTGTTCAAATCATCAGAATCCAATACCACTAATTCAGAGACTGTGCTGCAAAAGCAGAGGAAGTCCGAGTTTCACCAACAGAGCAAGGAATTGCCCCAGAGATGAGCAGAAGACAACAGAATGGCCAGGCACCTCAACCTGGGGCATCGGATCATGTCCCTTGCTCCCTCCTCCTCTGTGGGGAGCATGAAAGCACAGAAAGGAGGCTGCTTTAGAGCTGATACAAACCCTTCCCGCTTTTGCCTCCCTGCCTTAATTGTCTTCCTCGCAGTAAGGCCAGAAAACATCCCCTCTAGAAAAGACACAGGTTGGCCCTGTTCATGCACGGCACCGGCAGGTCTGATGCACCTGGAGGGCCAGGTCAAGAAGGTTGAGGGATGCTGAGCGGCAGGTGTAGGAAGACAGGCAACACCCTCTTCCAATGATCGAGAGGAGAAGGAAGCGGGAAGCTTCTGCAGGAGAACTTCCCCAAGGTTTGGGCCCCAAGACTCCGCAACAAATCCAGCTGCCCAAATGTCTTAGTTGCCTTCAAAAGCAGACAGAAATGGTGGGAAGGGGCAGCAACTGGCAAAGGGCAGGGGCTTCTTTCTGGAAAGCTGTGGAACAGAGAACATAAAACACACTGCCCACTTTAATATATATGTATGTTTTACACACACACACCCCCACACACACACCCGCATGCACAAAAGACCTGATTGCAGTGGGCTAGGAATTTACTGCCTGTTACAAGTACGAGTTTAACATCTTGATTTCACTCTGATATTCTTCATTACTTTTTATAGCCAGGCCTCTCTTGTTTATGTGGCCACTGCGGCATTCAGGCGTGGATTAACGCGCCTTCACTCCAAGCTGTCTCTGGACAGAAGCAGTAAGCAGAATGAACCACAGAACAGCTTTATCCCGCAGCCAAGACGACCAGCAGAAGCGGCCCCCAGCGGGAAGCAAGGGGAAGAGGCACTCCAGCAGCCCCCTCCTTTCTGTTCCCCCTGCCCACCCTCCAACGTATCTGCCACTGTCTTCATGTGGTACGTGATGGAGCCCCAGCCCAGATAAACCCATGCACCCAAAACATAATCCACATTTCTATTAATAAAACTAATAATAAAATGAGGGAAATCCTTACAAAATTGGAAGATAGATATGCTGGGGGACCAAAGTCAGAGAACCACGGGAAGGCGATACCTGCTACAGAGGTTTCCAGTCAGGGATGCCCAGGTGAGAGAGCACCTCAATGCCCAGGTGAGAGACCACCTGGGAGCATTCTGCACACTGTTTTGGATAAAAAGGTAATTACACAAAAGAGCAATAGGTGAGAGTCTTCAGAAACAAAAAGGAGGGAAAGACGAGTGCCGGAAGAGCCAGGTTCTCTCCCATGGAGCCAATGCACCAATGAGGCAGAGCATGACACACCTATGTGGAAAAGCCGGAGAAGAAACCATGGCCCTCGTCTTTGCAAGGGCCTTGAAGGGGGCTGTCATCATCTCCCCTCGGTCTTATCTTCTAGAAGCTAAATGTCCCCAGCTCTTTCGATCTCGCCTCACAGGGCTTCCTTTCCAGGCCCTGGACCATCCTTGTTCCCCTCCTCTGAACCCCTTCCAGCTTGCCTTCGTCCTCCTTCAACTGTGGTGCCCAGGGCTAGAAGCAGGACTCCAGATGAGGCCAAACCGGTGCCGAGTAGAGGGAACCAGAACTGCACGTGATGTGGAAGGGATCGTTCCTTTACTAATGCTGCCAAAAATAACGTGTGTCTTTTTTGCAGTGGGATCCCGTCGTTTGATTCATTCAGTTTGTGATTTACAACAATTCCGAGGCCGTTCTTGTTTGCACTGTCGCTGAGCTTGCAACTGTGTATTTGCCTATTAAATGTCAGCCCAGAGTTCCAACCTATCAAAAGCATCGTGAGTCCCGTCTCTGTCTTCAGGGCCATAGCTGCCCCACCCCGTTGCGCCATCTACTAATCCGACAAGCATCACCTGTGCCTCCTCATCCAGGTGCCTCCTCATCTTTTTTCAAAACGTTGAAGCGCACGGGCCAGGACGGAGCCCTGCCACCCCTCACTCATGCCTCTCCTCCGGCAGAGGAAGTGCCACTGATAAGCGCTCCGAGCCCAATTCTGCAGCCAAATCCACCCTACAGTGGCTCCACCCTGCCCTCCAGAGCGTTTCCAAAAGCTCTGCGGGAGTCAAGACATACGGTGTGCACGGCATTCCCACCGTCTGCAAGGGCGGCTGCCCAGTCAAGATGAGACCAGACTTCTCTGGCAGGATTTGCTGCTGACAGAATCCATCCTGGGTTCCAGCCACCATTCCATTAATTTCAAGGCGAACTGCTTATAGTCTGCTGCAGATCCTTCCCAGAGGCTGACGGGCCTGTAGTTCCCTGTCTTCCCTGTCTGAATTGGGCGGAAGCGATCAACCATTATTGATCAGTTCACTGACTAGCAGTATTGAGACTATTATTAATTTCATTTTATCCCACCTTTCACCCAGTGAGCTAGCAGGACAATTCAAGATGCTCCCCATGCCCCATTCCATCATCCACTTTGATGTGGGTCCACGGACAACCAGTGGCTTCACAGCTGGGTGGGGAGCTGAGCTTGGGTCTCAAGTTTTCAAGTCCAGTACTATTATTTTATTTTATTTTATTTTATTTATTTATTTATTTAAGGGCCTTGTTCTTTAAAAACACAAAGGCTTTTTATTCTTGTTCTTGTTATTTAAAAACACAAAGGCTTGTTTGCTGCCCCGAGGCTTGTTTGCAAGGGGGCGGCATACAAATTTGTTAAATAAATAAATAAAACATTTTTATGTCGCCCCATCGCAACAAAGCCTCAGGGCAGCTTACAACAACTCAAAATACAAAAAAATTCATTAACACCCCCCTCCAGTGCTAAAAACTTTAAAATTCAATAAATAGTTTAACAGTTAAAATAAGTTTTAAATAAAAAGGTCTTGGCCTGGCGCCGAAAAACAAATAACGACGGCGCCAGGCGGGCCTCTCTGGGGAGCGCATTGCATACCCACTGCTTCCTATCGGCTTATGTTACCAATGACGTTCATCCTCCATGCACAGAACTGAGAAAAATTAGGAGACTACTCAACATTCACACCACTCGGCCAGAGTACAACAGCACTTCCTTTTAGTGTTTCTGTAGCGAGCCGTTACCAGCCAACTATGCCAGTCCCAGCACAGCCTCCGTCTGCAGGACTTCAGGTGGCACGAAGCAATGCTCTGCCGTTCTTATAACAGCCCGGCCCTGGATCAAGCCTACTGTTAATGGAGCACCACCAATTCACGCCCAGACAGACAAAGCACATGTCCCGTCGCCAGCCCCACTCAGCGGAAGCGAGCAAGCAAGGGGTGACTATCAAGCGCACCAAGCGCAGGGGTTTGAAGCAAGCGCCGAGCAAGCGGAGCTGGCAGCCGAAAGGTGCATAAAACATGAAGCGCCTTCCCGGAGCCACAAGCTGTACAATTAAGACTGACGGGAGGACAAGTGGTGTTTACGGCGGAGACCAGCAAGAGAAACAACTCACCAAGAGGGTTATTCAGAGGCCTACACTTCAACGAACATGCTCACTACCCACCTGACCCCAAATCTGACAAAGATGTACATTTCTGAAAACATGATGCTGAGAGCAAGCCGTGAGCCTTCTGGGAACGCACAGCCAGCGGCGCTGGAAGTCCGGGCAATCGCTGCACAAGCCACGGGCTCGGTGGCAGAGCAGGGCCGTTCCAGAGAAAAGCATGCCGCATCCTGGCTAAGAAAGGCCCCTCTCCGCCCAAAACTCTGCCAGTCGGTGAGATCGCGTTCCCCAGCCTGGTAGTGTTCAGACGCGCTGCCCGCAGTGCCCGTCATTCCCAGCCACACTGGCCATCCACCAAGTACCAGGTGGAAGATTCAGGGCCCTGCCCAGTCCCATCCATTTCGCAGCGCTTTGTCAAACCATCCTCGCACACACCCACAAAGGGAGCTAAGCAGGCCCTTTGCTCTCCCCAAGAAAATGCTTTCACACAAACACACCCCATGTTGGGGATCTGGGCAGCCACATGCTGGGGATTACATGAGCAGAGCGAGCTGGGGATCAGACTAGATGGCCTCCATGGAGCCCCTTCGGACTCACTTTGTTTCAATGCTTCTAACAGCATGTTACACACATTTACAACATCTCAAAGACAGGTTAGGCTCTTTGAGAAAGCCCCTTTTCCTTAACAGTGCAATTAAAATCGGGGGGGGGGGGAGATGTTCCAAGGCCATGAGGCACATTCACATGAAAATGGGTAATTTTGGAGGCGGATAACACCAACAGTCCTATTAGATCTTAAGTGGTACAGGAGGGAAAACATGGGAAATGATTTGATCGCTCGGCTACAAGGAGCTGGTACCTACTTATTTGCAAACTAAAGCAGTAATCAAATTGTCACAAGAATTGAGAGGCTCACAGACACGGGATTGTAAGAAATGATTAGGTAAAATTGCTCTGTATGTCAGAACACATGGTGCGGGGGTCTCCCAACCAGGTCACTCATGGCCTTCTCAGTGGTACCAAGCCAGCTACAGTCAGGAGAATCTGCTCCAGGCTAAAGAGACCACGTTCTCTGCCTTCGCACCCTCCGCTTCTCATAAAATTAGAAATGTTTATCCTAAAAAGCTTTTTAGAAAATTAAGCCCCCCATAGACTTATACAAAAATGAGGAGAAGGAAAAGACAGTGACACGGCCAGGCTCAAGCCAAATACAGGCCACCTTGAATTGGGGCTCTTTTTAGAAACAAAACAAAGGTGCAGATACAGAGAGAGAAAGGAAGATGTTGCCCACGCATTGTATGTAGGGAGAGAAGCATCCCCATTTGCTTGTATCCTGGCTATTCTCCACAATAAGCAAAGTTAATAGAAATATCTTCCGCGGAGCTGGGAGTATTTACATAACAATGGGTCGTCTTGTTCCATTGTTGCATGAAGCATGGATTTTATGCAGAAATATTCCACGGGGGAAAACTGTCTTTTTCTCCACAATTAGGTGTGGAATTAGACTTGACTTTGCCAATATCTCAGGAATTCAACAGCAGGGCAAGCAACCTTCCCTCACCCAGGCACCTGCATGCACACAACACGCGGACCCCTGGGAGGGGGTGGTCACTGCCATCCCGTCACACACAGAATGCAATTCCGGTTACATGGCCTCATGGGACAAAGCAGCTTTTCCCCACCTCTGGCATTACCACTCCCCAGAGGCTGTGCCGGCTGGGAGCACTGGGGATCGTAGCCCCGAACGGGGAGATCCAGACACAGATCCGCAAGCAGCCCCTCCCCATCCTGCCTGTCTGCTCTCACGATCGCAACTGGCTCCTGCACAGGAGGAACACAGGAAGATGCAGACACAAGACGGCGCCTGAGTGATGAGAGGCAGCTCCTGCAGGGGTGGGGGGAGATCCGGCCACTGCCCGCTTCAGCGCTGGCTTCCAAGCACAAAGCCCAGGAGACCCAGAGCTGCGCCTGCCGAGAGAGGAGGCCCAGCCCTCCCGGGCCACCGTCCCTGCAGCAAGCTAGCTCAGATTTGGAGGGGGAGCAGGAATGTGAGGCCCCCTCTGAACTGCCAAGGGCACCATGACAGATGACTCGGACGGAGTGTGAGAACCAAACCAAGCAGAAGGGAGGCGCCACTGAACGGGGAGAGGAGGGGTGGGGAGCGAGGGGCTCCTCACCCCCATCAAGCAGTACCTGGCCAGAAGCAAGGGCGGATGCAGTGCTGCCCGCCGTTCCTGCCACCTGGCCCCTCGAGCGGCAGGAGGCAGCTGACCGTGTCCCCCTCTGCCCCAGCTGTGGCCGGGCCCAGGCGAGGAGAGAGTGTCTGTGGCGGTCCAGGTGCTGGTCAGACCCTGACTGGGTTACCAGAATGCACTGTCCACGGGGCCATTCTGAAAGGCATCAGCAGAGCCAGAAGAGGAGACACTGCACCAATTCTCAAAGAGCTTCCTCTTCGCTTCAGAGGCCAAAACAAGGTGCCGGCGCTTACCGTTAAAAGCCTCAATCGCCGGATACCTAAATATTTGGAAGTGTGCCTGTTCTTCCACCAACTTGCCCCTGCACCTTCAGAGGAGGACCATCTCCAGACTCCTCCGCTAGGGGAGCTGTCTGGGGAAGGAACAGGGAAGGAGGCACCCTCATGGCGGCTTCCCGTATCTGGAATTGCTGTCATCCCCGGAGCCGGGCTGGCACCTGCAGCAGTGTCAATGCAGCGCCTCATTTGTCCAGGCTTTGCTTTTTTGATGGCTCTGGTTTGTTTCCACTGGGATGCTCTGAGGTTTAGTTTTATCATACCAATGGCATATTTTGGCTAATACGCCTTTGTACACTGCCCTACTAGACTAGGATGAAGAGAAGTGGAAAATATATTTTTAATCACTTTAATACAAATAAATGTCCCCCTCCATTCTTCAGTACGTAAGGATTTATGAAGCAGATATTCCACTCCATTAACGACTTGGAATGCCAGGCGCATCCAGCACTGACCGTCACTCCACCAACACTCATCGAGTGGTGACGGCTGGCGTTCCGAACAGCAGCCCTAGAAACTAGTTCCCACCAGCCCATCCAGACAGGGCAGGTCAACGGAGGTCCCTTCTGCAAGTTCCACTGACTTGTCCAATTCTGGAAATGCTTGTTTTGCACTAAGTTGCCGCGGCAAGCATGCGCATCCTGTTGCGCGACCGGTCATTCCCACTAGCGCAACAGCATGACTGGATATTCCCAAAGACTGCAAAGACCATAGCATGTAGCTCTTGCTTATTAATTAACTATAATTATACAGGCATCTAAGAGCTCATAGTAGCGGGCAGAACGCAGACGGAACATAAATGTCATCCTTTCCAAAGTCAAAAAGGAAATGGCTGGATATCCACCACGTTCCTTGAGTTCTTTTCTCTTGCAAAGTACGATCTAGAGGTGCTCAGCTTACATCTCCATCCAGCCTCACGCGCACAGCCCATCCGATCCATAACACTCAACACGGTGACAATAACTTTTGTCTACTTTGTAGACTGTTTTGCCCTCTCCTTCTCATCAGTTTTACAAGCTACATAACTAGTTCATTAGCCCCAGAGTCACATGTTAGAGAGATTAAAACGCAGTTCATGGCTGCCCCAAAATTATATATGTCTACAGCTGCCATTTTGGAAGTCACTATACTATGGTCCATTACCACTACTAAAAAAAAAGACAAGGAAGAAGTCAAAAACCATTGATTATTCGGGAATAACTAATTAGCGCAGCTCTAACAATACATAAAATGGCCAGCCTCTGACTCTTCTGATAATTTATGCAAGATTAAAGTATCGCTGCCGTTGCCTTTTTCCATTGCCTAATTCAGCATTTTCTTTTTCACTTAGGAAAGCAGGGACTCTGGGATTTAACTGCTCTAATGCCCTTTTACAGTGTTTGGGGTAGTAAAATGTAAGAGGCGCTACAACACTGGAGAGGGAATGATGGATCGCAACCCACCTTGCAACCAAGAGTGGGGAGAAATGGCACAATGCCCCAGTTAATGTTTAGATGGAGGCGTAAATCCTGCGCCTGCGGTGATGCCCCAGCCGCTCGCCAGCCCAACCACGTCCCCGTGCGCTTGATTTCTCCTGCTGATAACCCCGCGAGCCTCCCATAAAACACAGGGGCATCTCTTTTCCCCTAATATCTTCTTAAACAGCTGCATTACACAGGGACCATTCTAGAGCCTGTCACTAAATTAAGATAACCAATCAATGGCGAAACCCAGGCAAGAGAAAATTATGTTTGGAGCCAGACGCGGGAAGAGTATGCATTATCATCCCCTGTGCCAGGCCCTTTGATTAGAAATCCTCACTTTTAGCCCAGTAAACAATTCGAAAACTCAAAACCTAGAGACAGATGATTCCACTGAATGTTCTTGGGTGCATTTCATTGCACTGATAACCTCCAAAAGATAGCCATCATTAAACTTTAATTCAGATATCAAGAGGCAAACTTGCACAAACTTCTCTCTTGCTCTGTTCTGCTTCCAGTTCCGTTACATCCCCATATAAGGGGATTGAATCCTGCCTTAAAATAAAAAAAGAAACAAGAGCCGGTGTGGTGTAGTGGTTAAGAGCGTGGGACTGGGACTCAGGCGATCTGGGTTCGAGTCCCCGCTCAGCCATGGAGCCAACTGGGTGACTCTGGGCCAGTCACAGACTCTCAGCCCAACCTACCTCACAGGGTTGTTGTTGTGGGGATAAGACGGAGGAGATGTAAGCTGCCTCGAGCCCTTTGCAGGAAAAAGGCAGGATATAAATTGGGAAATAAATAAATAAATAAATAAAATCAAGACATTCAGCTATCCCGGTTCTACAACTGGAATTCTGCTGGGAAATCCGTAACTAGATTCTCCCACACGGCTTTGAGGAACCTTAGGAACATACTCTTTCCTGTTGCCAACTAGCACAGAAAGGTGCATAAGAGAAGGGATTTCTAGAACAAGGAGGGTGGTGGGCAGGTAGATAGGTGTGCAGAATTAGTGACGGGAGTCCAAGACTAGGCACAGAGGGCCTAGCTTGGAATGTAGATTTCCGATTGCCCGGCCAAAAACATTCTCATATCCCTGCTTCCCATCTAAGCTTCTAGTAGAAGCTTCATACATCTTTCTGCGTACCCCGACGCAACCAAAAGCACCCTGAATCCTGGCTCTCTGAGACCACAATACTTCTGTCTGTCTGTATAATACCGCAGAGCAAATAGGAACACTGCACAGGTAAGTGAAGGGGAGGCTCAAGAGAGGTACCTGCCCAATGCAGCCACAACACCCTAGAAAGTAATTCACATGAAAGATGTTTAGAAGAGGAAACATGAGAATGGAGAGGGCGGCTCTGCCACCCTGAAGACGGGAGGGTCAGCAGAGGATGGTGAGGGACAACTGCTCCACCCATCACACACACTGAAACCACTCCAGGTTTTTCAAAGGGCATTGGTTTATTTAGAGAGGCTGGAATGCACCTGTTGAAGATGCTCTCGAGGGGGAGAAGACCCAGGATGATGGACAAGACGCAGGCATGGCCATCTGGCCCCTTCCCGCACCCAGCGCCCCACTGCACACAGGTCACTGTGAAACTTGAGGACCCAGGCGGCAGTGCCAGGGGCCACCTGGGACAGCGGCTCAGTCGAGGAGAAGGAAACGTCATGCGTATACATAGCTGCGTACGCTCCTCGTTAGCTTGTGTCAGGGCGCCTTTGCCACTGCTGGAGGGCATTTTGAGAAGAGCATCGCTGCGAAGAGCTCTGCCCGCTCCTCCTTCATGCTCCCATGAGCAGCAATTTCGGTGTGCCTGGTGGGGAGCCTCATGGCCAACCGGGCTTGACAAAAGGGCAAACAGCTAAGCAAGCAAGCAAGCTGCACATGCGTTGGGTGAGGTGTAGGACTAGGATGGCTGCAAAAGAGGAGAAGGAAGGAAAGGCCAGAACAGCTGGAGCCGGCGTGAAAACCGGGAGTTGCAGGAAAACTAGAAATGGCAACGGGGACAGCAGTGCCGGAGTCTGAGGAGCACCAGCCCTGAGCACCGGTGTGCATGAATGCTAAACGGCATGGGAAGCAGTCTGCCTGGCGGGAAGGCTGAGGCCGCCTGGACAGCTCCAGGGACAGTGCTGGGTGGAGGCGGTGCTCCTGCCTTGCGTTAGTGCCGAAGACACCGGGGAAATTGTCATCGTGAGGTCCGGAACGCCAAATCTAGATGGCTGGGCAGGCAGCTGACGCCAGGAGCACCGCTCCACTTGCCAAAGAACAGACCATGAGCAGACTGTTTATCAGACCAGCCAGGCAAGGGTGCGGCAGAAGGGGTACAAGCGACAGGCACCTGGGGAGAGCCCCCGTGCGGAGATCCTTCTAGGCTAATGCTAGAGAGCCGGAGCGCCTGGTTCGAAAGAAGAGCTCAGCTGTTGTGGACGTGTAAGACTGGAACCCTTGTGGAATGGATGCAGCCTTCTTTGGCTATCGGCCCTATGAACGGCATGCTAGAAGAGGTGCTGCTCTTATGCCCAAGAGGGGCACAGTGCTGAGGAGGCCAGTAAGCCCAAAGGGGGCACCTTCCCCCTTAGTGGCCCAGATGCCAGACAAGATGGACCTGTGGTCTGATCTAGCACGGCCGTCGGTCTGCTGGGACAGACGCATTCCGCCTGAGGAGGCAGAAGAGGAGCAGGACCTGATGGGGGGCGGGGGACGCGGCCGTTTCAAGGTTACCTGGTGAAGATTCTCAGGCAGAGCGCAAGAAGCAGACTCGGGGGGAGAGGGCGCGCCCGCACTCTGCTCAGAAGCACCTAGGCTCATCCATACATCACTAAATTCCCATTAACCATTGCACACTAACCGACCCAGTACATAATCTCCCCTAATTTAATGCAGCACTCCAGCGATATACGCATCTGCAACAATTAACATGAAATTAAAGGCCATGAAGCATACACCATGCTATATAAAGGTTAAAAAACAAAATCAAGAAACAAAGAACGCCCAACCATGCACCCTGTTAAAAGACTTGGCAGCCCCTCAACAAAAAATGATCCGTATTATATTCTATGCATTTTTATTCATGTTGAGAGCTGTGTTGAGAACTTGGTTATAAGGTACAATATAAACGCCCAATAAATTAATAAATTTTCTTTTCTTTTTTAAGACAGTAGCAATGGAGCGTTTCCATTCTGCTCTCACAGAGCAAGATTACTTTCTGCATTGTAACTGCAATTTTTCAAGCTGCAAAAGAGACGCCTGTCCCAGCCCAAGCCCATACATGCACCAAAATGCTCTTTATGTCGAAGGGGCTTCACCAGAATGTAGAATGCGCTTCACACTAAAAGCAATTTGGTGCCAAGGAAGAGGGCAGCCACCTTCAAGTGCGTACCCTACTGGTGCCCACTGTTTTTGATCCTATACATCGTTCCTCTGTTGATTTCTCCCTCTGATCAGAGCAAGAGGAACCCCAGCTGCAACTGAACAACATCCACAGCCTCACAGCTAATTGCTGGCTGAAAAAGGTTTATCCCACAGCTCTGCAGAATGAGGGGATGCCAAGCATGGGTCAAAATTCAGACTCTGGAACCAGTCTTAAAAGAACATCAGCAGCTTCTAAAATGCTCTATGTGGAATGCAGACCTGTTTTCTGATTGCTTTTAAACCCTTCATTTTCTGAATTACTCAGTAATACCAATTATAAGAAACCGCAGAACTCCCCATATCCTCACTTTGCACAGACAGGCTGTAACAATACATATAGATTCCCATTGTTTTGTCATATGATCCCTGCAGTCTTGGTACTTCCACTCCCTTGGCCTTCAAGCACGACAAACACAAACACGAAGCTGTAATTAACCCAAGTGCTGCAGTCCTCCCTTGACGAGGAATCTAGAGAGGGGGAGGAGGGGAGGGGAGGGGAGGGGAGGGGGGAGAAGCGCCTCTGAAACGAGCAGCAGCGTGACGTGGGCGAAACGCAAGGCACCCCCTCCACGGGCTGCACCGGGCGCAGCACAAGGCCGCGCTCCAGCACGCGCTCCCCTCCAGTGTGGCGCACCTTGCGCAGGGATGCTCCCCCTTGGCCTGCCTTTCTTACCTTTTAAAGTAATGTTTTGTGTCCCTGCATAAGTGAACAGCACTCCAGGCTATTCCCTTTTGGAACAGCAAACTCCCCATCACCTGCTCACAGACCGGCTCAGCTGACCTACTAACTGGTTTTCCCCATCACTGCTGCCTGCCTTGGCATTTTCAGCACACTTCTGTTCAAAGAGATCCCTCGAGTCCCAAGCGGCACCTCGTGAACAACTTTGGTGTAAAGCAAACACAAATTGCCCGAACCGGAGCCCCTGCCGTCCGTGTGGATACGCACGTACACTGAGCAGCACGGCCCACACGCAGCCACCTCATCGATCCGCGCAGACCAGGGACGGAGAGAGAAACCGGCAGTGGGCGCGTGGCTGCTAGTTCCACAAAAACAGGAACAGCATTCACCTGCCGGTCTGGTGGGCTCCACCAGGAATGCAGGTAAGGCTCTTCGGATGGGTCAGGAGGCAAAGGGCAGGCAGAGGTCCCACCCACTCGTTCTTCCCAAGCAAGACCCTGCCCACGGCCGTTCTGAAGAGAACGGCCGACTGGAGAGATGAAAAGATAGTCCTGGGGTTTTGGCACAACACCTGTGTCTCAGCCGTAACAGCTGGAACGGGAAAGGAACCTGCCAGTGGCTGTGCCCAGCTAGACGGCTGGCAAGCTCCACGCCCCCCACGCAGGCAGCAGCGATGTGCAGGATGGGGGGCGTGGAGGGTGGGGAAGGAGCCTGCCTCCCAGCATGGCACAGAGCCTTGCCGGAGCTCCGGCCATCAATCAAGGCGACTACCGGGCCCTGCAGCAGCAGCAGCAGCAGCAAGCTCCCCACACACTGAGCGTTCGCTAGGCAGAGCTCAGGGTCCCGGGAGCAGAAGGGACCTCTACTGCCTTTTAAATATTGCACCCTTGGCGGCCCGCAGCCATGCATGAACAGAGCGGCGAGAGCCATGCCTTGCGGGGGACATTACCGAGAAGGGGCACACGCAAACACCTTTGTAATATCCTGCAATCCCCACAGGCGAAAGAGAGGCAGGCCACAGTGCTGAACAATGCAGTTTTGAATTCAATTAAAGTGATTATCTGTTGTGCCAAATAAATTGTGTACAGCATATATCCTGTAGCCCTTTACACCTTCAGGCTCATTATTTCCTAACTGTTTCCTCCTGTTTATGCGCTTTCAAATTAAATTGCTGATAATATGCGCCAAAATAAAAAATGAGCGCACCTTGTCCGAAGAAAATTGATTCTCCTTTCCTCCTGAAGCGGGCGATTGCCAGGTTTTATATACTCGGTTCCTGGCGATCATTAGTAATTCAATTTTCTTTTTATTAGCCCCCTTATCTGCTGAGCAATATAGTGGCAGAGCTGACCTCTTTCGCACGGGTAAATGTTTAAAATCTTTTCCCTGATTAATTTTGCCAGTTAAGGAAAAGAGGAGAAATGGCCCGTCTCTTAAGCCATCACAATGAATATAGCTTAATGTTGATTGTGATGGAATTTCTAATGCCAAGGAAATTGATTGAACGCAGCAATTACGCCGCAATACTAACTCAAGGGAAATGGGATGGGTTTCTCCTGGCCATAGTCTTTTGGTTATTTAAAACAATCCAATTTGCAAGGATAATTATATATTAGTGTTTTATCTGCCACTTGAAATGAACATGGGAGTTTTGATACTGGCCCAGCATTAGCAGGTTATTGCTGCAAATTACTTGATATCTGCTTTCTTTCACATAAAGAGGAAATTAGGCAATCAATTACCAGAAAAAGGTGGACAAGGGAGAAAAGAAGGGGCAAGACTGCCCCCTGCAGGTCAGAGGGGAGGCGATGTCACGTGCACCTTTGCCAGAGCAAGGGCAGGAGCCCAGCTTTGCTGCCCCGCGGCCCGAAAAGCGGCACGTGACGTGGGCCACACGGCACGCGGGCACCGCTTGGGAAATGCTGGAGAGCAGCCCTGAGGCACAGGGCTGCTGGCCTGCGGGAGGGGAGAGCGGCTGCCACCTCTACCCGTTTGCCAGGACTCGTTCTTCACGCTCCAAGTGCACACACTCCAACGGACCTCGGCAAAGCTGACTCGGGCCTGGCGAGCAGAGGCATTCCAAGCACCGCAGGGGTGTAACAGCGCTGCTCTGATGGGGCGAAGAAAGTTTACAACCCCCAACAGCCTGAAGGTTCCTCTCTGTGCACCCCTGTTCATAAGGGAACCAACTCCCCCAAGACCTAAACACGCAGCCACCAGCAACCGCTCATTCAGACGCAACGGTGCTCTGGGTCGTTAGGGTTGCCACCGGAGTAACTCCAGCGCAAGCGGCCGTTTGCCCCAGTACTTCCTCTCGAGGCCTTGCACCCAGGTCTGAGCGCAGCTCCGATGCGGACGCCTTGGCCTGATCACGGCCCAAGGGTTAAACATGTACACCAGATGGAGACCTTCCAGATAACGGTGACTCTGCGTGGAACACGCGCACAAGCCGGAGCTTGCTACCAGGCACTTTGTGCACCTGCGTGGAGGATCTGCACCCCTCATCTGAGAGGTCGGAATGCCAAGGGGCCTTGTAGACTATTCGCTGTTCTTACACCACCCAAACATACCATTCTGTAACTCTGGGCAGGAGCGGGAGGGGAAGGTGGCCTGTGCCATTCTCCGTACGTTGCTGGGCATAATCTTTTCGCTGCCAACAGGGCCAAGTCTCGACAGCCTGCCCTGAAAGATGGACGTGATCCCACGGGAGTCACAAGACTATGCAGATCTGGAACGTCCGCTGTCGGGGGCCAAGGTTGCTGCCTTTCCACCGCTCCCCGCCCACTGTCCAAAAGTCATACTCACAACCCCAAACCAGCTCCGCACACATCTTGCGAATTACTTTGGATTGCTTTACACTGGAGTTGGCTTTGGAAGGCATGGGAGCTTCTGCCCTACTGCGGTGTCCACGGATGCAGTGCAAGACGCGGAATGTATTCCCACAGAAATCCTGCCTCACCCAACAGGAAGCACAACTGGCACGTTTCTGTTGCACACACGGCTGAATGCTGGAACCATCTGCTGTATTTGTGGAAAAACCAATCAGTAAACACAGATTCTTTGTGACCCAAGGGGATCTTCTCTGGTCCCTTGTCTCAAAGAGCTGGAGGATCCCTTCCTATTTAGTCACTAGGCCAGAATAATCATCATTTACTATGTACAAGGCTGCTGGAAAAGGTATATACTGTCACTCTATTTCTCCCTGTTCTTCCAAGGCTGCCGTGTTCTAGCTCTAGCTCATTAAGGCAAAATACGGGCCCAGTTCTGAATTGTATCTTGACTTAAGTCAGAAGAATGCCTTAGTTAACCATAACTACAGTTGCCAGCTTCAGGGCAAGCCAGGATACTAGTCCAGCTTCAAGATCCGGTTTAATACTGTGGCTTGCGCGAAGGCAGTCACCACAATTTTCCAGTTTGGACAAAACAGGCACACGTGCTTCCCAGCCAGCCAGCACTTCGCAAGCTCAGGACGGCTTCCACTAATGCTCCTAAGAGTACCATCCTCAACACGGCTGTTCAGAATTAAACCTGACTGCGCTGGATGACTTACTCACAGGTAAGCATGAACAGACCTGCTGCCTGAAAGGCACAAAGTCCACGTAAGCCCATGTGATACGCAGAATATTCCTAAGAAAAGTCACTTGTAACCGTGGCTTATGAAGCAGTATCTTTCAAGAATATTAACTGTGAAATAAAGTGATTGCAAGTTTTCAGCACTTGCACAACAGTTAAACACGTCATAAACAGGGAATAAAAAACACAGCTCCTCCATTGTTAACAGCTGTAAATACCACTTCCCAGCAGCCACTGTGTGGCTGAGGCACCTCGTTACCGATCATTTAGCCTGCGCACGGATGGCAACAACGGCAGAGTCACGCAGAGTGAGACGCACAGCCAGCTCCGCTTCAGCAGCAGTGCTTGGTCAGCCATCCTCAGGTGGATTACACATCCGAGTGACTCCAAGCTGGGGAGTGTTGGCTTGGCTACTGTCTTTTAAAAGGGAAAAAACGAATCATCTTTTCATTTTCTTGACTTCCAAAAACAGAGGACATGGCCGCTGTCAGGATCACTCTCCTGATCTTCTCTGAGCAAAAGTGTTAAGCTTGGCTGTATAACTTTTACTCGGGCTAGCTCCATAAGAGGAACCCGGTGCCCTGGGTCAATCTGAATATCTCCGAGTCCCTCCTAGCAAACAACCCAGGGGAGTGTTTGGCTTGATGTGAACAAGGAATGTTATGGATTTTTTTGAATTGGCCCGGCATCAATACATAAATGTTGCTTTATATTGCTTTATGTCAGAGGTGGGCAACAGGGCATTCATGGAGCACCCAAATTCCATGCCGAATGGCCCAATCTAGCGTTGCTTGTCCCCAAGAGGCAAATCTAGCTTACGCACAAGTTAAATTCACCTACGACAGTGTTCAGTAGCTGTGCAGAGGTCTGGAACTGAATTCTGCACCAACCTGTGATTTCAGCCTTTTTTGCTGGGTAGCCAGACTGAGGCCTCCCAGTGAAAATGGCCCCCGGACTTGCACTCTGCCTCCACTGTGGTCCAGGGAACTTACGCGTCTTTACGAGACAGGCCGGACTCATTCCCCCTCGCCCCAGAGACCTGACATGCTGCTCCCAGTTTTGGCAGGCCCTGGAAATGGGGGGAGGGGGCAGGCACGCCGAGTGTCTTTTCAGCATCCCCCGTGCTGTTCATGCCAAGATTTGGAGACTGCATGGGGAATGCACCCAAGCCAGAGTCCTTGGCTCACACCAGACCTCCTTAGCCAGTGACACCAGCCCTTTAAATAAAGCCTGTGACTTGGCTCGGCACATCCGCTTTGCAAGTCTTAGTAAATAAGCCACTTCATTTGTTTTTCGACCTGCCGTTGGGCCAAGAGACCGCAAGATGGCTTCCAATGACCCAAGTCAATAAAATGGCAGCCCTGCCGCCACTCAGTAATAGTAAGGCAAGATTTTTCCGTTTTACAGGCTAAAATATTCAGCACTAGCTTTTCCCCTTCCTCAAAAACAAAAAAAGAAAAAGAAACTAATTTTTCACTATTCTGCTTGAGAGCAAAATACCAGGCACAATCCAAAGGCATACCAGAATTTCAGTTCTCCCTTCTTTGAAGCGCATGCCCTCAAAACTGCAAACTGCTTCTTGGATTTCCCAAAGTCTCCAAAGCTGCCAACAGTAATCGCTGACGATTTGGAGTCTCGACTTCACCTACACACGTAGCGTGAGCAGCCTAGGCGGAGAGCTTGCAACTGGCCCCAGGCCACCAAGTGACCTTTGAAACTTCATGGACACCTGAACCCAAGACTCCTTAGTCCTCATCGGATCACGGCATGTTACCAGTTCTCAACCACACACTTTGTCTTGGACAAAAGCAACAACCTGATCCAAGAAATCTTTGCAAAATACAGAAGTCTTTCATACAGAGAATGATTTAGGAGCCAATTATAGAAGCAGATCTGGCAGGGGGAAAGATGGCTGATGCAAGACTGATGACACAAAGGCACTGAATACTGGAATAAACTGAACAAGCCACGGTTCAGTCCAGCCACAAAGTCACAGCAGTGGCTCACGCTGCCAGCCTCCTCAGGAAAACCTCAGGTACCAAAGGAAGTGGTCAGACCCCCAGCCCAAGATATGCAGCCACACCTCACAGCTGGAAGAGCTGCTTGCAACTTTCAGAGGGCTACAAGTTCTCAGAAGATAATATTTCAAACTTACAGCCTGCTTCCTCTTACCAAGCCAACAGCCCGCAAGGCCAGCCCTCGAGTTTTCTAGGGCAGATGCAGTGAAGTTTAAATTAAGCGCACACACAAGCCACACTGTTCTGAGTCGATCCTTACCTTCTTTGGTTGACCGGGATGCAGGCAGTCGACGCAACCTGTGCTTGCCGATCTGAACCAGGCCCTTCGCCCCAGCTCTCTTGGCGACTGGAGAGGTCCTTCCCCTTGGGGAATTTCTTTTCCTGAGGCAATAGCGGCTTTTCAGAAGCATGGCAGGGGCGGCTGTGCTTCTTTTATCAGACGGCGAGCTGGAAGGACAATAAAGGTTCTGACCAAGCTATGACCACAGTTCTCCATCTCTCCCACCTGGGGAACGAGCCAGTCCATATGGACTCCAAGTTACCAGACTGCCGACAAAAATCACTCTCACGTGTGTCAACTGCAGGAATGCTTCAATCCAGCCAGATCCCAAAGGGGAAAAGATTCAACCACAACTGCCTGGGGTTTCAGCCACAGAGACCTCCCCGTTCCCCAGCCCCAGCCTATCACCTTGCTTGCCCAACTAAGAGCAAGTCCAATCTGCCATGACCACCACGTCTGTCTGGCGTGTAGCACACTCCTAGTGCTAAACAGAAAACAAACAAGATTGTAACGAGTGACAGGAAGATCAAGCACACTCACCAAGTAGCTGCCCATCTGTACAGCAGTGTTTCCCCCCACCCCCGTTTCTGAGGTTGCTGAGTGAATGTTGCTCGATTCTTACAGCAGAAACTAATTGTGCAAATTGTGATCTATATTCTCTGAACGAGCCACATCAGGTGAAGGAAATAACTATAAGGAGGCAGACAATCAGGGACCAGAGATCACAGGAAGAACTAGAAGATGTGCTGACAACACAAGCATTATGAAACCACATGTTGGAATGGAGGGGAAGGGGCACTGGTTTGAATGTTCCAGTTAATTTTTTAAAAAATGAAGTCAGCACATAAAGGGATAGCCACGGCAAAACTCCTGCATCCTGGCACACTAGTTCTCTACAGGAAATATATTTTTACTGTGCAAAAGCTTTCAAACACACACTCTCATGCTTGTATTCAGAAACTGTATGGGGTCACCTCAGCTTTGGCACCTTAGGCTCTGGACATCAGACCAGCAAAGGATCTGATCCCAGGTACCACTTCAACTCCTAGAAATCAGAATCTGGCTCTTGAAACTTTTTCCAGTGCCACTGGAAACCTCTATACTTGTCATGGCTTCGCAGATTCTCACAACACTCCCCTGCCTGCCACTGCACCTATGTTGACACACCTAGTGTGCAACAAATACAGCTGCCTGAACCCTCTCCCAATCCCTGGCAGAATTCAGCCCAAGAACGGAAGGCAGTGTCTAACAGAACTTCCGTACAACTTACTCATCTACAAACTAGAATATAAAAATAACAGATGCAAAACCTTGGAAGAATTGCGAGCAAAGATGTGAATGGCTTTTGGGTTTTCCTGAAAAGCCAGAAAGAACTGAGATAAAAACATCTTATTCCCCAAGTTACCCCAGATGGCTGGGCTGGATCCTCCCCATCCATCCCAGTTTTACTGGCTTTTGATTTCCAAGCGTGCAGATCTCTGACTGTGGCACTCACTCCTGACACAATAACTTACCAGAAACTCCCCTTTCTCTTGATGATTTTGGTCCGGCTCTTCAATTTGTAATTTAAAAAGCTTGTATTTCCAGAGAAGGATTTTGGATTACTGTGACCAAGAGGTCCACGTCTCACAGGCTGAAGCGAAGAACTGGCTCCCACAGGGAGGGGAAAAGCAGCCACACCGCATTCCTTCCGCTGCCATGTAAATGCAGAAGTGGAAGGAGAAGGCTGGAGACTAAACGCCTTCCACTTATACTGACTAGAAGAAATCCCCAGTTTCGAATGCAGGCTGGATTTCTTTTGCTTGGTTCCCAAGTCCCCCCTTGGGTGTGACCTGGACACTGGCTCCACACCTGCACTAAACTTGCGGGCATTTTCAGGGGCTCTAGGAGTTGCGTATCTTTTCACCATTCTGAAGGATTTACACGAGTTTGCCACCCATGTGTAGTTGGTTCTCCTGAACCTCAAGGATTTGACAGAGGCAGGTGAGGCAGGAGACCTCTGAAGAACAGGTACTGAACTCTCATTCTTCAGGAGAGTCGTCTCCACAGCTGAAGATGCTTCCCAGGCCGAATTAGCACATGCCAGAGATGCATCAGCCGCCCTTGATGAGTTTGGTTTATCCGTCACAGAAGCCACTTGCTGTGAGCTATACGGAGTGGGAAGGTTTGATGCTGGTTTCTTTCGTGCTGACAGATAATCCGATTCATGAGTAGGCAAGGTCAGAGGCTGCTGAGGCTCCGATTTCAATGCAACGGCGCGCTCACTGGTTGTCCTGCACAAGTCTGGAGCCACTTTCGCAGCCACGATTCCCGTCCCACACACTGCAGGTGCGTCATTCCTGGAAGAGGTTCTGCAGTGCAATACGTCTGGCAAGGTGGAGGCACATGGTGCTTTGCTCTCTTCTGAGCCACTCTTCGCAAGGCCAGCAGTGCTAGCTCTGTGCCCTCTAAAAGCCACGGCTGGGCCAGCAGCTACTCTGAAGCCCACATTTCTTCCTGAAATCATTGGCTGTGGCTCAGCCACCTCAGCAACCGTGTGGCTCGGGAGGATCCGAGAAGCGCGTGCAGGAACATTGCTTCCTGAAGAAAGTGTCAGCCGAGGTGGTACATTGACGAGCGAATACTTCTTTCTCCAGGCATTGGCACTGCTTGGGCAAGCTGGGAAATCTCTCTGGGTTTGCTGGGCATATCTTGCAGAGAACGTCCCGTGGGTGTTAAAGGCAGGAGGTCGGGGGTTTCTCCACCTCGGCGTTGGGGCAGGAGGAGGAACTGGCACATCCCCATGGACATTCTTATGGTCATTGATGAGACCTGGAAAGAAAGGGAGAAAAGGTGCCTATTAGCTATACCTCCAAACGCTCATTGGGCCGCAGCCTGAAAGCTTTCTTCCACCTGCAGCACAACCTGCACAGATCACTGGCACGTCCACTGTGCATGAGAAGCCCCACACCGAAGAGCGTACAACGCCCCCTTTAAGGGGTCAATTTCAAGGCAGCACGGACCAGGGACACTGCCGCAGTCACCCCACAAGCCCGCTCGACTTTAGCCGAGGCCTCCCAGAGGCAGCCCCGAAAAACAGGTTCTAAAGCAAACCGGCTGGCAGATCCCTGGCATGACTGGGGGGCGCCCGGTCGGAGCCCCACGGTGCACCGCGGCGGGCAATTTCGCGCACCCACTCCAAGGCGGCCACCCGCGTGGGAAGCCGCGCCGGCCGGGCAGAGCTCCGCCGCGGGAAGGAGGCCACCCGCTGGGGAGAAGGCCGGGCGGGCGGGCGGCAGGGGCGGCGGCGGCTGCCGTGGCCCCAGGGGGGGTGGGGGGCCGGGCCGGGGCCCGGGGCCCCGCAGCACTCACCCTGGAGCAGGCGAATCTGGCGCTTGAGCTGCTCCTTCTCCTCCATCGCCCGCGCCGCCGCCGCCTCGTCGCCCGGCCGGCGATCGAAGGCCCGGATCCGTCTCTGACGCCGCGACCAGCGCCCGCCCTCCGGCGACCCGTAGCGCGGCCCTCTTCCGCTTTCGTCATAGCTGCGCGCGCACCGCCGCCCGGGCCATAGAGATACGCGTTAAACGAGACTGACCTCCCTTCCTTCCGCTTCTCATTAGGACACGGCCCGGCCGAACAGCCTGCGGACTTGCCCTCCGCCCTGGCGAGAGGCGCCGCTTGCCTGCTTTCGGCTGGCGTCGCGGGAGGGCCAGAAGTGCGCCACCGCCCTTCTGCGCCGGGGCACTCGCACGCCTCCCGGCCTTGACTGGGCCTCTTTCTTCTCTGGCGCCCCCCCACGGAGGGGCGTACCTGCTATGGGCCTCCGGCGCCGCCCCGCAGCTCGGGCGAGGCCACAGGCGGCGGGAGGGCATCGCCGCGGGCCGCCACCCTGCGCGCCGGGGGCTCTTCCCGCGGGCCCCCGGGCCGGCTGGCTCTGACGCGGACGCAGCCGCCCGGCGCCCCCCCCGCGCAGCGGGGTCTCCTCGGGGCCGGGGGCGCGCGGGCCCCGGGCTGCGAGCCCCGCAGCGGGGCGCCCCGCGTAGTGCTCCCGGGTCGGCGTGGGCTGCCCGCTGCCCTGGCTGAGGGTGGCCACTTAGACCGCACCCGAGGAGGAAATGCATCACCCCCCCAAAAAACCCCGTGCATTACCCGCGCCCCCCGAAAGCTAAAAGGAGGCCAGAGACCTGTATCAAACGATGCATAAATTTATATGTATAGATGTGAGCTTGGAAACGGGGGCAGGACTTCAAATAAAGCTACCAAACGTACATCTGAGCACATGCTGAGGGCAGGCGGGCAAATTCCAGGCCCATTTGCTACTCCTTGGCTCGCAACCGGCCTCGAGCAGACGGGCCCTTTCCCCAAAGCCCCGTCCCCCATGAAGTGGGGTCTGCAGCCACCCAACATGGACTTCCACGGAAACGTGAAGCTCTGGGTTTGCGCTGCTAAACTTTCAGGCACTGGGAGCTAAATAAATGTTCTGCTGTGCCACGAAAAAGCAGCATATGAGGAACCTGTGTTTTGTAAGGGCAATTTCCAATTAACATGTGCTCCATATGATGGCTGAAGGGCTTTCTCTGTGTGATTCTGTCCAAGAATGCTGGCCAACCTCCAGCTCCCTCCATGGGTTGGGACCAGTGGCAAGGTCTTTTTGATTGTACCATATAGCAGGAATTTCCTTAACAAGGAAGGCCAGCTTGGCGCGCGATGAAACATTTTGTTTGCCAAGTCACTGAGATGCTCTAATGTTTTGAAAGGAGAGTCCGATGCTGCAAAGATCTATACTCCATAGGAACCTAGAATGTTAGATCTATAAATCAAGGCAAGCTGGATGTGGTCAAACAAGAGATGACAAGACTGAACATTGACATCTTGGGAATCAGTGAACTAAAATGGACAGGAATGGGTGAATTTAATTCAGATGACCATCAGGTATACTACTGCGGGCAAGAATCCCTCAGAAGAGCCTTGGAGTAGCCTTCATAGGCAATAAAAGAGTAGGAAAAGCAGTACTGGGATACAATCTCCAAAATGACAGAATGATCTCAGTTTGAATCCAAGGCAAACCATTCAACATCACAATAGTCCAAGTCTATGCCCCAACCACAGGTGCTGAAGAGGCTGAAGTTGACCAGTTCTATGAAGGCCTCCCGGCCTTGACTGGGCCTCGTTCTTCTCTGGCACCCCCCCCCCCCGCCATTGATTTACACTCAATATGTCAGCAAATTTGGAAAACTCAGTGGCCACAGGATTGGAAAAGGTCAGTTTCCATTCTGATCCCCAAGAAAGGCAATGCCAAAGAATGTTCAAGCTACCGCACCATTGCACTCATTTCACATGCTAGCAAAGTGATGCTCCAAGTCCTACAAGCTAGGCTCCAGCAGTATGTGGACCGAAAACTACCAGAAGTACAGGCAGGGTTTCGAAGAGGCAGAGGAACCAGAGATCAAATTGCCAACATATGCTGGAACATGGAGAAAGCTAGAGAGTTCCAGAAAAAAATCTGCTTCATTGACTACGCTAAAGCCTTTGATTGTGTGGATCACAACAAATTGTGGCAAGTTCTTAAAGAGATGGGAGTACCAGACCATCTTATTTGTCTCTTGAGAAACCTATATGCAGGTCAAGAAGCAACAGTGAGAACTGGACACGGAACCACTGATCGGTTCAAAATTGAGGAGTTCAGCAAGGCTGTATACTGTCGCCCTGCCTATTTAACTTATATGCAGAGCACATCATGAGAAAGGCGGG
Source organism: Varanus salvator macromaculatus (assembly GCA_023646645.1). Classification (NCBI taxonomy): domain Eukaryota; kingdom Metazoa; phylum Chordata; class Lepidosauria; order Squamata; family Varanidae; genus Varanus; species Varanus salvator. The sequence continues at coordinate 39,613,933 of JAIXND010000777.1, read as the reverse complement.
GCTGGATGGATCACCAGTTGGAATTAAGATTGCCAGGAGAAATACCAACAACCTCAGATATGCAGATGATACCACTCCCATGGCAGAAAGTGAAGAGGAACTAAAGAGCCTCTTGATGCGGGTGAAGGAGGAGAACACAAAAGTTGGCTTGAAACTCAACATTAAGAAAACTAAGATCATGGCACCCAGTCCTCTCACTTCCTGGCAAATAGATGGGAAAGAAATGGAGGTAGTGACATTTTATTTTCCTGGGCTCCAAGATCACCACAGACGGGGACTGCAGCCAAGGAATTAAAAGACGCTTGCTCCTGGGGAGGAAAGCTATGGCAAATCTAGACAGCATAGTAAAAAGCAGAGACATCACCCTGCCAACAAAAGTGCGTACAGTCAAGGCTATGGTTTTCCCAGTTGCAATGTATGGCTGTGAAAGCTGGACCATAAGGAAGGCTGAGCACTGAAGGATTGAGGCCTTTGACTTGTGGTGCTGGAGAAGACTCCTGCGAGTCCCTTGGACCGCAAGGTGATCAAACTGGTCAGTCCTAGAGGAGATCAAACCTGACTGCTCTTTAGAAGGCCAGATCCTGAAGATGAAACTCAAATACTTTGGCCACCTGATGAGAAGGAAGGACTCCCTGGAGAAGAGCCTGATGCTGGGAACAAGTGATGGCAAAAGAAGGAGGGGACGGCAGAGGATGAGGTGGCTGGATGGAGTCACTGAAGCAGTGGGTGTGAGCTTGAGTGGACTCCAGGGATGGTGGAGGACAGGAAGGCCTGGAGAAGTGTTGTTCATGGGGTCGCAATGGGTTGGACACAACTTCGCGACTAGCAACAACAGCAGCGTTTTGAAGGTTTTAGGCCAATTAGTCTGTTCTGTTATGATCTTTTTCATTTTGCATTTATTGTTTGTTTTGAACTTGTAAACTATTTTTACTACTGCAGGAATCCCATAATTTGCATAATCTGATGTATGGAGACCCAGGCCTGTTAAATGGAAAAGACCATCACCTGAGCAGATGCATTTCTCCTTGGATTTTGTTTTGTTTTTCTAAAGCCCTCTCCCAATCATTTTTCTAAATGCGTTCCTTTTTACTAGTACACTTTATTTTTCATAACATCAGTATTTTTAATCTATTCCTCTGCCAGTAATAAGGTCTGGGAAGCAGTCACATGCATGCTGAGAGAGAGACACAAAACCTTCCAAGAATACACTGCCATGTGCTGTACGCCACTAGCACTGCAGTGGTGAGAACACTTGTTTTATGAGTAATTCACTGTGGTGCAGGGGAGGACAATTTAGACAAGCGAGCCACTGAGGCTTTTGGCACTGTCTTGGCAGGCGTGCCATGTGCAAGAGCATCCCCCGGGGAAGGTGGCATGCTTAGGAAAATTAAATTGTTTAATTCAGCCTGGAATAAGCACGGCACTAATCCTTCTAATGAGTTCGTCCTCACCCAGAACTATGGATCTTGCACCAAGCATGCGCTAGGACCCAATTAACTTGCTTGCACATTTGAAATTGGAGCCTCGTCACATTGGGCTCTGGCTGAAGGAGTCTCGGTGGCTTATGAGAAATTTGCTGAGAAGAGGAAAAGCGCTCAACTTTGGGGAGAGCTGAGTCAGCGAATGGTGGAGACCTGAAAAAGAACCGGGGGGGGGGCAGGGGGGTAGAAAGGCCATCAGGCTGCCGGCAGCATTTAGATTTGCTTCTTAAATGACTGTCTGCAAAAGAATTGGCAGAGGAAACCGGCTAGGAGCTGCTACAGAAATCCTGCACAGGTTGCTGCTCCCACCTGCACGAGGGCAGCCTTCCGAGGATAACCACATGCTTCAACTGGGCAGAGCTGCCCAGGTGTGGTTGCCAACTGACCAGGTAAACTCAGCCCTGCCGTGCACTTCTGCCTTACCAGCAGGCACCCATGCGAAAATGGCCTAGAGAGGAGGCAACAAAGCTCAGCTGACTTGTCCATCGCAGCCTGAAGTGCCTGATCCTGCCCAATCCTGCAAGCTAAGCAGGGTCAGGCCAGGTTGAAAACAGGATGAGTGACCGAAATGTTGTGAACTGCCCAGAGAGCTTTGGCTACAGGTGGGATAGAAATGTTACATCATCAGCATCTCGCTCAAGATGCAGCTCCAGGTGAAATCGGGCGAAAAGACCGCGCCTTTGTTTGAAGGATGGGCGCTGAGGCTTTCTTTGGCACGAGGACGGCGTTTGCTTTGCCTTGTGTGCTTGTCTGAGCGCCCCTTGCACAATTCTCGGGGCGCTTCCATGGAAGCAGGCGCCTCTCCAGCACAGGAGTGGAACCAGCAGATCCTTGCCCACGGGCGACGGACGGCAGCCTTCCTTCCTCAGCTTGGTGCCCTCCAGACAAATCCCACAGTGCCTCCGCTGAGCATCCTGACTGGGGAATGCTGGGACTGGTAGCCCAGCACAGCTGAAGGGCACCAGGGTGGTGAAGGCTGACCTGTGGCATGTGGGTCCTATGGACCAGTGGCCAAGGTAGCTAACAGCACTCAGTAATGTCAGGTAGGTTAAAACCAAAGGAGGTTGGGAGGGTCTCCGGAGGGTCTCTCCAAGCTGAGAGCATGAACCTCGCCGTGGCAGGAGAAGCCGGAGCGAAGCGGTGCACGTCGGGCCAAAGGCCAGCTTCCTGCCAGCTGGACGGACGGACGGACGGACGGTCAGGCAGATCGAGGGCCAACTCGGACGCCTCCTGCTTTCTGCAGTTCTGGTCTTTTGTTCCAAGCTGAACGGTTGAAATGTCGCAATGACATTGAACGTTCAATTGTTTGTGCAAACTTTCTCTGCACTTGTAGTTTCTAGAAGAGCTTTACATATGGGCAAGTGTATTCATGTGGTTGTTGCTGTAACGGCGTGTCACTGCGAAACTGTGCCACAGATGGCTGGACGTTCTCTTGCTTGCTTTTTGTTTCTCGGTGTTCAACCAAGAAGTAGGAACTGGCGCGTTGGGCTCAGGCAAAGCGTCTCCCCAGTGCTGCAAGACTGTGGGTTGTCTTTGTTATGCTCCGTCTCCTTCCCCATAGGCCCACTGTGCACCTGCATTTCCCCCCATATGTAACGGGGTCTGGGGCCCATCGCGTTGTATCCAGGGTTCAGCCTCGCTTACTTCAGCAGATGTGCTCCACCCTAAGTAGGACCGGCATTGGTTGCAACCCAACAAATACAGTTGAACATCCTGCCAAGCAAACATGTAGAATATTATACTCTCAGGGCATGTCAAGACAAAATGAGCAAGAGCTCTTCCATAATAGGGCTGCTGAAAACCTGGCGCTGTAAGAACAGCTTTAGACAAGACAGGATTCCTGATCTGGCCAGGAATCCAGGTTGCAAGTCTTGCTTCCCAGGTGTGCCTCAGACTTGCTGATGTTTGCCTTTGCTGAAGGTTCTCTCCCCCCCTCCCCCCCTCTCCTTCATATTACCTGAGTGTTCATCCCCCATTGCTTTATCCCATTGTGCCTCCAGCAAGCCGCCTACCGCTTCCCCGCCTCCTGGCTTCTCCAAAATGTGTGTGCAACTGAAAGGCTCTAAAAGCTTCTTGCACAGGCTCCATCGCCGGAGTCCCTTCGGCAGCTGCCTACCTGCCGCAGGTATTTCCTGTGCGGCTGAATAAACCGTACATGTTCTTTTGGCTGTGCACCCCCAGCAGACCCTCGCAGGGTGTTTTCTTCACTCTTGACAAGCACAATTTTGCCCAAGTTTAAATAGCAAACCAGCTGCGTGCTGGAAGCTTTAAGCCTTTTTTTTTTTTGGTCTACGCTTACATGAAATTCCACTGTAAGCTGCAAAGTGTTTGCGTTGCCCTCCAAGCCAGTGCAGTGCAGGGGGGGGCAGCGTGTGGGGCCAGGGAGCCCCGAGGCCAGAGCTGCCAGGCGTGTGCATGTGCGGCGGGAGACCGCGCTCTGTTTACTGCATGCCATATCTGATCTCAGCAGGGACAGCTCAATAGCAAGACACAGCAATGGTCAGCAGGTACCGCTCCACCAATAAAAGGGTCTTCTCCCGAAGGAAGAACAAGAGCAAGCAGCGATTTGTGGCTGAAGAAAAGGTTGGGGGGAAATCCAGAGAAAACGCGGTTTCTACTTCAACTCTTCAGAAGAGTGCAGGGAGGAATGAGGCCCGACAAAGTTCGACATTGAACGTTTTGCTGATACCACAACAGCTCCGAAGTGTGTGCGCAAGGGAGGGAGACATCACTTCCGTGCCAGAAAAGCCTCTTGCCGGGGAGCCAATCCTGAAGGGCGGGTGTCCCTCCGCGTCTTGTCTAGGGCCTGGAACAGGACTTGGAGCAAGAGTGGCTCCCTTGGCAAGACGGAGAACACGGGGAAGGCCCTGCCCGTTTCTGAGGGAGCTGGGTCTCTTCAGCCTGGAGAAGAGGAGACTCAGAGGGGATCTGTTGGCGACATGCAGGTACGTGAGGGGGTGTTGCACGGAGGTGGGAGAGGCCTGTTCTCCCCTGCAGAGGAAGGAGGATGCGCCCCAAGGGAGCAAAGCTCAGGGAGCCCAGGTTCAGTTTGGATGCCAGGAGGCACTTCCTGACAGTCAGGACCCCGAGGGTGTGGAAGGGGCTTCCACGGGAGGTGGTTGAGGCCCCATCAGTGCGGGTGTTCAAGGACAGGCTGGACATGCACATGGCAGGCATGTCGTGAGCAGAGCCGGATGGAGCCGGGGGTCAGACTAGATGGCCCGGGAGACCCCTTCTGACTCGCTGTTTCTGTGATCAGCAACCTGTCCAGAGGTTCCCATCAGCAACACCATAATGGGTGTTCTGATACAGGATAACAAGCAGCAGGCTGGGCCAACATGCTCTTCTCATGCGGCTCTTCTGTAAGTTGCCCCTTGGCCGTCCTCTGCCTTCTCTCCCCCAGAAGGCCTGCTCTTGCCCCCTCTTCTGAAAGCTTCTGCTTCCCTCTCTGCCCTTCTTTCCTACCCCATTCCATTCCCTCTCCCCCCACATGCCAAGCCCTTCCCACTTCAGCAGTGGAAGCCTGCCTTGGATTATGCCTGGACAGGAAATGGGGGCACCTCCCAGCATCCCCCAGCGGCCAGGAAATGGGCGTGTTTCATCCATCCATTCATTTAGCCTTCTGGCAAAGAGCAGGCCCACGGCAAGAAGGGACAGTGGTGGAAGGCAGCGGGGAAAGTAGCGGAGACGGCAATTAGGGAGGGAGAAAAAGGGAAACAGGACAAAACAAGAGGAAGAGGTTCTCCTCCTGAAAAGAGAGTTCAACCAGAGTTGTGGTCATTACAGTGGACTAGAAACTTGCCTTATCATCAGGGGACAGAAAAGTTACAAGAGGCAGGCAGGAGCAGGGGGCTTACTACATGATCTTCCCGGAAAAGCACACGCTGTGGGATCGTTTAATTCTGCGCGGGTGAAGGAGGCCCTCGATCTGCCCTGCATCACCCACCCACTGGCCTCGGGGAATAACACTGCCCGGTTCTCGCACAGCCACTGCTGAGCTGCCGACCAACAGGGAGAAACCTGTTTGCACGTTCTGAAACGCTGAGATTTAAACAGAAATGCGGCGCATCTCTCCCTGCCGTTACGGACGGATCCGAGCACCGATGCCGGTATGGTCAGGGCGCTGTCCGAGCATCCCTCTGTGCAAATTAATCAGTCCCTCTCCGCAATGAACCCCTTAGCAATTAGCACCGTTTGCGCACGGCATCAGCAGCCCCCATACGCTGGAATCCGGTGCTCATGCCAGGCCTCTATGCTGCAAAATCCCCCCAAAATCCCATCCTGCGTGTCCACCCCAGTTTGATCTGGCCGCCCCTGCCCACAGGACGGGGGTCCGACAGACCACCACTCGGGAAAGGGGCCACTCCAACTGGCTCCTGCTCTGCATCACACACGGTTCGAGGCGTGGTGCTCTCACCCCCCGTGTGGCTCGGCCCCCCAGATCTGAAGGACAGCTTTTGCTCACAGGAACCTGTGATTTTATGAACCATGAAGACAGGCTACACATGCACATGGAGGGCACGTCATGAGCAGAGCCGGCTGGAGCCCGGGGGTCAGACTAGGTGGTCCGGGAGGCCCCTTCTGACTCGCTCTGTCTCTATGTTTCTATGACGCGTCGGCCTGTCATTCTGGGAGGCTCTTCTCCAGGCGCTCCTGCCTTCTGAGATGAAGCAAGCAATGAGCTCAGAAGGGGCCTTTTCGGTGGCAGCCCCGTCTCTGGAATGCTCTTCCCAGAGAGGCCAACCCAGCACTCGGCCATTCGTCCTTTTGGGCCTGTTCTGTCAGCTCAGGCTTTAAAAAAGTAACCCGACCAGTCTGGCTGCTCTTTACCGATTTAGGATACTTGTGCATTATCTCAGTGAGCAATTGAGGTGATATAAAATAAAAATGCAAAGGATAAAATAAATGAAAAATACAAGGACCCGAAACACATTTTGAAACTGAGAATTAATATAAGGACACAGAACATAATTACTCTTAAAAGAGATTTTGATGTGGCTTTGTTTTTATTCTTTCTTTCCCTTTGCTTTCTATTTAACAGGAGTATTTTTAAAGCTTGCTTCTTTTAAAGTTGTTTTTATTATTTTTAAATTTTAACCTATTCTGGGAGTAGGAATCCCACAGGGTGGCATATAAACATCTTCAATAAATAGACTATAACTTTCAGAAGGGAAAAGTGCAAGGCCACAGCGTTAAACCGGAGCGTTCATGAGAGAAAGGGTTTTATTTTTGTTTTTTCAGAAGATGAGTTCAGTAAAAGTGCAAAGGGGGAACGGGACTGGAAGGCCATGATCCCCCACACCCACGCATGAAAAGGCCTGCTGTGTCACCACCGGCACACTGACAACCCGGTGCAGAAGTGCCTCGACGGACCTGTTTTGGCAAGGCTTCCTCCCTCCTCCTGGGGACCCTGACAGAGCCTGGATGGTGACAAGATCACTCCTAGCCTGGCAGAACCAACCGCAGGAGCAAAGGAGATGAGAACTTGCAAGCTGCAAAGACCTGGAATCATAAGCAGCATTACTGCATCCTTTCCTCACATCCGGGGTACCTAGAACACTTAGCACAAAGCGCAGGATTTGGCTAAGTAAATAAACAGAAACATAGAAAACATAGAAACAGAGCGAGTCAGAAGGGGTCTCCCTGGCCATCTAGTCTGACCCCCGGCTTCAGCCGGCTCCGCTCACGACATGCCCAACATGTGCATGTCCAGCCTATCCATAAACACCCTCACTGGTGGGGCTTCCACTACCTCCCATGGAAGCCCATTCCATATCTCTGGGGTCCTAACCGTCAGGAGGTACTTCCTGACATCCAAATTGAACCTTGGCTCCCTGAGCTTTGCTCCATTGGAGCGCGTCCTGCCTTCCTCTGCAGGGGAGAACAGGCCTCTCCCACCTCCGTGTGACACCCCCTCACACACCTGTATGTCGCCAACAGATCCCCTCCGAGTCTCCTCTCCTCCAGGCTGAAGAGACCCAGTTCCCTCAGTCTCGCCTCATTCGGCATCCCCTGCAAACCAGTCACCAACCTTGTGGCCCTACGCTACACTGGCTCTAACATGGCTATATCCTTTCTGTAACATAAACAAACAAAACTTCCAAGGAAAAAGTTTATTTTTAATCAATGGGTTAATTGGCTGATAGCTCAACAGCTTCTGTGAATCAAATGCAACCCCCCCTTAATTCCAGCAGAAGCTGTAACTCCTGAATAACAAACCACAGGCCCATTCACACAACAGGGCCCATATTACACAAGCAATCCCCACTTGGGGCTTTTCATGTCAGGTGATCCCAGCAAGTGTGGTCTGTTTCAGGGTTGTGTGAAGGTTATTTAACCCTCACATAACCTATATTTCCCAGGTTCACATGACTCGGAGTAGGACTTGCATAATTGGAATGGCAGCTGTGGGTACTGGGTCTGACAGTTGCTTAAATAATCCAGGATGAGCTGCTCAGCAAGGCTTTTGGCAAAGGGCCCCACGATATCCGGATTGGCAAACCAGCCAAAAGAGGGTGAGGTGGGTCCACAGTGGGCTGCACAACCGGCTCAAGGAGCGCCCATCAAGGGCACCTTCCCAATTTGGGAAGTGGGGAACGCGGCGCTCGGAGTCCTGGGCCCAGTGCGCTGCAAAACGTTTCCCGGCGATTTGGAAGAAGTGCAAGGACCGGTTCTCAGATCCGCGGGTGGCGCCGAACCGGGCGGCGGGGCGGGTGCCGCGAGGGGCGCAGCCGGGGCCGAGGCGGCCGGAGCGCAGGGCTGCAGCCGGCGCAGCGCGATCCCGCGGGGCAGACGCGAGCCCCGCACCCGGCGGCATGCCGGGACTTGTAGGCCCTCGCGGCCGCCGCTCGCCGACAGCGCGCCCGAGGCTCCCGCGTCTGGCCCGCCTTCGCCCGCCCGCCCGCCCGCCGCGCGTTTGCTGCAGGCGCCCGTCCGGGCGGGCGGCGGGGCGGCCATGGCGGGCCGGGGCGGCTGAAGGCGCGGCCCCCGGGGCGCGGCCCCCGGCGCCGCGCCTGCAAGCCCGCGCCCGCCCGCCCGCCCGGCCGCCCCCACATCTGGCCACACCTGGCGGCCACCTCGCCCTCGCCCTCGCCGCCGCCGCCCGTGCCATGCCCCCGTCCCGCCGCTGGAGGTCGCCGCCCGCCGCCGTCCAGCCCCCACCCCAATTCCCGCCCGCCGCCGCCTCCAAGATCCCGGCGCCCCCCCGCGCCCGCGCCCGCTCCCCTCCCTCCTCCCTCCCTCCCCTCCCTAAATTCCTTTCTGATCTCTTTCCGGCCATGTGTGATTGCCGTTTCCTCTGGGCGTCCATTTCAGCAGCCTGGCACTGATCAGCGGAGCACACCGCGAGGAAGAGGCGGAGGAGAAGAGGGGACGCGCCCGGACCGCCCCCGCAGGACCCCCGCCGGGCAGGCCGCGCAGCCCCTCGCGCCCGATGTGAGCGCGCCGCGCCGGGCCCCGCACCGCCCCGCGCCGCGCCCGCACTCGCCCGCCGCCCCCCGATCGCGCGCCCGCCCCGGGCCGGGATGCCGCCCCGCGCCCAGGTGCGGCGGCTGGCCGGCGGCGCGCAGCCCCCGCTGCGGCGCACGGGCTGAGCGGCGGGCAGACGCGCACCCGCCCCGCGCCCGGCCAGCCCCTCTGCGCCGCCGCCCCCCGCCCCGCCCCGCCGGGAGCCGAGCAGCCGCCGCCGGGCGAGCGGACCGACCGGCGCCCGCGGCCAGGCCGGGACGCGCGCCGCCTCCGGAGCCGCACCTGCCGAGGCGGCCGCCCTCGCCTAGGCCGCTGGCCCCGGCCGGCCATGCGCTGAGCGGAGGGCGAGGATGTCGCTGTCGCGGCTGAGCGGCCTCGCCAACGGCTTCCCGGAGGAGCCCTCCGGGGCGGAGGCCGGCGCGGGGGACGTCGCCCGCGCCCTGCGGTGCCTGGAGGGGGGCACCGTCCTGACGCTGTTCTACCAGAAGAAGTCGCAGCGCCCGGAGCGCAGGACCTTCCAAGTGCGGCTGAAGAGCCGGCAGGTCGTGTGGAGCCGCGCGCCCGAGAAGGTGGAGGGAGACGGTGAGTGCGCGGCCCCGCGCGGGGCGGGCGCGGGCGCGGGCGCGGGCGCGGCCTCGGTGGAGCCCGGCCGGGGAATGGGCCGAGGCCGCGGGCTGCCGGCGGTGCCCGCCTGGTGCTGGGAGCCCCCGGAGCCCTTCGTGGAAGCGTCACGGCGGCGCTGCCCCCCGAGGTGCTGCTCCACGAGGCCCCATCCGTCTGGCGCGCCGGGCGCCGCGCTGCTGGCATGCACGTGTCCGCGGCAGCGCACCCCCAGCTGCGTGTGCAACAGCCTGAGAAACACAGCTGCGGGTACAGGAGTGTGGCCCGCCTCGCAAGCGCCAGAAGGTTGTGGGGAGAATGTATTTAAAATGTGTTGCATGTATTTCTAGGCGGCCTTTTAGGACAAAAAAGCCTTGCGAAGTTGACTTACGGAAACAAACGTAAAGCAGTAGACTATAATCTTAAGCAGCAGTGAAGAACATCTGAGTGTGCACCAGCTGCCGATAAACCTGTTAAACAAATTAAAGCTTGCACTAATATTGGCATTATGGAAAGCAACCTGGGACTAATGTCTCAACAAACCTCAAGCCTCAACAGAGCAATGTCTTGACTGAAAACCGTTTGGAACAAGTGGGCCTCCAAGGCGCATTTCAAGGCCAGAATGGTTGGGGCCAGCTGCACATCCCTTGCAGGGAACTTCTGCGGATTGGGGCCGCCACTGAGAAGTTTCTGCCCCTTTTGCCTCCGAATCTGATGATTGTGGAGGTGGGCCTACAAACAGTCCCCCTGAGGTGGATTTGGAGGCCCAAACAACTCTTAGAATCATAGAATAGTAGAGGTGGAAGGGGCCGTGAAGGCCCTCGGGTCCAGCCCCACATCACACCATCCCACTGAGAGGGCTGCCCAGTTTCTTTTTGGATGTCTCTAGTGTGGGAGAGCCCACCGCCTCTCCAGGTAGCTGGTCCCACTGTCTTAAACGATTTGTGAGTTTTGCTCTTTCGTGGGAGCACTGTCCAGAATCCAGACATTTATAGGGCTTCTCATTTGCAAGGATGAGAAAGGTGAGCTCTGACTGAAGCTCCTTCTGTGGAAGGGGGAACTCCCAAGATTTGTTCTCCTCCTGAAAGCGTTTGGGGGGCTGACGTTGCTTGCAAGGCTTCTGTGGTAGAGAGGGGACCGGGCACCTGGTGCCGAGACTCCCCCACCGAGTCCTTCCAAGAGTGCCGTCGCGGTGGAGAGCAGGGACTCCCATCTGCTGTGACGTTCCACCCAAACCTTGCATGTCCATGTCCTCTGGCTCTCCGGGCATCACTGCTCCACCATAACTAACATCCGGCGAACTTTAGAAGCGTCTCGTTTCCCATCCTCTGGATGAGGCTGTGTGGGACTGGGGGTCTAGGAAGCAGTGGGTCCGTTTCCATCTGCAAAGTGGGAATAGTGCCCCAGGCCAACCTGCCGTGGGGGCGTGGTCTAGATCCGTGGCATCAACAAAATGCGTTTTCCAAACTCACCTTCCACTGGAGGAGGTCTGGTGGGTTCCTCCGGCTCCTTAGTCCCCACTGTGTTGTCTTCCTCCTCTCTCTTGTAAAGTGTTTCTTTTATGCTGCCCTTCAACAGAAAGTATTCCCAGGCCTAGAATTCATAAAATTGTTAGAACATGAGACAGTGTGTGACACACCTGATAACTATAGGTAGCTTTTAAAAATACGCAGCATAATGTTGATTGTGCCAGAGGTTGAAAAACTTTGGGAAGAGGCTACGGCCAGGCGGGGCCTCTTAGAAACAGGAATCTCTAAAGGCTTCGGCGAATGGGGCAGCACAGAAGTTTACTAAATAAATAAAATAAAATACATTCCATTTTATTACATTTCGGGCCCTCCCCTCCATGTGTCTGTGTGTAAGTGGGAGAAAGAGAACAAGAGAGCAGGATTGTGGGTAAAGTGAGTCCATGGGGGCGGTTGTGGCCCCCTGCACTTCCGGATGTGGCCCTCATGGGTGCTGATGCATAACCGCAGCCATGCTTGCCCAGAGCCCATGTGGCCTCCAGGTCCCAGAAAGGCTCCGCATCCCAGCGGCTTAACATCTCGTCCAGCGCCACCTCGAAACGGGCCTGCTGCTCCAGTCGCAGCCGAATGGTGTGGGAGGAGAGCAGGTGTGTTCCCACCTGGCAGGAGCGTCTGGGGAGCGCTCCTCTGGGTAGCCAGCACCTGCCGAGCACTTTCAGTAGCACTGGGATCACTTGTGGCAAGGACATCTCTGGACATGGGCAGAATGCAGTCAAAATGTTTTCAGAGCTTTCCTGCTGGCGTCACATGGGCACAAGCGACGGGGTCTCTTAAGGCCCTTCGGACGGCCCCTTCTGCAGCCGAGCTAGAGGTTCTGTTCGTTTGGCAGGTTGCTACTGCAAAAGATCCACTTTTGGGGATGCAGCCAAGTTTTCCCGCCCCAGTCTATGGAAAAAAACGCAGATCCCAGATAAGCTGATGTCACCTTGGTTTTAGTTTTCCTTTTGAAGCAGCGCAGCGCCATCGACCACAGAACTGAGTCATTGGCTTGCCCCAGCAGGACGAAAATGCTGCTACCCCCACGCCATGCTCTGAATCCTCAACATCCTCTCAGGGTTTCGGCCCGTTGCGGTGTTGAGTGGGCATCGCGTTCTATTCTCGGAGCCCGTCGACTCGAGAGGTGGTTTGGCTCAAGGAGGGCTCAAGGAGGTTTTGCTATTTCCTTCCTGGCTGAAGAAGATTTGGCAGGGGCTGTTCAGATGGATTTTGGACGAGGAGAATCCTCAGGCCAGAACAGGCTGTTGGGTGCCGTGTCAGACAAGTCCTCCCCCCCCTGGGTGGGGAGTGCTGGAAGCAAAGGACTCCCTGTCTCCCCGAACCTGCCCAGGATTGCGCCCATAGAGCAAGGGGTGCTAAAAGGCAGATTTTCAGACGTTTCGAACTTCCGCTCCCCAAAGGCCTGGCCAGGATGGTGAGGAGGCAGGAGCCCCAAATAGCTGGAGATCTACTTCCTGTCCGGCCCTGCTTTGGAGACTGCAGTTCCACGGCTGTTCTGCTGCCACGTATTAGCGCCAGGTGTATGTTCCACGTAGGGCCTGGCGGAGGACGTCAGAAAGGCGAGGGGGGAATGGTGCTTGGCTGCATGTTTGCATCTCCGGCCACAGTGCAGGACAGTCCCGGTGTGGCTGGATGCTTTCTGGTGCGAATGGAATGCGCCCCCACGGAGATGCTCTGAGGATTTGGTGCTTGGCTTGCGACATCTGGACATGGCCTTCTTTTGTGCTCTTGGAAAGGTTTTCTAGGCTTTTTCCAGGCCGTTGCGTGTCAGCGCTGTTTGTGTTCCTGCTCCCCGGCTAGTCATTTGTTGTGCTCTTTATGAATCATGGGCTGAAGGATACTCTGGACTGCGGAGGGGGAAGCTGGGTTGTAGAATGTTCGTAGGCAGTCCAACTGCGGTGAGCGAAGGGAAAGGTCAGAGCTGCTAGGAGGAGGAGAGCATGTGGGGCTTGGGTCAAGGGGGGCTAGGTGGGCAGCTGGTCCACTGGAAGGCAGAGACGGGCAAGGGGATTCAGTAGAACGAGAGTCCGGGAAATAGGGATGCTGAGGAGCAGACGGCCAAGGAGCGGCACGGCCAGTGGGCGAGCCAACAACGGGAAAGGAGGGAGGTCTGGAGAAAAGGGATTTTTGAGAAAGTGGGAGTGAAGAAGAAATGGAGCGTCGTATGGACAGGAAGAGTGTGGGTGAGAGCTTTGGAAGCAGCGAGATTCTGGGCTGCAATAGGCCAGGGAGACGAGGAGCTGGATAAAGAGTTGGGGAAAGGGGGGGAGGCTGCTTGGCTTCCAGCACATCTTTCGGCTCATACATATAGCAGCCTTCGCCTACCTGGTGCTCGCCAGATGTGTCGCGCAGTGTCCACCAGCCAACACATCTGGAGGGATGTGGTTGAGCTGTGAAATCGAGCATTGTGCAAAGAAAGAAAATAGGAAGAAGCCCGCCGTCTCCCGCGTTGCGCAATCCCAGTGTTTGTGGGGCCTCCATCCCGTGGAGCCGATGGCGAAGGGAGGGCCCCCCTCCCACCCAGCAAAGTGACGGAGCTGTGCAGGACGCGGTGGGGGCCGCCAGTTGCGTGATTGTGCGCGGAGGAGCAGCACTCGGCGGCCGCTGGATCGGAAGCATGGTGCTGCTCCGTGCGCGCTCCTGCAGCACCCAGGCAGGGGTTGCTGCCACGCACCTGGCCTCCTCGTGGCATCGCACGGGGGCCTCTGGGTGGAGGAGGGGATCGGGGCCTTCAGTCTGGCCCAGGAAGCCTCTTGCGCTCTCGCGTGGCCGCCTTCGCCAACCAGCCACCTTCCAGAGGCTCTCGGCGGCAGCATTCCCACCATACTGCCTGGGGATGATGGGCATCTCAGTCCAGACCTGCTTCGACCTCTTCCTCCCCGTCACTCGGCCGAGCTGCCACTACCGCTGTCTTTTCGTCCGATGCCAAGGAGCATCTGAAAGGGACGCGGGTGATGTGGCTCCGTATCAGCCGACCACTTGGGCTTTTCTTTTGAAAGCCTCCCCTTCGGTTTGGCCTCCCGGAGTGTCTGCATGCTGGCCAGGCTGGCTGGCTGGCTGGGGGATGATGGGATTTGTACTCCAACACATCCAGAGGAGGCTGGATTGAGGAAGGCGGATCACTGCTAGTGATAACACTGCTCAGCACCCGTGTTCATAGGTGTTCCTATGCCCTTATGTGCATTTATGTAATTATTTTTTAATTTTATTTCTAGACCATCCCATACCCGAAGTTCTCTGGGTAGTGTTCAGCAGTTAATGAGTACAGTAACATGCCATATGAACCCAACTAACAGAAAAATATCATAAATGTAAGCTACAAATGTGAAAGCCAATTGCAACAGCTTGACTAAGACCACTCCCCACTTCTGAAAAACCAGCTGGCAGCCCATGTTCAAATCGGAGTTGGGAAATGCCTCAGCCGAGACAGCGGTTTTAATCTGGGCTCAGGAAGATGCCAAAGGTGATGCTAGGCAGGCCTTGGTGGAGCGAGCGTTCCATAATTTCGGGGCCACCACAGAGAAGGCCCTCCTCCTCCTCCTGCCTTGGAGGAAGGCCTCAGCTGGGCAGGGTCTCCTCCGGGCGCCTTGTGGGTGCAGGAGGCGTTCCGTCCGGTGTGGGTGAAGGGAGAAACAAGTGGGGGCAGCTTCTCCTGGCCATTCTTGTCTGATCCCTTCATGTTGCCCCCCAAGCATAACTCCAGGGTGCTGCCTTGCACGTTGGGTGTTGTGGGGAGGAAAGCCCTGTACGGGGGGCGGGGGCGGCAGCTAAGGCTGCTCCACCACTGGCCTCCTTTGCCGATTTTAAAGGCTTGGTATGGATTTCCGGGCAGCGACCCGGCAAGCCAGAACGGGGGGCGGGCAGCTCTTTGTGCAGGCCTACCACATGCCATCTGAAAAACCCGCCCCCCCAAATGCATCACGACCCCCCCCCCTTCCTTCCCAGACACTCGTCCGCTTGATTTCCCTGCTTCCAGCAAATCGAAGCTTCCCAGCCAACCCCTTCCTGCCCGCGGACCCGGTTCTCCATGAGGGGCAGACACAGGAGGGGAGCCCAGGGGCCAGCAAGTGCGCTTTGTGGCAAGGCGCAGGGGCTTCTTCCCGCACGAGCCCCCCAACCCGTGTTCTCCTCCTGGGAGGGGGATCCCCGGGGCTTCTGCGCAGCCTCCGGCTCAGAGCAGAGGGAGTAGGACTTGAACGCCGCCGGTCTTGCCTCGTGCCGCGGCTGTGCTGATGCATCGGGCGCCGTCTGTTTCCCACCCTCCTATTTTAATCTTGTGAGCAAGCAGTGGCCGCAAGGCAAAGGTCAGCCTTGCAGTCCTCCTGCTGAGCTGTTTATATTCGGGATGGGCAGGGTAGGGTGGCCAAGCGTCCTGCTTCACAGAGGATGGTCCTTCTTGCAGAGAAGACAGTCCTTGATTTGTAAACCCCAAGTCCCGCTTGAAGATGAACAGACATGAGAAGGGAGAGCGGCGAACGCGGAAAGTTGCCCGTTCCAAATTTGCACCCAGGCAGCAGAGCGGGGCGAGCCCTGGCCACGGCTTCCCCCCGCGATGGGTTGCATTTCTGTTTAGACAGAGGTGCTTCTTTCCACGAAGAGGCAAGGAATCGTGTTCTCTGTCCCTGAGAAGCATTCCACAAAAGGGGAAAGATGGAAAGCCATGAAAGACACGGTTAGCAGCATTTATAGTTTGCGGGTTCTCTGGACATCTTGCGAGCCAACCAACGTTAAAAACAGATTTAAAACTTACGCAACAAATGCAAAACCCAAACCTCGAGAAGGAGACACACATGTGCTGTAAATTCCTAAGACCATGTGGGGAGTTCTGCTCAGTGCCCCCTCCAGTCTTCTCTGAGAAAAGTGGAAACACGCTGCTGGGACCGTCTGTGCTCACCTGGGAGGGCAGGCCGGGTTGGGCAGGCGCCCCCAAGGCCCAGGCTTGAGCTGTTTGGGGCCTGCCACTGCCCAAGACCCGCTGGCAGCCACTGCAGACTTCCATGCCTGCACAGCATATTCGGGGGGGGCTGAGCGTCGCCCCGTACAAAGTACCCTCCCAGACTTCTACCGCAGCCAAATGCCCCTCCTACCATGATCGGCCTCTTCTTGCGCAATCTTTGTGCCAGGAAGGCTGCCCAGGAGGGGCTCCTTTAATCCAAGCCCACTCCCAGGGGAAGTGGCCAGGACACACGCCCTGCCCACGAGTCGCTCTGCGGATGGCGCTCTCGAGCCGTACCACGAGGTGCAGCTTGCCACAGCTGGATGGGGAGAGGGCTGTCCACTCGACCGCCTCTGCCTTCCAGTCGTTGGTGTGAGCATCTCTACCCCCTTTGGTTACGATCGCCTTCCCTTCTCAGCAAAGGTGTTGTGGGCAATGACTGTGGGCCAGCGCAATGTCGAAGCGGACCTGAGAAAACACAAGCAGTGGATCAGGTGCCACCTGCTAACACCTTCCTTCAGTTCTCCCTGAAACCCACGTTTTTCTCCGTAGTCAGACTTGAGATCTCCAGTAGCTTGGGGCAGAGAGCCGTCGGCCTGGCGCTCGCCCTTCCGTGCACACCTGGAATTGCTTTGCAGGGTCTTTGGAGACTCAGTCTGCCAGAGGCTGATCTTGCCACAATTGCTGATTTTTAGAGGAGGGGAGGCTGAGCTTTGCACACTCTCAGAGGGAGGGAGCTGCTTTCTAAGCAACCGAGTGGCAGCTGGGAAGCGCAGCAATGAATTGCAAAAGCTGTGCTGAACACAGCGCGGAGAATATACTTGCCTCTGACCCAGCTCCATCCTGTTTGCTTCCAGGGCCAGTCCTGGCTTGATTGCTCCAGCGTGCGCTTGCTTGTCTTTTTTTCGGTCCAGGGCCTCGCAAAGTTCCCCTTGAGCACCATGCCTCAAACGCTTCCGAGTTCTTCTGCCCGCTTCCTTCACGGTCCAGCATTCACACCCATCCACAGGGGTCGGCAAAACGGGTTGTTTAGGGCTTTGGATGTCAACAGCAAGACGTGGCTGTGGCTTGGGAGCTCCTGGCTCTTTCACGCAGGTGCCACGTGTGTCTGACCAGGTGCTCCAGCGAGGGCAGCCCTCATAGGGTGCATTGCAGCAGGCCATTCATTCATTCATTCATTTAAAATGTTTCTACACTGTCCCTTACTGTGATCTCGGAACACTAACAATAAGACAATATAAAACAAGCTAGAACACAGCGTCCCAATAAAATCACGAACCAACAATAAAACCCCAGTTAAAACAATCAAAACTTAAAACATTGGGAGAATAAAAAGGTTTTAGCCTGGTGCCAAAAATAATAAAGTGTCGGAGCCAGGCAAACCCCTCTGGGGAGCGAATTCCACAGTCGGGGTGCCACCGCAGAGAAGGCCCTTCTCTGGGTAGCCACCCTCCTGATCTCCTTCAGGGAGGGCACTCGGAGAAGGGCCTCTGCCCTGGATCTTAAGGGGTGGGCAGGCACATCTGGAAGGAGACGCTCCTTCAGGGAAGCATGTTGGTCAGGTTTCCCCTGGACACATCACAGGCGCTAGGCTATTCTATCCCAAACTGGGCATGGCTGGAGTCATGTAATGGGCACTTGGAGCCGCTGCAGCCACCTGGACCGCCAGTGACAAGGATGGAGAACCTGCTCTCATCCCTCTCACCTGCTGGCCAGGAAGTGTGCTGTTTATTGCTGAAATAACGCAAGACAGAAGCCGAGGAGGCCATCAGGCCTCGAGGTGGAACCTTGACCCGGTTTGCAGCAATAAAAAGATTAGCAGTAAAATGTAGTCTCATAAAGTTAGACAACTATGCTCAGGATACGTCAGCCTGCATCCTGTGATGTGGGCTTTCCGGAAAAGTTTGTACTGGAAGGTTCTCAGTCTGCGTTTGAAAAACACGAAATTCATTTCAACAACTGAACAACAATGCTCCGAAAGGACTCTGTTATAATTTTGTCCCCATATGGAGCAAGGCTTTGACCTGAAATATTCTAGAGATAAAGTTCACGCCCAAAAGGTGATTATAATTTTACAGTCTGTTGACTTTTTCCCTTGGAATAATCCTGTGCTCTAAAACCCAACGCAAGAGCTTCCTTTCACGGTTTCGATCAAAGAAGGAAACAGAAGTGCTGGAACCTGGGGCCCGCTAAATCAGCCTCCCCCAACCTGGTGCCCTCCAAGTGTTTTGGATCACAACTCCCAGCACCCTCCGCTCAGTATGGCTGGCTCCTGATGGTGGAGGTAGTGGGCTAACACATCTGGCAGCCACAATGGGCCAGTGACTCAAATGGAGCCCACCCGGAGCACAGTCCTTAATGCAGCCGTTCCCCCCACCCCCTACGGAACTCCCTGCCTCTGGATCTCAGCAAGTAGCAATCCTGCTTTTAGTGCATAACTTTCAATCCTGTTTCACACTTTGCTCTGCCGCTTTCGCAAGCTGCCCGGAGAACTGGCAGCCCGCAAACATTAGAGATCGGCGTTGCCTTTCCGCCTGTGCTGTTTGGGTTGCTCACATTGGTCCTTTCCCTGGAGAGGGGCCATTTTATGTCGATGCAGCCACTGCAGATGAGGGAAAAGAGCAACCCCCCCCCCTTTCTGTGGCCAGTCTTTGCCTCACTTGCCCAAGCCACTTGCGGGATGCACTTTCGAAGCCGCGTCTCCTATCTTGGCCGTGGCTTGTGCGGACTGATTGGCTAGAGGGGGCGGCCAAGGAGCATCCCAAGAGCGCCACTTGTTCCCGAGCAGCTGGGCTTGGGATGGGGCGAAGCTCCAGTGTTGTGCCGGACTGGCACCTCTGACTTCCAAACGTCTGGAGTCAGGAAAAGCTCCCCCCACACCCTGCCGCCAGCTCTCGGCTGTGTGCGGCTTCCTTCTAATGGAGACCGGAAGCTCCCCGGCTACGTTTAATGCTGCTAAAAGCTTCGGGGTCATGTCCTCCTTCGGTGCCGGCTCAAACGCCACATCCGCAAGGGAAGCGACTTCTGAAACACCCTTGGAACCCACCGGGTCGCTCGCTTTCCGGTAAAGCACGGGAGAGATTCCCAAATGTTTTCCTCGTTGCAAACACGCCCACCCCATC
The DNA here is from genome assembly GCA_023646645.1 of Varanus salvator macromaculatus. Taxonomy (NCBI): domain Eukaryota; kingdom Metazoa; phylum Chordata; class Lepidosauria; order Squamata; family Varanidae; genus Varanus; species Varanus salvator. The sequence continues at coordinate 39,594,804 of JAIXND010000777.1, read as the reverse complement.
TTGCCTCCCGTCTGGTGCCAGGTGTGCTCACAGGCACACAGGTGAGGGGCGGTGGGGGGAGTTTGATGGTGTCACAGGTATTTTGCCACTGAAAATGCAGTGCAAATTTCTCGGAAGGGGTCGCGGAGTGGTCCGGTCTGCAGCCAGCACGGCCAAGCTTAATTGTGCGGTTTGGCCCCTGGTTATCTGCTCTTTGCAAGTAGGGCCAATGAGTGAACAGAATGTTACATGGAGCTGCCTGGGTCAAGGAAGGCGATGCTTGCAAACTGGCTACTGGCCACATCAGCTGAGGACGGGGGGCCTCTGCCGGCTAGACTGGGAGGCCGGGCCACGGATAAAAATGTGGGCTCTGCACAGAGGAGTTGGGAAAGCAGAGCCGCTTCTGGCTTCGAAGCAGAGCTGGAGAAAAGTGAGGAGGGGCTGTTTTTCCAAGCTGGTGCTTCCTTTGTGACTTTGGGGGTGGGTTCCTACAGGATGCTTTGGCCGTACACAAATGTCGTGACAAGCGACCCTGTGTGTATTTTAGAGATTTGTGCGCTGCGCTTTGATCGTACTTGTATCTGTGGTGTTTTTGTATCTTGCTTGTGTTTTTGAGAAATTGTTGCGAACTATCCTGGCAAATAGATGGGGAAGAAATGCAGGTGGTGACAGATTTTATTTTCCTGGGCTCCAAGATCACCACAGACGGGGACTGCAGCCAAGAAATTAAAAGACGCTTGCTCCTGGGGAGGAAAGCTATGGCAAATCTAGACAGCATACTAAAAAGCAGAGACATCACCCCGCCAACAAAAGTGCGTATAGTCAAGGCGATGGTTTTCCCAGTTGCAATGTATGGCTGTGAAAGCTGGACCATAAGGAAGGCCAAGCGCCAAAGGATTGAGGCCGTTGAGTTGTGGTGCTGGAGGAGACTCCTGAGAGTCCCTTGGACCGCAAGGCAATCAAACTGGTCAGTCCTGGAGGAGATCAACCCTGACTGCTCTTTAGAAGGCCATATAGTGAAGATGAAACTCAAATACTTTGGCCACCTAATGAGAAGGAAGGACTCCCTGGAGAAGAGCCTGATGCTGGGAACAATAGATGGCAAAAGGAGAAGGGGAGGCAGAGGGTGAGGTGGCTGGATGGAGTCACTGAGGCGGTTGGTGTGAGCTTGAGTGGACTTGAGGGATGGTGGAGGATAGGAAGGCCTGGAGGAGTGTTGTCCAGGGGGTCGCGATGGGTCGGACATGACTTTGCGACTGAACCACGGCAGAAGCAGCAGTTCTAAACACACCTGGGGAAGAAACCCCGCACACACGTGCGCCCCTGTGAAGCAAGGGAATTGGGCCTCTCCCTGCTGGGGTCGGCCAGGCCAGCGGGAGACGGATGGAGCACGGCCGAGAGCCCCAGGGGCCGAGCGGTTTCCTGCTCACTTCTGCAGGACAATGACTGCAAGAGGGCCGACTCCGGCCAGTCCGCACGACTCGGAGTGCTTCCGCTGGTGGACAAAGACCGGCCTCTGCACAATGCCAGGGCTGGGCTTGGAGACCTGATTCGTAATGCAGTGACTAAGGTGGGAAGCTTTTTCTGCACAGCTCAACATTTCTGCTCATTCTAAACACACCCCACCATCAAAATCATGCCAGGACACCTCGTTTTTCTAACCCTAACCCTACCCTGATGGACACCCCTAACCCTAATATGGGGCTAAAGTTCCATAGAAAAGAGAGGGATTTTGAAAAAGTCTTCCTTGAGCTTTTTCTGCGCAGCTCATCATTTCTGCCCCTTCTAAACACATTCCAACCATCAAAACTATGCCAGGACACCTCCTTTTTCTAACTCTAACCCAGTGATCCTAACCTTTTAGAGACTGAGTTCCCAAACTGCAACCGAAATCCCACTTATTTATCACAAAGTGCCAACACTGCAATAAAACCTGTACACTGAGGTTTTAGTTTAGAAAAAACAACTCACAGCCAGTTCAAGCAGATATCCTGGGCAGCGCACTGACCGGTCATGCGAAAGCTCAGACAAGTGGCAGCTAATCAGTCGCAGCTACTGACGTCATCACCTGGCGCCGCTACTCCTTTCCCAGCATGCGCATGGCCCCTATGTGCGCTGTTACCCAATGCTCAGCTGCTGGGGTGACTTGACTCGTGTGCTGACAGAGAGGGCTCTGCATGCCCGCTGTGGCATGCGTGCCATAGGTTCACAACCACTGATCTAATGTTTTTAGTCGCGAAGTTGTGTCCAACCCATCATGACCCCATGGGCAACATTCCTCCAGGCCTTCCTGTCCTTCATCTCCCAGAGTCCACTCAAGCTCACACCAACCGCCCCGGTGACTCCATCCAGCCACCTCATCCTCTGCCGTCCCCTCCTCCTTTTGCCGTCACTTGTTCCCAGCATTACAGAAAATAACTTAGGGTTGTTTAAATGACATCTACCTGTTTGTGACTGAAGCTGGTGTTTGCATCAAAATGTTTCATATTTTGGAATCTCTCTCTCTCTCCCTCTTCTCTCCCTCCCTTCCTCCCTCTCTCTCTATCTCACACGCACACACACACATTTTAAAAAGCTGGAGGTTTGCTCTTTTCCTCCTGTTTGGTCACAAATAATTAAGATACATTAATTATTTCCTAGCTTTTACAGAATAAAATAGGGATGCATTTCTGGTTTTGTTCTATTAAAGCTGGAAATTTCTCTGCTCGTTATTGAATGGGGTTGCTCCATTCAATTAAATGGACATATTTTGCATTGTTCAGGCAGTGGGAGATTAGTAGAACATTTGGCTTTTATTATAAATGTTTTGGAATCAATGAGACAATACTGGACCTAATTATAGCGGGAGAAAACTATGCATGGGCTGGTTAGAAAATCAGGAAGTCGGGATTCTTCCACGGCACCAGCTCCAGCGAAGGGAACGGCAGGAAGGCTGTGCATGGATTGCCAGAAGGGCCTGGCTGCTTGAATTGTGTTGCATGCCTTGTGAGGAAACTGCATGGCATGCATGCAGTGTGGTGCATTTATGTGCAAAGCCTAGCTCCCCGCCCTTCCCGCTCGCTTGCTCGCTCGCTCGCTCGCTCACACGGCTCAGGGTGGCTTTCAGCCGTGAAATGCAAGGCATCACTGCAGAGCAGGCCCAGCCAAAGAAGCCTCCCCAAATTCTGCTGCGTTGTGCAGTTTTCCCTGCGCAAGCGTGGCCGTGCGCTCCGTGTCAGGGCGGCGTGAGGTTCGAAGGGCGCTCAGTGGCTCACTCCAGGGAAGGAGGGCATTTTGAATGGTTTTCGGGTATTTCTCTCTCCCCCCGGCTGTGAATGTTTACGGCTCTTTGAAGACTGTTCCAGGCCGGCCCATAAACAGCCCGGCATTTTGTGGCACAACCGTTGCGGTACGCGCCGTTGTCGATCCGATTGAGCTTTGTCGATGCGTGGAGTCTTCCCCTCAGTTGCTTACCTGTTACTACATTTGTCCTGCATGCTTTTTATTAGGAGCCCAAGGGCCTTACGTAGCCCTCATCTCCGTTTTAGCCTCATAACGACCCTGTGAGGTAGGCTGGGCTGGGCTGGGCTGAGGGGGCTGGCTCGAAGCCGCCCGGCCAGTTCAGCGGCCGAGTGGCGACGTGGCTCTCCGGAGCCCCAGCACAGCACCCTTAGCCACTGCAGCGCATGGCGTCTTTCTTAGAGTTCTGCTCACCTTTGCTCCAGAACTCAAGCCAGCGCACCTATTTCTCCTCCAACTCAGTATGATCCTCACAACAGCCCTGTGAGGCGGGCTGGCTGTGAGTCTGGGGCTGGCCCAGAGCCGCCCAGTGGGCCCATGGCTGAGCGGGGACAGAACCTGGACTGCCGGAGTCCCCGCGCTCTTCCCCGCTGCATCGCTCCAGCTCTCCAAAAATGGACTTTTTTGTTCAGTGTTCCGGCAGGGATGTGGGTCTCGCTGGTAGGGCTGCAGAACGAGGCCGGGCCGCCCGTAGGTGCGAGGGGCAGAGGGATGGCCCGGTGACCCTTTCCCAGCAGCTCGTGGGCCCATTCCCAATTCGCAAGCTGATAAAGACGGTGCCACGCGGGCGTTCATTTGATGGGCGGGGGCCGTGTCGTGCCTGCCCCTCAGGACAGGGGTGAGCGGCAGGCGAACTCCCAGAACCTCTGCCGCCATGGCCAGCAGTCCGGCTTGCCAGGAGCTGGAGCCCAGGACGGGAGCTCCTCTCCGTACCCACCCTGGCAGAGCGCGGGCAGCAGAGCCTGGGGGGCTTCCCGGGAGGAGGCGCCATCCCCGTCCCCGGGGGCCAAATTGCCCTGCACATAAACAGTCTGGTGGCCAAGAGCACGGAGCCAGGAACCGCAGCCTAATGACCCCACTGGCCGTGGGCGTTCGAGGGTAATGAGAGGGGCAGGTCGGGAAGGGCTGGGTTGAAATGGCCCCTTGTCTGCAGGCAGCTGCAATTTAAAACCCTGAGATCAAAGCTCCCTGGGGAGAAGGGAACTGGAGGCAGACTAATGGGCGGGTAAGCTGGGCAAGCTGGTGATTACGGTGTGTAGGGGGGAGCTTTCCGCTGCAGGCAGCCCTCCCCTTCTTGGGACGGTCTCCGGGCTTTCCACGCTTCAGCTGGCCCAAAGCTGGATTGGGTGGCTCGGCTTTCCCCGAAGTATTAAGCCCAAGCGCACCTCGCTGGAAGGAGACTCTTTCACGTGCGGTTTTTCCCGCACGGAATCGCCCCTGGACAGTGCGGCCGTGCGTAAAGGCTCCCATGCGTAAAGGCTCGCCGGCTTCCCTGCGAGAAACACGTGGGCCTCATCTCGGCTGCGTTGTAGCTGCGTGGGTTGTAAGCACGCCAGGCCCTCCCTGGTCCTGCCCCGGCTGGACAGCGTGCCAAAGTGTGAGCGCAGGCCGGGCAGGTACTCGCGGTGCTTGTGCGGATGGCCGGGGCAGAGGCAGCTCGGGGTGTGGAGTGAGTGTGTGCACGAGAGGGTAAGGGGGTGTCTTTCTCTCTGTGGGGTGAGTAGGGGGTGTTCCTTGGCACCGAAGACGTGAGCGTTCACGGCGTCCGGCGTGGCCCCTGCCTCGGCCTCGCCAGCCCTTCTGTGGCAGCTGCTTGTCGAATCACCAAATGCCCCGAGAAAGCTGCTGCCCCGGATTCGTCTTGATGTGAGGAAGGCCTTGAACACAAACGGGAGGGCTCAGCCCGTGACAACGCGGAAGAGGGTTTGGGCGCCAGACTTCGGCTCTAGAGCTGCTGCTCCGCAAGCGTGCTCTGGGTCCTTCTGGAGCCGCTGGGGCGATGTGGGACGACGGGAGACCTCTGCAGGTGGCTCCGTTCCTTGGTCTCTTTGTTGTGCCCTTGGGCCCGGTGTTATCGCAGCTCCGGATCCTGCCCTCTGTAGCGCCAGAGTCTCGAGGGCCCCCACGACGGCTGAAGGGGCGATGCAAACAGACCACGTGGAGGAACTGCACCGGGCAGCCCCTCCTTATGGACTAGGGCCCTGCGCAGTACGAAAAAGCAGCCCTGCAGGAGCCGAGAGGTTCCTCCACTGCAGCACTGGAAGTCACCGGTGTTTAATCTGACCCAAGAGTCTGGTGGGAGGGGCTCTGGAAACTCTCAGCAGGCTCCGGAAATTTCTCAGAATACACTGAAAGCTATTTATGGCAGGGAGGAAAACGAAGTGGCTCTCCTTGGGGCTGTGAGTGGCGCGGCCGAAGGTGCCTTCGCCCTGCCCTGCTGGGTCCGGGCAGGGCGAGGCTGGCTGCGCTCTCCTCGGCGCTCTTCCGCTCGCCCACCTTGCTGAGCCGCTGCTCCAGCCCCCGCCTCACTCCCTGCTCTGCCTGCGTGTGGGATCAGTTTCCAAAGCCCGCCCAGAATAAGGCCTGGGAAGCGGCCCGTGGGGTGTCTCCTTCGCTTGTGGCCGGAGAGGAGAAGCGCGAGGGAGAGGGGTCCCCGAGAGGCCGGTGCTCAGCCCCCAGGCAGGGAGGCCGAATGCAGCCTGGGGCGAGCGTGAGGCCGGTGGCAGGAAGCCAACCAGCAAAGGGCCGTGTGGGGCGGCTGAGCCGTGTGTTTCTGTTGGGGGACGCCTGTCAGTTCACGGCCCCGGGCCCCTCCGCTTCGTCTTAGGAAGGCTGCCTCCCCCAACCTGGTGCCCTCAGGAAGTGCCGGGGGACACTGGCCATGCCGGCCGGGAAGAGCGAGGGCTCTGCGGGGTGCTCCCCGGCGGAAGGCTGGGTTCCGGCCACGCTGCGAAGACCAGCACGTGCGGGAACGGGGCAGCGAGCGCTCCAGAGCCAGGCCCGACTGGTGCTGCCGGACAGGTGGAGGACGCAGGCGCCCGTCTTGTCTGTCTCTTGAGCTGTGTAGGCAACGCTTTGGCTTCAGCCGGAACGTAAATCTGCCCTCCCTGGCACTTCAAGGCGGGGCCGCCCTCCAAGCCAGCGTGCTTTGTGTTGCCTGGCGTGTTCCCTTTGCCGGCCGCCTGAGTCCGTCCCCCTGCAGCTCGCCCTCTGCGAATGTGTTGTGTACAGTGGCTTTCCGTCTTGCAGATGCGCCAATAAACACGCAATTGCCTCAAAGATGTTGGGCCTGGTGGCTCCCCATGCGAGTCCAGTCCTCTGAAATAGCCTGCCAGAGATCCTGCCTTTGCTTCTGTACTGGCAGCTAAAGGACCGTTCAGATCCCACTGTTTGGTGCATTTCTGTGGGCGATCCCGGTGCAGGATTGTCACATCCACCGGCTTTCAGACCTACGCTGCTACCTTTTAGTTTTGTTACTGTCACGCCAGTTTCTGGCAATTTTTCTACTCAATCCTCACTATTTAAATTTGCTGGCGAATCAGCCGAAATCGCAACAAGGATATGCCGAGCAATATGGAAAATACAACAGTGGCCCAGAGACTGGAAGCGTTCGGTCTTCATTCCCGACCCCCAAGAAAGGGGATCCTACTGCAAGCAAGGCTGGCCACCGCAGCTCGCCAGAGAATTTCAGAAGGTCTTTATAGACTTTGCTTTATAGACTACAGCAAAGCATTCGACTGGGTGGACCACGAAAAGCTGTGGGTGGTCCTGAAAGAAATGGGGGCACCGGCACACTTGGTAGTCCTGATGTGTAACCTCCATGCAGACAAGAAGTTATAGTTAGGACAAAATGATGGAGAAACAGAATGGTTTCCCATAGGAAAAGGTGTCAGAGAAGGATGTATTTTATCTCCCGATCTGGTCAATCTGTACATAGAACAGATCATAAGGAAAGCTGGATTAGGATCAAGGAAGGAGAGAAAATGGGCCGAAGACGCATCACTAATTTAAGGTATGCAGACGGTACCCTGTTGCTGGCAGAAAGCAGCGAGGGCTTGAAACGACTCCTGATCAAAGTGAAAGAAGGCGTGCAGATGAATATTGGGAAAGCAAAAATCATGGCTGCAGAAGAATTGCAGAACTTTACTGTTAATCATGAAGAAACTGAAATTGTGAAAGACCTGGCCTACCTTGGCTCAGCCATCAATTCAGTGGGAGACTGTAGCCAAAAATGCAGAGATGACTGTGGCTTGGAAGGGCAGCAAGGAAGGAACCAGGAAAGATCCCAAGGGCCAGGATGCCTCACTGGAGACCAAGGCCAAGACCATCCAAACCGGGGTCCTCAACCCTTTTGAATAGGGGGCCAGCTGAAAGGTGCCAGCGATGGGTGCGGGCCGCCAAGGCGATGCGGGCAGGGGCATGTGTGGGCAGAGATCGAGTCCGAAACGATCTCCTTGCGAGCGAGCTGTCACCTCGCCATGCATGCACACGCGTGGTGAGCTGTGGCGGGCCGGATCCAGTTCGCGGGCCATAGTTTGAGGACCATGATTCAAACTGTTGTATTCCTAATCATTATGTATGGATGTGAAAGCTGGACCATGAAGAAGTCTGGCAGGAAGGGGATGGGTGCCTTAACACACGGTGCCGGAGAGGAGGTTTGCAAGGGCCTGGCCCGAGGGAAAGCGAAACACGTGGCTCTCGGATCACGTCGAGTCAGAACTTTTCCTGGAGCAAAGCTGACGAAACTGAAGCCGTTGTGCTTCGGGCGCATCATAAGCAGGCAGAACTCTCCGTGCAAGGCAGTCCCTCTGGGGAACATCAAAGGCAGAAGAAGACGTGGAATGAGACGGATCGATCCCCTAAGGAGGACACAGCCTTGGGTTGGCAAGAGCTGAGCGGGGCTGCCTCCGACAGGGCGCCATCAGTCGGAGATGACTCTACCACATGCAACTCCAACGGCGCTTGGGTTGTATGCCTGGGAACTTGTGCTTGTCGTTCTGATGCGTCACGCAGCACTGCCCTTTTCACGGCACTTACATGTTTTCCTGCCGGGGCTGATGGTGAGGGTGAAACTTGGTCATGTGTGTGTGTGTGTGCGCGCGCGCGCTAAGCGCACTGACACGCCCAGAGGAATTTTGCGCTGTTGGGCGCTGCCTTCGCCAGGCAGCTGTGTGCAGGGACATGTTCAGCTCCCTGTTCCTGCCAGTCGTTCCCTTGCCACCCCGTTGTGCCCTGTTCCCACACCCTGCCCCGATGGGGGATTTGTCCTAGCAAGGGAAGCCCCCTCCCTCCACTGAGTGCAGGTGGATGGCAGCCAGGTATGTCCTGACGACACCCTGGCATTACCCCGTGGAGGCGGCTTAGTAACGGGGGTGGGACTGGGGCGCACTGGGGGAACTGGGAAGGAAGAGTGTTTTGCCACCGGACTGGCAGGTCCTGCAGCTGTGGGGGGCACACGCTGGCCAGACAGGCCAGAGTCTGCTTTTCGAGGAATATGTGCCCCATGGTTGGCTGGGAGACCAGTGTGGACGAAGCCAAGGCTGGACACGCAGGCGTGACCCATCCCCAAAATCCTTCTGGGCCTCTTCTTGATGTGCAGGAACGTGACAGGTACGTCCTGCTCTCCTCAGTGCATCTCCGTGCTGGAGAGAGCTGCATCTGTTGAATTCTGTTGTCCAAATCCTCTGCTAGGAAACCTGACAGCTACCCAGGTCACGTGAGGTAGGGGAATAGAAATTGTGTTTATTGACTTGAAAACGTTACTAGACTGCTCTCAAGGGCAAAACACTGCGAAGCAGAACGGTATGTAGACCACAAATAGTACCATGTGCGTGTTGACACCGTGAGTTCAATAGAGCCCAATAGTGGTTTTTAAATTCAGGATTAATTAATTCCATGCAAATACCGCTCTGGGAATTGCATGAATTGGCTCTGAATATCTAACCAGATGGTGGTGCAGAATACAAGATTATGAAGTGTTCTGCGTGATGTTGAAAGAATCCAGCCTGTGGCCGGTTGCCGTTTGCAGCATTAAAGGAAGGAGAAATGGACGAGCCAAATGGACGATTCTCGTGGAGCCCATGTGGCACAGCACTTTGAGGGCTGGACTCTTGGGAAATCTAAGTTCTCGTTCCCACTGAGCCACAAAGCTCAGTGGTAACTCTGGGCTGGTGGCTGATTCTCAACCCAACCAACTTCGCAAGGGTGTTGTGTGGATAAAAGGGAGAGGAGAGCGATGGACGCTTCCTTGCATCCCTTTCCAGAGCCAAAAGGCGAGGTTTAAATGTAATAAGAAACTCATAAAAATTATGTTCTAGAAACGCTGGGGCAGGGTGTTGTCCAGCTGGCGTAATCCTTCGAAATCTTGGAACAACTATTCACACATTCACCTCTCTCTGCTTCTTTCTGCAGTGGACATCAGGGAAATTAAGGAGATCCGGCCAGGAAAAAATTCCCGGGATTTCGAACGATACCCCGAAGAAGCCCGGAAACTGGACTCTGCGTTGTGTTTTGTCATCTTATATGGGATGGACTTCAGGCTGAAGACATTGAGTGTTGCTGGTCAGTGAAGGGTGATAGGAATAATCTTAAGCTCTTGGTGTATTTTTCTTTGGAGGGAAGATGTTGGCCGACTTTTCAGTGGGTTTGGCTTGTTAAAGTGAAGGCTCAGATCCACTGAGCGATGACGGCGAAACCCCAGAGTCGGAGGCGCCCTCTTGCACGTGCGAGCTCCCATCAGTACCATCGGTTACGTGCATGAGAGGGGTTGCCCTTTAGCACGGTGCAAGACGACGGAGCACATCCGTTCGGTCTTTGTGGTGCGATTAACAGGATAGCTAGAATACCGTGATTAGGGACACAAACAAGTTGCAACTTTTGTAGATCTAATCTCTGCTTTCAATTAAGCAAACCGAGACTGTCTGTGGCTACCCTTGAGCTCAAATTACCGTCAGGGCTGATTGCATCTCCGAACACGAGGTTGATGTTGCCTTCTCAGAGAAGCGCCCAGCTTGCTGTCGGCTGCGGGAGCGGCCGGCTGCAGCAGCCGATGTCCGGAAAGAGACCATCCCGGCATGCCTGGTCGCCCGCCTCTTTTTAATTATCATGTTAGCCATGCACCCCTTGCTTTTCCCAGCTAAAGTTTTATCCCAGCATTTCAGTATTTTGGAAACATTGATGAGTCGATGCTATTGACTTTAATTTGGATTGCTGGGACACTGCTTCCCAACTTCTGCTTACAGTTTAGGCCGATGCTAACAAAACAGCTCCTTCCAGCCAATTCCCCACGACGAGAATAAAAGAGCGGCTAAGAGACTGAACTGTAAACAGGAAGTCCCTTATTTGAATCTCACGTCTGCCCACAACTCACTCCAAAATGGGTAACCTCCACTCAAGCTTAAATAAGTCTTGGGTGTGGATATCACTGAATCGTGGGCTGTTTGTTGTGCTAAGCCAGCAGCGCCAACTAACCATGGTCTTTAACCATGTGCAACCCATGAAGAGAACCCATGGTTTGTTGTCGGGTTGTAAACCATCACTTATTAGTTGTTAACAAACCATGGTTAGTTAGCATGGCTTGGTTTACCTATGTTTCAGTGACAGCACGTACACAACCGAGAGGAGGTACTGAGTGTGGGTAGCTGTGTTCTTTTGCTCTTAGCCACTCTCATGACCTCTCCAGCAGCAAACAGGGAGCTGATATTGCTAATAAGAGTTCGAATAAATTGATGCACGAGAAGAGTCTGAACAGATGAAGGTACTATAAAATGTTAAGTATTTTATGGCCTTTTTGAAAGTAGATGTAGGTTTACTTCGCCATATGTATGTAAAGCACTCCAATTCCTTGGGGAGTTGGCTCTTGTAGCTGCTTTATTGGCCACTGAAGTGGGCCTCTGTCACATTCCAATTTCAGGCAGCGCCCCCAAATGTTTCAGGCATTTGCTTGCAATCTCAAGGTAAGCCTGAATTTTGCTGGTGCAGTTTGGGAGAGCAGCTGCATAATCTATTAAACCGTCCTTTGTGTGCTGGCATGGGGCACAGTGTTAGAAAACCTCCTCCTCCTCCTCCGGGAGGGAGGGAGGGAGCACGGTGGCCATTCCTCAGGGGAGACCACGATGCAGGGAGAACCAGGAACGTTGCAAAACTCTTCCTGGCTGCCCTTCCAGGTGCTCTGCTGTAACGAAGAGCTCTCGCTTTCGCGTTAGTATTTAGGCAACGCGTTCCATCAGCTGGCTTTTACTGATTAGTCTAACTTGCATTTAATCTCAAAGTTTGTATTCGAGCTTGGAGTTCTTGCTTTGCCTTGGTCTGATTCTAATTCTGGAACCTAAAGGGTGACACTGTCTTTGTGTTTTGTCTTGCCCTGGCGCCCGGCCAACACAAACAAACCTGCCAAGACTCACAGAACACGAAGGGGTGTGGCGCACCTGCCTTCTGCGTTGTCTAGGCTAGTGCCATGAGCACAGATGCGAATGGTCTGCCATTTTTTCCCTGGAAAATATCTCTGTTTCGCTTTGTACACCTTTGTCCTCGAACTGGTCTAAACATCATTTATATTTATATAATATTTGGATCTGGAGAGATGTAAAGGTCTGTGCCATTGCAGAACTGTTGTATCAGCTATTTAATTCAGTTTATCCAAGTGGCATATTTGTTCTCTCTCATTTTCTGTGAATTTTTGTGTCCACTGCAATTCTAGTTGTCCTTGGAAAATAGAGGCAACCCTTATCTGTAAAAAATAAAATAAAATGCTCCACTTTAACTGTTCTGAAGCAAAAGCTACCTAGAAGAGCCCTGAACTTAAAGTAAGACTCTTGCACACCTCCTTAGTCTAAGAAATAGTGTTGAAATAATCTGTAAATCTCTCCAGAGATGCTATTTGAGCGAACCCCCGATTGTTTGCATAAAAAAACCTTTCTATTGTCCCAAGCACAAGTAACGCGGGAGAAATAAAAACAGTTGTGCTCAGGCTTAGAGGAAGTTTGTACAGCGCTATCGCCATGCTTCCTGGGCAGCATTTCTGCATAGAATCCAGATGTGGCTGCTTCAGCGCACAGCTGGCCTGTATTTTCCCACCGCGTCCTCTATCATTTTTCGTCCAGCAGAAAACTGGTTAAGGAGGAAAAAGGGGCCAGTGGCTTGACATGCTCCAGTTGGGAGTGCGCAGAGGCTTCCAACAAGCCTTAGGTTCTGTGCAGCCATGTTTCTTCTTCTTCTCCCCAGCATGACACCCCTCCCCATGCAGAAGGGAATTGATTAAATTTGATTGAATTGCGGAAGGGAATCGATTAAATTAGGCTGCAGGGAATCCCCAGTCAGCCTTCCCCTTCACTTTCCTTGGCAGAGCCGCCCCTGCTGTTTGGTAGCGAACGCTAAGCTACGGAGGGATACAGTGGTCACCGTGGAGCCTTGCTAAATTGCTGCAGTACTCCACGGGAGGAACTGGACCTCCTTCCCAAATTCCAGCCGAGCATCCACGGCTGGCAGGCCTTCCCTTGGGTCAGATATGACCGGCTCTCTCTTCCTTTTCCCTCCACATCTGTTCGTTATATTTTATTTCTCAGCCTTCTGCGAAGATGATGTCAGTCTCTGGGTGGCAGGTCTGAACTGGCTGGTGACGGACACACAACGATCGCAGACGCCACTCCTGATCGAAAGGTGCGGGGAGCTAGAGGAGCTGTGCTGTGGGAGAGAGCAGGGTGCAGCTGCCTGGCCCCCAGAGAACGTTACGGGCCTAGATTCACCCGGAGCGCCACGCCAAGAGAATAAAGAGTCCCAGTGTGCTTGTCCTATCGAATGAGCTCAGCTTGTCAAGCTCAGCTCAGCTCAGCTCATTCTCCCACCTGTTCCCTCCAGTCTCCTGGGTAAGACTACACCAACCATCTGCCCTGCTGCTCCTCAGGGCCCTCTTCTGCTCAGCCTTCCAGAGAGTAAGCCAGCCAGCACCTCCCCTTTGGATAGGGGCATCCTGGGACGTTGGGAAAAGCACCGTAGCTCAACTGTGGGAAAAGTGCTGAATTAGATGTTCCACAAAAAGCCCCCTTTGTGGTCACTCTGTGGTCTCCCCCCTTCTAGCTGGGTCTTTGCTCTGATCCAGCAAGGCAGTTTATGCTCTGACGGTCAGAAGGTGGGAGGCGTGGTACCGGGACTCTTGCGGGAGAATCGCGCTGGGCTCTGCCTTTGAATGCGGCTCACACGTCCAGGTGACAGCTGTGACTCCAGCCACCCAGGAGGAAACTGGGAGGCACTCGATAAACACGCCAGCCGCTCTGTGCCTCAGTGGACCAACGCTGATGCCCTCTCCCTCCTCTTTCCTCAGGTGGCTGCGAAAGCAGTTTGACTCGATGGACAGGTCGCGGGAAGGGAGGTGAGTAGCGAGGGATGGCCTCCCTTCGGGGCGGCTGCTTCTGCGGTGCTCTCTCCCTCTTCCTGCGCTGCCCCCCACCGTCTTGTTCACGTGCAGAGTGCCACCCCTTGCAAGGCCGCAACTCGCCCTTCACAGCCCTCTCCACCTGTCCGTGGCCAGGCCTGCTTCCCCTGGGCAGCAGAGGTGGTGAGCCACACTGCACGGGGTGGAGGCTGGAGGAGGGGAGCGTGGGGCACCCGGGCAGGAGGTGCCTGGTTGCCCACATATTTGAAGTGCTGCTTCCCCAGAGAGGAGGAGCTGAACGGTTGGGTTCAAAACAAAAGGGGTCAGACTGAATGGGGCCCATGATGCGAGGAGGGCTTGGAGGCATTCGGGGGCAGCTGGGCAGCCACCTGTCAGGGAGGGCCGAGCCTGCGGCCCTGCACTGAGCAGGGGCTCGGACCCTCTGGCCCTTGTGTGGGTTACAGGAAGGAGAAAGAAGGGGGCGTCACCTTGACCTCCCCTGCCGAACTCCACGGCCAAGCTCCTGTTCCCCTCTCGGTTCGTTCAGTGTGATCGCTCACTTGCTCTCTGGGAACTTGCTTGCTTGCTTGGTAGACCTCAAGCCGGCTGGGGCAGCCTGCCCAGCGCAGCCCAGCTGGGAGTCCTGTAACCGAATGGTGCTTTCTGCCCACACGACTGCCGAGAGCCGTCAGCCTCCCTTGATGGTGCTGGCCATTCGCGTGGGCAGCTTGCAAGAAAGGACCGGACCATTTGTGGGAGAAGCAAGGGGCACCCGTGGTTGCAAACTGACCTGAGGCAGATTGCCTTTCATACAACCATAGACTGGCAGAGTTGGAAGGGGCATGAAGGCCATCCAGTCCACCCCCTGCTGTTGCAGGACTCCAAGTCACACCATCCCACTCAGAGGCCTGCCCAGTTTCTTCCCGAAGGTCCCCAGTGTGGGAGAGCCCCCCACCTCTCTGGGCAGCCGGTCCCACTGTTGTCTTGCTCTGACACTGAGGAAGCTTTTCCTGATGTCCAGCCTGAATCTGGGTTGTCGCAGCTTGACTTGATTACTCCGTGTCCTGCATTCTGGCATCAGCAAGAGGAGATCTTGGCCTCCCTCCTTGTGGCAGCCTTGGAGGTACTTCTAGAGGGATCCCATGTCCCCCCTCAGGCTCCTCTTCTCAAGGCTGAACATGCCCAGTTCTCCCAGTCCCTCCCCGCAGGGCAGTGTCTCCAAACCCTGCATCATTTCTGTCGCCCTCTGCTGGACCCTTTCTCATTTCTCTGCATCTTTCTTAAATCTCGGTGCCCAGAACTGGACATGGTATTCCAGCTAAGGTCTGACCAGTGGGGTGTATAGAGGAACAACTGCTTCTCGTGATTTGGAAGTAATCCTTCTGTAAATGCTTCCCAAAATAGCATTTGCCCCTTTGGCAGCTGCAGCGCACTGTTGGCTCCTGTGTAGCCTCGCTAGTCAGAGGCATGATTTGCGTACCGGTTGCTGCGGGCAAAGCACCCAGGGCCTGGAGCCGCTGGACCTTCCTCTGGCCCAGCGGAGCGGTGGAGCCCCTCCTCGTTAGGAAGTCATTGTTGGTGGGGTTGCTCTCGTTTTGTCCGGGGGGCGGGGGGCTCACAGGGTTTCTCCTGGGCAGAGCCCTTTTCCTGCACCGGCTTCTTGGTCTGGGCACGAAACACCGAGTCTCATGCTCTAAAACAAAGGGATTGCAAGAGGGCCAAAGGAGAGCCAGCAGAGAGCTGCGGCTCCCGGGCGAGGAGCGTCATGGAAAGGAGGCAGGAGAGGTGACCTCTCGCCCCCCTCGTAGGCCAACAGTTAGTAAACAGGATGCTGGAGAGGAAAGACTGGGGATCCGGGCAGGAAGAAGAGGGTGTGGAGGCAGGAAGGGATGCAAGGCTGAACTAGGAGAAAGTGGAGGTCCAACGGGACTGTTTTTCGGGCTCCTCGGTCACCCAGAGCGCCACGTTCAGGCGGCAACGAGCCTCTTTGAGAACTTGCTAGAATCCACAGAGGTTGTTTTGTCCGGCACTCATTGTATGTCCTGCGTGGCTCATTTGACGCTCACGGCAATCCTCCCACTATTCGCTTAGTAAATCGTGCATCTTAATCCTGCGGGAATGCAATAAAGGCATGGCTACCATAATTACGGTTGGATTACTTCATCAGAACATCCCTTGTGTCCCTCTTTGTTTAGTCCCAGTGGAATTATTTGATAAAGGATTCTCAGCTCTCTTGAGATTGTTTTAATGCTTTAATCCAATTTGTGTCTCGAAAGAGGCTTAATATCACTAATGTTATTTTATACATGATTCGAATATGATGATGTATGATGTCCCAAACTGGAATTTTCAGCAGCTTCTGGAAATATTCTGTGGCAACCATGTTTAATCTTATAAATTCCAGTAAAACTTGTTTTAATCATGTCTCCTAAACACTTTTGCAGTGTTGTCGAACTGGCATGCCAAGCCGCTGAGGCTTTTTTCATCACTCTTGCCCACCATTGTTGTGGCTTTGCAAATTAACCCTTGAAACAACCCAGAGGTCACCATTTGACTGGGTTTGCACATCGCAACAACCTAGAATTCAACAAGCCCTGGATTAGCTAAACCATGGGTTACTCTTACATGTGAACCAGGCCTTCTGGTAAATATGTTGATCAGTCCGGAATTCCTTTCATGGGGACACACCAAGAGTGCAGCATGAATTTGGTAACACAGGAAACAGTAATATCCCGCATGAGGCCCTGCCCTGGTCTGTCTGGGCCGGGTTTGTCTGCCCCGAAATGAAGGGACCCTCCTGGGATGATTCTTCTATCTAACTATCTATCTAGCACATTTCTATGCTGCCCCATCGCCAAAGCCTCGGGGCGATGTGCCCCTTGCAAGCAGCTTCGCCTGCTAATGCCTCCCACACCCAGCCGTGTCGAGAGGCATGAGAGAAATCGGCTAATGAATCACATGACAACCAACCCTGCCTTTCCTCCAAGCGCCCTGGCAGTGCGCAGGCGGCTCCTCTCCCCATTTTATTCTCACAACCACCCTGCGAGGTGGGCTAGGGTGAGGGAGAGTAAGTGGCCGCTGGCCACCAGGGAGCCACATGTCCAGCGGGGCGGGTGTCTCCTGTCCAGGCTCTCCCAGGCCCAGAACTGGAGCGCCAGCTCTTCTAGTGGCTCTGGAAACTCGGACAACCCGCCTGGGCCCCCCAGCCATGCACGGCTGCTCTTCCCAGCTCCACTTCTGAATTGAAAAGCCTGCCCACCCACGGGGGCTTCCCCTGCCGCCCTGCTGCCCACGTTGTCCTTTGCTTCTTGCACAGACCCTGGGATAGCCGAGCATTCCTCGCCCTCTTCTTTCAAGTGGCACATCTGGAAGGGGAGCGGGGGGTCCGTGGGGACGAGGGAAGAGGGTGCTGCCCAGGCTGATGTGTCAGCCCTTTCTGCAAGCTTCCCCTGCCCATTGAAGCGGGGCGGGGGGGATCCAGCGGGTGCCCACATCCCCCTTCCTCGGAGACTTCCCCTAACAAACTCCCGGGCCTGTATGGCCCGGAGCAGCTGCCTTAAATTAGCCGAGGAGGGCGGAGGAGCTGCGAGGGAGGCCTCCCCCTGCCGCCATCTGCCGTCCGCAGGAGGGAACCGCAAGCGCACCGGCCGGGGGGACTGCCAGTTAGCGGATCGCTTGTTTCCCGTGGAGGTGGGTCCGGTGACAGAGTGAGCGGCCTCTTTGGCTCTGCACGGGGGCGTCTGGGCGCCCAGTGCCGCAGCCCGGAAGCCCCCCAGGGCCCAGAACGGTGCCCGCGATCGGAGGAGGTTTGCCGGTTCGCTCGCATGCCCCGTGGTTCAAACTGAGTTTTGACCTCTCGGGAATGTCCTTTTAATAATGCAAGCCCAGAATGGCACACGGAGACCCCCAAACAGGGTCCTGTACAGGTCAGCCGGTTACAGGGCCGGCCAGAGCAGGGTTGCGTGTGGCTGGCAGCCTCCCGCCAAGGCCTCGGGCACGGAGCCGCCTTTGCTAGTCCTGCAACCAGAGACCTGGGAACTGAGCGTGCCAGGAGCTACTGCCGGCCTGTGGACGTGCCCCTAGTCCTTGGCCCCCGTGCCTTCTGAGGAACGTCATGCATGCGTGTTGAGTGGATGGACAAACGTGGAAGGCAAGCGGTGTGTTTGGGGAGTAGCCGGGCCCCTCGCAGGGCTGTCCTGATGGAAAAGGCTTTGAAAGAACTTAGGTGGTAATCTTAAGACCAAGGTAGAATGATTCTCCCATCGAAGGCTTGAGTGTGGAGCTGGTCTGCACAGCTCTGGCTTTTGGAAGGGGCTCTGGGGCCATAATGGGATGATTAGGGGCATGTGACACAAGCACCGTTGCTGTCCCAGCAACGGATGAAATTCTTCTTTCATCATTGGCGGTGGCATGAATGCGCTGGCACACTCCCGCATGGCCGGCTCCGTTTCACCTTCCCTCCTCTCATTCTCTGTCTGTCTGTCTGTCCTCTCTCTCTCTCTCTCGCAGCATCACCCCCAAGGATCTGAAGGCCATGTTGCCCCAGGCCAACTACAGAGTGCCTAACATGAGATTCCTGAGGGACAAGCTGCTGGTAAGGGGACCAGCCGCTTCCCACGTTGAATCGTCTTGCTTTGCCCACAGGGGGGCACGCAAGTCGGGTGCCATCTTCACGGGATCCCCGGAGAGAAAGAGGCCGCCGGGCCGTTGCCCTGCCACATGTGCCAGCCATGCGCCTGCAAGCGCCACCCGCTCCCCTCGCCAGGACAGGTGGCCGTGCTGTGGGGACCCGTGTGGCCCAGCTCTGCTGGGAAGTGCAGCAGCCCTGTCTGGGCACGGACTGTGCTCGGGTTGTTGCCCTCTCCCCAAATGTTGAGCTGCCTGGGCCCAGCGGGCGCGACGCACTGGAGCAGATGGCTGGGGGTGCCGTGCAGGAATGGTTCGTGGCATGGCACAGACGCCCCGTGGCTCCGTCAGGTGCACGGTTGGGTCCGGCAGCATCGGGCAGAGCCTTCGGAGCAAGAGGGGGCTGGAGTGGGCTGCAGAATCCGCCGGGAGCCCACGAGGGGAGGCTGTGATGCAGCGGCCACGCGTGTGTTGAAGTGCTGGGATCGGATGTCCTCCCCCCTTTGGGCATCCCTCTCCCCTCTCCATTGGGCTGCCGTCCCCAGGTGGCCGGGGAGCACGGCTGGGGGAGAAGTCTTTCTCAGAATAAGACACCGTTGCGAGGAATTCCTGTCCTAAGGCAAAATACTTGCCTTGAGTGGGCAGGTGAGACCCACGTGCTTTGCAAAATTCTTTTTGCCTGGGGAAGGAGGTGACCATAAGGCCGTTATAAGGATCATCTGCACTTTGCAAGGTGCCACGAAACCCTGGCAGGGGTTGTGGAGCCCTCGGCCCCCTGCACTGGTGTCGCGCATAGCCAGCCCTGCCCGTCCCCTGACCTGGGCTCGCCCAAACCGCCGACGGGCACCTGCAGCTCTGTGCATCTAGCCCCCCTGTGCAGGTCCCTGAGAGGGGAGCCCTTGGCGTGTTGGCCTCGCTGCAGGGGCCAGGCTGTGGCCTTGCTCCCCTGCCTCCTGTGTCGAGCGTACAGGGCCCCCGTCTTGCCCTCCTCAAAGTGCAGGGAAGGCAGCTCTTAAGTGCTCTCCAGGCGAAAGGTTGCAGGCTCTGTCGCAGGAGCTCCAGCTTAAAATGAAGGCAGTAGCGGTTTGTAGCAGGCTGCCGTGGCCCCTGTGAGCCGCTGCCTGGCAGACCCGTGGGCTGATTCAACTTGGAATCATATCACAGGATCACAGAAGAGCGGTGTTGGAAGGGGCCACCCCTCTGCTGTTGCAGGACGCCAAGTCACACCATCCCACCCGGGTGGTGGTCCAGTCACCTCTCCAGGCAATGACGGGTTTCCTGCGTACCGAGAAGCCCCCGTCCACGGAAGCCTCATTAACTCCTTCCTTTTGCTCCTTTGTCTGAACAGGAGGTAGAAGTCCGCAGTGAAATTAACTTCAGCCACTTTGCTCACTTCTACAAAAACCTGATGTTTGATGCCCAGAAATCAGTAAGCATCTTGCAAGAGCTCTTGCGATGGACGCAACTGGTTTTTAAAAGTGTAGAACCTCTAATATTGGCTGTCGCTTTCTGTGTGTTGTAATACCGTGTTTTTATTCTTTAGTGCAGCCCCCTGGGTGTACCTCTTGGGCATTGGTGGGGGGGGATCTGCCATCTGGGAATCATCCAGTGCCAGCGCCTCCCTCGTGTGTATCCGGAGTGTGCTTTGCAGAGCAGTTTGGGGCGGGAGCTGCAGTTGCCCTTCATAGGGATTTTCTGGAAGTGCGGCGAGACGCAGGGTCCGGACGGCCCTTCGGAAAAGGAGCGGGGCTGGGCGACCGAGGCATTGAGACGGGTTGCAGAAACAGCACGGCCCTCTTCGATCAGTGTCTGGCAGAGCTGCTGGAAGGGGAAATGGGTTAGGCCGCGCTGGCTGACCTCTGCGAAGGAACCTTTCCTCCGGGATCCTCCGAGAGATGTGTCTGGGATGAGCTTGGCCCTGGAATCCTGCGCCCAGGCAACGCACTCGCACGGAGCAGCTGCATTTGGCGCCTCGGGGGATCTTCTCGGTGGGCCGGTGTAAAAGTCCATTCCTGCGGCATTGATGGACTGGTCCTGGGGGCGAGTCTGGGCTGAGGTGGTGCCCGAGCGACGCTCCTGACGCTGTGTCACTGCTTTGCTTTCAGATCATTGAGCAGCTGGAGTTGTCCTTTCCCCTGCGGTAAGTGCCAAGGGCCCCTTCCCTTTCCCGGAGCGGAAGAGGCTCTCCTGGAGCCGTTTCCTGCTTCTTTGTGTGGCTGTTCGCACAGAGGGGGAAGCAGCTCAGGAAAGGCACTGGGGGTCCTGCGCGCTCGCGAGGGTTCCAGGGGGGCCAGCGGCAACCAAGTTCCCCACGAGCGGAAGATTTCCCTGGCCGGTCGGACCTGCGCAGGCCCCGCCCTCCTCCAGCAGGGGGCAGCCAGAGGCCGGCGTGGGGTCCGGAAGCAGGGAAGGCAGGTGCTTGTCCCTCGGGGTCAGTCCGCCTCCAAAGGTGGAGGTTCTGCATGGGCGACAGGATAGCCTTCCCTCCAGCCACAGAAACATGGGAACAGCAAGGGGCCTCCCGGGCCATCTAGTCTGACCCCCGGCTCCAGCCGGCTCTGCTCACGACATGCCCACCACGCGCATGTCCAGCCTGCCCTTGAAGCCATGCGCCTCCCCCGCTTTCAGAACCTGCTGCACTCAATGCACATATTTGAGGGATGGTTCAAAGGAGCTGTGTAGCTCTCGGCATCCCAGGTTCCAGCGCCCGCCTCCCCCAGCTGCAGCCCTCTCTTCGTAGCTGCAGCCGCAAACGGAACAGCATGTGGTGTCTCCCTGCGTGTAAGAAATGGATGCGGCCTTTGTGACGCGTTTCTGCCCCTTCGACTGTCTCCTCAGAAACGTCGACCGGCCGGAGCTCTGCCAAATTACCCTGTATGACTTCCAGAAGTTCCTGCAATATGATCAGAAGGTATTTGCAAAGCGAGGAGGGCCATTTCGCAGAGGAGGACAGGAAGGCGGGTGCGGTGCAGAGCCCTGGGTTCAAGTCCCTGCTTGGCCATGCAGCTCACTGGGAGATCCCGGTAGCTCCCCCTCTCCCCGCCCCCCAAGGCTAGCTTGCTGCGCAGGATGGGGTGCCAAGGGGGCGCCCCCTGAGCCCCCCTGGACAGGTGGGGTCGTGACGAAAGGGATCAACCTGCGCTGCCGAGGGAGTTGCCCCCTCGTGCCAGAGCAAGGCCGGAGCGGTGCCTCCGCGTGGAAGGAGGGCTCTCGCGTCCCCCACGGGCTCCGCGGCCGAGGGCTGCCGTGCGCCTTCCTCGCAGCTGCCGCCCGCTCTTCCTCGCAGGAGCCGTGGGCCAGCGACATCGCCAGAGTCCGCGAGTACATGTGCAGCTACCTGCGGGACCCCTTCCTCGACATGGCGGAGCCGTTCTTCCAGCTGGATGAGGTGGGGGCACCGCGCTCCCGCACCCTCCCTGCTCTCCTGCTGTGCGGGTTGGGGGGGGACTCTTGCTTGTGCTTGCGGCCCTCTGAAAATCTGCTCGAGAGACTTGCAGACCCCTCTGGAACAGCGTGGGAGGGGGCTCGCAGGGGACGGTGGCCCGGCAGGGCCTCAGGGCCCAGAGCTTCAAGTGGCGCGGCAAGAGTCTTTTCCTTCAGTGGCCGTGGAGGCTCGCATGACATGCGGGGTTCGCTGTGGGTTATTCATGGGCTACGCAATGGGTGTGTGAGGGTTGTTTAATCCTGACACAAGCCACGGTGGCTTGTTCAGACGACACACCAGAGCCCCGTCAGGGGCTGCTTGTTCGTAAGGGTGGCCTGTATGGCTGCTTACCCTGGGTTAAATAACCCACAGGGATCCCGAGTACGGCCCCACTCTCCTCCTCTGCTTCCCGGCGGGCGGCATTCAGAGATGTCTGTCTCTGCGACTGGAGGTCCCCAAAAGCCTAAATGAGGAGCAACCCTCGGGAGACCTCCGGCCCACGAGCGTGCAGGTCTCCCTGTTAAGGCCAGTTTCTACATCTGCATCGGCTTGGCACTTGCACGCGATCCCGGGACCCTCCGAGGTCTCGCACATGCCCAGGCGCAGCGCCTTCGCCTTCCCGCCCACCCCACGCCCTCACTCTGACTGTGCCGTCTCTCCCCGCTCGCCCACGCAGTTCCTGACATTCCTGTTCTCCAAAGAAAACGTGGCCCTGGATGCCCGGCACGAGCACGTGGTGCCTGATGAAATGAACCACCCCTTATCCCAGTACTGGATCTCCTCCTCTCACAACACGTAAGAGCTTCCCTGGCCGCTCGTGCCTGGCAGGCTGTGTGCGGCGCGGGGCGGGGGGGCGTCTGTGGCCCCTTCTGGCCGGGCCGCAGCACCTGCCCCTCTTGGGCTCCCCACAGCTGCAAAGCTGGAACCGGAGTGTTGGCAGGAGGCCCCGCAGAGTCTCAGGTCTGGCAGGGATGCTCAGGAGACATGGTCTGAGGGGTAGAGTTGTTGGCCCGGGAGGGAGGCAGGGTTGTCCGTGTCGTGTGGGTTTTAGATAGGCCCCCCAGCCCGCATGTGGGGCATTGCCAAGTGGGCCTTGCAGGGTGTGAGCAGCCGTGGCCCGGCTGGCACCGCCTCACCCCGCTTGGCTCTCTCCCCTCACGCAGGTATCTCACGGGAGACCAGTTCTCCAGCGAGTCGTCCCTGGAAGCCTACGCCCGCTGCCTCCGGATGGGCTGCCGCTGCATCGAGCGTGAGTCCGGCTTCGGGGTCCTGGTGCCGAGAGCTTGCAGAGCTTTCGGTTCTGGTTTGGGGGGGCTGCTTGTCACAGCCTGGCCTGGGCTGGGCTGGGCTGCCTGGCCAGCACTGCCTTTTCGTTGCTCACTACTCAGCAGCCAGTACAGTGGAGCTTCATTTTAGCCAGGATTGTGGCCCGCAATCTCTTAGGGCTCAAGTAAGAGGAGCGAGAGAGACCTTCTTTTGCACGCGGGCAGAGTTATTTGGCCAGGAAAAAGTTTCGACAGGAGTCGTCCTAGCTGGTGAAACGGCTCGGCCCGATCTTAGCAGTGAACCCGGTGTGCGACCCTCTTGCCCGCAGTGGACTGTTGGGACGGCCCGGATGACCTGCCGATCATCTACCACGGGCACACGCTCACCTCCAAAATCAAGTTCTTGGACGTGCTGCACACCATCAAGGAACACGCCTTCGCCACCTCGGAGTAAGTCGTCCCCTGGCGGGTGGTCCGCCTCGCACGCGGCCGAGCCCTCTGCCTGGCGCCCCCCACCTCTTCTCCGCTCCGCTCCTTCCCGGAAGGAGCCCGGCATCCCGCTGGAACACTTCCAGAAAACGGAGGGAGGCGCGTGAGCACGGCTGTGAGGGACAGGCTGGAGGGGTCCCGCCGCAGGAGCGCCATCCGGGAGGACGGTGGGAGCCTTTCGGCGCCGCTCCGTAGGACGCTGTGGGAATGAGACGTCTCCGTGAGGAATCCCACAGCCTGTTCCCCCGTGTTCCCGTCCCCCGCCCCACTGCGATGTTTTTATCTGCGGGGTGCAGAACAGGGGCAAATGTGAGACGTGTGAAACTGCCTGATGTTTGTTTGTTTTATTTTTATTATTTAGAGTTTTTGTATGCCACCCCAATACTAAGAGTCTCTAGACGGCTTACAAAAATCAAAAACAAAGCAACCATATACAACAAACAACACAAAACACACCACATCTGATAAATGATGATAAAAGCAAGGATAAAACCAATTAACTGTTAAAATTGGGGAAATAAAAAAGTCTTCGCCTGACGCTGAAAAGAGTACAGCAATGGCGGCAGGCGAAGCTCCCTGGGGAGCGTGTTCCACAGTCGGGGTGCCACCACCGAAGAGGCCCTTATTCAGGCCGCTACCCTCCTAATTTCCGTCAAAGAGGGCTCCCGGAGAAGGACCTCTGCCTCGGCTCTCGAGGGGCGGGAGGGACATAGGGAAGAAGGCGCTCCTCCAGGTATCCGGGACCCCGGCCATGGAGGGCCACAGGGCTACATGTGCGCAGGGGAGAGAACTGCCTCCCGGTACTCCATAAGGCACCTGTCCGTGGATGGAAGGCTACCAGTGAGCAGGCAGGCCAAGGCAAGGAGCCTGAGGCGTGTCTGACTGAGGCCCCCGGCTGCTCTCCAGGTATCCCATCATCCTCTCCATCGAGGACCACTGCAGCATCGTCCAGCAGAGGAACATGGCCTCCCACTTCAAGAAGGTCTTTGGGGACATGCTTCTCACCAAGCCGGTGGACATCAATGCCGACCAGCTGCCTTCCCCAGCCCAGCTCAAGAAAAGAATCCTCATCAAGGTAAAGACAGAGCGTCTGGCCTGCCCGGGCGGCGGGGGGCTCGCCGTCCTGCGCCCCCCCCGACGCGAGGGACCCCTTAGCCGCCCTGATTCCATGCGGTGGCGTGCAGCCGCGGTTTTCAACCTTTCTGCACTCGGGGGCCAGCAAAAGTAGGACGAGTATTTTGGGGACCACCGAGGCAGAAATAAAAAGCACTATATACATAATATAGTGTTTTATGTATTCGTTTTTAAATATAGTACCAAAAAAGGAAAGTTCTCTAAAATAACTGGAAAGCGAGCAGTAAAAATGCTAAGAAAGGTGTATAATTTTGAAATTAAATGTAGTCGAATACGATTGAAGTTTTTAGAGAGCAATATGTGATTCACATAAGGCTACTGCAAAATCTGCAAAATCTGCTTCTTTTCAGGAATACTTGATCAAAATTTACAATAGCAGAATGCAAAACTATTATAGTTACAAGACTATCCTCCCAGCAGATACAAATTCAAATGCAATATTAACAGCAAAGCAATACAAAATCAAACAAAGTAATACTCAGAACATTCAATAATAACACACAGCAGCCGCCCACCCCCCACTCAAACGCCCCCTACACACCAGCAGAGTCTGGCTGAGAAATACTCTCAGCCCAACCTCACCTCACCATTTCCCTTCCCAGTAGAAACCTCAGCAGAAAAAGCAGAAGGACCGCTCTGCACACGAGGCCCCAGCTGCCCCTGACGGAGCTGCCTCTCCCTCCCAGCGGCGGAAGAGGTGGCCAGTTAGCAGCATGAGCCCAGCTAACCCCACGCCTGTTATTTAGCTATTTATATAGTGCTGTTCCCTGCAAGAAGCCCAAGATGGGCCACGTAATTCTCCTCTTCCTTTCCATGTTACCTCCACAACAACCCTGTGAGGTAGGGTTGGGAGTCCCAGTCACCCACTGATCCTCTTGGCCGAGAGGGGACTGGATTTCCCAAGTCCCGGTCCTGCACTCCAGCCGCTACTTATGCTGGCTGCTGCCCACTTCTGTTTTTTCCGCCACCCCTTTGGCCTGTTCCTCGGATTCGTCTCCTTGGCACATTGGATTGCCGTCCCTGCATCTAGACGTGCCCCGTTGGCTGGGCGGTCTGGCCCCCTGGTCCCCTTGGACACTAATCTGTCATGAGGTGGCCCGGAAGAGCGCACATCCTTGCTCGGTCGGGGCCTCTGGACTTGGCCAGCGCAGTTGGGAAGCTGTGGCGCTCGCACGCCGGGCGCAGGGCGGGCCGGTCCCCTCCGTGCCACCTTCTCTTCCACTTGCAGCACAAGAAGCTGGTTGAAGGGAACCTGTACGAGGAGGTCTCCGTGGCCAGCTACTCCGAGAACGACATCAGCAACTCCATCAAGAACGGCATCCTGTACCTGGAAGACCCGATCGACCACGTGAGGCTCCCGCTCAGTCCTCTGGGGTCGGGGTTCCCGTGCAGCCGGCTTCCATCGGCAGCCTCGCCGAACTCACGCATCAGCCCCCTCGTGAACCCAGGCTCTGGCTTCTGCCTCGGGGGCCAGGCTTCACCCCCGTCTGCCGTTTGTCCCCCCATGGTAGCCTCTTACGCTTTTGCTCCCCGGAGCAGCCAGCGTGTGGGTGCAAGGGGAGGGACCGCCGGTCTCCGTGGGAGCCTGCCCGGTGGGGAAGCTCTCCGGAGATATCGGCGCGCTGGGCACATGCCAAAGCACTTCCCCGAGTCGCCAGGCCTGGGAACACGCGCCCTGCCGATGGGCCCCCGCTCGCTTGGCTTTTAGAAGGGGCGTGAAGACGCTTCCTTCACATTTCCTCGTTAAAAATAGGTTGCTGCTTTGATGCTCTGCTGTCGCCAGTGCCCTCGTTTTTATCGCTTTCCATTGTTGGACGCCGCCATCTTGACTTGCAGCGATCTGGCCGCACAGACTGCTCGTGACAGACAAATCGCGCACTGCTGGGATGCCCCGGCGAGCTGGTGGTCCAGGCGTTTGTGGACGCCACTGCCGCTCTGGGGGCGGCCGGCAGCCAGAGGGATTCTGCTCTTCGTTCTCAGCCGATGTGCAGCTTTCCCTTTGTTTTGACCGGTGCCCCACAAGCCCAAGAGGCCACGTCCCTCTCACGCCGCGTTCCCGTGACACACCTTTCTCTTCGGCAGACCTGGAGTCCCCACTATTTTGTTCTGACGAGCAACAAGATCTATTACTCTGAGGAAACGTCCCGCTATCAATCCAACGAGGATGAGGAAGAGACGGAACAGAAAGAGGTGCTTTTGGGTTGGTGGGAGTGGGCGTGGTGCAGGGGGGCAGATTGCTGGGGTACCTTGCTGGAATCTGGCTTGGGAAGCCGGGATGCCTGCCACTCGTGTTGAATGGCACGGCAGTCACATTTTCCGTGGAATCACAGAGCGTGAAAGGGCTAGCGCTGGCTGCATTGCAGTCAGGAAAAGAGCGCCTAAAACCAGCACACCGGAGTGTGCCCGGGCGTAGAATTCCTGCTGCTGCATCCCAGCTGAGCATCCAGGGAAGCTTCCGGTTTGGCAGGCCTTGGTCCCTTTGCATTCCTGGATCCTGGATCTTAGCATGGAGCATTTGTGTAATTCTCCTTGAGCTTCCAAAGAAAACGGCGAATACTTTTTATCTGGAGTTTTTCTATTCTCCCGTTCCCCCAGTCTGGCAAGTTTTTGGTTTAATTTATTTGTGTACGACGTTTCGGTACAGGTTGGTCATGGCAAAACAGTTCCGAGAACACAGGAAGGAGCCCACGGGGGTTTTCCTTGTGTCGCGGGACTTGGGGCAGAGGCTGAGACCACACAGTTCCTCGGGGACAGATTTGTGGCAGAACCAGCATGTGAACAGGGGACGTCCTGATCACGGTTCGAAGCCACAGTCTTTCCCAGCAAAATTATCGCTGTAATGACTGTGATACCGCAGTGACTGGACTTGCTCGTAGCAAAGCTCACTTGGCACCAGTGAGGATTATGATGGGTTATTTCTCAAAGGAAGATGCTTTGGCAGGTGCTGCAGGTGAGGCCCTGGAGCGGGCCCGTTTCTTTGTGAAGCCCCTTTCCAAATTGGGGTGCTCATGATCGGGAGCTGGTCCATGGGGGGCCCTGGGGCTCCCCCAGCCCTGAGCGTTCCCTTTCTGAAGACCTTCAGAGTGGCTGCCGGGGCGAGAGGGTCCTCGCCTGCCACAGCCCCCTCTCCTGCACTCCCCTGCCGCTGTTCCTGATTCTCCGGGTGCTCTTTCCGCCCCCCCTTCTCTCTGCCCCTTCCCTGCCGGGGCCTTCAGGAGTTCAGCAACAGCGAGCTGCACTTCAGCGAGAAATGGTTCCACGGCAAGCTCGGCGGGGGCCGCGACGGGCGCCAGATCGCGGAGAAGCTGCTGCACGATTACTGCACGGAGACAGGCGGCAAGGACGGCACCTTCTTGGTGCGGGAGAGCGAGACCTTCGTGGGCGACTACACGCTCTCCTTCTGGTAGGCCGTGTGCCGCACTTGGAAGCCGGGCGCGAGCCGGGCGGCCACCACGGCGGGGTTCTCGGCCCTTCTTCGCGCCCTGCGCTCGTGAGCACGGAACGAGGCATGGTGTGCCCAGAAGGAAGCAGAGCGATCAGGACCCGAAAGGTCGCTGGGGGCGCAAGCGAGGGAGAGAACCCCTGTGCCACGGGGCGTGTGGGAGAGGGTTGCTGGAAGTACGTAAGGGGCGTTCCTGCATTGCCTGGAAAGAACTCTCAAAGTGTCGGAAGCATTTTCTGGTATTAACCGTCTGGGCATCATAACCGCCCTTAGGCACAGATTCAGACAACCCTTTGACCAAGAGAGGAACTTGCGAGTGCAGCCCTTGTACGCAGGTGGCTGGTCAAGACAGTCCGGCCTGAGATCCGGCCGGGGGGGGAGGATGGGGGGCGTTTATGGGAAGTCCGGGGCAGCCTCGGAGCGGCACCGCGGTGGCTCAGCCATCCGTCTCGTCACCCACCTGCTCCCGCCCTCTTGCAGGCGCTCCGGCCGCGTGCAGCACTGCCGCATCCACTCGCGCCAAGAAGCCGGGGCCACCAAGTTCTACCTGACGGACAACCTGGTGTTCGACAGCCTGTACAGCCTCATCTGCCACTACCGGGAGGTGCCGCTGCGCTGCAACGAGTTCGAGATGCGGCTGACGGACCCCGTGCCCCAGCCCAACGCGCACGAGAGCAAGGAGTGAGCGCCCCCCCGCCCGTGCCCCTTCGCTTGCCCCCGTGACGTGCCGGCATGCCGAGGGGCTGCCTCGAGTGCTGGCCTGTCGAGGAGGGGGGGTTCGGGGGAGGGCAAACGGGTGCAAGGAGGCCCGGCAAGCGAGGTTGGCGGAGCGTGCCCGAGCCGGCCTGGCTCCTGGGTGCAGGGGGCTCTCTGCGCCGGGGCCTCTGCCCCCGAACCTTTCTGCAGAAGCAGAAGTCAGTCCTGCTGTGAGGTGTGCGGAGGCGTTGCTGGCCCCGCTTCGCGCGTCCTTGAGGGGGGGCCTGGGGCTACGAAAGACTATTGTTGGGCAGGAGAAGGAAGGCAGGAAAGCAGTCAAGGGGCTGAAGCGACTCCCCCCAGGAGAAGACGCGGCAGCCGGTGCTGTGCAGCTCAGGGACAAGGCGAGACGTGATCGAGGCATCGAGAATCATGCCCGGGGTGGAGAGAGGCCCAGCTGGGGCTCGCCGCGGGCTCCTGGCAGGCCTGGCTGAGCAGAACGGTGCCCGGATGGACACGTGTCTGATCGGGCGCGGGCCTTCTGGTATTCCGGGTCTTGCCGGTGCTGGCCCCGTCCAGGGTCTATGCCTGCACCTCTGGGCAGGATTGGAGCACCCGCTTCCCTGCTCAGACTCCCCGAGCGCCGTGCCGGCCACGCGAATGATGGGTGCTAACGGAGACGTCTCTTCCCTCCCGGCCAGGTGGTACCACGCCAGCCTGACGCGCCTGCAGGCCGAGCACATGCTGATGCGGGTGCCCCGGGACGGAGCCTTCCTTGTGCGCAAACGCAGCGAGCCCAACTCCTTTGCCATCTCCTTCCGGTGGGCCCCCTCGGCATCCTTGGGGCTGGAGGGGGGGCCGTGGGAGGGAGGGGACCCTGCGGGGCGATTGCCTCAGGGAAGCGGAGATGAAGGGAGCGTTACGTGCCCGTGTCGGCTGGCCCCCGGATTGCGGTGCCTGCCCCCTTTCCCCTCTCGAATGCCACTGGCCTCGTGACGCCGAAGGGGCAGCACGGCTGCAGCCCGAGGCCCAGCTGTGCCCCGAAGTGCCCCGGGGGCTTCTCCAAGGGACGTGGGTGGGCACAGCCAACTCAGCCCCCCCCCCGCACACGGTTGTGCAGTGCGACTTGACTTGCAGCTCTGGAAGGCTGGGCTTGGGGTGGGGCGGCAAGTCTGGGGCTGAGGGGATCCCTCAGAAGGAAGCCACCGGCGCCCCCCCTGCCCCACCAAGGCCCTGCGGCCGAGCCGTGCCCGTGGGTAGGGACAGCCGCCGTGGCCTGATGCTGCCTTCCTCTCCCGCCGCCGCGCCGGGCTGCGTGGCTCGGGGCCGCCTGGCGCGCTGCAGGGCCGAGGGCAAGATCAAGCACTGCCGCGTCCAGCAGGAGGGGCGGCTTTTCATGCTGGGCAGCTCGGCCGAGTTCGAGAGCCTGATGGACCTGGTCGGCTACTACGAGAAGCACCCGCTGTACCGGAAGATGAAGCTGCGCTACCCCATCAACGAGGAGGCCCTGGAGAAGATGGGCACCACGGTGAGCCGCCTCGCCTCGCCACGCCTCGCCTCCCCGAAGGCCTGGCGTCGCACTGGCCGGCTCTTCCCGGGAAGGCGTTGTTCTTGCGCTCCCTGGATTTTCCTTCCATGCGGCGGGAAGGGCCTCTGCTGACGGCACACACCTGCCTGTACCTGCCACTAGGAGAGGGCGGCTGTGGGGAAGATGAGCAGTGGGCGAGGCCGGCCCCCTCCTGCCCTCACGCGAGGCGGAGCGGGGCCCCCAGGCACGCACCGGCCTCTCTGGGCGAGGCTGCCTGGGCGTTTGAGGGACAGAAAGCCCGGATAGGCCTGCCTGTGCGCCGTCCTCGGCTGGCTGCCGCCCTCCCCTCTCGTGAGCACCTCAGAGCTGGGGCCGCGCTCCTTTTCCTGCATCGCTCTCCGAAGCGCCACGCCAGGCCGTGCAAGCAGGGCCTCCACCCGGCCCTTCCTTCCCCGCTTTGGCTCGCTGGCTACGAAGGGTAAAGCGCCGTTGCCAAGAGGCAGCTGTGTGCAGCGGCACCTCTGCCCAGCTCGAAAGCGCTCCGTCTGGGGGACGGGGTGCCTCCCCCCTCCTGCCCCTTGTCCCGTCAGGCTGCCCGCACCTTCGCCCGTTCCGAGGGAGGGCAGAGAGGAACTGGCGGGGTTCCCGGCTGCCTGTAAGCGCAGCCCTGTGCGTTCTTACACAGGAGTTGCCCCATTGAGTGTCGTGGGTCGGCCTTCAGAGAAACAGGCCCGGGGGCATGCTGTTAACGGGTCTCCTCCTCCTCGCAGGAATTGGACTACGGGGCGCTGTACGAGGTGCGGACGCCGCACTTCTACGTCGAAGCCAACAAGATGCCAATGGCGAGGGTAAGGGAAGGCAGCCAGCGGGATGCTCTCGGCTCTTGCCTGTTTCTGTTCCGAGGAGGCATCCTTCGCGCCTTTTCATTAGCACAATTAAAATAAATGAAGAGGCACTGACAGAAGCAACAGGTCGAACCAGAAAAGTGGAAGGGAAACGGCCGCTTCCGTTGCTTCTTGGATCAAGAATCACAGGACGTCTTTCGCAGCCGTCTTTCAGCCTGGACTTTTCTGTCCTTTAAAAAGCACAAGCACATGGCTAGTCCCTGTGAGAGGATAGTCCTGGAACAGATAAACGTTATGGGGGACAGAAACCCGTTCCCTGAGCATTACTTACACTGCAAGTGATAAGCTGGAGTGGAGCAGGGAGACCCCCCAATGAGGAAGGCTCACTCCACCGAGTCCCTTCTTCGTTTCCTCAGGAAGCTTCAGGACCCTGTGGAGCGGATCCCTCATGTGGCCGTCCCACAAGTGGGCCAGTCAGGCAGGTCTTGCAGTGGTCAGTAGAAGTGAGACTTCAGGAGCCTCCCATGTCCTTGGTCCGCCCTTGTAATTAGCTTCCCTTGCAGTGTATCCCAACCGTCTCCTGCTCATCTCCGTCCTTGGAAAAATTAGCATTCCTGGTCCTCATACAACCGGTGTAGCAGGGACAGAAGAGCGAGCTGAGCTGCGGGACCGCTCAGTCTGCAGACCAGGCTCCCGCGACACAACATTTCGGGGCATCAATCCAGCTCATCTTTGCCTTTGCAGTGCACAGTGAAGGCCCTGTATGACTACAAGGCCCAGCGGGAAGACGAGCTCTCCTTCTGCAAACAGGCCATTATTCACAACGTCGACAAGCAGGACGGAGGATGGTGAGTCCGCGGAATTCGGGAGGAAGCCTCCCCTCGGCAGCCGCAAAAGCTCGGCAAGTTTCCGAGTTGGGAGCGAGCTCTGCCTAGCGGGGCCGGCAGCGTGGCCAGGTCAGGCGAGAAACCGCGGGGCCTGCTCCCTCCCTGGGAACAGGAAGAGGAAGGCGCGTACGGGACTGGTGGGGACGAGGAAGCGGGACAAGACCACTCGGTGAGCCTGGTGTCCCAGCCTTGACCACAGAGTTCCCCTGGGAGAACGAAAACCCTTGCGAGCCAGAGTAAGCGTTCTCCTTTGAAGGAGATCCGGAGCGTGACCACCCAGAGAAGGGCCTTCTCTGCAGTGGCACCCTGATTATGCAATACACTCCCCAGTGAGGTTCGCCTGGCGCTTTATTCTTTTCAGCGCCAGGCCTGAACCTTTTCATTTTCCCAGTATTTTAAGGTTTAAATTGTTATTTAAATTGGTTTTATAGAAGATGATGCTGTGCTTGGCTTTGCTTGGCTTTGCTTTGCTATTGGAAGCCCGTCCTGAGACTTTGGGTAAGAGGGCGGTATGGAAAAGCTTTAGCGAGGTAAATAAAGAAGCTGCTGCGGGAGCGCAGCTGGAGCTTGGCTGTTCCACTGCCGGTCTCTCCCTTCCGTGACCAGGCCCATCACGGCGTGGACTCCTGCCGCGCAGGGAAGGCCAGGGGAGCCGGCCCGGCTGCCTCCCCCCGAGGAACGCCGCTCGCCCCCGCAGGGTGTTGTCCTGGAGCCACGTTGTCGTCCCTTAACAGCGCCTTCCTGTCTTCCCACCCGACTGTCCCCACCCTGCATGCAGTATCGGCCCCCAAGAGCCCCCCAGGTTGCTTGCCTTGTTCCTGTCACTCCTTCCAGGGTTCCTGTCCCCCCTTCCAGGTGGCGCGGAGACTACGGTGGCAAGAAGCAGCTCTGGTTCCCCGCCAACTATGTGGAGGAGATCATGAACTCCGCACCCGAACAGGATGAGGCCGTAAGTTCACCTCTGCCTTCCATCCAGCGCCAGGGAGGGGGCAGCCCAGCCCTCCGCTCCCCTCCCCTCCCGCCGACCCAAATGTCACTTTTTAAATCCTCGTCCTGTGCTTCGCTTGGGTCATAACTCTGCTGTTTTGACATGATCCACTTGTTGCTGTTTTCACTGGTGGGGCTGCGGAGACTCTTCTGCCGTGTAGCGAAGTTGCTGCAGCTCGGCTGCCGACTTGATCTTTCTGGTTCAGGGCGCCGAGTATTTGCTACCATGCCCATGAGACCTTGAAATGTTTTGTGCTTGGGGAGGGAGGTACTTGCAACGGTTCAAATTGTTTGTGTGTGAGCCAGGGCTGCCAAGAGGGCTCAGAAGCCGTTGCATGACAATGCCTGGTTATCTCAAGGTCTTCTCGCAAATGCTAGCCCAGAAGATTCTGTAGGCTGCTAGTCCTCAAGATATGCCTTGGATTTATTGAAATCCAATAATGTGAGTGAATATCGCTCTTTTGAACTGAAAGGAAATGTGTCATTTTGAAAAGAACCATTCGGAAATCCTCTGGCTGTGGGGTCCCCACAGAGGCACCTGGGAAAAGTTTCACTCGTGTTGCAGCGCCCTTTATCCAACTCTTCTAGCTGTCAAAAGGGTGCAGAAACCCCCATTCCAGACCTGAGCAGCAGCCCATTTCGGCCCCCCGCTGCCTCCCAAAGCTACCCCTTCCCCTTCTCCTGAGGTTTTCCGGCTCTGCCTGGAACTCCCAGCTCCCCGGTGTAACCAAGGCAGGTTGTGCTGCGGAGAAGCCGCTTGCACGGGGCGCAGAAGGGGCCACGGCTGTGTGGGCGAGCGGCAGCGGATGGCAGAAGGGGCTTCCTGCGGGCGGAATGGGGCATTTCATCCCCACGAATGCAATTAGGGCGGGGGACATGGCGATCCCTGTCCCGAGGTGCTGTTCCGTAAGGCTCAGGAATGTCTTGATTAACTTGTACTCTCCTAGAACCTCCATTTAGCACTTTGATTGTTTAAATCGATTAACCAGTTAACATTTCTCGGCTGTCCCTGTTCAATCACTTTTATGCCCATTGATTGCTGTGGAGTCATTAATGTTAAGTAAATGCGCAACAGCTACTTCTGCATTTGGGGGATGCAACAGGAGAACCCAAAGATGCCACAGATGCCCCAACCCGCGTGCTCCCGGTCCCTTGCTAGGTCACCCCGCCTCTTTCTTTTCCGCCAAACTCGTTGCACCAGCTTCTCCCTCTCTCCCTCTTCCCCCTCTCTCTTTCTCTCTGTCTTCCAGTCGGTAGAAAACAGCCCGCTGGGCAACTTCCTGAAAGGATTCATCGATGTCCCCTCCTGCCACGTCGGTGAGTCCTTGCGAGAACTGCTCTGGCAGTGGAGGGGGTCCTCTTGGGCGTGGACCGCGGCTCCTGCTCGCGTACTGAGCATCCCCTGCCAACCTGAATCCTCTGTGTGGAGCTCATGTGTGTTTGAGTCATAAAATGCAAGAGAGCCATTTGGAAAACCACAGGAAAAAGCCAATTTATTTAAAAAACAGCAGCCGGGAAAGAAACAGTGCAACACAAGAGAATCAAGAATAAGTCCAGCAGGAAAGGAGAAATAACGGCGTGGCGATCGACAAGCACTCCCCAAATGGCTGGACTCCCAGTTCAGCCGCCCCCTCAGACGGCTGTCCAGCTGCCTCCCAGGGGGGAGCGCCCACCACCTCCCCAGGTCTCGGGTTCCATTGCCGTGCTCCTCTCACAGTCAGGAGGTTCTTCCTGAGGCCCAGCCAGAATCTGGCTTCCTGTCACTTGAGCCCATCGTTGCGTGTCCTGCACTCTGGCATTCGCTGTCCTCATTCTTTGAAACTCAGATGGCCCCATGCGCGCAAAAACGGGCACGGCCAAGCGAAGCCCACGACCGGGACGGAGGTTTCCTGATGAGAGCGCTGCATGGAACAAAGGGGCAGATTGTACGGGCATCGCCAGGCAATGCGGGAGAGCCTGGGCAGAGAGTCACGTCCCCCGGGCTGCTTCTGTGCCACGACGTGGGGGCGGGCTGCGGGCAGACCGGAGCGCGGATTCTGTGCGGGGTTCTTGCAAGAAGTGGTGGATGAGCCTTGCTGGATCCAGCAAAGCACTTTTGCAGGAGGGCCCCCGCAGAGGCGCCGCCTCGTGGGCCCGGGAGTGGCAAGGCAGTGCCACGGCTCCCCGCTTGCCACATCCGCTCCCCCGAATTGGGACGAGGGGCTGCCTCGCTGTAACGGGTTCCCCAGCTGGGGATCCTAGTGGTCGTGAGGATGGAGCTCAGAAAAGTCCCGCTCAGTGTTCGGAAAAGTGCACCCATCCACGGCAAGAGGCGAGGGGATACGGGGCACGCAGGATGGAGCCAGGATCGGGCTCGGTTGCCCCGGAAGGCTTGGAAGTGGAGCGTGAGGGCAAGGCCCAGAAGCGGCTGAGAAGCATTTGCTCAGCGTCCAAAAGCGCTTCTGTACAGAAGCCAGGAAACATCCATCCAGCAGGTTGTCTGAATCACAAAACCACATTCTAGGAATACTACCTAAAATTAAAGCGACCGCTTCCCACATTGTAAACGCCTCCAGTCATTTTCCCAAGGAACTGCCCCTCCCCTGAGCGAAATGCACATGAGAACAAGAAGGCTGCCCTGGACAGCCCCTCCCCACCCCGGGGGCTCGCAAGACCTTCAGAGGGGAGAGGTGGGTGGGAACTCCGCGCAAGCAGCCGTGCCTGCTGAAACCGCGGCCCCTCCGCCCCGCTCCGAGGGGCTCTGAGGTGGCCTTGCTCCGCGGAAGGGAAGAGCCGCAGCCCAGGCCCGGCCCACCGTGCTAGCCGGCCCTGCTCCCTGCCCAGCCCCTAATCCGGAGAGGAGGAGCGGCCGGGTGACCCGCACTGGGAGCCTCGTCCAGTAAAGCTGCCCTCTGATGTCCTTGTAGTTATCGCCAAAGACGGGAGGAGCTCCAAACCATTTGTCTTCACCATCCATTCCCAGCAGATGACCCACCCAACCCAGTCGCTGGACGTCGCCACCGACACCCAGGAGGAGCTCCAGGACTGGGTGGCCAAAATCCGGGAGGCCACGCAGAACGCGGACGCCAGGGTGAGTCCAGAGCCGGGTCCCAGCTCCCCCCGGCACGGGTCGGGGGCTCCTCACAGGGTACCGGGAGAGGCGGAGAAGAAAGACGGGAGGGGCGGGAAAGCCGCGGGAGGATCCGAGGATCCTGAAGTCTCTAAGAATCACTCTAGGGTCTTCATGGCAGGCCGGCCGGCCATCCTCTGACGGAAGGAGCAGGGCGCTGCAGTGTGGCTCGTGAGAAGCCTGCCCCCGGCAAGCAACGCCAAGCCCCATCCGGGTTCTTTGCAGCGACTCTCGGAAGGTGTTTTCTGGACTCTGGGAGGGCCAGGCCCCGGAGCGCTTTGGCTTGCCGGTCCCCATGGAAATGGGATTCGACAGAAGCCGCTCTTGGGAGAACGCTTGCCGAGCGGCGGGCCTCTCCTCCGGAACGTGTGTGCTGCGGAGAGCGGGGCTGTCCCAGTGGCTTCCTACGTGGCTCACCGGGAGGGTGGGCATGGGCAGAGCGCCCAGCCAGGGACGCGCGTGGAGGCAGGTCGGATTGCCCCGCTGCGGCTGCCTAATGGGTCGCACTGCCCTACACAGCACTGCCTTTCGCCGCCCTGGGCGCAGACTCGGTTATGCGTCTGTACGTGAGCCGATGCGTCGCTTCCGGCTTGGGTGATCGGGCATGTGACAGCGGGCAAACTGCCCGGCTTCCCATGGAAGAAGTGGCAGCACGGAGGATCTATGAGCAATTTCCCCGACAAGGGGAGGTGGAATTTCCAGGCGGAGCGTGTGCAGAGCGTGTCTCCGTGTGCGTGTGAGAGAGAGGCTGGGAGCTCTCGAGGTCACTCCGACTTTTGCCCTGGTGCAGATGCAGGAGGGGAAGATCATGGAGCGGAGAAAGAAGATCGCCCTGGAGCTGTCCGAGCTGGTGGTCTACTGCCGCCCGGTGCCCTTCGACGAGGAAAGTGAGTCCCGCCGGCCCTGCAAACCGGAGGCGGCCTCCACAGTCTGCAACGCTTCGGGGCGCCATCTGAGGGAGCACCCCTGCCATAGGGCCTCCAGCTCTCCCGCCGGGGCTCCCCGCCTTGTCCCGGTCGTGGGAGCCGTGCCTTTACAGGAATTTATAGGGGAGGGGTGGCGTCCGCAAGGGGTGCCACCGCCTTGCGTTGCACGAGCTGAGCAGAGCCGCGGGGACGGAGCGTCTCATTCACGGGGTCGCCACGCAGTGGAGTGCCTGGGCAACCAATTTATGGGGTGCTCCTTGGCTGTGGCACCCCAGCGCTGGGATTGCCTTCCTGCCAAGATGCAGCTGGTCTCAGCACTGGCTTTGTTCAGGCCCCAAGTTCAGACCTGGCCTTTTCCCAAGCCTCGGGGTCTTAATGGGAGCAGCCCCGTGTGGCTAGTGGCCATTTCCTCGTGTTCAGGGGTCACACTGCACTGGCCTCATGGCCGCCCCCCGCCCTGAGGTCTGCTGCCATGGGTCAGGGCAGGAGCAATAGAGGGCCAGTCCTGCCTCGCCCTGAACCCCCGGCTCTGGGCCCTCGCGGGACGCGCACTGCTCAGCCTGGGATGGATATGAGAGGGAGGGAGGGGGGAGGCGCCCTCCCCCGCTTAGCTCCAGCAGAGCGGTGGCACCGGGGACTGCCGGACCACCGGCCTGGCTCGGGCCCCTGCGTGGCGGGAGCCTGGGGCAGGCAGGGTCTGCATCCGCTCCCTCCATGCCCCCGGGCGCTGTGCAGCTCTGCCCTTTGGTCCCGTGGTCGTCTGCCCCCGAGCACCAAGCCCGGCTGCTTGCCCCCTCCAGAGATCGGCACGGAGAAGGCGTGCTACCGCGACATGTCCTCCTTCCCCGAGACCAAGGCCGAGAAGTACGCCAACCGCAGCAAGGGCAAGAGGTTCCTGCAGTACAACCGCCGGCAGCTGAGCCGCATCTACCCCAAGGGGCAGCGCCTGGACTCCTCCAACTACGACCCGCTGCCCATGTGGATCTGTGGCAGCCAGCTGGTCGCCCTGAACTTCCAGACGCCCGGTAAGCCGCCCGCCCCTCTTCTCGTGCAGCGGGGGCTCTCACGCGCCTTCGAGGGAGGGGCCCCGTGACCGGCTTGGCCGGACTGGCCACAGGTTTGGGCAGGGAGGGTGGCACGGCAGGGCGCACTTCCGACGGGGCCAACCCTCGGGCAGCGGGGCATCCCTTGGCCAGCTGGGGCGGTGAATAAGGAGGTCTTGACCTGGCGCTGAACAGCACCTAATGTCGACGCCGGGCGGACCTCTCTGGGGAGCACGTCCCGTGATGTATCGCTTAGACATTAAAATGCTGAGAGAATAAAAAGGTTTTGCATGGTGTCGGAACATGTATGGTGCCGGTGCCAGGCGTATCTCTCGGGAGCGAATTCCATAAACGAGGTGCTGGTACGAAAAAGGCCCTTCCCTTTTACATCCTTTAAAGGCGGCTCCCAGAGAAGGACCTCCGCAGGTCTTGAGCAGATCCGGCCCGCCATGCCCAGTTAACCGGCCTGCCCCAAAGGTTGTGCACTCGCTGTGCGCATGCATGCACTGGCACGCGGCTTGCTCTTGCGCAGGTCGGTTTGGATTAGCCCAGAGAAACCATCTCCTCGCGAGCAACCCAGCAACCTCTCCCCCGTTGCAAAAGGTTGAGGCCCCCTGGCCTCGAGGCACGGGCAGGTAAGTACTCCTGGGCTCTTGCGCTTCCAGACAAGCCGATGCAGCTGAACCAGTCGCTGTTCACGCTGGGCGGGCACAGCGGATACGTCCTGCAGCCCGACATCATGCGCGACGACCTCTTCGACCCCTTCGACAAGAATAGCCTGAAGCACGTGGAGCCCATCACCGTCCAGCTGCAGGCAAGTGATCTTGGGGTGCCCCCGGGGGACCAGAGGCCGCCGTGACCCGTGCCCCTCTCCCGTCCGGGGACCCCGCGGTGTCCTTGGCGAGCCCTAGTCCAGCGCAGCCTTCCTCCCCGCAGATCCTCGGGGCCCGACACCTTCCCAAGAACGGCCGCAGCATTGTCTGCCCCTTCGTGGAGGTCGAGGTCTGTGGCTCGGAGTTCGACAACAGCAAAAGCAAGACGGATGTCGTAGGTGAGCGCCCCGAGTGCCCGGTGCGTCCCCGGGCAGGAGACGTCTGCCCCTCCCCTCGTCAAGCAAAGCCCCCTCCTCTCAACAACCGTCCCCCAGCACACGGGACTCCCTCTGCCCCATCACCCCCCCAGTCGCCACAGGCTGCCGTTTTCCATGGTTTGTACTTCCCCAAATGCGATGTCGTTCGTCTTCCAGGCGGCCCTTTCCCAGGAGATGGGTGCTGTGGGTGTGCGAAAGGAAGGGGGCACCAGCCACCCACACTGCCAGCGCGGGGGGCCTTGTGCCCCACCCTGGGTCCATCTGGGCCGGTTCCACGGCACGCGCCCATCGGCACTCCGGCCCACGGGAAATTGGGCCTTCCCAGAACACTCCCAGGAAGCGCGTCGCACGAGACTGCCTGGTCCTCCACGCTGCTTCCCGGCGTGCCGCCCACCCTGCCCGCAGTGTGCCGTGGCACAGGGGCGCCTCTCCTCTGGGCAGGGGCCGGGGCTCTCGGCCGAGGCAGCCGGGGCCGACGGGGAGAGGCAAAGGCCTCGGTCTCGCCGTTGCCCCCCGCATTTGGGCCGCACCACTCCAGGCCGCGGGCCGGGGCTCCCATGTGGGTCCTCTCCTGAAAAAAATAATTGATAGCCCCCAGAACAGAAAACTAGCCCCCCGGGGAGAATTCCGGCCGAGCTGCCCGTGTGCCGTGGGCAGGGGGCTTCTTCCACTGCGGAGCAGCGTGGCCCTGAAGCGCTACGGCCGAGAGACACACGTGCCCGGTCAGGGGCAGGAGTCTTCGTGCGCCGGTGCCCCCTGCAGCTCGCCCGGGAGCCTCGTCCCCCTGGAGAGCCCCCCCTTCAGCCTCGCTCAAGGGGCTGCCGGCCGCCCCGGCTTGACTTGCCCTCCTGCCTGCTCTCCCCGCAGCCGACAACGGCCTCAGCCCGGTCTGGCTCAACAAGCAGTTTGTCTTCGACATCAACAACCCCGAGTTTGCCTTCCTGCGCTTCGTGGTCTATGAGGAGGACATGTTCAGTGACCCCAACTTCTTGGCCCAGGCCACCTTCCCCGTCAAGGGCCTCAAGACAGGTACGGGCAGGGCCCCCCCCCACCCCACTCTGGCCGATTGCCCTCCCGGGCTGCCGACCTGCGAGGAGAACGGGGCCGGTGGGCGCTCTCTCCTTCGGCCCCCTTGGCCAACGGTGCGTGGAAGTGGCGGAGACGATCCGTGGTGCGGGGGGTCCTTTTTGGACGACTCACCTTGGCTGTCCGATCAGTCGCCATCGGAGCGAGAGGAGTAAACTCGACGGGCCCTCGGCTGATCCCGGGAGGCAGCGGTGCTGTTCCAATGCTCCCAGCCAAGTGCCTTCTGCGAGGTCGCAGGAGAGCTGCTGGCCAGCCTCGCGTCCGTCCGTCCCAGTGGCCAGCCAGTGCCTCAGGAGGCCAGCGGGCAGGACGGACCCTCCAAGATGTCCCACCCATGGCAGCTCCTGCAAATCCAAGGCTGCCGCTTCCTTTAGGAATCCGACCCCCCCCCCCTCCTATCTTCTGTGATCACTGAATAGCCCTCGTGCCAGGAGAGATTCTGGTGGGACCCCTCTTGGGACCAAGGTTCAGTTGGGATGCCAGGAAACACTTCCTGACGGGCAGGACCCCGAGGGTGTGGGATGGGCTTCCCTGGGAGGTGGTTGAGGCCCCATTGGTGAGGATGTCCAAGGATAGGCTGGACATACACACGGTGAGCATGTCGTGAGCGGAGCCGGCTGGAGCCGGGGGTCAGACTAGATGGCCCGGAAGGCCCCGTCCGACTCGCGCTCTTTCTGTGCTTCCACTCTGTGACTTGCCTGCTTGCGCCACCTCTGCTTTCTGTTATTTAAACAGCTGCCCTGTGTAAGAGGCCACACGCTCTTCTCGCCTGCTCTTCATGGCGATTTCCGTAAATGAGCAAGTTTACTAACTGTCAGGACTCGTGACCAGGCTTAATGAAAGTGCTCTAGGTAGCCAGGTGTCCGGGACTGAGCGGCCCCTCAGGCCCTCGCTGCTGTTCAGCGTCCCGACGGAGGGGGCGCGGACTCTGCCTTCCCTCGAGCGAAAGTTCCTCTCCTGCCTGCAGGTTACAGGTCGGTGCCCCTGAAGAACAGCTACAGCGAGGACCTTGAGCTGGCTGCTCTGCTGCTGCACATCGAGATCGTGAACGCCAAGGTAGGGATGTGCCCGCGGAGTCCGGCACCCACCATTCCTGGCTGAAAGACGGCCGGGATCGTTCTCCCAAAAACCAGTTTCTTTCTTTAGGCTCCATGTTGCCCCAGAAAGTAAGGTCAGCCTGGCATTGCTTTTGCCCCTCGTTCTTCTTTCTTCCTTTTTTCTTTTTTCGATTTATATCCTGCCTTTTTCCCCAAAGGGCTCAGGGCAGCTTACACCATTCTCCTCCTCCATCTTATCCCCACAACAACAATCCTGAGAGGTAGGTTGGGCTGAGAGTCACCCAGTTGGCTCCATGGCTGAGTGGGGACTCGAACCCGGATCGCCTGAGTCCCAGTCCCACGCTCTTCACCACGACACTACACGGGCTCTCGGTGTTCTCTCTCTCTCAGCTTTCTTGTCACCTCCTGCCCTCCTCGCGCTTTGGATAAACTAAGCTGCTAGCCTTGTCGGGACAGCCTCCCGGCAGATTCAGCCCATCGCCTGTTTCAGGTGCTCCGTCAGTCCGGCAGCCCAATGCGCTCTGATCCCAACCCGTTTGCTTTGGTGCTGAACGTGGGAATCGGATCGGCAGCCTACACAGTGCCGCGTCCGTAATGTGAGCAACTTGAACCACGAGTGCCTGCTTCTGCCAACAGAGATGGTCCGAAAGCAGGACCAGGGGAAGAAGCCTCATGGTCGGGGTCGCATGGGGCCAGCCACCCTCACCACACGGTGAACGCAATGCGAGAGCATCGCTTAGAAAGCCGCTGGAGAAGCTGGAAGCGAGCACAGGCTCCCACACCCACACCCACGCGTCTTTCCCCGTGTCGCAGGAAGAAGACGACGAGAACCTGTACTCCTCCATCCAGCAGCTGCGTGACCGGGCCAGCGAGCTCTCGAACCAGGTGTCCAGCTTCGAGCACAACAACAATTGTGACTTGCGCTATCAGCAGCGGCTGGACGAACTGCGGGCGGCGCAGGAGCGGCTCATGGAACTGACGGAAGTGCGCAACCGGAAGTGAGTGGAAGCTGACGGGCTTTCGGTCCGCCTGGAAGAAGCGTCCGGCCCCCGGAGGCCCTTCGGCCCTGGGCTTAGCCAGTCCCTGCTCTCATTTCTAAGCGGACTGGAAGAAGCTTCTCCTCTTTGTGGGGACGCACCAGGCACCACCCAAACACAAGAGGGGCTGCAGTATGAAAACGCAGCCGGGTTCGGCTAACGGGAACCCTGCGTTCTTGCTGGCGTGTGCTGTGGTGCCTGCCCTGCTGAACAATCCAGGTGAAAGCACAGGTCCAGCTCTGGATGGTGGTTCTTCCTACAACCGCAGTCCCCAGCTTGCTCATCGTGCTGAACAGCCCAAGATCCCTGGGCTGCTGCAGCGGGAGAAGGGGAGCAGCTGGGAGCCAGCGAGCTGTGTGGGTTACTCTACTCTGCTGTCCAGGCTGGGTGGGCATCTCTTGTGCTCCATTCTGCTACAAGCAGAGACTTCCAAATGCACCTTTAGCTACTTCTGGGAGGGCTCGGGGTGGTTCCTGCGCTCCATCGCCTAAAGCCTGTTTTTCCCCCAACACAGGCTGATGGAGAAGAAGAAACGAGACCGGCAGCTGGCCAACAAGCGCAACTGAAGCGGGGTGCGCGCTTCCACGTGCCTCCGATCCGAGGGAGCCTGGCCTGGCTTCCCTCCTCTCCTCTCCTCTCCCCACCACACCCGACGGAGGCCTTGGATTCTGCCTGCTGCTGAGACTGTACCCAGGTCCCAGCTGCCGGCCCAGCTGCCCAGTGGTGGGGCAGGGGCAGGGGCAGGGCAGCTGAGGTGACGGCAGCAGGGTGCTCCGCCGCAGTGCTGGGAAGCAGGAGTCCGGTGCGTCCCTGGCTGTTCCCCCGCTGTGCAAGCAGGCTGGGATGGTGGCCGTGCGGTTCCCACAGGCCCCGCTGCAAACCATGTCATTGAAAAGTGTTGTTGCGCTCAGTTTTAATCCACTGCATTGACCTTCCTCATGGGTGGAAGAGGCAGCCCTTTCTGCTTTTCACCTGAATTGCCCCCTGCCCCGGTGGCAACTGCGGCTGGTGCCGGTGCCTCGAGCGCTCCTCCTCCAGAGAGCCTCCTCCTGCCTGGCCTGCAGGAGCTAGTGGGGAAGAGGCGAAGCACCGGAGCAGCTGGAGGCTGGCGTGCGAGGGTCTGCGTGAGGACGGCTGAGCAAGGAAGGTCCGCCGGGTGGCCAGCCCACGCGAGGCAGCTGAGCGGGAGTGAGAATCACGAGGCTGAGGAGGCCCAGGGCGAAGGCACCACATTCCCTGGAGGGAAACAGAACTCCAGTCCGCTCTACCAGACACCCCTTCCTGCGCTCAACATCACCGCTCTGTCCTTTACTTCTTTTAGCACAAGTTCTGAAGCAGCTGCCCAAACCCTCGGCCACCTGCCCCAAAGGCTGATCCAGCTGCGTGGGCAGTGGGGCTCGCTTATTTATTTATTTATTGTAGAGACGTCTCCTCCCCCACCTCTGCCTTTCCTAAGACAACATTTCCCTATAGATCATGCGCTCAGGGTGTTGGGGAGTCAGGCGTCTCACAGCCACAGGAAGGGGGGTTGATTTAGGGTAGTGGCCACATTCCCAGTGCCACCGCTGTGAGCACCAGGACCATAAATCCCGGTGTTCCGTCTCAGTTTGAAAGGCTTGCTTTTTACCGGCGTCTTCTAAAGATAGAAGGGTAGGGAAGTGCAAAGTTCCTGCGACGAGAGATGTCTCACTGAAACACTTTGCTAGAAACAAAACTGATGCGCTGTTGGCGGAACCTCGAAGGGCACCACTGAGGCTGCGGCAGCCCAAGACAAGACTTTTCTCCAGTGCGGTCAAGAACTCTCTTAGCTTTGGAATTCTGCAGTGTTTCCCATGAAAAAGCCCTCCTCTTGCTTCATCTTTCATCATGGTGGCCACTCAGAAAGGCAGTCATGACCTTTGAGAGGAGTCATTTTCTGGCAAGGAAACGGCAGCTGGTGAGATGGCAGAAGCACCACCAGAGCTGGGATTCACCTGTGCGTTAAGGTTCAGGTGGGTCACGCAGGGCTGCCCTGCGGTCAGAAAAGACGCCACCAGGCCCAGTGAGGTCCAGGCGCCAAGATAAGGACAGGTATAGGACAGAATGCCCCTTAACTGCGAGTTTTTCCATTCCAAAGCTGCGCGATGTCAGCAGATCACACATTCCCCATTTGGGCTAACGAGCCGTCCAGCCGTGCAAGCAGGACCGGCCAGGCCCCGGCTGCCTTGCTTTGGCACCCTGGGCACTTTCCCTCTCCTCCCTCCCTCGCCTTCTCCTCAGCAGAACTCGCTCTGTATTCTCGTGTTGCTACTTGGAAAGAGG
Organism: Varanus salvator macromaculatus; assembly: GCA_023646645.1. Taxonomy (NCBI): domain Eukaryota; kingdom Metazoa; phylum Chordata; class Lepidosauria; order Squamata; family Varanidae; genus Varanus; species Varanus salvator. Next base: position 39,550,204 of record JAIXND010000777.1, on the reverse strand, counting down.
CCTTTCTTGTTACACAAGTCCCTCCATCAAAGGAAGGAAGGGTGTGTCTGGCTCCAACCCAATCGATTTCACATTTTGAGAATCGGGTGCACAGGGAGCATTCAGAACCACGCTGCTTAGCCAGTTTTAAAATCTCTGAAGGGACACGTGGCCCCGAGCAGGCTATCCAGCCGACGCATCCAAGTTTTGCTTACCTGGTGCCTTCTTTCCCCCCCAACTCCTTGTGGTAGAATCAGGTTTGTAAGAGAGTCAGTTTTAGGAAAAGCCTTCCGTCTTGCATCCTGATTGCATCATTTGGATGGCTTCCAAACAAGGCAAGACGCTGGGAGAAGTTTGGTACAGTGGGACTGAAATAGAGGCGACTCCAGCACTGGCCCAGCGGAACGCAAAGCACCAGGACAGACCTCCAGTGGCGGGGAAAGCTGGGGCTGGCTTCAGGGGGTGCAGCTTCGGCAGCAACAGGGAGGCCTCCTTGTCCTGCCAGCAGTGAGCGAGAAGAGCGGCCCACTTGGGACACAGAAGCGCCTGCAGAGGGGTCAAGGCCCGTGTGTGCAACCAGCAAAGTGGTTCGAAGTGGCAGCCGGCCTTAACAGAAGGCGGCAGGAAAGGGCGCCATTTGTGGCAGCGATGTTTGCGCAGGAGAAGTTCCAGGAAAGGTGCGGTCAGGTGAGGGAAGAATCGCTGCACTGACCAAAGCAGGAATTGCAAACTGGTGCCGGGAAGAAGCGAGAACGATTTCGAAGCAGGCGCTTTTGCCCTCCTGAGCAAATCCCTTCTAGCAACCAGGACAAAAACGGAGCAAGGAGAAGGGCGCTCTGCGCTCTGTTGTGAGGCACACCAACTGAGGGGTGGCAGTTTTAAAGGGCAACATTTAGTACCTCCAGGGACTATGCAAAACCAAATGACCATGAAATGTTGGGAACATGGGAGTTAGAAAGAGGGAAAGGGGGCCAGGGAAGAAGCCGAAATGCCTGCCTTCACCCTTTCCAGAGCTGGTGGCAGAGTCCCCGAGAAACAGCCCTTGCTATGTGGCGGTGAACTTCGCAGCCACAAATACAGAGACGTGAGTGGGTTGAAATCTCACCTGCCACTATTGGAGAGAGCCCATTGCTGATGCAGAAATAAGCTTTGGAGTCCTGGGAAAACCACCGCGAAAGAGGCTGAAAGCCCTTGCGCGAACACCAGGACTCCACACACTGCCTTATCCCTTCCCGCGGAGCTCAGTGTCTCGGATCCCACCCAAGTGGATATGCAGATCCTCATTCAGGCGTCAGCGATGCCACCCCGACCGTTTACAATCACTCACAGGCCTACGCAAAGCTGCGCAGCCACGTCGCCGGGAGCCGCCCCGATGGTGGCGGGGAGGGGAATCCCATCACTGGCGTGCTGCAGCCTCACCGGGTCGTTCTTGCAACAAGCTCTGCCTGTCGTCTTCTCCATGGGGCCCATGGCGGAAGTTGACCGCCGCTAGCCAGCACCTGCCCGCCCAAAAGACGCTTTCTGGTGACAGCTCCGCAGACCCCTGTAGCGTTGAAGCAAGCGGGACTGAAACTGGCCAGGATTGGCCTTGAAGTCATTCCTACAGCCGTGCCCCCAAAGCAAGTGGAGGGCCCACCCCGCCCCTTTATGACCACCACTGAAAGACAACTGCCCGGAAGAGGTCTCTGGGGTGGAAGGCCGGGGCACGGCGCGTGGGCTGAGCTGGGCGCTTTGCCGCCAGCCAGGACTGAGACGGAGTCCTGCCTCAGCCTTCTATTTCCGGGCCACCCCCGATGACGTGCTCTGCTCATTTCCAACACCCCGCCAATGACACTGATTTGAGTCTCTGCATCTGAGCGAAGGCACAAGCGAGCTGCTCCCTCGCGGAGATGCCTGCCGGAGCCATGAACTGCAGTCGCCCCCCCCCCCCAATCCCTGCATTGCGCCTGGGCATCGCCTCGCTCGTGGGCACAGGCAGGTCGAACACTACCTTGGCCAGGGAGGGAAGTGCCTCAGAAAGCGGCTGACCTGCTGGCAGGAGGCACACCTGCCGGGAGGTTGCGAGCGCGCCACTCCTGTCCGGGGCCTGGCTGAGCAGGAAGGGATCCAGGGAAAGAGGGAGGAGGGGTGGCTGTGGGTGTACAGTGGGGGAGATCCGTCCAGGGAGAACTTCAGAAGCACAAGCAAGTCGGCAGGTGCACCAGCTCTGTTGCAAGGAGATCAGGTCCCCTCCAGTGCCGTCTTGGAGAGGGACCCACATATACTTTGTATGAAAATAAATCTATTTAGCCAGTATTTATACATGAAACTGCCTGCCTGCCCTTGTTTTGGGTTTGGGGGTTTTGGGTGGGGGGTCCTGCCCTGGGCAATTCCGCTTCCATCGCACTGCTGCAATTGACAGAACTGCCCTGCTCCTGCCCACTCGCCCACAGCTCCGCAGCCACCAGGTGTGGCTGCTGATGCACTTTGCGTCTCACGGCCAGCGCCTGCCTCTGGGACGTGGGTCTGCCTGTGGCGTTCTGGCCTCCAGCTGCACAGGCTTGGTATGTTCTGCCCTCACGTGCCTTTGTCTGCACACTGAATGCAGCCCTTGGCATGTGCCCTAGCGTCCCATCTTCCGCCTTCCACTTTCCCTGGCCTGATGGTCTTCCTGGGAGGGGCGGGGTTGGGGGGCTGGCCCAAAGTGGGGCAGCCTGTTTTCTCGTTGCTTCTAAGGAAAGCCCCGGCTTGATTTGAGAATGGAGCCCCTTGTGCGTCTGTCAGTTCCAAGTATTTGCAAAGCTCTCCTCCAGCACCATGTTTCAAACACGTGTTTTCTTTCTGTCGGTTTTCTTCACTGTCCAGCTTTCACACCCGTACATTGTGATTGTGCTGCAATCTTTTCCCCTCTTGGAGGCACACCTTAATTTGGTGCGGGGGTTTGAGGCAGTCAGGGAGCCAAGAGCAATGCCAGGAGGCCGGAAGAGAGTCGCTGGCGCAGGGTCGTCCAAGACGGAAGGGCCAAGGCACCTATGGAGCCTCTGCAGGAATAAAAGCACATCGGCCAAGAGAGATGGCCCGGGGGCAGTGCAAACATGCCCTGGCTCCCATTCCCTGCGCCCACATCTTCTCGCATCCAGCTGTGGCCAAAACGACCAGGAATGCGACAAAGCCAGCCACTTGATGGGGCTTGTTGTGGGAGGCATTTGTTAGAAAACAGACACACAGCTCAGACCGCAATGCTCAACTGAAAGACCGTTTTCAGAAAGGGAAACTAAGCATCATCAAGCCCACAAACGCATCTTCTGTTCTGAGATCGTTCAAGGCAGCCGATATCAAGTTAGAGAGAGGAAAAAGCACTAGTACCAATACGGACACTAAGTTTAATAACTCAGTTTGGGCCAGTCCTTGTTCAAATCGAGACAAACAGCAAATACTGTAGAGAAACAGATTCGTTACACAGCAAAACTGACCAGCAAGATTATTCTAGAATTATTGCAGAATTCTGATTGCTCGTCTTCTCAATGAAATGGGACAGTCACAAGGACACCCAATCTGCTACCAAATAAGCATAACTTGCATTGATTGTGCCAAGTTTCCAGCTTCTAGGAGCCCAAAAGGAAGGCAGAGAATCTTTGGATCTCGCTGCTACACCATGTTTCTCTTCCCAAAGCAGTGCCTCCGAAAAGGGATGGAGTAACTACTCTGCGTATAATTTCTGAGACATTTTAGGGAAACAGCAGTAAGAAGCGCTATCCCCAAACTGCCGCTTGTGCCGCGTGCGCAAGGCACTTTTCTCTCTTCACCATAATTTTATTGCATCCTCTAGTAGACAGAATTTCTAGTAGACAGAAAATGGTGGGAAGTATGTTTGGGTCGATTGTGAAGCATATATGTGGGCCTTAAATTACTGTTTTGGTAATCTAATACGCAAGAGATTGCTTGGAATAACAAAGCCCAGCCGAGAAGAGACATCCACCGTTCGAAGAGATCAGTCTAACTGATCAGAGGTGACTTGCCAAGAATCTCTCCTTGACCTGAGCGGGGGAATCGTGTATCTAGAAAACGTCAAAGGAGACCCTGCCCTAGAGGCAAACTGCCTCCGGGAGCCCCAAACCCAGAGCTGGGCTCTCTCGATCCTCTTGCCTGGATTAAGGCCACAGCCGAAGCCCTGGGGCAGGACCAGTGCCTTCACGTGCTGCTCCCCCTCGGCCCCCTGGTGCTCTGGACAGGCACACGCTCCTGGCCGCCACCGTCGGGTACAAGTGCATGCCCAGTCTGGAACATGATCCTCGCAAGATTCCATCTGATGCCCCCGGACGGCCATCTAGATTGGGGACTGCAAAAGTCGGAAGTGCCCACCATGTGCATAGGGCTCTTAGAGACACCATGGGCCCAAGGTGCAAAGTGCAAAGCGGGAACAGTTCCTCTTCCCTTTGGATTTCGGGTCACACCAGGACCTACTCGCTTCCCTGAGACATTAAGTTCCCACCTCCTCACTGGGAGGAGGGGGTCTCGCTGAGTTTTGGATTTAAAGTAAGGCAGGAAACGGTGGGCAAGCCTTCTTCCCGGATCAGCGTCAAAGCCAGGCCTCGGGCCTGCTTTCCAGAACGGTTCCACGGAAGGCTGGGACATCCCCGTGCCAGGAACACCTGCAGAAGGCCCACTGCGGAAATCGTGGGAACTGAGAGGGCGTGGCAGGAACGTTCTCCTGTTAACGTCGTTCCCGCATGGCTGAGAAGTTTCCATCTGCAGACCGTCTGCTATCCCCAGCCGTCCGAAGCAAATGCCACCTCCCGAGCTGCTTACCCCAAAGGCACCTCTGCAAACAGCGTGGAATGCACAGCCGTGGAAAAGCCCCGAGCCCCTTCCCCTCTGTGGAGCTGCTGGTGGCATGAAGCGACCCGAGTCATCTGTAGAGCGACATTTTCTTGCTTTGGTACATGTACATGTAGGCGTCGCAGAAGAGGCGCTTGGCGACCCCCATCTCCCGGGGCTGTTCCATGGCCAGAGCGGCCACTGGCATCTCCAGATACTTGGCCACCTCTGGGCAGGGCGACACCTTTGGAATGTTGTAGCCGTTCTCGTCTCCTAAGCCAACGAAAGGGAAGAGGGCTGGCGGGAAGGGTGCTTCTCGGTTACGCGGTGCGTTCACATTCACATGAAACTGCCCTTTAACGCATGCAGCCGGGCCTGGTGGAGCTCTGCAGTGGCCGGGCACATGGGTGGCAGAACTCACACGAAGGCTGGAATGCCGAGCGCTCCGAGGGCGGAGGCTCAGTGCCTCACAACGGACGCAGCAGCAGGCAGAAAACGAGGCACACAAACAAGCTGCACATGCTCGTGCAGAGGGTGCCGCTCAGCAGGAGCCGCACCGGCCCAGAAGCTGGCTTTTCAGGGCACCCAGAGGGAGTGGCTTTCTCCCGGTGGCCCTTCCGGCCAGTGGCCTTTGCCTGGGCCGAGGCAGCTTCTCCTGCAGGTGCTGCAGAGACCTCTCAGGAGGGAAGAGGGAAAGTCTCTGGCACAGAGAAGTGTCAACGGCAGTCGCTCCAGAAACGTAGCGTGATCATTAACCGGCTGGCCCTTCCAAGAAAGCCGCGTGCTGCCGTGCCCCGGAGGGCCAGCCCAGCGGCCGCCTGCTGGGCATCGGCCCCGGCCTCTGCCCCGTGTGCTCGGGGCCCCTGGGCTAGCCACTCTCACTCCAGGATGCGGCAGCGGCCATCCTGAAGCGGCGCTTCGCCACTCTGCCAGACACGCCCCCGTGTCCGCAGACCCCTGAGCGCGGCCGGCACAGCAAACATTTGGGGACACGCACGACGCGACCAGCACGGTGAGAAGCGGCAAGCTCACCATGCCTGTCCGCCATGCTGTCGAAGAACAGCCAGTGCTCCTTCTCCGGCCCGTACTTCACGAAGGAGACGTAGTGGCTGGTCTCGATGCAGAGGACGGCAAAGAGCTCCAGCTTCTCGCGGGGCACCCGCAGCCCGCTGGCCCGCCTCACCCTGCAGAACTCCTCGGGGAAACACAGCCTGGTCGGCCGGTGGGACTGCCGCTGGTAGTGCGAGTGAGCCTGCGAGGGGACACAAGGCGCAGAGGCCCCGGGCTGACGGGGCTGCTCGGGAGCGGAGAGGGATGGGGCACTGGGCAGGCGGGCGGGCGCTGTTCCTGCTCCCCCGCTTAGAATGAGCTCTCCCAGGCCCCTGGAGTGCCCGGCACCTGCACCGTGCAGCCCGTGGCGCGTTCGTTGGCCGGTCCTGCCGCAGACATCGCTTATTTGGACTCCCGAAAGTCGTTGGACAACATTCCTCCCCAAAGACACCCCAGGAGAGCCCCCCCGCCCCCAGGGACTGCTAACTGGTGAGAAGAACAGAAGGGGCCGGTGGACAGTTCTCGCGGCGGCAGAGGGTGATGAACAGTCGGCCTGCTCCAGAAACTGTGTTGTGGCTGCTACCCTTTAACCTGCTCACACATGAGCTGATGTCAGGGATGGCAGGGAGGCAGCTGAGCTTGCTGAAAGCAGCAAAGTGCTCAGGGCGGGAACGCTCCTTTCTGGGAGGGAAGCACCTCGTCCTGAGTCCCCACTCCTGCCAGATGGGGAACGCAAAGCTTGCGGCTTGCACAAGAGCCGAAACCCAGAGAGCCTCTCTGCCGGATCTGAGATCAGGACAGGAACGAGGGCAGTGCCTCAGAGGCGAAAACGGGGCCTGCCGGCCAATTGGCCTGCCTGCCTGCCTGCCCAGCTCAGCTCCCCGTGTGGCTGCAGCACGTTCACTTGGCCTTGGCGGGGTTCCTCCCGTTCTGCTCAATGCAACGTCGGAATATAGCCGGGCATTGTGATCACAAAGCGTGCATTTGTGCGGCGTGGTAACTTCACCCCGCAGGCCACGCTGGGCGCACACAGCCATCGGCGCAGGCCGGCAGGGGCTGCACTCCCTTCCCAAGGGATGGGCGCGACTCGGGGCCCCAGGCACGGAGCCGCCCCGGCACCCCGCCGAGGAAGAGTACCTGAGAGCAGCAGGAGTCGCAGTACTGCTTCAGTCCGGTGTCTGCGAACATCCTGTCCTTAAAGCACGCCGAGCATTCCCAGGTGGCAATGGCTCCACACACAAAGCACTCCCGGGGACCTGCGGCAGAAGCCCGGAAGTCAGGCCTGCGCCCGCTGGAGACGAGCCAAGCCGCCTCAAGACGCTGCCGGCAGCTTACTCAGGCGCAGCTGGCGACGCACGTTGAGAGCACCGCGGGGCTGCGCGGAAGAACGGGGGCCGGCCCCGGGCCCCCACTGCTCCACCCCTCGGCCGGAGCCAGCCGGGCCAGTTTGCCGCCCGAGTCACCAGCGGCTCCGCGTGGCGCTAGTGCAGTGCCTCGCTTAGGGAGGGGGTGCCGCACAGGCAGGCGAGGCCGCTGGGGCCACCTCCCGCCCCTGCCCTGGGGGCTCACTGTCCAGCAGCAGGTCTGTGATGTCCAACTCCAAGGAAGGGACGATTTTGCTGAACATCTTGTACTCCTTCCCAAAACGAGGCATTTGAAGGATAAAGCAGGATGGAATCTGGACGAGAAGGGAGAATACAAACCGAGTTGCTCGGCAGGAATTTCCAGGCAACGCTGCTCCAGAAACAGGGTGCGGCGAGTCAAAGGCTTTCAGGGTAGTTTCGGAGTTTCTACCAACCCAGCAAAACCCGAGGCGGGACAAAGGGCCGCGGGCTCCGGTGTCTCTGGGCTTCCCTCCACCCTGAGGCATCAGGAAGGGAGCCCAAGAGCTCTGCCCCCTGGAACCGAGGGCCTTCCCCACTGCAGGTACTGCGCAGACGGGCACCCACAGAGGTTAGGACATGCAAGAGCATCAGCAGCCTGGCTCATCGCCCCTCTTGCACCCCACCGCCGACGGACGCCCAGGCAGTGCTCCGGCGTCGCGGAGTGCGCACGCAAAGCGGCAGGCGCCTCAAGCCACGCGGCAGTGGCTCTCGCCGCTCACCTCCACAAGCTTGAGGTCCGACGAGAGGAAGGAGTGTTCGACCAGCTGCTGCACGTTGGGCACCACCAAGTCCTCCTGCTTGTCCATGAAAATCTGGTAGCAGTAGCAGTCCTGTTCCTTCAGCTTCCCGGACCTGAAAGCAGCAAAGAGGCGGCTTCTCTGGGGTCATCCGTCGACTCCACCCCATCCCGGAAAGAGAGGACGTGCGGCAATTCAGCTCTGGAACGGGGACCGGGGCTCCTTTGGGCTCCCCTCACCCGACCTGAGCAACGTAACAGACCACAGGGATGCGGCCAGGGGGCGGCCAGGCTCCCTCGCCCGGAGCAGGACGGGGCCGTCGCTTCCCAGTCACAGTTTTTATACAGCCAGCCGGGGATGCCCACGCACGGTTTTGCAGTTTCCCCTCCCCTCCCCGGGGCACCTCGACCTCAAGTCAGCACAAGAGGTGGTGCCTGAAGACGCGAACGTTAATTCACAGGCCCTGAGCACAGTCACCAGCTGGCCTGGGCCTCTGTGGCCTCCTCTCACGCTTCCCCTACCAGGATGAGCGCCAGCTCTCACTGGCTCCCGGGAGCCTGTGAAGCTGGGAATGCTGGGGACCCGGGCACAGTGCCCCTCAGGGCCTTCGCTGCGTCTGCCTTGCCAGCCCATTTGAGGCGCCAGGGCCCTGCCGTCAGCAGGCAGGATGGGTCCCCTCAGCCCCGGGCCAGCGCAGGCAGTATTCTCGCTTCCTGAGGGGCGAGGGGGAAGTCAACTCACTGGAGCTTCAGGAGTGGCTCCATGCCAAGGATGTGGTGCATAATGAGATTCAGAAACTCCTCAGGATCTGAAAGGGCAACGGGAGCCGCACATCAGAACTGGTTCCGCGACGCCTCGCTCCCTTTTCTGGACAGCAAAAGCTGCAGGCAGACCGTGGAGGGTCGGCTGCAGAAGGCAACATGACCGTGGGGGGGCGGGGGGCGCTATACCTTAGCTAGCCCGTTCCACCGGTTAGACCTGACCGAGAATGCCTGGAGAGGAGGGGTGTAGGCCAGTCTTCCTGGCTGCTCAGCCAAGCCAGGGCTGGATGCCCTGAAGAGCCCCCAGGAAGGAAGGGCCGTCTCAGTGTTGTGCGTGACGGACAGTGCAGCCATGTCAGCCCAGGATACGGGGGGGGGGTCCTTCCTCCCCCACCCCAGGCCACTGAAGGCGCAGGTTTGCCTTGGCATATCAAGCATCCGCCCTGGTGAAGCATGAGCACCAAACCGATGAGACGGAGAGCCGGCCGGGGGGAACTCGGGCACATCGGGAAGGCAAGCAGAAGGTGGTGCGCTTCAAGCTGGGCTTGCCATCTGGCAGGGCGGGGGTTTGGCTCGACTGGGCTTTTTTCTCGCCCTTCCTTGAGGCACTTCCTCCCTTTATTCTCACCAGAAGCACAAGCAGGGTGAGGGCGAGAGAGAAGGCCCATGGCCGCCCAGTCAGCCCACTCCCAAGCGGGGACTCGGCGCGTCTGCCACACAGCAAGCTGCGCGAGGAGAGAAGCCCCAGAAGGAAAGACGGGGCGGAACGAGGCACCTTTCTCAGAAGTGGCAAAGCTGGAGCACGGCCCCTTCTCGGTCAGCTGGTGGCGAAGGCCCATCACGCTCTTCGCAGCGACGAAGCCATTCCTGGGAGGAGAAGAAATGGCGCCAGCTGTCAAGCTGTGTGCATTGGCCACTACTCCACCCTGGGATTCTGGACATGCAGATCCAGTGGAAATCACCATCCAGGCAGCCCCCTCCCGCCATGGATTCAGCCCCCACCTCCAGCCCACCAAACCTGCCTTGCCTGACGAAGCGATCTCAGAAGCCTGCACATTTGGGCATCTTTGAATTAGCTTAACCGAGAGCCTCGTGGCTACTTTGCCCCAAAGTGTTGAAGATGGAGCATTCAGGGCAGGGCGGAGGCAGCTGAGGCTGCGCAAAACGTGCACACAGCACGAGCGGGTGAGAAAGGCGCGTCCGAGGCGCAAGAGGGCGGCTTCAGCCAGCAACTCACTGTCTGAGGGGGTTGACGATCTTGTCCCGGAGGATCTCCTGGATGTGCCCATTGTGCGGAGGGGGGGGCTTGAAGAGCATGGAATCCAACACAGAGGAGCAGGAGAAGAGGCTGCGGTGAGAGAGGACAGGCTTGTGACTCCACCACGTCGGCAGGATCACCTCAGAGCGGAGGATGGTGACAGACAGGGGGTTTGTGGAAAAACTGACGCAGAAGCAGAGAGAAACCGAAGCAGCAAGATGAGCGACTGGACGGTTCATCCTTCATCAAGCGGAGCGTTTGGCCCCACCCACCGCCCTACTGAGTCCCGCAGCAGAGCAAAGACGGGGTCTAGCAGGAGGAGACCACGCGCTAACGGCAAAGAGGACAGCTCGCCCAGCTTCATTCGGGGTGGGAGCAGCCCTTCCGGCTCCTCTGGGGCGGGTTCCTCAGGTGGGCCGTTTCCCGCAAACGCAACCGCTCTCGATCCAGCTCCAGAAGGGAGCGCTTTCTGTGCACGCTCGGAAAGCAGGTGCAGAGCCACTGACCTGAAAAGGGCCGCGTCCATGTAGCAGGAGTTGCAGTGGCCCTGGATGCCTCTCATGCGCCCCTGCAGGACGTGCATGGCCACGTCATCCCTGAGCGGGGGCAGGTTGCTCTGCACCACTGCGGCATCCAAGCCACCTGAAACAGAGGACGCCTTCCTCTCAGAAGAAAGAGACCGGCCAGCAGAACGTCCTGCTCCCGAGGGGCTGGCTGGCTTTTTCCGGCACGGAGAGATAAGGGCGCGAGGGAGGGACCCCAGCTGCAAGCCGCGCCGCAATAGGGCCAGGCCTCCTGCTGAGTATCTCAAACGGACCAGTCACAAGAGAGAGGTCAACCCGGACACCACCGACTGCTCCTATGCAGGCTTCCCCAAGCGGTGCCCTCCAGACTATTTGGACTATCACTCCCATTATCCATGACCGCCATTCACACTGACCAGGCACTGACGGACACCCTGGAGGACACCGGTGTGAGAAAGCCACCCCAATCCATTTGCAGGAAAATGCCAGGAAGCCCACGTGCACGGAAAGCCTTCGCATGCAAGACGAGCAGCCCGTGAGGGCAACACGTGGACTCTCCCGACTCGCATCCGCTGGATTTGTGGAGCAGCACATGTGCCGGAAGAAAGGGAACTTACACAGCTCCATGGACTCCAGGGAGCAGGGGCCGCTGCAGTGGAAGCGCATGTCTGGCTGGCACGACTCCAGCGTCACAAACAGCCCTCGCTTCGGGGGGCAGGGGAAGTAGCGCACTCCCTCGAACTCTCCATCACAAACGCCCTTCTCGTCATCCTGTGAGGGCGGACATGCAGGCCTTGGGACCACTGGCTGCAAGGCACGGCTGCGCCACTTGCGTCAGGGTGCGGCGCCAAAGGTGCCCAGAGCACGACACAGCCTGGCCGAATGTCAAAGCAGGATTCATGCACAAGACAACCTCCCCACGCCTGCGGGCCAAGCTGGAGGATTTGGAAGGCTGCAGTGCAGTGGCTGGGCCAAAACACCAACAGCATGTTAGCTTAAAGCTCCAGCTTAAAGCTCTGGGAGTTAAGCCTCAGGAGAGGCATGCCAGCCTTTCGAATGTGGGAAAATACACACAGAAGCTTGAAAACGACACGACAATAAGCAGTTGGAGAAAAGGGGGAGGGGCCTTCCAGGTAACCCCAGCGGAGGACAGGAAGTGGCCTGCAGCCCGGAGGTTCGATACGCTTGTGCTAAAACCCAGAGCAAATTGAGCAGACACAGAACTCAAGAACTGCATATATAACTCTTACCAGCTCAATCCCAGCCATCTTCTGTTGCATTTTAGGCAGGTAGCCAATCCAGCGAATGGTTCCTGTGACTGGATTCCCCTTGTCTAGCTCTATTAGTACCACGGAGTTCACGCTGAGGGCTGGCCTTACTTCCCAGTCCTCTCCACGATCGCTTCTCCGGCGCTGCAGCTGTTCTGTGAGCCCACAGTCTGAATCTATTTCAAATCCTGAAAAGAAACACACAACCTTTAAACGGGATAACCTTTGCAACGGCTCGACACCACTTCTCCGCCCTGCTGTGAAAGGGCCCAAGTGGAAGCTGCAGAGTGGACAGGAGCTCCAAATCCATGCTGCTTGCTTGACAGTTGTTTATGGTCAAATATAACTGCCCTTTGTGCTCTTGCAAGGAACCTGTGGCAGCTTGCAAGGCTATCTTCCTTTTCCATTTCAACCTTGCAACACCCCTTGTGAGAATGGTAAGGCTGCAAAAGCCAGTGACTGCTCCGGAGTCGCCCAGTTTGCCTCGGAGCCGAGTGGGGACGAGACCTGGATCTCCCCGGGCCCAGTCCAGCAGTGAAGACTCTTTGCCACCCCAACCCTTAGTAGCTCTGGCTGGGGTTAGGACGCTGGGTTACTCATACCTGCTCTTGGCTATGCACTCTGCTTTCTGCTGCTAATGAACAGCAATCTGGTTTCTAGGTAATTTTAGTAATGCGTTTCACCTACTGCAGCTTGAGCCTTTCTTTCAACGAAAGGTCTTCCTGCCTGGTGCAGCAAAGCAAAGCAAAGCAAAGCAAAGCAAAGCAAAGCAAAGCAAAGCAAAGCAAAGCCCTTCGCTTCTCCCAAGTAACAGCCTCGCCTCACTTCCTCCTCCCGCTGCCTGCACTCAAACATCGGTGTCTTCACAGGGCTCAGAAAGGGGAATGTGACGCAGAAGCTAATGCAGCACAGCTGCCCTGTCACCTGGAGGAGCCTGGCCAGTCCAACACACACACACGCGACAGTCCACTACAGGGACAATTCACCTGGAGACAGCAGCTCTTCTTTTACCACAGAATCCAGGGGAATATTTCGGAACAAATCTGTGGCTCCTTCTTCCTCCTACGAACCAAGGGAAAAAACATTACGGAACCAAAGTTGGCTTCTTTTCAAGTACAGGTAACGGCTGCATTTCACCCACAAGCCTCAGTTATCGCTGAACTCCGTGGAATTACTCGAGAGCAGTTTTTCAAATGTGTCACTTCTGCTCACTGTTTCTTTACATGCTTGCTTACAGAGCGCCCCCGGCCTGTCTGCCGAGGGACTCCTGCTCATTTCCAAAGATTTGGGGAACTCGCTGTGATTTGGGGCATCACACTCGCTCCACTGAGAAGGCTCGCCGCGCCTCTTGGGCCTCACAGTAAACTGAAAACACGCTTCCTAAGGAGAGCCTGGTGCTCATCGGCAAGTCATCTCCCAGGGAGCCTTGTACACCACGAGTAACCTTATCATTAAACTATCCCCACGTTTTCCACAATATTTTTGGGAAATCATTGCTCTAGCGAAGACGTATCATGATTGCAGCACGGAACGCTCGGAAACCTTCTGAGAGGAAGACAGCCTGCACTGGCTTGCTCTCTGGTTCCCACAACAATTCTCTCCTGTCTTAGATGTGGAGAGGAACGAAGAAGCACCTCCTTTCTGTTTTCCTTTCAGTGCATGAGAGCACTGCGCCACTTCCCTTTTCTGGCAGCTGAGGTCTCTCATTTCCTCATCTGCCACTCTTCAGGAAGGCACCTGGGTGCTCCTGTTGTCACTACCGTGAGGCCGACTCCTGAAAACACTGACTTCACCTTTTTTGTCCAGTCAGTAGCACAGGTGTCAGGCTCCTGGAAACCCACCATCCCAAGCGCCTTCTGCCCCTTTTCTAAGAAAGATTAGGTGTTCTGAGGTGGGAAGTAATCCCACTCTTGGAAAGCCTCTTGTCAAAGAAGCTGAATTAATTCTGGTGTGAAAATTCTGTTGAACCGCCACCAGGTGAGACACTGGAATGGGCACACTTTCCAAGCAAGAGAAAATACATCTCAGATTTTTCCCAGCACTACCTATGTATGTTGGCTGTAATTCTATCACAATTCACAATAATCTCAAAAAGGAAGGGAACTGATCAAACCAAGATTGCTATAAAGAACTACAATATACCGAGTCTAACCAGGTCTAAGCTAATATAATTTTATCATGACTGGCACTTGTCCCGAGCCTCAGGCAAAGGTCGGGCTCACGCTGGGACTCCAGGTTTTTTAAGTGGAACTTTCCAGCTGAACCTGAAGATTAGACATACAAATTATCTACCGGCAAGTTACACAGTTGCGCTATATGCCGTCCTGTTCATTTGTCCACATAAAGATGGATGTACGTCCTTAAGATGCACCTGCCTGGAAAATCAAGTTATGGCATTGATGCTTAAAATGAGAGCAGCACTATCTTCTACTTGCAAGGCCACAAGGCATGAAAAGCACAGGTCAGTGGCTCTTCCAGAGAGATAAAAAAGAGAGTCGATGACTTTCGTACCGGACAGACTTGAACCATCCAGGTGCCGTTCTCCTGGTATACATCCATTGCCACTCCCCGCGTGAGCTGGTCATCCAGGTAGAAACCAATGGCATCCCCCACTTTCACTGGCACTGCCCCAGCTGCATCGGCTTTCGCCTCCCGCTTCTCCTTGTCATCCTCCAGTGCTGGCAGGAACCGCAGCTTGTTAAATGGCAGAAAAAGTCCGCAATTCTGTTTGCACGTGAAGCATTCTGCCCCATTGTAGGTGCCATCGCAGCAGCCTTTGCCCTCACCGTCACCCTGGAGAAGCGGTACATAGGTTATGTTACGCTCCAGACCACAGATACGTTCAGAGAGGACCTGCGAGTACAGCGTTAGTCCATTTCGCATTCCAGACAGAGACAACCTTGAGCACAGAGAGCAAAGGAATCGTCCAGGCAGGCGGACAGGACCCCATCCTAAGGGCAAACCATATCCACGGTTTACTAGACCAACACCATACACTGTAGAAGTTGCCCAACTTAGATGCAGTACCTACCGCACTGCACAAGTAGCCTGGTTGAGATATACCAGGAAATTTACTTCTGGTTTAATATTTCCAGGGCCCCAAAGGAGTGCATAGTGATTTAGCATTTCGCCTGAAAGCTTATCAAGAGGCCCATTCTGCATCACGGCCTCCACTCCAGCTCCCTCCCTTCATTGCCACAGGGACTGGAGGCAACAGGCTAAAGGGAGCGCTCCACTCAAGTCTTGATGCAGAGAAAGACTTCCTCCAACTTCCAGCTGGAGCAAGAGTGTCACGATCTCAGAACGGGGCTATTCTAATCCGAGCACTGGCCAGGACACAGGAAACATGAACCGGTTCACATTTTCAGCTGACATGGGCAGAGCAACTTGTTCTCCTCATCAAGAAACTCGGTTCTAAGACTGAAGCGTCCAGAATGCGCT
Organism: Varanus salvator macromaculatus; assembly: GCA_023646645.1. Lineage (NCBI taxonomy): Eukaryota > Metazoa > Chordata > Lepidosauria > Squamata > Varanidae > Varanus > Varanus salvator. The sequence goes on along the minus strand of JAIXND010000777.1, from coordinate 39,535,004 downwards.
CAGCCTCATGGAGTATTGAGAAGCCCTTTGAACACCCCAAAGAGGCTACAAAAACAAGCATTTCCCCCTTAAATCATCTTACCTGCAGCTCCACCCCAAAGTAAATTGGACAAAGCCCAGAGGGCAAAGGGTTCCTAGGAAGTTGCCCAATGTAGCGGACGATGCCAAAGAGAGTCAGCTGGTTGCACTCCACAAAGACCTGCTGGCCTGGTTTGGCATTCATGGCGGCATCGAGAACACGCCCGTCCAGAAAACAATCCAGCCGCTCATGGACGTTGCTGATGGCCGAGAGGAAGTTGGCCTTCTTCTCGCTCAAAGGCTGCAGGTTGTTCACATTCAAGGTGGCCACACTACCGTCCTCTTCCATGACGAACCGCCAGTAGTTGCTGAATACCAAGTTAATTTGCTTCAGATATGTCTGTTCGTTCAGGTAACACATACTCCCTGCACGGAATAACTTGCTCCCATAAGGGATGTCTTCAGTCAGGATATAATATATGTTCTTATCTCCTTGTGAAATATGATGGGAGGAGTGCATGACTGCAGTATTCATCTTAGAGCTCCTTCAGTCCTAAAAAAGATCACACAATCCTATCATACAAACCTTTTTCATACTTTTTGTAGAAGATAAAATATTGCTATTAATGCTACTAAATAGAATACATATATGCACTGCTTACTGTAAGAAATGTTCTATCTATCTATAGAAATAATCTATAGACAAGACAGTGAGCACATTCACCATCAAGTCTATTACTACCTTACTTAGGGCAAGGGTTTTGCAATCCTAAGCGGCTCATGGAGCCAGCGATCCCGAGGATTCCTGAGGCACAAGCCACAACTGGCAAACCAGCTTATAATTTGGATGGTGGACACGCTCGAAGGCCAGCAGACAATTACAGTTCCTTGTATCTGGTGGAATTGTGGCTGAAGAATCCAAATGACTTATGTAGGCCTTTGAGAACACCTTTGTGGTCAAGAGAGGCCAGCCTATAAGGTATATCTACTTCAGGTGGCGCAGTGGTTTAAACTGCTGTGCTGCTGGGCTGGTTGATCGAAAGGTCGCCGGTTCGAATCTGCACACGGGGTGAGCTCCCGTGCTCCATCCCAGCTCCTGCCAACCTTGCAGTTCGAAAGCATGCAAATGTGAGTAGATAAAAAGGTACCACTTCGGTGGGCAGGTAACAGCGTTCTGTGCACCTCGGTGTCTAGTCATGCCGGCCACATGACCACAGAGACTGTCTGCGGACAAACGCTGGCTCCCTCGGCCGGGAAACGGAGATGAGCACCGCCCCCGAGAGTAAGGCATGACTGGACGTAATGTCAAGGGGAAACCTTTACCTTTTACTTCTAGAAAACATATGTTTATACTAAATTAACTATATTTTTAATAGCATAAAATTCATTGGGATGCTTTGAACGTGATGTATTTAGATGCTTGCACATGCCGAAACTTAAGGTAAGTATACAATTATTCAAATGCTTTTGCTCCATCCATGGCAAAACGATTTCGGCTGCCAAGAAATCAGAGCTCCAAACGCCGATGGAGCAAATTTTCAGGAAGGCGTCGTGCGCCACAGAAGTACAAAAGAGTCTTTGAAAAGAACAGGGCGCGCAGCTGAAGGTGCACTGCTTCCCACATTAAGGGTTCTGGGCACGAGCGCATCCAGCCACGCCGCTGATGAAGCCCAAACCTTTGACGTCCCTGGGCCTCCTCGGCGATCCGTCTGCTGCGCGCACACGACTTCGGGTCGACGGCACCCCGCTTTGGGCGCAGTCTGATGGCTTTCCAGACATCCCATTAGACACGTGTGCACATCCCAGAGGGGGGCCACCTCTGTAACCTGTAAAAGCGAAACCGGGCCAACGCCTTCCACGCCGCGCAGGCCTCGCCTTCCACCCGACCCAAGACGCGCGACTGCAGCGCCGGGAACCTCCGCGGGGAGGCCCCGCGCGCCCCGGCCGCGATGCCCCCCTTTCCCACGACAGGCGGGCGCCCAGGCAAACACGCGTGTCCGCAAGCCGGGGAGGCCGCGCATCGAGGGGACGCGGCCCGCGAAGCCGCCCTCGGGGCCCTGCGCCGGCGGCGGGCGGGCGGGGGGCGCGGGGCGGGGCGGGCGGTCCCGGCGCGCCTACCTCGCAGGGGGGTCGTGCGGAGGCGCGGGCGCGGCTGACCCGCAGGCCGAGCCAGGCGGCCGCTCGCTCGCTGCTCGCTCGGCGGAGGCGGACCATAGACAGCGGCCCAGAGCGGCCCCCTGCCCCTCAAGGCACCGCCCGGCCCGCTGGCCAATCAGAACAAGGGGCTCCCAGGGGGCGGGGAGCGGAGAAGGCCGGGTCTCCGCGCCCGACCAATCAGCAGCTTCTCCGCTGTCCAATCTTCGGGCCCCCGCCCGGGAAGGAGACCTCTCTTCTCCTCTGATTGGCCGGGCTTTTCTCCTTTAGAAGGCGGGGCTCGCAGCCCAAAGCGCCCCCTCCTGGTGTCTTGGACTACAACTCCCAGCGGCCCCAGGGACGCTGCCCTGTTGCAGAAGCGGGCGAGACTCCGGCGCCCTGGCAAGGGGGGCGCCCTGGCGTTGCGGGGCGCGGAGGCGGCTGCTGGGGGCCCGGAGAAGAGCGCCGGGCCGGCGCTGCGTCCTTTTGGCGAGGCTGCCGTCCGTTTAGCCCCACGGTGGCAGGCAGAAGCTCAACGGGTGCAGCAGCCCTGGGTGGCTCTCGGCCCTCGCCCAGGTGGCGCGCTACGGGTAGAAGCCCAAAGGCGAGGGAACCGAATGCACTGCATGAAACGGGGGCAGCCGGAGAAAGAGCGGCGTGCAGGGCGGTTCACACGCCTCCCAAGTTTTGGCTGCAGGCAAGGCCAGCTTGCAGCTAATTTTGCTGGCGCCTTTGGCCCCGCCGCTGTGGCCTCTGGTCCCGCCCAGTCCCGGAGTGCGGCCCGAGACATCTCCGATCTGGAGTCCAGCCCCCCTGTGAGTTCCTTGCTTTTTTTTGTCGCCCTCAGCAATTGTGCAAATTGCCCAACAGCAGCGGACTAGTCAGACCCGAAATTGCTCGCACTGCAATTCAGCCAGTAATTTGTATTTTATTCCAAGATTCATCCCTGGGACGCAAACGGTATGAGAGGTGGTAACCTCTGAGCATGTCTGTGCAGGTGCCTTCCCTTCCACTGTTGCCTGGATAAAGCCAGCTCGTGTGCAGCAGCTCAGGGCAGGCGGAGGGAAACAGGAATGCGGCTTCTCTACACCTGCGTTCTCCGCCCCTTTCCTCTAGAGCGGCTTTCTCCAACCTGGTGGCCTTCAGAGACATTTGGGCCAACTCCTTGAGCCATTGACTGGGAATCCCGGGTGCTGCAGTCCAAGCATGCTGGAAGGCCCCGGGATGGGGAAGGCTGCTCTAGAGGGAAGCCGATTCTAAATGCGCGAGATGCCGAGCATTCCCGTGGAAGCAGCGCAGGGGGACAGCACCGCGTTGTAAGGCTGATACTGCCGTGAACGGAGTGCAATTGCTCCGTGCTCCCCGAGTGTTTTCTTTTGTCAGGGGACCGATAGCAGCCCTTCCCGAAATCTGCCCCACCTACCCGCACATACTAGTAACGCGCCGAGGAGACATGAACAATTCTTAACAGGGAGAAAATGCCATTTTATTTCCGGATTGCTTCTCCAAAAGTACAAAATGAAGGAAAGAACCGCAACTTTACTGAGCTTACACAGAAAACGCAGGACTCCGCGATTACGAAGGACAGCCCCCCAGCGAAAAGCACATAACGCATCCCGAGTGCAGCCGTGAGAAGCCCGGAACGGATTCCAGCGCGTCCGCCCGCTCGTCTCCCGTTCTCCGCGCGCCGAAGCGCGCACTGGTGGCAGCCCCGCGCCGGGGAATGAATGCGCGGCTTGGTCCGGGTGGTCCCACCGCAGCCGGCGGGGCTCGCCCGCCTCGCTCGCTCGCTCGCTCACTTCTCCCCGCCGGCGTCCGCCGCCTCCTCGCCCTCCGCGACCGCCTCCTGCGCTCTGGCGATCGTGATGGGGATGCTGCGCTCCTCGGCGGGCGGCAGCGACAGGCGCGGCGCCTCGATGCAGAGCCGCCCGTCCTGCGACAGCGCGCAGGCCACGGCCTCGAGGTTGGCGTCCTCGGGCAGCAGGATCTCCCTGCGCACCTCGCGGTACTCGTGCGAGAGGCAGCCGTCCTCCGACTCCGACTGCTTATCGTGCTTCCCGTACACCGTGAGCTTCCTGCCGTCCATCTTCACGGTCAGCTCCTCGGGGGAGAAGCCGCGCACGTCCAGCGAGAACTCGCACTTGCCCGCGCCCGGGGAGGCCGGGCGCCGGGCGCCCCTCTGCGCGCCCTTGCGCGCCTGCCCGTCCTCGCTGAGCGCCAGCAGCGGGTACGCGTCCAGCAGCAGCACGCGCATCCGCTCCATCTCGTCCAGGTGGCCCTGCATGTCGCCCATCAGCTGGTTGAAGAGGCTCTGGCCGCCCAGCCGCCTGAGCCCGTAGTCGGGCTCCCGGCTGTACAGCCACATGGGGCTCAGGTCCGGGTCGTGCATCACGCGCACCGGGCGCATCCTGCCGTGCACGGGGTGGCTCGCCATCGCTGCGCCGCGCCGATCGCCTCTCCTCTCCCCTCTTCTCCGCTGGCTGGCTGGCTGGCTGGCTGGCTGGCTGGCTCGCTCGCTCGCTCGCTCGCTCGCCCCTCTCCGCTCCGACTCTCGGCTCGGATGCCGGGCCCGCCGCGGCGCCGCCTTATATTCGCCGGGCGGGCCGTCCAGACCCTTCTCGAAGCGCCCGCCCCCTGGCCCGGCCGGCACGCCTCTCCGGCCGTGGGCGGCGCAGAGCCCGCGGGGCCGCGACGCCGCGAGAAGGTTCGGGCGGCGGCGCGATCCTCCGCGCAGGGCGGTCCCGGGGCTCGCGGCGGGTGGGAACCGCGGCCGGGGGCGGCGGCTTGGGCGGGCTCCCCGCAGGCCACGGGCGGCGTGGGGTCGAGGCTGGGCTGGGGGAGCGCTGCCGCTGGTCCCCGCCGAGCGCTGGCTCTGCCTACCTCGCCGGGTGGTTGTGAGGATGAATGAGGAGGAGCCGGGAGGCTGAGCGGAAGAGGGGCACGGAAGCCATAATTGCACAAAAGCGGTGGGGAAAGAAACTTGCGGGGAAATGGCAGAGCAGGACCGAAGCGCTCGAGGTCGCGCTTCCTACCCGGGAGCAAGATCCGCTGCGTTGCTTTGCGCAGTAAGAAGGTCTACAGAGGGCAGGAGACCTTTTTATGTCCCCAGTATTGTAAGTTAATTGGTTCTATCCTTGTTTCTATCATTATTTATTGGATGCACTGTGTTGTTACGGTTTGCTTTGGGGTTGTTTGTTTGTTGTTAGCTGTCCAGAGGCTTCGTACTGGAACCGCATATTTAATTATTTATTTTTCGATTTATATCTTGCCTTTTTCCTACAAAGGGCTCAAGGCAACTGACATCATTCACCTCCTCCATCTTATCCCCACAACAACAACCCTGTGAGGTAGGCTGGGCTGAGAGTCTGTGACTGGCCCAGAGTCACCCAGTTGGCTCCATCGCTGAGCGGGGACTCGAACCCGGATCGTCCAGTCCCAGTCCCATGCTCTTAACCACTACACCACACCGGCTCTCATATAAAAACTTTATCAAAAGGAATCAGTGTGGAGCAGGGGGAAGCATCAGGACCACCTTATCTCACCCTTGCTGGTTGTTTTCTGCACCATTTTGCATGAAAATTCCCGTGCAAATGCAGCGCTTAAAAGCTGAGTTTTAGTTGAGGAGGCTCTTGGGCATAGAGAGGGGGCATCAGCCCAGGTGGCGGACACCCAAATTCAAATCTTCACTCTGCCTTGGGCTCACTGGGCAGCTGACCTTGGCCCCGCCACTCTGGCAGGCTGGCCTGCCTTGCAGGGGCCATGTTGCCACTCTTGAGGTTTCTGCCAGGGTTGGCTGGTCGCTTGCTAACCCCCAGGCAGAGGCTCCTGGGGCTCCCGTGCCTGCAAGGCCAGCGCTAGCAGGGTGGGAGGACCAGCAAAGGCTGTTTTTGACTCCTCCTCCTACATTTCGGATTTGTTGACCTTAGAGAGGCAGCGGGCATGGGTTCTCCTGGGGTGGGGGGGGGTCAGAGCTCCGACTCCCCCTTTCCAGGCCGGAGTTTCTCACCTTGGAAGGGTCCTTTTTCCAGCCAGCCCGTGCTCCCTGGGATCCTCGGTCAACAACCGTCCACAGTGAACTAACAGCAACATCCAAACATGAAAAAGAAAAGGCTTAAATGGTTATCTGCGAAAATACACTCATCCCATGAAACTAAAACATTGGACAGAGTGACAGTCCTGCTCAGCTTTGGAAAATTCAAGACTGGCTCCCTTGATGGCTGATCCATCTCATATTTGGTCTTGTCTTCTGCCTGGCGACATGCAGGTACGTGAGGGGGTGTCACACGGAGGTGGGTGGGCTCCCCTGCAGAGGAAGGCAGGGCGAGCTCCAGTGGAGCCAAGCTCAGGGAACCCAGGTCGCATTTGGATGCCAGGAAGCACTTCCTGACAGTCAGGACCCCGAGGGTGTGGAATGGGCTTCCACGGGAGGTGGTTGAGGCCCCATTGGTGAGGTGTTCAAAGATAGGCTGGACATGCACATAGTATGCATGTTATTAGCAGAGCTGGCTGGAGCCGGGGGTCAGACTAGATGGCCCGGGTGACCCCTTCTGACTCGCTCTCTTTCTGTGTTTCGATCTTCCCTAGCATGATTCATTTGGACGTATCCCCTTCATTTCAGCTGTGTGTTTTTTTTAACTGCAATGTAATTTCTTTTCTTACACGACTCGCTGATATACAGCCATTCTTAACTGGTGTATTGTGTTGTTATGGCTAAAACAGTGCAACTGAACTAATTTCAAGGGGCATTTCAGGTAAGAAAGATTTGCAAACATGTAACCCCAGAATTCAGTTCCGGTGAGGCTTAAAACGCCATCCTACACGTTTGGGCAGTAAAAGTCATGCAACGCCTCTGCTGCTAGGAGTCTGTCGTCTGAAAGTACACAGGACTGCAATCTCAGTTCCCAGTAAAACCAGTTCAGGCTTGCCAGTAGAACATCCTGCCCCCACACCGCTTTGAGCCATAACCCCGATTTGTAACTTTCATTTTAAAAAAATGCATGCCACTTGCATGTCACATCTGGGATATGAGCCTGTTTTTGGTGGGAAAACCTCTCCCCTTCCTTTGGGCGTGTTTAGTCGACCAAGTCCTAGCAACACACCCACGATCTGGAAAAGCGATCTTCCCATCCATCGTCAGGGCAGGGGTGTGGAGAGTCTTCTGAACGGATTCACTGGGGCCGGGCAGCAGTGTGCCTGCCCCAAGCAACGCCTCGTGGCCAGACAGGTGTTCTCTTTCCCATCCAGTTTGTCAGAGTTACATGGAATACACTCCTGCATGCAGGTAAGTCCTCTGGTTAGACTTGCAAAGTAAGCTAGTGTTGTTACACCCTTTTTGCAGGAGGGAAGTTGGAAGTAGCAGAGAGGGTGTTGGGGCAAAGGCCAGGCGGACCGCGGCCCTGGCAACGCCACTTGCAGCCCCAGTTCCTGGGAGACCCTCTGTGCCAACACGCCGCTTTCTATGGGCACCAGCCGAAAGAACCGTTTCGTAAATGCCTAATGGGCCAGTCCGAAATAGCTGGCTTGGGGCCACATGGGCACCCCTCCTGCTGCCCCGCGTGCATCTTACTGCCCGAGATATTTTTCCTGAAATTGAACCCCCCCCCTTCTTCCGCTCAAGCACCTCTTTTTAGAACGGGTGTCCTTTCCCCAGCGCGATTTTCTCCTCCAGGGAGTCTAGTCTTCTCATGCTGGGTATGAAGTAGGAGAATGTCAGTTTTGGCATTTTTCCTAGGGAAAGGTCCGGCTCGAATTCATCTAGTACCCACTTGTTCCACCTTGTGTTGGTTCAAATATTTGCCAAGCTCCCCTCCAGCACCACGTTTCAAATGCATCAGTGGAGAATACACAAATTGCCATGTCACACACATTTGGGCATTATTCTCCTCCGCTCCGCCTGAGCCCCAGAGCTGCCCAGTCCCTAGCAGGGCGCCCCAGACAACCCTGCGGTTGTGATTCAGTCTCCGGGTCTTTCTAGGAGATTCCAGAGGGGGCTGCAAAGCTGATTGAAGCAGGAGTGCGATTTGTGAGCACCTGGAGGGGTTGTGACGTATGGGAAGCACACATTCAGTTTCTGTTTCTCCTTCCTCCTGGACAGCGGCACTCCGACAGGAAGAGAGAAAGAAGTTTCTAGAAACGCCCAGATGATCGGAGTGAACAGTATACAAACGGGGAACTGCAAGCTTCAGACCAGTGTTGGGAGGAAGGGACCCGTGGGAAGGATTTTCTCCCGAAGCGGCACGTTCTGGAGACTTTAGCTCCGTGCGGTTGGACAAAGCTACCGCCGTCCTCTGGGCTCCAGCTGCAGCTCTGGGCTTGATTCAGGCCTGTGCAAGGTCTGCAGATTGAGTCAAAGCGTCCACTGTGTGGAGGGGAAAGCTCTTCTTTGTGACCTGCTGGAACCGGACTTGTTACTCTGGAAGCTGTTCCTTGGAACTGGTTAGTTTGGGGCAGAATTTTGGAAGTGTTTTCAAGCCGCTGACTTTTGTTTTGGTTTATACTCACCCGAGTTTTTTCCTTTTTTTCCCCGAGACCAGCAGGTGGCCAAGGAGACCAGGCGGGCCCTTTTGCGGCACCGTTCATTCTAGAAGGATCCAGAAGGGACAGGACTGGGAGCACTCACAAAACAACCTGATGAGAACACTTTTGGAACTCCGGCCATGGCGTTCGCCCATCTTTGGCCCCGTCTCCGTCTGAAGGAGGAGGCCCAAGGCCAGCCTTGCGGGAATCGAAGTGGGAGCACGGAAGAGCGCCAGGGAGCGCCAGCGTCAAAGGATTCGGGAGCAGGGCCCGTATTAAGGCAGGAGGCACGAAGAAGCACGAAGGCAATTGGAAGTCAAGGCAAGGGTTCTCTGCTGGCTCAGGAGTGTTGGGAGCCTTGCTGGAAGGGAAGCGGAAGACGAAAAGGTGCAGGAGGGCTTCTCCGGGCAGCCCGAGCGAGGCAGAAGTAGCCACGGCCCAGGGGAGCCGGGCTCCACATCCTGTCCTCAGAGCTCCCACTGCCTGATGACGATGTTGCATTTCTAGCCCACGTCTTCCTCTTGCAATGAAGTCTAGGCAGCTCACATGTTCTACACACGTTTACTGTCTCAACAGCAACCCTGTGAAGCAGGTGAGTGCAAGAGCTGCCGGCCGGCCCAAGGTTACCATGAAGTGGGCTTCAGGGCCAAGTGGGGACTCGAACCCAGATCTCCTGGGTCCTCAGTCCAGCACTCCACCCACTAGGCCACACCAGTCCCGCCTGGCCAGTGGGACGAGCCCTGGCTCGTCCCAGGTCAGCTGCCCGGGGGCTTGTGCTTGAATGGTGATGGACGTGGAAGAGAGACGGGAGAGAGGGCTGGGTACGAGGTGCAGAAGCTGTTTCTGGGGCAGAAATAGTGAAAGAATGTGAGTGGGTAATGCAGCCCTGGGGAATTTGGCAAAGAGCAGGGCTGAAGCAGGACATGTCTGGGCCTGAGCACCTGGAACCAAAGGAGCCACCTCACAGCTGCACGATTAGCTGGGGCTCTTGGTTTCCACCAGTGGCACTGCAGCAAGATCGATTCTGGCTTTGTGGAGAGATGCTGAGCGTTGCACTATGAACACGCCGGCAGTGAAAGATGGGGAGACGCCCCCAAGAAGACTTCCGGCATGCAGAAAATAAAACTGAGTGTACTCCAAATTCTGGGGGTGAGAAGTCACTTTCAAGAACTCGGAGGGTTCCTGCCGAGATCCTGAACGTCTGCCGGCTGCATGTGATTTCGCAGCCTCTCTCGGGAACACCCAGTGCACACCCCAGTGTACCTCCCCGGGGTCTTCCTATGGAGTGGTAGCTCCCAGGAAGGCCTCGCAATTAGGACTATGGGATTTTTGAGCAGGCCCCAATAATGAGGACTAGCTGCACCATCAGCAATCAGATGACCCACCCCAGACCAGGTGGCGGGTGAGCTGAGAGCCTTTGTTCTGTCTGAAGCCCTACCTCATGTTTAAATAGAGCGGGGGAAAGGAACAACAAAACAACCCCCCCCCCCCAAAAGGCAATTATGTAGTGTGGTCAGTGATAGGATGTTGCCACTCCACCAAGGGGGATGCTGGCTTATTTCATGTACACCGATTATGGTAAACAAACTTGCATGGTTTTAAGTCCACAGCATCTGTAAGAGATGCTCCATCTAAGCCGTGTTCCTTCGTGGGCACCTTGAATCGACACGAAAGGGCACGCTTCCACAGAGCCCTCGAAAGGCCCCCCAGGCAGGCACGCAAGAGCCAGTGTTTCTCTCATGCGACGGAGAGCGTCCAAAGAACCTCGCCAAACGATTCAGATGGAAACAGCCCAAAACCCAAACCCATGGGATGAGTTTGGCAGCTGCTGCCAGGGCACAGCCTGCCCCGAGCACACTACCTGCACGTCTGTTGCTCGGTTTCTGGTTGTTTTGCAGGTTTTATTTATTTTTTTGGTATTGTCTTTGGAAACTAATATACAGAATAGTTTGTTATGTGTATGGGGCTTTTTGTTTCTGCCTCAGCAGTTCCCAGGGTGCCTCAGCCCCACCAGTTTTTACTGGTCCCCAGCTGTGGAAAGATAGTTAACCACTGGTCTAACAGACCATCTTAAGACATTCCCTCTATTTCCGCTTCTGCCTGGATACCCACAACTTGCCTGGACCTGTAGTGATAAAGGAGGACTCTCCACAATTCTGTTGATAAGACTCTCCTAGTTTCTATCAACTCCAGTCGCTATAAAAGCCCCACAGAGACTGGTTCAAAGTCCACCCCCCCAGCTCCAAAACCTGCCTTAACTGCAGGCCCGACTGGTCCGACTTCTTTACGGACTTGGGGCGCCCTCACACCCAGTAGCAACCCAAACCCTTCCAAGATGGAGCTTCTCTCAGCCTTCTCCCTAAGGGAATGTCGGACGGAGCCCCGAAGGCAGAACTATCCAAACACAGAGGAGAGAACGAATCCCACAGGCAGGGAAGTTCCTCAAATCAGTGAGGAATTCCGTGAATCCCAGGAGCTTTTCAGAGCCATTTTGCCCATAGAGGAATTAAAAGCATTATTCACTGTCGCCAAATCAGTAAGTCCGTTCACACACCCAAAGCGATGAAAGGCAACACACCTGAAAGGAACTGTTGGGCAACCTATTCCTAAACCTGCAAAAATAGGCTGAAATTAACGTAAGCAACGAGAAGAGGCGCCGGATGACGGCTGTGTGCATTTGGTCAATGTTTTGTTTTTTTAAATCAATATTCCGCCATAGGAAACCGCCATTTTAGTAGAAGAATCATAATATTCATAGCATTATCAGTTTGCACGGAAAGTTAGTTCTTGCTGGATTGGCTGGGATGAAAGAGCTCTTGTGTTTGTGCTTCGGGCAATTATCTCTGTACAGATAAGCAGGTTCTTGCTGGAGGGCTGTTGCCATTCCAGGAACAGGGTGGGAAGATTCTTGCTTTTTCCCAAACAGATCCATCCAAAAAGTTACTTGAGCGTGCAATGCCAAGCTAAGCAGAAAGACGCCCCACGAATGGCCTTGCAAATTTAGCAGCCCACGGTGCTTGGCGTGAAGAGGCCCAAAGCAGAAAGGGCAGTGTGCAGACACACACACACACACACACACACACACACACGCACCCCCATCACCATCGTCATCATTCTCGTGCGTGTCCAACATTCAGGCCACTGTGCCACGGCAGCTGCCAGTCCCCACTCCAGCCTGAAGCGCTCCCTCCCAGACCTGAGGCTACGGCAAGGCATTCCAGCTTTTCTGAAGGAGAAAAGCCAGGCACAGCCTGGGAAACTGCCCAGCGAAGGAGGCTGCCCGCAGTCGGAGCAGGGGAACTGGCCCGCAGTCGGGAGGTCTGGCACCCAAGCTCTGCCAGGAAGGAGCTCCTTCACTGGGCACCACCATGGAGCAGGCCCTTCTCTGCGGGGCAGCCCCACATGGGCGTGCAGCTGAGGCTCCTCCAGTTACCGGCGACGCCGTTCTTCTGCCTTTCCTCCTCTCCATTATATCCTCACACCAAGCCTGCAAGGTAGGCTATGCTGAGAGGCAGTGAGTGGCCCGAAGCCATTCAGTGAGCTTCGTGGCCAAGGGAGGGCAACGGCGGCGGAACAAGAGCCTCTGCAGTTCCAACCCAACACCCTAACCACTACACCACACTGTCTCTCATGGAGCTAAGCGCGCAGATGATCTGGCAAGGTGCGGGCTGAAACGAGCTTTGTAGTTAATGCCAACGCTTCAAAATTGAAGGGGACGCGGCAGAGGGGCAGAGTGCCCACAATCGATGCAACGCGACCCACCCCGGCAGCGCCCGTTCGCCCCGCTTCCAGACGGTGTTCTAAGGGGGTTCCACTCAATGCGGAGCACCGGGCGCCTTGGCCACGTTTTGCACAGAAACGCTGCACTCGCAAGAAGTGAAAGAAAACACACATTCCCGGGAAATCGAAAGACTCATTTGAAACTGGACACAGATCTTGGCCCAGAACTACTACATGCAACTCTCAGCACGACCGGACTGCGCTTGCCGCCTGGTTATGCTCACTGCAAAACTGCTTTCTGCAAAATAATAATGCAATTGCGACTTTCTGCAAATAATGATGCTCGGGCGATTTTCGTGTACTACGTAATCCGAGCCGTGCAGCGTAGCTCGCTGGAAAGTTGCTGTTCTGTTAGTTTGCGGTTTCGGTTTTAGTTTTTTTGCAAAATAGCGCGCGCCAGACACGCTCCCTGGGAACGAGGGTTTTGTTGGTATGTGAAATGCTGTAATCCGTTTAGAAAGTCCTAAAACGGGTTATAGCGGGATATAAGTTCAATGAACGAATGGCTGAATGCGCGAATGAACAAGTAAAAGATCCCAGGTTTGGCTACCGTGCTGTGCGAGCAATTAAAAGCTGTTCCATCCCGTTCCCTACACCCGTCTCGGGAGGCAATTTTGCAGCGCGCGCCTGCACTGCAGAACGCACCGCGAGCGCAACTCTGTGCAAGTGGGGCGGGGGGCATGCACGACGTGCGTAGGATCGCGCCGAAGTTCGCTCCGCCGCCCCCCCCGGCGCGGCCCCGAACGCGCAGAGCCGCCCCGCCCCCCTCCCCGCCCCCGGCGGCATGGCGAGCAACGGGCGCCCTGCGCCGCCCAGCGCCGCCGGCATGCGGGACGCCGCGCCGCCGGGGCTGCCTCCGCGGCGCCTGCTGGACCAGCTGCTGGCCGACATGCAGGGCCACCTGGGCGAGATGGAGCGGATGCGCGCCGCGCTGGCCGACGCCTACCCGCAGCTCTCGGGGCGCGGGGCGCCGCCGACGGGCCGCGCCGGCCTGCTGGCGGCCGACCGGGACGAGCACGACGCCGGCCGCTACCGCTTCTCGCTGGACGTGGCCGGCTTCGCGGCGGACGAGCTGGCGGCGCGGCTGGACGGGCGGCGGCTGGCGCTGAGCGGCCGCAGCACGCGCAGGAGCGAGGCGCCCGACGGCTGCGTGTCGCACGAGTTCCGCGAGGTGCGCAAGGAGATCCTGCTGCCCGAGGACGCGCAGCTGGACGCGCTGGCCTGCAGCTTCGCGCCCGAGACGGGGCGCCTCCTGGTCGAGGCCCCGCGCCTCGCGCCGCCGCGCGCCGACGGGAGCGCCATCGCCGTCCCGATCCTCCGGGAGCCCGACCGCGCCTCGCCCGCCGGCCTGCCCGCGCCGGAAGGGGCCGCCCCGGAGGAGAAGGGCGCCGCCGCCGCCGCCGCCGCCGCGTCCTCGCCCTCGCCCTCGCCCTGACAGCGGCCCCCGCCGCCGCCGCCGCCGCCGCCGCGCCCTCCGGGGCGGCCTCGCGTGGCCCGCGGAACCGTCTCGGCCCGCGCGTCTCCCGGCAGCGCAAGGGAGGAGCTGCGCGCCGCGGCCGCGCGGACTTGACGGCGCCAACGGTGCTGCGAGGGGACGCGGCCCCGCCGGGCCTGGCTTTGAGAAGGTGCGTCGCAGACCGAGGAGGCTGGCGGCCCGGCGGGCGCGCCGTGCGGGCCTTGTGGCAATAAACCCGCCGCCTCTTGCACCCGCCCCGCCCCGCCTGGATTTCTTAAAAGCGAGTATTGCTTCTGCAGGGCTGTGCCGCGCCGGAGCGCCCTCCTGGGAAAACACGGATAGGGTTGCGCCGCAAAAGGAAGCCCGGCCTCGGCCGAGGCCCCGCGGGCGGCTAGTATTTCAAGGCAGGCCCCTCGGGCGGCCGCGAGGTGGCGGCGGCCCGGCCGCAGCTGCGCGGGGCATTCAGGCTTCCGGGCAGCCTGTCAGGCGCGCTGGCTCGGGGCCCAGGCGCCTCTCCGGCCGGAGCGGCCCCGTCCCGCGGTTGCAAGTGCGCGGCTGCGCTGGGTTGGGGCCTGGCGTGCAGGGGGGCGCCCTGGGCGGGGAGCAGGGTCGCTTCCGAGCGAGGGGGCTGGATCCCTGGACCGCAGTGGGGCTTGGAACTTGCGTGGGCGAGGCAGAAGGTGCGTCGGCTTTCGTGGCTCTGCAGCTGCTTGCCTTTTCTGTGCTGCTATTAAGAGATGTCGTTGTTGGTCGCGAAGTCGTGTCTGCCCCATTGCGACCCCCTGGACAGCATTCCTCCAGGCCTTCCTGTCCTCCACCATCCCCTGGAGTCCACCTAAGCTCATGCCGACTGCTTCAGTGACTCCATCCAGCCACCTCATTCTCTGCCACCCCCCTTTTCTTTTGCCGTCACTTGTTCCCAGCATCAGGCTCTTCTCCAGGGAGTCCTTCCTTCTCATTAGGTGGCCAAAGGATTTGAGTTTCATCTTCAGCATCTGGCCTTCTAAAGAGCAGTCAGGGTGGATCTCCTCCAGGACTGACCGGTTGGATCGCCTTGCGGTTCAAGGGACTCGCAGGAGTCTCCTCCAGCACCACAACTCAAAGGCCTCAATCCTTTGGCGCTCAGCCTTCCTTATGGTCCAGCTTTCACAGCCATACATTGCAACTGGGAAAACCATCGCCTTGACTATACGCACTTCTGTTGGCAGGGTGATGTCTCTGCTTTTTACTATGCTGTCTAGATTTGCCATAGCTTTCCTCCCCAGGAGCAAGCGCCTTTTAATTTCTTGGCTGCAGTCCCCATCTGTGGTGATCTTGGAGCCCAGGAAAATAAAATCTGTCACTACCTCCATTTCTTCCCCATCTATTTGCCAGGAAGTGAGAGGACCGGATGCCATGATCTTAGTTTTCTTAATGTTGAGTTTCCAGTAGAAATAGCTACACAAAAAAGTGCCCACCTTTTAGGCTTCAGGATTCTTTTGCTTCTTAAAAATCCTGGGTTTTTTGAGGAAATAACATAAAAATTGGCAGTCATCTGAAAATCAGCACACGGACCCTTTCCCTGGAATTCGTGGAAATACCCTGTGGAATACTTGTTTCTAATAATTTCTAATTTGGGTGCAAACCTACCACGCACTTCATTCCGGCTGGTCAAAGAGGCATGCTTTTTGTTGGCTTGGTGACCTTGCCAGTAGTGGAGAAGCTGCAGGTTTTTCTGCTTGTATCGGGGCCTCTGGACACCAGCGGCTGGCAAAGGTTGGATGCACCGGTTCAGTTTCGTTCTGAAGCTGGAGTGCCCCGGGACTCATGCTTGGAGAGCCGCACTGTGAAATGTGACCTCACGAATTAAGACGGCACGTTGCACTGCGGATTGAAATCCTAGCATGGGGTGGAAAGCTGAGGAGACGTAAACAGTTTGCAACCCCCACCCACTGTGATCCCAGTTTGGATCAGCCCCCTCCCCCCCCAGCTTCCAGTGTGAATTGCCATCGGGGCATCCGGTAAAGGGGTAAACATGCCTGCCTTCCACTCGAAAGCCCAGACTCTTACTAGGCCTCAAAAAGTTAATTTTGAGCAAAAAGGAAAAGTAACTTGCTTGACTTCCAGGGAGTTGCATGTGTGGAAAGCATTATTTATTTATTTAAACCTTTTGTACTTGTCCTATACATAAAAGTCTCAGGAGAAAAGCAGGAGAATCGGGGCCACACATTGCCTTTCCGAGAGCAGATGATGATTCAGTGTTCGGTCGCTTACGTCTTCCCTGCTCAGTCCTCCTGCTGTTGGCGCATATCCCATCGTCCCGCAAGCCTGAAATCCATTCCCCCAAGCTGCTTGCTTCCGTCTTGCTCACTGGGCTGCACGCAGAGGCTGGGTGGCTGGAGAGGCCCCCCGGCTGCCACTCTTTCCAGGGGACCTTGCAATAGTGCATATCAACCATGGAACCATGATCCTGGGTCCAGACGAGACGACAAGCCATGGTAGCGCAGTGACACCGTAGAAGAAAACTTGCTTCTTCTCATGGGTTCTCAAAACCAAACTTACCAGGGTGAAATGCCAGGTGACAGGACAAAGCAACAATGGTAAAGCCACCGTGGTTTGTCATGTTTGAATCCAGCCACTGTAAAGGCCCCAATCCTTGCCACTCTGTTCTGTACGGTAGGAAAGGCATGTGCGTCTACCGCACTTGGGGGTACTCAGAAATTACGCGGACTCTGTTCGTGGCGCTGCCATTAAGAGGGGCGTGACCTGTTCTGGCACTCCACGTATTCACCCTATAGGCGATGTGGGGTGGGGAGAATGAGTGCACTACCTCCTGTGCTTGTTTTTGCTGCCCTCTGCGTGTGTGAGCGTTGCAGTGAGAACTGACCTTCGGAGGGAAGACGTCGTCCCTGGAAACACTCTTAGGATTTACAATCTCCATGTTTCACATAAGCAAAGAACATTCTGTGTTCTTCAGAAGCATTTGGAAGGGTAAGACAGCCTGAAGTCACTACTCAGCCTACGTACCTGAAAGGCTGCCACAAAGAGGAAGGCCAAGATCTCTCCTTGGTGATGCCGGAGGGTAGGACACGGAATAAGGAAGTTGCGACAACCCAGGTTCAGGCTGGACATTGGGAAAAGCTTCCTCACAGTCCGAGCAATGTGACGGGAACCAGCTGTCCGGAGAGGTGGGGGGCTCTCCCACACGGGGGGCATTCAAAGTGAAACTGGGCAGCCCTTTGAGTGGGGTGGTATGACTTGGTGTCCTGCAACAGCAGGGGGCTGGACTAGATGGCCTTCATGGCCCCTTCCAACTCTGCTGTTCTATGATTCTATGAATTCGGTTCTTATGCCAGCAGCTCTCCTCTTGGTTTACCCATTGCGTACACTTGCTTCCTGCCTCTTCTCCAAGGAGCTCCAAGCCCGGCACGGCTCTCGCCACCCACTTGGGTCATCTCCACATCAGCGCAGTGAGCTAGGCAGGCCCAGGTCCTGGTCCCAAGCAGCCAGCCCAGGTCACTCAGCGCTCCACGGCCGCAGACCCAGCCATTTTAAACCCCTTGCATCGGATTCCCCATGCAGGGTCTGTGCAACTGTTTCTCTTGTGTTGCCTCCTCCCTCCAGGAGGCTGAACGCCAACGCTGCATGGCCAATCCCGCATCTTGCTCCCAGTGCCCGAGTGCCCAGAGGGGGACAGCACCCTCCCCCCATGTTCCCCAGCATCAGGTGCGCAAAGGCTGCTCCGGTGGTGGGGGCAGCTCACAGCTCTCCTGAGGATAGCTCATCCCTTCCTGCTTTCCCGCAGATTTGCTTTCCGGCCATCTTTGCAGCTTCCAGTTTGAAACCAGGCGCTGGCCCACGACACGGAGCGAGGTCCCATGTGTCACGTATCCCAGTCTGCCCTGGAAGAGATTCGGCAGCACACCGACTTCCAACCTAAGAATTAGTAGCACTTTTATTGTTGCATAGTAGTCGCATAATTTATATCCATTTATTCTAAATCTGGACCTCTGGCACAGTATCTTCCCTAAAGAGCATGTGCAATTTGATCGCTCAGCGTCGCTTTAAAACACTGGAAGCGCGTAAACGCGACCTTGGTTAGTTCTGGCACAGCCATCGCACTCGTCCAAGGCACGTGACAGTGCTGTGCTCGTAGAGGCTCCTGGCGCGCGATGCGGAGACCGTGCCGGGCCCGTGCCTGGGCTCCTGGGCGTCACTGGCTGTCTCTCTGGAGGTCAGTGAGGAGCGAATGCAGCTTTTCTGTCATGGCTACCTGTTGGGGGAGTGGAGAAACAGCGGGCTGACAGAGCGAAGGCCCTCGGGTGACCCGAGATGGCCTGCATCAAGGGCGGAGGAGACCTGAAGGCGTGTGCCTTCAACCAAGAACAGCAGAAGCAATCAAACAAGAACATCAGGCCAGTGGTGCATGAGTCCAGCACTCGGGGCACACGGTGGCCAGCCAGCTGCCCACGGGGCCCCTCCGGCAGGATGGGTGCAGGCCCTTCCCCTGCCCGGCTCCTCAGCAACCGGGGCATGCCGGCAGGCCGCCTCTCGTGAAGGAGGGAGCCCATGGCCAGCAAGGCCAGTAGCCACAAATAGCCGCCTTCTCTAGGAATTTGCCCGGTCCCATTTTGAAGGCATCCAAATGGGTGGCCGTCGCGACCTGGAAATGAGTTGTGTTGTTTAACCATACCATTGTGCGATGGACGTTCGTTTGTGCCAAATCTCCCACCGACATGAGTTCTAGTATTACGGGGGAGAGAACTAAATGACTTCCTTTCCACTTTCTAGACTGCATTGGGCTGCATGGGCTGAAGGCGGCTTTGCTCGAGCCGAGCTGACTCTCCTAGTCCAACCGTCTGGACAGCCCGGTTGATGCTACAGCAACTCTGCTTTCTCCCCCAGGGCTACCGATTTCCGGTCTCCCCACTGCTGAAATCACACAGGTAACACACTGTGAATTTGGCTCTGGATCCGACCCAACAGGCCCATACTGGGTTGCTCTGTTTGTTGTTTAGATGTTTCTATACCATGCCATTCCCATAGGCTCTTGGCGGTTTACAAGGGATTAAAACCAACCATAATTCAGAACTACGGAAAAGCATATTAAACTAATCTGGAGAGGCCTGTCGGAAGAGGCATGTCTTTAACTCGCTCTTTGAAGATAGCAACCTGAGATCTCAGGCGCCTCTCTCCCGACAGACGAGGCCACAGCTTGGGGCCTCTGAGCAGCTGGCAGAGGAGACAGGCTGTTCTCTCGCGTCCACGGAAGCACAATTTGTCCCTGCAGTGCCGCTGCCGCTGGAGGGCGCGCAAGAGCCAAGTGCACATTCGAACCACGACCGAGCTGCAATAGCGACCGGATCCTGGACCTTCAGTGTCGCTGTGCGTGTGATGTGGGGCCAAAGCTCACAGGAAAGGCACACGTGACGTCCCGGGAGCTCAAAGGACTTTAAAGCTCCCCGCGGCCCTGCTCTGGGTTTGCTTGCTTGGTGGATTGGAGGAAGTTAATGGACTTGCTGGGAGCGCTTAGCAAGAGAGCTGGGTGTTAGACCGCATCTGCGCAGGTTTTGGGGTCCCTCCAGTTGCAGCAAAGTGGGGAGAGAAGGTGGGTTCACACAATTTCCCCTGTGGAAGGGAAGGATGCTGCTTCAAGTCAAAGAGGCAGTGTGGTGTAGTGGTTAAGAGCACAGGACTGGGACTCAGGCGATCTGGGTTCCAGTTCCCCCTCAGCCATGCAGCCAGCTGGGAGACTCTGGATCAGTCCCAGGCTCGGCCCAGCTTTCCCCACACGGCTGTTGTGAAGCGAAGACTGAGAGGAGAATTGTGCGAGCTGCTGCCTTGAATTCCTCGAAAGGAAAAAAGGCACGATACAAATAGAAATAAAATAAAAAATAATCGGACTGTCAGAATGCCGATTATAGGCTTCAGATTTGGATTGTAATTATTAACACTCAAACCGCAGGCAAACTCTGTTCTCTGTTGGCTCACTGAAAGGAAGTTGAGCTGTTGCCCTAGATCGTGAGTAAACCAGACGACCTTTTTTTCAAGCTTAAGCAACAAGGTAAAAATTAACAAGCCACTGAATGGATTTACCCTTAACTGCAAAGTTTGAAGCGATGTCTAAGGAGGTCAAGCAGCAAAGGGATTATGTCTGGAGGACAAGAACCGGGCCAGAGGGCTGCTGGTCTCGTGCCTTGGGCACCATCCTGCCATGAGTGCCAAAGGGCTTTTAAGGTGGAAAACTTCTCTAGGGCTTTCCCCCTAAACAGGAAGGAAGGTTTTTTCCTATGTGGAAAACAGCGGAATGGAGGTGGGTGTCTCCCTTCGGCCGCTTTCCTCACGTTCTGCTTCTCCCCTTTGCGGCGTGCTCCCCTTGGCCAAGACCGCAGAACCCAGGGTCACCTGTCAGGGATACTGACTCTTTCAGACACCACAATTCCAAAAGCCCCGGGTAGCTGTGAGCCGGGGAAAGCGATTGTGTCGGCTCCCAGCCCCCTGCCCCCAAGGGCTCCCCCGAGCGAAACGGCCCGGCAGGGCTCCATCCTGCGGCTGCATCACGTGCTGAAAGGACGGGTTGCAACCCCAGTTATCTGTCCCCAGCAGCGCAGCCACAACCCCTGGGTGGCTCAGCTCCGCTCGGCTGCAGCCAAAGCACTCAGGCGGCAAAAGTCACCGCACTTGCTGCTGCTGGATTGTTGTGATGTCCGAAAAGGCCCGGAAGCATCATACAGACGCAACAGACGTGGACATCCGTCTCTTGCATTAACAACGGACAGGACTACAAACATCGGTGCGTGGCCCATCTGCGTTTGCCGTTTGGTCTTTCAACAGACCCGAGCCTCAGGGTTTCACAAGTGGCCAATGGCGACAGCTCTCTCAGCCGTTTCTTGCCACACCGAAGCAAGCGGCAAGGAAGGGGCTGGGTGGCCACCGCGGCACAGCGTGTGCGGCGGAAGGCAGCCCAGGCCACGCCGCTATGGATGGGCGAGAGTCCAAGGAGACAGAGGGCGAGACGATGGCCTGGAAAGGTCCCTTTGGCCCCCTTCCTCCTGCAGTGTGACCGGCGCCAGCAAGGGCCTTGCAGCGCACTTCCTGCGGAGGCTGCAAGGAGCGTCTTGGTGCGCTCGGCTGAAGGCGCCGCTAACCCTTTCCTGCAGCGGAGAATCTCGCCCGGTTCCTCAGGTCTTTAGTGGGGAACCGTGCAGCTGGGGATGGGGGCTCGGGTGCCCCTGCAGGCCAGACGGCCCCTGCGTGGAGAGGGGGCACAGACAGTCTCACCAGGGCCCTGCTTGTAACAGATACTCCGTTTATCCCAGTGCAGTCCAAACATTTTAGACGTTTGGTTAGGCACTTTGGATACGATTCCTTACACAAAAGCAGGCTTACGTGTTATGAAAGAAACCGAGCAGCAGGCAGCTGTCTGGCACCAAGTCTCCCCGCTGGCTGGAAGGTGGCTCTGATGCTTCTCCTCCGAGCTCCATCGGAAGAAAACCACTGGCGGCAGTTTGGGGAAGGGTCACCGCCACTCCTGGCTGAACAGTAACTTGCCCTCAGTTCAACTGGAAATGTGTGGCCCGGTTTTGACACAGGAGTTGCTATCGCATCGCGCTTGCAGCTCGGACACAAGAGGTGCCCGCCAGTTCCTCTGCTCTGCTTGGGGATCCAGTGGGCACACAAAATGACTCGCAGGACTCGTTCCGCGACCACCAGCCTTTCCTGGGCTGCTGCTTAAAACCCCCATGCAAAGGTCAGAAAAATTGCTCTGAACTACTCCCTTAATTCTACCCGAGTCTGAGCAAAAGAGAAGCAAAAAGGAACCGAAGTCCCCATGAAGGGATTCAGGGCTACCTGGTAGGTTTCTGCGCCGTGCAGCCTTTTATGGGCAGGGCTGAGTTTGTCCAAGGAGGCTGTGACACGGCCCTTGATCTCCACGAGGCTGGGGAGCAGCTGGCACACCTGTGGAGGAAAGGCAGGAGGAGAGCTGTTCAGGCCCACCCATCTTCTGGGCTCCGGAATCTAGGTCCTCCAAAGTGCGATCCTACAAGGAGCCCCGCTGGATCCCATCAGAGAGCCATCTCGCTGACAGGCGCAAATCCTCAGGCCCAAAGGCCAAATCCTGCCTCTGTGCTGGCCGAATTCAGCCCGCTCAGGCTCCTCGGAGCCTCCTTTCCCATGACCACGGAGGGCTCTCCGGCTTTTGTGCAGTGCCAAACGGCCTGCCTGCTTTTCCCTTTACTTAGTCACAGGCAGTTAAGGGCAATATCAGCCGATCTCTACAATGCGCTGGCATGTTTGAGATTGTGCTCCCTCGTTTCAGCCCCGCTGGAGCGCCTTTGGAACTGGATCTGGCCCCTGCGCTGGAGGGGCCGGCCACCCTCGACCCGGCCCCGTGTTGTTTCCAGCGCTGGCCACCAAGCGGACCCTCCACGCGACAGCCCCCTCCTACGCCTTGCTGCTGGGGGTTCAGAGGCCTGACTCGCCGAAGGGCCCCTGGGTTGCGGGGCTGGCAGCCAGGAGGAAATCTCTTGTGCAGCCCCATACAAGTTGCCCAGACCCCTTCAAGGCGTTGCAAGACGACCGTACATCACACCCCCGCAACCTGGTGTCCTCCAGCTGGGTGGGACGACAGCTCCCATGGGTCACACCGCCTGGGCATGATAGGGATCGCAGCCCAAGACATCTGGCGCACACGAGGCACGGGGAGGCTGATCACTGCCTCCCGATTCTACCGCTGGCCCGTCTCGCTCACGGCCCCGGCCGGCCGGTCCCCCGCGGAGGGCAGAACCTTCCCTGCCACGGGCCAGTGGCGAAGCAGGCCAGCGCACCAGAGCAGGGGCCTCAGCTCTGCTCTGCAGGGGAAGCGAAGAGCAACGGTTCCCCACACCTGCCCGTCTTTGAAGTACACGCAGTGCAGGGTTTCCACTGCTGCGGGAGTGATCTTCGCCGCTTCGGTGGCTCGCTCCAGCGGCCAGAATTCAACCTCCTGCCCAGCCTCTGGGGGAGACTCCTCTTCCAGCGCCATGAGGTCGGTGCATGGGAAGCCTGCCGGTGACACGAGGAAGCCAGCGTGAGCAGGCGTGTGGCCGAGATGCACGGGGCAGGGGGCACCACCCCAAGCGGCATCAGGGACGTGGCGCAGTGGCAGCCGCGGGCTCTCTAGGACGTGCCGTTCGAGATTTGAACCTGACAATCCTGATCCCACGAGCGGGAACAGGCAACAAGGGTGCCGTGGACACATCCCTGAAGAGCAGCGCTCCGGCGCAGAATTCCAGCAACTGCAGACGCCAGCGGTTCCAGCATATCCATGCAGCTCCCCACATTTCTGTGCTTTTCCTCTTGACTCAGCCATGAGGACCCAAAGATTGCATTTTTTAGACATCGGTAACCACGAGAGGGCTCTGGCTTTCCTGGGATCTTATTCCCTGTTTCAGGACACAAGTTCCAGGCCAACAGGGAATTTGTTTTTTCACAGCCACGCACTGGGTCAACATTTTCCCGTTTTTTCCCTTTCCCCCACCCTTTCTTTCTTTCCTTTAATTATGATATATTGTTCTTAATTTGTTTTATTGTGGAAAATGTTTTTAATGCTATGTCTAATATTATATTGTGACTTATATTGTTTATTTTTCTTTCTGTAAGCCATCCTGAGGCTGCTGCTACGGCATAGAAACGTTTAAATTAAATTAAATTAAATTAAATTTTGTGTCGCTTCCCTCCTCTGACCAATGCTCAAGCGCAGGGGTGGAGAACCGTGGCCTTCCAGACAATGCAGGGCTACCACACCCATCATCCTTGACCTAGAGCCTGGGATTCTCCAGACTAGAGGTGACTGACCCAAAAAGGGTTCTGAAGGTTGGTTCTGGGCCAGCGCACAGCTGCTGTGAAAATGGCAAATTCCGTGTTAGCCCTAATTAGGAGAGCGACGGAAAATGAGATGGACGAGGTCACCAAGCCATGCAAAACCCACACTTAGTAGCGTGGCCAGTTGCAGTCAAAGAAGAGATGGCAGAGTCGGAACAAGCACAGAACAGGAGGAAATGCTCAAGAAGCTCGTTGGGTCCCCTTTGAGGAACGGTTACAGCGACTGGGGCTGCTCAGCTTAGGAAAACGGGTGAGTCCAAGGGAGACATGAGAGAGGCTCACGGCTGTGCAGGGAATGGAGACATGAAAGTGGGGAGGGAGAGCTTTTCTCCGCTCATAATACTAAAACCCAGAGCTGCCACCCCCTGAAGCTGATGGGAGATTCAGGACAGATCAATGCACTTCTTCAAACGGCACACAGTTAACTGTGGAACTCACTGCCACAGGAAGTGGTGACGGCCACCAGTTTGGAAGGTGTTAAAGGGGAACTGGGCCAATTCCTGGAGGAGGAGGAGGAGGTGGTTAGGGTCAGCCTTCCAAAATCAAGCTACTCAGTTGGAGGCGGGGGCTGGGGGGTTCCATAATACATGCTGTGATCAAGAGGGCAAATGCCACCTTTGGTTGCATAGCCAGAAGTGTGGCTTCTAGAGCGAGAGAGGTGTTACTGCCACTCCATACGACTCTGGTGCGCCCGCAACTGGAGGATTGTGCTCAGTTTTGGGCCCCTTGTTACAGGAAGGATATAGCCAGGTTGGAGTCGGTGCAGCGCAGGGCCGCAAGGATGGTGGCCGGTTTGCAGGGGATGCCATATGAGGCGAGACTGAGGGAACTGGGTCTCTTCAGCCTAGAGGAGAGGAGACTCAGAGGGGACCTGTTGGTGACATATAGAGGGTGTCACACAGAGGTGGATCATGGCCTTTTTCCTATATATGAGGGCAGGATGCGCCCCAAGGGAGCAAAGCTCAGGGAACCAGGATTCAAGGTGGATGCCAGGAAGCACTTCCTGACAGTTAGGACCCCGAGGGTGTGGAATGGGCTTCCCCGGGAGGTGGTGGAGGCCCCATCGGTGCGGGTGTCCAAGGACAGGCTGGACATGCACATGGTGGGCATGTCGTGAGCAGAGCCGGCTGGAGCCGGGGGTCAGACTAGATGGCCCGGGAGGCCCCGTCCGACTCGCGCTCTTTCTGTGCTTCCACTCTGTGGCTTGCCTGCTTGCGCCACCTCTGCTTTCTGTTATTTAAACAGCTGCCCTGTGTAAGAGGCCCCACCCTCTTTTGACCTGCTCTTCATGGCAATTTCCATAAATGAGCAAGTTTAATAACTGTCATAACTTGTAGAGCAGGCTTCTCTGTTTCTATAATACAAGGGCGACGCTGAAAAGGTTCCACGCCTCGCGAATGCTACTCCGGCATCCACAAGAGATGGTGTTCAAAGCAAAGCCTCTCTGAGAGATCTTAAAAGTGCTGGGAGTGGGCCGCACACAGGACGAGAGATCTCTTGAGATGATGCAGATGACGGAGATGGAGCCCAAGAGGCCGGGAAAAGTGGTGCGAGGCCTTTCCATCCCGCTCTGCCAGCCAAGCACCAGGCAGGAGAATCCTCAGTTCTGGGACTGCCTTCAGGAACCGCCCTTTAGAGTGGCTCAGCTTCGCGGCAAAGCCATGCAGGTGTGCGCATGAACACACGCACACGCGCACGCACGGCCTTGCTCCCAGTGGCCGCAGAGCCAGCTAGAAAGCCGCCAACGCCTCAGGCAGGGGACCCGGCAAGGTGCGCTGCCACGCCCCACCCGTCCAGAAAAGCCGCTTTCGTTCCAACCCGGCCTGAAATCTCACCCGCAGAGTCCCAGAGCCGGTAGACGGCTTTGCTTCCCGGCAAGGTGGCCTTCTCTTTGTCCTCGGTCACTTTGAGTCTTGGAGAACCATTCACTTCTACCAGCTGGAGGGAGACACAGGAGACAAACGTTAAAGCCACCTTGGCAGCACCTGGGAAGAGGGACGGGACAGTGGCGGGTGCAGCGGCCGTGCGACGCGCAAAGCGCTCGACCCATGCCTTGGTGAGGACCGGACCGCCAAAGCAAGCGGGTTCGTTGTCGGAGAGTTTCGGTGGGGACAAAGGTGGGCAGGCAAAATCGGGAGGGGGCGTGATGCCGCAGGGGTGGGGCCCAGGTTTCCCAGGGCGGCTTTAGGCACGGTTGCCACGGGATGGTTGCTCTGTGGCTCTCTGGATGGGCACGAAGCGCCAGTGTGGCGTGACGCTCCAGGGGGCAGGGCGAGGGCTCGAACGGCCTGCGCTCCGGTCCCCGCCCAGCCGTGGAGCGTAATGGCTGCCTTTGGGCCGGTCCCGGACTCTCCCGGGGCTCTTGTTCTGAGGGAAAGATGACAAGGGGGAGAATTTTGCGAGCCGCCGTGGGTGCCTTGGAAGGAAAAAGGAGGGATTTTAGCAAAACAAAAATGGGATGGAAGCAGATGGTGGTAGTGAGGTTCTTGTGTGCGGACTCGGCTGATGACCACGCTGACAAGCTTGGCACCGAGGTGCTAGTTCCTGCAGCAGAATGGTGAAAAGTCCGGCCGTTTCAAAAGCAACCCGTGTCCTCAGGATACCTCCAGGCAGCTATGCTAAAGGTTAAGCCAGCAGAGCACCCTCAAGCCACTGAATGCTGTGCACCCATCATCTCCCTTGGCCTCAGAACGGGCCTCTACAGAGCTGGTTCGGGGGCTCAAGGGTGCTATTTTAGCAGCCGCAATTCCCCTGGTGTGCCCACACGCAAGGCCCAGGTGGCGACTTTGCCCCAGTCCTCACCCCTGAGCGGAGCAGCAGTGGGAACGGCACACCTGGGGTATTGCTGCTGAGGACTAGAAATTTAGTCATTTCTTCTTCCCCAGACAGACATCTGTCATCCTCAAAGTTTGGCCTCAGATTTGAGAACTGCTGCCGGGCAACACAGAATGGACTCCCCCGCCTTTCTAATCAGTTGTTTTATGCCACCACAGCAGGTCTATTCATTCATTCATTTATTAATCTTACAGACAGCTTGACTAGTCCTACTGGACGCTTTAAGTGAATGGCAGGTTGTTCTCTGCCCTCAGTTAATTAAGGGGCGGCTTTGACATTAAACAGGAGCACCGAAGAGACACCAGTCCTGCCCGCTGCCCGTCCAGGTGTGCCACGTGGGGAAAGGCTTACCTTGTAGACACAGCCCAGAGTGGTCTGAAGTGGGCACGTGACAAGATGCGTCCCGACTCCGATCATGTCGATTTCGCTCCCCTGGCGAGACCAGAGCAAGGTGGGATGGAAAACGATCAGCCCTCAGCACACCCCAAGCAGTCGCCCGTCCTCACAGCCAGCAACGAGGTCTGTTTCTGCAAACTACCGAATGAGCTTTCCCGAGAGTTCAGACTGCAGGCCGGCCGTGCACTGGGTGGCCCGAGCAAGCCCTAATTCTCCCGTGCCCTCCCCGCAGGATCGCTTGTGCCGCTGGTTCTCGTGGGGCTGCTTTAAGGGTTGCCAGGATCGTGCACATGAACTTGGGGAAATGCGGCACCAACGCATTTACGGACTGTGATCTTGGATCCCCCAAGGGGCTCGATGGAAGTACAGAAAACTTTAGGGAAAACTGCTTACGTGCCACATCCCGACGAGGACGGCGCATTCCAGATGAGCACAGAACCCGGATTGCTGCAGCTGTGCATGGGAGGGGAGGAAACTTGGGGGGGCTGAACGGGGCGGCTGGGATCACATGCTCACTGCAGTTCCCAGCTGCCTGTGGTGCTCTCCAGCCTCGGTGGGCAAAATGGCACCGCCAGAGGGTGGTGCCGGCGTGTGAGGAGGCAGCCCGAGGTTGTCAGAGAACGGGGCGCCCCCAAGCGGGGGGAAGCGATGGGGCAGAAACGTGGACAAGCTCCAAACCAGCCCCATGAGGACAGAGCTGGTGCACGGCCGACAGAGCGCTAGCAGACACGTGGGGAAAGGAAGCGGGATACTGAGACCCGAATGGAAGCATTCCACGCTCCAAGCTTTCGCTGCCTTAAAACAGAAGGGTCATGACAGACACCCTATTACATGGCTGCGTGACTAATGCAATCCCTTCATTTGGAAGGGGAAGGGAGGGCAGGGGGGGTTCCCTGACGGAGCCCCCGAGACACCAGCACCGCCTCCGCCCACGGTTTCACCTCCTGGGCCAGCTCCGCGAGGCTCTGCTCGGTCACGTCGTTGCTCACGGCGATGGGGATCGCTTCGAACCAGGGGACCTGGAAGCTGGCGGGGAGGCACGTGGGTGAGAGGAGTGGCTTCCCCCAAGGTCACCCAGCCTGTGTGTGGCGTTTTCCCTGCTGGGACACACGGACGCTCCTCCACGAGGGTCTCAGCAGAGGGACCCCAGCCTTTTCGCGGGAGATGCACCATGCCAGGGGCAACTGTGGAGTCCACGGAAAGCGCCCCTCTCCGTCACAGCATCCCGCCCTCCAAAAACATACTTCAGGTACCTAATTCGGGGGCAACTGACTTGGTTCTTCCAAACTGGAAGTCTCCTTGCAAGCAGAAATGTAGGAGAAAGTCAGTAAGGAGCAGAGCTGTCCCTCGGCAAAAGAGAGCCCAGGCTTCGAAGACAGCGCGTCACCTCCACCTTCCACAGCGCTGCCAGCTCTGACCCTGATGGCAAGTTTTTCCCAAGCACCTTTTGGAATGTAAGGCCCTCGTGGAGGAGGGCTTCCCTGGACCCCTCCCCAAAGGGGCCAGTCAGGGCTAGAGCCAATCTCCGCGCCGTGCAAAAGGGGGTGACGTGGGCACTCACTGCTCGCTACAGCTCCGAAACACTTGGCGGATCTCTGCTGACTGTCTGGCCAGGTCCCCGCTGTCCAGGCGAACCCCGAGGGCCCGGTACCCCAGCTCATTCAGCGCAAGGGCGACTGCGCAGAAGTTCGGGATACCGCTCCTGTGAAGAGAAGAGGCACACCGCAGCCCATCAGCAGAGCCCCGCGAGATCGAGGTGCAGGCCCACTATCCTACCATCCTGTTTCCAACAGTGGACAGCCAGAAACTAGCTTGGCAGGCTTACAACGAGAGCACGAAGGGGTAGCTATCCTTGGCTTGCCCCAGCAACTGCTCCTCACTTACAGTGCCCCTGTGCGGAAACTGTAATTTTACAGTTTTGGAAATTTTGGAAATTTAAGGGGTCAAAAGTGGCTCTTGCAACAAAATGTTGCAGCACCTCGCTCAGGGTTCCAGCCAGCCTGCACAACGCCCTGTGCGGCTCGGGGGCTTTCCGCTCCCCACTTCCCCAGGGCCCGTTTCCCTCTCCAAGCTGCCTCTCAACATCCTGCAGCCGCTAAGCAGGGCCAGCGCACGCTGAGCTGCCCCCTCGGGCTCCTTCTGCCCCCCAAGGTTGCCTTGTGCGTTCTGGTGTGTCGCTCCTG
Organism: Varanus salvator macromaculatus; assembly: GCA_023646645.1. Taxonomy (NCBI): domain Eukaryota; kingdom Metazoa; phylum Chordata; class Lepidosauria; order Squamata; family Varanidae; genus Varanus; species Varanus salvator. The sequence goes on along the minus strand of JAIXND010000777.1, from coordinate 39,505,844 downwards.
TTTCTCAGGGCTCTGGTTTGGCTCCCGTCCTGCTGGAACACCCCAGCTGAGCGGTTATGAGAAATAGCTGGTTCCCAGTGTTCAGAAAGAACACTTTTGAAAGAAAAAATGTTCTTTCCCCTTTCCTTTTGGCCATGGAGACCCCGGCAGCCAGCTGGGGGGCGGGAGAAGGGGGCGCCTGCCAAACCCCCCCTGCAGCCAGAGCAGCCTATTTCAGGGTGGACAAATGAAGATCAAAGCAGGCTCCCAGGGACTAATTAGCAATTCTGAGTCATTCCAAGATGGCAGGGAAGGGACAAGCCAGACAAAGGCCGGGGGACGGACATCCAGCCTGCGTTCCCTGAGCTTGGCGCACAACCACCTGTTTACCACTTCAGCAAATGGCCGAGGCTGGGAATGGAACGCCCCGCCATCTGTAAAGTGTTGTTATGGTGCCCGAGGTGGAAATAGGCCACCTTCCCCCAGAGACTGACATGGGCACCAGGCACGAGAAGTTCTCTTCGGAGGGAGCAGGAGCCAAGCCTTCCTGGGGGAGTGCGCACTCGGTATGGCCCCCTAGGCAGCACGGCAGGCCCGGGGGAGAAACCCAGCTCTCTGGGGCCCGTGGCTTGCCTTCCCCCGCTTGCCGGTCTTGGAATGGCTTTCTGGCCAGGGGGTCTCTCCCCACGTCTCAAAGGCTGAGATGCCTTTCCTGGCAGTTCGAGCTCTTGGCTAGACAGGTGGGGATTCTGCCCCATGCTGGCTGCCTTCAACCCATGGGCACATGTCCTCCCAGGTGCCTCGGCAAGCCCGAGACCGGCTCCCCGAGGGAGACAGGATCTGCCTGGCCTAACATGCAGCGTCTCCAAGCATCTGGAAGCTTTTAAGCAAAGCCCGCCAAGCCCAAGTCTCCGGCATCGCTCTCCAGGGTGAGTCCGGAGCTTTCCCGTTCCACCTCACCTCATCACGCAGTAGGTGTCCACCAGGCCCTGGAAGTGGTGTGGGAAGGTGATGGCGTAGGACAGGAAGGCCGCCAGCTCCCCGGGGTTCACCCCTTCCAGGGGGACCTGGAGGACCTGGCACACCCGGCTCAGCCACGTCTCCGCCAGGGGAGGAAAGTCCACCGGTGCCTCTCCACCCAGGGGCAGCAGCTCCTGCGGATGAGATCGGAGGGGCTGTCGGACCGATCCCGGGCCACGCCGGCTGCCTCTCAGCGCCCCGGGGGCCAGCAAGGACCTACCCCCATTTGAGGACTGCCAGATCGGGGCCAGCACAGGCACACTCCCTCTCGTCTCCCTCAGGGTCCTGCACATTCACTGGGGGCTTTGATGCCGGCCTGGATGCAGGTCCCTGGCCAGCCGGACGGGGCCTCCCCAGGACTGGCACCCAGACAGCGGACTGCCCGGCGTGCCTCCCTGATGGTGCTTAGACTCCAGGTGGAAATGGTGCCTCTCAAGCACGCCGGCCACGGGTTTGCCTCCTCCCCACCAGCCTGCAAGCCACGCAGGCCAGGCCGCCTTGCATCTGCGCCTTGCAACTGACCAGCGGAGCGCCTGGAGCTTTTGCCCTACTTTCATCTCGCCCGCCAGCTGGCTGGGGAGGGGTCCCAGCGGTGGGCAATATCTACCCTAAATAATCACGCACATACACACGTCGGAACCTAGCAAGGGAGGAGGAGGGGGAGTTTGCCGGGCGGCCAGGCTCAGACTCTCCGTAGACGTTCCCCTTCGGGACTCCACCAGCCCATGGCAGCCCCTCCCCTCCCCTCCCCTCCCCTCCCCACCTGGCTCGCCCCACTCCTTACCCGTGGGCTGACCTCTGCCAGAGAACTGAACGAGGACACGAACGAGTGGGCCACCGTCCCCCGCACGGGGATCCCATAGAGTTTCCCCGCGAGGACGTTGCTGGTGTAGTCAAAGCCTGCAGTGCCGAAGAAAGGAGTCAGGAGAGGCGGCCAGGGGCCTCGGGCAAGCCCCTAAATGGACACGCTCCGAGCACAGCCTCCCCCCAGACACCTGTCCTCCACTCCCTCCCGGGGCCCAGCTGGCGATGGCCGGGCTGCCTAAGGGGGCCGGGAGCCGAGCCGCCCAAAGGGTTGGGCAGCCAGGACGGCACTTCGGTTCCCTGGGGAAGCAGCAACCGGGAGGAGCTCTGCCACGTGCAGAAAGCTTTTCCGCAAGACGTCCGGGCATCCCCTGAGCTTTAGCAAGAATCCTTCTCTTCTGGCTCGGTGCTGACGGGAACTCAGCACCATTGGCAAGGGCAAACCTACCTCCTACGTACGAATACTTGGAGGCGGCGAGGCCCCCATCCACCCCCTGGGCCCGCCGCAGCCCCATCTCCATGAGCTTCTTGTCCGGGCCTGCGGCAAGCCGGAATCTGGCGGCATTTGTGGCCACGAGGCTGCGGAAGAAAATCAAGGCAGGACGTCAGCCAGCTCGTTTATCCTCTCGCCAACATCCCCATCCCAAAGCCCGGGGTGGACAGCTCCTTTTTATTCAGGGATGGAGATGCTCCTTTGGCGGTGGGGGGCGGGGGGACCACGGACCCTTCTTTGGAAAGGACCCAGGGAGAGTCGTGTGTGATCTCAGCCAGGTCTCTGCGCACCCACGAGAACCGGCACTCCGTTCTGCACGCATCCCCACCCCACAGGGGAAGGGGAGAGTGATGGAGGGAGCGAGGAAAGCTGCCACAGCTCCGGGGTACATTCAGCCCCCTTGGAACAGGGGGCCGGGCTTGGTCCAACCTCTCAGCCTTCCAGCTGAGGCTTATCACTAAAGTACACCCATAAAATTTACTTATTTTTTAAGCAGGCAGGGAAATAAAAGCGGCACCAGATCAAGCGAGAACTTGAGACCGGCTGTGAGGTGGGCCAGTCCCACGAAGGAAGCCACAGCCTGGAGTCCACGAGAGGGTGGGCCGCTGGAGGGCATTCACACACAGGGCGGCCACAAGTTGGAGGCAACTTGCAACAAGGCCCCAAATCTAAGAAAAGCAGCCACTTGCCCGACTTCATTGCTTTCGCCTATTATTGCTTCAACGTGGAAATGGAACCTCAAGCACCACACAGAATCACAGGATAGCAGAGGCGGAAGGGGCCCTGAAGGCCATCAGGTCCACCTCCTGCTGCTGCAGGACACCAAGTCACACCATCCCACTCAGAGGGCTGCCCAGTTTCTTCCCGAATGCCTCCAGTGTGGGAGAGCCTACATCCTCTCCGGGCAGCTGGTCCCACTGCCCCACTGCTCTGACCATGAGGAAGCTTCTCCTGATGTCCAGCCTGAATCTGGGTTGTCGCAGCTTGAATTGCTTATTCCGTGCCCTGCACTCTGGCATCAGCCAGAAGAGGTCTTGGCCTCCCTCTTTGGGGCAGCCTTTGGGGGACTCACAGAGGCGTATCATGCCCCTTTAACCTTCCCTTCCCAAGGCTGAACATGCCCCGTTCCCTCGGCCGCCCCTCACAGGGCAGCGCTTCCAAGCCCTGTAGAGCACGTGAGCAGCCGAGACGCGTTCCACAGCGGAGGCAGGGACAGCGGCCCGCCTGTGACTCCCCCAGCACTTGCTGCAGCCCCTCTGGCACGGCTGCCAAAGGCCAGCGGCAGCCAAAGAAAACAGCAAGAACAAAAAGTGCTGTGGAGCCGCTGGGTAAAAGGGAAAGCTTCTAAGAGGGAAAGAGCAAATGGAAAGCTGCTCTCCGCTGAGTGCCGATAGAGGAACGTTCGGAGAGGCAAATTTCCGCTCTGGTTCTTGAAAACGGCACCTAACACATCCATTACACTCTCCGAGGCCCCACATGGGATCTTGGGATCACAAGGAACCCTTGAGAGCACCACTTCTCACTAGCTGTCTGTCTGTCTGTCTGTCTGTCTGCTCCTCCTTTTTAGGTTTTGGGAAGCTTCATACAATTGTCTAAGCCTTTTTAAAGCCTTCCACCCTGATAGAAACCGCTCTCCTCGTGTGTCGGCTGTAGCGTGCAGCGATCCTGCAAAAACGGAAACCTCCAAACCATTCGGACTCGCTCCTTTGCCCCGTGCGCTGCGTCCCACAAGCCAGAGGTGCCTTCCATGCAGCAATTTGGGAATTTGGTGCCAGACCACCCTCTGATCAAAGGGCCGCGATCCTGGATGAGGTGACGCTGCAGCTGTGTCTCACAACCCCAGACGCCACTCGGATCCTCACCTGGCGTAGTTCACCAGGCATATCAGGGTGGTTTCTAATAGCTGTACCACAAGCAGAGGGCCCTTCACCTGAAGTAACGGTACCTGAAGGAACAAGGGAAAATTAAGTACTTCGTTACACTAATTGCAGCTGGAAGGTTAAGTGGGCCCGCCATTTTTGCTGCAGCCTGAGAGACCTGCAGTGCTTCAACCCTCAACAGCTGAGCCTTGAACTAGAGAGCTCATTCAAGCGGCGTGCGGAAAATGCACCGCATGTTAGCCGTAAGAACAGCAGGTTAAGCTGTTACGTGAAAGAGTGCAAAATTCTCTTGAGCTTCCTTTTCACTTAGCAGAGAAACGGATCCTGCGATCGGGCGCCTGAGACTAAGAGCAGACTGCAAGCAGGTCGTCCAGGACATACCCACCCGTGAGAAGACCACGGAGCCCTCGGGAGCGGACGAGAGAGAAACTTCGGATGCATCTACAGTAAGAAGGTATTCAAAGAAAGCTTTCTCTGTCGTAACAGGAAGGACTGACTTGAGATACTCAATGTCTGAAAAGGAGGAATCCGAAGTAACAAATCAGAAACGGCGGGGAAATGCTCCAGGCAAACATTTGTGGAAAGGCAGGAGAGGAGAGGAGAGTTGGAGCTGGGGTTTCTAAAATCAAAAATACACGGCCAGCATTACTTGAAGCAAATGTTAGCAATACACAGGTAATCAACTTGTGCTGTAAAACTTGATGGCTTTAATGCATTATTTCAATACTGTACTCACAGACTGGCTGAAATAAAGTGTAGTTGTGCAGAGGCCCCGAAACTGAGCTCTTTTTAATGGGGAAACGAAGAAAGAAAAGGTCCGAAAACGCTTGGACAGTCCGGTTGTCGAGTCCTTTCAGGATCTGTAACCCTTCGACCTTCTTTTACTCACTTTATAGACAGATGCTCAAGTTCTTGTGTTTTGCCTGAGGCCCTCTTTCTCCTAAATCAATCTGCTTTTTCATTCGGTCGCACTGTGTCACATGTCAGTCGTAACACAAACTGAGTTTACTGCTTGGTGCAGTGGAGAAACACAGAACTCAATGGCAAAAGCACATTTGGCATCAGACAGACCCGGGTTCAATGATCTAAAGCGATCCTATGCCCCTTTTCTGCCTCAACAAGCATAGGATTGCCCACTAACAGGATCTGGTACCAGATAATGGAGAAGGTTGTTCTCTGAGACCCCAAGCGACCTGCTGTTAATTGACACAGACGACAGAAGCGGCAAGGACATGCAGAAAACTTGTATGATAGCAGGCCTGAATAAATCCCAGTTGTATCATATATTTTTTCTTGTCCCCGTATACAAATTTCACTTTAGAAGGATATTTTTTCCTGTGATGAGTGCTAGCTAGGGCTGCGAGGTGTTTTCAGCCTGGGGGCCCACAAGCTGGCCCCCCACCGGTGGCCTATACGTGGTGATCCTCGATCCCACCCCGTCTCTGCTTGCACACGTTCCCCTCTGCAGCACCAGACACTGGAAGGCATTTTCCCTGGGGATGCGCCGGCAGCAGAACGATGCCAAAAAGCATTTATAAAACCTCACTGGGGTTGTTATTCAGACAGGGTTGCTTTTGTGCCCACACACACACACACACACACACAGCCTTCCAAAGTGTTTTTTCTTGAGAAACAAAGTAAAATGACAAACAGCACAGGATCCGTTTCCCATTTAGTTACTCATTTAAAAAGCTTGCCATAAACAAGAGTACAGAGAAGCCCACAGGTGACTGCTGCTGTTGGCTCCAGAAGCAAATACAGAGTTTCTGTTGCGATTTCCTTTCAAATTAAGGCCTGCATTCTGAGAGACAGAGAGAGACACAGAGAGAGAAACAGAGGGCTGCCCTCAGTCTCAGCTCCAGCAACTGAGGGCCCTGCTCACTCCAAGCTCTCAGCCCTCAGGTTTGCAGGGAGGTGTTGTTTTTAACCCTTTGCCTTCCCCTCGGCAGGCAGGGATGCTGCTCGTCCTGGGACCCTCCTAGCACCTGTTTCTCCTGCAGGCAGGACACTTTATTGAAAGGGAGAGTGGTACTGCGTGGGTTAAACACACACACCGTGCCTTTCCCCCTCCTTGAAAATACGTCCAGGGATTCCAGAAGTCCCGCGTTTCCTGGCTGAACATTCGAACAGACAAGATCTGGGTTTTTTGCAAATCACAGCCTGTGATTCCCATTTGGTCTCTCCCCATCACTGGCACGGTGCATTTCACCGGGCGGCAGGGCATGACAAGCTGCAAGGGAAAGAGGCCCACGCCTGTATACGGGGCAACGAGAGAAGGACAAGTCGCAGCCACGTAAGGTCCAAGAGGGAGGTACAGCCAGGTACGGACACCTCATGAGGTGCCTGAGAGAGGGGTGTCGCCATGCAGGACGTCGTTTTGCCACCATGCAGGTGCGGCTGAAAAACGAGGTGCTCACAGCAGCCCTCGCACGGGAACCGGAACGAAGCCGCCAGGTACGGTGGGGAAGCGGCCACACGCCCGAAGCGTCCTCCTGTTTGGACAAAAGGGGTGAGCCAGGAATGCCTCCCCGCTCTCTCAGCTCCACTGCAGCCGAGAGCCGAGAGGCTGATCCAGCAGCAGGGGGAAGGGGGCACCTGTCCTTTCCGCCGATGGCTTTATTACCACTTGGGTTCACACACTGAAGCTTGGCACGGGGCGTTCCCAAGGGGCACCTGAGGAGCAGCAATCCTGCTTGGGTGGAAGCAAATGCTTCCATTTGGAACGGCAGTGCTGTACTTCAGCAGAGAGGGACGGCCAGAAGTGACCCAAGACAATGTGTAACTGGAATGGTGCCCAGCCGGGGAAAGTTCGCGTGCCTTCTGCCCCGGGGACAGCAGCCAAGTTGTTACCTGTCCAAGCAACTCGCCTTACAGTCCCTTCACCGCCCACCTACACGAGCGTAAAGGCCGGGCTCCCTCGAAGAGCCCCTCCGCCTAGTCAGGAACCGCTTCCCAGAACACTGGCACGGCGCCACCTGATTCCCTTCCATCCCTCTTCCACCTTGTCCATCAAGGCTCGTGGTGGCCGTCCCAAGCCTCGTGCTGCCCAGATGGGCTGGCAAAGGATGCTACACGGGCTCGGCCTAAATGCAGGTCACTCGAATGGCCGACTGCTTCACTGCCGCTTCCCACTGTTCTCTTTCCCTCACCTGCCTGCTTCCCATCCAACGAGCCTTAGATCAAGGACAGGTTCCTTCCAGGTCCAGAGGCTACATTCTGCCCCAGCCCCAGAACCTACTGGGGACCACGATTCTGCTTGCAAAGAGGGTGGGCATTCCCAGGTGCCGGGGAACGTGGCCAGCCCTGCTTTCACCTGTAAGCTCCTTGGGACAGGGACCTTGTACACATGAACGCACCATGTACATAAAAAAATGCCGTCTAAAGAAATACAGATCTTGACCCAGACTTTGATTCCTTAATTTTGCGTGGATCCGAGTACTTCTGTGAGAGACAAACTGCTGGTACAGCGATCTCCTAAAGCAGATCAGCTGTTGCATGTGGCATGAAAATGCGCAGTCCTTTGAGTCACACAGAATTCTTAAGTCAGAACAGAAAAGTGAGGCAGTGGTCAAGGCGTACAGTGTTCAGAAGGTGACCGCAGATGATCAGTTTCCTTTCTGCTTGAAGAAAAATTCAAAAGCAGAATTCAGTCGGCAGGTGTTCATAGTCCCTAAACACAAATGAGTTGTTCCTTTAATGCACTAAGGGCTCAATCCTGTGCATGTTTCGATGGGAAAAACCCCGGCAACATCCAGCATGCTGGATAGGGACGCCGGGAATCGTAGGACTTTGTCTAAACATGCATAAGATTTTGTGCATAAGCCACTTTTTTGATCCTCACTGTTAGGAAGGTTAAAAAGTGAGAAAGGTGCACCCCTGGTGCACAGCTCAGAGCCAGTGGTTAATGTGAATCCCGCACAGCCTGGCTTCAGGGATGCCAAGCAGCTATTGCATGCCAGGAGTCTTGGCTTGGGGTGCGTACAGTACAGCACAGTAGGGCCTGGTTCGCACATAACAACAACCCAGAGTATGGCTTGTTGTTGCATCATGGGTTGTCCTTACCTGCAAACCGTACACAGTGGCTGAACTATAGGCTGCTAACCATAAACAACCCAAGATAAGAATCCATGGAGCCCAAGACACCCTTGGGTTGCTCGTGGTTAACAAGCCACAACTACACCTTTGTTCAGAGTTTGCACAAAGCAACAAACCACGATTCAACAGCAAACTGTGATTCGACTCTTTGGAATGAGATTTGATCACAGTCATGTTTGTACTACCATGTTGGGAAGGAACCATTTAAATTAGATTTCCCCAGCCTGACACCTTCCCAACACATTGGGACTAACTCCTGTCGATAACAACATAATAAATCTAGCAATATATTGGCATCGTCCTTCATCAAAGAAAAGACTATTTATTACTTGTGGAAAAATTCCCATGGATCCCGGCCTGTCTGGTGAAGAACTTCTAAAAGAATATTTCAAGATGGAAGAAACACTAAAGAGCAGGCAAGGAGAATATGCAAGCTACTTAAACCCTGCATGGTAAGACAAAGGGGGAATTGTTTTAAATACAAATAGATGGACCCCAGCAGGGTCAAGAAGTAATATATTTAAGTGATAGGAAATGCCAGCAAAGGTCTAGCCATCTAAGGTCAGATGTGTCTAGAGATGCTGACACATGAGAAGAATGGGAAGAGAAGATAAAAGTGGAGAGAGGCATTTAAAGAGCTTAATTAGAAGAGAATTTAGACCAAGAATAATGAGAAGGAATGAGTTAATTGTGTTTGTCACTTTGAAGAACGAGGAAGGTTATGAATGGGAGAGAGCCTTGAGAAAAGATGCTGCAAAGGTCAGTAAGAAGCAGGAATCACCAAGAGAAAGCATTAGCATAGCAAAAGACAGAAGCAAAGGTAAAAACGTCTAATTAATGGAGGGGAATTGTCCAGAGAACTTCGGCTACTGGTCAGAATAGCAATGCGATGAATAAACCATACAGACCAGGCTCAAGCGGCAGTGCAGTGCGGTGCGTGTAGGACACCTTCCGAATAGCCAAGCTACAACCTCCGCCTGTCATGTTGCCCCAGGCCAAGGGTGGTGTTGTCTGCCAGGTGTGTTGCCTGATCATGCAAAGCAGGCCACCCAGGGAATGATGCCCATGGCCCCCAGAGTGCCAGGACCTTGGTGCATCCCTACGGCCCTTTAGAAACATCTGCATCTTGCTTTGGCCCCAGGAATATTACAGTGAGATTTCACATCAGGCTGTTCCAAGCACTACGCATCCGGATGTCAGATCCGATCCATGAAGCCCACTGGGCGACTCTGTGCCCGTCGCAGATTCCCAGCCTAGCCTACCTCACAGGGTCGTTGCTGCGAGGATAAAAATGGAGTGGAAAATTATGTTAGCTGCCTTGGGTTCCCCACAAAGGCGGAAAAAAGTGGGTCATAAAGGCAAAACTACTACTACTACTACTACTACTAATAATAATAATAATAATCTCTGAGCCTGGGAAAGCGCACTCAGGAGATGAGCCCATTGTCTTTCAATAGGGACCACAACAAGGAAAGAGACGCGCCGGTTCAAGCCGAGCGTTGCGCGGCCTGCGCTGGCTGCCACGCGGCGAAGCCTCGTTTGCGCGAAGGCGCGGCTCCGCTCGGCGCTGCTCTACCCGAGGCGCATCGACGCGCGGACCAGCCGCGGGCGGGCGGGCGAAGCGCCAGGACGGGCCCAGCCGCGGCGGGGCGGCTGCAGCGGGCCGGTGGCGCCTCCGCCCGGTGCGCGGCGCAGGGGGGCACGCCGAGCGCCCCGCCGCCCGCCCGCCGCCTTACCTGCCTGCGAGAAGCGGAAGGCGCGCAGGAAGGCGAGGCACTCGCTCAGCCCGGCGCCCACCGCGAAGGCGCCCCGGAACGGGCAGCGGCGGAAGAAGAGCTCGAAGGCGGCGGGCTGCCGGTGCCGCCCGGCGCGCCAGTACCCGTACGCCATGGTGAACTGGTACAGGTCGGTGAGCAGCGCCAGCGAGCCGCGCGGCCGCCCGCCCGGCCCCTCGGGCTCCGGCTCCGGCTCCGGCTCGGGCTCGGGCTCCGGCTCGGGCCGCGCGTTCCCCATGAGGCGCCGCCAGCTCTGCCGGGGCCGCTCGGCGGGTGGCCGCTGCCCCACGTGCGCGCAGCCGGGCAGGCGCCGCCTCCTGCGCTCGCGGGCGCCTGGGAGGTGGACGCGCGCCCGGGCGCAGCCCGCCGGCTGGGGATGCTGGGGGCTGTAGTCCGGCGCTGCCCCCCACCCCACCCCCCGCGGCTCGGAAAGCGCGGGCCGGGGGGCGGCGGCTCGGAGAGGGTCGCCTGCGTGGCGCGCCGCGCCGCGCCGCTTCCCGCGGGAACCTGGAGGGGCCGCGCTGGCCAAGCGGCGCGGCCCACTCGAGCGCCGCTCACTTCCATGGGGCCCCTCGAGGTCGCAGCGTCGGTCCTTCGGAATGCGCGGGAGCGAAAGCGAGCCCGCTGAGCGTGGCTCGAGCCCCGCTCCGCCTACCGGGCTGCCCCGAAGCACGGGGTTCAGCGGGCAGCTCCCGGACTCAGGCCGGGCCCAGGCGGCCGCTCCGCTCCCTGGGGCTCCGGGCAGGCGCCCTCTTCGTCCCGCGTGCAGAGCAGGCCTCTTGCCGCCCGCCTCGAGAGGGCCCTGGGCGCCCCGGCCTCAAGCGGGACGCGGCGTGGGGAAGCCTGGGGCCCGGAGAGATGATCGTGGCGGCGGGAAGGCCAAGGTCCCGAAATACCGCCCGGGCGCCTCGCGTACCAGTGTCTTCGGTTACGGGCCTGCATTCTCAAGGGGCAAATCAAGACAAGGACACGCACAGGACTCCGCAACTTGCAGCCTTCCATTTCTAACTAATGATAGAAGAGGAGGAAAGTTGTGGCCAGGCAGCAGAGTGGCCCTGACACCGAGTGGAAGGGAAGCGGAAAGTGCAGGAAATTAGGGCAACTTAGGGCCACCAACAGTAAATACCTGTATGCAGAACAACGAAAGGGATGGTAGAAAGAACAGTCGACCTGCATCAAGAGGGAAAGCAGCAGCCGCCCGAAATTCAAGGGCAGTGATGTGGCCTGCATTCATTGAGAAAGGCTGATCCAGATGTCAAGATTGGGGGGGGGGGGCGTGAGAGTATTCCCCATTTCTGAAAATGCTGTAACTCCATTTGTGAACACACCAGCTTCCAGACAGGCAGAGCACAGAAATAAAGATCAAGCGCAAGTCTTTTCATTAGCGAATACAAATCATTTTCGATACCTTGCTGCTTCAATCAAAGGGCAGCTCGATAGTGTGGTATCAGCTAGTGCAGGGAATGGACCCTCCCCCCAAATTCAAAGTTCCCCTTCAGGTGGTAAAATCTTCTCTATTGTCCATTTGGGTGGTATAGAAATGTAGTATTTTTTTTACCTAGTATTCCCTTCACATCATTTTCTAGCTTTGCTAATCCTCTGCCACATTCCGCTTTATCTCCGCTGTCAACCTATCCAGACGCTTCCATGTTTTAAAGCGAGGCAGATCTGGGCAACGCAAGTGGTTTGCAGCATCAAGAAATGGCAGGGGGCTACTTCATCTCAATGGACATCCCAGAATTCAGCCTGCAGCCTCCCGCTTGATACCAGTTCTAAATGAAGGCTTCAAGACTCCAACATCAGCCCTACGTGTGGATTGCTAACGCTTCTCCTTATATCAAGCCTGGTGTACGATTCAGCAGAACATGAAATTTTACCATTTTGTTACACTTCAATTCATTCTAAGGCTCCTGCCACCTCTAGATTTTAATGTTTTTCTTTTTAAACGAGCCAACACAGCTCTCTCAGCATTTTCCTGTGCCTTAGAAAAACAAAACAAAAAGATGTCAGCTGCAAAAGATGGGAGATTTTTTCTATGACTTGGCAGTCTTGCTGGACTTGGCAGCAGTGAACGGTGCTTCATATGGCTGAAAGCAACTGCTCATTTTTATTGGAGAATAATGGGGCATGGACTCTAGAACAGAGGTTGAATGGGAATCTGGGCCCTGCCAAGCTGGCTCTCCCCAAAGCTTTAACCATCAAGCTCGCTCCAAGTCCTTCATCCATACCCACAAAAAATCATGATGGAATTGAAATTTTAGGTTAAGTGTACATGGGATCCTCCTCTGTGGATTAAGGAACTCCAGATGCGGCCTGCAGCTCCCATAATTCTTTGCCACCATGGCCAGCACCCCTGCAGGGTGCCAAGATGGGGAAGGCACACGTAAACAGCATCGCATTTTGAGAAAAGCGAACACTGGCGTGGGATCTCCTCTCCCTCCCCCTTTGTGTACCACTGAGCACCAACACAGCAGCTTTGGCAGCGAGCCAGCTGCCACCTCGCTCTCTGTGGGGCTTGTAGGGCCACACCAGGGCCCCACTCCGAGAATTGCCAGGGCGTGCCAAGTGGGCAGGGCTTGGAGCCCCCAGCCAAGCTGCCAAACAGGGCTTGCCCCACAGCAGATGGAGCTGCAGGGCTATAAGTGCTGGAGAAGCCCCAGGGCACATGCCTCCTTGCTGGTGTACTGTTGAGATGATTTGGACTTGGGGGTCGGCTCACGGGAGGCCCATGTGTGGCATTTAGGGGTTCACCATCCCTAATTTGGCCTAAGGAATGCGCACATGCTAACTGATCTTCTCACATGCCGGAGAGAATTGGAAGGGAATGTTTCCTTCTGTTCTATCAGGCGATCTTTTAACACAACAACTTTCGCTTGAAACGTGCTCTGAGTGGGCCGTTCTCGAGCAAAGACCTGGAAACCAGTCTTGGGCACGGCTGGTCTCTGCAGCTGGGCCCAGCCCAGAAACCTGCAGTGGGCGTTCCCGAAGCAGTGGCTGTGATGGTTCCTTGATTTCAGACCTCATCCGTCTATCCGAGCAGGACTGACACAGCAGTCCCGGGACACCGCAGGCGTCAGATAATACAGACACGAGAACATTGTGTGCTGAGGGACACACTGTGAAAGGGGCTTCTCTCCCCTTCCCCAGTAAGACACCACAGCAGCCAGGGGCTGGAAGCCAGGCTCATCGACTCAAGACCAGGCCACAGGGAGTCTGCCGCCTTGTCGCTACTGCCCTGCGATTATTTTCCTGAAGCAGCAGCAGAGCTCCAGATATGCAGGGAATGTTCTCTGTGCAGGAGTGCACACCTTAACTCTCCCCGCCAGGGATTTTTCCAGTGCGCCGCAGGTGCAGCCTGACAGGTGATCAGGCAGAGCAGCAGCAGGCGGTGTCCGTCCCCTGAAGTACCCCAGGGGCACTGCAGGGAGCAGGATAACGGGGTGAAAGCTGACACGGTTGGCTTCTGTCTCCCACCTCCCCAACTGCCACGCCAGCTGAGCCAGGCCGAGCAGGGCTGCTCAGGAGCAACACAGCTCTCCCAGCATGGGCAGGGCAGAGAACCTGGAGCCGGGGGTGAAAGGGAAGGTCTGCCTCATGCACCGCGGCTGAACGGCAGGGAGGGCTCCCAGCTAGACAACTGAGAGGTCCCACCACTGGGCAGCAGGGAAGAAGCGGGGGAATGCCCAGCAGGTTCTCCAGGAAGACGCCCGGCTGAACATGGTCCATGATCCGGGACCCTTGGATGGGTGCCACCCCTCCTGTGGCTGGGAGGACGAGCCAGTGTCTGCGGCACACCTCTTCCAAGCCCTATCTGGATATTGGGAAGGCGATGCAAAGCAGAAACGGGAAGGCGTGCCTCCCGTCCCATTTCCCCACTGGGAGAAGGAGCGATGAGGCCAGGGGTGCTCAGCCCCCGGCATGCTCTCCTCTCTAGCAAGGCAAAATCAGCTTGTGCCCGCCCAGAGTGGCCACTGCCAAGGGGATCCAAGCAGCGATTTCTTGCACAGTAACAGCCTCCCTCGTCCTGAATGGAGGCAGGAGCCTGGGAAAAACTGCTGACAGCCCTGGTCTGCCGACTGTCAGCAGCTCGAGTTCTTTGGCTGGAGGAGTAATTCCTTACTGCTGCCTTGACTTAAATTTGGGCCGAACCGTGGCTCAGCTCCAGGCAGGCAGCGAGCCTCTAAGATCGAGGCATACGGGAAGCAGTGCCCCAAAGTGGCAACTGAGCAAGCTTGCTTCGTCCCCTCGGCTGCAACCCTAATGAGAGATGCTGGAGCACAGCGGTTAAGGAAGCAGCCCCTCACACAGCACTGCTGTCCAAGTCTTGACCTTTTATTATCTCTGGAAAGTGAAAAGGGTGGCTGTTAGATCTTGTTGAAAGCAGCGATGTCAACGCTCTGCACCTGAAGGGAAAAGAGCAAAGAAAGAGGCGTTGCGGCACGGTTAGATGCTCAGCAGCAACCTTTCGGCAGTCCCAGCAAGTTGACGTCCTGCTCCACAGGCCCAGCAGCCCTGTCCCAGCATCGCTCTAAGAGCCCACGCGGCCTGGGAGATGCGGCCTGAATCAGCGGCACAGGTCAAGGCCTCACTGTTCCCCACAAAGGTTCCCGGGGCTTCCAGCTCTGGCACCTGGCAAAGCAGACTGGATTCGTCTAACCACTAATGATGGCTCCAGAGGACAGTGGCATCAATAGAAAGTGGCACATGAGTTCAGTTCCTGAAAGGCTGACATGCCTGGATAACAAGGCTTGGCGTGAGCATTGCTCTGTGGCCGACTGACAGTCTCAAACCCGTGAGTGCACGAGGGACCTCTCCCTTCACACACACTGTGCTTGGCAGCTAAAGCTGCCAGTGGAACTGAGGAAACTGAGGAAGGAGGTCAGAACTGGGAGAACGCCCAAGCCCAACCTCCGCCAAGCCTGCCCACAGTCCCTCAGCACAGCAAGTATGCCAAGCCTCAGACTGGCCTGAGCCACACAGGAGAGACGTGTCCGTAGTCAGAGAGGGCCTTCTTTGCGCTAGTTTGCCACTGATGTACCCCTGGTCAACTGCAGTTTCAGCTGCATATGGACACATTCTGGATAATAGTCACCCCCAAGACTATGGGATGCCAGCTGGGAGGGGGAAGTGCCTGAATACGCATCGCATCGGGAGGGTTCTCCCTCCAGCCCCTTGCGAAGAAATACAGTTGGAACATCCATGGAATCTCCCTCCCTCCTCTATTTTTCAGCTCAGTCTGAATAAGTTCAGTAAAATATTACCAGCTGAAAAGCCAAATTCGAATGACGTGATCCAGGCCCCGGGAACAGAACTGCCCAGAGAAACAGTGCTCCAAGGACACTTACATAATCTTCAAACTTGGTGATCTCTTCCTCCAGTATATCAGTCCCAACTTTGTCATCTTCCACTACACATTGTATCTGCAGCTTCTTGATGCCATATCCCACTGGGACCAGCTTGGAGGCTCCCCAGACCAGCCCATCCATCTGAACGGATCGGACGCACTCCTCCATCTTGCTCATGTCCGTTTCATCATCCCACTGAAACCAAGGCCGAGAAGAATAAAGGGTGAGCACCACTGGAGAAATTTAAATGGCAGAGGCAAGAGGAGAGGAGAGCGAGGGAAAAACAGGGCAACTCACAGGAATAAAAGATGCTCTGGAGCCTGTCGAAAGCAAACAAATACAATGGAGAAACCGAAGAGGGTTGTTTCTCACTAATGCCAGTTCTTGCACACCCCTTCAAATTGGCCATTTCATTAGCTGCTCCACCTGCCTTCCAGGCACTCTCCACCAAGTGCCCTTTTGCCAGAGGCCGCATTCTGCCAACCTTTTCTGGAAAGGGAGGCCCACCAGGCAATCCACGCTACCAGGCCAGAGAGCGGGTCCACGCAGCCTCGACAGCGGGAGCGCCTGGGCTTGGGGGCGCTCGCAGGGCCTGCCCGGGGTGACTGCAGCAAGAACCATCAGACGACTCCCAACTGGACATGCCAGGCAAAAGCGAGAAACCGCCCTCGTGTGTGGAGGCGTTCTGCCGTCCAGAATAGATCTGGCCTTAGGGAGCGAATGCCAGAGCAGCAGGACTGGCCCCAAAAATACTGCATGCTGTTCTCCTCCTCCATCTCCTCCAAGGCCTTCGGGCGTTTCCACACCTGGCCCCCTGCTTCTGTTCTGAAAAGGTATCTCATCTTTCCTCCTCCTCCAAACAACCCATCCTCCCCATTCTTTCTCACAACAACCCTGTGCGGTAGGTTAGACCACGTCAGCGACTGGCCCCATGAGCTTCATGACCACGTGGGACGAGGACCCAGGCCTCCTGAGCCCCAGCCCAACACACTAACTGCCACAGCAGGCAGCTCTCCTGGTCATGCCCATAGAGGACGACGGCTCTGGCTTTAGGCTGTTTTCCAATATATTCACATTACATTTAATGGTAATGACCATGATCTGATGCCACTGAAGTTTGGCTGAGCTTCTGGACCCAGAGATGACTCTGGGACACCAGGTGAGCTCTGTGGGCAGGAGTGCCGTTTATCAGCTTCGACTGATTTTCCAACTCTGTGCCCACGTGGACACGCAAATCCTGGCAACAGTGACCCAGGCCCTGGCAACCTCGACGGGACTCCTGCAGTGCGCCTTGAGTGGGCCTGCTCTTAGAACCGGCCTGGAAATGGCAGCTGGTTCAGAAACAGAGCAGCTCACTTCCTAATGAGAGCCCTGAGCTCATAATCCCAGTGTTACTCCATCTTCACTGGCTGCCAGCTGAACTCTGGGCCCACTTTAAGGTACATAGAATAACTTAGAAGGCCCTAAACGGTTTATAACCTGGGTATCTGACAGAACGTTTCCACCCGTACACACCTGTGCAGACCCTAAGGCAGTGGTGGCGAACCTTTTTAGAGACCGAGTGCCCAAACTGCAACCCAAAACCTAGTTATTTATCGCTAAGGGCCAACACTACAATAAAACCTGAAAAGTGTAGTTTTCATTTAGAAAAAACACCTCACAGTCAGTCCCAAGTGTCTCTCTCTCTCCCTCTCCCCGCCCTCCTGGAAGCGCACTGACTGGCCATGCAAAAGCTTGAACGAGTCGCGGCCAATGAGTCACTGCTTGTGACGTCATCGCCTGGTGCCACTAGTCCTTTCCGAGCATGCGCATGGCCCCTATGTGCGCTGTCATCCGATGCTCGGCTGCTGGGGCGACTTGGCTTGCACGCCGACGGAGAGGACTCTGCGTGCCCACTGCAGCACACGTGCCACAGGTTCGCCACCACCGCCCTAAGCTCATCATCAAAGGTCCTCCTCTGGGAGCGTGTTGAGAGAGATCAGGAAGGTGGCTACATGGAGAAGGGCCTTTTCGGCTGTGGCACCCGGTTATGGAACCAGCTCCCCAGATAGGGACACCTGGTACCGATGTTATATACCTTTCTGCACCAGGCTAAAACCTTTTCTGTGTTTTAATTGTTAAAATCTTTTATTTGTATAGCTTATTTTATATGACACTGTGGTCATGGTAATGTGCCAGCTTCAGCCGGCTTCCGCGCCACACGAGGTGCCTTTGCATGCATGGGAAACACCTGGATGCTCTCCCAACGTTACCCATTCCTCAGCTGCACACAAGACGGGCTTACCGGCTTGACATCCAAGAGGATGGAGGACTTGGCGATCAGGCCCGGTTTCTTGGACTTCTTCTCTGCATACTGCTTCAGCCGTTCTTCCCGAATCCGGGCAGCTTCCTGGTCCTCCTCCTCGTCACTGCCAAACAGGTCGATGTCATCATCCTCTTCGTCAGCGGCGGCGGCGGCAGGAGAGTCTCTCTTTGACGGAAGCTCCACTTTTCTGGATGAAGCAGCCAGTGGCTCCACCTTCTTCATGGGGGTGACATGCTTCAAGGAGAAAATCAAACAAGGCTGACACCAAGGGAAAGCAAAGGAAACGGAAAGCAATTCCCAGAAGCCAAGGAACGCGAAGGCGAGTGAAGTGAACACAGATGGTACGTTTCTGGAACCTGAGAGTAGCTGACACAAAACTGGCCTGTGGAGCACAGGGCACCACAAGAACCCTCCTCAGCCAGTCCCACTGGATGCATTGGGGTGGGGGTGGGGGGGCAAAGAGCTCAGCTTATGCAGAGCGACGAACTGTGGGGCGCATTATGCTGACACCTATCACCACCAGCAGGTTCCCCCCGCCCCCACCGCCTCTCCCGGTACTTGTAGTAACTGTAATGTTAACCGGGGTTTTTTTAATGTTGTTAGCTGCTTAGAGAGCCCTGTCAGGCTATCCAGCAGCATACAAATTAGAAAATTAATTGATTAATCAAATATCCACCACCACCCATCCTTCCCTGCCATGTGAAGCTACATGGAAGTATTCCAGAGGATATCATTTGCTCACATGGGGAGGCAACAGAATGCAAAAGCGGAGCACTGAAACGATGCGCCAGCAGGAACGATGCGCCAGTCCTCTGCAATGGCCAGTTCTTTGGCCAACAAGTCAGTGCGGCAGGTGTGGGAAAGAAGGAAGCTTGAAAACCATCCGGACAAGGCATGGCACGGCACTTCTGCGCTCTCACGTATGCTGGTGGACAGGTCTGACCCAGAAAGCAAGTAACCCGGCTCCCCCCGACCCGTGTGGGTTGGACCAGGTACTTGCCTCGAGGGCTTACACGAGCCTATCTCACACAGGCTGCCCCGTCCGGGACAAGAGGGAACAGTGGCTGGAACGTACTCTGCCCAGGAGAACTTACGTGGGGGGAAAGGAGAAACAAAATCTGCGTTTTTGTCTGCAAATGAACGAAGCGAGTAACACACGCATGAAGACTCCTCCACGAATACCTTTACCTGTGTGGGCGGTGGTGGGGAAGGGTGGTGGGAGGTAGACGCTTTCTCCAGCATGCTCAGGCGACATTCCAGCCTGGAGATGGCCAGCTGCAGGTCGGAAACCACTGGAGCGGGAGAGAGAGGTTATTAACCAAGGAAGCAGGGCTGAAGGACTGGCTCTCCCGCCTTCTGCTTTTCTGTCAGCATCCCCCGGGGAGGCACCTAGCTCCTCGCAGCAGCCAGACCACAAAGGCGGTGCGCAGACTTATTTCTGATGAGTCCGCAGAGGATTTGCTGGCGCAGGTGCAGGCCGCTCACCAGCCTGGCCACTCACCACTGTGAAGGCTCTGATTCTCCTGCTCCAGGTGTGCGATCCTGGTGACCAGCTCGCTTTGGTCCCCCGCGGGCCCTGCAGAAGAGGTGCTGCTCAGGCTCTGCAACAGACAGAATGAAGGAGGGTGAGGGCCAGTCGCCTGCCGCAGTCATCAGACGAGAGACACCCCCCCCCACACACACAGAGCTGCAGCAACAGGAGGAAAGGGACAGAGGAGACCCAAGCGTTTTCAACCGGAAAGGACAAGACAAGCAGCAGAGGCCTGGCAGCCTTAGTTCTGCAAAGCCCAGGATGAATCTGGTGCACACAAGACGGGTACCCTCCGCATGTGCCTAATCAGCCCTGCTGTGGACTGGCTTCCAGCACCTGGAATGTGGCGGTGATGCTCGTCACTGATGCGTATGCGCTTCTCCAGCGAGCGAGGAATCTACTTCCCACTCAGGCCAAAAAGAGCAGACCAAAAGCCATCCTGCAAGGTGGGCGACCTGACGCAGTTCACTGAGTCTTGACAGGATCAGCACAAACTGCTCGGACTCTTCTGCAAAGAGCTCGGCCAGGATGCAACGCGCCACGGCTTTGGCTTTGGCTTGCTTTCCCTGGACCAGCATTTCCACCCGTGCCAAATGGCGATTAAAACAGGCAGGAGAATCACTGGCAAATGGGTGGGATAGAAATTTAATTAATAAGTAAGTAAGTTCCATAGAAGAGTCAATGGGGGGGGGGAGCATCAAACCAAGCCCACTGCATCAGCTTGAGCAGCTCTCTGCAACACAGGGCCTCTAAGTTGCCTGAGATCGGCTCTTAGCCCTGCCCCATGTAGTCAGGGGGTGTGTGTGTGTGTGTGTGACCCTATTGCACAAGCAGGATGGGCGTTTCTAAATAAAGGGAGAACTGGGGTATATGTTTATAGCTGAGATTTCTTTCTCCAGCTGACAAGGAGTTCTGAAGGGTTGCTGCGGATCCGTGTGGGAATTTGGGACATCCAGAAGCACAGCTGTGTTGAAACAGGAGATTAATAATAAGGCACAGAGTCTGCAAAGCAATGTGATGCCGGGGTGGGGGACAGAAGTAAAAGGAAGAGCCTTAGTACAAGCAACAGTGCCCTCAGGCTGAACTAGACAAACAGGTATTGTGCTTCCCACCCCGCAAGCGACTTACAGTCGCACGACCTGACTGCTTCTTGCGACGAGCAGGTGGGGCTTCGTGAGGGTTTTGCAAAACTGTCTTGAGCTGGAAAGGGCAAGAGCATTTTTTATCTTGGTAAAAGAATATTCTGTGTACTCAGATTCATTCATGCAGCTGTGGGCAGGCAAACACAGCAAAACCCACATGCAAAAAAGCATGCTCTAGGAAAGAAACTGAATGAACACAATACGCTGAGGTTAAGCCGGTGAACTGGAAAAACAATACAAAAAGCAGCATCACGGAGGGCCGTTTCCTTTGACTGCAGAAGAGCCTGGCTTTGAGGTAGTTGGGGGGGCGGCAACCCCACCCCCATCCCAGACCAAAGCAAACTGCCAACGCCCCCAAGCTTGTCCTGAGGCTTCTGGCAGGTAGTGGGAACGGCGAGGCTAGTGCAAGAGAGCATGAGAGCAACGGACGGCCCACCACAGGCACACCTGGCAGCGCAGCCAGTGCGGATCGTAACCGGGATCTCACGAGGGTGATGGTCACTAGCACTGTGCCCCTGCATCCTGCCTTCTCCCTTCCGGGGCGGCTTGCGCTGTCCCCCACTGCTCCGTTATCCTCACAACAGGCGCGCATGAGGTGGGTGAGGCTGAGAGCACGCGACTGCTCCAAGGACGCCCAGGCAGCCCCATGGCTGAGGGGGCGAGAACCGAGACCCAGTCCGGCACGCCAACCACCACGCTGGCGCTGAGTAGACAGAATCCTTACAGCCCAGACACGCCACACGCGGGCAAAACCTGTCCCGGAGACCTCGCACACTCGGGGCAGCCCTCGGCGGGCTCAAACAAAACGAGGCCTGGGGAAAGCCGGCGCTGCAGGTCTTTTCCTGTCCACGGCCACCTTGCATGAGGTGCAGCAGCGCCCCTCAGCAAAAGCTCCGGAGCAAGCGTAGCTCAGGGCAGCAGACAAGCCGGGGAGTCAGGACAGGAGGAGGCTGCAGCGGAGGGAACGCCTGCATTCCCCAAAGACCTGTGTTATCATAAACTACGGAGAACCGGGGTGAGCAGCAAAGCTTTCACACCCTGCTTGCCCCTCGTTAAAAAGCAAGTTCCCCGAACAATTTGAATTTATTTGGAAGCTGCCACTCTTTGGTATGATTGCACCTCGGCCAGATGCTGGATTCCAGAGATATAAATATCTCCTTTGGGCCCCCATTTGGGGTTAATCATAAATCTTTGTCCTATTTTGTTCAAGCCATGTCACATCACGCATGCTCAGCTTTGCTGCTTCAGCTTAACTTTGCACTGCCATTTTGCCCCGCAGCCCGTCTTCCATTTAAATTGGCATTTCCGTGGCGTTCTCCTTCCTACTGCCTCTCCACGCCTTTGCTCCTTCACAGTCCTCCACTCTGCGGCTCACTCCACTCCTTGAGTTATTAAAATCTTTTCCCTCCCAATTGCATTTGCCACTGAGCCTGCTCAATTTACACATGCCATTAACCGGACCTCCGAATCAAAAGCAGCTGCTATCCGTTACACTTCAGGCTCAGTTACAGTACTTGCTGGAATCCTCTTTTTAAATTGGAAACCCATCAGGAGAATCAGTCTGACCCTTCCAGAAGCGGAGAGCAAAACGCAGCCCCTGCAAGCTCAAACTGCTCTAAAACTGAAGTGAGAAGGCCAGAGGAACCCCTTTGAGAGGACATGCAAGGACGAGCAGACGCACCCACACACTCTGAAGACAACGGCACCGGGAGTTCCCTTCCTACAGCCAGCAAGCCGGCTGCGCCTGCTGGCAGCCTTCGGCGGGGCCCGGACAGCAGCACCTCGGGCGTCTCCACGAGTGCAGACACGGCGCGATGGGGAACTCTGGGCTTCCCGGGGCTGCTTCTAAGCAAGGCGCAGGGCCGCTGCAGGCCGAGGCACCGGGCAAGGCACAGCAGCAGCACCTGCAGCCCGGTCTCGCCTCATCTCTCCACTCCAGGGGCTGCGTTGGGCAGACTAGTTTTAGGGCTGGGAAGGGAAAGGGGGGGTCGGGGCTGGGTGACAGCCTCGGCCACCCCCTCTCCGGCCTCTCCAAGGTCCACGTGTGTCTTCGCAGCAGCAGCACAGGTCTTTCCGAGGGGCTCCGAAGAATCCAACGCGCCTTGCAGACGACGCTGGAAGGCCACAGGACTGGGCCTCTTGGAGGCAAGACGGACGGCAGCCACCTGGCCACTGGTGCGGAGCGCAAGGAGGACCTCAGAGCCTCTCAAAGCAAACAGCTTGCTGCTCAAGGGGCCCTGCTGCACATAAGGAGAAGCTGGCAGCGGACCGGAGAGGCTTCGGCACGCAGGTTCACGGCTGTGGCACAGCTCGGGTGAAGCGGTCACTTTATCATTTTCTATTTTTTTATTTTTTTTAAATTATACGCTGCCGGCTAA
This sequence comes from Varanus salvator macromaculatus, assembly GCA_023646645.1. NCBI lineage: Eukaryota > Metazoa > Chordata > Lepidosauria > Squamata > Varanidae > Varanus > Varanus salvator. Next base: position 39,483,097 of record JAIXND010000777.1, on the reverse strand, counting down.
TCCTAGAGGAGTCATTGGTATTTAGGACAAGGAAGTAGGAAAGAGCAGGCAGGAAAGTCCAGCTAAGAGAATCCCACCGCTCAAAAAGCCCTGAGCTAACCAAAACACGCAAAACTGCCATACTATTTTAAAAGGGGCCATCAAGGAATTTCTGAGCGACTGTTCCAGATTTTCTCAGGTGTAAAAAAGAGCAAAGTGACCACTAGACCAATTATTTTGATCCGTCTATAGTTGGCAGGGTTGAGATATGGACATTTATCCTACTGACCATGTTTAAGGTTACGGAACCTGGCAGAGAATTTTGGGCTCCGTTTCACAGGCATTTTCAACATTACATAGTAGCAGAAAAAATGATGGCAAGGAAGTGACTTTCCGAATCTGCCCTCCCTTCACTTCAGTAATATAAAAATGGAAGTTTCAGATCAAGCCCACGGTGAGATGCGGCACCCATCCCCTCCTCTTTACATAATTCATTCGCCAGCTTAAAAATGGAAACGATTCCTTAAGACACAACTTAAGCAGAAAATAAAGTATTCTTGAACAAAAGTGCTGCGACCAAACAGATAAAAGCAAAACATAAAAAGCTCCATCAACTGCACAAAATGGGACCGTGCAAAAGATGCGCCTCGTCTGTCACCAGCATATTTCAATTCCCGCACCTATGTGCCAGGCGACAAAGTGTCACCACCACCCAGCTCAGCCTCCAAGCCTGGACCGGCTTCAATGCCCTGAAGGCGGCTGAAGCACCAGGTCGACACAAGATGCAGTTCTGCGTTTTCTAGAAAGAGAAGGAAGTTCCTTGAGCTCTCGCCAATCAGCTCGTGTGCCAAAAGCCAACGAGGGGAGGTCTTCTCCAGTTCCTGCCCTTCAAAGTGCACAACAGATTCTCTCCCAAGACCTTAAATAGCACGTTTTTCTATCTCTCACATAGACATTTGTCAGCCCTTCTAAGAACTGATCCCTTTAGGAGAAAAGATCCATCCCCTTTCCCATTCAGAGAGGATGGGAGAGCAGGGTGGGCGAGGCCTGAGCCTTGCCTCATGACCCAGCACCCAGGAAGGAAGCGAGGGCTGAGATCATCCGGGGATGCCTTCCAGAGCTGCAGCTACCAACACACGCATTCTCCCTGCCTGGAAGAAGATAGCTCCTGCTCTCTCCAAAACTACTCGTCTCTTCCGAAGATTCACAACAGAAATGGAGGGGCTGGCGCCCAGGTGGTCACAGCAGGTGGCAGAGAGCAGCATCAGCGTGCCTTCTGTGACCTCCATCCACGCTGTCGGGCCCGCCTTTCCAGCTCTCATCCCCGTCCTCATGCAGAGCGACTCCCCTTGGCACCCACCTGCGCCATGTGGCACACGGCTTTTAATCCAGGGAGTCTCTCAACCAGGCTACAGACAGCCAGCCACAGAGCAGCGCTTAACTTGATGCACCGGATTTCTACAGAGCAAAGCCTCGCCTTTCAAAATGAGAGTCCCATCGTGAGATAGTAGTGTTTTCAGAAACTAATCCCTGAGAAGAACTTTGTCCTTTCTTCTTGACTTACTCCAAATATTTTCTCATTATGTAACTAGCAGCCCCACATATCAGATACATAAACAGATCAAAATACAGTATGTAATCATAATCAAATCAATGATTATGAAGCACCTTGTCTTCTAAATTCAGCGAAAAAAGGGAGTTTTCCACAAAACAACCAGGATGTGGTAGCTAGGCTGCCTCTATATACTTTTTAGGCAACTCATGGGATTTATGCCTCCTCCTCAGACTGAACTACTGCAGAAAGGAGGAAGAGATGCCATCTAAATCACAATCACAGAGCTGCATAAAACTTGCGATAGTCAACATTTTGGTTTCCATTACACGGGGGATGCCCGAGTGACAATGAACCAGTCTCTGGAAGGCGGATTCCCTTGTCTGGTGGCGACATTCTACTTTATTTAATGTCCTAGATTCCTTCCTGGTGATCTGAATGTTTCTACCTGGCCTTGTTTGGTGGCCCTTCTTGTATCTAGCTTAACAGCACGGTGATGTTTGTGTCTGTATCTGTTTGCGCTGGCATCCTAATTTGTTTGGTATTTGTATACAAGAACACCAGGTGCCATTTATTTCCAAATTTACATCCTGGCATAGGTGTCTTTGGCTTGAGCTGAGTCAGAGTCCTGAGACCTTATGCTCAGAGAAATGCATCTATTCCAGATGCGGGAGGCCTAGCCGTGCTGGCGTGGGCACCAACACAATATTACTGGAATTTAATGCAGAACACCAAGAGTCTTGGACATTCAGACATGCTGGAGTGTGCAGGATTCGGCACAGTGCATTTGAGCTGCCAACCGCTTCCCTTCGAAAAAGCACACGAGAAGAAATCTAGGCTATTTTCTCACTGTTGCAATTCAGAAAGATTCTCCTTCTGAGAAAGAATATGGGAAGCACTTGTGGATTCAGAAGTGCATTATTCCCTGGTAGTGGCACCTAAAGCACCAGGTGTTCGGATGCAGTGCTGCTGCTAAAGCTGTGAGGCCTGGCCCCGTGACCTGCCTGGACGATCGCCTGTGCGGGGACCGAAAGGAAGCCACGCCAAGTACCCCAAAGGAAATGTAACTGACCTCAAGAGAAAAAGCCCAGACAGTCTGCCTTGGCTTTTGTGAACTCAGCCTAAGACACCACTGCAACTCTGGAGTAGAAATTCAGAGCTAGCCCAGCTGAGATCCCTAGAGGCAGCAGGAGGAGGACACCTTTTGGCACATGTCCTAACAGGGAACGAGGTGGCGGGACAGAGGTGGCTCTCAGAATATGCCTGCTCAAGCGCATCCTCCAGCTGACTGGCCAGTCATTCTCTCCATGGTGTCCCACTGGCTCGGCCTCGTTCAACAAGCCCTGGGCAGGTAAGAAGACAGACTGAGAAGTGGGTAGGTGGAGAGATGCACACCTGAACCCCCCCACTAGATCACAAATGCCCCGCTGCTATCGCGCAGCAGGACGACAGAGCAGAACAGCCCCCGGGCAGCTCAGTGCTGCATCCACTGCCAGCATTACTGCTGTTATTCATCTTGGGTTCGCCCATGCAGGCAGCTTTCCACCTGCCTCTGAAATGGAGCTCCCGGCCAGGGCTGCCCCGAGTGACGGCTCTCGTGACCGCCTGGCCCGACCCTAAAGGAAGAACTGAGGGCACTAGCCACACCCGTGTTCTCTGGCTTCAGTCTGCAGACGTGCAAGCGGGATCTCCAGCTTGCCTCTCTGCAGCAGGGTGCCGCTGACACGACAGGACTTGCCCCACCTCATCAGCCCCCTCTGAGAAAAGTGACCGGGGTCTTTCAGAACATCTTCCTGTGGAAATAAAGCTAATTTGCAGTAATTCACACCAGTAATAAAGCTGTTTTAATTTTCTGATACCTTAGAGAGAGAGCTAGATTGGCATGTCCACTATACTTGTATCTGGTGAACAAAGCTTTAAACAAAACTGGGTATGGTCCCAATGTACTGCCAGTAATCGTCCAGAAATAGCTGAAGAAAGCATGAAAGAACACTAATGGTTTTAGTAGTATATTAAGTAGACATTTTATTGGAATAAAATTAAAGACAATACCTGTACTTCCCTTTTGCTGCTTAAATTCAAGGGGGGAAAAGAACTGAAAACGGTTGACGCAGCAGTACATTTCAACAGCCTAAAGAACTGTGTGTCATATGCTGACGACCGTTCACCTACAATCCTGGAATTGCCAAGCTTGCCAAACATTGCATTCACATTTAAGAAACGGAACACTTTCCTCTGAAAATTTTCCACCCACTGCACTGGGTAGGGAAGGCTACACACGCACAGTCTATGGGAAAAATCAATCACAGCAGGAGCAGAGAGGGGTGTATCTGTGAGATATGCCACAGCTAGGAAAAATGAATGCAGTTAGCCAGCTGGTGAGAGAGCGCCCAGGTACTCACTCCGGCCAGCGACTTCTGGATATTCTCCCTGGCTCTGGCAATGTCGCGGAGGATCAGGCTGGCTCCGTTCTCCTGCAAACAGTGCAGAAAGAACCAAGTGGTTTTTTTTAAAGATACAGTCAGATACAGGAGAAATTACTGAAGGTGGAGCACATGAAAGGAGTAAGACAGTTTAGCCATGAAAAACGCCCGTGCGCCTGGAAAAACACCTGCGGAATGGGAAGGCCACACTGCCAGCACAACTTCCAGGCTGTTTTTGGAAAATCCCCCAGGGCAGGAGGAGCCAAGAGCCAGGCAACGCAGCACTCCCACTCTTGCCTAGGACTGGCGGGTACAGCGATGCACGGCACAACCAGCCCTGTCCGCCTTCGTGGTTTTGTCCCGACAAAGTGCATGTGCGAACTTGGTACGGTGCCCGTTCTGAATGGATGTATACAGGGTGGAGGAAAAGGCTGAGAAGCCAACCAGTTAAACCCCAAATCGTCACAAGTTCTGGCAGGCATAGCAATATCAGTGCTTCACATATTATCCACTAAACCTGAAGTCCAGATTATGGAAGAGAAGCTCACAGCAGTATTTTGAAGGAGATTCTGGACAGAGCCAAGCCTGTCACTCCACTGGCAGCAGTGGTTCCATTTGCAACACCGTGTGGAACGCAACCCCCCGTCTCCCGAGCACCCTCAAGATCTGCTCTGGAGCGCTGGCAAATCCTCCAGCACAGATTTTAGGGCAGCATAAAAGGCGCTGGGTTTTCAGGGGAAAGGACGTGCCTTTCTGCCAACACATTTGTCCTAGGACAATGCTGGATATAGACCTCGCTTGCAATTCCAAGATCTGACAAAAGGAAACAAAACCTGCCATTGTGCCGTCAAGGACTAGCGTGGCAGGGTGGAAAACAAGGTGGCGCACGCAAGCCGGCTGGGGCTAAGAGTAGTGGGGGCTGCAAGCCACGGGGGAACAGCGTGTGCAAGGGTGCCGCAGCCCTCGATTGAGGCTGCGGCCCATATACTGGCAAGCACCTGCCACCATGACGGCGGAAGGAGTCTTTTGAGGTGAGGTTTTTCAGGATGCTCAACGGTGTGGGATGCGGCATCACTCACTTCCGTCAGGAAGAGATCATGGCATGGACTAAGTCTCTTGGCGCCATGATTGCTGCTAGACAGGAAAGCCATGAACTTGGCTGACAACTAGTGTGAGAGATTACGGCATGCGTGACACTCTTGCTCACACACACGCACCCTGGAGATCGGCATGCATCAGATAGTATGTACATGTTTTACTGAACCTGGCGTTTGGGGCACTTTCCATGGGGCGGGGGGGGGGCCTAGGAGGCGCACTGCAATCTTACACGCAACAAATGCACAACAGGCCCTCAGAATAACTGGAACTGCAGGGCAGCCCTGTTAATCTTGCTGCCGCACATCTCACCCATCTGTCTGTCTGGCCAATCAGGTCTCAGGTACGGGGCTTTCCAGATAATGCTGGAAGCTCCGAGACTGAAGGTAGCACGAGCTGCACCGAGGGATCCCTGTTGGTGCGCTCATGCTGGGGGAAGGCACAGCAATGCTGTAAGGCAGGCTGGGCAGGCAGCAGGTCTCCGGGTGTTTGGAGCCAACTACCAGCATTCTTAACCACGGGACCAGCCGGCTGGTGGGGGCTTCTAGGAGTTCGTGTCCAACATCGGAAGATCTGCCTCCCCCACAACTATATGACACACTGAAGGCCGATGAAGGGTAATTTCTGAAGACCTCTTTCTCGCAGCACCCGGCTTTCAAGCCACCGATCCATTTCTGAGCATGCACCCTGCAAAGCACCAACCTGATCTGTATCGGCACAAGCAAGCGTCTTTCTACAGTGGCAAGAGTTCAGGATGCAAGTTTAAGGAGGGCTCCCTCAACCTGGTGGCCCTGGCTAGGGCATTTCTCTTGCTCCAAACTCCTAACTCAAGAGGCAGTTCCCACAATGACCCCGAGAAGCCAACCGCCTGGCTGCTGCTGAATTGCCCCGTGGCACAGTTGCTAGCGCGAGCTGCTTCACCTACATCCTGCCCCTCCAAGATCCATGTCTGTGTAAACACTGAGAGATGATTTGTGCGAAGACTTTTCTTGTTCTTACAATACTGTAAGCAGAGCAGCAATGTAGCTTGTCGAGCCCAAACACTACCATTCAGGCAAGAAACAGAAAGCTTCGCTGCTTCACACATCATTACATTAGCAGCCTTTTCCATTTTCACACGCTGCCCTCTGTGACCCTCGTCCCCACACACGTGATCTCTGCCAGGAAAAAATGGCAGAGAGTCAGACTTGCATGCTTCATGCAGGAAACTGTTCAAACGGTTGCAAAACTCCGTCCTCCTGGAAATTTAGTCTGAACTTTGCTTTCAGCCTTGGCTCATCGGGAGGCTGCCCTGCCAGTGTTGTGAGAGAGGGGCCCTCATGTGCTTTTCTAGGTCTGGAAGAAAGTAAAATAAATATTCTGCACACACAGATGCAGAGGCTTTGAGTGGGCCTGCAGTGGAGACAAGAGCGAGCCGGTTGCTGACAACTGCTTATTCCACGGGCAGCAGATGATCGTAAGAAAGAGTGAGCGAACGAGAGAGAGTGTGAGTTCAGAAGCACTGGCTTCACTTCTCCCTTCTTTTCAGGCCTTCTATAACAAGATCAATGGTTACTTTTCAGGAATGTGCAGTTAATGTGCAGTTTATGCTGAAGGGCACTGGGAGAGACCTAAACCAAAAACTGGAGACGCTTTTGTGTATAGGGCAGTGTAATAATAATAATAATAATAATAATAAAAAATCTGACATAGGGTGAATCTGAGGAGAACTAAGAAAGAATTTTTAACATAAATAAAACTGGGGACATCAAGTTAGGAAATTACAGCAATCCCCCCAGAGCAAGCTAGGAATTTACAAGTTGCTTCTGGGGCTTCCAAACAGAAACTACACGAAGTTGCCTGGACAAGTACAAGAATAATAGGCAGGGGGAACAGCTGCTCCCCCCCCCCCGAGCAGCATCCCTTCCGGCTTCCCATTGTGAGAACGATTGGTTGACAAGGAATTGGTTGAGTCTGCTTTCCCTGGCCTTCCTTCCTCCTTTATGTTGCACCAGTTAGATTAGAAGCCTCTGGGCAGAGACTGTCCTATTTTGATCCATGGGGGCATAAGCTGTCTCCCCCCCCCACAAAAAAGATCCAAATGCTCTTCTTCATGAATAAGAGTCAGGAGAACACGCTCTGTCTTCCTTCAGGAACAGCCAAGGCACCAGGGATGGAAGGTCTCTCCCACTCACTCAGTCTCCCAAACAGAGCCCTAGAGACATATTCCAAACGGCTTTGCATGGGGAGGGGCTGTGAGGAAAGCCCTGCAACCCGACCCTTTACTTGCCAAGAAGGTGGCAGGCTGGACATGGGTGCCACGAACGCCCCGTTACCGGCCTGCATGCGCTCCACTGGGATATTCCTTTGCAGGCTGCACAGGCAGCAACCGCGGTGGAGGCAGGGCAGCGGCTGCCGAATGCCAGTCGCTGGAGGTCACCCTCTGTGTGGGCGGGTGCCCACTGCTCTCTGGCCCACACTGGTGCTCCCAGGGCCACCTGGCTGGCTACTGCTGGCTGCTGGCCTAGGCGACACCTTGAACTGCACGCAACAGGGGCCCTCCTGTGGTCAGCAGGCGCCGGCTGAGAACTCTGCCAGGACTCTGGCGCCCAGGTAGAGTAGAGGCGGGTCCCCCAGAAGCCGATTTTCTATGCTGCCTTACCTGCTGGCCAGACGGGCTACAGGCGGGACCGTTCTTTTGCTCGTAGTATCTCTTCTCAGCATCGTCATATTTGAGCTTGTCAAACCAGATCTTCTCATGCATGAGGAAACTGGTTGCCATTTTTCTGCAAAGAAAGACAGACTAATTATCTCGGAATCAGTGCAGATGGGGGGAACCCATTAGCCAAAGAGGAGGTCCCTCCTCCCCTTAGGATCCCATCCAGGAGCAGCTCACTAATGCCCCCTCCCACCCCAGATGGAAAGGCCGCAGGAGACCAAGAATGTCTCGCTCATTCACTTGGCTCCACCCTGCGTTCGGCATGACAGAAGAAGATAAACAAACTTTCTTTTTTATTACTTTTGAGAATCAGTATAACTAATTTCAGATGGACATAAAGACCCCTGACAATCCATACATTCCGTAACACAACCACCTCTTCAAAAAAGCTGCCTCAAAGAAACGAACATGCATAGAAACAACCCTTCCCTGACTCTGCTTAATGCTTCCTAGAATGGCACAAAACACGCACCAAGTCACGACGGTCGCTATGGCACCGGATCTGCTGATGCTGTGCAACATCCAAGCGTGCTACCTCAGTGATGCTGCATGACCGGAAGAAACGGAGTGCCATGGAAGCACTCCCTTGCTCAACCTGATGCAAACTACACAGCAGAGCAAATTTCATTGACCGGGAACATAAGAGCTCGCTCCACCTTTCTGTTCACGGATGCCGTGCCTTCCAAATTGTTTAGTAGTAATGATGGGGGGGGGGCACAAGGTGTGCCCAGAAAGTAGAAGGAAATGCACGCATAAACTGATGCAAAAATTTTGGATGGGGCAGTGAAATTCATAATCAAGGGCAGTTAAATGCTTTCTATTGGTTTGTTTGTTTGTTTGTTTGGAGTTTTAATATGCCGTCCCATCGCTTAATGCCTTAGAAACATGGGGACAGATAGGGAATGCAATATAAGGCAGGAAACTACTTGGATACTTTCAGGAAGGACAGCAGGATAAGGATCACAAAGTGGAGAATTAAGAGGGCAAGAGGAGAGGCTGACCTGAAGCATCAGAATTTGCAGTTCTGGGGGAGGTACATTTCACCGGTATCTGAGTTGTTTTATTTTACTCACAGAGATGTCCACAATCTTTCGGGATTAGTCCAAACCGCCTGAAATTGAGCCATTTCCCTTCGCTTCTCAAAACTGCTCTAAGTGTGGCTAAGTGGGGAACCGGATTATACTTCTCGAGGCAGCGCAACAGAGCCACTGTTTGGGAGGGCCAAGAAGGACGGATTCAGCATCTGTCCTACCCAAAACTCAGCATTTCGCTGACTTCTCAGACCAAGTCCAAACGGGTCGCACTCACTCAGATTAGGCAAATGAGGAGTCATGCTGCGCAAAGAAGCACATGGGGCGCATGACCCGCCACAGGCGAGGGAGGAAAGCACCTTTCCAATCCACATTGGTTGACTGGGAGGTCACTGATGACCCAACTAAATCACCAACGCCTCTCCCACCCAAATCCCTGCGCCTTGCAGTTAAATGCATTCTCTTGTTCCGAATGGGAATTCAGAGGCTCAAGGAAGATGGACTGCAGTCGAGGCGCACAAATTGCGGACGCATTTCCTCCGCCGCTCCAACCCTGGCAGGAACTAAAGGAGCACGGCCTTACAGCCTGGCCTACTGCCATTCCCTACAAGGACCGCGGACACCCCCCCCTCCACGTGGGACACCTCTGCATCCATCCAGAAGCTCTTCCACATGCAGAAGCAACTCCACCTCTACTGTCCCGTTAGGTGTGAGAAGGTTACCCCAGAACAAACTTTTCCTACTTAGTATGAGGCTCCGGAGCACTTGACACCTGGGCAACAGGCTGCGGTGGCTCTGCTAATGCCGTTTCAGACTTTCTGGCACTCTCTTGCTTTTCTGCCAGCTGTGAGGCTTTGGACGCATAGAACTGCGACTCGGCACTGTCATACGCAGGCTTGTTGAACCAGGAAGACTCGCTGTCCTTGTGCACAAAACACCAGGTAGGCGGAGAGCGCACCCCATCTGGAGATACGGCGGCGGAGGCCATGGAAGTGTTCCCCCTCTTGCCCGTGGACGGCTTCCCCGTGCTGCGGCTCTTTTTGTCTTTCCGGTTCCTCTTGGAGGACTCGGGCCGCCCACGTTCCTGCAACCGCACCTTTCCTGGAGGGTGCCCGTCGAACATGTTTGCGTAGAAGCTTCTCTCCGCATCATCATAGAGAGGCTTCTCCAGCCACACCTCCGCAAGCAGGGCCTGCAAACGGGACACCTGCGGTTTGCCGTTCACTGTCTGGTTCGACACATCAGGCAGGCTTGGGGAGGCAAAGGAAGCGTGGGCAGGACCCCCGGCATCCATGGCCTGGACTGGGGTTAAGGGAGTAGGCAGGGCCGTCACATAGCCCTCGTCTGGTGTCTTTTGCCCTGTGCTACTGTGCGATGGTGCAGATGGGAGCTTGAGGAAATGTGGGAGAACCACCAGCTGGGTCCTTTCAATAAACGACTTCTCTGCATTATCAAAGCAGGACTTGTTGACCCAAATGTCCTGAACGATGTGGTGGCAGGCCATCAGGCTGCCGTGGGCACAGTTTAAGACAGCCAGGTTTCTCCATGGCCAAGCACCAGCTTGGAGGAATTCTGCTTCTGACCGGGCCCCAGCATCTGGGGGCTTCTCGGGGGCTGCCTGTGACGAGGCTCCGGCAAGTTTCTTTCTGTAGGCCGCTTCTGCCTGGTCAAAGAGAGGCTTGTCAAACCACACGTGGTCAGCTAACAACCCAGCCAAGACAGCGTCTACTTTCAGGCCCGAAGGTCTTGCTTTGGCGATGCACCTTCTCTTCTTCGGCTCCTTCCCAGTTCTTCCCTTCCACAGGACTTCTTTCAGCTCTTCCTCCACGGGCTCCTCGTGGCAAAAGCCATTCACTGCCACCACTGCTTGGCAGGTTCGGGCAGCCGAGGCCGCCAGAGTCGCCTCCCGTTCATAGTAGAGCCTCTCCGCCTCGTCGTACTTGTACTTGTCCAGCCAGACCTTCTCTGTTGGATAAAGCAGCTTTCTGGTCCTCATCTTCCAAACAGGTGGCAGCATTAGGAGACAAGCACAATGATACAGTCGCAAAAACAACTCAGACATACAAAGGGCATGCAGCAGGTGCTACTGGTCACATGTATGCACGGTCATGCTAATATTCCTGGAGCTCTGAGGGCCGACAGTTTATTCTGAGCCCAGCTCATGTTACTGCTTTGAAAAAAACTGCCTGAGACCAGCTCCTTTCAAAGGCTCTACCTGTAAAGTCGTATTTTACCCCCATCTAACATATTGTTTGGTTACCAGGTAAAGAGAGAGCCAGAGTCCTTTACACGTTCAGTGGATCGAGCAATGTGTCCTGGGACCTTCCATTAGCCCCAGGCAGCGTGGCCAATGGCCCGGGATGCTGAAAGTTGCTGTCAGAATTATCTGGAGGGTGCCAGCCTGCAGAAGGGGCGCAACAGGAAGACGCGGATGTGACTGGCACCCTCTGTCTTTAGAAAAGTATCTGGTACCGTGAAATATATAAAAAAGCCACCAGGCACAGGGACACAGCCAAGGCAGATCAGGAAACTATCTTATTTTGGGCCAGGGTTTGTGGGGTTTTATGAAGAATTCTGCCAGAGGTCAAACCTGCACCTTGAAGTGCAAATACTGTCTAGTACATTAACATCTGTTAAACAAGAGCCAGATCCATCTTGCTCTTTTGTTAGCATTAAACAGCAAAACTTTTATCCATGGCCTCAGATTATATTTACTACTTGAAAAGCTTTAATGGCCAAGTTGCTACATATCCCATCAGCATCAGAATTAAACTGTAAATAATGCTTCACAGGAACAAACAAATCGGAACATGGAGGACTTATATGACTTTCACAAGAGGGAATCCCATACAAATACAACTTGGATGAATTAGTCAGCAGCAGCATACACAGCGGCAACTCCATGAGGGAAAAATGAATTTCGGGTTTGAATGCCAAAGCGTCCACTGCTAAGCTTCATCCAGTCTGTATCTCAAGGAAGTCCTGCATCTCAAGAGGGCTGACACTAGGAAAGTATTTGGAGAAGTGTTTAGAGAAAGAGCCATTACTGGTCAGGTCAGAAGATCTGACTAAAGATGCTCAGTTCTTGGTGCAGCATGAAATCCTGGGGGTATGTCTGGGAAAAACAATGTGGATGTGTAATTTCCAAAGGAAATTCGATCATAAATTAACCTGAACAAGATAGGAGCACTAGACTCCTCCAAAGCAGTTATTGTTTAAGTGAACCTAGCGTTTCCTTCAAAGCATTTTAATTTTCCCAACTTACTGCAGGTGACTTGAAATGAAAATCTTGCTTCGCAAACTTGGAAAACTGAATGGTTAAGGTCCAGCCTTGACCCCATGGAAGATCTATCCCTCTCACTTGCAGAACAGATGGTGACAAGCTGTGGGCTCCACAACCAAGGTCACGGGAGGAGGCTGCGCGTCTGAGGAATTGTGACTAGCAAAGGACAGTGACATCACAATACTACTTAGGAGAGGAACACCCACGACGCAGGGAAACTCTGCCTTTCCTTGCACATTGTTTAATCTCCTTCCCCACTGCAGGGGATGACGGGGCCAGCAAATGGGACCCAGGTGCACTGTAGCCAAAGCCTCCTGGCTTCAAAATATCTCTAGGGTTGCACACTTTGAAAAGGAATAAGCGGATTATTTCACAGTGGCAAAGCCATTTAAGAAATATTACCTTGGCTCAGGAGATAAAGCAATCTAAAAGAAATCGATACTGAAATTTTCCTCTAGAAAGGGAAGGGAAGCACTATCTCACACAGATGGGAAAGAGCACGCCATGGTTTGGAGTCAGAAGCGAGACTGGAGGCAGGGGGTAGAGGGGGAGAAAAGGACAGTGACAGGAGGCTGAAACAGGCGCCGATAAAGGATCGGATTCTGCCACAGCCATCAATCATCTGAACTGAACTGGGGGAAAAGAGCCACTGCTTGTGAAGGAAAATTAAGTAGGAAAAAACTCCCTGGCTCCCAAGTGTGATTTAACAATTCACCTATTTTCACAAGTGTTCAAGCACACCAAGAAAGATCCTCCCATCCCAAGACCAAATTCTGGCCATGTGACAAAGAGAAGTCCGTATCCAAGAGGGATCCAGCAATGGCTCTTCAGGAAACATCTCCTCAGCCATCAGTAGCTGTAAAGGAAAAAGCACCTCAAGCAGCAGCAGCAGGAATTTTGCTAAAGCAAGAGGTACATGTTTTCATAGGAGGCTATACAGTGCATTGACTTATTCTATTTATAGCCTGCATTTTTCCTTTTAAGGAGCTCAAGGGGGCATACATAATCCTCTGCTTCCTCGGCATTTTATCCTTGCAAACAACAGCCCTGTGAGGTGACTGAGCTGAGCATCTGTGTCTGGCCGAAGGGTGTACTGGGTAAGCTCTGCAAAAAAGCATCTCCCTGTTGACTTTAGATGCGACCTGCTCACGAACTCCGAATAAGCCCAAGCATAAAAATGAAAAGCGCAAAAGCACAATGATTATGTGGAAGTTACAGCAACTATTTAAAACCCAGCACACTAGACTTAGTGGGAATAATTCTTGGTGATAACAAATGAAGCAAGAAAATAAGGTTATTGCTAGCAGGTACTTACTTTTCTTTTAGTTCCTAGGACAGCATTAAGAAAGAAGAAAAGTAAGAGAAGTAAGAAGGTTTTGTTTCTAGCAATTCACCACCAAAAGCACACAAAGATCAGAGCAGCGGGCAAAACACCTCAACAACACAGTTCTACAAAGGCAACTGGAAGTGATTACAATGCACAGAGAAAATATATACATTGCAGCATTACAAAAAGTGTTTCACACTTGCAAAATCTGCACACAACTCCAAACATTCCACTCTCACCCTATCATGCAACATGACGGCATCCTCTCACAGCAGCCCTCTCAGCCTGATGCCCTGCAGCTGTTTTACACAACGTTCACCAGCTTCAGCAAGGATGGCCAATGGTCAGAAATGATGGAAATTGCAGTACAAAGCATCTGGAAGGCACCAGGTTGTGGACGGCTACCTACAGCACAGAGCATGAGACTACCATGAGACAAGATCCCTTAGTTCACTACCTCAAGCCCCTCAAAATCCATTTTTGCCCTGTTAGTAGCAAGGCGTTTTCTGTGAGGCTTTGTCAACAACACGTGTTTTTCATTTAAAATTTTGCAACACAAAACAGCCCCTTAGTGAAGATGAAGACAATTTTGAGAAAACTGCATCAAAAAGGATTTTGAAAAATATAAAACAAATAGCATTTATTTACAGTAAATTTAAATGTAATTTCAATTTTTCTTCCATTGTAAATATCACTTTCCTTTTAAGTAATCAGATTAACATTAAATAATCTGAACAAAATGTTAACCCTATTGTGAAATCTCTAAACTGAATGGTTCTACCAGATACACCTGCACCTAAGAATTGCGTATGGAAATGAAGAACTGATTTTGATCGTATCTCATATAGGGCTTACACTCTGTCTACCCTGCATAAACATCTCATTTTCATCCAATGAAAATCAACTCCTCTAATCTGTCCAATAAAAATCACCTCCTATCGTATGTTTGCTCGCAGCTTCGTTTTGTGAAGCTTAGGCCAAAGTTAGGCCAAAGACGGTGAAGCAGAAAGGAGCGAAACTGGAAAGAAAGCAGACGAAGCTGTCCAGTTCCTACATTTGTATACTAAGCATCACAAACTGTTGCAAGAAAGACCCTGTATACGCAACAGGCTTCTTCACAGGTATTAAAAACGCCAGTGAAACACAAGAGAAGGATTCAAGGTCTGGCTGCAAGAACGGAAGCATAGCACTTGACACAGCTGCCGATTAACATAGTTCACGGTGCAGGTTTCAGCATGTCTTTGCAAAAGTAAGCTCCCCAGAGTTCAGCAGGCTTACTGCGATACAAGTCTGGCAGGACTGCAGCCTCACTGTTTAGAAAAAATGCGATTCAAGTCAGCCCTGTCTCAGGCCAATTTACATCACAATTTAAATAAATCCACCCTGGAAACAGCCTACTGATTTACATGAGTTTTGCTTAGAAAGTCTGTAGATTTAGTTAAGTGTTTATATTAGGTTGCCCGAGAACAAGCTAAATACATTCACTGCTAAGGAATACCATAAATCTGGATTACAAAAGTAGCAGAGAGATATACTCATTTCTTCAGAATACATTTGTAGGTAGACTTCTACTTACAATATGATTAGTAAATTTTGTGCAGAATCCTATGCCTGCAAGAGCCAGTGCTGGGTGTTGTGAGACTCTTTTCTGTCCAAACTTGGGACAGGGCTGCATGCTTAAGCACTTTTGCAGGCTGGCAAAGTCAGTATAAAGTATTTCCGGCCTCCTCCAGCTGCCTGATTGATTTCTCTGCTGAATGCACAAAAGAGAGTCATACCTCTTGAGCAGACAGCATAAAAGCAGGAGGGCTGTCAGGGAAGCGAAGTCACTCCAGAAGTCTCTGCTCTGGTTCCCATGCAAGTCCTTGTCACTGCTGGTGACCAGCAAGTGATTAAAACCAAGACGGAGCTAAAAAGAGCAAGGGGTAAGCAAGGGAAATTACACTGCGAATAAATTTAGTACTTGCAAGAAAAGGAATGTTTTAAAAGGCAAGCAAAGAGGGAGGCAACTTGATCACTTGTTCCACATCGTGAGCTCCACAGGCATTTCCACGTCTGAATTCACGAAGGACTGCGCCTGAAGTGATGCACAAGCAATGAATTCAGTGGCCTCTGCCTTTGCTTGCGATTTGCTGCATGGGAAGGAGGGCAAGAGGAGGAAAGTGACAGCAGAAAGAGAGACGAGGCTCTAACCCTTCCTTTTTGATTCTGATCCAGCCCACCAGTGATACGTGGCTTGCCCACAAGAGAGGGAATGCAGATGACAGAGTAACAGTTTTCCCTCCCCTCCCCTACCCCCACACACACACACACACACACACGTCTCAATTAGGCAATGCAACCACAGTCCCAGGAATCAGTGCTAGCCACATCCATGGCTGCCACTTCAAATGCTGTATTTGTCCACAAAAATCGTTGGTCCTAATGCACACCAGTGTCCAGCTAATGCAGCAATCGTTCGCCTGATACACTTTCTGCTTAGCATACAGTGGAAGCAGCTGATAGGTCATAATTTGTTATTACATATACGGCATATTAAACTCTCTCAAAATGGGTTTCCAAAATTAAACTGTAAAGAAGAAACAACATACACAGATTAGCACTGCAGTCTTATAATTATTTGAATTATAGCTACGTAATACAGATGTTTATGAATTTACTGCAGATAGAAAATGCGAGGATGATAGACAAGGTTGTGGTAATAATAGAGAAAACGTTGACAAGATAACTGAACACCATTCCCTCTTGTAAGGCGCTATGTTAGGCAGAGCGAGTTCCCTGGGACCACTGTTCCCTAAGCAGCCCAAATCACAGCACTGCTCCAACAAGCAGACCTGTCATATCTTAGGGTGGATAGATAATCTGCCAATCCATTCTTCAGATCCAAAAGTTTTCCTATACAAGAGAGAAGGTAGCATCTATAGCAGAAAAGGTAGCAGTCGGTTCACTTCATAGCAGAGCCAGTCAGGAATGGCAAGATAGATTTATTCAGAGAAATGGTCTAAAGCAGAGATTTGGAGTTCAGCCCCAGAAAGTATGCAGTATAACAATCAGATGTTTTTTACTAACTAGATGATCAGCCCTGATAAAAATGTACTGAGCCAGCGAGTGTGCCGCAATGAACTGCAGACACGCGTAAGAAAAAAATATTTTCTTTTCTTGAAAAGTCCAAAAGCCACACTGCAATATTGATAGTTAGTTAAGATGGTACACTGCAAGTTTCCTGGAAAAAAGAGCAAGAAGGAGACAGAAAATCCAGCTAGGGCGAGAAAAGCAAGCTCCAACAGCAAGCAATATTTAATAAAGCACAAGAGAAGCGGCATGTGGTTGCGAGACAGTTATGGTACCTTTCACTAATAGCAAAAAATTACAAATGGATCAGTGATTAGATTACAGAGAATGCAACAAGCAAGTACTCATAGACACAGATATGCAGGGATGCTGTAGTTCTTTATAGCTATAACAGATGTTGCAGGCACTCAAATTTCAAGGATGCGGCAAAAATAAACCCAAGACAAACGCTCACATGCACCACTAGGAAGTGTAGCTGAATTTCTTCAGCAGTCAGTCGACGCCAAGGCAGTAGCAACCAGAGTTAGGCCACAGCAGACGCATAGCTCCTCTTCCTGGATTCGATCACACATGCTGCACTTGAGGGAAAAAATCTTGCGTGATAAAATACGGCCCAGTACAGAGAGATGCTTGGCATATGTTCCCGTTAGCTTTCGAGAGCATGGCTTTCGTATTAGTACATTGCTCAGGGCAAGTCGCATTACAGCTTCGATTCATAATTACATGAAGCAACCTCAAGAATTAGATCATTCATGAAAAATAAGGCAAGCAAAGACTATGAGAGAACTGATTGCAATGCAGGGGGTGTGCAGTGGAGAGCCGTCACCTGCATGCCTGCCTTACTCTGCTTCCCAAGATATCTGGCCGACCACAGTTTGTGGGGATAGAAGCTGGAACAGAGAAAATCCTGGAATGATTCAGCAAAGAGGCTCTTCCAAGCCTGTTAATAGCCCATGCTGCAAAAAGCTGCTGGCTTGCTAATCAGTTTAGTTTATTAGCTAAAGTGCCAGACTGGAGAAACTAAGATTCAAATCCTGACTGTGCTGAAGGTCATTGCACACATGCATTTTGCACTTGCAACTTTCTCCCAACCCTTTAAGAATGCAAATGTTTGTTAATCTGATCTCACAGTTCCTCCAAGGAGATCAAGGCAGCCTACATGGCACATCCACCCCCCCCCCTTTTATCCCTAAAAATTGGTGAAGCCAAGAGATGACAACTCACCCAACAAGATCTTTCTGGCTGAGTAAGGATTTGAGCTTGTGGATTCCAGCCTTAGCTCAACACTATAACGGCAGTAACCCTTGAATCACCCAAATCACAGACACAGGTCTAAAGCCAAGAGACAGCATCATTGCTCAAGGCTGTAAAAACAGCTTCAAGGTTCTGTAGGAAACCAGCTAAAAGACATTGTTGAGAACAGTAAAATAGAGGTAGCAAACAGACCTCGAACTCCTTAATAAAAGAGCCAGGGTACAAAGCCAACAGCCCCCTCCTGCAAAAGCTACATTCCCCAGGTTTAAGAAAAACATGGTATTACTACATTTCACTTATATGACATTCTTCTTCTTGCAATGAGTCCAACGCAGCTTACAAAGTTCTCCTTTCCGTTTCAACAACAACCCTGTGAGGTAGGTTAAGCTAAGAGACAACGACTAGTCCAGAATCATCCAGTGGATTACATGGCTGAGTGGGGCCAGACTTCCTGAGTTCCAGTCCAGCACCCTTAACCAACCAATCCATCACACACAGAAAGAGGATCAGGCCAGGGATCCATCTAATCCCGCGTTTTGTTCACAAAGCCGCCAAGCAGCTGCCCCCACGGGCAGCATCCCGAGCCACAGAAAGTGCACTCGGGTGCACTGTGGGTAAAGCGGGCCAGAAGGGCCTGCGCGGCAAGACCAGGCAGCTCCCCTCACCCTATTTTTCACTGGGGGAGAAGGGGCTCCAGACCGCACCCTTCTTTCTCCCCGCGAGCGCCTCATCTTTAAAGGGGGTGTCATCGCGGGGCAGGCCAAAGGTCCCGCGGTGCATGATGGGTCGCGGGGGCTCAGGCCAACCCCGGCAGACCCCTCGCCCCGCTTCCCCGTCCCACAGAGCGTTGCCTGGCAACCTCCCCGTCCCCTGCTTCAGCCCGGAGAAACCCGGGGCGCTACTCACACAGCGGGAGCGGAGGGGCGGCAGCGAAAAGGCCCGCGGGACAGAGCACCGCTCCGCTCGCTCTGCGCCGGGGGAAAGAAAGAAGACACGCGCCGCGCGGAGGATTGTGGGGACGCGGCCTCCCCGGCGCAAGACAGCTCTCCCTGAGGATAGGGGGGGCAGCAGCATGCGGCGGAGGAAAAGGCGCGGGATGAGGGGGAAAGGGCGCGGAAGGGGACACGCAGTGACGCATTGAGGGGTTTATTCTGTTGTCGTCCGGGATCTCGCTGTATGTATTAAGTTAATAATGTTTTCTCTTTTTCCCCCTTTCCGCAGCCCCCCCCCCAAAGTCTGCAACAATGGAATAGCCTAGGCCGGGGCGGGGGAGAAATATGAAAAGAGAAAGTGCGCGGACGGACGCATACGGAGAGGGGGTGGGGACGTGCAAAGTTGGTCTGTGGTTCTTCGCAATGAAAAACATTCTCCCTCTGCGTGTCGGAAAATAAAACAGTTCAAGGGCAACTCGTTTCTGAAGTGGAGTCATCCGGATTTAGAGGAAGAAAGTAGAAAGACTTAACACTCCCCCCCCACGGAATGGACGAATCCAGAAGAGGGAATGGGAGAGCCCAACTTAAAGTCACCACGGAGGGGGAGAGAGCGGAGCGGAGCGGTCCATGCGGCGGGAGGCGCAGAGAAGGCTGCGGCTCCGTGGCGCACGCGCCTGGCTCGCCGCCCCGCCCACAGCGCCCCCCCCCCCGCGTGGCGCTCGGGCCGATCCCGGGGCGCTGGGCGCCCCTGCTCCGCCTTCCCCGGCACTGCCGCGCCAATGCAGCCGCCGCCAGCTGCTGCCCCCGCACCGGATGGGCGCGTACAGCGATGCCCAGCTCTGCAGTGCCAACCTCACCAAGCTTGGCTGGAAGCTGCTGCCGGGCCGCTGGCGCCCTGCCGCCCCCCACGACCCCCTGTGCGTGGCCAGCTGTGGGGCAAGCGCCAGGTCACGGTGCCGCTGGCCGCCAGCCTGAGCGGCTCGCACAAGCTGAAGCCGCTGGTGGTCGGGGGCCTGCAGGACCCTCCCCGTCCCGTCCCCGCCCCGTCCCCGCAGCCAGAACAGACTTCCCGCGGGCTGCTGTTACAGTCCCGAGGGCCAGCTCGGCCCCGCGCTCCTCCGGGTTGGGTCCTTCGATAACTGCGCCCCGCGTGAAGCACTTTCTGCGCTGCGGCTGCCTCCAGCCAAAAGCGGTGCTTCTGCTCAGCTGCCCTGCAGTGGCTTGGGGGGGGGGCGGCTCTGAGGAGCCCCCCCTTCGGACTCCGGACGGCTCCATCCGGGCCCTCTGCTTTCCCAGGACCACAGGGGCCCGTCGGGAGGGGGCAGCCACATTTCGCCACCCCTGGAGCAGGAGGTGGTTTCGGCCTTCAGACAGTTGTACAAGAGGGAATTGCTGAGACTGGCAGTGTCGTGCTCCGTGGGAGGGGGCAGCTCTGCGCGGGCTGGGCAGCCTAGTGGTGATGCCTGCCTGGACTTCCTTCACTGCTTTCTTCTCAAGGACATGCTGCGGCTGGTGGGCCTTTCCTGGGAGCGCATCCCTGCCGGCCTCATCAAGAGATGCTGGCTGCATGGGCTACGGGCTGCCTTTGAGCCTCACCCGAGGCGGCTGCGGGCACAGACAACCTGGTGTTCGGCGACCTCCTGCACCTGGCTGCTCTTGTGTGCAAGTGTCCGTCTCCAGGCGAGGTGGCCAGCTGGCTCCACTTGGAGGACATGATGTCCACAGCCGCAGGGGCAGCTGAGGGCGAAGGGGACGAGGGATCTGTCAGCCCCTTTGGGGTGGAGCAGGAGGAACAGCTGGCTGTGACTTGGGAGGATACTGGAGGGAGTGGAGCTGGGGAAGGGGGCCCTTCACTGCCAACTGCCCAGGAAGTCATCCAAGGCCTGCAGAAGGCACTGGGCTGGCTGGAGAACCAGGATCCCCAGCAGGTGGGACCCCTGAAGTTGGTGCAGCTTCGGTCCTTCATCCACCTGGTCCAACGGCTGCAGCAGGCGGCTGCCCCAGACTCAGCAAGGACTGGAGTGGGTCAGCTAACCTGACCTTGCACTTTTTAACAAAGGCTGTGTTCTTTATGCGGCAACATGCTGGAAATGCGTAACTCGCGGGAGGCGCCAATGTGCGAGTGCTGCATGATTAGGCCAGAACAGGGCAATGCCTTTCCCCCTTGGGTGGTGGGAAGGGAGCAGGCATGAGGCTGCCAAGGGAAGCTAATTCTACTCTGCTAAGCACTGTTACTTGACTGCTCTTGTCCACTTCTTTCCCATGTGGGCTCTGGCGCTTGGGTGCGAGTCTCCATTGTTAGAAGGGATCGTTGCCCCTTCGGCCGCTTGAACTAGGCTCTAAAGAAACCATTCCCTACTTCCGGGGCTGCAAAGTACGTGGGAATGGCAGTGTGGATTATATGCGCTGAGGGAATTAATCACATGGGGTTAGTGAGGAGCCAGGGAACGGGTGGCTCTGCTCTCGAAATATTAGGGCTCAATTCTTGCTTGTTCCAAAGGGCGGAAACACGCTGGCACGATTCTGTCATTCCTGCAAGGTGGCTGTTTCTTCAAAACACTCTCTGTGCAGGAGAAGATGGAGGACTTGTCCTGCCCCGGGAATTGCTGGAAAGCTGGAGTCTTCTCAAATGCAGAACGCCTCAAATCTGATGGCAGGCTCACAGAAGCGTAAAGGAATGTCTGCTATGCAACCACAGCAGGGGTGGCGTAACCACATGCAATATTAACTTGCGCTTTGAAGAAAACCATTGTGGTCTGAAACGTACACTCAGGCGGTGCAAGGCAGGGTTCGAATTGAAATACCACTGCAAAGGAGCCCGAAAGGGTGCCAGCTCCAGCTCCAGAGTTGTCTGTGGGGAAGAAGCCCCTGCTTAATTTCACACACACTCCATGGAACCTCCTGCTGCAGTGCCAGGCTACCCTGAGTCAAACATCAGTTTTGTAAGAATGTAATATTTGCAGAAAGGCTAGCTGTTCTTCCCTTCCTTCCTCCACACTCAGCTTTGTGCAGAATTTTTTTTAAAAATGCCTTTTTACACGCACTGGATTGTGACTAGCGAGACCCGCAGTCAGCGCTGGCCACTGCTTTGCCCCAATGACTGGATGCCACAGCACTGCCCGGAGACTTTGTTAGACGTGCGTTTTGGGGGATGGATGGTGGGAGGCAGCAAAACGGATATAAAGACTGGCTCTGCCTCCCAGCCAAAGCATTAACCTAGAATGAAATGGTTAAAGTTGCAGAAATATAAATTCTGAACACAGACTCACGTAGAGAGCTGATGCCCAAGGGCTGCAGCATACAAGTCAAATAAATAACAAATCAAATGGATAAATTGGGCTCTCTCTTTCCTTCAGAGTTCTCGTCTCGTGTGTGATTCAGGGTTAGGGCGCCCAAGTGTTTCCTATTCAGCCAGACCTACATGGGCAGTGCTTACAAAATAAGCTGCTCCATCAGCTTCAAAAGCACAGCGCCAGTCGGGAGAGCACAAGAGCCCTGCTGAATCAGGCCGATGGGCCCGATAGTCTAGCATGTCAGTGATCAACCCATTACCCACTGGAAACTGAAGCACAGCCACTGTGGAATAGGGGGTAAGAGCGCAGAACTGGGACCCAGGCAATCCGGATTCTAATCCTCAGCCAGCCATGGTGCTCACGGGGGGGCTTTGGCCCTGGCAGACTTGCAGCTCAGCCTACCTCACAGGGTTGTTGCAAGGAAAAGATGGAAAGGAGAATTATGTTAAGTCAGCTTGAGTGCCTTGTGAGAGGAAGAAAGTCGGGACATGAATATAACAT
This sequence comes from Varanus salvator macromaculatus, assembly GCA_023646645.1. Classification (NCBI taxonomy): domain Eukaryota; kingdom Metazoa; phylum Chordata; class Lepidosauria; order Squamata; family Varanidae; genus Varanus; species Varanus salvator. Next base: position 39,460,657 of record JAIXND010000777.1, on the reverse strand, counting down.
CATCATCATGGGTACAGCAGCGCTCCCTCCGTGTCCTTCAGCAACTGAGGCGTTCCATTAAGCACACACAGAATCGGTCCCTTATGCACGATAATCCCAATGGGACAAAATAACAAAAACCCAGGTTCCTACAGCTAAGTAAACATTTTACAAGGCATATTTGATGGTGAGCGCCATGGCTGGCTGCACCACTGGAGTGCCCAAGTCTTTCCTACTGCGCTTAGGACTCCATGCACGTCCGGGCTGACCAAAGACCTTTGAGAAGGCTGCAGCTCCTCCATCTTTTTCCCAGCATCCCCAAGCAGGGCGAGGAAGCGCCCTGCTCCGCCTGGAGCCCCGGAGAACTGTTTTGTCCAAGCTAAGCTAGATGCGCCAGTCACCTTAATTCTTCCAACATGATCGCCTATGCTGCTAAGAAACCCACGGGGTTAATCATTACTGAGTGTGCCTTCAACGCTTGCAAGCTTTGTAACTCAGGGGCTTACACACAATCTTCACCTTCTCACACTTGCACCTTCTGCAACGCAGCTAGGAAGCAGTTCTCGGCTGCAGCTCTCTGTAGGGGACACGCCACCAGAGGCAGCATTTCCAGACACCTCTCTCTGTCCCTTCCACTCCCTCTGTACTGCCTCCTTTACTCCCGCTTGAAGCGCCGCTTTCTGACCCAGCAGAAGTAGCTGGCAGTTATTCTGCGCCTGATGCATGTGGGGGGGGGGGGGGGAAGAGTGGTGTGGATGCCCAGCTCCAGGATCAGTGCTGTCTCCATCCTTCCTTCTGGGCATCCAAAGCATCTCATGGCCCGCAAGACACTGTCTCTCCCCCCCCACCCCCCCATTCCAAGCTACACTTCTGGAATCTGACTGCTCTATTATTGTGCCAGATGTCTGTCGCTTGATGAGCTCCATCTTTAAAGATAAACATTACAGCAGGACAGAATGTTTCTGCTAGTGATTGGACAATTGGATAACCTCTGTATATAAATACACCAAATTATACTATTTAAGGAACTAGAAGGCTCAAAAGTAACTCCCATCTTGACAAGAAGTCCCAAAAAACTGGTCTGTTTAATACTTAAGGGATGGTGGTGGGAACAGAACATAATCAGTCTGTTCTGTGGAAACCAGACAGACAGGACCTGCCATTGGCAAGGACGGCCTGCTTTTTATACGTTCATTACACATCAGGCCTCCAGTGAAGAAGTTGGAATGGCTCACGCTAGTTCATCAGCGCTTATTAGCATGACGGTCTTGGAGAAAGGTCGGCTGGGGACGAAAGGCCACGCCCTGGTGGGGGACCCTCTTCCTTGGCGGGGGAAAGGGAGCCCTTTCAACCCACCGGCTCCCAGCCGCTCTGCCCTCTACTTCTTGCCCAGTTCTCGAGCCCGGCTGGTGGCGGCCTCCACAGCATTCATCACAGTGGCCCGGAGAGAGCCCTTCTCCAGCTCGTGCAAAGCGTGGATGGTCGTGCCCCCCGGAGTGCAGATGGCGCTCCGCAAAACCGCCGGGTGCTCTTCCGTCTCCAGAAGCATTTTGGCTGCTCCCTGGAAGAAGAGAAGGCCCAGGTGGATCTCGGGGATGGGAACGGGGCGCAGAGAGCATGCGCAACCCATGTCCAGCTGCTGCTCAGCCGAGAAAGCTCCCAAGGTGCGCCCCATCCGCCTTACTGAGATGTCCACAAGACAACACGGAGCGAGAGCCACAAAGGCCATGCAAGTCAAGGCTTTGACAAGCTGGCAAGAGGAGGGTGTGCCGGAGCAGGCAAAAGCTTGGGTCTAGACAGGGAAGGATCGCGCTCCTGAGCACAAAATTTGGCCGGATGAAGGAAGGCACAGAGAGATGCTGTAGCTGCGCGACATTCCGCTCAAACGTGTGGTGTTCCTCTCTTCTATTCCAAGCGCCCTACCTAAGTTCAGGTGATGCTCTATTCCACCTGCCTATCAGTGCCAGCCACAGAGTTCTTTCCTCGGTGGGATGCAGTCATCTCTCGAGGGCTGCACAGGGACATGGGAGTGTGGCCCACACGCTATGGGGCAATACGCCCGCTAGCTCTTTGGGTGGCAGGGAAGCATTCATTTCAGTGAGGGGTGCAGAAAAGTCTCTTGGTCCTCAGGCCAGCAGGGCCAGCAGGTCTGCCTTCAAGCTGCACCTGCCAGTAGCCAAGCTTGGGAGAAGCACCGCAAGCCTTCAGAACGGAGAAACCCACACTAAAGCCCAGGCCAGGCCAGGCAGGCAGCACAGCTTGCTGGGGACCTCCCAGTGCAGCTGGATTTGGTCCCCATGCCCAAGAGACGTGCCCCTCGGATTGCACGTATTGGCAACCCCATGTCTCTGCACCTCAAGGCAGCTTCCGACAGAACGAGGAAGCCCAGCTCAGTCGAAGGGAGCAGGAACTCGAGGCCTCAGAGTGTGAAATGCACACGCCTTGCAGAAGAGCCGAGTTCACCATTGAACAGGCGCGAGCGGTTACAGTTCCCTTTCAAGGCCCTGCTCCTCAGCATGGCATGGGCTGAAGGATCGGGGTCCACTCCATGGGATCGGCTGGGAAGAGGTGGGCTCGGTCTACCTGGAGACCCTGTGTAAGAACCCAATGAATTCGGGAGAATTTGTTCACACACTACTGAGCCGACGTTTTCCTGGATCCTAAGTAGGAAAAGTGCATGCAAGCATGCAGGTGAACTGCAGGTGAGCACAGCTGCCACCCACAGGTTACTCCGCCCGCAAATAGCTTCCAGGCGGTGGCAGGCAGGTGTTCTTCTAGCTTTGAGAGGAGGAAAAAAGAAAGGATGGGGTGGGGCATTTAGGGCCTGCAGTACCCCCCATGCTCATTACCAAGAGTGTCTGCGCGGCTATCTTCTGGGCCAGGGCCCACGGCATCCCCATCTTCACCGCACCTTCTGACAGTGCCTCAGCAAACGTGTATACCTGCAGTGGAGTGGGGAAGAGGGAGAGGAGAGGAAAAGCTGTCGGCATCCCCAAGACCAACCTGCCCTGCCGATGTGGGGGACCACAGCCTCCATCAGCCAGGCCGCATCAAGGCACCAGCGTGGAACAGCTTGGCAAAGCCAAGAGAGCTAGTGTGGAGAGCATGGCGTGAAGACAGGTGTACCAGCACACCTGCGTTCTAGCAGCCCTGACACGTAGGAGCGTGGTTTCTCACGTAGCAGCAGCCACCTGCAAATTACTGGCGTTCTTGGAGGCCAGGTATCATGGCTCCTGTTGGCCAGGTGTGCCAAGCCCGTGTGTCCCCGACAGGAAGCCACTCACATAGGCCACCCCACTGCCGCTCAGCCCCGTGTGGATGTCTATGTAGGATTCAGGGGCCTCTTCACACAGCCCACAAGGGGACAGCAGCTGCTTCAGCAGGGTGACTTCATCTTCCCCGGCCGAGGTGCCCCGAGACAAGACAATTGCGCCAGACTGGACCACGCAGGGAAGGTTGGGCATGATCCGAAGTACCTTGGTCCCAGCGGGAAGCATCTGTGAAACCAGAAAGAGGGCAGAGTACAATTGGTTCAGGCAGTGCAGAAAACCACACGCCAGCCCTGGACTGGGACTTGTTGTGCTGTCCAAAAGCAGCTGCGCTAATAAGCCATGGCTTGTTAATCACAAACAACCCATGACAAGAACTCATGGGTACTTGTACACTGTGGAATCTCACAGACAACACACACATTCCAGCAACAACCTGTACTTAACCCTTGAGTGTGGGTTACTGGGTTGTCTGAACCCAGCCTGTGCATGCTAAATGTGTGTAAAGCCACGCTTTGCAAGCACTGAGGAACTTCCCACGGAGGTTTGGCTCGAGCCAGAATGTTTCCCCAGGACTCACCACATTAAGAAACATTATTCAGTCCGACTGAGGAACATTCATTTCACCAGGTTGTTGTTAAGAATACGAGGAGACCACATACAATTTCGTTCCGCTAATGCCCACTCTGCAAAACAGCCCAGTTGCTCTCCCAGGGTCGCACCTCTTCCAGGGTCTGGAGCGTGACCCCAGCTGCCATGGAAATGACCACGTGGTCGGAAGTGACAGCGGGCGCGACCTCCCGCAGGACTGCCGGGAGGATGTGGGGCTTGGTAGCGAGGAAGACGAAGGTACAGTTTTCTACCACCTCCAGGTTACAATGCGTGGTCTTGCAGTCAAGGTCCTTCCAGCACGGGAGAGATCAAGCAGACGATAATGTTATCAGCATTCGTACTTGTGCACCATCTAAGATAATCACATCTCTAACGGTGCCATCCAGTGTGGCTTACTGTACCCCTTGAACTTGGAGGATTACGGGCATCTAATGGTGGGTGGAAGGAGGACGGAGACACAGCTGAATTGGCCATCTAAGACTTTTCCCCTAGAACACGAGGAGGAAGGCGGCCGCCAAGATCCTGGGTTTTGTGGCAGGGCCTTAGTCCTCTCCGCCCTGCCCGCCCCCTGGAACGCCCACAAATCACTGGCTGCGAGGTCGGTCTTCCAACCTCGGAGCCCAGCAGGCAGCGTGGAAATCGCTGCGCCAGCCCTGAGGTTGAGCGGGACGATTGCTGAGGGTGGAGCCCCATTCCTCCCACCTCGGCATGTGTTCCTGAGGTCAGAGCTGGGAATCTCAGTTCTCCTGTGATCCCTGCGCTCTGTCTAGCCGCCACAGGAACGCACGCTAAGGGGCTTACACGGGAGACCTGAGCATCACTGTCAGAATACACACGACACAACAAGTACAACAAGCAAGGGCAGCAACCAGTTCTCAGCAGGATACGCTCCCTCCAGCCCAGAACACCAGCGCATATCCATGATGGATACTATCACTATTGCACTGTTAATACTGTAATATTACTTTTACACCCAGCCGTTTTTCATGTTCTTGCAGGAACACCAAGGTGGTTTGCAAGGTCCTCCCCCTTTCCAATTTATCCTCACAACAACCCTGCAAGGTAGGTTAGCTGGAGAGTCCGTGATGGGCCCGGAGTCACCCAGCGAGCCTCGTGGCCGACTGAAGATGAGGACCTGCCTCTTCCGAACTGAGTTTGTCTTTCCACGCCCTCTGGCCACCCTCGCTGGTCTCAGGCTTCCCATGTTCCCTCTTCACGTCCCACTTTCTTGCCCACGCATACCTGGAACTTGGCCAGGTTCCTGTTGGACGGGGCACTGGCAAAGATGTTCGCTGCCTGGACTTCTCCTGAAAGGGAATGAGAAGAAAGGAAAGAAGTCCAGGGGCTGAATCACGCATTGTCCAGACACAGCAAACCCCCTGCTAACTTATTCACAAGTTTATCGCATGTGTGACTTCCAAGTGGCCTACACTGAAGGACAAGCGTCAAAGCTACAGTGGTGCCATTTCCATACGCACCAGGTAAGGTTCCAAGCCGACCCACCTGCTGCACCATCACATTCTCTCCTGAACAGAAACATTTTGCAGTTCTTTCCAAGAATTGGTATGGTTAGGCTACGGTGAGTTTTGGTGTGAGCCAGTTCCAGGGGGAAAGAGCCACCACAGACAAGACCCTGCTAGCTCTGCCCCTTTGAAGGAAGCACGGCTTCTCTGGACCCAAGTATCCTGGCCCCCCGAGCAGCTTGATACTGCAGTTGATGCCTCCATAAGAAAGGAAACGCTGCCGTGTAGCTTACACACCACTAAATAAAACCTCTTTAGACGCCAAAGTATTGGGGAATTACCGTCTGGTCTCCCAGGCTTCATTTCTGGACGTGGTGGATGAGCGGGTGGTGGAAGCCCGTTTCCCAGACGAGCTGCATTATCTTGATCCATTTTAGCCCAGCTTCCAACCTGGTTTTGGGACTGAAATAGCCTCGATTGCCCTGGTGGAGGATCTGTGCCAGGAGCCGGATGAAGGGAATGTATCTCGCTTCGCCCTGCTGGCTTTTGGCACCATCGACTGCGGTCACTTCCTGGGCTCTCTGGCTGGAATGGGGCTTCAGGATACTGCAAGAAGCTGGTCCCGGCCTTTCCTGGAGGGCAGATTCCAGAAGGCAGTGCTGGGAACGCCCGCTTGGCACCTTCACCGTTGGCCCAGGGCGTCCTGCCCAGCTCTGTCTTGCCTCTACACTGTTTAACCTCTGCATGGAATTGCTAGGGCTGGGCACCTGGAGGCTTGGCGTTGGCTGCCACCGGTATGCCGACGAAGGGCTTCTCCCAACCTCATTCCCAGGAGGTCATGGAGGCTCTGACCACCTGCAGTCAGTGACGGACTGGAGGGGGATGGCCAAGCTGAGACTCGCCCAGGCCAGGTGCCCCTGGCCGCAGCTTGTTCAGGGCAAGGGCGCATTCCACTTGTAGAGCAGGCTTCCGGTTGGGGAGGGCTTGGCTCCAGATGCTGAGGCAACAGCTGTAGGCAGGACCGCTCTGATGTGCCAGCAGAAGCTGGGCCAGCTGTCACGCCCGGCCACGGCAGCCCACACGTGACACCAAAGCACACAACTGGATCGATTGTGGTCACATACCGTCCAGCGACTAGTGCAGGAAGCTGCAGGAAGGGCGCTGCTTGGTGCCAGACGGGGCCTGGAGCTTCCTGGGGTTCCCTTGAAGCACCCTCTGCACGAGCCCATTTCCAGGAGCAGTTCGAGTGCCCACCATCCCCACTAATGTGCCACATGGCTTAAAGGAGCAGTGCCCAAGGAGGGCTTCCCCATATGAGCCCGCCCACTTCGGTGGCCCTCCTGCGTCCCTGGCCTTCGGAAGTCGATGCGGATGTAGAACGTCTCGCCGGCCACGGGAGATCCAGGTGCCCCCAGCTGCCAGAACAGCCCTGCCCCTTGGAAACCGTGCTCTTTTCCTGCAGGTCTTAACTTCAGCTGCAGCACTGCATCCCCCACTAAATCCTCGCTCCTTTTAGCTGTGCGGGCTCCGTAAGGCCTTGCCTGATCACCAGAGGCGACAAGGACTTGCTCGTGGGCAGGAGCACAGGTCAGAGGAGAGGGACGGGGGGCGTCTGGGTGTCTCTGCTTCCCCTGACGAAGGCGCAGGAGGAAGGAAAATGCCACACTCCTTTCCCCATTCTGCCCCTTCTCTGTCTCTTCAGGACTTGGGTTGCTGATGCTTCTCTCTGACTGTATGTATTTGCATTTTATTTCGGGAGTCCGTGCTATCTGCAACAGCTTTTTATCGCTTTCTGCTCTGTAAGCCACCACTGTTTTTGAAAATGGAAGAGCGGTTGGTTCCAAGTACGACTCTGCCTGGGGGTCTGTGGCGGAGATGCTTCTTCTTGTTGCTAGTCATTTTGGCTAAGGGCAACACCTGCGAACACGACGTCACCGTTTCACCAGGGTCTTTTGCAAGTCAGAGCCCCTTATGAGACCTTTGCATCAACTGCAGGTTAATTAATGTCCATTCCCTGATTGGCAAAATATGCTGAACACCTCAGATTATACATTCGGAAAGAAGTTACGTTAAGAAAGCTCCTGGGTAAGGTAAGAAACCAACAGAGTTTGTGCCATCACAGGCATTTTCCTTGTGTAAGTTTCCATACTACCATGGGATAGGAAAAGTTTGGGGAAAGTTTCATGTCTCAACAGAGTACCATGTGCTACAAAGAACAAAAGGGGATGAACGAGATACATATTAGTATCTTTCCAGGAGCTGCAGTAACTTTCCACCAAGTCATAAAAATCCCAGTTACACTCGGCAGCAAAACCCCCTCCCAGCACAATTCACAGCATGATCTTTCCCATATTTACTTGCAAGGAAGCCCTACTGCTACAATAGGACTTACTCTGAAGTAACTGTGCATTGGACTTAAAAGGCCCAGTACTAGATAGTTGAAAGATAATGTAATAATTTGTAATATTTTTTTAAATGAACACCCCACCCACAGGCCCTTTACAGTGAACAAAACAATTGGTATTGTGACAGCAACAATATTTGATGGCGACAGATGATATGACTGACCTGTTAATGAGTGTTCCCACACACTTTTATTCCTTTAGTACAGCAATTATTCATGTCTGAAGCGGCCTTGAGAAACTTTTTCCACTGAAGCATTGCCAAAAGATGGAAAAGGCCTAAAAATATTCTACCTGCCCCCAGACAAAAATAGCCACTCCAAGGTTTGTTTACAAGAGGGCTTTTTTTTTTTTTTTAACTCAAATGAGATTTGATTAGTTAGGCTGCATTTTAAAGATCTCTCTTGCCTGCCTGCCTGCGATTCAAAAACTAAGCATTTCACAGGCACACACTATCGCCCAAGCACACACATGCATGTAAACATGCCGCATCGACAAATGACTCTGCCTTATTCATTGGGCCTTGTATTCTCCATTCCGTGCCTTTTTCCAGTGCTCCCTTAAAGTGTCAGCTTGGAGAAGCTTCTTCCTCAGCATTGCCAACCACAACTCCCAGCCCCCTTTTTGACTAGCTGTGTCAAACCTGGGACCACCCACATGTATTTGTTTATTTGTTTGTGGGATTTTAAAGCTGCCTTTCATAAAATAGTACCAAACCAATGAACAATAAGTGTGTTATACAAACGACGGTATCTACCACAAAACACACGTACACACAACAGACTGCCCCTCATAGACTGCCTGAGCAAAGATTAGTTTGGCACCGGTCCTTGATTTTTAATATTTCTTTGAGCAGATCATGACTGACAGCAAATTCTGTGCCATCACGCCTCGTTGGAGAAAACATTTTATGGGTGGTTGGTCAACCTGCGGGCATGTGAATGTGAGAAGAGCCCTGCTGGATCCAACCCAGGGTTCATCCAGCACAGGACCCCGGCCGCATGGATGCCTCTGGGATGCCCACAGACAGGATGTGAACGAGGCCTTGTACTCCTCCACTGAGCTCCGGATCCTCCCCCTTCCCACAAATAAGCCTTACTCGGTACAGTTGGACTCCCAACCTGGTGTGAGCACAGGAGAGCATCCTTAAGACTCTGCTGATTTATGCAAGAAAGTGGTGGCCATACGCAAGATCCCCAAATCTATAAAGCGTGCAGGATGACCTTCGTGGGGGCAAACCAAAGATCACACACCTGTGCAAGCTTGCCACGTCTCCAGCTCCCTTCAGCGAACAGGGTGTTACAAAAAGCAGCCGGGCTGGGCCGGGCCGAGAAGCGAGAAACGCGGGGAAAGGCGGGCGGGAGAGGGCCAGCGTCTGCCCGCGTTGCACGGTCCTCGGGGGAGCGCCTTGCTCGACGAAGAGCTCTGCAGATCGCGGAAGCCTGCGCCTGTGGGCCGGCTCCACGACGGGGCCGCCCCGCAGGAGCGCCGCGCGCCCGGCGCCTTACCTGCCATCAGCACCGCCTGGGCCACGGCGCCGGCCATGCGCCCGGCCCCGAGGAAGCCCACCCGCAGCTCGCGCAGCCTCTCCATCCCGCCCGCGTCTCGGGCGGCGCCTCCATTCATGCCCTTCCTCCGGCGCGCGGCCCCGCCCCGCCCGCCCCGCGCGAGCCAGAGAGCCAATCGGGCCGCGGCTTGCCCTTCCGGGGGCGCGCAGAGCGGAGGCGGAGCCCCGGCGCTCTCTGCTGATTGGCCCCGCCGGTCGGCGCGCGGCCATTCATGCCTCCCCCCCCCGAGCGGCGCGGGAGGGACAGGGGAGCCTCCGCAGGCGCCGATTGGGCGACGCGCCCGTGACGTCACCGCCAGCTGTTTCCATAACCCTCCTTGCGGCCGGGCGGCCCGCGGAGCTCGAGCGGGAGGGGCCGGTACGGGGCGGGGTCCCCGCGGAGCGCGAGCGCGAGCACGAGCACGGCTGGTGCATCGGGCCCCGGATGAGCTGCGCTTGCTCGTCCGCCGCCCGCCGCGAGCGCCTCGCTTTCCCTCCTGAGGTCGCGCGCGCTGCGCCCGCTCGCCGTGCACCCGTTTTGCAGACGCGGGCGTCCTTACGAGGCGCAGGTTGCGCGGGACACGAGGGTGCGTGGAGCCGATGCAAAGCAGCACGTGCGCATGCCAGCATCTCTTCGCGGCAGCCCCAGATCTTTGCGGCACCAAGCGCGCCCCTTGCTGCCGGGGGGCTTGTCTTAGCCGCCTTTCTTCCTCCTAAGCGGCTCGCATGCGGCGGGGGCGCGGCGGTCTTTTCTTCCAAAAGACGGGCAGCTTTCGCGCTCTTCCCTTGCTTTTTGTTTGGCCTTTGGGGCAGGGGAGGAGCCCTTCTCTGCAAGGCATGGGGCTGCCTTTGTTGGCACAGAAAAATGTTCACTCAGAGCCTTACTCTTCACAGAAAGCGTGAATATGTAGCATTTCCCGAGAGCTGGATCTTAAATACCTTGTTTGAACAGAATCTTGAAGGCAAAGTACCAGTTTGGGGGTGGGGGAGGTTGGCTTTTATTTCTTAAGTAGCTTGTACCTGCTATCCTGCCAAAAATGACGGTTAAGATAGCTCCTAATGATCTACAGATTAATAGTAGTTATGTGGGAGCAAGAGAAATTTTTATTTATTTAACACATGCGTATGCCGCCCCCTTGCAAAAAAGCCTGACAAAATGTGAACGATCTCAAGTTGCACCTGTCTCTCTTTTTCAGATTATCCTCTGAAGATGCTGCCTCTGAAGCCCACAGCCCTTCTCCTCCCCCTCCTCCTGCTTGGGGTCACTGACCCCTCCGCCGGGTTTTTCGGCTGGCTCACTCCAAGTGCCACCCCAGCCGCTGCCCCCGATCCGGCAGCTTCTTTCCCCACAGCTGCCCCAAATGCAGGAAGCCTTCCGCACGTTCCTTTTGAGATGACCACAGCAGATGAGCCGTTCTTGGCTGAGCGGCTGCACCTGTCACCTCTGGATTCCTGTCACCATAAGGTAGCGTGTGCTTTAAAATTTTATAGGACCGTGTTTAGGGTAATCCTGGGAGATTATCTCAGACTCCTCCACCCTGCTTTCCAGAATAGATATGTTAGTCTGGTCCCACCTTCCAGCGATTGTAGAACTCAAGTCCCGAGCTCTTTTGTGCTTGAGTAATTGCTGTGCGCGTCCACAGAGCTTTGTCTAGTGGGCTGCATGGGAATAAAGAGCTTCCAACTCTTGGCCGTGCCTGCCAGAACAGAAGAGAGTTTAAGGTCAGAGCATCTGCAGGGCGCCAGTTTAAGGACGGCCGTAGCAGTCATCCTGCGCGGGTGGAAAAGCTGCCCAAAATCGAGTTCGGTCCTTGGACTGGGAGAGGCTTCCTAGGCCCGGTGCAGAGTTTCTGCTCAGTTCTCGAGAAGCTGAGTAAGGGCTGCTCCCCTGCCCCCAGCAGGAGCACGGCTCTGTAGAACCCCAGCCGAAGTACAATGACTTTGTGCGGCTGTTTGAGGCACGGGGACAGCGGGCCCTTTCTCCCCCATGACCCCGAAGGCTCCCCCAGTGCATTACGAAGTGCCAGAGGGCCCACTCGGGTGTGGGTCTGGCCGTCAGCCCTGAACCTGAACTTCCCATTGATGGACAGCCGGGTGTGGGGAGAGTTTCTAGAAATGTCCATTCAGACTAGTATTAATTTAATACTAGTTTAATTTAATACTAATCCAATACTAGTACCCATCCTTCTTATGCAATGTCATAACTGAGAGCCAGTGTGGTGTGGTGGTTAAGAGCTGGGACTGGGACTCAGACAACCTGGGTTCGAGTCCCTGCTCGGCCATGGAGCCAAATGGGTGGCTTTGGGCCAGTCACAGATTCTCAGCCAACCTACCTCACAGGGTTGTTGTTGTTGTGGGGATAAGATGGAGGAGGAGAATGATGTAAGCTGCCTTGAGCCCTTTGCAGGAAAAAGGCAGGACACAAATCCAAAATAAATAAAATAAGTAAAACTGCAGGAAATAAGGAAGGACGCAAGAACTTTAAACAAACAAATCTAGTCTTCAATAAATGCATTGATTACAATAAATATCATCTAGTCTTTGCAAGTCTGTATCTGTCCAGCCCGGGTGGGTTAGCCATGAGGAAAAGGCTTTCAATTGTTTCAGATCAATAGGCACCAACCCTAAATTCCCCTTTGTGCTGAGATGGGATGCGAGGAGCGGGAGGAGAGCCGTTCCCCCAATTCTTTGCGCCCGTTCTTGTCTTTGCCGCCAGGTTATCGCCCGGCTCCAGGCGTCGTGCGCAGACCTGACGGAGGAGGCGCTGGCCAAGCTGGGCGTGTCCCTGTTCAACTGCCAGGCTCGCGTCGAAGGCAGAAGAACGTACCTGTGCACCCAGGACACGGTAAGGGACCCACGTGGGTGTTCGTGTTGCTTGTGCGCGTTCACCGCCGGTCACGCAAGCGACCGGAGAGGGCCGGGGCAGCACCAGGGCTCAGCCTAGCCGCCTCTCCCAGCTTTGGACCAGGCAGGGTCAGGCCACATTGTTTATAGAAACATTTGCTGCTTCTGAATTGCCTGCATGGATAGGATTTTTGAGCCGTGTAGAAAAGGATGCAGTAAATTCGCAATTTGGGCAGCTTTAAAAAGGGGTTGGATGCAGTCACGGGAAGAGGGAGACCCGTGGCTGCTAGTCTTGTGTTCCAGAGACCATCTGCCTAGTTGCAGGGGAGCATGGGTGCAGGGTGCCGCTGCACTCATGTGAGTAAGCACCTGTACTGTGCAATATGTTTTCGACCGTCTATTTATTTTATCCGGTTTGCCTCGGGGGCAGTCTCCTGTGCACTGCAACTGAGCCCCCCGGCCAGGGTGGGCCAGACTCGTGCATCTCAGTCGGAATGCCTGAGCTGTGGCCTCTCGGAGTGGCCCGGTGCTGATCCCCGTCCCGCCCTTGCTTCCTCTCCGACAGACCCTGGCGGAATGCACTGCGGAAATGGACCCGGACACGTGGAACGCCTACCACATCGTGAGCAACCGAGCCCGTGCGCTCTGCTACGCCACCCGCCAGATGCAGTTCAAGCTCCAGGCGGAGCACACGGTCAACGCGCTTGTCTCCACCGCCGTCAGCCAGCTGGAAGCCATGAGGGCGCTCAAGGTCTGCTTCGGCCTTCCAGGGACTCGGTTCACCCTGCAAGCCAGCCTCCCCCGCTTAGGAGTCACCCCGCAGCACACCGGTCCTCCGTGGCTCATCTGGGGTTAGCAGCCACCCCAACTGGCCGCAGCGTAATGTGGGGGTTAGTATCCCCCCAGGCTGGCGCTCTCATCAGAACCTGGGCGACACGACAAGCCTGGGGTGGCCCCAGATGCTACAGGGCCACGTAGCCAGGGCAAGCAGGGATCCTCGCCGGTGTAGCCAAGGGGGCACTGGGGCAGCTGCCAGGGGCTTCCCACGGCCACTGCTTGGGCTGGGGGGATGCGGCTGCCTTGGAAGCAGTGCCAGTGGGGGTGGTGGGAGTCGTGCCCTGCTTGGCCGCCGCCAGAAAAGGCCCGAAAGACTGTGGCTGAGCTCCCCGCCCAGGTTGGCTTCGTTGGCTCCTGAGTGAGCAGCAGGACAAGCTACCTCTGCTGAGATCAAGAGCGGTGCAGGCAGGTGATACTGCGGCTTGCCAGGCCGTGCGTGGCAGAAATGGGTGCGTGGGAGCGAGCGAGCGAGCAAGCCTGCCTCAGTGCTCCCACAGTGCCCCTTGACCTTCCCAACGGCAGCTCTCCGGACTGTCTGCTGGCCACGTCCTGGATGCGGTCGCTTTGAAGCCGAGCTGCCACAGTCCGGCTTGGCCGGTTGCGCCAACTCCCCCGGCCTCTTGGGGGTGGTCCATGAGCCAGCTGCTGGAATGAGAACCTCGATCCTGCTCTAACGCCGTGATCCTTCGGCACAGCTGTGCTGTCCAGGCTAAGGGGCGCGTTTGAATCCACTTGGATTTATCCGGCGGCTGATTAAGTCCCATCCCTTGCTGTTCCACCCTCAACGCAAGGTGGCGAACAGCGCAGGGAAAAATGAGGCAAGCGGACAAGGCCCTCTTGATCTTTAGGAGGAACTAAAGAGAGTTCAAGTCACTTGAAGAGCTGGAGAGCACACAGAGCTCTTGGCCTAGCGCCTCAGAGCCCTTTTCACGGGCGCTCAGCATCCCGCTCTGGGCAGGCACTGACCTCGTCTCCTCCAGTGCCAGCTGGATGGCCACCTGCATCCCGGCGGACACGGGCAGCAGCTGGCACAGGGCCTCTGAAGGTGGCCCTCTGGGGGGGAGACATCCTCCTGTCAAGCCGCAAACAGCATTGGCCTTGACAAGCAGTGCTGCATCCCGCTGTTGTTTGTGCGACAACGCGGACATGTTTTGCCATGGGCTGGGAGGAATACCAAGTGCCTGAGGCAGGAAGGAGCCGAAAAATGTCTGCTTCTAGTCCTGCATCTGCATCCTTTTCTTGCCCAGTTCCTACCCACCTGTCCTGCCTCAGTTTCTCCTGTTCTCCCCACTCCCTCTTACCCTCCTTTTCCCAGTAGGCCTCCTTCCTGCTCTGCTCCTTTTGCTGATGTCCCGCAGCTTATTCTTTCTCTTTCTGCTCTCCTGCTTCGTTCCTTTTCTCTGGAATGTTTGGAAATCTGTGTGATCACTTTTATTCCTGCACTTCTTGCATGCTGTCAAATCATCTGTGGCTTACGGTGACCCCAAGAATGAAAGATCTCCAAGACGCCCCTTCCAGGCTGTGGCTTCCTTGATGGAGACCAGCCGTCTCCTGCTTGCTCTTCCTTGTCTTCTGCGGCCTTCGACTTTCCCCAGCATGAGGTCTCCTCCAAGGAGTTTTGCCTTCTCAGGATGTGCCCCAAGCATGACAGGCTCAGCTTTTGTATCCTGCCCCTTTCCTCTCGTGAGGAACCCGGGCCTCTCGCATAGCTCCATTGCATGCTCGCAACAACCACCCTGTGAGGTGGGCTGGGCTGAGAGTGAGGGGCTGGCCCAAAGCCACCCAGTGAGCATCATGGGCGGGGGGCGGGGGGGCTAGAATGCGGATCTCCACTCTAACCAGCACACTAGCTCTCGGGGAGCTTGGGGTGAATGTTGTGCACAGCATGATGCGTTACTGTGCCTGTCCCTGTTTCCAGGGAGGCTTCGTCTCCGATCAGAAACTAAGACCCAAGAGAGGCCAATAAGAGCTGCTCTGGATGGTGGTGGAAACCGGGTTGACATGGATCGTGCACCTTCGGCCTCTGCTCAAGGGCTTGATGGTGGGAACAGTCCCCGCGGGCACCTGCACTTCTGGATTTCCCATGGCTCCCCCGGTTGCCCCGGGCTGCTGATAGTCCTGTTACTGTGGCTCCCAACAGAGCGGCCAGGAGGAACTGAAGGCGCTGACGTCGGAGTCTCTGCAGAAGGTGGTGAGCAGCCAGCGGGAGCTGCTGGCCCAGCAGGAGGAGTTCCGGGGCAGCCAAGAACTGATGGAGGAGTCCATCCACAGCAACCTGGGCCAGCTGGCCCAGGAGAAGGCCCTGATCGCCAGCGGGCAGCAGCAGGTGGCGCAGCTGGTCGAGGGCATCACGCGACGAATGGGTGAGGCGGATTCTGCTTGCCAGTGGTCTGTGCACGACTGCTCTTTATGCATTTTTTGCACCAAACAGCCGGGCTTGATCTTTGGTTGATTGCCACTCCTGCCCTCATCTGTGTGGGAAGCGGTGTGGTGCCGCCACGATGCCATTCTCCATTGCCTTCGAACGCTTGGAGGCAGGGATGAGCGCCCCGCTTCTGCGCCCTCTCCTCTGGGGAGTAGCACCGGTGCGCAAGAGCATCAGAGAATTGTGGAAGCGAATCGCTGGCCCTTGAGCACGAGGAAGGCCGGGGCTGTCGTGCCAAGGAGGGTCTCTTCGTGCGGCATGGATGACCTGGCGCTGAAATGGACGGGCCACCCTCGCCTTGTCCGGTGCGGCCCGGTCATTGTGTTGCTTAACGTGTACTGTGCTTCCTGCAGAAGACGTGAGCAGCCATCTGGATGACCAGGACGCAGAGCTGCAAGAGGGGCGCAAAGCCATCCTTAAGGACCTCACCCAAGCGCAAGAGCGCGCCCAAGACGTCTACTCCAAGATAGGTTGGTGGCAGAAGCCGCGCCCAGCCCTCCCCCCCGCGTCCTGACCACGGAGCCAGGCTGCCTCTCCGCTGTGTCATGAATGTGTGTCTTTTAAACCATCGTTTTCTCCATCGCAGAGACCAATCTGGGCTCGTTCCTGGCCTATCAGAACCAGACGGCGCTGTATTACGATGAGCTGATGGGGAAGCTGCAGAAGATGAACGACTCCCTCGGGCTGGTGCTGCGCACCATGGAGCAGATGCAGAGCAATGTGGAAGGACGCCTCCAGCACATCCAGCGGTTCCTCAGCTGGGCAGGTAGCACCACTTTGGGGGGCCCCGGGGGTCCTGCTAGGGGGGCTGGAGGCCTTTCCAGTGAACCTCTGAACTGCCGCATCTTGCAGTTCCCCCTGCACCCCCGTGTCCCTTCAGGGCACCCCCGTCTCTGCACCCAGTCCTTTTCCTTGCTGCTTGTCCCTCGCTTTCAGAACAAGGGACAGGCTAGTCCCTGCTATGTTAGGAGATAGTGGGAATGCTACCTAGGTAGGTTTCACAAGAGCAGACATGGCCCTGACTCTTGGGTTATGGCTGCAAATTCACCCAAGGTAGGAAAACCAGGTGGGTTGCGAGAAGTGGCTGTCCTGGGAAGCCAGTGGTGCAGATGAGAGAAGTGATGGAGGAGTTGTGAGCCTTGACCTGTCGTACTCGGAGCCGGCTGGATTTTGGTCTGCTAGATAAATGAAACGAATGCTTGTGTAACCGAATGTCCATCATCAGGATGAATTGCATCCTCTTTTCCTATATCCTGCACTACTTACTCCAGCTGTAAGAGTTTTAGATCTTTGAGTTCCTTAAATGTTCAGAGCAGGTGAATGAAGATAAGAGCACTGGAGAGAGGGAGATGGTTAGGCATGGGGGGGACAGACAGACAGACAGACAGACAGACATGTGTACCTCCTTTCTTACCAACCTGCCTGGTCGCTGGAGTTCTTGGAGGGCCATCCTCCCGGTGATTCCACATGGACCTTCGTTGGGCCACAGGTCCATCAGGGGAAGAGCCTTAAGTGTGCTGGACCCATATTGGGATAGTCCTGCCTCCGGAGGTCAGGCAGGCTCCAACACTGTATTATTTTTCAGTGCCTGCCCAAAACGTTCGTAGAAAACTTTGCACTAAGACAACTTGGTAGTAAGGCAAGCTGTAAGAACGCCCTCCAATCGCAACTCTTGGCCGTAAAGCGAACGGTGCACTCTGAGCCTCTGTGCCCGCCGCTCTCTTGCAGGGTTCAGCCTGAGCTCCATCTACACCTGTGTCCTGCACGGCAGCTATTTCCTCCTGGCAGCCCTGATCATGACTTTCCTGCAGACGCCGGGGCTTCCACGAGCCGTGCTCCTCGTCCTGGTCGTGGCCAACGCACTCCTGGAGCTCAACCACGCTGTTTCCTTGCGCTTTCAGTCTCTCACCAGCCTCTTGCTGTTGGCCGTCGCAGGCAAGTGTGCGGATGGGACCCTTCTGTCCGGGTCGTATTACCCCACACCCTGTCCCCGTCAGAGGGCAGCGCTGGCAGCCAGCACCTCCAGCCCTGGGGTCTGAACTTTCTCCTCGGAGCTGCTGCCTGTTCCTGGCCACGCGGGGCTTCCAGGCGTGTTCCTTCTGGTTAACTGGCAGCTGATCGTCCAGTCCAGCCGCCCCGCTCTCTTGCTGCCCAGGTATCTTGGGCTGTTAGGAGAAGCTCGGGAGGAGGAGGAGGAGAATTCTTTAAGCTGCCTTGAGTCCCCTGGAAGGAAACAAGCCGGGATAGAAATGTAATAAATGTTTAGCCATCAGAAAGAAGGGGTGCAGCTACCTGAGAATCCCCGGAGAGCTGGCTTGCGTTCTCAGCCTGGCAAATTTGGCCCTCAGTGCGGCACCCCTTGGACTGAGAATTATTTATTTGTTTATAGATTTACATCCTGTAGATTTACATCTACAACAAGCTCAAAGCAGCTTAATCATTTTCCTGCTGCTGCTGTCCATCTTATCCCCACAAAAACAACAGCCCTGTGAGGTCTGGCCCCAAAGTCTTCTCGTTGGCTCCATGGCCGAGCGGGGACTAGAACCCGGATCGCCTGAGTCCCAGTCCCGTGCTCTTAACCACGACACCACCCTGGCTCTCTTGCCTGGGGCAGGATAAAATGCAGCAAGCCAGGATGTGAGTTACTGTGGCTCGATTGTCTCTGGAATACAGGTGTGGATCGCACCTCTGTGTTCTCCTGCTGAGAGTTGGCCTTGCTGGGTAGTTTTGGGACAGCTTTTAAGTGGCCCTGTAAGGTTCATGTTTGAGACAGAAACTGCTGTTCTATACCAGAGCATTTCATATTTTCAAATCGATCTATCTCTCGCGAGATGTATCTAGAGAGAGAGAACAGAGATATAGATAATCTTTAAAATGCTTAAACATTGTGAATTTTTATGTATGTTTAAAAGTAATGTCTTTAAATGTTTTCAAAAAGTTAGCAACGTTTAAAAGATTTTAATCCTGAATTATTTTTTAAAATTGCTACATTTTAACTCCATAAAATTTTGATGACGTGGATATGCTTTTGGTGGTTACTCTGCTTGTTTTGGGAGTGCGGTATTGTGTGACTCCCTGCCTCTTGGTTGTTTGGAAGCCCTCTGTGGGACACGCCGGCTGAAGCTGCAGCCACTTTCCCAGGCTGTGATGAGACATCGGGAACAAATGAAAGCGGAAAGTTTCTCTGTAACTGGGAAATACTTATATCTCTTTTATGGTTTTTCATAGCAAAAATGGTACCGGCTGCTTTATCTCTTTATTTGGCTTTAGATGTATACCAAATAAAATGCGTTGACCCGTTTTTACCTGTTGGAGGTGAGTTGGGCGGGAAAGAGAGAGGATGTGGAAGTGACACGGGGGCTCCTGTGTGCCTTCTTCCAGGCAACTGGCTGCTGGGACACGTTTGCCGACATGCTACAGAAGCGACACGGCACGAACCCGCCCGGGCGCCCTTGCCGCTTTCTCCAAAGGTGCTGGAGCCACGCGCCCAGCGAGCGGTGCGGACAGGTGGCGTGGGGAAGCGCTGCCGCATCACCTCCACCCCTGAAAGGTAGGGAGGCATGGCCGGAAGCACCCGTCCTTGTCCGGCACTGCTCTGCAGGGGAGGCGCGGCCCCCAGCTCAAGGAGGGGCCGTGGCACCGTGGCAAGGTGGGGGTGGCTCCAGGTGGGGCCAGGAAAGCATCGGGTCCTCCTTGAGCCAGGCCGTCTGGTTGAGGAGGAGGAGCGGTGGAAGGTTCTGCATTTCCCCCAAAGAATGGAGTGATCGGCTGCCTTTCATCTCTGCAGAGAAGGCAACGCTGCGCTGGTGAAAGAGGAGCTGGCGGAGCTGAGCTACCTGTCAGGTGAGCCAGGTGAGGTGATGCTTGGCAGGGCTGGGGTTAGGGGAGCGTTCCTGGAGGCTGCCAGGATCTGGGATCGTGCTCTTGAGAGACACAGGCTTGCTGAGAACGCTCTGCGTTCCTCATCCATGGGCTGAAGAAGGGGTAAAACATCTCCTCAGTTTGTCTTAATCCAAATAGTGTGTAGTATGAATTTGGCAGTGAGTCATTGGCTCGGCTAAGGGGAATGCTTAATGGCAATATTTTCCTGCCCCCACCTTGAAGCGTAACCCATGAGCATCATAAATTGAGGATTCATATTCTGAATTCTGAAGCTGTAGCTTTCAGCATAAAAAAATGGGCACTTTTCTTCCTACACTCATGAGGACTAGAATCTTAAAAGCGGTGCATTCTTGGCTTTCTGGCAGAACCTCGCATGCAATGCTGCTGTGTATTTGCACAGCTGCTTCTTCCCTTCCCCTCTGTTTCGAGCACCGCAGGCGTGTCAGTGTTCCCATAAGCAAGACAGCAATTCCCCACATGAAGAGGCAGGCCGCTGCTGCCCAGAGTTTGCAGAAATAAAAAAAGTGACTCCCACCCCCGAGAGCCCAGTGAGCTGTTAATCAGTTCAAAGGCTGTCAGTGAGGGGCAGAGGAAACGGAGGACTCAGCAAAGGGACATGGGAAATCCTTGCAGAGGGCGGACTGAGAGCAACGCCAGCAGGCATATATCAATACTGCAACATTTCGTTGCGGGTGCTACTTGCACGGCCTGCCTTGGTTCTGGGAATTCTGTACATGGTGGGAGGGCAGCTGCCGTTGCTTTCCCAGCCTCTCTGCCAGCCTTCTGTTCTGTGTTGCAGATGCGGGTAAGGTGGGAAGAGAATCCCCGGAGGAGGAGGCGGCGGCGGCCACCTTCCTCCCTTCCCTTGCGCGGGAGGGCACAGCGCTGTTTTCAAAGGGCTGGCAGCCTCCCCAAGGTCAGGGCAGCCACGCCACGCTGCTGCACCGCCTCCGCTTGGCCCGCTCCGCCAGGCATGAGGCCTCGGAGAGACTGGTAGGTGGGCGGTGGTCCAGGCAAGAGAGGAACCCGGGCTCAAAGCGCCCCTCAGGGCTGGGGGATTGCCGCGGGCTGGCACTCATGTCCTGCTTGGTTTGGGTCTGCGGATGCAGCTTATCTTCCTTTCCAGGAGGCCGAGGGGGAAAAGCATTGGGGGGGGTGGCGGCACCCGTAGCCCGGAACGGCTGCATGCGTCCTCGCCGAGAGCATTTTTGGAGTTGCGAGGGGAGCCTGCTTTTCGGGAAGGGCCTCATCCCGTGGTCCAGCCCCGGCTTTGCGAAAGGGAAGCCCCACGTTGGGGCCCCGCTGCTCCAGTGAAAAGGCTCAGGAAGGAGGGGGCTGGGAAGGGCTCCTTTCTGCCTGAAACCCCGGGCAGGGGCTGCCAGTCGGAGCTAAACGTCCTGTGCGAGACAGGCGCATCTTTCGGGCTGGCCCGAGGCCGCCTGAGCAAAGCCGTTGGGCTGCATGGGCCAGAGCCTCTCCAGTCCGGCCCCCGTGGGAAGCCCGTGAGCAGGACAGCCGTCCCCCAGCTCTGGGTGTTGGTGGGCCTCCTGGCTCAGAAACAGCTACGTGTGGCCACGCACAAGCTTCTCCCCCAGGAAAGGGTCCCGTCTCCTTCCGGAGTCCTCCCACTCGGTGGCCTTTGCTCCCTCTTGTGGGAAAGGCTTCCTGCTGCCTCACTCGGTTTCCCCGGAGGCGCTTCTCCCGTGGGGTCTCGTGCGATGCAGCAAGGGGGGTCCAACCTGCGCAAATGCCCTCCTTCCGCTCCTCCTTGCCCAGCCCCTGGGGAGGCTCCGCGTGGGGGGAAGAGGCGTGTGGGGGGGGCAGGCCGGTAAAGATGCAGCGCTGGGGGCGGGGGCTGGCTCTGAATTCTTTGCCCTGGCGAGACGGCAGCCCTGCACTAACACTCTGGGGTTCCCTTTGCTGTCCCAACAGGCCGCCCTGCAGAGGTTCCCGCAGCACCCCCTGGGCCCCTCCTTCCACCCTTTTCCTGGCCTGAAGGACTCTTCCCCAAACGAGTCCCTGGTCAGTGACGTGTAAGTACAGAGCCTGCAAGTCAAAGGCTGGGGAGAAGCATGAGGAGGGGGCTGGCTACCCCGCCCCCCAGTGGGCTTCCCAAAAGTATCTGGCTGGTCAGCTTTGGAGAGAAAGGATCATAGGACGGTAGAGCTGGCAGGGGCCATGAAGGCCATCCGGTCCACCCGCTGCTGTTGCAGGACACCAGTTCACACCACCCCACTCAGAGGGCTGCCCAGCTTCTTTGGATGGGCTTCCACAGCTCCGGTGGGGAGTTCTCGCCTTCGGTTGCCATCCGACCAAGCCCACGTTGGTGGGAACTCCGCACCCGCCTCCCTGCAAGCCGGGGGCCCCTGGGCGCTTGGGCAGTGTGTCCCCAGACGCCCGATTGCTGGCCAGGCTGCCTGGGGGCACTGGGGGTGTGCGGCGCATCCAGAGGCACCAGGCTGGGACAGCCGGACCCAAGCGTTCCAAGCAGTGCCTGATTGCTGGCCGGGCTTCATTGGTCTGGCGAGATGCCAAAGGTCCTTGCCCTGGGGCAGGGGGGCAGATGTTTGAGGGCTTCTGGGGTCTGGGCCAGGTCCCTGCCAGGCCTGCCGGCTGCTCCCCGAGCGGAGGAAGCTGCCTGGAGCGCAAGGAACCGCTGGCCGGCACTTCGGTGGCCCTGGGCCGGGCTGGAGGATGCCCACCTTCCGCTTTCCTTGTGGGTTCTCAAGGAATCCAGAGGGCGAGCCCGCCAGCGTCTCTGTGGGCTCCCTCAGCAGGTCTCCAACAGGAGAGGGGGAAACTGGGCTGGGGAGTCCCGTGGGTCAATGAGGGTATGCGGGGAAAGGGTGCCGGTGCCACCCCAGATCTGGCAGTGGCTTTAAAGCCCGCAACGCTTCGCAAAGCGTCCCGATCACCTGGGACGAAGAAAGCTCTTTGCACCTTTGGCTGCCTTCTCCTTTCAGGTCCAGCTGCTCGGCCTCCCCCAGGCCGCTCTGCCAGGGGGTCACCCGGACTGGGCAGCCCTGCAGGAAAAAGGCTGTCGCAGGCCACGCGTACTGCCACATCCACGCTTTTGGTCAGGCAGCGGGCGCAGCTAGTCGGGACTCTCCGGACTGCCTCTTCTCGACGGACGGACGGACGGACAGACCCTGGCATGTGCCCAAGTGTTGAGGGTGGCATTCCTAGTTCACAATTTTTATGGAGGTGGGGAAGACTCTTTTTAAAAGGTTACGCCTGGCTTCCTATTGGCATTCATCTGCATCAAGAAGTGACAGCGCCATTCCTTCTGGGTCAAGCTCGTCATCTTCCTTGGGAGAAAATTATCGTCCTGACTTTGCTAAGAAGGCAACCTTCTTTCTTGACGTTCCAGCCTGGATTAAATCGAAAGAGCACGGCTGAAGGCGAAGCGTTCCCAAATGGAAGCCGCTTTCCTGAGCCTGCAGCCGCTCCTGGCAGGCCGATTTTCTGGGCACGTTGCTGGCTACCTCTGCTGCAGCTGCCCTTCTGCATGGAAAGGCACTGATCCACCAGCCCTGAGCTCGTGGGCTTGAAAGATGCTGCTATCTGGATTTTGTGCGATTTTAAAAGTGAAACGTGCCATGTGCACACTTAATAAACGTGTTTTGAGTTAAAACTGGGGGTTTTGCTTCTGTACTGGAAGTTGCCAGCTGCTGGCTGTCCAGCTGTTTTACCCTAAACGGTTCCCATCCCTTTTCTATACCAAAACATCTACTGAGCTAAGGGGAGTAGCCGTGCTGCAGAAGTTAATGACATTTGGGGCTTTCTGTATCGGGTCTCAGTGGTGTGTATTGTGTCTCAAGGACAAGATTATTTGCATGTCAAGGCTTGTACTGGCTTAAAGCAGGACGTCTTACGGCCGGGGACAGGATCTCGGCTGCAGCTGGCAGAACATTCTGGAAAACCAGCAATTGTCACAGTGGAGCGAGAAGACCACAGCTCTGGAAGTCGGTCAAGAATTACACTCCCCTGGAAGGCGTCTGGAGGAACGGAGAGCAGAGCGGGCTATACCACGTGAGAAGCCCTCATCCCTGCTTCTACTCTTGCTCCACTTCAGGTCCGTAGTCCCACCGCAGGCAGAACCGGAACATCCTGAAAATGAGAGGATGCTCGGCTTCCCAGCTCGGAAGTGCGGCTCTCCTGGTGATGGGATCCAACTGCGAGTGTCCTACTTTAAGTCAGGTGCTGCCTCGTACATTAGGGCATGATGGACGGACTGCAAGTGGGGTGAGCAACAGTGGGGCGCCATCAGGATGTCAGCCGGTGACAAGCAGAGCCCCGCAGAGCTCAGCTCTGGGACTGACTGTGCCCAGTCGTTTCATCAGTGAGCTGCAGGAGGGAGTAACCGGCTGGCCATACTTGCAGACGGTACTAAAATGGGGGCAGTGGCCACAACGGAGGGGCAGGGACTCCAGATCCAAAAGAAGCAGGCAGGGGACAACGGGATGGTGCTCAATGTGGGCAAGTGCGAGGTCTTGCGCTTGGGGCACAGCAATGGGTGCCATAAGTACAGGATGGGGGACAAGTGGCTGGAGAGCAGCACTTGTGAAAGGGACCTTGGGGGGCTGGTCGACTGTGGCTGGAGAGCAGCACTTGTGAAAGGGACCTCGGGGGGCTGGTCGACTGCAGGCTGAACATGAGCCAGCAGGGTGATGCGGTGGCCAAGGGGGCGAACGCCACCCTTGGCTGCATAGCCAGAAGGGTGGCTTCTAGAGCGAGAGAGGTGTTACTGCCACTCTATACGGCTCTGGTGCGCCCGCAGCTGGAAGACTTCAGGGCTCTCTCCACATTATGAGAGACATAGCAAGGCTGGAACCAGTGCAGTGCAGGGTCACAAGGATGGCAGCCAGATAAGGGGGGACGCCATGAGATGAGACTGAACTGAGTCTTCTCAGCCTGAAGGAAACTCCCAGGGGATCTTATAGTGACTTAGGTATGTGAAGAGCCGTCACACGGAAGAGGGTCGTGACCTGTTCCCCTCTGTGGTGGAGGAAAGGACGCATTCCAACAGAGCCAAGCTCAGGGAACCAGGGTTCAATTTGGATGCCAGGAAGCACTTCCTGACAGTCAGGACCCCAAGGGGGTGGAAGGGGCTTCCACGGGAGGTGCTGGAGGCCCCATCAGTGAGCGCGTTCAAGGAAAGACTGACCAACCACATGTTGGGGAGCAGAGCCAGCTGGAGCCGGGGGTCAGACTAGATGGCCCAGGAGCCCCTTTCAACTTGCCATGTTACTGTATGGAAGTGATACAGTGTCGGCCGCAGCAAAGGGCCAGTCTTTCGAGCCGTTACGGGCAACCTCTTATTGAGCAACACCCAAAGCCGCCGCCGCCATCCCCAGAAAGGCCGACGGGCAGGCCTGCTCAGCACATGCAAGAAAGCCCCTTGGAAACGGCGAGTAGCCCCAACGGGCCGGTGAGGCAGCCTTTCCAAATCGAGCATTACTTTGCACAAAACTTGCACAGCTGCAGGCGAAACGGGCGCCTTCCGTTGCAGGACACGCACCACAGCGGTAAGAAAAATCGGGTTTATTCTAGAGGTTGGTTCTAGAGGTTTCTTGACGGTTCTGGCTCAAGAGCAGCTCTAAGCCAAGTGAGACAAGCGACAGAGTTTTAATAAAGCTCCCGAAGGGATGCAGAGGCGCCTGCTGGCTGGGCTTCCCTACGCAGCGTTTCTGTCGGGGTCGACCATGGGCAGCCTACACGCAGCCCCCACCACCCCGGAGCCTCTGTGGGGTTTTGTCCCGAGGGTCCCCTGGGGGTGCAGCCCTGCAGCTCTGGCCCCATGCCTGGCTCTGGACACGGGCACATGGGCCGCTTTTGTCCTTTCAACCAGAAGGGAGGGGGCTGGAAGCTCGCACTTCTGCATGTGGGGGGGGGGAGGTGTCCCTGAGTTTCTGGCCTTCCCCCCCACCTGTGGGCCTTCCCATGGGGTGGGTTTGCACCTCATGAAACTCAACCAATAGGGTATCCTATGCAGCCACAGGGAGCCTGCCAGAGGATTTGGGGTGCGTGGGGGTGCCCTTTCCTGCCCCCCACTTCCCTTGTGGAACGTCCTCCCTCTGACAGCCGCGAGCTTGAGCAGACGGTCCGTGCCAAGCCCAGCCCCCTCCCCTTTTTCACTTCTGCAGGGGACGAGGCGTCCAAGAGCAGGGCACCCGAGTGACACGCCCAGCGAAGGGGGCGCAGGATGGGCTGCGCCCTGCTGAGCCACCCAAGCGGTTTTCCTCCATGGGAGCAGGAAGGCGGCTACTCAGCTGGGAGGTGCTGCGCCAGTGGAGGGCACGCCCCGATCCTCCCTGCTTCTGCTCATGCGCGAGGAGGCCAGCGCCCGGGCACTGCCCCAAAGGGGGTCTGCGCAGGACCCGACCAGCCTCTTGGCCAGGGCGGAGCGCTCGTCCTGGGCTTCCTAGCACCGTGGGCTGTGCTGCCTGGGTTCGGACAAAGCAGGAAGCAACCGTGCTGAGCAGAGCAAACCATGGCTTCTTATCGCGGTTTTTGAGGTGCAAACTCACCACACTGGGATGCCACAGCTGGATCCAGACGAGACGGCCGAGCCGCAGTTGAAAAACCACCACCCTTGGCTTGTGCTCTCTCACGAATCCAGGCATCCCAGGCAATTAAGCGGAGCAGGCTGGGGCTGATGGGAGCTGTGGGCCGAAAGTCTGGAAGGCCACCAGTCGCTCATCCCTGAGTTCATCTGAAACACTCCGGAGCCTCTTCAAGCCTTCGGTCCGAGGGCTGGACAAGGCTCCGGGCGGAACGTGGGGGCTGCCGGGCCTCTGCCCGCGTGAAAAGGATCCCTGGAGCTGCCGCGTCCACTATGGGCAGCTCATTGCCAGGTGCGGCCCATCCCCTCCCACTCACCACCTGAGTCGCCTGGTTCTGTGCGGCCTGGAGCGGTTGCTAGAACAGGAGCGTGCGGGTTTGGGCGGCTGTGTGGCTTCCCACCCCCTTGGCATGGTTTGAGCCTCAGTTTTCTCCTTCTGTGAAATGGGCTGCTGACTGCTGCTGTGCCTCTTGTGGCCACTTGGCCCCAGCAGACAGAGTGGCCACCAGACTCCACTGACGGGCTTCCCCGGCGGGTGGTTGAGGCCTCATCAGTGAGGGTGTTCAAAGATAGGGTGGACATGCACGTGGTGGGCATGTCGTGAGCGGAGCCGGCTGGAGCTGGGGGTCAGACTAGATGGCCCGGGAGGCCCCTTCTGACTCGCGCTGTTTCTGTGTTTCTATCTCCTCCCAAAGCCAGAGAATTGGGCAAAAGCTCCCCTTGTACCTAGAAACAGGCCCGCACAGAAGCAGAACAGACCAGGGTGTGTGACTGCGTGACGTGGAGATGCTGAGAGAGGTTTCTACACAAGTCAGAGATGACTCGACCGCACGTGGAGACAACGCAAAGCCGCAGCTGGGCTGAGGATGTGGCGCCCCTTCCCAAGACCACCCCCCAGCCTCACAGGTCAAAGCCCCCCAAGCCAGTCCTCAAAATGATAGCTGAAAGCAGGAAAGGGGACCCCCCACCACCACCACCGTTGCCGCTAAATGCACCACAGCTGCGAAGCACGTTCCCGGGATAAATGTGGAAGTGGCTCCATTTTGGGATAAATGTGGAAGTGGCTCCATTTTGGAAGGCGGAGCGCTCCGCTTTGGGAGGGCGGCCGGGATGCTGCCCACAGGGGCCCCTTTAATTTGCATTCATGGTCCCAGCACAGATGACCGGAGGGGCTGGATGCAAACCGCGGGCAGCCGGCAGGCCCCGCGTCACTTCCGGGCGATGTCGTAGTTGCTACACAGCCACTCGCAAGTTTCTTTCACAGCTGCAGGGCGGAGAGGAAGAGCGATCAGAACCAGAGGAGTTCAGGCCTCTTTGGTGGGCTCAGCCCGTGGCCAAGGAGAGGAGCCTCCTGCGAGTCCCCTGGACCGCAAGGCGATCCCACTGGTCAGGCCGAGAGGAGATCAACCCCGACTGCTCCTTGGAAGGCCAGATGCTGAGGATGGAGCTCAAATATTTGGCCACCTAACGAGAAGGAAGGACTCCCTGGAGAAGAGCCTGATGCTGGGAATGATTGATAGCAAAAGGAGAAGGGGGTGGCAGAGGATGAGGGGGCTGGATGGGGTCACTGAGGCAGTCAGCAGAACGGGGAGGCTGCCGGTTTGACCAGGTGCCACGCAGCTCCTCTTCGGCAAGAACCGCTCTGCGGGATCAGACTCGGGGGCCACGCAGGCCCACGTTCTGTTCGCCGAGCAGCCGACCGTATGCCCGCCCGGCGGCCCCTTGGGTGCCGCACCCAGCCAGACCCTCCCATTCCTCACCTTGCTCGAAGGGCGTGAACTTGAACTCCGGAAGGTACCGCTTCAGCTTGCTGTTGCTGGCTGTCTTCTTGAACTGCCCATCTGACTTGGTGGTGTCAAACTGGGAGGAAGTTAAGGAACGGGGCCCCCATCTGAGCCCTGACCTCTCCTCCCCAGCCCTCCGGATCACTGGCAACTCACACACCAATGCGCAACACCCCCAACACAGGGCAAATCGCCACTTGAAGAGGGGTAAGCGTCTGGGAATATTTTAATCTGCAAATTCATGCAAGAAGAATGAAGCAGTAGCCCCGAGCTGCTCCATCTGAATTAAAAGGTCGAAGCCTTCGTGTCCTGGCTGTGCAGAACGCTGACAGGGCAGCCAGGCAAAGCCAAGCACAGGACCAAGTGGAATCTGTGAAGATCCTTGGCTTGTCCAGTGCCTTGGAACTCATGCGCAAGGATACGAGGACTTCTCCCTGGAAGTCCATGGCCTTCACGACGCACTCAGCCGCTTCCCGTATGGAGACTTCGTCGTCTTCTCCAACTAAAGAGAAGGCATCAAAAACGAACCCCGAGGGCAAAGGGTTCACATATCCCAGGCTCTCCTGTACCAGTTCCAACCCGCCCTCTTCCTCCTGCAAAGAACAGGCCCCCATGTTCGGAAAGGGTTCCCCTCCCACTCTCCCCATGCATTATTGGGGGCTGCCCCATCTTCTGAAGACTAGAAGCAGCATATTAAACGGGTAAGGAAGGGCACAGAATGGCAGGATGCCCAGGTATGTGTACATAGAAACAGAGCGACTCAGACGGGGCCTGCCAGGCCATCTAGTCTGACCCCCGGCTTCAGCCGGCTCCACTCACGACATGCCCACCACGTGCATGTCCAGCCTATCCTTGAACACCCTCACCGATGGGGCCTCAGCCACCTCCCGGGGAAGCCCGTCAGTGGAGTCTGCTGGCCACTTTGTCTGGTGGGGCCCAGTGGCCACAAGAGGCACAGCAGCAGTCAGCAGCCCATTTCACAGAAGGAGACAACTGAGGCTCAAACCGTGCCAAGGGGGTGGGAAGCCACACAGCCGCCCAAACCCACACGCTCCTGTTCTAGCAACCGCTCCAGGCTGCACAGAACCAGGCGACTCTGAGGTGGTGAGTGGGAGGGGATGGGCCGCACCTGACAGAATGATGGGCTCCACTTCGTCGTACTCCCGCAACACCCAGAGGAACAGCCGTGCGAGGTCCTGCGGGCACAGCCAAGCCAGCGTTTGTGTCCTCACTCCTCATCCAAGAGCTGCCCCTCTCCTTAGCGAACCCCCCAGGCTGCAGGTCCCTCAAGCCTGCTTCCCTTCCTGTCTTTAAACATTCATTTGTAAATCTGTCCAGCATCTTTCAACTGAAACAAGGCCCTGTTTTATACTGAGAACATGCAGCGTTTCCTGGTCCCTGATACCTGACTGTCCCTGGCAAGCCGTTCCCCACCATTCCGTCTTTGCCCTCTGAACCTCCTGGCCATTACTAAAATATTCCCAATTCTGTGACAACATCAAAAGAGGTTCCAAGAGCCCCGCTGGGTGTCAGGAGAGGCACCCAAAGGCCTGACTCCTGCAAGGGAGATCCCGGTTTGCTCTGGGAACCCTCCTTGAATGAGGTCAGGTGAGCACCCGGAACAGGGCCTTCTCTGCGGTGGCGCCCCGACTGTGGGATGTGCTCCCCAGAGAGGTTTGCCTGGCGCTGAGGTTATATTCTTTTTGGCACCAGGCAAAAACCTTTTTATTTGCCCAATGTTTTAATATTTAAATATTTAAACTTGGTTTTAACATCATGTGCTCAGCTCTGCTTTGTTATGCTTATTATCTTGTATTTTGCTATAATTATTTGTTATTTATGGTTTGTAAGCCCTCTCCACTCTGCACGACCGCCGAAAGCAGAGCCGCATTCTGCACCGCAGCTGCTCTGCCCATTTCTGCAGTGGTCCCATCCCTGTGATTTCGGTGCTCCCCCGCCCGTGCCCACGCATCTCCATCTCACATGCCAGCTCACCAGAGAATAGATGAACTGCCTCCGCGGCGTGCCAGTCCCCCAGACAGTGAGAGCCGCACCTCGTTCTGCCAGAGGAGGAGAGAGAGGAGAGAACAGCCCCATGATCCAGCTCTCCTGCTATGTCCTGCACAGCTCTCATTCCCAGCGTCCCCGGCAGGGCGTGGGAGTCGTGGCCCAGCCTCCTCTCCTCCGTCCCCAACGATGGAGGCAAACGCAAGGAGGGCCACGTTAGGCCCCTCGGCTAAGCGCCGCTCGGGCGGCCTTCTGCGGCCGAGAGGACCAGAGAGGCTGGCCTGGCGCTCAGCCTTGCCCGGCAGCCTCACCGGGGCCCCCCAGAGAGCCAGCAGCGCGGCCACTCACGCTTTGCCAAGTAGACTTTGTGGATGAGGCCCGGCAGGACGTGCCCGTCCTCGATGCTGTAGTTGTCGTGCGGCCCGAAGACGTTGGTGGGGATGACGGCGGTGAAGCGGCACCCGTGCTGCTCGAAGTAGCCCCTGGGGTGGGGGGGAGCAAGTGAGAAGCGGGGGGCGGCTGGCGTCCGCAGGTGGGGCGGCCTGCATTGGCGTACACGCCCCAAGTGAAGAGTCCCTCCTTTCCCCCACCCTGGGGGTCTCTCTCGCTTTTCTTCCCCTCTCTGCATCCACGCAGATGGTAGTCAGGATCGCGCATGGGTGTCCTTCATGATATTAATTCATCTTCTGCCTTTTTGAGAGCTTTATTAAAAACCAGTCTTGTGTTGCAAGTAAAAGGGCTTTTTAAAAGGTGGGACCTACAAGAAAACATTGCCACACTCCCTCCCTTCTGAACAAAAGGACTCCGGGACGCTGGGCAGATGGTCCTGTGGTTTGACGCAGGATCAGTTCTCCTGTTCGGGGACTGGGTCAAGCAGCCACCCCGTCCTCTTCCAGGGCATTCTTCCCCAATCTGATGTCCTCCAGGTATTTTGAACCACAACCCCCATCGTTCCTGACCACTGGCCACACTTGCTGGGGCTGATGGGGTCTGTAGTGCAAAGCATCCTGAGGGTGTCGGGTTGGAGTTCAGCTAGGCCATCCCTCCCTCCTGCTTATCCCAGTTTTCCACACTCCTTTTCGGAGTCGCACGCAGCACTCCACGGCTACGGATTCCATCCATTCCAAGCGTTGGCACGTGCTTCACGTCCAAGCGGTTTGTGGTCTGCCAAGCAGCGGTTAACACCTTCTGGAATTCCTTGCTTCTCCACTAGTTTCCGTGCATGTGCTTTTTTTAAAAAAAGGCACTTTTGCAAAGCAGGTGTGGTGTCACCTGTTGGCACATCATGCCCAAATTTGCTCTTGAAGAAGCGATGATAAAAATGACCGGGAACACGAGCAGGTGAAGTTACCCGACGGACTCAGTTTATGTATGAATTCCATCGAGCAGACCTTTGAATTCACTGTCTTTGAAGACAATCTGTTTATCCCACGGAAAAAGCAACAAGTTGCTAAAAAAAACCTGGTTGGGAAGTTGGAACTGCCTGCAACAGGGAAGCCCACAGGTGAGGGGCAGGGAGAAACATACCTGTTCGGGAGGGACATACCTGTTCTGAACATCAATCATCCTCTTTGCGTGAGAATACCCGAAGTTGGAGCTGTGGGGGGGGCCATTGTGAATCTGGAAGGGAATGCAGGACATCGTTTTGGGTTAGGTTAGCCTACATTTATTATTATTATTATCGTATTTATATAAATTTATTTATATAAATATAAATTTATTTATATTTTAATATATATAGCCGAGAGGGTACCAGTTTTTAAATTATTGATTGTATTTTTATGTTTATTTTATGGGTGTTCTGAGCCGCCCCGAGGCTTTGTTGCAATGGGGGTGGCATAGAAATATTATGAATGAATGAATGAATGAATGCCCCACAAAGGCCTTCCCAGTCACAGAAAGAGAACACCGGATGGAGCGGAGGAGGAAACAGAATCCAAAATAATCCCAAAGGTGGAAAAAGAAGCATTTTGCAAGGCAGCCAAAAGCCCCCTGCAAATGTGCATGAAGACAAACCTAGCATGAAGGGGGCCTGGGGGGGGCACTCCCCAGAGGTCAAGGGGTCAAAGCCTTTTGCCATCCTGTGGCTGCCCCTTCCTCATTTTGTTTGGGAACTAAAATCCCTCACTTTTTACCAATGACAGAGTCCAAACTTGTAAGTGGCACAGAATATTTTTTTAAGAAATCAAAATAAGCTGCTCCAGGGGCTTTTTTCCTTTGGCACAGAAGCCGGATAAAAGGACTTCTAAAACTTATAAGGACACAAGAAAAGTCCGGCTGGACCAGACCAAGGGCCACCCAGTCCAGCACTCGGGGCACACGGTGGCCAGCCAGCTGCCCACGGGCCCCCTGGCAGGATGGGGGCAGGACCGCCGCCTGCCCAGCTCCGCAGCAGCCGGGGCATGCCGGCGGGCCGCCTCTGGGGAAGGAGGGAGCCGTGGCCAGCAAGGCCGGCAGCTGCCGAGTCTGCCCCATCCCGTCTTAAAGCCACCCGGACTGGCAGCCGGCACTACTTCCTGTGGCAGCGAGTTGAATGCTACACTGGGTACATCAGTCCTTCCTTCGATCTGCCCTAAACCTCCCACCAATCAGCTTCATTGGAAGACCTTGCAAAAAGTTTGCACCCCAAATGCAATTAGCAGACGCCAACCCCAGAGTAAGAATTCAGGGGGTCCCTGGGGAAGCCCACCCCAGGCCCGGGGAAGGGAGCAAGCCGCGGCCCTTACCATGGTCTCGTCGATGGGGTAGGTGGTCTTGTCAGGGAAAATGCAAGTGGAAAGGCAGGAGACGACTTTCTGAACGCCGCACTCGTACGCCGAGTGCAGGACGTTGTCGTTGATGTGCACGTTCTTCCGCTGCACGGGGGCGGGCAAAGCGAGGCAGAGGTGAGCGTTAGGTATGCCAAAAAGTCTTCAGGTAGCATGGCATAGTGGTTAATGCTGGACTGGGACTCGGGAGGCCTGGGTTCTAGTATTCATGTTATTTATTTCTTGCATTTGTATGCCGCCCCATGGCCAGAGGCTCTGGTTCTAGTTCCTACTCAGCCAGGCGCCTTTGACCCAGTCACCAGCCCTCAGCCTAGCCTACCTCAGAGGGCTGTTGTTGTGAGGATAAAATGAGGGTGGGAGGAGGGTCATGCATGAGGGAAAAACAATGGGAGAGGAATCTGACAAATGAACGAGTAAATAATCGCTTTAAATCATAGGCTGCTTTTCAACATTTTGGGCCCAAAGCATCTCCCAGCCCAAGAACTATAATAAAAACACATGAAGGCATTGCCGAATCATCAACAGTATTTTTCAAATGCGGTACGGTGATATTGTATTTCAGGGTTTTATTCTTGCAAACCACCGAGAAAGCTTTGCCATAAAAATGTAAGCCAACAACAATAGCAGCAGCAATTAAACATAATGACAAAAACAACCCAAACACTTTATTTCACTAAAACTTCTAGCATAACAGTTTAAATTCATTACAAAAGAGGCAAGAAGGAGGGATTGGAAGTGGACATCAGCGGATGTTTGGATTGTCCTATGTTCACTGGACATTCCAGTCATCTCTTATTCTACTCCTCTGTATTTTTTTTTAAATTTCATTTCATGGATTTTAAGGTATAATCCTGCATTTCGAGCACAAAGTCCTTCTCTAGAACAAAGAGGAACCATGAACTCAAAATGCATATTTGTGCCATGCTTTATTCAGCCAAAAAAGGCCACAATTCCCAGCATGCTCCAGCCAGCACAGCTGGGGCATGCTGGGAGCACAGTTGGCTGGGGCCTGCTGGGAGTTACAGGCCTCTTTTCCTCTCCGAGCTTGCAGAGGATTGCCTCCTAAAAGACTTGTTCGTATTCAAAACAAATCAAGAACAGTCAACTGAAAAAACCGAGACGGCTGTTTGTATTTCTGCTTTGCGGAACCAGGGCTGAGAAAGCACCCTGGTGCTGAGGGCTGGCGCTGAGCCGAACTATATTCAATGGGAAGACACTTTCCTGGCCTTATTCTGACAGCCCCGAACGATGAAGGAGTAGTGTTGGAGGGGCGGGGGGTGAGGGACAGGGGGTCCCATTTCAGAGCTGTCTGGATCTTGTCTGCTTAACATCATTAGGTCTCCTCTGAGCCCAGGAGTACTTCGGGGTCAAGAGTTCTCAACAGAAGTGCTTGTGAATCAAAGGGCCATCGCTCCCTCACCTGCCCGAATCCCCATTTGCACAAAAGGATAATGACCTGCGGAGATCACGGTCGGTCAGGATGTGGCCTGAACATTCACGAGCTTGGCAGGACTGCTGCGCATCATGATTAAAAGATGCCAACTCTCAGCTAAGATGTTGCCAAATATGTCAAACAGATGTTGGAAATGTAAACATGATGTGGGTACTTTTTACCATATGTGGTGGACTTGTGAATATGTGAAAAAGTATTGGATTAAAATACATCAATGGCTTGAGGAAATGCTACAAAAACCCTTAGCTGTTAAACCTGAAACTTTCTTGTTAGGCATTGTACCGGAAAATATTAGTAAACAAGAAATGTATTTGATACTACATTTAATCACAGCGGCGAGGATCGCGCTTGCTCAGTACTGGAAGAGTGAGGAACTACCCACTGAGGAACTGATTTTGAAAAAGATCCTGGACTGTGCAGAAATGGACAAATTGACTCTATTATTGAAGGAGAAGGAAGATACTGACTTCTGTCAAACTTGGGACCTTTTTTACGATTGGCTGGAGAAATGGGACTTGGCCTAGCTTTAAAGATGTCTTTAAATTTTTATGAATCGATTTGAATATGATTATAGAATGTTTAAAAGATATGTTATAGGGGGCTGACCCAGTACGTCCGATGTATTTGATGATTGATTTTTTTTTAAGTTTTTAGTTTAAAATCTTAATAAAAAAAGTGTAAAAAAGATGCCAACTCTCCGCAAAGACAATTACATGCATTCCTGGGCCAGGCAATCGTGTCACATCTCTGGGAGACGACCCGGCTTAATATGGGCCACCCCAACAGCGATGGATTTGGGCCGCAGCATTCAGTGGATGCTCCTGCCCACCCTCGCTCTGCCCAGGCAGTGAGGCTGGGCTGGAGCGCCTGGGCAGGTGCAAGGCTAGGCAGGAGGGGACGGGACGGGACCCCCACGCCTGCAAGGGCTGCCTCCCTCTTTGGTGCCCGTCTTGGGTGCTCTTCTTGGGAGGGGCTGCAGAGGGGAGCCGAGCCCCTGCCCTGCTGGAAAACAGGGGCTCCCCTTCAGTGGCAAAACAGCTCTTCCCGAAACCCGAAGGAGATGGGTAAGAGCAATAAGGACGGACCAACGACCTGGAGCAGCAAAAAGCCCCCGGACCTTTGGGGCTACAACTCCCGGTCTCCCTCGCCACTGGCTACGGCAGATGGAAGCTGCTGGCAGAACAGGTGGAGAGCCACCCATGGCGACCTGTGGGACGAGCCGAGCTTCCCACAGCAAGGCGTGAGCTGCATCCTTTTCTGCGAGCAGCCCCGGCACCTGTCACCTCCCCTCCTTGCGCACACAAGGAGACAAACGGATGTGCCACGGGGACTGAGCATGTGCGGCAAGCCCTTGGATTAAGGCCGAAGGGACTGTTTGCACAGCCCCGCCTCGGCAAACAACCCT
Organism: Varanus salvator macromaculatus; assembly: GCA_023646645.1. Taxonomy (NCBI): domain Eukaryota; kingdom Metazoa; phylum Chordata; class Lepidosauria; order Squamata; family Varanidae; genus Varanus; species Varanus salvator. Next base: position 39,425,416 of record JAIXND010000777.1, on the reverse strand, counting down.
TGCCGGAGATGATACCGCGCCACGTGTTCTGCTGTGGGTGCCGCTGAGCCCTTCTACATCCGGGAGAGAAAAAAGGGAACCTCTGCAGAGCGCGGTGGTGGCCGCCTGCTCCTGGAGCAGGGCCCGAATCTCTCGGCACCAGGAGAGGAAAGCAGCTAGCAGGGAAACGGATGCAAGCAGGGTAGATACTTCAAGCCCATTCCAAGGTGACTGAGGGCAACCGCCTCCTGCCGCTGGGTTGTATCTAGGGCAAGCTCGACTTAAGTCCCGTTCATTTCAGGGGCCTACTCTAAGTAGGACGAACACTGAATAAACACCCTTGAATACTCTTGCTAGTTAGATTTTTCAATAGGGAAAAACTCACAGTTGCCCCCTGAAATTGGAAGGAAGCCAGATTTAAGGGGGAACCCAAGAAAATACTGCTTGCCATACAGAAATGTCCCGCGGAACTCACTCATAAAACTAAAAATACAAGCCACAGTGCAAAGGTGTTAGAAAGCAACCAGCTCATGCTGTCTGAACTATACATCCCTTCCGCAGACAAGACTATGTCTGTTCTCATTTTGGTCATAAAAAGTACACATTCCGTAAAAATGCATGTTATGAGAACAGAATAAAAACAAAGCATTTGAGAGCACATGTATTAAACAGGTGGGCAGAGCTGAGTCCTTGCAGGAGGTGAGTTCTCTCAGAGCCAGCACATAATCTGCATTTACTCTGGGAATGCCATCTGCATGCACGAACTTCGGAGTCTCTCCTTTAATGCTACAGATCTTCCTTCTGAGCACATATGCCTGGGAGCGCACTGCTAAGCTCTGATTTTAAACTGACAACTAAGTTTGGGGGAAAACCCCTACCTATAGGTTGCTATTCCAGCCATCCCCCAACATGGGGGGTGGGCAGCAGGTGTGAGGTGCTGCTGGCACAGGAATCCCCCCCCCCAAAAAGCCCAAACCAACAGGAGGCTTGGAAACAGCTGGCTTACATGATGTGTCTCCATCACAGTCTTTGTTTCAGCTGTCTCCCCAAACATTCCCCCCATCTTCCAACTTGGGCCACTTCCAGAAGAACGAAACACTTGACATCGGTGTCATTTAGCACTGAATTGCACAACACAAGTTAGGCACGATTTGGGGAGGGGGAGACTTCCTGAGGCCAGAATGTTACTTGCCCTTGCGACTCAGAAGTGGAATGAAATAAATAAAAAGGAGGAGAAATTTTAAGAGAGAATTTTAATCCTAGGTCAGCTGGAGGGGTGGGTTCCATCTGAGCCAAAAGGCCACTCACAGATGCACGAATGAATAAAATAAACAGATGCACAAGCCTTACCCAGAAATCCAGGTTGTATCTGATGTTCTTGAAGAGCCCCCCGACCATGGCGGCCAAGTGAATGACATGGGTGGGCCTGTGTTTCTCAAAGAGGGCCCGAGTCTCTGCAGCATTCCTGAAAGGGAGGTAGGCACTAAGGAGGGCGAGGGACCGGCGTTCCCCACCCACCAGCCCAGCTCGCCCTGGGCATGGTGACCCAGCCCTCCCGATCGCTCCGCTTCAGGGCAGCCCAAAAGCAAACCCTGAGAAATCACACAGCAAAACAGAGCATCTGCTCTGGAGAAGCCAGATTTATGTCCAAGGTTGCTCAGAAGCATCCGCTTCCGTTGGATGGCCCTAGGCCAGCCTTCCCCACGCCAGGGGTTCCTTCCGCCCTGGTGTGTGAGACTGCAGCCCATGTTCCGGGTGATGGTGGAGTTGCCACCCCACGCCTCTGGCAGGCTGCAGCCTGGGCAAGGCTGAACCAAGCTCAGCTCTGCCCCTCGCTTCCCCTTCCTTTCCTCATGCAACTCTGCCAGTCCGAATTTTTCCAAAACGACAGGGCTCGGCTGGGGATGCCCTCAGCTAGGACAAAGGGCACACGGGCAGCGCAAGCGAGGACCCCCGGGCCAGCTCCAGAATCCAGTGCCGCAACGCAAAAGCCAAGCTCCTAAACCGCAGCCGGAGAGCCCACTCACGTTAAGTCTGCGTCCTTGGAGGACACAAAGATCCATTCCTCATCCGGCCGCCTTGCTCCGTCCGCTACCACCTTCTCGATGGCCCTTCCCACGAGCCCCGAGCCGCCCGTCACCAAGATGCGCTTCGTCCTCCCCAGCTCGGCCATGATTGCGAGATCTGCACAGGCGGGGGCAAAGGGGGATTGAAGCATCAATGGAACGTCTGTAACACCCAAGGATGTGCTGGCCCGCAGTCCCATCGCTCCCAGGCAGCTCAGAATGATGGGGCTGCAGCCCAGGCACGCTGGAAGGGCCCAGGTCAGGGAAGGCAGGTTCACCCAGGAAGCCTTCCCGCGCTGCAGGCACGTTGCAAGACAGTAGCAGTAATACACATACCAGCCCTGTAAGAGGGGCCGTGAGGACTGTACCCATATCGCAGACGGGGAAGCTGAGGCCACCGAGTAACCGTACCCAGGGTTGCCGCCCAGTCTGGGTTCCCAAGCGGCTTTGACTAGGTGGGCATCCAACACCTGCATTTTGCTGGGCTGTCCAACCCTTTAGTGACAGCAGTCAGCTGTTAAATTATCCCCAGAGAACTAAGCTCTGCTTCAAAGTGCTCAGGGGACCGGCAAGGGCCCTTCTGGAGTAGCAGCTCCCAAACCACGTTTTGTGGAAGCCTAGAGTTCCACAAAAGCCTCGTAGGGGTTCTGCAAAAAATCTCCACAATCAAATTTAAAACGGATTTTAAAATGAAGCCACACGAGGCCAACTGTTCTAGTGCCAGTTGGCGTCCAAGCAGCAAACGAGGAAGCGCAGCACATCATGTGGTTCCTAGCAGTCTATTGCGTCGTGTTGGGAATAAGCAAAAGAATTACCATACGATCACTATGTTCATTCAGTATTTTTAAAATGCTTTCTCTTTCTTTCCAAACCTCCTGCATTATGCAAAACAGACGAGATGCAGATAACGAGGGAAGAACTTGTGGGTTCACAATCCTTCGTAAACCAGGACCGAGCTCGGGTTCTGCAGGAAAAAATGCCTCCAGAAAGCTTGGCTGGGAAGCGCTGCCCTAGAGGATCGCTGCCGCGCCTTGCCCGGCCGGAAAGGGGGCCCTTCCAGGCCCCCGGGGCGGACGCCGCTCCGCCTCCCCTCCCTGCGAACTGCAGGGACGGACCTGTCCTGCCCCTCTGCCGAAGGGGGCTGCGCAAAGGGGGCGCTCCGCACCCGTCCGTCCGTTCCTTCCCCGCAGGCTCGGCTCAAGGGGGCGGGGGGCCGGGCTCCCAGCCCAGCCGGGGCCCGGAAGGCGGCCCTGCAGCGCCGCAGCCGCTAGGCCGCCCCGCGCCCGCCGTTGCCGCTGGCCTGCAGCCGCGTGGCGGCGGGGAGCAGGGCGGCCGCCACCCGCCGCGCGAGGAGGCGGCCGGGCAGCGCCACCGGCGCGGGCGAGCGAGCGGGAAGGGAAGGTCCCTGCCCGGAGGCGCCCGCAGTGCCGCACCCGAGGGGGCGGGGGCGCCGCCAGGCTGCTTCGCGCGGGGGGGCGGGGGGCGCGGTGCGGCGCGCGGCTCACCCGGGCGCCTCGGAGACCCGCTCGGGGGACGCGCGCACCCGCCGGACGAGCGAGCCGAGCCGAGCGAACCGAGCCGCTGCAGCGCCGCGGACGACCCGGGCCGGGGCCGGGGCCGGGGCCGGGGCTGGGCCGCCCGCCGCTCCGCCTCTCGGCCTTCCGCCGCTCCGCCCCCGCCGCCGCCGCCGCGCTTCCTGCGGACGCGGCAGCCCGGCCCGCCCGCCCCGCTGGGAAGCGGATTCCGCGCCCAGCGCCCCCGGAGCAGCTCGGCCGGCTCCGCGCAGCGCAGCGCGGCACCGGCGCCTTTCCCGACCTTGTAAACGGGAGGGTGCCCCTGAGCGTGTGCAGAGCGCAGGCTCCGGGGAGGCGTCCGACAACCCGGTGGGCCCCAATCTCCCCCCCCCGCGCTTTTATTCAGTAAATTGGCGCGCGCGCGCCTATGCGGCGCGCCAGCCAAAAACGCGTCCTGCCGCCTGGCGCGCATGTTCCGTCTGCGCGTGCGCAGCGTTGCCCGACTGGGGCTCTGCTGCTCAGAAAAGGGGTCCTTCCCGTGCGGGATGCTGCTCACAGGGCAGCCAACCCGCTGCCCCCATGGGAAACCTGCAAGCAGGGACAGCCTCCTACCCATGTGCCCCAGCAGCTGGCAGTGATCTCCGTTTATGTTTAGATAGATTGTGATCAGGACTAGTATTAGGAGCAATCCAAACTGGGAGAGGGGGAGCATTATATCTTAGGGAAGCAAATGACATCACACTCTTTTTCCGGGGAGCTTGAGGCGGTGCATGTGCTTCAGCCCCGCCTTTCCCCATCTAGCCAGTCGAGAACAACCCTGCGAGCTGGAGCTCTGGGCCAGAACCAACACCTGCAGGACCCAGCCCAGCTCCACGCCCCGCATTACCCCAGCAAACCCGCACCTGTCTGCAGCCCCTTTTAAGTGTCCTGCTTGGCAGGTCTCCTGATCTCCCAAGGCCCCCTCCGCTCAGCCCTGCCAAAGCCTCACCGTTTTACGATTCCGCCGACCTTGGCCAGAGTCCCTTCTCTTGAGCAAACGTTGCTGCGGCTTGAGGCCACCGGGAACTCCAGGCCAAGCTGCAGCGCCTCTGCCTCGGTCTCAAGAGGACCTCTCGCGGCAGAGCCGGCGCCGGGGCTTTGCTCTTTCCCCTGGAACGCACCTGTGGCAAGCTTCCTTCCCCCCCTCGACAGCACGCCCTGTGCGTCAAAATAGGGCATGCAGAACAGCTTCTCTGTGCTGCGGCTGCCCACACATGCACGAGGGCGAAAAGAAGGTCGGAATTCAGAACGAGTATCCCGTGCGAGGAATCCCGGTCCACGATATGCAGTCTTGGCACTTCTGAGTGGGTCCCAAGCGCCAGGTGCGCCACCGGGCATCACACGGGCCAGAAAGACCTCCCACCCCTGCACAACGCGGACAAGCCTCGAGAGATGCTCACACCCGGCGGCTTTGGTGCTCACGCCCCCCACCACTCGCATGCAGTCACAAGCCGTGGCCATGAGATGGCAGCAAGCGGGCACTCTGCTCATGCACCCTGGCCGGGGCTGAAGGTTCTCGAATGCCGCCGCTGCCGGTTTCTTGGAGCAAGCCTCCCTTCCAGGCCCTTCTCTGGGGTGCCGCGCATCGGTGACCCCACACAGGATTGCACAGGAGCCACCTGGCCCACCTCCTCTGTGCAACTGCCCGCCGTTCGTCTGGTGGCTTTCCCACCTGTGCTGCTGTCTCCTCCTAAGGGCTTGGCATCCTCTCTCTGGAGTTGCAACAGGAAGAACTGTAGGCTAAAGGAGGCCGGGTATTCTGCTCAGTTGCAAAGTTGTGCCTGATCCATCTCGACCCCATGGACAACATTCCTCCAGGCCCTCCTGTCCTCCACCATCCCCTGGAGTCCGCTCAAGCTCACACCAACTGCCCCAGAGACCCCATCCAGCCACCTCATCCTCTGCTGTCCCCTCTTCTTTTGCCCTCTATTGTTCCCAGCATCAGGGTCTTCTCCAGGGAGTCCTTCCTTCTCATTAGGTGGCCTAAATATTTGAGTTTCATCATCAGTATTTATTTATTTATTTATTTAAACCATTTCTATGCCGCCCCATTCGCAAAAAGCCTTGGGGCGGCTTCCAACATAAACAAACAATTATATAATTGGCCTTAAAAATCCGGAAACATCTTGGCACGTACATAAAAACCCAATAAATACAATCAATAAATTAACTATTAAAATAACTTTTAAATAAAAAGGTCTTGGCCTGGCGCCGAAAAACAAATAACGACAGCGCCAGGCGGACCTCTCTGGGGAGCGCGTTCCACAGATGGGGCGCCACCGCAGAGAAGGCCCTCCTCTGGGTACTCGCCCTCCTAATATCTTTCAGGGAGGGCTCCCGGAGAAGGGCCTCTGCTGCTGATCTCAAGGGGCGGGCGGGCAAATAGGGACATATCTGGCCTTCTAGAGAGCAGTCAGGGTTGAGTTCCTTTAAGACTGACTGGTTTGATCTCTTCGCAGTCCAAGGGACTCCCGGGAGTCCTCTGGCCCGTTCCTTTTGCCTTTGGCCTTGTCCACCACTGGGGTGCAGCCGCCAAGAGCTCCTCCAGAATGGGAGCGGACCCTGGCCTGAAAGAGGGATAAAGGCAGCACGGAAAAGCGGAATGTCAGCCCAAGCCAGATGATCCACCCCCTGACAGCACCCCCATCTTGCTGGGCCTCACCCAGTGGATTACCAGGCGCACATCTGCCCAGCACTTCTGGGAGTAAATAAGGTGGTTAAGGCTGAAGCTCCTATGGACTTACTCATGAGTAAGCCATATAGCACCCGATGGACCACCTTCTGAGCCGATGTTACAGAATCACACGGCACTGGGGCTTCCTCACATCCTAGGCAAGGAGCAGGTGGTCTTTTTCATCACGCTTGGCTCGGTTTGCTGCAGGAGAAGGCGCCCAACGCTGCACGTTATCTCCGGAATGTTTGAAGGTCAAAGCAAGGAAAAACGGAGCTGCTATCTCACCATGGCAGCTCCTTATTTGTTTTTGAACAACTGGAGAGACTGCGACGGCTTTGCACAGATCCCTTCGTCTCGGGGAGTAATAGGCACGGTGATATCACCCTGGTGCACAGTGTCTGTCAGCCCCAGCCAGCAGAGCCAGTGCTGTGGGATCATGAGAGCGCAGAGCACCTGGAGGGCTGGAAACTGCATGGCCCAGCCCAAAACCCGGATAAGCCCTGCTGGCTAGGAAATGCGGGGAAACTTCCCACCGCTCTCTGGTCACCGGGGCGTGAAGGGTGCCTTCCCGGCCTCCCTCGAAAGAAGAGCTCACAGCCCTGCCTCGCAAGGGTGATCCAGCCTGAAGTGCGGCTGGAACCCCCCACCCTGCTGCTCCTACCCCTATGGTTTGGCAATGCCCAGTGGGCACCTGTCTTCCCGAGAAGGGAATTATATGCATACAATAGGAAACTCCCTCAGGTTGCGAGAGAGCCGGTGTGGTGTCCTGGTCAAGAGCGTGGGACTGGACTCGGGGGATCTGGGTTCTAGTCTCCACTCAGCCATGCAGCCACCTGGGAGACTTTGGGCTGGTCAAGACCTCTCAGCCCAGCCTACCTCCCAGGGTTGCTGTTTTGAGGTTAAGATGGAGAGCAGCAGTGGGAGACTGATGTAAGCCACCTTGAAAGGGAAAAAGGTGGGATGTGAAAATAGATAGATAGATAGATAGATAGAGTGCACTTTTTCTCAGCGGTCTACCTGCTTCCTGGAACTTAATGTCAACTGGGACAGAGTCTCCATGTCCTTTTCACAGCTAAAATTGTAATACTAGAGCACTGGAAGGACAAACAGCCACCTTCCATAATAGAATAGGTTGAGGACTGAAGGATGCTTTCAATTACTGAATGGTTGGTCGTTAAGCATAACATATGAATGGACAAACAGATGGGTATTTGGTCTGCCTTTGTGGAAATCTATGAATAACTAAGCTTAAGTTGTCATATATAAAATATTTAGGAGTGCTGATTGCATCAATATCTATTGCAAAGGACATATTCAAATTTGATAGAAGAAAATTATAATTCTTTATGTTATGGTTTTTATTAGTTTGGTCTATCAACATTCACAATAAAATTAATAAGCAGAGCCACACTTCCTGCGGTTGTGAGGTCTGGCCGGCACCGTGTCTCACCAGGGGCACCTGGCCCAAGGTGAAAGAGGTGCTTTGCAAGCATGTAGAAGAACTGAAATCCGAAAGAAAATGTGAAGAGGCCACGGCAGCGATGGGCAAACGGGAGGGAAAGGAGGGGATCGATGCCACTGCTCATTAAAGCGCATATGTGCTCATTCTCTGTTCTAGCTACAAATCTGCGCGGGACACTCTGCGCATTCTCAGAGAAGCCTTCTTGATGCGAGCATCGGGACGAGCGTGTGGGGCCCGCTTCAAACATGTCGCCCGACCGCAATTCCTTTGCACTGCCTAACGCAAACTAGCCAGCACAGCCTTTGCGCTTGGGATGCGAGTGGCGAAGGTGCGGAAGGAGGGCTGATGGGGTGCGTTCAGGACGACGCCAGCTATGAGATGACAGGACAGGGGAGAAGCCCAGCTACTGCGACCGAGCGCAGGACGGCCGCCGCCACGAGAGACACGTGGCACAACTGCCTGGGGGCCTCAGCGGGACACCGGGCTGGAGCAGCCGCCACGCCAGCCTCCAGGTGGGAATACCCTTTGCCTGGCGCGACTGCTGCACGGGGTTGCTGATTTAAACACGCTGCAGACGAGACCCGCGTTCTGCTCAGGCAGCCGCCCGTGGGAATCCCTCAGCAGGAGCGGGGAGCAACAGCAGCCTCCTACCCATGTGCCCCAGCAAACGGGGCATACAGGCGTATCGCCATCTGGAGGAGCAGGACCGGGTCGCCCTCCGCTCCTGCAAGCCACCCCTTGCCCCGTGCTGTGTGCCGCGGTTGAGCTGCCTGGGGCAGCCACCAAGCCCCTGAGCCAGGCTCGTGCGCTACGGGGGTCTGCCAGGGAAAGATGGCGCTTTTTCATTCTGCACAGCGCCTGTGCCACAGTCCTTTCGGAGAGCTGCTGGGGGGTGAGGCTGGGTAGCGAGGGAGCCCCCGAATGGCTCACCGATCCTTTGCTGCCGCATCGGTCATAGTTTGGGAGTTGCCCCGGCCGGAAGAACGGCGTGTAAGCACCCAGCTGTCCCTCCCTCTGCATTACAGATCCGATTTTGAAGCAACACGCTGCCCCAAAATCTAGACATATGCCCCCGGAGTGAGGCCAGAGTCAAATGTGCGCTTAGAAGAATGGTCCCTGGAATGCCCCCTGGGCATCCCAGCTGCTCCAGGAAGAAAAATTACATCAAAGTTACCATGAACATGAAAACTGTTTTTGATTTATTTATAGCGTAATTGATATGCTGCCTTTCGGCCCTGAAACAGCCCCCAAACTGTCTGACAACATTAAAACGGGCCAATAAAACAAATCCTCAGCAGGTCAGATTTAAAATCCAGCCAAAACCTGGCAGAATAAAAATAACCGCCCACGGAAAAATCATACTGCAGCGGGTCATGCAGAGGGTGGCCACGTTCTGTGGCAACACGACAACATCCTCACCGTCCTCCTGTAAAAAAGTTGCTGCTGCGGCTGGACAAGAGGGCGCCCCCCCAAGCCTTCCCCACGGACTCCCCCTCCTCAAGCAGCAATGCTGAGCTTATCTGAGCTCCTCCTAGACAGGATCCACTGAGACTAGACTTACCCTCTTGCATACCGAGATTAAAGAACGAGGCCGGGAGGGGAATCGGAGAAGGGGAGTGAAAGCGGTTCAGGCAGATGCCACCCACCCGCAGTGAGATGCTTCCTAAGAAAAGCAAGGACCGGAGCACCGTCCAAAATTGGAAGGCCAAGGTTATGGTGGGGGGCGCCCCACTTCCCCCATATCTAGCTCAGAAATTAAGGCCCCATTGTTGTTGGCAATGATGTGATTTGCTAATTCCCTCCCCTCCTCTGAGGCCTGCATGTACTTGGTGGAAAACTGAAAAGAAGGCATAATTATTATCCTTAAGACTGAGTGCAAGAAAGTAGTGGGAACTAGACTGAGAAAGGTAATGATTGAAAGGCTGACCTTCCTGCTCCCACGGTTGCTTCTGAAGCAGGGGAAAGGTGAGGCTCTCGCCTTCCCAGCCCGTGTCCCCTCTGTGTTGCGCCCTCTCCCCCATTTTCTGACTGCTTGAATCTCTGGGGTTGCAACTCCGTTTTCAGGGCTGCATCTGTACAGAAGCAACTTTCCCATGCGACCCTGCAGGGACCGCCCGCCTCTGTTGCCCTCCTCGGCAGCTGAGATGGAGGGTGGGTGGGGCGGCCTTCTCCATCCCAGTGCCCTCCGGGCTGGCTGACAAATTCTGGGAATTCCAGTCCACACATCTGGAGAACATCAGCTGGGGAAGGTTCCTCTAGGTCACCCAATCATACTTTTATCCGCCAACATGCTCAGGGCGGTTTATGTGGTCCCCGTCACTCCCCTTCACCCTCCCAACAACCCAGCGAGGTAGCTTCAGCCGAACGAGGGAAGGAGGGAGGGGCCGCCCCAAAGTCGCCCGGCGGGGTTCAGGGCTGAGAGGAGATCTCCCCGGCCTCGCTGCTCCCTCCCTGCCAGCAAACGGCCATTGCCGAAATATCTCAGTACCCGGCAAGGCGGAGCTTGCAGCAAAATTCAGCTCTGGCTGTTTGGTGCTGGCTTTGTGAATGCCGTCCCGCTTGCTCTTTCGTGGCAGGAGTCCCCTTCTTTCTATTATGGGCTCCCCCCTTTCCCAGAAACACCTGCTTTTGGGGGGAATGAGCCCTCGCTCCCAAGGAAGCGACTCCCGCCGCACAAGCTGGCCCTCCAGGGTCTTGGCCTTTGCTCGGCCGCCAACGGAGGAGGCCTTCTTTGCTTGAAGGAGAACATTATGCAGGCTGGAAATGTCAGGACACGGGGCAAGATGCTGCCCAAGCCAGCTTCTCTGTGCAGGCCGATAAACTGGGAAGCGCATCTTATTACGCTGGTACAATGGAGCCCAGAGAGAGGCCGGCCCGCCGTCAAAGGAGCCATTCTTGTCGTGACAAAGGGTGATGGTGTGCAACCGGGGGACGAGGAGGTGGCCTCAGCCCCTGCCCCCTCCTGTCGCAGACGCACCCACATTCTTCCGCGCCTCTGTCACTGAGCGTCATTCAAGCCAGGCCTGCTTGGGACGGCCTGACTCAGCCGCGCCAGAAAGGGAGGACGAAACACGCCCAAGAGAGCGGAACTGCTTCCATCGGGAGCCAGGAGGAAAGGGGCAGGCCAGAAGGCCAGAAGGAAGCTCCTGCGGAGTCTCATCGGGGTGATTTTACTGTAGGAAGTCCTACATAAGAAACGAAGGGACACCAGATGCCTTTGGGAGAACTTTCCCCAAGTGAGGTTGTTCTTTGCTCAGAGAGTAACCAAGTCATCCACGTGACCTTGGACGAGAGTCCTCCTTTAAAAGAAAACGCCTTTGTTTTGTGTGTCCAAGTTTTGAGCATGCTCCAAAGCTTGCAAACACTTCCAAACTCAAGTCTGAACTCACAGTTCATCAACCCAGGATCACCACAGAGGCGAGCATTACAAATGGATGATTTTTGACCAAGAAGCTGGCTAATGATGGCATTTGGTGGCATCTCCCGTCACAAGTAAGGCAGACACATAAGTGGGATTTGCAAAGAAATATTGTAGCATCCCCTCATTATCCCTTGGAGGGGTCCTCTTCGGGTCAGGGGCTCTCCAGCCATGCGTGGGTCTTCCATCGCCCATTGGACAGCACAGCCCTGCGTCTGTTGGCAAACGACCTGCCACATTCATGGCTCTGTCTTTCACTTGCCTGGCATTTGCAGGGCCAGCGCCCCACGCCTCCATCGGTCCTCCCCCCCTCTTAAAATATCTGGAGAGCTTGGTGCTCCCCTGGCCATGCCCTTGGCAGCCCTGCTTTGGCTCCGATCCTGTCCGCCTTCAGTCACGAGAGGTTGCTGTTGGAAGGAGTGATGGCCATATGAGCCTTTTTCCCTGAGCAGGGCCTTCCGCCCAGCTAGCTTTGCACTGTCTGGATGGATTGGGCCATGCGCTCTGGCAAAGCAACCAGTATTTCCTGTCTCTGCCACCTTGAACCGGAAATGTGAGGGAAGGAATATTCGACCTTCGGTGTGCCAAGCACGAGTTCTCCCGTTGGGCTTCGGCTGCTCCCCATTACAAACAGAAATGCGCAGAAGTCACCTGTGGAGCATTCCAGATCTGGCGAGTCGCTCCAGCACATCAGATGCACACAGAGGAAGGGGGGGGGGCTTGCTGAACGGCGGCCCGTTGGCAGCTCTGGGACACAGTGAACTTTGGACCATGGAGGGCTTGCTCTGGGATTGAGGGGGCACCCAGCATGAATCTTTCTGGGGCCTGGAAATATTTTTAAGGACTAGAAAATGATGGGGCAGAAGGTGCCGCTGCTTTATGTATTCATTAATCTCGTCTCTGTACCGCCAGCAGCCAAAGCTCTCTGAGTGGTTTGCAACAAAGGATAAACGCGATAAAATATAACAGATAAAAACATGAACAAGAATGACGATTCATCTAAAATAGCATGAACACATTAAAAAAAATAGAAAGAATTCCGGCCAAGAATAGAAGAAAGGCATCTGGCTGTGTCAGGCCGAATGACCAGGGAGGGCTCTACAGAGGGCTGAAAAGATGGCAAATTTGGCGCCAGGTGGGCCACAGCAGGGAGGTAGCTCCAGAGATGGGCGGGGGGAACCACCGAAAAGGCCCTCCCCCCAGTTGTCACTCTCCAAGCCTCTCAAGGGCTTGGCACCCAGGGGTAGAGTCTGGGCAGATTGGGGTTGAGAGAAGCACTCCAACAGGAATTGTGGTCTCAAGCCATGTAGGGCTTCAGAGGGTAAAACCAGCTCCTTGAATTGTGCCCGGGAGCATACAGGCAGCCAATACTGCTCTTATATGTTTGGACCTCCAAGTCCCAGTTATTAATTGCTCCCAACATGGGTCATTATACAGGGCGACCAAGGCTGTTTCCTTGCCAGAACCAGGCCTGAACCACCATGGAAAGGGATCCAGATGTGCAGCACACCAGACTTTCTCAAAGTGATGCTTTCCAGATGTGTTGGATGGCAACCCCCATCATTCCCAGCCATCCAATACATCTGGTTGGGAAGGTTGATGTACATTCACGGCGGTTGTTTTTCGTTCCACGGCTTCCTGATATACAGAAGATGTGGGTGCCGCAATGCTGAGACACTCCACACTGTTCAGGGAACCTCCCTTTTCATCAGATGGAACAAGACTGCAAAGCCAGAGATGCCTTTGAAGTTCCTCAGCATCCTTGGAGCGCAAGAGCTGGCCATGGTCCAGGAGAAGGACCAACTTCCCCTGCTCCAACGTAAAGCCATGCTTCTTTGATCGCCTCCTTCTTCTTTGCTCTCAATTTTGTGTCCTTCACTTGCAGGGGAATGTCTGCCCAGCAGGTGTGGAAGACAGAAGCTTTTGGTCTCCAGGGCTTTTCACCTCACTGAAATATTTATTAAAAGGAAAAGAGAATGGAACACCTTGCTAAGATGCTGGAATCCAGATTTCTGAGAAAGGTTTTTGCACAATAGAGATCAGGTGCTTTTCGTGGCCTGTCTGTGCCCCCACTCCAGGAAGCTGTCTCCCTTCTGCATCTTTCTTATTTTTACCATCTTTCTAAGTGGCTTTTTACACAGCTGTTCATGGTGGTACCTGCCTTCCTCAAAGAGTTTGCTCCTCCGAGAACCCGTCTCCCAATCATATCAGCGTCACACATTGGTGGTTAGCGGAAACCTTGCTGTTCCATCCGTTATTCGGAGAACCTGGATTTGAGCAGACAGCTTCAATTGATTTTTCTGCTGTCAGTGCCTTGATACCATCCCTCACAGCTGATATGCTTGCATCAGGCTTGTAGATTTCTCTGCCGGTTTTTTGTTTGCTTTATTTTGCTCAGCAGATTATGGACTGAATTGTGGAACTGAAGTTTACAAATCTGCAAAATCCAACCCCAAGCACCTTTAGGAAGTCCTGCAACTCCAACCTGTTTGGGTTAGTCTTCAGAATCCTGACTAAGCTGGGAAAAGGTGGCAAAATGTTAGTGCATTTCTTTAAAGTTTATTCTCTCAGCAGGGTATGGGTGTTTTGTTTGCGTATTTTTGCTGTCTTCATTTTGTGAATCTAAATAAATTATTAAGGGTGCGATCCTATGCCTATTAAGGCCCAAAAGAGCCTCCAGCTCCCAGCATGGCCCAGCCTTAGAAGTCCTAAAAATAAACAGGTCCTTTTTGCTATTTTGTGCTAAAGAAAGAATGCCTTGCAAACAAAAAGCCATAAAAATGCATAAGGTATGACAAATGGAAGCTTTGGAAGCATGTTTTCTTACATCGAAGTGTTCCTTCAGCTCCGTCCTGGAATGGATTTTAATAACTTGCTTGAGTCATGTACCACAAAGCATCATATTGTCTGGCATTTTTCTCCAGCCTTTCTCATCCTACAGGCTCAGAGCAAACCATGAGACTTAAATCAACAATCTGATTAAACAAGCAGATACATATACACATGAAAATAAGTGACTGGTTGCCAAGACTTACCGGAACACAGTATCAGAACCCATGAAACGACAGAGCGCCTCTGACTTCGGGCAAAGCGTATTAAGAGCCTCCCACAACAATAATCAGAAGAAAAGCTTACAGACTTTTAGGCAGAGTCGTTTCCTGGCTTCATGCCTGTTCAGGGTAAAACAAGATAACCGCAATGCACAGCCCCTACACAAATAATTTTATAATATTTACTCAGAAGAGAGCCCATTCCACAAATATCACCTGCAGTGTTAATTAGAAGCTTCATCCTGCCGTCTCTGTTTCTTGTTCACTGTAGCTAAGACAATGTGGCTAAGGAAATCTGTCATTGCTTCACAGGTTTAAAATCAGTAAGTGAGGAAAACACACCTTTGCAGGTGAGACAGAAGGGATGCTTCTTCAGCCACACCTTGCTGAATTGGAACCATCACAGAAGCTGTTCCTTCCAAAGGACACTTTCAATTAAAGGTGTAGTGGTCCTGGAAAACTCCACAGAATGGTCCTAGCCCAGAATGGGCAAGCTGGTGTCATGGCTGCGTTCAAGTGGCTGGGCTAGCAGCAGAAGCGACAGAGGGATGGATGCGATGCCATGTGGCTGGAGATGAAGATGGCTGGTGGGGCCATTTAGGAACGTCTGGGCGCCATTTTCCCACAGATTATGGTTTGCGCATGTTTGCAGGCAAGCTCTGGTGGGTGCCTGGAGCCAGGGAATTGTAACGGCAGCATGCAGGGAATCTTGTGGCTTCCCTGTCACTGTATTACACAGCTTGGTGTGCAAGAGCACTGCCAAAACAGGTAAGCCTTCCCACCCACATCGACATGTGCTGCTAAACACACACACCCTCTAAGCCTTTTTATTCTCCCAGCATTTTAACAACGAATTGGTTTCATCCTGTTTTTATTACTATTTTAGACGCAGTGTGTTGTGTGTCAGTGTTGTAGTTTTGTTTCTAGTTTCCTTTCTTGAGACTTTTTTCGTAATGAACGGCATAGAAAAAATCCAAATAAATAAATACAAACATAAACAAGAGAAGGAGCCCTTTGCAAGTCAGGACGCTGGAACACTGCTGTGCCAGTCCTCAACCTGGTTCCGTATGAATGTGTTGGATTTCAACTCCCATTGTCCCCACCCCACACTGCTATGTTAGGGAAGGCTGGGTTGGAGCCCTGTTTGCCACTTCCAGATAGGGGCTGCCTGGATGCTTCCCTTTTTCCCTGAGTAGTGCTGTAAATAACCAGAGGAGACGTCTGGCGCTCAGCAGTAGGTTAGGGGTTTGGGAGCCCAAATGTGTCAGAGCCACGCCTCCACCTCCCAAAGCTTCTCCCTTCCATTTATTACAAAATATGGCGAAACCAGATCCATTTATTTATCCCAAATAACCCTTTTTATTTACTGCTATTTTAAGAACTAGGAATTTTAATTGGTTTTTGATACTCTCAGTCGCTTTTCGGTTTCGTTTTTGTTGGTATTATGTTTCTGTTGTTTTGTTTATCGATTGTGATAGTTCTTTGAAGCCATCCTGGGATGACTTTCGTATAGGACGGGATATAAATATTTTAAATACATTAAATTTTAAACGTGTGCATCAGCTAGGCCCTTCTGTGACATCAGAGCTATTCAGCCAATCACGGCACAGGTTTCACGACTGCTCCCACGTGCCTCTTTGAGCGTAGCAAGATATGGAGAGATTTTACCCCTATCTCGCCGGACCCTCGAGCCGCTGTCCTACCCTCAACCTTATCAGCTAAGCGGCCTGACAGATTTCGGCAAGTCTGAGGACAATGGCCATTCTTATTTGGAGACCACATGATCTGTGAATGAGGAGCAGGTTTTAGCGCTTGGAATAAGTTTGCTCGGAGTTCCTTGGTGGCGCTTGATGTTTGCTAGAGCGTGGAAGGGGCACTCCTATGTTTGTTCAGATAGGAAGAAACCTCTACAACTCTTTGCATTCCCCAGCCAGGTGGCAGATCATCTTTTTTTATAATCCTCCCTGCTGCGATTTCGGCTCTGTAATGACCTGTATTCTGTATAATAACAGACTGCCATCGATAGACACTCCAAAACCGGCTGACCAAACCATACTTAAGTAAATTCTGCGAAGACACATCTAACCATTTGCTCGAATGGCTCCTGTGGACACGAGACAGTCCCTATCTTCTAGACTGCACCTCCGGGAATGCGTATCATATCTTGTTTATCATTATCACCTAACAAGGGAAGCGATAGAAAAAACACAGACCTGAGGAGCAGGAGAAGCAGGCATTTATCTGATGAAAAATAGCCAAATGCCACCCAATAACTTAGTTCTCTGGGCAGCTTAGAAATGAACAGCAACCCTAAAACTTTAAAGCGTAATTGCAAACTATAAACTTGCTAAAACAAACACAGTACCAGAAATAAAACACAAAATCCAGGAACTGAATGTCGCTTTGCAATAAAGTTCAGGAAATGAGAGGGGAGCAAGAAGCCGTGGCAGGAGGAAGGTGTGAAGTCCCTGCCACTCCTGGAGCCAGCCGGGGGTGGGGGGGTGGGGAGAAGCTGCCGTGGCCTGTGAGTGTCTGACCGGAGCAACTGGTCAGCCACTTGGGAACAGCATGCTGGACCGAGAGACCTTTGGGACGACTGTGAGGTCTCAGTGTCCAGCCCTTCATCCGCTGCATCTGGAAGTCCAGCTCTGGCTTCCTGAGCCCGGTCTTGGATCTCGGTGCTTCCCATTCAGTAAGGTTTACGCGGATGTGTTTGATGGAAGGTGTCAGAATCCCGGAATCTCAATTTGAGAAGAGGGAATAAAACTCGGGTTTGTGGGAAAGATCAAGCGTCCAGACCATCTGAGGCTTTATTGTATTACCCCAAGGTTCCTGCAGTACTCACGATAATGCATGCATTACCGGGCAGGCAGAGGTGAACTTGCTGCAAAGCTTCAATACCATTACAGGGCATTTATAGGTACACAGGTACAGGGCAATTGATGACAGAATGCAGAGATTACAATAAGACTCTGAGGTCATCACATACAGAACAGATAAAGAAATGTCAGTCAATCACACAGTAACAATGAGATTACAATAGTTCTAATTGCCTGTATTGACACTTTAGTTCAGTAGCTTGAACCCATCTCCAGGTCTGCTCAGACATGTAAATTCAAGCTACTGAAACGATGCCTGAGCTCAAGACTCTTATCTACTCCAGACATTCTGAATTGGCCAGGGCACATGCATCCTCTGGGCTATCCAAAGATACTTCCTTGTAAACTGAATTCCAACAATGACGATTAACGATGTATATTTGGACTAAATGGCTTGTCTACAGCAGCTTACAGCTAAAGGTGAGAGAAAGGAGCCGGACGAAGGCCATTTGAAACAGTGACTTGGCTTGGTTTGAGAAGTACAGGATTTGATCCCACAATGCAAAAAGCACACAGAAGTAATGTTTTTCAGCCAGGATTTATCCAAATTTTCCCAACAAAGGAAGCCCCGCCGGGTTCAGTAAGGCCCATCTCCTCCTAAAGGGCACAATCCCGTGCATGTTTAGACAGGCACATCCAAGCTGGCCCCAGTCATGCCTCCGTGGTGGTGTGGATCGCAGTCTTAAGCCAGGAAGGATGATAGACATGACTAGAAAGAAAAATGCCAGTCTGGGGTTGCGGTGACCCCCCTTCCCCAGGACTGGGCCTCCGGCCATCCAGGTTCTGTCCCCGCTCGGCCATGGAGCCAACTGGGTGACTCTGGGCCAGTCACAGACTCTCAGCCCAACCTACCTCACAGGGTTGTTGTTGGAGGGAAAAGAACGAAAGCAGCAGGAGAATGCTGCTTTGAGTTCATTGGGCGAAAGTGGATATACGCCTAATAAATAAATGAAGAAAACGGCCCTACAACCCAGTTCGCATAGGCAAAGCTGGGAGCTGTGGGAATTCCCCAGAGAGGTCTGCCTGGCGCCGTCGTTATTTGCTTTTCGGCGCCAGGTGAAGACCTTTTTAATGAAACGTTATTTTAACTGTTAATACTATTTATCTATTTTAATTTTCTGGCCAGGGCGACTCAAATTATATTGAATTATACTGTATTATTTATTTATGAATGTGAGCCACCCCGAGGCTTTGGCGAATGGGGCAGCATAGAAGTCTTTTAAATAAATAAAATAATAAATAAATACATTTCTTCTGTGAGACTCATTTCACTTGGAAACTTTTCAGACAAGCCGGCAGACGCTCCAGCCCCGATGCACCGTCCACAGGCAGGTCTGTGACTAATGCCGACATCTTGCCTACACATGGATGTCATTATTGCCATGGAAGCGGGATCGTGGGGGGCTGGAACCCCCCCCCTTAGCTTCTCCATAAAGGCTTAATGGCCCTTTGAGTTAAAGGGAACAGGGGATTCCCTTGTGCCTTGGATGTGTTTGATGGCAGCAGCAGCAGCTCAAACCCAGTTGCAAAAGGCGCCTTTGATGGTCCCCTTTGGCCACTTCACTGCACCAAAAAAGACTCACACCAAAGGCTCAGCCCCTCACCTGCAATGTGGGGGTAATAAAACAGACCTACTTTACAGGGTTGTTGTAGCAACACTTGGAAGCACGAGGCACATTCTCCGTGTTGGTATTATAAAAGACAAGCGCTAAGGCCACTGCCATCAAGGTTCAATGCTTGAACATGTGAAGTCATGCCTGATGGTTTTTGAGCATGTGCAGAATGCTTCCTTTACCACCAAGGCCCATTGTGAATATTATGTAATTTCTGTACCCTTCCTTGTAGAGAGAAGCTAATACACCACAGGAGATGTCTTGAAAGACAGGACACGCATGTGTCTATGGGTGATAAGGCGAGGTGAGGGAGAAAACACGACAAGTAGATGCTAGATTTCGTTGTTGTTGTTGTTGTGTGCCATCAAGCCATCCCTGCCATATGGCAACCCTGTGAACGAGAGAGCTTCAAAATATCTGTTCTTGACAGCCCTGCTGGCTCTTGCAAACTCCAGGCAGTGCTTGCCTTGATGGAACGAAGCCACCTTGTATTTTGTCTCCCTCTTCTACCTCTGCCTTTGACTTTCCCTAGCAGGATTGTCTTCTCCGGGGAGTCCCGCTTTCTTGTGATGTGCCTGAAGTACAACAGCTTCATGTCCTTATTTTCCCTTCTAGGAAAAGTTCTGGCTCAGTTTGATCCGTGACCCACCTGCCTGTCTTTCTGTCAGTCCAAGGTATTCGCAAAGCTCTCCTAGCACCGTGTTTCAAACACGTGTATTCGCTTTCTGTCAGATTTCCTCACTGGCCAGCAAAGACCCAAACAAAGTGACTGGGGTTTATTTATGTATTTAGTAGATTTGTGTGGGTGATCTTGGCCTTAGTCTCCAGAGAAGCGCCCTTATACTGGAAGCTCTTAAAGTGTAGCTTGTTGGGTGATCTAAACTTGAGATCGGCAACGTGGTGGTAATATTCATGCCCTCAGAAGACACGGTCATACTGTGACCAACTTTCTTACTCTTTTCTGACAATGCTACCCTGGCCGAGTAGCTGGGAATGCTGCAGCCCTTTACACCCTGTTAAAGAAATGTTCAGCCGCAGGGCTAAACTCCATTTCGTGAAGGGGTTGGGAGCTGCCTTCCAGGGGTGAGCTGGGTCACAGGCGAAACTGGGAGGGAGGAACAATCCACTGCATGCATTCCAGTGTTCTCCATTCATGGTAGGAGGCAGTACTCAGAAGCATGACCAGCACGCTTACTCACAAGTAAGTCTCGGCATGAATATTCCGTGTCAAATGGAGCAAGGCTCACAGTGAAGGGGAACTCAACCTTTCTGTAGCTGCTTCCTGTTGTTGCGCCGACGGGGAAAACTCGTCTCTCTAGCCAGCACCTTAACAGAGGCAGCTCCTCCTCCTCCTCCTCGCTCTTGCTCTTCTCCAGTGCAACAAAGAGGAAGGCATTCACCTCCCATCAGCCAGGTGTCCTACGTAAGAGCTGCCCCATTTGTTGGGGGAGAGGATGGAGAGAAGGAACAGGCCAGGAGGAGAGCCCTCTCCTCACAGGAAATCCAGCAGAACTTTCTTCCGAAGAAGCATCTTAGGATCACGCTGTAAGTTGCTTTTCCTGTTTTTGCCTCTCTTTGCCCTCAGATGTGCAATTTTGGGTTTTCCAAGGGAAATATGGAATCTATTACTGAAGAACCAACATCTGCTGGCTGGCCGGCCAGCTTGCACCTTGTTGTAAGTTCATCTTTAATATCTTTGTGCCCCTAGGGAACAAGGGATAAACTCCAAGTAACTTCCCGTAGAAAATCCAAAAGATGTATGAGTCTTCCGTTTCTTTGGCCTGTTTGACCCAACATGGACACAGTTCTGTGTGTGTGTGTGTGTGTGTGCGCGCGCTATCAAATGTCCTTCAAGCCTTAGCTTTTCATTGCTGTATAATTTCAGACATTGCCATGCACGATTTATGAGGAAATAATATGCATTTCTCATTGGATGGAAAAAGAAGGTAGCTGGTAATTGTCTCTCTAGGCACCTGAGCAGTCCAACGGTGGTCCACCAAGGGCTCTTGTTGAGAAATATGATTTGTATAATTGTGTACGTGTATACATTTATCTTTCCTGTATCACCTTGAACCATTTTTAATTAGAAAGGTGAATAACAAGACCTATGCATAAATAAAATATTATAAACAGTTCAGAGGACGTTATCTGAAGAAAGTAAAAACCGTGCCTGGAGGAACTAAGGACGATTTGGGTTCAGAGCTGAACCTATGTCAGCTTTAATTTCTCCCTGTTTGTGATTATATACCTTGACAGTTCTTTGTGACCTGCATGTTTGTGCTAGGACGCAGTGAAAACATGGGAGAATTGGCAAAGGTCTCACCTGGTCTGAGCCGCTATGCTTGCACAGGAAACGAAGCTGACACCAGATTATGGTACAGAGGCCATGTTACCCATCTGATGGGCCACCAGGGCTGGAGTCCCAGATCTTTGCTTGGGAGCACTCTATCCCGCTTCCCACGGGTTTGTTGTTATGAGCTGTCAAGTTGTTCCCCACTTAATGGCAACCCTCTGAAGGAAAGCCTTCTTAAATGACAGCCCTGCTTGGCTCTTGTAATTCAAGGCAGTGGCTTCCCTTGCGGAGTCCATCCAGCTCACATCTGGTCCTTCTTTTCTTCTTTTGCCTTCAGCCTTCCCTGGAATATCTTCTCCAGTGAGCCTTGTCTTCTCCTGATGGGCACAAAGAAAGGCAGCCTCAATTTTGT
Organism: Varanus salvator macromaculatus; assembly: GCA_023646645.1. Classification (NCBI taxonomy): domain Eukaryota; kingdom Metazoa; phylum Chordata; class Lepidosauria; order Squamata; family Varanidae; genus Varanus; species Varanus salvator. The sequence goes on along the minus strand of JAIXND010000777.1, from coordinate 39,404,017 downwards.
CTTTTCTTGACTTGGTTTGATCTGCCTTACTTTGAGATCTGGCTTACTTGGAGAGGGACTAACATTGGATCCTGCCCTATATATGTTGTCATCTCTCTGTCCTTCACAGACATTTCTCTTCAGGAACTTATGACAAGTGCAGGTGCGCCCAGACCATCACAAGAATGAACAGGAGGTACCCGCAAACCCACTGGTGGCAGGAGTCACATTCCCACATGATTTGGATCTTAGGAGGGGGTGGCGCTCTCCAGTCCTATAAAAGAGGACATAGGGACACCTGTCCCAATTGAAGGAAGGGGATTGTATTGGAAGGTGGTATTACTGTTGTGGGCAATATTGCTACCAAACTGTACTACTTTGGGGGCAAGTAGCATGCACTTTAAAAAAATGAGGGAGCAAACTGGGACTGTCCTTTTTCCTTTAAAGTTGAGCATGTTGGTTCTCAGTTGGAGATACCGTGCAACAGTTCAAATGTCTTAGATTGCATTTAATTGTTAAAGTGTGTGTAATGCCAGAAAGAATGCCAGTAGAACCATAGTCTTTAGTTGGGCTAAACACCTATTAGGACCAACAAAAATGCCGTAAAACTGTGCGTAGGCTTTTGAGTTACTTTTGTTAGCTCAGGTGAAGTAAAAAGCAGGGGAGGGTGGATGAGCCAAGCAAAAAATTAGCCAGGTGTGATGGCCAGGAGGCCTGTCCATGATACCTTTGGTTAAAAAAGAGCCAGTGTGGCACAGGAGAGTCACCGACTCTCAGTCTGACCCACCTCATAGGGCTGTTGTGAACGTAAAGTGGAGGAAAAGAGGAAGATTATGTAACCTGTCTTGCAGGAAACAGTGTGAGCTCAATACAATAATAAAGAAAGGTGGTGGTCAATGGGCTTCTCCCTCATACCTTTGTCTGCTTGAAATGAAGATTGTGAGATATATGAGGGAGCCTGTGTGGCGTGGTGGTTCAAGCTGGTTTCCAGTGCCCACGAAGGTGACTGGGGGCCCTCCCTAACTCTCACCCAAGCCTACCTCGCAGGGTTGGTGTGTGGTATGTAATAGGTTTGAGAGAGAAAGGCGAAATATGAGTCTAATATACGAATAGGTCTGGGGCCGTGAGGCCTGCCCCTGATGCATGTGTTTGGCTAAATTAGACGCCGCGGGAAACACGAACCGCTGCGAGCCCCGCGCCTTCCTGCGCTCCATCCTTGCCGGGCCCAACATGGCCGCCGGCGCAGGTGCCCGGCCTGGCGGGCGAGGCGCGCTCCGAACTGCGTTTCCCGCGAGGCCCCGCGGCGCTGGGGGCGGGGGTGTGGCGCGGGCGGCGGCCCGGGTTGGTTGGGCGGAGCCTCGCCGGCGCAGGCCCCGCCCCCCGGCGCGCCCGATTGGCTGCCGGCGGTTGTCGGTGGTGACGGCGGGACGCGGCGGCAGCAGCGGCAGCATCGTCGTCTCCTCCTGGCCGGCGCTCCTCGTCAGTCCGTGGCCGGGGGGAGGCGGCGGCGGCGGCGGGCGGCGGCGCGGGGAGGCGGGCGAGGCGGAGCGGGGCGCCGCAGCGCTGCCGGGGCCATGGGCTGCCGGGCGGGGGCCGCCGCCGCTCCTGCCGCCGCCCCTCGCCGCGTCCGGTGACGACCCCGCCGGCCCGGGGGAGAAGATGGCGGAGAGGTAGGAGGGCCCCGCGACCCCCCCCGTCGGGCTCTGCCGGGGGCCCCGCTGCTGCCTGCGATCCCGCGCGGAGCGCTCCCTGCGCCGCCCTGCTTCCGCCGAGCCCCGCGTCTGGGGTGCGGGTAACCCTTGGAGCGGAGCCGCCTCGGTCAGAGCGGCCCCAGCCGCCGCGTTTGCTCGTGCTCCCTCTAACCTCCAGGAGCCGCGTGCCCAGCTCGGGGGCTTCTCCCCCCGCACGCCCCCCCATGGGTTCGCCCATTGCAATCCCGTCCCGCCCAGGAGCTGCCCTTCTCTCGCCCATCCCGGTTTCCTTCCTTTGCCCGCTGGTTTTCGGCGCCCCCTCGCAAGTCTTTCCTCCATGCCTGATTGTGGGATCCCTTCCCGTCGGCGTCCTTCATCATCCTCCTCTGTCGCTGTCCTCCCTCGAGGGATTTATGGGGCTGCACCTCCCCGAAGGCTGCAGCGCTCGCTCTCTTTCCGCCCCAGCAGTGCCCTGTGGGGGGGGGGAGACCCCCGCATCTCTCCTCCTCCTGCCCCATAAGCCTGCACAGCGCTGCGGGGCCCTGAGCCACATCGCCATACTTCTGTTCCGATGGGAGGATCGGGCCCTGCAGGCCTCCCCGCACCCATTGCCAGAAGCCCGGTCGAGGCACCCCTCACTCCCCCATCTTTCTGCCTCGCTTTCTGTGCATGGGGGCGGGGGTGCGCCTTGGAGGAGCCCAGGTCCACAGAGCTGCAGAAGCGTCCAGCCCCCTGCCCAGTTGCTCACGGGGATCTGCTTTCCCCCTTGTGCCTCAGCCCCTGTGCCTGGATTCCCTTGCTTGCTCCACCCAGCCTTAAAACTCCTTTTTCGGGGCTGGTGCACCGCACTCCCCACCCCTCAAGGCTGCCCTGACCCCGGTGGTGTTTGAGAGGCCACTGCCTCTTTCAGCCCCCGAGCCCCTGTCCTGTCCCCCACGCGAGGGAGGAGCACGGCCCTCCCTGGCAGCTGTGCCTCCCTCACTGGCCCTTGCTGGGATGCCGCACTGTCCGTTCTCAGAGGGTCTCTGAAAGGCCCTTCTCCTCAGTCCGGCCCCCTTCCTCTATTCATCCCCCCCTACCCACACCTGCTCTTGCCTATCCTGCTGCAGGCAGGTGGCTCTCCCCACGCACCCCCCCCCCGGCTGCTGCTGCTGTATCGCCTTTCCTGGGCTTTGAGTCCTTGGCAGGGTGGGGTGCAGGAAGGAGAAATCGCGTTGCCACCCCATCGGAGGGATGCCTGAGTGCATGTCGGGCCTCTGGCTTGGAGGCAGATGCCTTCCCTCCTGAAATCGGACCCCCCCCCCCCGTTAGCCCCGTCCAGAACAGAGTCTTCTGTGTGTTCCTCTAGGGGTGCAATGTTATTGCTGCCTTGGGCTGGCCTGGTGCCCCCCAGTCATGGGGTGGGGGTTCGCCTGGAATGCAGGGTGGGCACGAGGCAAGAAGCGCCGGTGCAAAGGAAGCGTAGCGGGAGGTGGTGGTTGGAATGGGATGTTATTTTGCTTTTGAATCATGGTCTCTTGAGCTGGATAAGAGCCAAGTGTTCTGGGCGTGTTTAGCAAGGAGATTCTGGGCACATCCGAGGCTGACCCTTTCCGGAGCCTGCTTGAGAGCATGGAGGCGGAGTAGGTCGGGGCTTTGCTGTGGAAATAGCCCTGCCGCTGATTAGCAGCCGAGCCGCGCGAGGAGAAGTGAAGAATGACAAGCTGCTGCTCCTTGCGGTGGAACCGAGCCTGAGCCGGGAGGGAGGAATGCGGCGTGATCCTCCCCATCCTGGCCGGGTGGGGGGCCAACACAGGTTGCGAGCCGCTCGCTTGGTCGCAGGGTAGCCAGTGTGGTGCTCTGGTGTTCGCCGGCTGGGCTGGGCTGGGCTGGGCTGCGGGGTCTGCTGGTGCAGTGGGAGGGGTTGGGGTGGGGAGGGTGAAGGTTGGTATTTGGGTGGGGTGTTTGTGTGGGGCGCTGCAGCGGTTAGCACAGAACCGTGCTGTGTGTGGGGCCCTCGGGGGTGAGGACTGGTATGCACCAGGGTGGATGCCTGGACTGTCTTTGCGTTGCTTTCCATGGGAGAGCGTCCAATCCTTCCTGCTCTTTCTCGCCCTTTCGGTCGGTGCGCCACTAAGCTGCTGCATGATAGGGGAATATTAATTTGTTCCCCGTCCAAGTGATTCCCTTGCAATTAACCCTTGCGTGGCGACCTTGGGCACTGATCTGTGCCCCGGGCAACCGGAGTGGAATCCCGGGATGAGGCTGCGCTGGCAGCAGGTGGCTGGGACTCAGGTGTGACCATCTTTGCACCTTCGCAGCGGATCAGGTGGAACGTGACCCTTGGGTCCATCCCGGCGGTGTGACCTGCCAGGCTGGGTGGTGCCCCCGAATTGTTGGCTTCGATATCGCATGCAGCCTGTGCCCGGCACTTAGGGTACCCTTACCCTTCCTTCCGTGTGAACTCCCCCCCGCCCCCCCCGCCCCCGCCAGAAGCTGCCTTCATTTGCATCTGTGCTGTGAAGCGTTAATTGCTCGGGAGTGTTGTGGGGGTGGGGGAACCAGCACCCCTGCGTTTGCAATAGTGGAGCTTACATTGAGCAGGAGCCGGCCGATTTCAGTCTCTACGAGCGGGTGGGGTTGGGTCCACAATGCATCTTTCTCTAGCTGCAGGCACATCAATGAGGCTGCTCCCTGAATCACGGAAAAACAGTTTAAGCAAGAGATGAATGTTCTGCAGGGCTCAGGGAACGAGCCTTCCCAGTAGAAGAGGCATTGCTTTAATTTGGCCGAGGAAGGGCCGCTTCTTGACGCTGAATGCACATGCTCTCCCTGTTCTTCCAGGGAAGCAATGCTTTTTCCTCCTTCCCATGACGTGTGCCTTGACTCATGGGCTGGAGCCCACCTGGAGGGATATTGCTCCTTGCATACAATGTCTCTTTCTGACGCCGGTAGATCTGTTCCGGATCTCCTCTTCCCTGCTCACCTCCAGGCCAGTTCTAGGAAGATCATAACCTCACGTCACTGAATATGCAACCGTGCCTAATCGCATAGAATATATTTGTTGAAGATTTTTAAAAAACGTTTGTGCGCTGTGGATTCTACTTTGCTTCTTCCTTTGTGGATAAGAGAGGGAGTGAGCACCTTCTCCAGTTTTCTCTTCAGGACGTGGGAACAGGTGTGGGAAACCTGGTCGGGGATCTTGTGGCAGAAGGATCTGTGGAAGCCCAGTTTTTTCGTGCAGGCCTTTTTCCAACTCATGTGGGGCTACAGAGGTCTCTGCAGTGCTTTTCCAAGGAGCCCATGAGTGAGTCTGACTTGTAAAGAAATAAAACCGAATGATCCGGCCCTGTGGAGATCTGATGAGAAGTGTTTCCCTAGTTAGTTCTTAGCATCCGCAGTGTTTGTTTTGCCTGTCTCTGAGTGACTGGCAGCCTGTGTGTTACCTGAACTGCAGCTTTTATAGAAAAGGTGCTCTGGGCAGTGGAATTGTGGAATACTGGACTGGAACTTGGGAGACCTGGGTTCCAGTCCCGCTTGTCACTGAAGCTCACTGGACCAGCCTTTAGTATGGCCGGCTGAAGAATGTTGGTATCTGTAGGACCTTTTCTGTCGAAGTTTGCATAGGATTGCTTCCTTAAGGCTGCAATCATTTATTTGTCTGGGAGTAAGTGAACCAACCCAGTGGGATTTACTTCTGAATAAACATGCTTAGGACTCTGCTGCTAATCTGCTTCCCTGGATCAATTTTTGTTTGCAAACAGTCTATTAAACTTAATTTTATCCTAATGCTTTCTGTTGGCTCAGATTGAAAAGAAAGTTTTGTGGGGATATCATGCCTAGGCTTTTGGTTTTTAGAAAGAAGCCTGTATTCTGATTTGCTTGCCTGGAATGCTTTGCACGTTTAGCCGGGTCAAAGAAGCTCTTGAGCTGTACTTGACTTCTTGGGGCATTCTGTCCTGGCACACTTGTTTACACTTTAAATGTACAGTGGCTGAAATTTGGGGATATTGTTCGTTACTGTGCAGGCGACAGTGTCTTGGAAGGACTAGAACCAGTGTTTGCTTCTGAGTAAATGATACAGTAAAAACTACTCCTGGGGAGTCCCCCCTCCCCCATTCGGATCCCTCTTAGGTGAGGCTGCCTCCTTTGGGACCTGGCCATTGGAGCAAGGTAGACAGGTCTGTTCAGTCCTGACTGGAGAGGCATCTTTCCCAGTTGTGAGATTTTTTAATTGCGATTACCAATTTTACCTGCAGCTTTTGCATACAAAGCAGAAACTATGGCCCTCCCTTATTTATGATGCTTCAGCTACAGGAATGAAGGAATGAAATGAATAAATACTGAACTAATTATCTGGGGAGAAATGGCAAATGCCACAGCTCAGTTCAGGTAATTCTTTGAGGCATCGTTTAGGTCCCTGGAGTCGACCCTTCTGGGGATCACAGGTGGGGGCTGTCGCACTTGGGCCCTCGTCCTGATTTTCCTGGCTGGCCACTGTGCCTTTGATGGATGTTGGACTCGGCAGACTCTTGCTCCGATCCAGCAGGGCTCTTCTTGAATTATGCTCTCCTCCACTCTCGCCTGACCTCCTCTTGAGTTTGCAATTTCAGTTGTCTTGGTGATGAAGTCTGACGGTTCGGATACCTGGCGAGGGGTTGTTCCTTTAAGTCAGAATGGGAAACCACAGTTTGGAGGGTTGATACTGAAAGGGAAGCTGTGAATGAAAATGGATGAGGCAGAGAAGGGAAAGTATTTACGAATTATGGTTACTCACAATCTGCCTTTTCCCAGTGCTGGGGCTGTCCAGGTTGCTCTTGGTTGCTCTTGGCTGTGTGATACTGATCCTGGTTTGCGGTGTTTAACCTTGTTAAGTCAGAAGAGAAGCTGGAAGTGCTAGTCCAAATGGAGAGCAGATAACACGCCAAAGGAGGTAATTACTCTATAGTCCTTTATTTATAATCACTGCAACAGATATTTTTGGCTTTCAAAATATAGTCTTCTACGTAATCCAGGTCAGCTAAATTATGGGGGTAAAGAATCAAGAGCGGATCTCAGAAGATTACTGATAAACCCTTGCGTTTTTCCGTGGATAATAACCTTTCCTGTAGGGATTGACCAGTGTTGGTTGGCCCTGACAGCCGGTCACCATTTCTGCGGAATCATTTCCCTTTGTCAAGGGGAATCATGTACCGCACTTCTGCTCTTGCACTGCAAGAAAGGGGCTTCATTCATTTGGAGGTGCTGCGTCTTGTAAAAACATTCCCCCGGCCTCCTTCTGGCTTATATGCTGCCACAGCTCAAGCTGAATGTCCCGGACCCAATTCCTGACATCAGGTGTATGGGTCAGGTAGCAGGTGATGGGGAACACCTTGGTCTGCTGGAGATGTCGGAGAAGCACTTTGAATGGGCGTTGAATGTAAGAGCCGGATGCAGTGAGCAGCTGGGTTCAGCGTCTGGTGAGGCGGATGGAAAGGTGGTGTCATGGAGAGCCAGCATGGTGTAGTGCCTTAGAGTGTGGGATTGGGGCCACGGGAGACCTGGGTCTCAGCCCTGATGCTTTTTGGGTGACTTTGGGCCAGCCCCTCGCTCTCACACGGTTGTGGTTGTGCGGATAAAATGGAGCTACAGACACTCTCTTGGGTTCCTCACAAGACGAAAGAAGGCGGGATTCTAAATGCAGTGTAATAATAATAAAAATAATTTAGAAGGTTGTAGAGGGGTAATTGCAGTGCAACTGCTTGCCTCTAACTGTTATATACATAAGCAGGTCTCAAGAGGGCTATATAAGGTATAACAGGAGTCCTTCCCGTTTCTCCTGCAAAGATAAAGCTGTTCTGTGTTGGGTTATGTAAAATCCAAGTTGTGCTTAACCAGCACCTTCAAAACTGGATTATGCTTGGATGCCTCATTCTGGGAGCAGTCCACTGGAACTCCGCTGTTCCGCCTCGGAAGTACCCATGGATGCCGGAAACCCAGCGACCGCCGCCTCCACTGCTGCGGCAGTTTCCTTCGACCCTTCGGGGGCCTGTCAGAAAGCTCTGGGAGAAGCTGAACCTGCTGGAAGTGGGCATTGCTTTGTGATTAAGGCCGAGCTGCCGGTTGGGAAGCGCTTGGAAGGGCAGGCAACGTGGTGTCCCGCGGGGGATCGGAACTGCAGCTTGCATGATTCCTGACCGTTGCCCGTGCTGCCTGGGGCTGATGGGAACGGAAGCCTGGCACATTTGGAGGGTCTTGGTGTCCTCCAGACGTGCTGGGGTTGGTTGCAGCTCCCGCCATGACAGTGGGGCGTGATGGGAACGCCCGTCTGCTCTGTGCACGTGGGGGGCTGTTCTGGACCCACCTTGCAATGGAGGGGAGATGGACAGGCCAACAGTCACCTTTGTCCCTGCTGGTGGTGGGGGGTCCTTCTGGCAGTCGTTCGGTCCCACAGGATTGGCTTGTCAGCCTCTGAAGCCGTTGGCAGGCAAGTTTGGAAGGGCTTTGTTGCAAACAGAACAAAAACAAGACAAAACAGGCATCCTAACCAGCAAGGGGTGGAAGGATGGATCCTCTCCCGACGTGTGTGCAGTGGCGGTGGCCCTGACATGCTTTGTGACTCGGCCTGCCACCCCTTCTTCCCTCCCCTCCTTCCTAGAAGTGTCCGGCAGCCACTCCACTGTCACCACAGCAGTGCGCTGGTTAAATAGGTCGCTGTTTGAGAGGATTGAAAGACAGGCGCTGAGGTTTGCCCTTCCAGGAGACTTTGGCTGGAAGGGCCAGAAATAAGCACCTGCTTAGCTCACAGAGCTGCACTTGGCAGCTGTTCCTTCCACCGGTTGGTGTCTCAGGCTGAGGGCTCTTGAGCTGAGGCTTAACTTTATGGTGTAGCGTGGACAGTTCTCAAAGGACGTGTCTCGACTGCCAAGTTTTATTCATTTTTTGTTGCCATCAGATGCCCTTGCCCTTCTCTGTTTTTTTAAAGGTGCGAAAGGTTTCCCTGTCTGTCACAAAGTCTTTCTGCCTCTGTTGGCCATTTAGCTCTGAGCTTTTCCTGAATGTGAATGCCGTCCATGGGCGATGTGCATGAAAGTCCAGCTTCTTGGTAGCTGAAAGCATGACTGACCTTCTGAGCCAAAGACCCATTATCGTGGTTGCATCGATTTTACTCTGAGGCCTTTTACCAGCCTCGACTTTTCAGGCTCTGCAGCTCGACGGGTTGGTTCAGCAACATGCCAGCTCTCAAAATCCAGCTATCTCTGGAGTGGGGTTGCTTGAGCGAGCATGACGCCATCGCCGGTTCTTTCCCACTTGTTTTCCATGCTTTATATGCGAACTAGATGTTAATAGTTTTGTAACTCCTGGTGGGGTTTCTTTTAATGTAAAATGGTGGCTAATAGCCCTAGCAAGTTATAGCTAAAATAAATGAACATTTTGCCAGTCTGGTACATCAGTGCTGTTAATAGTAAGTTTCTAGCCCGGAGTTTTATTTAGTCTGCCCACCCGCCCACATATTTCTATGTCGGTCACTTGTGACACATTCATGGCCTGAAATGGTTGGAATAAACGAGCACATTTTTCTTTTGCAGATGCTCCAGTGCCTACTTACCTGGAGATAGTTTTTACTTACCCTGACAGTGAGACCCCATGCCTTGTGTTGTATATCGGGGATCGGGTGGCCCCGATCGGGCTGAGGATGGCCGCCAGGTGTTCGGCTAACTGAAGATGCTCAGCTTTCAGCTGTGCTTTTACCTCTGTGACTGCGTAATGGGCTCTGTGCCAGCCTATTCTTGGAAGGGGAGAATGGGGGAACCCTGTCACCTGTTGACACCTGAACGGAGGCCCAAAATATAAGGCGGACCCTGGACTTGTGCAAGATGAAGTTATCAAGCCCAGAGCTCCGCCACTCTCAGAGCACATGACAGATGTTCTCGCTTTCCTGTGTGCATTGCAGCCACTTTATTCAAACAAAGAGCTGCTATTTCTGCATAAATGTTCCAGGAATTCTTTTTCTTTGCCATAAAACCTGAATTAGTAGGAAGTCTTTTTAGGATATCTGCCCAGCCTTGCTTAGTACCACATTGCCATGTGTTTTAAAGTTCAAGGTTAATGGACTCCCTTGGTGACTTGGCACCAAGAAATCTGATGCTTTGCTTTGCTTCACTTCACTTCGCTTCATTTCCTCCCTTTGTCAGTGTTTTCTAGCACCTTGGAAGACTAGCAAGTATGCAGCTCGATCTTTTGTATGTTTGCTTTGGACGGAAGTCCCACTAAGTTCAGTAAGGCTTTATGGGTCACGAATGGGTTGGGATTCCTCTCTGATGTGTTTGGCTGCAGCAAGGCCTCGTCCTGCTCTCGATGTGCTGAATTTGAGCAGCATATTGTGCGATGAACCTCTTGGGGTTCAGTTTCTGTGATATAGAGAAATTGAAGCAGACCGCCAAACCTTTCAACCCTGACTCATGTACCGTCTTCCTTCCCATAAAGTCATGAGATATCGCAAATCCTTCTGCATGAGAAACCAGCAACAAAGCTCATGCTATTACCTCCCCTGTCTCCCCCCACAATAAATGTAAAAATAAAAATTTGCTTTTTATTCAGTTAAGATTAGGGAGGATCACTTCACATATACAAGCATACAGGGCTGGATTATATTTCTTATTTGTTCAAGGCAGTAAGATTTATGGCCTGGTATCCTTGGGGCTGAGTTGAAAAGAGTGGCTGGAGCATGTAAGAAGCTTTGGGCATGTTTTTTGGAGAGCTGCAAAGGGGAAAGCAGCTCCTCGTACCTGAGAGACAGGACGCATTAAAGCAAATTGCAATCTTTTCCTGAGTACTGCGGTGGGCCTTTTCCTCATGCTGATAGCAAGCACAGCGTTTGCTCCTTTCTGCTTTACCGAGCACAGTCTGTGTGGCCCCCGGTTACGAGCAACCCCTGCTTATAGCAAGCCACCCTGGCAGTCCTGCCTTGTCCTCCGGTGGCAAGAGGGCACCCACCTTTAATAATCTTTTTGCTATATTTTCTATCTTTAACCAAACTATTTTAAGAACTGTCCTGTATACCTGCACACACACCACCCCCATGCAGATTCTCTCTTCAGTACCTGTAGTCACTCCATTATTACTGTACTATCATTATTGCAGTCTTGTAATGTGCTTCAGATGCTTTAGTGTATAGGGAAGTGTTTGAGCATTTTGTGTGCTTTTTATATGCATGATCCGATGATCCGATTTAAAATGTAAAAAATTTACAATTTTTAAAATTTGACTTAAAAAAAACAAAGATCTCAGGAATGGAACTCGTCCTTAACCTGGGGACCGGGTGTAATTCCCTACAGTGAGCTGCCAAGGTCCCCTTCCTTGTCCCGAGCTTTGTGTATTCCCCAAGATCTGTGCTGGACTCTGACCAGGTAGAGGGCAGCGTCCACCTGTGCTGGCTGACCAGTTCTTAGTGTAAAAGTGCGGCATTAGCAGTGCCCGGAAAGAGGGAACACAGGGAGCCTCACGCAGAGCACTGGTCCCCCCAGCTGTATTTGGGGGGGCTGCGAACCGGACCCGGGGCCTTCTGGGTATACAGAAGGTGCAGTTCTGCCGAGCGGGGAGCATTCTGCAACGCGATTGGGTGGCGAGGTGCAGCTTGGGTGAATTTCACAGGAGTGGCCTCGATGGTGCAAGTCGGCCCTCGGCCTCAGGCTGTCTGTGCGAGTCCTGATGATCTGGTCGGACGGGGGGCTGAGGCCGCTGCGAATGAATGGACGTGCTGCAGGCCTTGCCTGATCAACTCTGCCGTTTCTTCGGACAGCACCACACTCTGTTGCAGAGACTTCAATCGCTCTTTGTAAAGGACCTTGTTCCAGAACCCACAGATGAAAGAATCTGGCTCCGTTGCGATGTACAACCCACAATAAATTCGCAGCCTGCTGTCCTTGTGCATCTCTATTTGTGATGGGTTTGACAGGTTCCTCGCCTGGAAGAAATTGCTCTGTTCTTGAGAGTCACGTGCAAATCATTCTGCTAAAGCGTGAGCGGGAACCACTCTCATCTCGTTTCGGGGAGGTTCCGTATTTTAGCAGGGGCGAAAGGGGGTGGCCCCTACATGCCGGCGTGTTAAAGCACTTAACTGCGAGGAACTGCATCTCAGGAGGCAGAATGGGGAGCGAGCTTCTCAGAACCACCAGACGGCCAGTGGAATGGCGCGGGTCAGGAGGAGAGAGCGGCCGCAAGGGGGAACCTTGGAAACCTGGATTTGCCCCCTTGACTTTCTTCTGAATTTGAGAATCCAGTTGCTGCTTTAACCGGATCAAGCTGAAATATGTGCTCACTCATGCTTTCGTAGGCAAACGCATCCGGTGATAAAAAGGCTCTTGCTTCACCGACCTCATATATATTTTAAAAATGCCACAAGGTACTTTCTTGGTGCAATGAATTAATGCGCTTGCTCTTTGGAAGATGGGTTCACTTTCTGGGAGTTAATCCAAGGGGACCCCTGTTGGGGAGGAGACGCCTGTGAGTCCAGTGAGACCCCCGGACTGTTTTGCGCAGTGGTCAGCCTTGTGTCTCTGGGAAGCCCCCAGGTAGGGCTTCAGGGCCCCACTCCACCTGTGGGGCTACTGCTACCTTGAGGTTAGCTCTCCGGGTAGCCGTGAGCGGCGAGGAGTTCCACGCAGTTGTGAGTGGCAGAGGAGGGATAGCTTGCTCCAATCTTTGTCTCCCAGTCTGCTTGGTAAAAGGCATTTTTCTACTAGCCCACAAATGGACTACTAAGCTCAGACTCTTGGTGGCTGCAAAGAAGAGGCTAGTCAAAGCATTGTGGGCTAGTAGCATTTGTGGTCTCATTGGCAAGGCTGGCTAACTCATCTCTGAGGCTGAAAATTTCATATATCCAGCATTGCTAGTAGTCACGGGCAGACTCTTTGTTCCTCCTTGCATTCATCAGGAAGCATAATCTTTTGGGGTGGAGCGTATGCATTTCTGACAGCCCCTTTCCTTTGAGAGTGAGGGTTGGGTTTTTTTTTAAGGAAGGCACCAATAAGCAGATATGCTAAATTATCACCTGCTTAACAGGCATGCACGGAACAGGCACTGCTGTTTAAAGTGTCCAGACTCGGAGCGGGGCTCCTGATCTGTAGGTGGCACACCAATCACAGTGCTGCCTTTTATGGTCAACCCTCACCTGTAACAGGTCTGATTATTCACGAGTTTGCCATCAATGATTAAAAGAGAATCTTGTGGAGTTTTGTGGCCTAGTGCAGAAAATCACAGATAACATGCTTAGACTAAAGGTAAAGGCTTCCCCTTGACATTCAGTCCAGTCATGCCTGACTCCAGGGGGCGGTGCTCATCTCCGTTTCCTGGCCGAGGGAGCCAGCGCTTGTCCGCAGACGGTCTCCGTGGTCATGTGGCCGGCAGGACTAGACACCGAGGTACACAGAACGCTGTTACCTGCCCACCGGAGTGGTACCTTTTCATCTACTTGCATTTGCATGCTTTTGAGCTGCAAGGTTGGCAGGAGCTGGGACGGAGCAACGGGAACTCACTCCATTGTGCAGATTCGAACCGGCGACCTTTCGATCAACCAGCCCAGCAGCACAGCGGTTGAAACCACTGTGCCACCTGCAGTCCCCATGCATAGACTAGAAAATATCCAATATATATGGTATTTTTCTCAAATATACTTCCTGGTTGCTTGTTCCACATGTTATTACCCTATAGAAGGGTCCATAAGGCGACCCTTGAAAACCAAAATAGCAGCGCAAAACTTGCGGGTTGCCTATATGCTCGTATATACTGCATATCAAGAAAAAAGAAAGGGACATTCATGAAATTGTCGGTGCAGCTACAGCAGTGGACACGAAGACAGAGCTCGAAGAGGGGGGGAAGCAAGCCAGTACAGGTAGTCCCCAGGTTATGCATGTCTGGATTACAAACAACCGATACTTAGAAATGCATGGACTGCCATAAAGCCTATGTGAATATCTCTGGGGGGAAACCCTGACTCTCGCTAGGCCACTACGTAATGCATTTGGCTACATGCATTACTTTGCATCATCAGTGGCCACATAGTTCCCTAGAGAGAGTCACAGAAACCCATTTCCTTGGACCCAATGTTTTCACCTTCTCCAACAAGCTCTTTCGTGCCTCAGACAACACATTTGTCCTGCTTCCGCATCAGCCTTGTGCTCCATAAGGAGCTGGAGCTGGACGCTCAGCAAATGTCCAGCCAGCTCTGCCCCTGCACACAGACCCATTGAGACTAATTTGCCATGGATTACATGAATGTAATAAGCAGGCCGTGTGTATATTGCTCTAGCAACCCATTATCAGACAACTTCAGAAGATAATGAGGGACTGGTAGGTCCCTCTTAAAGATCGAACTGATTTTCTGTTGGGCTTACATTAAAATTAATGATGGAAAGACATGAAACTCAAACATAATTAAGCCAGGCATAAGAGGTAAATTATGACAAATTTTTCGATACTGTATACCTAGATACATATACATGCATAGAGAGGCTCCCTCTTGCACCCACTCTGCAGTACCTGTCGTTACTTTATTCTTGCTATATCATCATCATTGTTACAATGCTGTATTGTGTTGAAGATGTTTTGGTGAATATGGGAGTGTTTCTTAAGCATTTTATATGCGCAGAAAGGGAAAATATATACATATACTAAGACAACATTTGGCTTGCTCATGTGATCTGACTTAAGTACAAATTAAACTTAGGGACAGTCTCAGGAATGGAACTCGTTCTTAACCTGGGGACTACCTGGGCAAGTACGGCCAACAGTATTAAAGGTTAAGATGTGGGGTGGGGGGGGTAGAGATATTTGCAGTTTCCCCACTTTTGTGGGGGTTCCATGCCCCTAAACCTCATGAATGTGGGGGGCTGACTAGTTTGCTGTCTCCTTTGCTCCACAGCATGGTGCAGCAAAAAAGTTAATTGTACAAATGTGAAATCTGCACTGTGACAGTGTGGTGGGTTTTCTTGTTTGTGGGTTTCTACCAGAATTTTGTCATGCACCTTCCAGAATGTGAAACAACAGCTCTCCCCCTACCTCTGTGCCGCAGGATGCCCAGAGCTGTCACGGTGTGGTGGACGACTTCTGTGTTTACTTTGACATCAGATGTTGTTCACGTGCTGCCACCCTGACAAATACAGCAGGAAGAGGAATTCTGGAAACAGTGGCTGTTTCATGAGCCGCTGTCTGGGGAAATTTTGCTTCTGTTCCTGTGATATAGCTGATTTTCAAAGCTCTCCCTTATTGATTTGTTACAAGCCGTCATGTTTGCTGTCCATTTGCTCTAGAAGAGGAGCAGAAACCAGACAAATGCTCTGAAGCTGCTTAGAGTGCTCCAAGGATAATGGCTGGTTGATAAGCAACTGGCTACCTGCCCTTATGCGCTGCGGAGTAGATGCAAAATTGCTTGCAACCCTTTATTATTAGCAGCAGTACTTTTCCATTTGAAGTGGCTGCATTTCTTGCCTGTGTGTGTGGGAAGATGTGTTCAGGGCTGTTTGTAGCCTGAGCTAAAGGGATTTATTGTGCCTTGCAAATGCAACCTTTGCAACCTGTGTAAATTATTCCAAATCGAGGAGTTTCGTATGATTTCCCCCTGTTACGGGCTCAACTTTATTCTGCAGCATCTGCTACTTTGCCCAATTCATCTCATTAGTCAAAAGGATAATGGCAAGGGCAGTGGAGGCCCACTCCCAGCTGCTGGAAATTTTATTCCATCCCTCTTCCTTGTTTCAGGGCTTAGGGCAGCTGTGCTTTGCCAGTATAAAGGCTAGCAATGTGGCAGCTGGGTTTCGGGGTCCCACAGTTGCAGCTCGCACACCCAGATATGTTGAGCTTAGTTACACGGCCTGTGTTGTAGGACTGAATAATTTGGCATGGATTAATAGCTGATCCTGCCTCTGGTGGGGGGTGAGTGAATTTTGTAGTATTGCTTCAAGTGCCAAGGTTTCAGAAAACCTTTTGCAGAGCTTCCTTGCATGGGCTTTAGAAGAGATGGTGGCAGGGCCTGCTCGGGCAGCCCGGATAGATGCCCTTGATGAAGGCGCGCTGTGACGCCCTTTCTCCGCTCCAGGTGACTGTGGGTTGTTCCTGTGAAAGTGTCCCTTCAGCCTCTGGCCCGCTGCCTGCGCGGCCTGTTTCCTGAGGTCGCTGCCTGCGCTCATCAGATGCTACCATGAGTGCAGGGCATGGATGGGCCACTCGGAGGTTGCAGAGCGCCTGGGAGGGTGCGGGAGATCCTAAAGAAATTTCTCAGTAAAAAAAAAAGCCTCCACCTGTCACCCATGCCTGAATGCCACGCGTGTTTGGATGACGCTTTTGCGAAGGGGACAGAATGCCTCTGAAGCTCAGAGCCCGTGAGCTGCAGAAAGCGATCGTTGCTTAAGTGCTTAATGAAGAGCCATGGGGCCATTTTTAATTAAGCACTTTAGTGTTCCTGGCCCCTTGTGTGTTTTCAGGAATCTCTGTCCCTCTTAACATGGGCCAGCGCTATTCCTGTGCAGCCGGGGGTGGGGATTGTAGCCCTTGCAATGTTTTGGCCTGCAGCTTGCAGTAGTCCCGGCCGGCAAGGCGATCGTGAGGGATGGTGGGAATGGTAGGCACTTGCGTGGCCCTGCAGTGGTGCTCGGCCGTGGGAAGATGCCTGCAGCCCCCCGATCGGGTTTGGCCCACCTTTGACGGGTCTGTTGACCTGGTCTCCCCTGTGCTGGATGAGCCGGGGCGTCCTTGCCAGTCCTACCAGGCTCTTTCAGTTTTATTTATTATATCTATCTCCTGCCTTTTTTCCTCGCAGGAGCACGAGGGGCGTGATCACACAGTACTCCTCTCTGTCTTACCCTCACAACAGCCCAGTGAGGCAAGCGAGGCTCAGGGTCTGTGCCTGGCCCAGAGTCTCCCTGTGAGCCTCAGGGCTGAGAGGGGGACCAGAGCCCAGGTCCCTCGAGTCCTGCTCTAACACGTCAACCACCGCACCATGCTAGCTCTGCACACGTTTGTGTTGGCTCTTGACAATTCAGCTTCCCGATGAAAATTTGCATGTCAACTACTTCATCTGTTACCAGATTGCATAAGCTCTGTGAAAGGAGGCACACACCATATTTCGCATATGCCTTGGCTACACACACATGCCTCCATGGGCACACAGTTTTGTGAGAGGGCAACATGTCACCAGCCTTCGCGTCCTCTTAAGTGGGTGACTTACAGAGAATGCTGTGCTAAGGAGCAAGGAGCTTGTGCGGTCGACACTTGAACGCGATTCACATGGCTTTGCAGCAGAGCTGAAGTTGTCCCAGTGCCAAGTGGCTCTTTGGAAGCCCTCGCGAAGGAGACTTCAAAATCCCCCTTCTCTTTGCCTCATCTTGTGGGCCTAAATTAATCTCCCTCCTTGTATGGGCATGAACAAAGTTGGTGCGGGCATTATTTAATGACTTGGGTAGAAGAATAGATTGGGTGCTCATCACACTCACAGGAGGACCCCCGGGGAGGGATTGTGAATGCTTGAGAGGCAGAGATTAGGGGACAAAATAATTGTGATAAACTGGCAAAACTGGACTATAAATAGCAAAAGAATTCAACAAAGGCAAACAAAGAGAATTGAACTTCAAAGAAGAATAAATCCTCATGTTCCAAAACCCTGTAAAACATTCCAGTTAGGGTTGGCTTCAGGTGGCTGGGAAGGAGGAAGGTGGATCAGCTTAACCCTTGCAGTGCGGTGCGTGTGGGGCCACTCTGCCCTGTGGGCTTGCAATGGGTTGGAGGGTATAAAGCTATTGTGGTCTAGCTGGCAGCATAAGGGGCTTGTGTGCCCGTTCCTGCTTAAAGGCATCTCTTGGCCGCACTGTGCACTGTATCATTTAAGCAAGTGGCCGTGGCAGCTTTCTTTCCAGTGTGCAAGTCGAAAGGTGCGTGTGTGTGATGCAGATCGCAGCTGCCAGGATATGGGGGAAAGGGCTAACCTCTTCCGCCAGGGTCCCGAACCAGACCTTCTCCTGGCTGTACTCAAGGGAAGCCCAATTGCTAATTGTGTGCGTGTTGCCACCCTCTACCTTCAGTTGACCTGTTCTGGTTTGGTTAAATATGAATTGGCATGCGAACAGCAGAAACCAGGTGATGTAGCCCCCCCTCCACCTGCCCGCCCACCCACATGGCACAGCATCCCAGAAGACAGGAGAATGCCTTTCAGCGAATCTAAATGGGTCACCTTTTTAATTGGTTGGCCCATGAATGTCACAATGTTCAAGCCCATGTGAAGGCTTTGAGAGGGGAGCCGTGGCACTTCTGGAGCCTCGCCAGAGAGAGCTGGCGGGACACATAACCAGGATGCCGCTGCAGTTGGTCAGCGGCATGCAAAGGGGCTTCGTCAGCCGAGGGTTGTGCGGGAATCAGAGCGGAGGAGAGATGGGCGCACATGGCATAAACTTCTTAGGGGCAGCCACTCGCAGGCTGGAATTTGCAGGGTGATCGTTGGCCCTCCATTTCCCGGCCTTGCCATTTTCAGCCTTCCCCCAGCTTTAGTGTCTGAAATATTTGCTGTTCCTGGGTGCCCCTTGAGCCCCGGCGGAGAGCCTGACTCTGCTTCCCTCTCGGCCACGAGCGCGTCGCAATGTGCTCGGGGAGCTTTTCCTGAGTGCCGCAAAGTGCCCTTCTCGGCTGGTAGTCGACCGTTTGTGTCCTGCAGAGGCAGTCCAACTCCCCGCACCAGCCCGAAGGGCAGTGGCAGGGAGGCCGTGAAAGCACCTGTCACAACTCCCTTGCTGCCTGTAGCGCTTCCATCCTGATGGGAGAGTTATGGTTGGGATGAATGGCCTTGGCCCCTCCGGTCCTCAGTGTGGGGCACGGAGCAGAGGTGCCCCCTGGATCATAAGTCTCTCCAAATCGGTCTGGATTCCCTGGCCACAGCGGCACCCTTTTGTTTCTGGAGAGCTTTTCTCATGCTTCTGGTGCATGATGTCCTCAGAGTGGAGACATGCCAGGCCTCAGGCTCCGTGGGGGCAGCTTGTTTCCTCTGCCGCCTTGCATCCCCCTGTTCCTCTGGCATTGGTGGGTTTCCTGAGGGTGGTGGCATTTTGCATGTGGCTGCCTTGCAGGGCGTCGGACCCTCACTCCATCTGGCCCCCTGTTGACTAGCGACTACTAGCCTTGCCAGCTGTGAGCTCCCTCCTTCACCGGAGGTTGGCGTAGCCTGCATAGCCCAGGTGCTGAGGAACCGGGCGGGAGGAGGCCTTGCGCTCGTGCCGTGGGAGGCAACTGGTTTGGCACTGTGGGCATGGAGTGCTGGACTGGATGGACTTTGGGTCTGATCCAGCAGCCCCTTTCTTATGTTCCCGTGTTC
Organism: Varanus salvator macromaculatus; assembly: GCA_023646645.1. Taxonomy (NCBI): domain Eukaryota; kingdom Metazoa; phylum Chordata; class Lepidosauria; order Squamata; family Varanidae; genus Varanus; species Varanus salvator. The sequence goes on along the minus strand of JAIXND010000777.1, from coordinate 39,385,036 downwards.
TTGGTGACTCGTGGAGATCTCAGGAGGAGGGCTTTCCTAGCCCTGCTGCTTCAGATCCTTTTAACAAGAGATGTTGGGGATGGACCTCTGGGCACCCATTGAGCGCTGGGCGCTGGCGGATCCTCTCCATGCCTTTCCATCGGACAGCGGTGATCATGCAGACTTTTTGCATGTGCCGGCAGGCAGCTTTGCACCAGAAGCTGGGCTGCAGCTCTTGCATCGCCATCTGTCTAGCTTTTCAGGAATGACCTTCTAGGTTGATCTCTGCTCTTAACTGGAATCACATTTTCCTCCTTTACTCTGCCGGTGTATTTGAGCCTGAGGAAAGCAGAATGGAGGCTCTGCCTGCCTGGACTCCTCTCCAAGTGCTTTGCACTTTTTCCAGGGGTTTGTTTTGGGTCTGTCCCAGCAGCGGATCCATTATCATTGCTAATGTGTTCCTTTGTTCCGAGCTGGTGGCACCAATATCTTTCAGGGTCCTTTTGTCTCTTCCTGGCAGCTCTTTTTTAAGGTGTGCTTGAGCGGGGAGGGACTGTGGCATACCAGGAAATAAGACAAGTGCCCTCTGTTCTGAATTGGCTCTTTCAGTGCTAAATAAATATGTATGACCAACTGTGACAAAGGGATGGGGGGGGGGGAGAACAAACGCATCCCTGAAGCTCTTTAGCAAAAGGACAAACTTCTGGCTTCATTCCACTGCTTTCTAAAAAGATTCGCTGCAGTGTTTGAGCCTGTCACGGTACCTGTGGGTGTACTGGGGGTGGGAATGCTCCCGCAGGGTTGGATAGCATATGATGGAGGTAGCATATGGCCCATAGACTGCATGTCGTTCTTGAAGCTCTAAAAAACAGCTTCTGGAAATGTAGAAGTAGGCTGACTTCGGTTCTGTGCTATCTCTTCTTTCTCCCCACTCCTTTGCAGTTGGCTTAATGGGAACAAATTTTGGGGAGATCTGCCGCAGTTTTAACTGTCAGTTGCATGACCGAGTTTGCTTCGGTGCTGTGTAAAGCCAAGCGCTTCCTAGGAGTCCGACTTTCCCTACTCGCCGAAGGGGATTGTGATGCTGAAGTGGAGATACAGGAGGTTGCCTATTTCAGGGTCTGGAGTCTCGCTGTGGCATGCCAGGAAGACGTGGAGGAAGATTCTCTTTGCTTTCTGAAGCGGCACAGCCCGGGGAAGTTTGCCTCTTCAGCGAGCTGTGGGGTGGAGAGAGGGGGAGACACAGGAGCTATTCCCACAGAGGGGTTCATCTCTTTCTTTCTGGCCCATTTGACACTTTTCGTGTCCACTTGCTCCTCAGTCTGTTCCATCCTGTTTCTGTGTTAATCTTCAAACGAAAGCAAAAATTTCTGCATGAAAAATGAAGTTTCAACAAATACCTCTAATAACGGTGTGTCCAGCTGTTGAACGGAGAACTGTGTCAGAATGCTGATGGCCAAACGCAGTGGATTGCTGAGCTCTGATCCGGGAGGTGCATGTTAGGTCACTTAATGCCATAGAAAGCGAATTGCTTTGGCATCTCTGAAAATCCTGAAGGGAAGATTTGGGGTCTAACCCGGCGGGATAATTGTTGACCTCTCCCTTTTCCCATTAGCACAACGAAAGTCTCGTGTTGCGCCTCTTAACAGTTGACAAGTGTATGATGGTGTGAGAATTTGTGGTCTAGCTTCTAGCTGGTCAGATGGAAACCCCGCCTCCTCTTTGCGGTCTGCGAGGCAGAGGCTTCCTTCGCCAGTGCAGGAATGGGCAGCGTGGGATGTGGTTTGCTGGCCAGACTCCTTCTGCCAACATTGTTCTTGCGGTGCCCTGGAAGGCCCACCAAATGTTGCCAGGTGAGAGAGGAAATGCATTTCTCCTTTACAAGCCAGTCTTGGGTCGTGTTTCCCACTTGGATGGATCCATTCATGCCTGCACGGTAGAGGCAGAGCTCCTCATGTACCTGGCCTGCCCAGCACCCTCGGGGATCTTGGAGGCCGGAGCGGGGAGACATTAGTCACAGGACTTTCTGGTCCTCCTGCAGACGCCTAGAAGGAAAGAGCTTGCCCCGGCATCGGCGTGCCACGCAGAATGCCTGCCCGCCTGCTTGCTGCAGCACAGTTGCCATAGAAACACTATCAAATCAAGTGGGCAAACAAAATTGAGCTGTAATCAATTCAAATTTTTACATCTCTGATACCAGAGCCTACGACAAAGCTGTGTTTTTTCCCTGGCCTACTTTCTGAGGGCCTGACTGGCATGGCTAAATTGGTGCATCGTTTCGTTGCAGGTCGAGGGGCTCTGGGTCCGCCTCTGGCACGCAGCAGCACATCTGGCTGGCGACCCCGTGCTCTGGGTATCTGGAGTTTCACTGGGGCGAGAGGCAGTTCAAAAGTGGAGCCGTCCCCTGAGGGAGTTTGGACTGAGGGTGCTGAAAAGCAGCCAGCCGGATTCTATAGAACTGCTTTCCTCAGCGTGGGACCTCCCACAGGTGGTTTGGTCCTCAACGCCTGGCTATGCTGGCTGGGGAAGATGGGGGTTGAAATCCAAGGCATTGGGAGGGTTCCAGGGTGGGAAAGAGTCTCTGGGGAGCATCTCCTTTAATGTTAACCAACACCGTGTGTGGCCCAACCTGTTTAACCATGAAGGTCGCTTCTTCCCCTCTGTGCTGGCTTCTTGGGATCCCTCTCCCCTAATTCCAGGGGTTGCCATAACAATATAATATACAGGTGTACGTTTGTTAGACCTCCTGAATGTGCTGCATCTGGCACTGGGAGCCGGTGGATGCAGGTGCGGGTGGAGCGAGGGGCAGTCCAGCAGTGTGGGGACGCCTTCCCCGGGAGATGTCCCAGCATCTCCTTGCTCTCCCTCTTTGGCACCCGAGGCAGCTTGGTCCAAGGTGGCCCCACTTTTCAACAGTGCTGGTTGCCCGATAGTGTGTTGATCTTGGACGGAACTTCGGTATTGGTTGGCTCAGCTTAATTTTCTGCTCCGATGAGCCGTGCCAGGGCCATGCCACGACCTCACTAAAATCTATTTCAGGCTCTGAAGAGATGAAACACTATTTAAATACACCAAATGGAGTGTCTGTTGCTCCCTCTGTTAGCATCTCGTGACCCCAAAGAGCTATCATAACGCTACGATGGACATCACAGCTGAATGCCTCCGCAGTCCTGATTGTCGGGTGGTGACGTGACTTCCTCTCCTCGCCTTTCCCCCTGCCCTCGGTTCGGGAACCTGCCGCCGTGCTCGAAGGCCTTTTGCTTTCATGCCGGGAGTGGGGAGGCACGCATGGCTCACGGGGGCACCGTTGCCTCTCCGCAGTCGCACCGGCCAGATCTGATGTGTTTAGGCCTGTGCTTGTTAAGAAGGAGCCTCTCAGCTTCTGCGGAAGCTCTTCCTCTTCTCCTCACACTCCTTCACTTCCGTGTGTTTCTGCTTCGTTCGTGGCACCTCGATTGATGGAATAGCTCCCATGGCTTTAAGTATGCTCCGGGGGTTTTGTTTCAGCGGGGGTGGCCGTGTGCCAGTGGCTGACCCGTGTTTCTTCTGAACCTGCTTCATTGCTGCCATTTTACGATTATCTCTCTGTGAGGATTGTATCTTGCTTTGTGTGGTGATTTTTGAAAGGTTATAAGCGCTTTGGCTCACTGTGTCACAGTGATAAATAACTCTGCAGGCACCACAAGCTGCTGTGAGTCGCAAAGGCTCACAAGGTGGTGCGTCGCAGGTGAGGCTAGTGCAGTCCCAATGAAGTATCGATCTGGATTGCCTTTTACAGTAGCTGATCTTCCTTCGTGATCCAGGAGGCCAGATTGCTAGTTCATCTTCATTTTGGGCTATCAGCCTGCGCTTTGCCCGAGTTCCCAGGCCCGCATCTTTTTTTGACCTGCTCCTTGAGCTGATTCATGGGGAAAAACTTTGTCTGCAGAAGAACCTTGCCCTTCTGCAGACAAAGCATCCACTTGACCACAGAATTCGGGCTTCTTCCCACGGCTCGCCAGATCCTTCTGCCAGCCTTCCCGGCAGTTGCCGTTGTCGTGAGCGTTCCAGACTAAGGCTTAAAAAAGGCACTGGTCTTTTTTAAGGATTGGCTTTAAGAGTCTCTGAAGCTATCGAATGCCTATGGATAGATGTGTCACCTGTTCCTTTGACCTGTCTTAATATTTTCACACCCATGTCTGCCCCTCCTCTACTTGCTTTTGCTTCTATTGCTCAAACACCCTCGGAAGCATAATATCTCTGCAGCTGGTAAATAGTTAACATTTTATCCTAATTCCTGCAAAAAGGTCCCCTCTCCCCAGCACAACTCCTTTTTGCTTTCCAGAGTCTGGATCTTTAAAGAACTGTAGAGGTGTGTGCATGTACTGCCTGCCCGCATGCTTGTGTGCAAGTGGATTTTGCACTATTGATAATGCATTTTAATGGTGTTTAATCTTTGCAAACCATCCAGAGAGCGTTGGCAATTGGGCAGCACAGAAATGTAATAAATGATGTGATTGTAATTTCTGGCCGGCCCGTGGCCACTTGGGTTGAAAGGGGGATTGTGACAGGCCCGCTAGCATGTGCCCAGATCCTTTCGGCGTGTGGAGCTCCGTTGCAGCGACATCTGACCCACCCCATAACCCTGATCCACAGGCACTTAAGTGGAATGAACAGTGGGTGTTGAGGTATGTCCTGGCAGGCAGCCATGAAAGGCCTTGCTAATGATGATGAAATTCCTCATTATTTCAATAGAGATTGCGGATTCTGCTGCACTTGTTCGGAATGAAGCCATTTTGTGAGGTTCCTTCAGATACATCTGCACGACTTTTATTTTAAACGTCTGCTGCTACAAAGCGGAAAGACATTTTCAGCTCTAGTCGTCTAATCAATCTGATGGGTGTCGTGTCTGTGGTCCTCCTGTGTTTTTTTAACATGGGTCTTTTTGTGGCAGCCATCTTAGCCTCTGCCCTTAGGAACTCTTCTAGTGACCATCACAATCCCTGGTCAAGTATCGGAGCACCCCAAGCTGGAACCGTGCGCCTAGTCATGCACTAGATCCATACGGCTTTGTAGTTACATGCCTTTAGGTGGTCTTTGACTTAGGGCAACGCTGTGAGCCCCCCTCCCCCCCATGCCCTGGCCTTGTCAGCTCTGCTCAGCTTGTAAACGCAATTCTTTTATGATACTGGTCCATCTTATAGTTGGATTTGTTGGGGCAGCTGTGCAAAAGTAACATTAAAATAAAACTTGGCAGGAAGTGATGTGTGCGCACGAGATACGAGGGACATGTCCTGCTGAAGGGCACTTGAATGTAAGAGTGGTTGCCCAGGGATGGACGTTCCTCTAGCTTGGGAAGCGGATTTCCGGCTAAGGATGTGCGCGTGTGGAACCCGTTGGCACTTGTCACTCTCTCTTTCGTGGTACTTTTGCTCCCTGTAGGTCACGGAAGACCTCTAGCGGGATTCTCAGCAACCTTGCCTTAGGAGAAATGCCAGCATTGTTTAAGAGCCCTTTAAACTATCGAATTGTGAGATATTCGGCATCTGTGGCTGGTAGAGGAGCATGCAGGAGGCTGTGCACTGAGCGCTCATGCAGGAATCCAGGTCCCAGGACGGGGGACACAACCCACATGTGGTGCCCCCCACGGACGGAAAGTGAGTCCTCCAGAGCACCCACTGTTGTCCCCAGCGACAACCCTCAGAGGGAAGGTCGGTTGGGAGACACTGCCTGGGAGCTTTACGGCTGGGCAGGAACTCAAACGTGGATCTCGCACGTCCTGGCCCAGCACCTGAACACCAGCTGCAGACCTTGGGGCCAAAAAGGTGGCGCGGCTCTCGAATCTTACACCAAAGGGCCCGGTCCACCCAAGCCTCTTGCGGGCTTTCGCTTTACGCGATTGTGCACAGCAGCAACCACACTGCGAGGAGGAGGAGGAGGAAGTCAGGAGAAGGAGGTCACGTTCTCCGATAACGCATGCTCCAGATGGACTTGCAAGACATGAATTCCCCTCTCTCACAGTGGACCCAGTGTTTGGAAACACACATAGAAACCCAGAAACAGCGCGAGTCAGAAGGGGCCTCCCGGGCCATCTAGCCTGACCCCTGGCTCCAGCCGGCTCCGCTCCCGACATGCCCACCGTGTGTAGCACACCTGACATCCCGTACCATTACTAGCAGCAAAGCAAGGAAGGATTTGATTCTCGGCTGTCTGTTTTACCCTTCTAGGTGTGCAGCTTAAGTAGGAAATGTCTTGCTGCTGTGGCGATCCGGTGCTTGGGGTCGGGTCGGTGCAGGCGTCTTGCTCCCTGTCGCTTCGGTAAAGCCCCAAGGCAGGCAGGGCTCACGTGGCATGTGCCGCGGGCCCCAGCGTACATGGGCAGTCTGCTCAGCCGGAACGCCCTGGCGCATGTGCCCCATGGAGAAGGAGCTGGCATTCTGCCTGTGCTTGCGGGAATGAGTTGGAGAACCTGCTTTCCTGTGGGGTTCAGCAATGCATATTTTGGGCTCATCACTGTGGTGAAACCGTGGCAGCAGAGCTAGGAACATCGCAGGAACCAAACGGATTTTTCTTTCTATTTAATTAATTTCTGTGCCACCCAGTAGCCAAGGCTCTGGCGCTCCTACCCTGTGCATGTGTGTGGAGGAGGAAGGTTGGCCTGCAAGTCTAGTTGCAGCAGACTACCTAGAGACTGGTTGGGGATGATGGGGGTTGCAGTAACACACACCGGGAGGGCAGCGCATTGGGAAAGGCTGGAGGAGATATCGCCGGCCTGTAATTGTAGCTCCCAGTCCAAGTCCTACAGCCCCAGACAGGTGTATTCCATTGAGAAAGCCGACCCTTTCTGTCGCACCTGATGCTTCTCTCTTGCTCCCATCAGCAAGAAAGCGGTCTCTCTCTCTCTCTCTCTCTCTCCCCCCCCACTTCTGCTGCCAGAAATAGCGTTCTCCTGGAATCCATCACAGCAGAGTGCTCTTGCAGATCTCGATGGCACTTCTTGTCGCGTGCGCGCGCGCGCGGATGACGCTCAGTAAAAAGGCCACATTCCCCAGAGCATTCTTGGAGGTTTCAGAATCGCGCCACGTGTTTTGTGCAGCCATTGGTAGGTGAGGGGAAGCTGTTCCTCTCGCTATCAAATTGCCTGTTGTAGGAGTAGAGGGTAGTAATTTAATTCAGTTGACTCGGGGAAGTGGGCAATGAATTTCAAAAAGCTGAGTGATCAGATAGCGACTCGACAGCACAGAAGTGAGCAGCTAATCAAGTGTAAACTGTCTTTGGGGCCTGCTGAGACAAGAAACAAGGGGCCGTCTCTTCCTATCAAAGGTCAAGACGCGGAATGTTCCCCTCCCAAAATAATGTGGCCTCCCAAGCCCCTTCAAAAGCTTTCTGTAAAGTCAGAGCAAAGGAAGGGAAGCCCGGTTGGGCCTAGAAGGGAACCCTTTCCAGAAATCCGGGTGCCTTCTTGGGAGGCTCAGCTTTGCGTCCCAGAATTTTGCCTGTTTGCGTTGTTCACGTCCGTGGTGACACCATCAGAATGCGGCAGACCGATGTTTTAATTAATGTATATACTTCCTTGGTGTAAACAAGCCCGGAAAGGAGCTGCAGCGAGGGTCCATTAGTCGGCGACCGCTTGATGGCACATGGCAGCAGCATGGCGCCTCCTTTCTGCGTCCAAAAGAGACCCCAAGGCCTATGCTTTTAGTTTAGGTTGAGGGGTGTCTTCACAAAGTTTCTAGGGCTTTTCCCATGTAAGCTGATGGTTTAAGTTCGTTGTGTGGATGTTCTTTCCTGGAGGAGGCCACCAGATCTGAAGGGACGGCTCTTGAGGTGACAGTAGCAAAAGGGGCGGCTTGCTCCTCTTAGCCTGCTCGCTCGTGAGGGGCTTCGGCCAGGCTCCCTTCGGCTGATGCTTTTTAAGCTTTTCAACACTGTCCCATCCACTTGTCCCACGGGACCTCTGCGTGGCCACGACAAAGAGGGTGTTTTGGGGCATGTCCCAGGCTGAGTTTGAGGCGTGCCTGTTGTACCCGTGGAATACGGGGTGCACCCTTGGGCAAGGCGGCAAGGCTGGGCGTGGTGCAGGAAGGCTGTTGTGGAGGGCCGCCTTGCCGCAGGCGTGAGCTCTCATGGGGAGCCCCACGTGTGGTTCCCCGGAACCGACATGCATTGAGATCGGGGCTCTTCTGGCGTGATGTGAGAGGACTCCTTGCGTACTGTAAGCGCGTTACTCGACTGTCTGCCCTGGGAACGGGGCTCTGATCTGCAGGAATGCGAGCAGCACCACAGGCCTGCCCCGGGGTCGTGACCTCCCGGTCCTTCTGGGCCACTGCCTGCCCTCCACCTTCTGTTTGCGCGCTCCTCCAGTTAAAGCCTTTCTGTGGAAATGGGAGGGGGTGTTGCTGGGGGAGGCCGGCACTCAGGTCCCGGTTCCCCTTTCTCAGGGCTGAGGGAGGTCGCTGGTTTCCTCTGGCTTCGCTGCGTCTCTCAGCTTTGCGGTCTTCGCTGGTTTCTTTTCTCGGCTGTTGCCATAAATCCCATGATGTCGTCTCTCGTCTGTAGCTTCGGCATGAGCAGAGGAGAGAGTAGGGTGCCTGCATACTGAACCCAAACGGAAAATGCAGGTGGGGACAAGGTGCTGGAGAGACCATGGGGAGGGCGGGAGGCGCCTGCCATTCCACCCCCGGGCATTCGGCACTTGCAGCATCGCGGGCTGGAGTAGGATGTGTGGTCACTTGATTGCTTTTGGTAAGACTTCCCCTGGAAGAAACCATTTAGATGTGGGAGAAACTGGGAGAAACTGGTGGATGCCGGCCCAGGGCTGTGATTGCTTACTTTGTAAAAGTCAGAGTTGGAATCCCATTTGTGCTGAATTAAGATCACCCCCTCTTCTTTCCAACAAAAGTCCTCATCTTCAATGATTTCTGTGGCACATTTTTCATATTTGGGAAGAACTTGTGATCCTGAAAATTCGGACGCAGGCAAAAGCAAAATGGGCAGATTTGTCCAACCTTAGGCGGGTGCTGAGCCCACTGCGAGCTTTATTTCTCCAATGGATCTGAGGTCCTGTCGATGCAGCCCCTGCACTGATGGAGATCCCATCATATTCTTCAGGCCGTCTCTGCTCCTCAGACGGTTCTTTCCTGGCCCTTGCAAAAAGATTCCCAGCCAGAGCGTGCATAGCTCTTATCGGGAAGAAAGAAATCAGATAGTTCTAGAACCGCAGGAGCCTGTGCCACCTCGTCTTTGAAACAAGACACGGATTTCCTAGGTATCAGCGTCCACTGTGAAGAATCTGGGCAGCTGGACTCTTAGTTTTTTTCCAGCCCCATCCACGGGGAAGTCTAATCTATATGAAACAGTGGGATACGGTTGCCATAGGAAGGCACGGCGTCTTTGGAGCTTTTCCCCACTTTGGTTTTTAAATGTTTATTTTTAAAATGCTGCATGGACAAACTCAGATTTGAGTGGTACACTGCACAATTTGTCAGCCCATTCTAAAGAAATAAAAATAGAAGAATCAGGAGGACTTTTCCAAAATAGCCATGAAGTGGCAGTCCCCATTGCTGTCACAGGAACTGGCCAAGATGTTCTCTTGATACATGTCTAACCCCACCATAGGCGCTTGCTTTGAGAGGGAACTGCGAGTCTTCCCTGCCTCCCCTCTCCCCAAAGAGCCACCCCACAGGGCCTCCTCTGGACATCTGCAGCGCAGGACCATGGCGTGAGAAGAGTCGCGAGAGCCCGGAAGGGTGGTTCTCTGGGTCTATATTTATTCTGGGTGTCCTGGCAACAGGCATCGGATGTGATAAGAAGTGCTCTTTGGGTTGGAGTGTTCATTTTGCCAGATGCATCCGGGACAAAATAGCCCTAAAGCGCGAGGTACAGTCAGGACTATAGGGCGCCATGGCGGGCACGCTCCTTTGGGTTCCTGAGTTGCAAGGCTTGCAATTGTGCAGAAGACCCTGGGTTGCTCGAGATGCTGGCGCCCTTCTCGCTCACCTTGCCCTGTATACCTACATACCTCACACACCTATCGGTTTGGGTTTGAACAATCGAACGTAACGATAAGAGCACAACACATCAATGTGAAAAGACGATCAAGACTAAATTGGGGCCTTTGCTCACAGGTATCTCCGTGGCATGAAATGTGGCGGCGCTTGTGCTCAGCCTAACACCTGAATGACACATCCGCACCTTGTACTGCTGAATGGGGTTGACGTGGCTTGGGTGGAACGTCCACTGTTGGCTGGATGAATTTCATGAATAGCCTTTACATGCTTTGAGAGACCCTGGGAACCTGCTGAGTCTCTTGGAGTAAACCTGACGGGAAATACAAAATGAAAAATTCCCCCCACCCAATTGTATCTCCCTTTGAATTTGTGTTTTGGATGGGGTGGGGGGGAAATTCAAGCCCTAAGGAAGTTGCTTCTAACTGCAAATGTTATGGACACAGATTGGGTAGGTCTGGTGTTTTAAAAGGTATAAAACATGATCTGCCATATTTTTACGGAACACATTTAATCTGTGGTTGGTGAATCATTTTGAAAAAGAAAAGGAATTGCAGGCAATAAATCCTTTTTATATCAAACACAGAACTGAAATGCAGTTCAAATATTTCCCCCAGTATCCAGCAATCTATAAAAAACCTGTCAAAGCACAAACACACGTTGAATCCTAGGATTAAGCGGGCCCTCCCTTGTTGGGGAATTTGTGAAGCTTGGGGCAACAACACAGGAGACCCTGTCCCAATCAGGGCAAATGCCTTAAGCCTGATGAAACTACGCTCGGGGAACCTCAGGCGAGCCGAGGTGGCGGCTGGTAGGGGGAAGGGACTGTGTGAAGAGGTGTTTCTTGGGAACGCTGGACTCGGACTGCGTGGGGCTTTGTGTGAAGTGCCTCGTTCGGCCTGGTTCGCACGGTGCTTTCCTTTTGAGATGTGATTATTTAGGGAGAATGCTGTTAGTTGATGCGTCGGGATGGTGATGGGGGAATGCCCTAGCATGGCTTGGGACCGGTCTGTCATCTTCTGGTCGAGCCTGGGTTTCCTGGGATAAGGTGAGCTGCAGCATCGACATGCGTGTAGGAGTACTCAGAAATCTGGTCGCCCTGTCCCATTCGACTTTGGCTTCGTCACCTAGTCCTAGCCAATGGTGGCTTAAGGCGAAGCGGAACAAAACGAAAAACCAAGGCACGAGAGCAGTCACGTGCATGGACGTTGCTTTTCTGACAAACTCAAATGTGTCCTTCCTCGTTGTGCAAAATGTTGCCTTTGAAACCTGCGCGCTGGACATACAGATGGTTAATTCCGCGTGCTTCGGTTTCTCATTTTTTTCAATGTTAAGTTTGGTTTGTCCTTAACATTGAGAAAAATGTTTTCTATAATCATGTTATGGGCACGGTTGCTTCATGTTTGCATTTTTTGAGGAGCGGTTTTCCTATTTGCATACTTTTCAGTGTTGTTACACTTGTGTGTCCACTTTTCTTCCACGTTCACACGATTGGACACATGTTTTAAATGGAACAATTTCTCCCTATCCCTGGTTGAATGCAAACAAGGATGACAGAATCCATTTCCTCAGACTGTTGATCCAAACAAATAGGACCTGAGCCTGTCCGGGAAGCAGGCTAGTCGGTAGCCATGCCTGGAAAGCGGATGCCCAGCAGGCGGTAGAATGGCTTATTGGGGAGGCCGCCCCACTGATGATGGGCACATCTCTTTCTGTTGCTCCTGAATGCAGGGCTTGGACCAGGGATTTCCTATCGCGAGGAAGAGGGCTTTGGTGGAAGATCTGGAAGCATTCCCAGTGCCACAGTGCAGCGGACCGCCTCGGAGGGCAGTGGGGCTGCCCTCGTTCAGAGCACTGGCGTGGGCAGCTTGCCAGCCTCAACTGGGTTTTGGCTGACCACTCCCATCATCTCTCACCCCGGCTCTACTGGCTGGGGCTGATGGAAGTTGTGGGCCCAACACTGGGCTGACCACAAGTGGCCCGCCTTTGATTCAGAGGCCTAAGCCGAGCCTGGGGGGCCACCTCTCAGGAGTGCGGCAGCTGCAGATTCAGCTCCCGTCCAGCTCCGATTCGGTCTCCTAATGGAAAGGCAAGCCGCTTGTTAAGGCAACGGATCTGTCAGAAAGCTTCTTCCTGATTGATGATGAATTTCTTCCTTGCAGCCGAACCCAAAGTCATCCATTCCTGCAGGCCTGTTCTTTTGATAGGCGGCTCATGGAGCCGGCGGCATATGGTTCATTATCTTAATTGTCAATAACTTTGATAATGCTCCTTCGGCAGTGCTCGGCTTCAGGCAGTCTGAATACAGACTGCAGTCCTTTATTTTTTGTTTTGTTGAGAAATTAAGTTTCCTTTAAAAAATGTAACCATACAGGAAGACTTGCATGAGGCCTCAGGGATGTGAAATTACTCATGTGGGATGTGGGGGAACATTGAAGAGGCTGGCTGCGAGAATTGGGTGTTGTATGTGCACTTGGGTCATGCTTGAAGTATTTCTGCCCATGGCTCAAACATGGGCATTGCCTGCCTTCCGTTTAATGTGCCCCTCAAATCTTGGCCCTGTTTCCGTGAAGGTTTTGGTTCTCTGTAGTGGCTGGAGTATGGGATGCATATGGAGGACTGGGCAGGGCAGGGAAAAGTCCTGCTTGGAGGCGCCTGAAGCCTGAACTCCCCTGCTTTGAAAAATGGCACCATAACATAGCCAGGCATTTTGATCTTGGGATCTGGGCTCGGTTTGCCTTGTGCTAGGCCGACTTGCCCCTAAGCACTGCTGTCTGCTAGTCACCCCTCCCTCCCTCCCTCCCTATTCTATTCTCCACCATCCTTCCCCACTGTGGTTCCCTCTGGATGTGTTGGACCTCCGCTCTCAGAATGGCACAGGTGGTTCTGGCCCATTTCTAAGTGGCTATGGAATGAGAGCAGCTTTGGTCGCCTTGGTAGATGACCTGCACTGGGAACTAGACTGGCGGCTGCGTGTTCGGGTTGGGTCTTCTGGACCTCTCAGCAGATTCCAGTGGTACCGTCACAGCTGCCTCACTGGGACGGCCCATTCTTTCCTGCAGGTGCAGTGCTGGGAGACTCCTGCTCGGCCCCCTGGCCACTGACCTGCGGAGTCGTTCCTTCGAGTTTTGTTTTGTCCCCCATGCAATCTAACGAATGCCCAGAGGCATTGGAAGAGGTTGCCTGGAGTTTGGGGTTCGGTGCCACCAGCGTACTGATGACACCCAACTCTATTTCTCCTTTCCATCTCATGCCAAGGAAGCAGCTTCGGTGCTAAATCAGTGCCGGTGGGCCGTGGTGGACTGGAAGGGGGCAACAGACGAGGCAGAGGTGCTCCTGGGTGGTCAGAAGGTGGGTCAGGGAGTGTGGATTCAGCCTGTGCCGGGACAGGCTGCATCGCCCTGAAGACGCAGGTCTGCAGCTGTACTTCTGGGTTCACTCCCTCTGCCTGGATATCCGCCCAGGTTCAAGCAGTGCATTCTCACATCTATGGAATGCGCTCCCCAGAGAGGCTCGCCTGACGCCGTCTTTATTTGCTTTTCGGCGCCAGGCGAATACCTTTTTATTTAAGCAATATTTTAAATGTTAAATTATTTTAGATTAGTTGTTTAGATTTTATATTGTATTTGTATGTTTTAATTTAGACCTTGAGATGGGCCAGTTTTTAATATGGTGTATGTTTTTAATGTTTTTTTGAGGTTGTAAGCCACCCCGAGGCTTGTGGCAAGGGGTGGCATATAAATCTGTTAATTAATAAATAAATAAATAAATAAATATAAAACCAGCTGTTCCCATTATTAGCCTTGCTTACTTGGGCACAGTGGGGCATGCCTTAGTCATGTCCTGTTTGGATTACTGCAACATGCTCTTTAATATCAACATGAATATTGATAATGATAATAGCGGGATGCCCTCAAGAGTTGCTTGGCTGTGGGGAAGATGTTTGGTGCTAGGCTGTCTGGTGGACCTGGACGGGTATTCCCTGGGCGTCTTGCCCGGGATGTTTCTATTGAAACATCTTTCTCTGTGCAGTGGGAGGATGTTAGGTCAACCATGTTGCTGCTTCAAATTCGAAAGGATGAGGTGGGGAATCGCTCAGCCGAATTGGCTTCTGCTCTTGTTTTGCACGATGCTCAGATTGTCACTGAGATTTTTGAGTTTCTCAGAGGTTTGCCTGCTCAAAAGTGTAAATGGGAGTCTGTAAACGGTGCGTGTGCATCACTAACTCAGCCTCAGCCGTGCATCATGGTCAGGCTCCACTGCCTGTGTGCAGGCGGGAAGCTGAGTCAGCTGGCTCTGTCCCAGTGCCGTGCCAGGCTCCCGGCTCAGCCTTCGGGCATCAGGCAAGCCGGAAGCAGAAGAGTTCTGGGCAGCCCTGTTGAGCTGCCTTCAGCAAGGGGCCGGTTTGCAGTCGCTAGTAAATAAGGTTTCCTTAAAGCAGATGCTGTCGGGCTGCTTCCTTTGGTGAACTTGTTGCGCGCTCAGTAATGCGGCGGCCTTAATTACAGTGTGTTCTTAGAAAACCCTAGAACTCCGGGTCGATATTTGTTTGGCAAGAGCACGCAGACATGTGGCGTGGGGCCTGTGTGGATGAGTTCCAGTGTGGCTCAGATAGGCTGATGTGCCTTCATAATTGATACGCTGCCAAGCTCCATGGATTCTTGTCCCTGCCTGATTGATTAGTATGTGGCGGAAGAGGGGATAAGTGACTTTAAATGACTTTTGGGGTGAAAGAGGGATGAAGCCTGGTTTGTTGGCAAGTTTAACCCAGGAGATTTATGCTGGGGAAGAGGTGGGTGCGGAGAGTTTTAAAAAGGGGTTGGTTGGGCTCTCTTTTGGTGCTGTCTTAGGTTTTCCCCTTGGCATCTTCTCTCTTGCCTTCCTGATGGGGAGACCAGCTCTAGACTGTGATTTTTAATTTATTTTGTAATCTGTAACTCAGTATGTGGCACGTCAGTGCCTCTGGGGTAGCTAACAATATTATAGAAATCCTTGCAATAAAACAATCTCATAGAAACTAAAATCAGATTTAATTAAAGTAAATTGATGCAACCGTCTCACCTTTTTCTTGAAAACAAAGAATGACCTAGTGTGACAGACATCTCTTCATTTAATTATGCTGATCGTTTAGCCAAGGCTGCAATTCTGTATGCAGTTGTATGGAATAAGACCACTGAATTTAGTGGAATACATTTCTGAGTAGCCTTGCGTGTTGCAAGGCTGAAGTCTGCTGCCGTCTTACCTAGAAGCAAGCCTAGTTGGACACGGCAGAATTTATTTCTGAATAAATAAGGGCTGAATCTTTCTGTGGAACCTGAGCCCTTCTGGGACTGTATGGGGTTTAAAACAAATTATCTGTTGACTGCATGCATGTGGAAAAACCAGGGGCTTTCCTTCTGAAGGGGTTTCCCTGAATGACCAGGGATGCTCCCTTCAGAAGGAAGCTGGTGTAGCGGGTTGGGTCGAATGTTCGACTGGGAGCCCAGAATCCAGGTCCTTGCCCCACCCTGAGCTCCCTGGGCGATCTGGGGCCAGTCGTTGACTTGCAGCCTGACCTGACTTGCTGGGTGGTTGTGAGGACAGAAAGACGAGCAGGAGTGCATACACTTGCCTTGGACTGCTTGGAGGGAAGAAGGTGGGCTCTAAAAGCTACAGATCAATAAAACAAACAAGTGAGCATTTCTGTCCCATTTTCAAGGTCATTTCAGTGTGAAACTCAGTGCCTCCACTGCTCCTTCAGGTGCTTCCTCTTGGAATGGTCAGGTGAGCAGGAGCGGTTGCGCCCTCTTCCGGCTCGCTCGCTCGGAGGTCCCATCCGCTGGGGCACTCAGAGCGCGGACTGCGGGAGAGCGTGCCTGCCAGTCCCCAAAGGCCTTCTCTGTATGTTGCCCGCGGGAGGCGTGCAGGTGAGCTGGGGGGCGATTTTCCGTTGCTGCTGCGTCTGTGGATTTACACAGGAGAAGTGGCGCATGAACACACTTTCTAAGGCGCAAGGAAAGACAGAACTCCAGCAAAAGGGGCCCCGGCTCAGCAGCGCATGGGAACACGGGAAAGTGCATTAGGCCAGGCCAGACGCTCCGTCCGTCCGTTCCACTGTGGTTAGCACTGACCCACAGTGGTGGCAATCCAGGGTTTCTGGAAGGGGTCCTTCCCTGCCCTGGCCGGAGATGCTGGCGTTGGAACCTGGCAGCTTCTGCCTGCAGAGTGCTTGGCCCTCTGGCCCAGAGCCACAGACCCATCTCATAGCCTCCCCCCCCCCGCTTTTTTGTGCCAGTAGGCACCTTGGGAATGTTGTGGGTGCTCTTGCAAACTCAGTGCGTGTGCACGTGGGGGCCCATTCGTAAAACAGCTGTCATGGCGCGCAAAGCTGGTCCCACAGCCCTCATGTCCTAGAAGCCAGACTGGTGAGACCAAAGGAATCGTAGCCCACACTGGCACCTTTCCGCACCCGGCAGAGGCGGCGTCTGAGCTCCCAATCAGAGACCCTTTCCGCTCAGGCCAGGTTACGATGGTGCTTCAGGCCTGCGCTTCACTTTACAAATCCAGCCCCCGGTTTCTTGTTTTTAAGAATGGTCGGAAGAGCCCTTAAAATAAAAAGCAAGAGGAGCGAGGAGCCTGGCGGGTGGGTGCCAAGCGGGCTGCCCCATGGACTCTGCGCCAGAGACCTCGCAGAGCGTCGCAGCTGTGGCTGTGAACCTGTGTCGTGTAGGGCAACTTCTGAGCTTGGGGTGAAGCAGAAGCGTCTCCTGTGTAGACCGTGCGCTCTGCGGAAATTGAAAACCACATTCCACGTGGAACCGCTTCTTGGTGACGGAAACATAGCGGAGATTCCTGGTTGTGCTTTTAAAGGGCTGATGTCTCTCCCATCATCTGTTGGTGGGGGGGGGGGCGCTATACATGTCATGAGCTGTGGTTCTGCTCCTGAATGAACAAGCTACTCCAGAACTTCTTTCCTGGTCAATTTTATTGTGACAGGCCTCTGAGTTCTCCCAGAGTGAAATGTTGAGCCCTCTCTAGCATCCATCACTCCCTCGCCTCTTTGCAACCCTTTTGGCATCTCACTCCTGTGAAATCGTGTCTGCCTGCCCTCGTCCTGTTTCTCACCCAGTTGGGCTTCTCACCAGTGCTGTCACCTGGTGACCGGCGCCACTTCTTTGGGAGAAGGGGTTTCTGTGTTTGAGCTCGCTATCCTCACTCTTCCGCTGTGAGATGTGTCCAGCTTCCAGCACCATCTCCTCTCTGGATTGGCAGCCCAGGGCTCCCATCAGCCTGAACCGGCCACCCGTCCTCCTCTTCCCCAATCTCTCCATTCCCATGGGCGGATTGGCCTGGGCTTTCATAAGCCCAAACTTTCAGTGTGCCTCCCCCCTCCCCCCGTCTCTCTACACATTTCCTGACCTTGGGCTGCCGCTCCGACATGCGACAATCTTATCCTCACTATCTGAGCTTCAGTTTCCCTCGAACTGGGCAGTTACACTGCGCACACACGACGGTGCATCTGAAAGGAATACTATACAGTTGTGCTTGGAGACTGATTACTTGGAGCAAAGCAAAGATTTACACTGGACTAAGCAGAGTACCTGCTCGGAGTATGTGCCTGGCTTCTCAGAACTCATCTGTCTGGCTGACTTGCTGGCGTGCTTCAGGCAGCGGAGAAATCCGCTGTTCTTGGCATGCTCCACCAAGCTGCAGACGTATGGGGGCTCGGATGGCATACGGTCGCAGGGTCAAGGGTAGTTCGTTTCAAAGAGAATAATGCTAAACAGCAATGCGTCATGCATGTTACCATTCCGGGTAAATTTAGCACTCCTTGTCAGAGCCTGTAAATCACTCCTTTCTGCCCTATTAAACAGATTTTGTTCTATTTAGGACTGGTTGGCTGTAGAATATTTCCTCTGAATGTTTGTGCAAACCCTCCAAGAATTCTGCTTAGAATATTTTAACGCTTAAGCAGTGAGCAAGGCAAGAGGGAGAAAATGAAAACCCAGCATGGAACAGTGACAGGATCGCCGGTAAGAATCAGGGAGATGGTCATCCCACTGGCTTTTTTATTTCTCGTGGTTCTTGCATCTTAATTTGTTCTCGTGGGCACCAAGATACACATTTTCCTGGGTGATTCGGAATGTACACATTTGTATTCTCCTTGCTGCATTTTCTTTGCTGCCGAGACTGCAGTGAAGAAAGGACCGAGAAACCTTCTGGCCAGTGGTTTCTCTCCAGCAAGAGCCGAAAAAAGTCGCGCAAAGCCTGGATTTTGCCGTACTGCTTCTTGAATATTAGCTGCTGTGGGATGCACAACATGGAACTCCACCACGCGCAGTGGAAGCAATGTCTGACAGTTACAAGGGCAGAGGAATCCCTGAGAGGAACCTAGTGTAGGGATTGCGGTGCTTCTCCCAAAACAGAGCATTCCAAGCTAGAAAACTCATGCTCAGAAGCTGAGCTAGAAGAAGGTGAGGAGGGCTTGGAATGCACTACTGCAGTGCCAAGTTCATGAGTGAGATTAGCCAAATGGCTGGCGAGGAACAGACTACCTTTGGTTTGGGGAGGAGACACTGTAGAACAAGGCGAGTCGGTGGGGAGGGGTATGAATTCATCAGCCCAGTGGTTTGTCATCAAGCCAAACAAGCACACTAATTAAGTAAGCTCTGGCATGCTGGCCATCTGGCCCACTAGCAGCATGAACCTTCCTGAGGGTGGAGCCAACCCCTTTTGGAGGCAAAGCGAGGAGGGGGATTCAGTTGGAAGCAATTCCCCACATAGGCAAGAGCTAATTCCACCAGTCAAAGGATCACTGCTTTGATAGCTGCGCCTAGTTAACAACTTTATTATTATTCGCTCTGTGTTGCAAAACCAGCCTAGCTCAACAAAGACTTCGGCCGGTTCTGTTGGAGGAGGAAAGGGGAAGACGTGCTCTCGACACCGGAATCTGCAGGGCCGCCTGGTGCAGCGAGCAGAGGAAGGCTGCAAGACGGGAGGGTTGATGCACTCCTGCCTGCAGTGGCGTGGGACCCACTTTCCAGGGGCTTCCGTGGTTCTTTCACCTGCGCTCCTTCCAGCCGTGGAAACGCAGGCAGAGGAGTGGTTCCCATGCCACTGTAACTAAGTGGCCCTGCCCCGAGTGAAGACAGGCGTTTCAGGGAGCGATGTATCTTTGGAAGCAGTCCAGACACACCTTCCTGTTCCGGGGCCAGGTTTTGACACACCCGATTTTGCAGTGGGTCAGACAGATGTGCGCTGCGCTGGTGGGCCACATCGCCTCATGGGCAGCCCCCGTGCCACCCCCCCATCTCAAGGGAGGCAAGGCTTGCATCTGAGCAGGCGTTCCGTTTGGTGCTAGTTACTTTGAGAAGGTTGCACCAAGCTTGGGATGCAGGCCACTGCATAACGCCGCCGTGCGGGCTGCACCCTGCTGAGGGTCCTAGGCAGCCAGCAGGCCCTTTTCTGCAGTGCTCCATTCCATCTTCCCCACCCCCAGCTTTCCTCCCCTCCCCTCGACAGCATGTGCTTCCCTCCGTGGTGGTTTGGCCTCTCCTTGCTTTTTGCCTCCTCGCGGCATTTTCCCGCTCAAGATCTTCCTGCAGTTCTGCAAAGTCTGAGGTTCCGTCAAGCATGCCGACTCTCGTGTGGGGGTGATGGCATTGGCTGCACAAGGATCCGCACTTGGGCAATGAGTCTGCTCTCAATACGTCCAATGCGAGTTCCAATCCGTCTGCACTATGAACTGCAGGCAGCAGGTTGCTGGTGGAGCATCTGGGACGGGTTCCGTAGTGAAGCGAGAACTGTATGTGAATCCACTGGCCCATCATCAGGCCAGGCAAGGAGCAGACAAGGCTCCTCGGGCGCTTTATCACGAAACGGCGTCCCTTTCGCAGCCCCACAGAAGGGTCTTCAGTGCCTCGAGAGTTAAGGGCCTGGGTGGCTCTGGACTCCCCTGGTGTTGGCACTTACCTGCAGCAGATACTGCAAAGTTGCTTCAGGTTGTATTCACTCTAGTGGATGATCTTCAGCAACCTCCTCCAACTGGGTGCCCTGCGCATGTGTTGGACTGTGATTCCCAGAATTCCTGACCATTGTGCATACTGGCAAGGGCTGGTGGGAGCTGCAGTCCCAAATATCTGGAGGCCACCGGGTTGGGGAAGCCTCTTCTGCAGCACTGGGTGTGCTTTGTGGGCAGAGAGCTTGCTGGCCCTCCCAGTGACCTCCTTGCATTTCACTGTATCGGCACATCTTTCCTATCTCAGGGTTTTGCCCATCATGTAAGGCTTATCCGAGCTTTGAAATGGGAGATGCTCTATGGCTACAAGTTAATCTCGCTTGGGTTGAAAAAACCCTCTCACATTCTAGCAGTAATCCCAGCCACTGCAAGGCTTGCTTAATGGTCTGTCCAACTTATCCCTGAAGTGTAGCCCATTAATTTCTATCATGTCTCACATCCATCCAGCATGGACTGCAGCGCTTTGGAGAGCCGAGAGTGATTGGAAGATCGCCATGTGGTTAAGCAAATGCTTCTTCCATTACGGGGAAGATGGCGGGCTGGTAGTAATGGGCATGCATGGTGCCCATATAATTCCTTTTTAAAGTGGCTGAAGGATTTTGGTGTGGGAAAATACAAGGTCAACAACATTTGTGATTCTAAATCCATTGGGACCCGCCCTCCCCCCGGTCAACAAGTAAAAGTCCTGTTGTGTTGTGCCAACATGGCTGTGTTCTCTTGGTTCACGGCTACTTTATTTTATAGTCCAGCAACTTCCCCACAAGGTCTGTGCACTGAGGAATTTCAGGGTCTAGCTTTACACGAGAATGTACGGATTTCCCTTACGGATCCTCGGACTGAAAACTTTTCACTGGGTTTCTAGCAGACAAACGCTTCTGGGAAGGCATGGCGAGGAAGGGGTGTGTCGTATGTGTGTCTCCAGCCCTCGGCAGGTGGGAGTGCACCATTCCTGGATACAGATACTCCGTTTTGCTTACAGCTATTGGCCACTGACAGCAGATGGGACTACGAATTTGCTAGATCCATTTGTCAAATCCATTTGTCAGGTCTGTGTTAGGCACCTGGACATGTCTGGATTGATGCTTCTTGGCTGTTGTTTTGAGTGCATGTGCTCCAAGGGCCAACTGTGACTGCCTGTTGTGTTTTTGCCCTTCATCGGCTCATACGCACCATGTAGTCAGGCTCTCTCCCTGACGGGGCTTCTGCTTGGAGGAGGACAGCCCATAACTGGCCTCTCTTCTTGTTCTCGGCAGTCCTGTAGCTACTTGGCGAGTGTAGTCCAACTGCTCTTGGCGGTGGGGGGAAGCACGCAACCAGCCCTTGAAGGTGCGCATGGAGAAAGTAATCCAACCTGCATATCAATGAAGCAAGTTTTAAAGAAAAATCGAATTAGCGTGGGAGATAGAAAGGAATGAACGTGTGCGATAACACAGGAAAACAAATCATGTTCCAGAAATGTTGGTCTACCTGAAATCTAGGTTGAGTCAGCTTGGACAGCAGCCAGGCTCCCATTGGCGTTTTGTCCAGCTTCTGGCCTTCATGCAGGGAGGGATGGCTGGCAGCATCCAGAAAGGGGCATCACCCAGGGGCTTGGGCCAAGCTGTCTGCTTTGGGCGTTTGGTGGCCTTGCCCGCCACCATGGCATGGGCCAAAGAGCGTTAAGCTGTGTAGGCAGAAGATGCCCAGGAATGGGACGCCTGCGGCCAGCAGTCACCTCGGGAGGGTGAGGAGTGGCAGGGCAGTGCTTGCGCCCCCCCGCCCCCCGCCCCCCAGCAGGCAGGCAGCTGCGTGTATCTGGAGGGGCTGCAGGGGGGATGTCCCAGGATGGCTCGCTCCAGATGCAGGCAGCGGCTGCACGGAGAGCTGAGGGGCTCCCTTGGTCACGCTTTTGGGCAGCGTGGCAGTGCCCCCCCCGGGTGTTCAGTGGGGAAGCAAGAGAGCGCAGGGGGGGCTCTTCTGAAAGGAGGATGGCCCAAGGGTCTGATGGGCTCGGGAAACCAGCGCAGAAGGTAGGGAAAGTCCTGGCACGCTGGTATGGCTGATGCTGCCGCGCGAGCTGAGCGTGTGCCGTGTGGCTAGTCCCATTGCGTTCCTCGGAGAACCTTTTTCAGAAGTTAGCCATTAGTGGAGGGAAGCGTTATCCTAAGAGTGTGCAATTAGGACAGATTAGTTCTACCGGTGCACAGAGCTGGCTGTTAGTGTGTAATGATGAGAAATTCTGCTGCTAATGTCTCACAAGCCGGCCCAGGCAGCAGCTGCAGGCAAGCACCATATTGTCATGCATTTAAGGGGCCATCAGACAGTCACTTCGCAGTCAGCTGTTGTGAGTTCTTGCCTTTGTGGCTCCTCTCCCCCCCCCACCCCAACCGCCGCCCATTCCTCTCCCCACTCCAGCTTTGTTTAACACTGCCATAGTCAAGTCTCATGGTACTGACCTTGCACAGCACTGCCTGCCATTGCCTGTTAAAAGTTAGTATTTATGTCGCTCACGCAAGTCTTCGGAGGGCCCCAAGCCACTTTCCCGGGATTCCCATGCGTCACACATCCAAGCTGTGTACCAGGAACACTTGGATAAGCCTGATAAGACTTACCAGCCCTCCCATTTTTACCAGCTCATTTGTCACACACCGAGTGTGTGTACTCGCATGCCTGCAGAAGGAGAGAACCAGGGGTTCCTTGCACTGGGAGACACTTGGGGCGGGGCGGGGGCGAATCCCTGAAGAGACGCTGCAGCCTCCTCCTCTCCTGTCATGCAGCTTTGGCCACACGCACTTCCGTGTGGCCCTTTCGTTTCTGCTAGGATCAGGGAGGGGAGACCCCCGAAGGTCTGCTGTTCGCAAGGCAGCGTGTGGCCCGTGACGACTGCGCACGCCGTTCAGTCAGTTGTGCAGCCCACCTTTGGATGCAGGGGGCGGGGCTCAGTCGCAGAGCTTGCGTGGATGCCGAGCCCAGCGAGAGGCGTGCGTTGTCCCGGGAAAGGCAAATCGGAGCTGTTCGGCTGTCAGGCTTGTCAGAACGCTGGAGAGCTCTCTGTGGTTTCTCAGCCCAGCCGGGCGCTCAGATCAGAGAACAACAAAACCCAGAACTGGCAGCGAGGTCTGCGAGTTCTGCTAGGTTGGACGTGCTTCCTGACATCGCATTTGTTGGCAGGTGAACAGCTGAAAAGGAAAAGGCGCTTTGCTCGGAAGCACTTGGGTGTGCAGATCTGCCTGTGCTCTGCCGGCTGCGGCGCAGTCTGGACCCGTCTGCTGAATTCGGTTTCTGTCGCTTTCAGCCCCCTCCCTCCGCCCCAGTCGAGTCTCGAGGGGGTCGGGGAAGGCGGCAGCAGTCGAAATCTACAGCTGAAATGGAGCCCTCGCAAAGGCAACGGAATTTATTCGCATTGGCCGTCTGGCCCTGCAACTCTGCTCCCTTCTGCCTCTCCACTGCCACAAGAATCTCGCCCGCATGTTCCGCAGGACAGGAACTGAACTCACCAAGCGTCATGTGGCATGACTCACGCCTGCGCCGCATGAACAAGATCATCTGAATGAAGCCGGCTAATAAGGCAGCTGTACACATTTTGTAGGGTCCTGCACACCCACGGTCCTGTATATTGTGTGACCTTGGGCACTAAATCACCACACAGGAAATTTCAGAACTGGCATGGCAGGTGCAGTAGCCTTTGTTGGCACCTGGGTGTTACGGTTTGGTCCAGTTCTAAGAAAAGGCCGCGTACGGCTCTGTTGTAGCCGGGATGTGCAATCTTGCCAAATCAGTGGCTATGGGAGGAGAACCACTCCAAATTGAACGCCCTTGCATACCGAAGCTGAGGACGGAGAGAGCCCCTGCGAAGGAACACAGCAAGAAGCGTTTGCTCTGCAGGGAGCACTCCTGACTCTGTGGCAGAGCCTCTGCTTTGCATGCTGACGGGCTCACATATGGTCGGGGGCAAAAGGACTTTGGGGAGCAGGACTGGGAAGGACGTTTCCCTGCTTAGAATCTGGAGTGCTGCTAACAGTCAGGAAAGCAAGGCCTGGGTTGCAGGGAGCTCTGTCTCGGGCAGTGTAGTCTGTGGCTTTGGACTGGCTTGTTGCCTGGGTGCTGTGGCAGACACTGGACCTGCTCAGCCACTGCTGTGAAGTTGCAACTTCGCTCAGCCTCCCCCAGTCAAGTGCCCCGTGGATGCGCCGGGCTACAACTGCGGTCTTCATTGGCCACATGGCTAGGGAAGATGGAAGTTGTAGTTCAACCCATCCGGAGGGCACCGAGTTGGAGCAGGCTGGCTACTCTACCTGTGCATTAAAATGCACGTCTTGTTAAATAACCTGGCTGTTAAGGTAGGTTCTCATGCGCTTTGCAGCTCTGTGAGTTGGTCTCTGTATGGCTTCCCTGTGGAATTCAAAGCTGCAAGACATGTTGATGCTGCTGGTTTAGTTGGCTTGAAGGAAGGCTTAATGGAGGAGAGGCGGCCTCCTGGCTGCTGTCAGCCACATTAAAGGCACCTCTGCTATGGAGGCAGCAGGCTCTGGGGAGTGCTGCCTGGGGACAGGTGGCAGAGGAGAGGGGCTTTTGACCCCATGGCCTGCGTGTGGGCTTCCTGGAAGCCCCCCAAGGGCTCCTCCTGGGCACTCAGGAGAATGGCCTTCCATTCTCCATTTGGAGACATTTTCTTTTGGCCTCATGAAACTACTGGGCCCTCTCACTCCAGGCTTCATTCTTTCCACAGTCTCATTTGATGGCACGTATGCATTAAAGAAACATCAATACACCCACAGACTTTTCAGAATTAAGAAAAAGATGGATAATAATTGAATAAATGCAAGTGCCTGCAGTTTGCATAATTCTGGGAGCAGAATCCCAATTTTGTGCGCACCAGCACACGAGGGAACGCGTTCAAGAGCGGCTTTCAAGTGTGGAAAGGGGATAGGAGCGCGCAGGCAAAACCCCGGACTACACAGTGCAATCTGCTTTCTTCAGTTTTAATCAGGCAGGCAGATTGAATGGCAGACTCTGCGACCAACTGTCCCTGCTCTGGGTTCTCTGCCAGGAGGCGCACTTTTATGCTCACAGAGCATATGGGTGACGTTGGCTGCAGGGGGCAGGCAGGCGCTCCATCTTCTGCAGGAAACAGCAGCCGAGGAGCCGTTTCGCTTCTGGCGTATCCAGCCTCCACCTGTTCCCATGGAGGAGGGCCGCCAGTCTCCTCCAGGGTAGAATCATGGAACAGTAGAGCTGGAAGGGGCCACGAAGGCCATCTAGTCCAGTCCCCTGCTGTTGCAGGACGCCATGTTACACCACCCCATGGATCAGAGGGCTGTTCCGTTTCTCCAAACTGGTGGCCGTCACTACTTCCAGTGTCGAGCTGCAGTGCGTAGTGAGTCCTGGCCCAGAGGGGTGTGCAGCCCCTGCACATCACATCATGAATCTTTTCAGGATGCCAAATCTGCTATGGAAGGCTTTGACTGTTGGGCACTATAGAAAGGTGGTAGGTGAGCAGGCAGAGGGAGAGAAGTACCTCTTCATGAAGCATGCAGTCGAACTATGGGATGTGTTGCTATGGGATGTGGTGATGGCCACCGGTTCGGAGAGCTTTCAGAGGGGTTTGGGCAAATTCATGGAGAAGGAGAAGGCTTTCCGTGTCTACTGCTGGTGGGGGTGGGGGTGCGCTGCATCCCCTGTCGGAGATTTCTGTGTCTTTCTGTACCAGCTGCCAAGGGCCACGGTCTGGCAGGTTTTCCTGTCCTGCTTGTGAGCGTTCTGCCGGTGGACAGTTGGCTGCCGTGTGAGCAGAATGCTGGGCCAGGTGGAGTTTGGCCTGGTCCAGGGCAATGGTTCTTACGTCCTGCCTGTGTGCAGGGGGCGCCAGTGGTCCAGCGCCTCTCTTTCCCACCCTTCCTGGCTTTTGCTTTTGGGGACTTTGTATCTGACTCATGCAGCTCCAAGGCATCTGGCTGGTCATTGTGGGGCGTTAGGTGTCCCCCTGTGGTTCTGGTCCAACAGGCTTCTTTTTATACCCAGGTGAGAAGGCTGCCTGCAGGCGAAGGCAAATTAAACATCTGTCCAAGAGGGAGAACCGTTTTCCAACAGGTTCAAACTCGGCATGGGGCCCATGCCAGGCCAGGGCGCCTTCCCTCGCTCTAGTCACGCGTGGACGATGCTGCTCCTGCAGAGCTTATGCGCCCTTGGAGAGCAGTTTTGCGTGCACCCGCTGAAGCAAAGCGGCACTCGTGTGGCACACTTGTCAGGAGCATCCCTACGAGGCGTAGGAGGCACTGGCTTTCTAACCTCGCAGTAAACGTTCCGTTAAACATCCCTTTAAAATGGGTCGAGGTCAATGCCTGGCCAGAGCGACTGGTGTCAGCCTGAATTGGTCTCAGCAGGGCTGTTGCGCCTGCCCGCTCTTCATGCTGCAAGTGGCGCCAAGTGGGCTTCCTCCATGTAAAGCACGGAGAGAATGCGGGGCTTTTCTCGCTTGCGGCGGCTCAGCCCACACTTGCAGTCCGAGTGGGAACCTGAGGCATTGACTTTTGCAGGAAATAACCTCCGGGCGCTGGGCCGGTGAATCGATATCGGCTTCAAGGCCATCAAAGAGGGAAAGCGTGAATGATTGTGGCTGGAGGAATAATCCGGAATGAGTGCGGTGATCACTGCTCCCATCGAGGTGCCAATTTGCTCCTTGCGCAGCGGCATCTTGGAACGCTTTTTATGCAGGACATGCCACTGCGGCCGGGAGAGGGCAGGCCCAGCGGCCCAGGGGAGAAGCCTCTGGCCGGCCGTAGACCCTGGGCGGTTCCAGCGCCGGTGCTGTGCTTGGGAGGAATGGCACGAGCACGGTGGGAAAGTGCTGCTTCTGGCACGGGACGGTCAGCAGGGACCGCGGAAGGGAGAGCTGCCGGCTCCTCCCCTGGCAGAAGCGGCAGCTCCCGGTGGCATCTTGGGTTGGTGCTTCTGCCCTGTTGTGCTGGTGCCACGGGTCTAGACCTGTTGGATCGCCTGCACTGGGCTGTGCATCATACAGCCCGATCCTGCCCAGTCCTGGAAGCTAAGCAGGGTCGGGCCTGGTTGAAGCCTGGATGGGTGGCTTGAATGTCGTGAACCCCCCAGAGAGCTCCGGCTGCGAGGGGTGTAGAAGTGCAGCGCAGCCATTGCGATCACAATGCCGCAGGTGGCATTTGCTTGGGATTGCCGCCTTCCTGCACTGTGGCTCCTTGTTGTGTAATGAGAAGGGGCAGGATGGCAGCGTGTGCGCCACACACAAGTCCAGGGCCTCTCTGAAAGCAGCCTGCCGCCGCGGCTGCCCTGGAGAGGGCCTGGCTCCTTCAGTCCGGCATGCCAGATGCCTGGGGTCTGTCAAACCAAAGCCCCGAGTGGCTAACGGGGACTGATGGGTGATAGTTCTTTCAGCGCCTGCACACCGGTTCTGCGCTCAGCAGGTTCACAGGACACAGCAGTGCACCCTGCAAATGAGCCCTGCGTGGCCACGCTCGCCGTGCGTTGTTCTGGCTCAGCTTCGCCGCCTCTCCTCCAGCCCGTGCTCCGCTACCCTTGAGGAAAACTCTTTCTTTCCCCGCGGTTCCCTGTTCTGATCACTTTCATTCACCTCGATTCTCCCTCCACCCGAGCCTTGAAAAGTGCCATTGAGGTTGTATTGGCATGTTTGGCCCAGAAATGTGTGCAGTTTTTATTTTTTTTTTTGCATTTCTTTAAAAATATGCTGGACTTTTGTGGTTGTGCTTCTAGAGCCTTCCAGCGTATGCATTCTTGTCTGGTCAATGCCCTTGTCCGTTTCAGCTGTCAAGCACTAGCAGACTGAGGAGGTGGGACTGCCTATAGGCTGGCTGGACTGGGAATAGTTGACATCCGTCAGTTGCCTAGCTGCAGGTTGCAACGTACTGGCAAAGGCAAGAAGTGGCAGGGTTACGTGCCCCAGAGGGAGATGGGCTTAAGGACTTTGCCTTAGCCATGCAATTTTCTTGATCTCTAGCCTTGGACTGACGCTTCTCGGTACCCTCCGCACTCGCCCAAGGCTCCAGCTAGAATTGAAAAAAGAGAGCCCCTTTTTGTAGCCCCTTTCCAGAGACAATAGCACGGCTCCAGGCAGCTCTCCAAAAACCCTGAGGAGGCAGTGAATGGGGTGGAGCGAACGGAGCCACACTGAGGTGGGTACCTCCTCTGATCTGGTTTGTTCTGCCACCTCAAAAGGTTTTGTTGTTGGTTTTTGCTTTAAAAGAAAAGCAAAAAACCAAAACTTTGGGAAATGCGCACACAGATTCATGGGTCAGCAGTGCAGAGGGAAGATATTTGCAGATTTGAAAGATGGGAAGTACATAGAGGGGCAAATATGATCCCCAGCCATTTAAATTCGTGTATGCTTCCCTGTTGTCACCCCCGAAACCCCCACCCCGCAGTTTTGACAGTTAAAAACCAACCCGTAAGAGGCAGCAGAACTGGATAAATCAAGTGGGACTTGGCCCCCAGTTCTTGACAGGGACCCGGACAGCCTTCTATGACCCTTGAACCCTTAGAAAGGGTTGCTGGCGGCTGATCTCTGGGAGGGAAAAGGGAGGCCATGGTGAGCTGAAAGCAAGCCTGGCCCTCCATTGGTGTCCCCGAAATGCTCAGGCGTGGGCCAAGGTGAGTCTGATCCCGATGGTCTCTTGGGCTCAGCACGGCTTGTTTGTGCAACTATCAACCCGCCGTGGCTTATTGTGGCGCGAGACGTGCTCCTCGCATGGCAGGATGAGAGCATCCTTCCCGTTTCCATCTGGTGCCCTGCTCCCAGATCCTGGCCTGAACTGGTGGGGCTGGGTTCTAGCGGGGCCTGGGTCCCTGTGCAAGGCTGTTGAATGCATCTGTCCTTGGCCGCTTCTGTTGATCAGATTCTGCCTGGACAATTTTATTTTTGCGTTTATTTTAAGATTTCTAAAGCTGTTCCTCAGCCAAAAAGCCTGCCAGAGTGGCTTATGTATAATCAGTTAAACGAGGCAGGCCCTCCCTGGAGGCCTACAGGACCATTAAAGCCAGGGTGAAGAAGGTAAGACTGGCAGGACTCCAACGTGGGTCCTGGATCAAGTGGAGCCAGAGGTTTCCCTCGAAGCAGAAATGACAAAACTGGGCCTGGAGTCCTTTGGGCGCATCATGCGAAGGAGAAGACCATCGTGCTGGGGAAATGGAAGGCGGAAGCTGGAGGGAAGGCCAGGTGAGGGATGGGAGGACCCTGCAGGGGGAGCCTCCGCCTCCACGCTACAAGAGCTGAGCTGGGCTGTGAAGGAAGGGCGTGCCAGAGGGCTTCCATTCAACAAAGGTAGGCCTGGGGTAATAGAGCCTTTTCTAGTGCAGGGTTTCCTTCCCTGGAATGGCAGCATAGACCGATCCTATTTTAGGGAATTTCCTGCTCCTGAAGCAGTGCCAGGCGCCAGTGGCACAGTAAACGATGCAGACCCCCCCCCCCATACGCAGGGGTATCCTTAGCTATTGCCGCGGCTTTCATCTTGGTTGCCCCTTTTACACGTGATCACGTGTCTGTTCAGGGATCAGACCCATTGAGTTCAGTGGGGCTTCCTCCCAGGAAGTCTGAGTGCCGGCTGCATCCCGACCTCCCTCATTTGCTTAATTCCTGCTGAGATGCAGATTCCCAACCTGCCTGCATATGTCAACGTGCACCGGGACGCCTTCCTTCTACAAACTGCGCTAGGCAGACGAGGGAAGTGCATCCGACCCCAAACAGCGAGCGCCTTGTTGAGCCTGGCTGGACGCAGCTGCTGGCTGGCAGCTGTGGGTTCAGGGGCTCTTCTGGCTGGTTGACCGGGAGTGGGGGCAGGAACAGCTGCTGGGGCCTCTGAGAGACGGGTGGGGCTGGCTCTCCTTACGACAGGCGTGAGTCTGGACTGGGTTTCTCGTGTGGATGAAGTTACCCGTTGGGATCGGGGCTAGGGAAGCCACGTCAGTAAAAGCGCACCTTGCTTTTCTTGTAGCTTAGGCTATGCCTCTCTTCCAAATTGGGTGGGCCCAAGGTGGACTTCCAGATGTTTGGGACATGGCCAGTGGTTGGGGCTACTGGAAGCTTGGCGTCGGAATACCTGGAGATCCGTCCACTCCTGCTCTAGAAAGGGTAGCAGCTCAAGGCTTTCCAGGTGCTTTGGCCTGGCGCTCCATGATCCCTGATCGCTGACTGTGCCGGCCAGGGTGGATGGGAGCCATAGGCCAAAACATCGTTGGCCGGGGGGTGAGGGCACAGGATGCTCACCCATGTACTAGAAATATGCTAGACCCTGAGTCTGCTTATATGGATTGTCGCTCCTTGTTCTTTTTTGGTTGGCTTTTGAGAGCAAGGCTCAAGCCAGGCTCAATCAGGAATTGCATCTTCATGCATCTCTCATTATTTTTGCTATATAGGGTTATAAATAGCTATCGGCCTTTGACATCCTTTCCTTGGATCACTGCCTGGATGTTGTTCTGTTTTGGTGCAGTTTGGACACCTCATTTCTTCAATTCCCCAACCACCATGGAAGTCTCGAGTCTTAAGACATCCCAGCCCTGGCAGCCTGCCCCTCTCCCTCTCTCGTCCCCTTGCATGGAAGTGGCTCGTTAGTTTGCATGTCGACCTGACTGTCGCTTCCCTTCTGCTCGCGCTGTTTTTCTGGGTCAGAGCCTGTTCCGAGAAGATTGGCACAGGGCTCCGAGTTCAGAACGTTCTTCGCAAGTGCGACTTGTGGACGGATGGCCGCTGCCGTGGAGTCATGGTCTCGGTGTCCTGCAAATGGGATCTGGGTTCAGGTCAGCCCAGGCTTTTCCGGCGCTGCCTGTGTCCTCCGGCACATGCAACTCCATCTTGCTGTGCTTGAAAGTAACGGCTGAAAGGAGGAGCGGGGAGCAGCCACTCGTGTCTGTTCACTTGAGATCTGATTTCTGTTGCAGCCTCCAAGTTTTGGCGCTAGGAGCAACTTCAGGGCTGGGTGCTGGAAAATCTAACGAGCATTTAAAGAACCCCCATCTTGCCCATATTTGGGATTACAAGGCTGAAGGAAAAGGGTCTTGGGTCCTTTTGTAAGCTAGTAATGGATTGTCGTAAGCTGCCTTGAGAACTCCTAAAGGCAGGATAGAAAATGCCACAACCAAATTCCCGTGCGGGTGTTTGCAGAAGTCCGGAGGAAGACCTTGCACAGCCAGGAGCAGCCACGAAGAATGCCTTTGCACATCCTTCCTGGCCACGGGTCCTCCTTGGCAGGCAGGTGGAGGTGCTGTGGTGGGCCACCGTGACGGAATGAGGGGACGTGTCCCGGGGGCTCCCTTCTGATGTTGCAGAGGATGTTGGGATGCGCTTTTTGGACTGAGCGGTGGTGCAGGTCGTTGGGTTGGCAACACAGCTTGGGCTAGCTCTGCTTGCGTGTGTGTGTGTGTGTGTGTGTGTGTGGGAGGCTGAGGGTTGTGGCTAGGCTGTTGGGCTTGGCTGTAGCTGCCATCCCTGGCATATATACTGAAACCCAGGTCCCATTTGGATGCCAGGAAGCGCTTCCTGACAGTCAGGACCCCGAGGGTGTGGAATGGGCTTCCCCGGGAGGTGGTGGAGGCCCCATCGGTGCGGGTGTCCAAGGATAGGCTGGACAGGCACATGGCGGGCATGTCGTGAGCGGAGCCGTCTGGAGCCAGGGGTCAGACTAGATGGCCCGGGAGGCCCCTTCTGACTCGCTCTGTTTCTGTGGTTCTATATTGTGGCCCCGAGGGCACAACATTTGTGCAGGGGAGGGCAGCTGAACCCAGGCTGCTGCGCATAGCTGGGCAGGCGCTGGGTCATCCTGGCAGACTGCGCCTGACTCGCTGATGCACAGCTGCGGGTGAGCATGGCAGGAGTGCCATGGCGCACCTGTTTGAAAGCGCTGGCATGCAGCAGCTCCTGAATGCATGTACAAGTGGGGGCAGCTCTGACAGTTGAACCTTCTTGAAAACCTCTTTAAAATGCATGTTGGCTGCTGCCAATTCCTTTTGCGGCATTAAATTGGAAACCGTCCCTGCCTCTCCCAGATCTCGGCTAGCTAATTAGTTTGGCAGAGAAGTCGGTCTGGAGACAGAAGCGGGCTTGTGAAGGCTCCCTTCCCCCACAGCACAGCCCTTTTATTGTGCAGGATTGAAATGTTCCCTCTCTCCAGATAACAAACAAGATGGCCAGGGAAGCTTTGGGGGGATAAATGAAGCTGCTTACACTCTTGGGCAATTGGAGGCAGATTACGCCGAAGCCGCAGCCGCCAGAAACAAGCCTCCCCCGACTTGCTTCTCAGAGGGGCTCTTGCTGCAGTTGGGCCCCGGGCGGCTCGCCGTGAAAGCTGCTCAGACCGGCTTCTCAAGGCCAGGAGGACATCCTTGCAGATTCTGAGCAGTGCCTCATGGCCTCCTTTGTGTGTGGCCAGCTTTCTGGGGCTCTTGGGAGCTTGGAGGAGATAAAGCTGCTGCCGGGTTGTGACCCGCGGTGTTCTGGGCTTGGTGCTGCAGAGGCCTCCTTCAAAGGCAGCTGAAATCAAGGGAAGGCTGATCGGGGTCAGGAAATCGGATATGCTCCTTCTCTTGCTGAGGGCATGCGCTTGAAGGGTGCGTTTCGCCCTTGGGGAGCTGCTTCTGAAGTCAAGGTCACAGAATGTAGGTGCACTGACGGAGTATCGCCGGCAAAGACTGGCAGTGCGGCTCTGGGTGGACTCGCAGCAGTCTCTGTAGCCCATTGACTCGTCTGCCATGGCAGCTGCTCTGCGTTGCACAGGAAACTGTGTAGGCCCAGTATGGCCACCATCATGCAGACACACAGTGCCCACCCCCCCGCCGAGGTTCTCAGCACTTGCCCGCCCTTGCACACAGTGGGGTGGCGGGGATCAGTGCCGATCTTTTTCTCGCTCATAGACAGCTTCCCTACACAACCGATCTTATCGTGGAATTCCTGATAAGCTTCAGTGATGTTTGAGGTTCCTGCTTCTGCAGAAAGCAGTTTTTGAAAACACTCTGTTGTATTAAGAGCTGGAAGGCTGACAGTTGGCCAAGCTCCACTTTGTGTTCTTGGCTGACTTACTCTCAGCCAAGAGTAAGTTCTGGTTTTCCCATCAGTAAAATGGGAAGGTTGTTAGTGGCTTGTCTTGCAACTTCTATTATTATTGTTATTATTTGGTTGAAGCCCCACCGGTGAGGGTGTTCAAGGATAGGCTAGACATACGCATGTTAGGCATGTCATGAGTGGAGTCAGCTGGACTCGGGGGTCAGACTAGATGGCCCTTTTGACTCGCTCTGTTTCTCTGCTTCTATTATTATTATTTATATAATTGTTGTATAACAATGACGACAACAACATCCTACCTTTTTCTTTCAAAAGAACTCAGGCTGGCTTACATAATTCTCTTTTTATAGCAATTCTTATAATAACTATAATATTTCTTATAATAATTCCATAATTCTTATTATGGAAAGTGAATAAGGGAAAGGGATTGCAAATCTTAATACAAGAAGTCTAATATATTAATAATTTATGCACTGTTATTATGTTCCATGGCATTGAAGGAGGAGTGCACCTGTTTAAGAGAGAACACACACATGAAGTGGCATATGTAAAGCTTGTTGTTGTTGTTGGTTGTGAAGTCGTGTCCGACCCATGGACAACCTTCCTCCAGGCCCTCCTGTCCTCCACCGTCCCCCGGAGTCCACTCAAGCTCATGCCGACTGCTTCAGTGACTCCATAACTCTCCAATTTTCTGAACACAATTCCTGCCTATTGGGCTTTGACCCAACTTCGCAGGAGTGTCATTTGTTTCCGAAATCCTGGCATGCTTGATGGAAACTTGCAGTTCTTTTCACTGCTGAACTTCAGAAGTATAAATGGTGCTCCTCACGTTGCCCCTGAGAGAAGCCGAAAGGAGGCAAGCTGACTGACCTCCTTGGAGCAGTGTACCGATACTGATGTGGAGCATTGTGCTGCTTCTGTGGATATATAAATCTATGATGCCAGACTTTCCGATATCTATCTGTTACCACTTTGATATGAGTGCGTGGCGATGGGAGACACTGGTGTTACCAAAACCACACAGTTCTGCCCCTCAAGGACTGACTACCTGAGTCGATTGCTCAAAGCCACCTTTTGACGCCTCCAGAGTCACCTCGTAGCCAGCCTCCCCCCGCCTGGATCGAAGCTGTCACCATTCCCAGCCAGCATGGGAAAGCCCTGGTCCTATTCTGCAGCCCCAACTACATTCCTGGATGCAACCGGTAGCATACACTGCGTGTAGCTCTCCAGGTGTTTTGGAGTTCAGCTCCCAGCATTCTTGACCATTGCTCTTGTTCACAGGGGCTTCTGGGAACTGAGGCCCAAAACTTCTGGAAATCCACCTTCCGCCCAGCCTTGGCGGACATTGTTGTCATGTCTCTCTTCCCCCCCTGCCCCCACTTTCCATCTTACTCATAAAGGATTTTCCTAATTCATGTTGACCTCACAGACAGAAGCTTCCCATTTCTATTGTTTTGTCCATTCTTTCCAACGTCTGCTTAGGGGTGCCTTTTCTGGCAAAGAAGTTGTGGGGAAACATCTAAATGATGCCTCTCATTTCCAGTTCTGGCACAGAGTTTTCTTTGTAGGCGTCCTCTTGATTCACTGCCTGCCTTTACACACCGCCGCTGGACAAGGATCGTGTCCCTTTTCATTTCTGTACTTTGGACACATTGAGGAGGCCAAGGAGAAGACAATTTGGCTGAGTCAAAGCCAGAGGAAAAGCAAGGCCATCCATGAGGTGGGTGAACGCCATGAAGGCGGCCACAGCCTGGCGCTCACGAGAGCTGAGCAACGACGTATGGGCACAGGCATCCTACCTCTGAACACGCCAGATCCCGTTTAACTCTCCCAGCTAGAGCGATCTGATGGATTTATCCTCCGAGAATCCATCCGACCCTTTAAAAAAGCCGGCTCAGCTCGCATTTCCCCAGTTAATTATATGCTGCGTGCAATGAGATGTTTCCTGTTGTGCGCACCACAAAATCGGTTTTTGTCGGATGCCCCCAAGTTGTGTTCTGCAGAGGCTTGATGGCACGTAACAACAAGAACACCTTTTCACTTACTCTTTCAACTTTTCTTCAGCCCGTTGAGGACTTTTTCCAACATCTTCTATCAATTTTTCCTGCATACGTTACTTAATCCCCTCGTAGTGCCAAGCGCTTGTAAACTAATTAGCAGTAATTCAAAGCAGCAAGATGAGTCCCACAGATGTGAAAGTTAGTGAGGAGGTACCTCTTGAGCTAAGGAAGAGGAGAATTTTTCTAGTTCCAAACTCTCTCTAAACAAAGCTGGCTGTGCAGCCACCCTTAGAGACAACCGCCGCCCCGCAACCCACACATTTGGAGTCCTGGCTGCTTCAAAGGCCCATTCTCAGGTGTCCACCTTGGAATAATGAACCAATCCATGCAAATCTTAAATTGGTGATGGGGTGAGCCAACAGGACCACCCGCCAAGTAGGAACAAGGTGGAGGTTTACTGCAGGAGTGTAAGATGGAAAGGCTCAGGAAGAGTTGCTTTTTACTGGGCCATGCAGATCTTTGCACCACCTATAATAATTTGCAGCAAAAAAGAAAAAAGAAAAAAAAGGCTTCATCAGGAACTTGGAAGAGGCCAGTTAAGTGTGCATCAAGTCCAGCTACCAGTTTCTTGACTAAGTAGAGCCTCCCTGTTCAGCAGCAGTGTACCAGTTGCTGTGGGAGGACCATGCCTATTCTGTCCTCCTTGTTGTTTTGCCAGAGGCATGGGCGAAGTGGGGATTTGGTTGGTTCCAAGCCAGTCCCCCCATTTGGATGGCTTTGAAAGGGGATTGGGTGGCTGTCTGTACTCCACAGGGCTAGATGCTGCCTCTGGTACCAGAGGCATCCATTGCTGGGGCGCATGGGCAGGAAAGTGCGGTTGCCCGCATGCCTTACTGGAAGGATCCTGTGGGCAGCTGACCAGGCACTGTGGGAGCAGAGCTCTGGACGGGATGGAGCCCGGGCCCGATCCAGCCGGGCTCTCTCGGGTGGGTTCTTCCGGAGTCCTGTTCGTTATGCTCCGTCCTGGCTTGTGCCTCTTTCTTTTCTCTCTCCTTTTCTTAAAAATCAGCAAGCAGGAGCTGCCTCTCTCCGTTTCAGCTGGCTGTTTGTCTTCCGCAAGTATTAATTCTGTGCACACGCCCAGCCCTTGGATGGTGAGGGGATTTGACTGGCTGCTTTGCAAAGTCAGGTGAAGCTTGTGGGAAGATTAGGAGTTACGCAACGGTCTCCAGGCCAGCCATGGGTACATCTTGGCTTTAAGGCCTAGCAGGTGTCTGTAATCCTGACAGGCCCTTGTGTCTCATGGAGCCTGAATCAGCCTCTTTAATAAACCCTCACATGTTAATAGGCTGCAATACGTTCTCTTGACTTGCGGGGGACTGGCAGACGAGGGGCAGAAAGCTGCGTTTCTCTGCTGGGTGCCGAGGAAGGACAGAGAATGCCAGCCCTCCTCTGCCAGCCCTCTGGGCATCCCCTGTGGACTCGTGATTTCCCGGCCACCAGTGCCGAGACAGAAAGCAGGTCTAAATGCCACCTCTGTGGTGCCGCAGCCTTTTTTTTTTTTTTAGATTTATAGGCCACCCCTTGCCACAAGCCTTGGGGCGGCTCACAACATCAACATCAGCCTTGGCGGGAATCCGGTACCGGTTGGCTTCCCCTTGGAAGAACCGTGGCCTTGCATGTCCCTCGTAAGGGCTGCTGTCAGAACTGGTCCCCTGGCAGCCCGAGAGTGGGTGACTTGTGCTGCCCCGGGGTATCCGGGAGGGTGGCCTGCAATGGCGTGCAGGGTGGGGCAGCTTTCTCTAGGCCTCCACCCTCCAGCCCACCCCCAGGCTTTCCATCTCCCCCTCAACAGTTTGGGGCCACAGAACGTCTTCGGTCCCAAGTGTGCCAGGTTTGTTGTGTTTTGTTTTGCGTTTCTGTTTTAGGCTTTCTTCTCAAACTTTTGTTTTTGGCATAAGTGCAAACCGAGTGGACCCTCGAGCCTGTTGATTCCTCTCCCCTTTTCACAGTAGCCTCGTTTTCCTGCCCCCTCCAGCACTTCGCTCTGTCTCTGTTGCTCTTCCAACTCCACCACCCCGAGCAGACCGCAGAGCTGTCTGCAGGTGCTCCCCACGCCCATCGTACCTGCAGCCCCTGGCCCGGCACGCCGCTGGCACCTTTCCGTTCTCCTGCTGATAGCACCGAGGCGCTTTGAGCTACTGTGGAGCAGCTGCTACGGCTACGTTTCACGCTTGCCTTCTGGGGTGTCCCAGGTTGATCAGGTTGTAAAATCGGGTTGTGGGCTAAGCTTCTGACATTACCAGAAGGGGAGGCAGCCTTTGCCATTGAGTCCTTCCGGAAAGGTTTGGACAGTGATTCCAGAATGCCCGATTATTGGCTATGCTGGCTTGGGCTGGTAGGAGTTGATGTCTTAACATCTCCGAAAAATCCCAGTTGTCGAGGAAGGCTGAGTGAGCCTTCAGAAAGGAGCTCTGCCTTCTACAGAGAGTGCCAAGATGGTGTGTGTTGTGGCGGTTTCCCCTTCTCTCTTTCCCTTCGAAGGAAGGCCGGTGAGACTGGGAAGCCGCTCAGAGCGTGTGAGGGGTTGTGGAGCAGCAGCGATAGCTTCTGCATGTGGCTGGAGAGGGGAAATGGGGAGCATAAGTGCAAATCAAACATGGTGGGACCAGGCCCCACAGATCTGCCCCCATCACTTTGCCACTGGGCACCTGTGTCTTTGCCCTTTTTTTATGGCAGAAAGGGCATGCGCATGGCTCGCGCAAAACCCGCCCCTCACTTGTGGCTCACTCTCCACAGGTTGGCCCACATAGTGTTTCTGTTCTTCCAGTACCCCTAAAAGTGAGAAAGAATGTGTGGGGAAGGGTTGCTCCAGGGAGGTGAGCAGTGGGTCTCCTGGGATACCTGCAGGAGGACCATGGGCGAAGGAGGGTGCAAGCAACCCACGGTGTCGTATCCTGGGTGCGCCATGGGTGGTTCACACCACGACAGGCCGTCCAGCGGAGAGGACGGTGCGTTCCTTTGCTTGGGCTGGGCCTGGCCGCCTCCTGCCATCACGTCTAGCTTGGTCAAGGCCCGCTGTGCACTCGGGGGCAAAAGGAGCACGGATCAAGCACCGTCCCTCCAGCAGAAGAGAGGAGCTGTGGCTGGGTGGGCAGCATCGTCCTCAGCTGGCAGCGGGTCATTTCCTCGGGTCTGTGTGTCCACATGTTTATTTTCGCCCACTGTTCTCTTCTGCTTGAACGGGTTTTGCAGGGGGTTGAAGTGAGGCCGAAACCTTGTGCACCAGAAGCAAGAGTGAGTTGAGGGGAGGACAACGCGGGGGCTTGGAGCCCCTGGCGACAGCCCACTCTTTCTTTCACAGTTCAGTCCCTTGACCGACACGTAATGCCGCCTTGTTTTGGTACAGGGAAGTTTGTTTGGCTTGCACTGAAGTGTGAAAGTACCAAATCCGCACTTCCCAAACCTAAACCACATCGTTGCTGTTACAATGTTTATGGTGCAGTTGGCCAAGAATGCGCATCAAGAATGCACTGTCGTTAGAACAGTGCTTCGAAAAAATGCATTGGCAATGTGTATTTAATATGTTCACAAAATATGCAAGTTGCGCAAGTATGGCTATTTTTTAAGCATACAAATATTTCTGCAAAATCGCTTGCCAACAGCTGACAGCACCCCTTCCCCCACGTGCTGCTTTGACATTTGGGAGGGTCCGCAGCAGTGGGCAGGATGGAAATCATGGGTTATGTCCGTCTCTGGGGAAAGGCACGAGTTGAAGGCACGCAGGAGCCACGGTGCGTGAAAGTGGCTTGCCGTTGTGGTGCACGACACCCAGGCAGTGCCAGTCTCCCGTAAACGATCCGCGGGCACTCGTGGTGGCCCGGATGAGAACGGCAAGGGCCTTGCCACTCTTGCCAAGTGGCTCAGTAGCCACCCCAGGGAGGCTCAGTGTTCAGTGCTGATCTCCCGTGTTCAGATGGCACAACAACCCACTGAGGGTACGACAGCCCCTCCGATGAGCCGTGGGCTCTCAGGTGGCTTGTCGCCGTCCCACAAGCAGCCCTGTAGGACTGCTCCGAGTTCTCATGGCACAGCAGCAGGGCACCATGGCTTGTCGCCCGCTCTAGTTCGCTGTAGTATATTTCGCCCAGTTTTGTCTTGCTCACTTCCTTGTTGCCTTTTGAAATGTGCTCCTTCATCAGAGGTCTTCAAGAAGGGATGAGCTGCGATAGTGGTTCTGTGCCCTCAGAAATATGCACACAGCTCTCTCCAGGGTGCTGTGGTCGTGGGTGAGAGGTCTTCCCCCACGTGGCAGGCTGCTTGGTGCTTGGCAGCGTATCCGTGCTCTGGGCTTCTTCTCTGCATTCGGATGGATGGAGCTCCTGCACAAGCAGCCCTTCTGAAGGGATCTTGGCCTCTTGGAAGACGCTTTCTGGGCTAGCGGCCGGCTGCGCGCTGCTTTATGCCCAGCAAGGCCCCACCGGCAGCGCCTGCTTCCTTTGGTGCAGGGTGCATTGCTCTTCATGCTCCCACCCGGCTTCTGGCGATCAGTGCACTGTCTCCCTGTCGAATGGGAAGTGTCTTGCCCAGGATTACTTCCTGCAAGAAGTGAGACTCAGACAGTTGCTGCTCTGGAGGATGGGCAGATCCACACATGCTCTAACTAAAAGCCCTCGCAGGGGTCAGGTTGCAGTCGGAAGGGCCACAGTCCCTGGGGCAACACATGTACGGAGGCATCCAAGCTCGACCCTGCCATCTTCAACTAAAGGAGCCCAGTCCCCGTGGGAGGGGAGAGGCCTCTGCCTGCTGGCTCGGAGATGAGACAGGGCTGAGCAAGGCGATGGTCCAGAGGACTGCTCTGGCTCCCAAGAGGCAGCCTGTACATTCCCGAGTGCTTCCAATTTTGACTGAGGCGCACAGGCTGAGAAGAGCAGCGCGGTGTACAGTAGCTTGGCAAGGTGGACCCTGGATAGTGCAGCATGCTCAAAACCTCCCGGTGACCCTGACGGCTCCCAGTGTCTCCCAGCCAACCACGTAATGCAATGTGTGGGGCCAGGCTGCTGCAGAGGGACTGTCTGCCACCCATTCAGTTGGGTCGCCTTGCGCCCTGTCTCATTTGCCGTGCTCAGTTTATGGGGTCCGTAGTAAAGCCTCTAACCCCCCGCCACGCCTCCCTCTCTGCTTCCAAGGTGGGTCTGGAACCCCCTTGCCAGTGAAGCTGCCCTGAGACCGTTTGTACGAGGCGGGCAAAAGCCTCTCTCGCCCCCACTTTAGGCAGGCGAGGGGCTCGGAGGCCTGGAAAGATTCCGTGTTTAGACTTGGTTGTCAGTTGCTTTGTTGTTGAGCCTGACTTTATGGCGTGTTGCCGCAGGCAGCTGTCTCTCGCAGCGGGGGTGGGTGAGTAAAATGGGGCACGGTCGAGGAGAGAGGCCCGAACATCCTGGAATTTCGGGGGCAAAACTGGGATCGGCGGCCCTTGCTAGCAGTGCTTCTGCGGGGGGTTTCTTCGCACTCCTCACTGCGAGAGAGAAATGTGCTGGGCAGATTTGGTTTGTTTCCTTCTGGTGGTCGGAAAGCTCCTGGAAATCGTAGGGGATCAGCCGCAAAAAAGCAGCGTTTCCAAGATGCATCCATGCATGGCAACGATGCCGGGACAACTGGAACGGACCGGGTGTTTGTTTTTCGCCTATGGTAACTTGAAAGGTGAGTCTGTGAGGCCTGCCAAGCCGCGAGCCCTCCCGGGTCCCTGAGGCCTGCCTGCCGCACTGACGTTCCTACAGCAACACGGCACCGCTGGCGCTCGCGTTTCCCTCTTTGTACTCCTGAGCCTGTGCCCCTCGCGGTGTGCATGCCGGCGAAGCACGTTCCCGTGGAATTGTCGGCCCCTCGCTGGCCGCGGTGTGCAGACCGGTCAGGCAGCCTGGCCCGTGAATGAGGAGCCCTGGGCTCGGCTTGCTCATTTCTGCGCTGCTTTCCCCCTTAAGCCTGCAATAGAGACAACTGGTGCGTGAGGCAGTCGGCCTGCTGGGCGTGCTTTTTTTCCAGCAGTGCTTGAAATGGCAGAGAGTTTTGACGAAGGGGTGGGCGGGTGGAGAATGGCGGAACGTGCCCTTTTGTTGCTCTGGCAAGGGCATCCTGAGCAGCGGCCTTGGAGAGCGTTCCTAACGTGCTCCTTTGAAAAGGCAATTCCCACTCTAAGGGAAGCGATCCAGTGCTCTTCTGGACCGGCTCGCTCGAGTGGTAGCGGGCGTGCGGCTGGACTGGAGAGGGTGGCCATGCCGCTCCCATTCAGACTGGGAGCTGCGGTTGTGCTTTTGCGGCTACGCTGTGACCATAGCATGCTCTCCATATGCGGAGGAGAGCTTGCCTGTGGTCCTACCCTGGGGATGCCGCTCCCACCGCAACGGGCTGCCCGGTTTTAGGCCAGCCTAAAGGGTAGCAGCTGGAAGCCGCCCCTTCAGCAAATGAACGTAGGAGCAGGATCCAGCCAAGCCAGTCTCTTGGGCCGGCCTCACTGAGACGAGCAGGAGGGAGTGGACTCGGCTGGTGTCACGGCCCTCGCCGAAGCCGTACCTGCCCCATGCCCTTCCCCATTTGGGATGATGTGGGATGAGCAGCCCCAGCTGAAGTGCTGCTCGCAGCTTCCCCAGCAGCTCCTCAAACAGCCCTTGGCTTTGGCTGCCAGAGGCTGGGGGTGCCAGAGGCTGGGATAAGCTGGGGTGGAGGTTAGGGGGCTAAGCAGGGGAATCCCCTCGTTATCTCCCATTTGTGTAAGTGGCCTCTTGGGAGCAAGGATCACTCGCCCAAGCTGGGGAAGGTTCTGGGGAGGAGCTCCGGGAGGCATTTCTTGTTCCTGGGAGATGGCGTCCATGGGGGTGGGGATCCTGGCTTGCATGCGAGGAGCATGCTGGAAGCGTGACAAGAAGGTTGCTACGTAACTGGGAAACTGGGTCTGTTGGATTTTTCCGGAGAAGTCTTCCATTCACAGACCTTGCCCACTTCAGTTGCCAGGTGACAGCAAAGCTCTTCTCTCTGTCTGTGTCCCCAGGGACCTGCTGCCCAGTTGGGATGGCCAGTACTGGGCTGGATGGGCCGGGGTGAGGCGGACCTCTGTGCGGGGCTTGAAGGGCTTTGTCCTGCCCCAGCAAGGCTGCCACCGCCAGCCTAGCACCCGGCCCAGTGGAGGCTGCCCCTTGTTGGCGAGGCCCGTGCCCTCTGGAGCAGCCTTCTCCCAGCCTGGCACCCTCTGAATGTGTTGGAGAACAAGCCCCATTATTCCCAGCCAGCGTCTACTTGGCAGCTACCGTAAGCACGATGACTGCAGCAGGCCGCAGGCCAGCGCAGCGGCTGTGTGATGGTCAACAGGCCAGCCGGCATCCGGCTTGCTTTGGAGCCGCTTTGGGAGCCTGCCGACCACGACCGGCAGATCTGGTGGAGCTTGAAGAGAAGCTGGGACTGTTGTGTGAGGAAGGGGGAGCTGCTCTCTGCTCCCCCTCCCGTGTCTGGATCAGCCATCTTCCCATCCAACGAGCCGCTCATGTCCAGCCCCCTTGCTCTTCCCAGCCCTCGTCTCGCTGGCTTGGTCTCCTCCCCTCCCTGATTTGTACACCTCTGACTCTGCCCACCTGTCTTTGCGTGGCATTTTCACCCACCTGCCCAATCCACCCGGCGTCCGTGTCTGCGTCCCGTGCGTTTCCTTCCTGACCATTGTGGGCAGTTGGGAGCCCGGGAGAGATCGGGGGCTGAGGCTGTGGCCTCTGCCTGCACATTGCAGCACCCGGCTTCTCGGCATCCCCCCGTCCCCGCTTCACTACCTCCGCCTGTGTGCAAACCCACGGAAAGGACACGGGAGCCTTCGCACGGAAGAGCTAGGATTTGGGTTCATCTGCAATGATAAACCGAAGCGAACTTGGGCTGTGGCAAGTCGGGGTGCCGCTGGACTCTCTTGAGGTGGCTTTCATTTTTCCTTTCAATAGTTTCATGCTGTTTCCCCACCATGTGCAGCTGTTGGGAAAATGTTTTTCTTCCCACTGAGCCACGGGCAAAGACAGCAGTTTGTGGGCACCTGGCAGCTTGGAAAGAAAGAGCCCCCCGCTCCCCAGTTTCGGTTTGCTTTACTAGAGGTAGGAATATGCTTACGAGATGCTGCACACAGCCTTGATTTTCGCCCTCTGCTCCCAACTTGGGGTAGCACATGGTCGGGATGAGAGTTTAATCGAGCTTGTTTGTTCCCTTAGTTATTTGTACATGCGTATCCTGCTTTTTCTCTGTTGCGAGGAACCCCGGGTGGCTTACAGTGTCCCCCTCTTCCCCGCTTTATCCCTGGAACACCCCAGGGGGTGGCTTCGGCTGAGGTTGTGCAACTGGCCCAGCGACAGCCAGCGAGCGGCGTGACTGAACAGAGGCGGCACCCCGGATCCTGCCATCTCAGTCCCGCGCTCTCAGCGCTACGGGCTGCAAGGATACGGGGCAGGCTGAAATGCCGGTCGCCGGTGCTCCGGGCCCGATAAGTGGACGAAAGGGCTGCTTTCCCTTAGCAGCAAAGGCACGGCGATCTCAGAGCGTTTTGGCGCAAGGATGCAAGCGAAAATGCCCTGCCTTGACTTCCCCAAGCGAGCCGCCCGCCCGCCCGCCCTGTGCTTCCTGCTCTCACGCCGCAGCCAGCTCCTTTCATGTTCCATCATCAAAGGCAGCCAGCCCAGCATGGCACCCCTAATCGATGAAAGGACAAAGTGTGCGCAAGTGGGGGACCCCACCACTCGGCTCGCAGGCTTTCATTTTCTTCCTCCCCTGTTGTTCTTCACACTTGATAGAAATCCCCAAGCAAAGCGGCTTATGCCTTCATGGGGTGATTTGTCCCCCCGCCCCACCCCCGCCAAGGCAAAATGCCGGGGGGGGGCTTCCTTCGTGTGGCTGCTTTGCAGCTCTCCGGCTCCCTGGAAGTGGGCTGCTCGTGCTTAAATGCTTCCGCGCCGTGCCGAGAACGGCCCTTGCTCTTGCTTGTCAGCGCTGGCGATGCCACAGCCGCCCCCCGGGCCTGACCCCCTCCGGATGTGTGGGGCTGCACCTGCCATCGTCCCAGCCGGCATGGCAGTATTGGGCACGCTGGCTGGGGGGGTGGGGGTTGCAGCCCACACATCCGGAGGGCCGTAGGTTCAGGGGAAACTGCCGAAGCGAGCGGTGGGAGCACGCGTCCTTG
The DNA here is from genome assembly GCA_023646645.1 of Varanus salvator macromaculatus. Lineage (NCBI taxonomy): Eukaryota > Metazoa > Chordata > Lepidosauria > Squamata > Varanidae > Varanus > Varanus salvator. The sequence continues at coordinate 39,340,860 of JAIXND010000777.1, read as the reverse complement.
AGCTCGGACTGTCTCTGGCCTTGTGCAGCCGGACTAATTGGGCCTGGCAAATCAAGCGGCATTGCAAGGAGAACGGCGGCCTCCGCTGTCACGTGATGGGGAGATGCCCGTGCGGCGGAGGGGGCGATTCCTCTGCAAGCAGCAGCATGGGGCTCGGCTCGTTTGCGTGCTGAGGCTTGGGGGTGTGTGGGGGGGTGAGGTGGTACGCGAAGGAGCGGTGGCAGCTTGCACAGGGGGAGTTGTCGCCGGCTCCCATTGGCGCACCGGCCTGCCACACAAGCTCTGCCGGCACCCAGAGTGCATGCTGAATGAACGGGATGCTTCCTGGTTTGGAGGGAGGGGAGGAACCCCCCCCCCCCGTCAGCAGGGCTGGGCACGTGTTCCTCCCCACCAGGTCAGCCGGCAGGTGCTGCGGGAGATTTCCTCCCGCGCCACCTCGGATGCTCAGAAGCTCCCTGGTGCGGCTTTAACCGGCCCGCAATCCCGTGGGAAGGGCTGATTGCGCGGCTGTTTCGCCGGCGTTCTGCTTGGGCACCGGCCACTGCCGTGCCCCTCGGTCGCTCCCAGCTGCTTCCGAGAGGGCGACAGCTGCCCTGCCCTGCCCTTGTGAGGGTGGGGTTTTGAACACTGCGCTCGTGCCCTGGCGGGTCCCCATCAGGAGCATCCCTGCTGTGCCGGCGGCAGCCTCCAAGGGGCACGTTGCCCCCAGGCACTGGCCGGCAGTTGCATGGGTCTTGTGGCAGAAGCCACGCGAGCTGCACCAGGTCTCCCAGACCCGCACTCTGCCTGCCCCCAGTTTTGCTGGCTGCTGGTCCCAGGCTGGGGGTTCTGTTTTACTCGCGTGTTGCTATTAATAACAGATGATTGCCATGCTATTTATAGTGCTCCGTCAGTGTGCATAGTGCTTTGCAGAGTGACACGGGTGAAGTGTTTTGGTTCTTGCTAGGCTTCCTCATTCCTGCAAGTACCGTATTTTTTGCTCTATAAGACTCACTTTTCCCCCCCTCAAAAGTAAGGGGAAATGTCTGTGCGTCTTATAGAGCGAATGTGTGTGTGCAGTAAGTCTGTCAGATGTGCAGCCCATGGGGAAGTGATGGGGAATGTGCCTGTGATTATGTGCCCATTTGATTCAGAATATTTTTTTCTTGTTTTCCTCCTCTAAAAACTAGCTGCGTCTTATGGTCAGGCATGTCTTATAGAGCGAAAAATACGGTAAATAAAGACCATGGGCTAGATGCCAGGTACAAGCAAGTTACATATGAGCACACCATAGATGTGCAAGCATGTAATGCTGAGGCGCAGTTTATCGTCTGCACTTTTTGTTGCAATAAATGTCATTCCCGGTTTCCATGTGGTTTGGTGGGAAATCTTTCAGGCCCGCACGGAACGCATTTCTCTGCTAGGCTGAGAGTAAGCTGCAGTCGCGATAGCCCGGTGGACGTGCTCTTGGTTTTAGAGCAAGTATCAGATCAGAGTCCAGAATGGCAAGCACCCTCGGTCGCTTGAGCCTTGCAGATCCAAAGCCACTGGTCTGAGTGGATCTTTGTCTGGCGGTCGCTCAGTGCACCGAGGAGGCATGGCTGTGATCTCTCTGTGAAAAAGGCCTTACGCAAGGCGAGATACGCAAGACCGTGAAAACAGCCTGTTCGAATGTGCTCTGGCTTTTCCCCCTCGGAGGAAATGAAGACGTGGCTTCAGCTTTGAAGGGCTGTGTGGGCTCGTCGGCCTGGTGCAAGCATCTGTTCTGTAGGTTTCGAGGTTTGGCACCGGGAGCTGCCTTTGATGCGTCAGGTCTGTTTAAGCGAGACTTGTCTCGTCAGACGGTGAGGAGCTCTCCAGGGTCTCGGGCAGAGAAAGGCCTTTCCCGCTACCTGGGACATGATGCTTTTTCAACTTCAGATGCCAGGAAGCTTCAGCCTGCTTGCCCTTGTTCACACCAAGGGAGCACGTTTGTTCCCCAATCTGATTTGGAGTTGCGTCCAGTTTTTGTCCTTCCTAATTTGTTCTGAACATAAAGAGAAAGGAGGCGCTGCCCCGAGGAACTTACAGTGAGGAGGAGCCATAACTCAGTGAGAGGAGCGTATACTTCGCATGTCTGCACTCCTAAGTGAAGTCCCTGCGTCTCATGCAGGCTCCTGCCTGAGAGGAAGGGATGCTTGAAAGATTTCTCATTGGCACAGTTCTACAAAAACAACCCGATCGGCTCCCTCTAGCCGTTGCTGTGATATGCGCGCCTCTCAGCTGCGCGGTGCAGCGCCAGGTATCAAAAAAATCTGTACTGAATAATTAATTATGGTGTAGCCAAGGTCCCAGTGAGGTGGTGTGCGGATTGTGCTTGCAGGCGTCATTCATTGTCCCCGACCCGCTGGCTTTGTTCTTGGCCCTTCTTCCATTTTGCTAGCGCTTTCAAGAAGACTCAGGCTCCTTTGAGGACTTGGACCCGCATGGTGTCGTGGCTTCGGGCTGAACGGGCACTGGGGTGACCCGGCTTCGAGTCCCCACTCAGCCGTGAAGCTCACTGGGCGACTCCGCGCCAGCCGCAGATCTCAGTCTGACCCACCTCACAGGGTTGTTGTTGTGGGGATGGAATGGAGTGGAGGAGGAGGACCAAGAAGCTGCTTGGGTTCTTTGCAGAGGGAAGAAAGGCAGAGCTGTAAATACAGTCATAGCAGCGGTAATGAGGAGAGCAAGAATATTACGATAAACAGAGCCTGGTTGGCTGAGTTTGTCTGTTGAAGGAAAAACACAGGCTCTTCTGGGGCCTCAAAGACAGGCGCGTGGATTGTGGTAGAAGCTTTTCTGCCTGCAGCCACTTCATTGTTTTGCCCATGAAAGAATGAGCTGGGCCCCTTTTCTGCACTTTATGAATGCAGTGCAGCAGGCCATACGTTGTGGTTACTACTATTACTACTATTATGCAGTTTGGACCCCGTCAGCCCAAAAGTTCAGGGACTGGCTAGTTCCTTTCCATGCAATGGAGACACCGTTCAGCCCGATACCCTCCTGGCGGTCCCTCGGGAAGGCCCCGGGTGCTTTTGAGGCAAAGATGGGGGTCAGCACACATGCCACTCCTTTACCGCATGTGTGGATACACACACACGGAGAAGCTGAGCTGAATAGACACCCTAAATTTTACAGTTGCTCCCCTAAGCAGACAGAAATTTTGCAATGTGAGAGGGATGTGATGAATTGCACTTCTGCATGGTCTAAAGGGTCTGTTTAGCTGCAAACAAAGACTCTGTTATAGCAACCAGCCGGTACGTGTTCCTCTTTGAGAAGTACATGCATTACAAACTGGAAAAGTGCATTTGAACACCCGCTTAAAATAAATTCGTTATGATGTTAAATGGTGATTTTAGAATCATCTTGGTTTCAATCAGTTCATCCTGTGGTCGTTCCCCGTAGATGGTTTTCCGGTTAACGCCGTACCTTCTTCCAGGTGTGGGTGACAGAGAGAGACTGACGGACAGATAGCTGAGCAACCTTTTCAGTGGCTTTCACACCTGGAGACAGGTTTGCGCCTCTGCGACCATGGCATCACGCTGGCACTGAAGCGAGCCCTACCTGGGTCTGGCACATCCCTGTCAGAGATGCCCGAAGGCCAGTGCGCCGTGCCTGGTGGCGCATCTTCAGGAGGCATTGCTTGCCTCTTGCCGGAGATTACAACAGCAGAGGTGGAGGTGGGGAGCACCCGCAGGTGGAGGTGCAGATCATGGCTCCTCTGGAACTTCTTGCGTAGGTTGCTCCCTTCCGAGCTTTGGTTCCCTGCCCATAAGGCTTGGGGGCGTGAATACCTACCTGACCCGTAGGATGGCTGTTGAAGGGAAGCTTGAGGTGGGCTTGCAGGTTGCTTTGGTGCAGAGCTCTTTATATTCCTCACTGCCCACCCCCAGTCCATGAGTTAAGGCAGCCTGGAGTGATGCCTGGCCAGTCTTGGCTTAAGCACCCTGGTGCGGATGCAGGCCACTGCCTCATCAGGCCATTTTAAGCGCCAGTGCAGGAGAGAAGAGACCCAGGGCTGGGGCTGGGGGTGGGGGAGGCTTTTAGGGCTCAGTTCTGTGCTCTGCCCTGCAAAGCCGCCAACTCGCATCAGCTCTGGCTGCAAGTTGAAAAGTGTCCGGGGGAAAGGTATCGTGCTGCTGCGGACTGAAACTTGTAAATGGGAACTCTGGTGTGTGAGGCTTTGGTGGGGAACCAAAAAGGTGCAAGCCACTGGCCAATTTTTGTCTGCCCTGCATGTTCGCGATTGCTTTGTTTGTTCAATAAAGGGATTTTAGACACATTGCAAGAAATATGCGCTGCTCTGGTCCCAGCCCAGTTTGTCTGCTGGCCTGGGGAATGTCTGTTCTCCATTGTACTCTGCTGTGTGCAGATTGGCTCACCTTCTTGAGCCATCATATAGTGTGTTGTTCGTTCTGTCGGCACTTTTTGTGTGATAGCTGCAGTCTGGATTGTGCCTCTCTGGTGTAACCCTGTGATCTAGGGGTTTATTTATTTCATTATTTATTTATTTTGATGATCTTATATACCACCCCGTTCCCCTAAGCTTTGGGCAGTTTACAGGCGATTAACCAGCAATAATTAATATTCAGACTGAAAACAAGCATATTAAGTCAAACTTATTTGGGAAGGTCTGTTGGAAGAGTGGCAGATTCAACTCCCTATTTAAAGGTAGCAGTCTGGGATGTTAGATGCATCTCCTCCGGCAGACCATTCCACAGTTTCGGGGCAGCCACAGAGCAGTTGGGTGGCCGAGATTAGTCTTGCAGAAGCCGACTCCAGAGGATTAGCCATCCGCAGAGGAGCTGGGCTGGCGAGGTGGCATGCACGGGCAAGGGCGCTCCCGCAGGTGTTGGGAACCCAGGCCATGGAGGGCTGTCAGGGTGATTAGCGCTGTGCTGCGTCCGGAAACCTGTTGGTAGCCGAGTGGATGAGCCCTGCCCTGCCCAACACTTTTCTCCAGGCCCCTGAAATACCTGCTGCACTCTTGTTGACCACCCGCGTGGCAGCTGTCCTGGACAACGGCAGCTTTCCGGAGATCCTTTTAAGCCCCTGCCGTCTCCAGGATTTCAGATTTTCCCAGCCCGGTCTGAAGATGCCAGCGACTGGGCCTTGGAGCTTTTCCAGGGAGAGCTTGTGCTCTTCCATGGAGTTGCCACCTTTTCCTGGTGGATCTAATCTCTTTGAACCTGGATCTATGGAATATGTGCCAAACTAGGTGTTACATAGGAAGCACACAAACTCTCAGGGGGGGTGTGTGTGTGCGTGCCCACAGAGCAGCAGCCATGGAAGATCACCAGTTTTATGCAGCATAAATCTCAGTGCTCCTCTCCTCTCCTCTCCTCTCCTCTCCTCTCCTCTCCTCTCCTCTCCTCTCCTCCTCTCCTCTCCTCTCCTCTCCTCTCCTCTCTCTCTCCTCTCCGCTGTCTGTCCACTTAGTATTGTGGATAGAATTTTCCATCCACAGATACAGAATAATTTGTTCGATCGGACAAAACCGTCCATCCACTTAGAATTTTCTTCCTGTAGGGGGAACCATGGCGGTGTCTTGCGTCTTTTCATTCTTGGGCTGTTCAAGCAGCTTGAGTGGGCGCTTCTGAGTGGGCAAATGGGTTTCTTGTAGTGGGAGGTCAAAGGTTAAGTAGTCCTTCTGCTTGAATTCCTGCTCTTCAAAGCTGATTTCCAGTCAAATGAAACGGAGCAACTTGGTGGGAGATTCGCATCACACCTCCCATGGAATGTCAGCGTTCTGCAGCCTGTATATTTCGTGGCTTTTTATGGAACGCCATCTGATTTTTTTAAAAAAGCACATTCACTTGAGTATTTTAATGGCTTTAACTTTTTCTGTGCAAGTCGTTCTTGATGTTCGAGGTTAATCTGCCCCGTGTTTTGCTTGCAGCGTGCAGTGTGTGGTTCAAGGTACGTTAGTTAAGTGGCTGTGTCCAATCCGTCCCATAGGATACCTTTCCCAAGACCTCCTCAGGTTGGGAACACTGGAAACAGCCTTACCCTGACTCAGTCGGTGTACCCTGATATCGCCAGCACAGACTGGCAGCATCTCTCCAGAGATACAGGCAGGTACTTTTTCTAGCCCCACTGGAGATTCCCGGGATGAACATAAGGAAAGACCTGCCGGATCAGACGCAGGGTCCATCCAGTCCAGCGCTCCTACATACACAAGGTGGCAGGTCAGCTGCTCACAGGATCCCTCCGGCAGGATGGGTGCAAGACCTCCACCTGCCCAAGCTCCTCGGCAGCTGGGGTGTGCAGGCAGGCCACCTCTGGTAAGGAGGGAGCACAAGGCCCGCAGGGCTAGTAGCCACCGGAGAGCCTCCCCCAGGTACTTGCCCAGTCCCTTTTTGAAGATTGGCGACCATCACCACTTTCCGAGGCAGCAAATTCTATAGTTCAACTGTCTGCTGTGCGTAGAAGGCCTTCTTCTTGTCTGTCCCCTAAGGCTCCCCCAGCCAGTTTGTGGGACGACCCCCTTGAGTTCCAGTGTCGTGGGAGTGGGAGAAAAATGCCCCCCCCCCGCTTTCTCCACACCAGGCAGTATTTCAAGCACCTCTGTCCTGCCTCCCGTCACTCGCCTTTTTCCTTTTTCTTTTTAATTAATTTTTATGCATATCCATGTACATAGGAAAAACAGAAAAAACTAGTATAAACAGAACAAATTGAAGTAAACAAGATAAACGGAATAGACAAGATGGCCAAGGGAATTTTAAACAGATACAGCCTATATTGCATCCCCCAAACTGACTCTCTTTCTCTCTTCCCACGCTTTATGAGAGTTTACCGAAAAGAAATCAGTATTCTATACATCAACAGATACTGCTTTCCTTTTTCTTTTCCCAACTCCCCTGACCTTCCATTAATCATTCTAAGCACAATAAAATTTCCATTTATCATTAAATTCTTCTAACGGTCTTCTATTTACATAGTTGGTTAGCTTTGCCACCACTGCAAATTCTGCTAATCTCGCCTTTTTGTCTAAGCTGGAACTTGGGCCCTGCCGGTGAGCTACAGCACCCTCCCCCCGGCCCCCTTAACTTCCAGTGCTGAGCGATCCTGGTGTGCCCACTTCTCATTGCTCTGCCTCTGCTTTGTCTCCGCAGGCTAGAATGGGTGGAAATCATCGAGCCTCGGACGCGGGAGCGCATGTACGCCAACCTGATCACGGGGGAGTGCGTCTGGGACCCCCCCGCCGGCGTCCGCATCAAGCGCACCAACGAGAACCAGTGGTGGGAGCTCTTTGACCCCAACACCTCCCGCTTCTACTACTACAATGCCACCACCCAGCGGACGGTGTGGCACCGCCCGCAGAACTGCGACATCATCCCCCTGGCCAAGCTGCAGACCCTGAAGCAGAACACCGAGTCCCCCCGGGCCTCCACCGAGAACAGCCCCGGCCGCAGCAGCAACGTCAGCAGGGAGGGCAGCACCAGCTCGTCCCTGGAGCAGGAGCCGGAGGGCGGGGAGAGGGCCCCCGAGCAGAGCCGGCCCAGCCGCCCGCCGGCCCAGTTCGCCACGGTCAAGGAGGAGGCCGAGAGGTAACGCCGGGCAGGGCGGGAGAGGCAGGCTGTGGGCAGCGGGTGGCCCTCCTGGCACTGCTGGGCTGCAGCCCCCGCATCCAGGGCAAGGACTGGGCCTCTTGGGATCTGCAAACCAAGAACGCGTAGAGGGTCGTGCTTTTCCGACCTTGCATGGCTTCACGTCACGCAAAAGTCTCCAGTCTCTGGCCAGGGGGTGCGGATAGCCTGACTTGGTGGCCTAGTGGGCTGAGCTTGGAACTTGGATCCTGCATCATGTGGATGCACCCGGGTGTTGAACATGGTTGAATTATGAGCACAGTTATTAAGCTGTTACAAGTGGCAAGGGGTGAGCGTTTGCCCGCTCTGCTTGCTCCTTGCTCGGTGTTTCGGTTTCGTATTTCTTCTCCGTGGTCCTCAAGAGATTGGTATTCTGGTTCTGGTGTATAGCAGTGCTGCTGTTGGCTGGGGGCAGCTGGCCTGGTGAGCGGCGCTCTCCATCTGGTCCTTGCCAGTTTCTCTTATTTTTAGCTATATTAGAATGATAATTTAATGTTCTTTTAGTTAATTGTATGCCCGAATTTTACTGTTTTATGTCTTCATTTTGTAAACTGCTTTGAGAAGATTTTTGTCTTTCAAGACAGTATTGCACATTTTTTTTGAAGTAAAATGGTAATAGAAGTCAAACTGCATAGAACTCTGTGGGGGAATAAAAAGCCATTTGCCTGGTCCTTGAATGGCAGCAATCTGGCCTGCGTGGTTTGCACGAAAGGGCAATTCCTGGGTTTGTTAAACGACAAATTACCAGCATCTAACGGGCCCGAGGAGCCTGTTGCCCGCTGCTCAGTTTCGTTTTCGGTTAACTGCTTCAGGTTTCCTTGTCCAAAGGTTGCTTGCCCAATACCTGAACCCAGGTATCCTTGGTTTTTAGCAGGCAAGAAGCCATGGGTTAACTCTTGGGTTGTTTGACCCTTAACTATGGTGTCCAGAAGCAGACTTCATGCTAACCATCTATGAACAGGTCGATCATAGGTAGCTAACTGAAAGTGGAAATGCAGAGCAGGGCGGAGGGACTGTGGGCTTCCGCTTCTGCCCATGCCTGGCAACAGACACATGCAACAACCCACAGGTTGTCATTATATGCAAAGCCACTCTGTGTGTGACGTCGCGGGCCATTCCAGGAAAAGCTTTCCACAGTCTGGGCACCGTCGCAGAGAAGGCCCTTTTACCTGTAGCGACCTCAGTGTTCCTCTGCGGAAGCTCTTGAGGTTCGAGCGGGTTTGTCTCTTGGAGACAAGTGGCCCAAAGCCACGCAGGGCTTGAGAGCCCGAAAGGAGGCTCCATGACTGAGCCGTGAAATGAATCGAGAGCTAGCGCAAGCAAGGCAGTTGCGGGCACGGTAGCAGCACCTACTCGCAGCTCACGCTTGTTAGCGTGCAGCCGTATTCTGAACGGGCTGCAGCTTCCGAGGCATGTTTCGTGGCAGCCCTTGGCACGTGGCTCCGCGTTCTTCACCTTGCCCTAAGAAGCTCTGCTGCAGCACCCTTCAAACCAGGAGCCTTAATTTTGCTAGGCAGATGGCTGGAAGCAGGAGCTGCACCCAGGAGGCTCCGAGGGGCTGCTGGGTTATGTTAGGACTCGGTGCCCCGTCCTCCTGCAAGGATGCCGCAGCTCTGTCTGGCTAGGCTGATTGCATTAGCGCCGGCCTGCAGCCTTTCCTGCTGAGGGAAGCAGGGAGAAGCCCTTGGCAGGCTGGTTTGCGCTGGGTATGCTTGGCAGGGTTGTCCCGGCAGGATCTGTACCTCTGATGCGTGCTTGGGGTGAGGCCACGGACGGTCCAGCTGTCACCCCCGGCTGCTCCTGTCAGAAGACTCTGAGACAGCGAGGCCAGAGCACGCCTCCCTCCCCTTTGGCCGGAGAGACCGGAAAGCTGCTGCCTGTCACTGCCAGGGCGGGCCCAATTCAGTGTCAGGAGGCTTCCGAAGGGCAGAGGGAGAGCTCCGAGGCTGGCTGTGTTCACAGCGTGGCCGGCTATCGGCCCCTGGGGAACTCTCAAGCAACAGCACCCTTCTGCCCATGCTCCCCAGCACCTGGTACACATAGGCATCCCGCCTCTGGTGCTGGAGGGAGGAGAGAGCCGGCGGGACTAGCAGCACCACGATGCCTCCGTGCAGGCTCCTTTTAAAGCCATTGCTGCGTTTCGTGGAAGCGGGCTCCCTGCTTTGGCTGGGCTCGGCGTGAAGAACCCCTTCTTTTTCTGCCTGGGTCTCCCGGTGTTCAGCTTCATTAGGTGGGTCCATGGCAGCGTCCTAGAAGATGGCTCCCTTTTGCAGGCCGACCACTTGCCTCTGTCCCGCCTGCCTCTGGGAATGCTGATCCTGTGGGGGCTCCCACCTGCTCCTGTGGGGCCTGCGGTCTAAACGCAAGCCGCATTTGTCGGCCGGCCTCGCCGTTCAGGGAGGCTGGGCCTCGCGTCAGAGAGTTAACTGGCGAGAGAACAGGAGACTTAATCCACAGCGCAGATGGCCCTTGCCTGCCCTCTCCTCTCGCAGGCTGTGGCAGCTTCCCAAAATACTCCAGGAGGAGGTGACTGCTTTTCCCACGCCACATTCTCGCCCTTTCATGGCCAGCGCACGAGTCTGCCGGCAGGGCGGGCTCAAGGGCTCGGCTTGCTTCAGCGACACTCCCCGCCTGCAGGAGGTCCATGAGCCACAATCCTGAGAGAGGGAATCCGGCGTGTGCCTCTGGAGGCATCTTTCCCCTCCAGAGGAGTGGCTGGCAAAAGCTCAGGGTGCTGCTCCGTGGAGCCGGCGAAAACCGGGAAGGGCCCGCCTCCCCTTGCTGACCTGAGCCAGAGCTCAGCACCACAGGTACACAACCCACTTGCGGCTGGGTGCAGTGATCATTAATATAATTGACAGCAGCAATGAGCAGATCAGTGTCAGTTGTAATTAAAGATCAGCTGGGAGGAAGCAGCAGGCACCCTTCCGTGGGGGTCTCGTCCGGGGGCCCGCGCTCCTGCAGCACTCGCTGCACTTCGGCCTGGGGCGCCCGGCGTGCTGCCTGCTGGCCGGGAGCGAAGCTGGTCTCACAGGACAGCAGAAAGGCCGGGCTGGGCGGGTTCTTCTCCCAGAAGTGCCAGACCCTCGCTTGGGAGAGGAGGGGCAGGGGCCTGCCAGGGGAGGGTGTGTGCTGGCCTGGCCTGAGGCAGGACGCCGCTGGGTGCCTCCCTCGGTGCAGCGGCAGGCGAAGTTGCTTCTGCAGGAGCCCAGGGCAGATAAGGCAAGGGACACAGGACCAGAAAATTAGAAATCGATTTCTGAAGGCCACGAGAGTGGCTGCAGGAGGGTTGAGAAGCCGCGAGGCTCCTTGATTCCTCCCCCCGCCGGCAATAATTCCAGAAGCTGCGCATGTGTTGCAGGCCTGTTTTTTAATTTGGCCATCAGATTATTGGTTGTCCGTGTGCAAATATTTGCTTGCTTGCTGGTGCACATCATGTTTTCGCTGCTTCTCAGACAAAAAGCGCTTCCAGGGAGCTTGCGGAGTTTAACATTGAGTCAGTTCCTATGTTCAGCCTTCCAGTTTAAATTACACAGTTTTGAAGACGTGACGCCAAAGGAAATGGGTTGGGGTGGGTGGGAAGGTGGTTCAAAGCAGCTTGCAGGCTCCACCGCTTCCCTTCCACGTTCTGATAGGTATCCTTTCTGGCAGGGGAGAGGGGAGGCGAGCTCCCTGCAGCCAGTCCTTCTCTGGGGCCAGGTTGGTCTTCCTTTATGATGCTGTCCCAGGTCGGCAGGGCTGCCGTCTCCCACTGGCCCTTCGCCTTCTGGAGGCTGGTCCTCCTGGCTGGACAGAGGGATGCCAAGGCGCTGGCCCGTTTCGGCCGCCCTCTCCGTTTAGCCTCCAGCCGTGCCTCTCCAGTGCCGGAGAACATAAACACTGCACTTGGGCATCTCATCTGCACGTAAGAGATTTTGTACTGAAAGCCGGCAGGTATATGGCACCTGCAGCCCTATTTTGGCCATGGCATAGTTCCATGCTTGGAAATTCTGCGAGGTGACAGGTCTTGGTGTTCGGAGTCACGTGTAGCGGACTGAAAATAAGGTGGGATCTCTTTCTCGCACTGCCGCCGAGGGGGCCTGCTGGTGGTTGTCTCAGGCTCCTGCCGGGCTCCTCAGTTCTTGGGCCTGGCCGCGTTCCCTGCTCAGCAAGTTAAAGGGAGCCTCTCCTCTAATTGCTCCTGAGCCAAGTTCAGAACTAAGGTCAGCGTCTCTCGGCAGCCTGGTCGGAAGCAAATTAAACCCATGGGAAATTACAAGCCCCGTGTGGCCAAGAAAGAGCCAATTTCGCCTCTGTTCCTGCGTGGGGCTGTTTTGGGGTATCTCCAAAAGGGCCTCAGAAACTAGGTGATTATCTTCTGGAGGACTTTGCAGTTCACTCTGCAATTATAATGTAATTTATCCTCTTCAGAGCAGCAAACTTTCTGGTAGGAAAGACTGAAGGTAATGATATGCTCAAGGCGACCTGGTGAGTTTTGCAGTGGGGGAGAAAGGAGGCGGCGGTTTGTCGCGGGCATTTCACAGCTCAGCTCTGCTCTCTGTTTACTACCCAGGCCTGCTTCTCCCCTTGCTCTCGCTTTCCCTCCGGTTTGTTTCCCCATTTTCAGCTTCCGTCTTTGACGGGGCGCAAGAATTCTTTTGGCATGTCCTCAATTCCCAAAGCCAGTTAGCAAGACCAGCAGGACTTGTTGGGTGGGGAAGGATGGCATAAGGGACGCCAGAGCAGCGGCTTGTAGGTTGCGGCGGGCTCTTCGGAGAGACAGCCGAGAAGCAGTTTCCGCCGTGAGTGAGTTTTATGTGGTCGCTCTCCATAGAGGTGCCCAAGTCCATGTGCTGGAGTGCATTTTATTCCAAGCAAGGGGGCTGCTGGTGGCGGATCAGTCCAGCCCTTCTGCCACATGGAGGCCGAGCAGAAGGGTTTTGCGCTGGTGCTGGGGGAGGCTCGGGTGGCGTGCTGGCCACAGGCGGGGAGCTCCCGAGTGTGGCGATAGCCCCGACGCCCCCTCCCCGGGCACAGAAGTGTCCACTGAGCTTCGGGCGCCTCTTCCCAGTTAATGCACAATCTTGCAACTTTAGGGCGGGCTGGAAGCTGCCGGGCCCTTTTCTGTCTCAACTTGCATAGGATTGTGGTGCTGGCTGCTTTTCCTCAGCTCGTTTGGCTGTGCTGTGCCCCGTGCCAAGTTGGTGGGCAGACCTGCCGGCCTCGTCTCCTTTGACCTCTATTTCAAGGGGGCTTGTTTGCAAGGGGGCAGCATATAAATTTGTAAAATAAAGTAAAAAAAATAAAATTTATAAAAATAAAATATTTCACCCGGCTAGTTCTCGTTTAGCGCAGTTTGTCTAATCGCCGTCACTGTAGCATGTGCTTCCGCAGCACCCATGCGCACCGTTGCTCGGGGATGCCGCACACTCGGGGACTCGTTGCAGGCTTCTCAGACAAGGGTGGTGGGAGCTTGGTGGGAGAGGGTGAGCCAGGTGGGGGGAGAGGAAGGGTGAGGCCCCACGTAAAGCAACCCCACCTCTTACAGGAGGACCTGGGGGAAGCCCCCGGCCCAGCCGACCTTCCCCTTCCTGAAGGCCATGTCCTTTCGGTCTCCTTCCCTGAAACACGTTTTCCGCTGCTCCCAGGCCTGGCATCTCTTGTCACCCCTGAAGTGTCTGCAGAGCCGGCATGGAGGGGGCTGTTTGAGCCCACGGGGGGCGGGGAAGGGGCAATCCCAGAAGGACGCCGTTGAGGTGGCGACCTTCTCGCAGAAGCTTCGGCCCCCTTCCTCCATTGCCTGGTTTGTAAAATAAGGGATGCGGGAAGTGGGCATTTTGCTTGCCTGGCAGTAGCAACCAGATGATGTGTCTGCGAGCGTGCGAGCGGTGAGGTGCTTGTGGGTGAGCTCTGCTTGTGGGCTGAATAGGGGGAGACGCTCTGCGCATGCTCCGGGTGGCCTGTTCCTTGCCCAAGAGTTGGTGCAGTTGGGCGTGTGGGGTTTGGGCGAGGGCGGTGTCTGGGATGGTGCTCCCAGGCACGGCCCCTGTGCTGGAGTCCTCCCTTCGTTGGGCAAGCTGCTCCTGCGCTGCTCCTGCCACGGGCGCATCTTGGTCCGGGCGGTGGGGATGGTGGAGGCGGATGGCCTCCCTGTGCAGGAGGCGTCTGTAAGTGGCCGTCGGCCACTCCCTTGGAAGTGGTGTCTCCCACTTCGGTGTCTCTGAAATGCCACCCTGGGATGCGCCAGCTCGTCCGGGTGCTCACAGGGGGCTGAGAGGATTCCCCGGGCTTTTTTGCCTGCATCCTCAGCTCTCCTCTCTAAAACTCCCGTCATTAAACTCCAGTCATCGCTCCAACCCCCCGTCCTCGCAGCGTCTCGGTCCCTGACGTGCCGTTTGTCACCCTTCTGGGTGACACGACTGTTTTCTCCCACCAGCAGGTGCCAACGAGGAGGCTCCTGCAAAGCCCAGCACATTCTGCGGATTAATTGCTTCCGTCCTCCTTCACAAAAGGCCCGTTTTGACACTTCCTTGGACGGGACGTCGGCCCTTGACTTTCTCCGGGGCAGTTTTACTTGCCTTCTTCCCTTCCCTTCCAGCTGGTTGCTTACAGCTTTTCTAGTGGTTCTGGTTGCGCATTTCTCTTTTTAGCACCACAGCTCATCCCCAGGCTCCGTATTTGCGGCGAAAGAAGGCCCCGCCTTGGAAAACGCTTTCCTCCGGCACCAGGCACCTTCGCCATCCCTCCACTTTCCCAAGATGCCCCACGAGGCGAGCACGCTCCGTCCCGCACGCTCAGGCACGTCGGGCACTTCCCCTTTCCCTGGGCAAGCTGCCAAGCGGTGCCTGGAAAGCCGGTTGACATGTCTCTCTTTCCAGCAACGATCCTGGAGATTGGGGAGGGGGGGCAGCGTGGGATGTGGTGAGCGTCTTCATCAGGACGCACGTTCCTCACCCGGGAGCGGCAGGTGTGGAGCTGCAACGCACGGGAGGCGTGTCACTGCTGCAGCTCGGAGGCCCACGGACTGATCCGTACGGGGGGAAGAGGCAGGAGTCTTCACTGCGTGTCCCTCTGGGCACAACTCTGGCACCTCAGGCCCTGCTTTTACTGAGGCTTCTCCCGTGCATTGCGGGCTGTGGCAGTGCCCCGTGGAGATAGGCTTTCGCCTCGAAGCTGCCCCACTTTCCTGGGGTGGAGTTCGGAGGGGGTGCGGCCCATTGATTTGGTGCTCTGTTTGATGCTTACCATGCCTTGGTAAGCAGTGGTGTTTTGGGTGGGATGGGGGCTTAATCTCCCCCAGGAGCTGTTTATCGGGTACTGAATAGACACCAGCATGGAAACAACCTGCTGGATGAGGTGCACCAAGCAGCAGCTGATGGGAGTCCTGTGTCTTGGGGCTCCAGCTCTGAAATAGCTGCCCCTCGGTCACGCCGGGTGGGACTGACGGCCTCTCCTTGTTTCCTGCTCTTGGTTTAGAGCACAGAACTTCCTGCCACATTCCAGAAAGGGGTTCAAAGCAGGGCCCTGCAGAGGGAGCTTCTCAGCAGGGAGGGCCCAGGTTCTCTTGCGCTCCTGTAAGCCACCTGCACAAATGGGTAAATTCTCTGCAGGAAGTCTGAAACATAGAAACAGAGCAAGTCAGAAGGGGCCTCCGGGGCCATCTAGTCTGACCTCCGGCACCAGCCGGCTCCGCTCACGACATGCCCACCATGTGCATGTCCAGCCTGTCCTTGAACACCTTCACCCATGGGGCCTCAACGACCTCCCGGGGAAGCCCATTCCACACCCTCAGGGTCCTAACTGTCAGGAAGTGCTTCCTGGCATCCAAATGGAGCCTTTGTTTCCTGAGATTTGCTCCGTTGGAGGCGTCCTGCCTTCCTCTGCAGTGGAGAACAGGTCTCTCCCACCTCCGTGTGACATCCCCTCACATACCTGTATGTTGCCAACAGATCCCCTTGGAGTCTCCTCTTCTCCAGGCTGGAGAGACCCAGTTCCCCCAATCTTGCCTCATAGCCCATCCCCTGCAAACCGTCACCAACCTTGTGGCCTTATGCTGTACTGACTCTAACCTGCCTATATCCTTTCTGTAATGAGGGGCCCAGAACTGAACACAATAATCCAGCTGCGGGTGCACCAGAGTCGTATAGAGTGGCAGTAATCCCTCTCTCGCTCTAGAAGCCACACTTCTGGCTATGCAACCAAGGGTGGCATTGGTCCTCTTGACCACCGCATCACACTGCTGGCTCATGTTCAGCCTGCAGTCAACCAGCACCCTGAGGTCCCTTTCACAAGTGCTGCTCTCCTGTACTTATGACAGCTATTCCTATGCCCCAAGTGCAAGACCTTGCACTTGTCCACATTGAACACCATCCTGTTGTCTCCTGCCCACTTCCACAGTCTGTCCAGATCCTTTTGGATCTGGAGTACCTGCTCCTAGTTGTGGCCACTGCTCCAGCTGCACTGCGCTGAGGTCAGAGGTCCATCAGAATCTGCAGAGTGCAGAGACGGTGGGTATGGAGGCATGCAGGATCCCACGGCCCTCCCATCAAGCTGACGGGTGGAAAATTCAGGAGCAGAGAAAAGGAAGCCCGTCTTCACACAGCGCACAGTAGCAATTTGGTACCACACCGTGTCGGGCTGGCCCACAGCCTGGACGGCTTTCAAGGGGATGGGGCAGAACCAGTCTGCAGGAGGTGGTCGGGGGCAGCGAGCCCTCCAGTACCCGAGGCAGTGTGCCGGTGTGCGCCAGTTGCAGGAAGGGCGAGCGGCAAGGTGCTGTCGCTCCTCCTCCTTGCTTGTGGGCTCCCCAGAATCATCGGTGTGGAGACCATGAGGACTGAATCCTTGGTGTGATCCAGGAAGGGTCGTGGTTCTTAGACCTCACGTGTGATCATGGGAAGGGGCACAGAAGCCTGAACAATGCACGTCGTTCAGCCGCGTGCAGCTCCAAAGCTGGCATGCTTTCTCCTTCCACCCAGACTCCCCAAGGGCTGTTCCAGGGGTGCAGCCGGCCAAAGGTCAAGCTGGTAGCATTTAGTCCAGGCCTTGTAAAGCCAGAGACTTGGTGCCAGCAGCCAATTGCAGGGGCTGGTGTTGCCCTTTCCCTTTCCCCTTCGCTCCTGAAAAGGCGGTGACATCGGAGCTCAGGCAGCCCCGGCTGCCAAGCCCCCCGCACACGACTTCCTGGCCCAGGTCCCACGCCGAACATGTGCAGGCACAAGCTTCTGGACTGGCACACTCTTGGATAACTGCCTGCTAAAATGCAGATCCCGCGCACGATGACCGCGTGCCCCAGACAGTGCCCACCCTGCGATCGGGTCTTGAAGGCGGTCCACGAGGGGATCCCAGCCATGAGGGAGGGGGAGGTTCGAGCCAGCGCAGAAGAGCTGGAAGGTCTTGCAGAGCAGAAGGAACGGCAGGAAAACAGAGCTTCTTGTGCCTTTCGAGTCGGGCGTCTCCGGGGCAGCTGCGGGAGTTGGTCATGTTTCTGCCCTGCCCTGCCCTGCCTTCCTTGCAGAGAGAGCTGGTGAGCTGGGTTTAATTCTTGCATCAGGAGCAGCTCATGGGGGAGGGGAGTCGGATTCTCCTTTCCTGCAGCCACATCGCATGCTCTCTTCAGTGCTCGTGCAGAATCCCATTCTGGGAAGGAAGCTAAGCAAGACCCAGCCGAGAAGTGGCCCAAGCGGCGAAGCGCAGCGAGTTAGGCTGCAGGAATTAGGCGCTGCCCCGGTTCTCGTGCCAAAGGGGACCGTCTCTGTCACTGCCTTTCCAAACAAACTCGGAATGAATGTTGACAGGACTGAAGCCAAAGCAGGACCCCTGAGAACCGTGACCTACGGGGTCCTGTCCCCCTTAAAAAGCTTCTGAATGAGCCACGGATGCTGGACGTCGGCTGCGAAAGGACAGTTGAGCAGGGGAGAGCCGGGAGTGTCCGGGCCGGGAGCGGTGGCTGGGCGGACTGCCGAGCAGGAGCGCTCTGGTCAGGGGCTGAGAACATGCGGCCGCTTGTCCATGAAGGCCTCGTCCTGTTTGAACGTGGCCCTGGGTGACTGGCTGCAGCATCCCCCCGTGTAGCCGGCGAGGCTGGCTCTTGGCCCCGCAGGGGAGCAGGCAGCACTTGTCAGAGGTGCTGAGCTTCAGCAGGACTCGGGGGGGCGGGTAGGGGCGAAGGTGTCACTGGGCCCCCTTCCCCACTCTGCTTTGAACTTAAATGACAGGCGCTAGCAAGTGACTTCAAGGGGCATGCCGTTTTCCTTACAAGATTTGCCGTGGGCTTCTTGCTGGCGGGATGAGCGGAGCCTCTCAGCTGGAGCGTTCACTTTGTGCTTCTGCAGGTCCCTGTCACAGCGAGGGCTTGCGCTCTTCAGCCCCTGCCCCTCCCTCCCTCCCTGTCCAAACCCCTTTCGCTTGTTTGCTGCAGGAGCGCCCGGCCTGTCAAAACTCAGTATTAATGGTGGTAAACGTGCATGACGGGGATGCGGGGGGGGGGGTGCCAGCCGAGCTTGCCAGCATCACTGGGGAAGCGGGGACCTTGGCGTGCGGGAGAGTCAACACGCAAGCGTCGCTGCAGCACCTGAGAATTTAATCCTTTTTTATCCTGGGAAGGACAGAGCCGTGTGGAGATCTCTCCCGAGGCTTTCTGCCATGGAAGCAGGATCAGAATGGTTTGGATGGTGGAATATGAATCAACTAGGTTTTGTTGGAATTGGTCACCTACATGCTGGAGGCGGGGAGGGGGGGAGAGAGGGAGGGGGAGGGAGAGAGAGACTGACTGACTGACTGACGCGTACTTGCGGGTAGAAGAGTCAATGATCCAGTATTTTGCTTCAGGATAAAACCTGCATGTTCTAGGCCTGGTGTTTTCAAGACTAATTTCAGTCCATTCCTGCAGTGGCCACTGCAGTGTGTGTGTGGCCCCTGAGTTGTGGAATATGCCCAAAACCATGCAGGTAGTTGATCAAGAATGATTTCCAAGGTCCGCTCCATTGGGGAGTGTTCTATTTTGAAATACATGAAAATTAATAAAATGCCCCAATGAAAAAGCTACAGGAGTCCCTGCAGGTTTTTATTCCCCTTGGCCAGTGGCTAGAGGGGCCGGGGCTCATCTCTGTTTCTCCGCGTCCCAATGAACACGGAGCATGAAGCCCCAGAAATGGCTGCAAGCCACTTGGGTGCGTGGTGCCCGCAGCCGGCTTTTGATGATTTCGGGAAGCCATGCCTCATACAGCACTTCCAGTGTGTGCAGGGTGTTGCGAAGTAACATCCTTGCTCGGAGCAGCTTGCGAACGAATGCCACGGTTGTAGGGCTGAGACAGCCAGCGAGGGCCAGGCTTCCGGAGAACGGCTGTGCTCCAGTGGCACGCTGGTCCTGGGTGGAGCGCATGGGGTCAGAGGCCTCGGAGCAGGGTTTCCAGGAGGGGTTTGGGGTCAAGGTGCACTGCAGTCCTTCCTGCATCCGCTCATCAGGCTGGATGCTCTTGTGGAGCTCCCCGGGGCTGAGGACACGTTTTGGTGGCAGAGGAGGGGATGCGGCCTGCATGCATTAACCAACCCACCCTTTCCCATGCAAGGAACGCAAACTGGTTAACACAGTTCTCCTCCTCTCCACCTTCTTTCTCACAGCCGCCTGCGAGGGCCTGTGGCTGGCCCCAAGTCACCCAATGAGCGCCACAGCTGATCGCTAGAGTCCCAGTCCCGTGCCCCTTGCCACGACACCGCACTGGCTCTCGCCAGTTGCTTCCAGGGGAGTAAAAGATGGGGGTGCGTCCCGAGTTGGCTCGAGCTGCCCTGTGGGTCAAAGCCAGTGGCTGTAAGTGTGCGAAAGGCCTTTGCTCACCTCCGTTCCGCTGGGCCTCATGCTGAAAGGTCCTGCTGTGCTCAGTTCCCTGCCTCCCATTGCCTTGGTCTTCCCAGTTGTGTCCCTCCCCGACGGAAGTCCTAACCCAGTTCACTGGAGAGGCAGGTGTCCCGTGCTAGTGGCAAAGTGGGTGAGCCCAGAAGGTCCAGGTTCAAGCTGGATCTTAGATGTGATGTGCTTTGCACAAAACCCCCGCAGCAGCCTTTCCCTGCAAGCCGCCCCCCAGATGTGCAGGCCTGAAGCCTCACTGGGGAAGGCTGTACTCGTGTGTTTAGCCTCCAGCCTCCATCTGCAATCTGGATTAATAAACCTTCCATCTCAAGGGTGTTGTAAGGATCATGCACATCTTCTGCGCGTCAAGTGCTTTGAACACTCTGAAAGAGCTCTATAGACATCAAGTGTCTCTGAGTGTCCCAGCCACTCTAGGTCTTCCAGGGTTACCAGGATGACTCTAATCTGAGCAATCATTCTTTGCTAATTGCACGAAACACCCGTTTTCAGCAAAGCCCCGTGCCCTGTGAGCTGGTGCTGAGTTTCCTCAACCCACTGGCTCACTTCTCTTTGCATGTCCATGGCCAGTCTGCCTGGGCGCTTGATGGGGAAACCGAAAAGCTTTTGTTTCTGTACTCAGGAAGTTGACCCACCAGTTTTGTCTTGGCCAATCTACAATTTTGCAGCCTTTGGGCTTCGCGGAACGATGCTCTGATGCTTGAGTCTCCCCCCCACCCCGCCCCGCCCCGGAGCCTGGACCTTCCCTTAATTAATCCCTGCTACTGCAGACCCACTGCGGATGGAGAGCCTTCTTCAAGCCTAGATCCGGCTCGCTGCGGCTGCCGTCTCGGCGGGGGCCCTGCCCGCAGCCTGGCCTTTCTGGATGTTCTTCACTTGCGTGAGCACATCTTGAGTAGATGACATGGAAGGAGGATGCGGATGACGGCACATGCCCCTGAGGGTTGCCAGGCAGTCTGTTCAGAATCCGAGCGCGCGTGTCTGCATATTTGTGCTTGGGAAAAAAAGACGGGGTCTGGGACTTTGCAGGCAAGCGGTGTGGAACCCGGGAGGTGAACGCTCTCCCTCGCAAAGCCCTGCGGGAGGCAGAAGTCCCACAGATGTGGCTTTTCCCATCCAGCCCATCTGGGCCCATCACGTCTGAGTAGTCTCTTGATAACAGTGGCCTGTTTGAGGCCGCTGGCATTCTTGCTGGGGAGGATGGAGATTGCTGTTCCGTACCGATTATCCTCAACTCTGGTTCATGAAGATGCTGCTTCTGAACGTGGAAGGTCTGTTTGATATGTTAATATGGCCAATAACTGGTGACGGCAAGTCTGCTAATCACGGCATCGATAGGAACATTTATGCCTGCAGAATAGTGGTCTCTTTCAGAGCTTCCGATGGCCAGAATCCCCATTCGGGGATGATGGTCCTGCTCCCCGGAGTTCTGCACGGGAGCAGCCTTGGCCATCTCTGAGTCACCCCCAGGCCTTTTTCTTGCCTTAAGCATCGTGACATTGCGTGTTCCCCTTCTCTTGCACTGTTATCGGACCGTAGGGTCAGTTCTCTTTTACGAGTGTCCTCTAGGTCAACTATTGTCCCCGCAGACTTCCCCCAGTCTTCGCTCGTGCTGTTGCAGCCCGTGCATGCCCGAACGCCGCTTGTGCCTTGTGGGGCGCGTCCCTCCTGGTCCTTCTCAGGGCCACAAGTGGGAGGACCAGAGTCACTCAGGACGGATTGCGAGCCCCTCTGCGCGGCCCACCGTTTTCTGCAGCGCATGCTCCGTGACTTGTCTTTCTGCCGCCCTCTTGACATGGAGGCTCTGTCTCCTGAAGGCCCTGACCCCAGGCGAGGTCCTTGCTTGCTGTGTTCTGGGCCAGCAGACTTCCGAAATAGTTTTTCCAGGCTAGAGCAAGCGACACCCCCTCCGGGGGGGTGGGGTGGATAGCGGGGCTCTGTCTTTCAGCTGTGATAGCGTGGCAGAAAGAGGCCCCAAGCGTGGGCGATGTGCATTAAGGGGGCAAGTCATCGGGGCAGGGGCCTCGGCAGCTCAGGGCTGCGCCTCAGCCACTGCTGGCCACGGAAGCGGCGTGAGTGCGTGTGCCTAAGCAGCAAGGCAGGGTGTCGGGGACCCAGGCAAGAAGGGGCTCAAGTGCTTTTCCCGGAGCTGCAATTGGAAGGCGCAGAAGTCTTGTTAAAATTAAGCTTCTGTCAAAGTTAATCTTTTATTGCCACTTGGTTCTGCCAGTGTTTCTGGGCATGCATTTTAATACAGAACATTCCATCTTATTAGGACAACTTGTTTCTTTCCCTTTGTTCTGGAAGCATCGCCTAATCCTCCTCATTAACACAAACACCTCCACTGATGTGTCTTTCCCCTTCTTTTTTAAAGTGCCAAAGCAAATGCCTTTCCAGGCTTGGTGAATTGTGCGTGGAAGTGTTCTTGTGCTCTAGCCGCATATTCGGTGCTGACAGAGCAGCGTCTTCCGTGGACCCATGTGGGTGGATCCAGCTTCGCGGGTTTCACCACCGGTCCACACAGTGGCTGGGTGTAGTTACCCCTGTCTAGCTTGCCTCTGTTCTCTGCTCATAATGTGATGCATATGTATGTAGGCCCATAAACTGAGTCACGACTTGGCAAAGTGATTGGTGTGTGTGTGTGTGTGTGTGTGTGTGTGTGTGTGTGTAGTCAGTAATCCTAAATTATCAGGTCTACATGCAGTGGTTGTTGGACATATGCATGCCAGCTACGGGCAGACATGGAGTCGCTTGACGTGGGTCTGCATTTTGACGTTTCTGGCTACTGGGGCAGGAGATAACTCTAATAAGCAAGCAAACTGATAATGGTTGTGCTGTAATGAGATAGATAGGGCTCAGGTGCTCACATATTTCAGGTTTCTCAGGTAAGCAGTGCCACAGGCAAGGGACAACTCTATATAAGACATGTGAACATCCTTCTATTCCCTGGAGCAAGTGCTTATGTTTCATTTGTAGGTTTTCCTGAATGATGGAGATGATCCAGATGATCTCTGTCTTCCAGGAAGTGTGCTGATCTTGAGCCCATTGTGGTATAGAAAGTTGCATGCACCTGTCAGGACTCATAGCCATGGCAAGTCTCCTCCAGAAATGTGTTGAATCCCTTTTGATAGCAGTCCAAAGGGGTGGCCGTCACTGCATCTCACGGAAGTGAATCTCACCGTGTCGTTAAGCGATATGTGAAAAAGAGCTTCCCCATGCACCTTCTCCACACCATGCTTAGTTCTGTACCTCTCCCGCATGTCCTCCCTTTTCCCTAAGATCAGAAATTCCAGCTGTTGCGACCCTTCCTCATGCAAGACTTGCTCCAGCTTCTCGATGATTTTAGTCTCCCTCCATGGCATTTGTTCCTCTCTGTGATGTCCTGGTTTGATGAGGTGACCAGAACTGTATACAATATTCTAACAGTGCTGGGCAAAAGGATCTGATCGTGTGGTTTAACTTACTCAATGAGAATTTCAAACCTTGATTACTGCAACAGCCCGGCCAAAATCGGAGGAGCGTTTTTATGTTTGCCAGAGGAAGACAGGGCTGCACTCATGAAGAGTCGATGCTCATCTCCTCCAGTTTTGCTTTAATAGCTTCATTTTTCTTGACTACCTTTTGCAGTTCCTCGCCTCCTGGGGTTTTTGAGAAGGAATATGAGATTTATCGAGATTACAGCTCTGATGGGCAGCGACTCCACTACAGGTGAGTTGTGCATGCACCTTTAAGGGAGTGGGTCATGTGTGCCAAAGGAAGGCAGTCTTCCAGTTTGCCCGGTTTGCTGTAGGGTTAGGAAAACCCCCTTCTGCTTAGCATCTGGGAAATGGAACACACGAGGCAAGAAGAGTCTGGAAGGCACCTCCGTGATGCCGTCTCTCTCCAGCGAAGTGCTACACTGCTTGAGGCCCACGAAGTGAATACTGAAGAATTAGTCACCTATTGTCCTGTCCAGGGTTACTTAACAGTAGCATCTGATGGCAGTCAGATCAAGTAGGTAAAGCCCCATCCAGTCATCAGTCGGGTCAAACTTGGGAGGTCATGGCAGGACAAGGGCAGAAGAGAACAGGGCCACGGGCAGATTAAAGATGGGTTCAAGTGTCTGGAACTTCCCTTCTAGAACAATAGGAGACCAATAGCAAGGAGCTAAAGCCTACTGAAATCTTGGGCCGGCTGGCAGGACCTGTCGTGTCTTCGGCGCCACCTGTGCTAAAGCAGCTGGCCAGCCTTTGAAAGGGCCCTCCCTCGATTGTGTAGCCTGAGATTCCTGTAAGGCTGGGGAAAGGGAAGGCGGGAAGGCCCTGCTGCGGAGTTGTGTCCCCTGGCTGGAAGGGCCCCAGTAAGGTGCCGATCGATCTATCCTCAGCGACGCCGCTGTGCGGCACCCTCATCAGCGTTCCCTGCAGCATGTGAAAACGTGGCCTGGGGGCCGTGGCACTGATGGGGAGAGCTGCGTGGCTTGCTGATGCCTCCATGCGGCTGCCGCCTGCCACGGATGGGGAGGCCAAGCTTGCGGGAGGCAATGATGGCGGCCAGCTCATTTCGGAGGTTATAAAACTTGCCTATCAAAGCGAAGGCTGCGGCTGCTGAACTCTTCTCAGTGCTGCAGTCGTGTCACTTGAGCAGCACCCAGCCGTCTGTGCGGAGCCGGGGCGTAGCGCGCCGTCAGTATTTGCTCTCGTTCCTCATCAGCATCTCTCTCGCATCTTTAAAAGCAGAGGTGCTCGCATCTCCGTGTCCTGTGCTCAGAGCTGCGGCCACACGTGTGCCACGTAGGGCTGGTCAAGCAAGAAGGCGGCGGCGGCACTCTCTAGAGCAGCCGTCTGGGACCCTCCAGATGTGTTGACTCCTGGGAATCGCAGCCGGACACATCTGGAGGGTACTCGACTGGGGAAGGCTGGTCTTGAGGGGCGTATGAGAGAGAAGAAGGGATGAAAGACCCGTGGATCCAGTCTGCCCGCATGGCTGAAGACTCCCTCTCCCCTTCATCAGAGGACAAGTCCACTTTAAAACAGAGTTGGATCAAAAATTTGCAAGGGCGAAGAGGTTGATAATCCATGTATGTAATCAGACACAAACTTCTCCTTCCCGGAGGTTCTTTTTCAAGCCCTATAATTTAGTTTCAGCCATGATGGCCTTATTAGACAAATTCATTTATGCTGTCTGTCTGGCCTGTCAAACCTAATCTCCACATTGAGCAGACGGAAGAGCAAGGCAGAGTTCCTCTTTAAGTTGAAGCTTTATCTCTGGCCTAAAAGACTGGCAACTTTGGCTCGATCGAACTACCTTGAATCTGATGCAGATTGCAGGACCCGAGTAGCTCGAGGTCAGGAGAAGCATCTCATCGCAAGCCATGTAGGACTTCATAGGTTAAATCCAGCACCTGGAATTGGGTTTGGAAGGAAATAGGTGGCTGCCGTAGGTGGGCCGGCATTGGTGCTACGCGTTCGAGCTTGCTGGATGCAGCTCTTAATCCGGCTCCACATTTGCACAAACTTCCAAGGAGGTTTCAAGGGCCGCCCCATGCAGAGTGCACTGTAGTAGTCTAGTTTAGAGATTACTGACACTAGCCTATCCCTGTCCAAACAGGGGCATGGCCGAGGCACCAGCCAAAGCTGGTAGAAGAAACTCCTGACCTCTAAGCCCCCTGGGCCTGAAGTAGCGAAGACAGCCCAAGGAGATCATGCTCCGAACCAGATCTCTGCGCTTTGGCTCGTTATCCCTCAGCCGGTCCATTGTCCTAGCCGGAATCTGGCCCAGCACATCCACAGCCTCACCAGATGCAGCCCTCCCCTGCCCCCGAAAATGGCTCCACCAGCTGCAGGTAGCCAGGAGCCTTAAAGAGAGCTGAACAGGTTCCAAGAAAGACCCCTCTCTGATGTGGCGACCGGCCAGCTCCTTTAGCCCTCCCCCGACACCTGCAATCTTCGTCGAACAGGTTTCAGGGCAACCTGGCAACCTCCATTTATTTTGGATGGCAGCTGCCAGAACACCCGACCACCATCCGTGGTGGCCGGGGACTTGTGAGCGCTGCCATCCAACACATCAGCTTGCCTTCCCTGCTCCAGGGGGGTTTGGCCCAGCGAGAGCATCAGTCTGTATACCAGGTCAGCCTCAGGTAGCCCAGGGTGTCTGCCTGGACCAGCAGCCGGGCTCTCAGGAAGTTCAGCCCGGCTCCCCTCCTGCTCCAGGCTGCCTAGGTGCCTTTGGGAAGCCACAAGCAGGGAAGGAGGGCAGTGGCACCGCAGCAGCTGGGCTACCCAGGCACAGCGCCTCTGCCCTTAGAGCCCGTCTGCCGCCGGCAGGACGAGCAGCTACTGGCAGCCGCGTCCCGCTAGACTCGATGTGGCTGACCCCTCCTCGAGGCCTCCACATTCCTCGCTGGCACCACAGCAGCAAATCCCACGCTTGAACGACACGCACCGAAGCGTCTCCCGCATCGCCTTGCTGCCCGTTCCCTTACCGGCCCGCACATGGGTCCCCACCCTCAAAGGATGACATGGCTTGGCCGTGGGGCTCTCTCTCAGACCTCCTCTCTGCAGAAATGCCGCCGAACACCTCCAGCCTCCTCTGCGGCTGTGGGAAGGCCGCTTGGACAGCCGGGAAAGGCTGGCGCTGGCTGGCCGGTTTCGGCACACTGCTGGAACGCTCCGCAGCCGAGGTGGGGCACGGCGCTGCCCCCTCGCGCTCTGTGGGCCCCTCCGGATTTTGCCAAGGTGGCAGAGCAATTAAGCACTCCAGCTACTTCAGGCAATTCCAGCTGGAGGTTTGGCGGCTGCAGGACAGAATTGGACGGGGTTCTGGGGGAGAGTGCCTGTTGCCCACCGTGACTGCCTTTGGATTTTCCTTCCTGGGAATGCCGCGTGCCGGCTTCGGGGTTCCCAGGGCAGCACGCTCACAAGGCTGCCTCCCGGTGTTCTCTGGACCGCTCTGCTGCAAAACTGGCCGTCTCTGACGATCTCCGGGGAGCTTGGGTAACGTGATGTCCTGCACACACGAAAGCCTAGACTGTCACGCTGGTGTGGCCAAGGAAGAGAGTCTGGGTGCAGACGTGCCGACGCGAGCGGGTCCTGGCGGGGCTCAGCTGTGGCATGAAGCATGTTCGGTGCTGCTGCTCGCGACCACACTTTTCTTCTTCCCGTGCGGAGCAGGGGCTGCTACACGGCCCTGTCTGTGTGGAGGCAGTGAAGCCTATGGGCCACTGCTCTTCTCCCCAGCTGTGGGTCTCCTGGGCTTTCCTGGGGACCTTCTGCTGCCCCTCCGCCAGAGCCTTGTGATAGCTTTTGTGGAGACGCACCCTGAGGTCAGGCCCTGTGCCAGAAGACCATCACTTTGTCATAATCCAGGGCATGCCAAGCCTTCTTGCGCATCATGTCCTAGTGCAGGGAATGCCCGATGCAGTCTCAAGCCCCTGACTCCTCTTTGGCCTCTGCCCCAGCTCCGCAGTCGTCAGAATGGTCGACTATGCAGGATGGTTGGAATCTGCTGGGAAGTCTTTGAGCACTAAGAAGGAAAGCGATGAAACAGAAGTTCTGGGGTTTCTACTTTAATCGACTACAAACTTATATTCCACTATATTGACCCGAGGGTCCTCTAAGCGGATTACAGTGCGATAAAAACACACCATAACAATAAAAGCAATCAATTAAAACATACATCAATAAGCAAAAGACAATAAAACAAAGTACTACACAGCTGAGGGATAATAATTTAAAACCGTATAGATTAATAGAACAATGTCGCTAACATTATCAAGATAAAATCAATTATTAAAATACCTAGAAAGCAAAGTTGTTTTCACCCGGTGCTGAAAAGATCGTAGCACGGGTGCCAGGCAAACAAGGGTCCCTCCTCTGTTTGCCTTCCTCCTCACCTCTTTCAGAAGGTCCTTCGATCTTAGTGGCCAGGCAGGTGCATATGGGAGCAGGTGGTCCTTCAGGTACCCGGTCGCAAGCTGTTTAGGACTGTGTGTGTTCGAACAAGCACCTTGAATTGGGTCCGAAGCTCAAGTGGTAACCAGTGGAGACGGCAGAGTACTGGTGTCTCCTGGGCGCATGCCCTGCTTGTGCCAGCAGCCGCGCCACCCTGTTCTGTACCAGTTGAAATTTCCAGACCATCTTCAAGGGCAGCCCCAGGCAGAGCGTGTTGCAGTAGTCCGGTCAAGAGGTTGCCAGAGTGTGAGTGGCCATGGCCAGGCTCTGCCTGCCCAGGTAGGGTCACAGTTGGTACAT
The DNA here is from genome assembly GCA_023646645.1 of Varanus salvator macromaculatus. NCBI lineage: Eukaryota > Metazoa > Chordata > Lepidosauria > Squamata > Varanidae > Varanus > Varanus salvator. The sequence continues at coordinate 39,313,195 of JAIXND010000777.1, read as the reverse complement.
TAAGCGTAGCTGAAAGACCGTGCTCTTGGCCATCGAGTCTCCCTGAGCGTCAAGTGGCAGTTGGGTACCAGGAGCACCCCCAGCTGATGAACCCTGCTCTTCAGGGGAGGTACAGCCCCACCCAGGACAGGTGGAAGGCCCATCCGCTGGGCAGACAGACCATCTAGCAACACCTCCATCCTACCTGGGCTGAGCGTCAATCCGTTGCCTGTCTCCAGTCCGTTATCGAATGCAGGCAGCGATTCATGACAGAACCTCCCTCACCTGGAGTAGGTGCGAAGGCGGTGCACAAGCCGGCGTCCTCCTGGGCACGATGCTTCGGCTGGAGGTCCGTCTCTGGCTTCCAGCCCTTCTTCACGGGTCGATCCAGAGAGAAAAACAGAGGTGGGGCCACACCGTGAAACCGCGATTCGCTTTGTCTTCCTTTTTTTGGTGCAAGTTGCTTTGTTTTTCAGGTTTGCGTGCCCCAGGCAACGATTGGGGCCTCTTTCTGCAAGTGTTGCTTAAATGGATTTTGTTAATTTAAAAACCCCTATATATGTCATTCAGGTGGCAGCTAGAATACCCAGCTGGTATTTAAAAAATCTTCCTCTTTTTCTCTGCGTCTCTTTCATTTTCTCTGGGGCTTTAAGCGCTGTTCAGGCGTACATGGTGGTGAGGTCTAAATGGCCAGCAGCTACACCGGAAAGATAACCAGGAGCCATTCTAGGGAACCTTGCTGAAAGCATCCACATAGTTTCCCAAGGCAGTGGAAGAGGCACATTAAATAAATGTTAGGGATTATTAGGACAGGGATTGAAAATAAATGGCAAATGTCATGACGTCCGTATGCACACGTTTGCCGTGATGACCTTTAAAATGCTGCAGATGGTCTTTTGCTGATCTCCAAGAGGATATTGTAAGACTGGAGCAGGTACAGAAAAGGGCAGCTGGAAACACGGAGGTGGAGATCAGGTGCGCCTCCCCTGCAGAAAGTGGCGTTCGAGTTTGGACCTCTATCAGGCGAAAACATCCAGAGAGAGGAACCCTGCCGTGGAGAGACAGAGCACTCCGAAAGGTCTGGGGTGGGGGCGGCTGCGCGACCTGCCAGGGCCACGTCCTCCGCCCACCACCAGAAGTGGCCGTGCCACTGGACTCCCGGGGGAAACAAGGCACAGGGAGGGAGGGAGGGAGGGAGGGCCCTGTTTCCAAGCAGAATCGTGCTGTCGGATCTTCCGGATTTTGGTGGCTCGGAGGCCAGCGGGGGGGAGGGCTTCAGGAGCAGCCATGGCAGAGGCTCCGTCTCCCCCCCCCCCCCGCCAGTGCTGCAGAGGACTATGAGTCATGAGTGGCGCGAGCATGTATATAAAGGGCTGCACGCTCTCCCAGCACTGAGCAGCTTGGGGCCATCTGACGAAACGGATTTTGTGGTGCGCACAACAGGAAACATCTCATTGCACGCAGCATAGAATTAACTGGGGAAATGCGAGCTGAGCCGGCTTTTTTAAAGGGTCGGATGGATTCTCGGAGGATAAATCCATCAGATCGCTCTAGCTGGGAGAGTTAAACGGGATCTGGCGTGTTCAGAGGTAGGATGCCTGTGCCCATACGTCGTTGCTCAGCTCTCGTGAACGCCAGGCTGTGGCCGCCTTCATGGCGTCCACCCACCTCATGGATGGCCTTCCCCTTCCTCGTCTGCCTTCCGCAGCCCCTCGCACGACTCTCTTCTCCAGGATGTGCCTGAAGCGTGGCGGTTCCACCAGTTCTGCCTGCAGCGGAAGGTCTGGCTGGAGCTGAGGCAGGCCTTGCCGGCGCCTCGTCACGAGCACATCCATTTTCTCCCCGACAGCTTTCTTCGCTGTCCGGCTTCCATGCTGTGAACCTGTCCTCAGGAGGGGGTGCATTGGCCCCCCCCAATCCATAGCCTCAATACTCGCAAGACTCTCAAGGTGAACTCGGGGGCCATTATTTGAACTGCCGCTCGCGGCCACGCTGGGGCCCAGCCGACCCAGAGCTCTCGCTCAGACAGAGACACACGCCTCCCTTCCCCTCTTCCTGGCTCTGCATCCCCAGAGTGCCCAGGATGCTTGGCTGGGGCACTTGCCCTTCCGACGCACGCCTCCACGGAGCCGGGCTTGTCTGTCCCGTGGGAGAGGCTTCGCCAGCCTCTCTGTGCCACAGGCATCTTCCACACAAGGTGCCGGGCCCAGTGCTGGAGTGCCTGCAGACTCTTGCCGAAAGATGCCAGGGCAGGGGGCTGCAGGGGGCCCCCTCCGCCCTCTCCGGCCATCCTTCCAGCCCCTTCTCTCCAGCCCTCCCTCTCCCGAGCCCCAGCTCTTGCTGGGGAAGCTCACTGAGCCGGGGACCTTTCGGGCAGGCGCCTGTTTCCCCCCCACTCCTTGGGCATCTGCGCTCAGAGCATGCGGGTGGCTTGACCCGGGGCCTCCTGGCAGTCTCTCAGGAAGGCAGTTGTGTGGATGCTGTTGGCCTGGATGGAATTGTGGGCCTAGATCTGTTTGGTTTCCCTGAGGAGCGTGTGGTCCAGTGTGGCTGGCATGCTCTTCACGGTGAGGCGGGAACATTCGCCTCCCGCCACTCGGCTATGCAGTGCCGTCTGAGCAAGGAGCAGGTATCTCTGTAGGTGGCTTCAAGCAAGTGAGCCAAGCTGCATGCCGCCTCGGAGGACGGGGCTGCCATCTGGCTGGCCAGGCCCCTGGCGTCAAACAAGGAAAATAAACAGTGTGTCACAAAGGGATGTGTTTGGAAAGCGAGAGCAAGTGCAGGTTGAGGGAGCGCCGTGCTTGTGGTCCTTCGGACGGTGGTATCTCACGGTCGGCAAGTGCAGACCTGCACGTGGAATGCCAGGAGTCTGGTGGTCGTCTGGTCTTGCTGGCACGAAAGAGTTAACGCTGAAGCGACCCTGGCCTTAGCACTTGGGATGGCGGGAACGGAGGAGACGGAGCGATGCCAGTAATGCAGCCCGCGTCCTGCTCAGCGCAGCTTGTGCCTTCCAACAGCTGCCCGAGCTCCCCCCGCGGCACATACTCACATCATGGGAAGCCCTTTCCATCAAACGAGCAATTAAAAGATTAGATTGCACTCCGGGGAGTGTGCAGTGGCCAACTGCTTTAGCACAGGGTTGGCACCAGCCATAAATCCGCCCTTTCCCCCTCTGCCTTGCACAGGACTTGAGCCTTGGAAGGGGAGTCTTGGAGGAGAAGGCTGCTTCACGGTGGCAGGGCCGGTCGCTTTCCTCTTCCCATGGAATAAGACATCGTGGGTGGGCAGGGAGGCCTCTGCGCCTTGGGGGCAGCCGTGGGGTTTCGCTGGGCCCTTCTTCACACGGAAGGGCAGGGCTCTCCTTCCCAGAAGAGAGCTCTCCGGCAGTAGGCGATCCACGGAGATGAGTTTTTTGTCGACAAGGAACATTTATTGTGTCCTGCGAAATCATTTCCCAACGCTCCTCTTACGCTGAGGAGTTTCAAGGTGCCGAGCACTGTCAGTTTTCACATGTTCAGGGCTGCTTTGAAATCAAACTTTGTAAATGTGGTTGTTTAAAAATGTTCCATTTGCTCCTTACTGTCATGTTACAATGAAAGGCTTTTGGGTATGTGGCCGCCCTCCCCTGGAACGGCCAGAGATGCTGAGGTCCGTGCCCAGCGCCCAGTGCCAGTGGAAATGCTGGTCTCGCCCTGGATTGTCCCGAAGGAGCATCCCGGCTCTACGGATGTGTTTCCACGTACTTCCAAGCAGACTGGTTGTAATGACCCTTATATAGTACTTCCTGTGCGGAAAACACTTTCTAGTTCTCTTTTCTTGCAGCACTAGGTGGGACATGCCCGCCTTGGGCCCATTATACAGATGAGTAGCTGAGGCCAGGAGAGTGCGTCATTTACCAGTGAGTCAGAGTTGCTCTGCCACTCTTGCGGGGCTCTGGAGTCGTGGCTGGGTACCGTTTTTTCTGAAGCAGCGGAAAAAGCACCGGTTTGTGCGGTCTGCCCCCCACCCCAGCCGGTCACCCTTCGTCTCCGAGCGCCAGCCATGCAGAGAGCTTCAAAAGTGGCGTTCCTGCATCCTTCCTCTCCGAGGAGGGCCCTCTCGGCCGGCTTCCTTGTGGCCTGACGTGCATTCCTCCCCGGCCCAAATTGGCATTCCCGGCCATGGCGCGGTGTCAGCCGCTTGTCTCCGGAGGCCTCTCACGGTCTGCTGCCCCGCTGTCGAAATCTTTTTCCTCCTGCCTGCTTCAGTGAGTGTCACGACTTGACTTGAGAAAGGAGGAAAGAAGGAAGCAAACAGCGGGGGGTGGGGGGGGAGAAGCGGCCACCCCATCCACCTCGCCGTGGCGCTCTGTTGATCTGCCCACCCTGCCCTGGCAAGGGAAGCCGGGCAGGGAGGGGTCAGGGAAAGCCAGCCCCCCCCCGCCATGCTGCAGCGGGGGCCTTTCCTGCGGGGGCAGGGTGGTCTGGGCAGGATCGGCCAGGCCGAGGAGGAGAGGTGCGGGCTCCAGGCAGAGCTGGGTCCAAAATCCGTGGATGCCCGCATCTCAGGGGCACGGGTAGCCACCCCGCACTGCGGTCCGCAGAGTGGAAGACTGGAGCAGGACCCACTGGCAGGCCGGGAGAGCCTTGGGGCCTGCCCCAGCCGGCCTTCACCCACATGCCCCTGGCCCTCTGCCCTCGGTGGCCCCGTGGGAAGCATTCCGGGGGGCGGGGAGCAAAGAGGCCACCAGCGCCCCCCTCCCCTTCCAGCTGCACCCTCCCCGGTCCCTGGGGCATCTTCCACCAACAGCCCCGGGTGGTGGGAGGATCTGGATTATTTATTTTACACCGCAATATTGCTCCTTGTGATTTTTATGCCTCTGTGTCGTTCGTAAGCATCCCTGGCAGGATTCGTTCCCCGAAGGCAGCATAGAGTAGAATAATCATATCAAACAGTCGTAGCGATCTGAGCGGTGTGGTGAAGGCACAGGATCCTGTTCCTGCCCAGCCGGCCAGGGAGCCTTTTGCAGGGTGCACGGGGGAAGAAAGAGGCCGGCATCCGGTGACACCCCTTGTCCCCCTGCCTGCTTTCCACCTCTCCTCTCGTGCCCTCAAAATGAAGCCCGGGGCGTGGCAGGCACCCTCCCGCTTCTCCGTTCTGGGCAGGCCTGCGGGGCACACGCCTTGGGCCCGCCACCTCCTCCTCCCTTCGGCCAGCAGTGCTGCTGATACGTCTTTTCCCTCCGTGCTCGCAGGCACGTCCCCCCGGGGGCTCCACCCCAAGGGCCTTAGCTGGGCGTGCGGAAGGCCTGCCCTGGGGGGCAGCTGAGGCGCCTTGGTCTGTGAGTCCAGGCAGCGGATGGGCTGGCTTCTCGGGGGCGAGCAGCGAGCAGTCCGGCTGTGAGTGACACTCTGCCCTTGCGTCTCCCCCCTCAGCAGAGCCTCGCTACCGCTTTGGTGCTTCTTTGCTCCGTGTCCCCTTCTGCTGCCCGCTTTGCTTATTTCAGCTTTTGCCTTCACTCAGAAAAACACAACACCACTGGAGAATTTGTGAAAATGTTTGTGGGTGGTTTTATTCCATCGCTCATTTCGCCTTGCTGCCCCAGGCAGGAGCAGCTGCAGGAAGAGAAACATAGATTAGGTCTGCCTGTACACTGTGCTCAAGAAAATTCTGTATTTGGAGTCTGCCAAATGAACCCCAAGATTTATTTTTCTGCAAGTTACAGAAAAAGCAGGATGGATGCAGAATCTTACCGCACCAGGAAGTCTACCTGCGTGCACTGTTGCTGTGTCCTTGCACAGCCCTGTCCAGAATCTCTGGGTTTGCATCCATGAGGCCCAGAAAATGGTTTTTAAAGATGGGTGTCTCAGGATGACAGATGAAAGTCTGAGCATGTAAACTCTCTGGCCTGTGAAGAGAGGCGTTTCCCCACGTTTTTCTTGCTGAGTGTGGCGTCCACATGATGCTTCTCCAAACCGGCCTCAGAACAGGCAGGCTGAAGGCTGCACGAGGTTCTCTTGCGGCAGACAGACCACTTCGAGAGTTGCTTCGCTGGAGATGAAGTCCAAGTCGAAGCAGATTAAGACGGGCAAGCTGCTCGAAGCTGAGGCCTTTGGGTGCTGATTTCAGCCCCTCTCTGAGGCACAAGAGCATGCGCAGGTGAGCTGGCCTGGAGACACCCCTGGGCAGCTCTCGCTCTGCTCGGGTTGCCAGCAGTCCTTGCCAGCTGCTGCTGCTGTGGGGAGGACCCAAAGCCTCTGCGTTGCTTCTCCCATATCCGTATTCAGGTAGGCCTGCTTGCGGAATGTGTCCCAGGTGAAGTTCCATCAAATGCTTCACCCTCGGGCCGAGATCCTCCCACCCAGGGCCCCGGTCCAGCCCCTTGGGCCTTGGCCTCGCCGCCTGGTTTTCTGGCTTCACGTAGCTTTCAGCGTTCTGAATGCCAGAAAGGCTCTCCCAGGGCTCAGTGACTGGCAGCAAGAGAGCCAAGTTAAAGTTGGCCGGCAAACGGGGGGTTTGCTTTGGCCCACCCCGACTGGGGCACAGCCAGGCTGGTCCCAGGCAGAAGAGGGTCATGTGCCATCCCTGCGCTGTGCAATCCAGCAGGCACGGGGCTTGGACCATAGTTTAATGCAGTTTCAATTTTCACAAAAAGGGCTCATGGGCTTTAGTGTGCCAGTCCTGTGATTTCCCAGGTCCACCTGAGCACATGGCTGTTTGGCCAGCCAGTGGTAATGGAGCATCACAACACACAGGCCTGGTGGGGAGTCTGAGGAGGAAAGGGCACAAGCGAGGCCGGCAGACCTCCGGGAGCAGTCCATGCTTCCATCAGGATCACCCGAAAAGGGAACAAGCACCAAGCCTTCCGCTGCCCCTTGGCTATGTGTTGGCTTCATGTTGAGGCCAGAAACCCTGAGCGTAGTTGCGATGAAGTCCAGGAAGGGAGAGCAAGCTTAGTGGGATTGGGCTCTGCCTGGTGCCGTGCGAGTTGGCTTAACTGTGGGTTTTGGAATTCTTCTAAGGAAAGGTCCATGGGTCTTAAGCAGTCAGTTTCAAGGTTTCGTGCCTCTGATCTCTCTCTGTCTGTTGCAAGCACAGTTGTCTCCCTGAAACATTTGCGGAAGGAGCTCTGTTTTGATCTTGCAAACTTGGCGAGAGGATCAGTCTCAGAGGAGACCTTGCAACGGCTTGCGGATTGATCTGCGGTTCAGGTCGTCTTGCGTTGTGCTACTTCCACTGGCAAAAAGATAAAATTAGTGGAATTTGTTGTTTTAGTTGGCACTAGTGAAAACCAGCCATGTTAGTCTAGCCCAGTGCGGGGGATGCTGCATTTGAGAGATCTGCGCTTAAAGGCGCCTGCAGCATGCTCACGATCTCCCCAAGAGCGTAAGAAAAGGCGTGCTGGGTCAGACCCAAGGGCCATCCGGTCCAGCACTCTGTACACATAGTGGCAAATCCAGCTGCCCACGGCCCCTCCAGCAGGATGAGTGCAAGACCGTTGCCCGCCCAGGTCCTCAGCCACTGCGGTGTGCAGGCAGCCCACCTCTGGTCAAGGAGGCAGCCCAGGATCAGCAGGGCTAGTAGCCACAGATCGCCTCCTCCCTCATGAATTTGCCCGATCCCGTTTTAAAGCCGTCCCGATTGGCGGCCATCGCCACTTCCTTCGGCTGCGAATTCCATCGTTTAACTATACACTGTGTGAAGAAGGCCTTCCTTTGATCCGTTCTAAGCCTCCCACCAATCCGCTTCATGGGAAGACCCCTTTTGGGTTTGAATGTTATGGGAGAGTGAGAGAAACGCCTCCCTCCACTTTCTCTACACCATGCATCATTTACGTACTTCCGTTTCCCCTCCCTCGCAGTCCCCGTTGCTGCAGCCTCTCCCCACAGGGGGGCTTCTCCAGCCCCCTGACTGTTTTTGTTGCCCTTCCCTCTCCTTTTTTCCATCTCGGTAATGTCCTTTTTCATGTTAGGCGGCCAGAAGTGAAGTCAGTGTTCCTAGTGTGGCCACACCAAAAATGCGTGGAAGGGAGGTGAGATTTTGGCCGTTCTGTTTCCCGTTCCGTTCCCAGTGATGCTGAGCCTGGAGTTTGCTGTCTTCACAGCAGCTGAGCGCTGGGCTGTTTCCATTGCACTGTCCACCCCACCTCCTCGCAGGGTCCCTTCCTTGCCCGACGTGCCTTGCCCTGCCCTTGCTTGCAGTGGGCTGCATTTGCCACGTCGACGCCCCTCCTCCCGGCTTGGGGGATCCCCTTTGCAGTGCCTCTCACTCCCTTTTGGTTTCAAATCTCTCTAAGCAGTTTGGTGCCATCAGCCCATTTGGCCACTTCACTGCTCACCCCTAATTCCAGATCATTGATGAACAAGCTGGAAAGCATTGGTCCTGATGGAGAAACCGTGGAACCCCGCCGCTTACACGTCTCCACCCGGAGAAATGGCCATTTATTCCCACACTGTGTCCTCTGCTCTTTAACCGGTTACTCATCCGTAAGAGGATCACACACACCCCTTATTCCATGACTGCTACGCTTGCTCAGGAGCCCTAAGGGAGGGACTTTGCCCTTGGGGCGTCCATGCAGGCAGTGTCTCCTGGGTCGCCCTTGTCCACATGCTTACAGACGCTCTCGGAGAACTCTCACAGGCTAGTCAGACCTTTGTGGAAGCCACGCTGATGCTTTTTCAGCAGAGCTTGTCCCTCGGTGTGCTGGCTGATACGCTGTCTTCCAAAGCAGTTTCAGTCAATTTACCCAGAACAGATATTAAGCGGACTGGACTGTGAGTTCCCACATTCCCGCCTCCCCGACACTGGGGGTGTTTTAAAAAGAATGGTGTTCAGTTGGCCATAGACTATTCCTTTGGTACAGAGGCTGCTCTTAGGGATGCTTGATATGCGTTGTAAGAAGGCCAGCAGTTTCGCATTTGAGCTCTTTAAGAGCTCTCAGGTGGATACTCTCTGGTTTGATGATTTATTAACTTTCAATTCGTCAGGAAGGTTGAGCATTTCGTCTTTTGTCAGTGCAATCTGCCTCAGTGCCTCAGCTCCCCTTCCTGAATACCTGAGTTCAGGAACAGGCATCTGCCCAGTATCCCCAGTTGTGCAGACGGGTGAAAAGGCATTCCTTCAGTTCAGTTCTCAGCGATTTCCTCGTCCTTCCCGCTCTTGTAGCACGCCTCGAATTCCATTATCATCCAAGGGATCAGCTGCCTCTCTGGCTGGTTTCCTCCTCCTCCTATACGTAAAGCATTCTTTATTGTTGGCCTTGATGTTGTCAGAGATGTGCTCCTCAAAATGTTTGTTTGCTTCTCTTGTGGCCTGAAGGAAGCCTTCTTCTCTGCCGTGCACTACCTTCGCCTGTTTCATGGAGGTCTGCGTAGTCTCCAGGCACTTAGAATCACCGAATCCTAGAACAGCAGCATTGGAAGGGCCAAGAAGGTCGTTGGGTGCAGCCTCTGCTCAGTGCAGGACTCCAGGGGAAAGCGTCCCTCTCGACCTCGACCTCTTTTCCACTAGTTCCCTCCTTTTAGAGAAGCTTCCTCTTTTGGAATCGCGTGTGGCCGCACTGGACCTCTTTTGCCATTTGCCACCTACTCGTACCTGTGCGCACATTCTGAGAGCCCCGTGGCCCCGCTTCCTTCCACTGGCTCAGCGACAGGCGCATCCTGTGCTGTGTCCTGGGCAGCCCCACCTGGGACTCAGTCCAGGATCGCCTCTCCACTCGGCTCGAGAGGAGGGCGTGGGTGGGGGAAGGGATGCTTTGCTCCGCCTGGGCACAATGCCCCGTTGAGGCTTCCCACGTGCAATTCTTGAGCTGTGCGTCTTGTTCGTGAGGCAGCACCCAAAGGCAGGTCTTCCACTGAGCCCCACACCCCCAGTGTGCGTCCGGGGGCAGTGTCACCGCAGGCCCAACCCGCGTCAGTCTGCCCAGCCTCTGCTCAGCTCAGAAAGCAAGCATCCAAACCCTGGACGCGGATGCTTGAGCGGAACTGCCGGCCTTTGAGCAGAGGCCGGCCTGCAGGGCCAGAGGTAAGTTTTGCTGCCTTCACCGCACTTGCCCCGTCTCTCTCCTTTCCTCTTGGAGAGCACTCCGCGGCACACAGCCAGCTTGCTCAGCCTGGTGCTCTCCAGGTGCTTGGGATTACAATTCCCAGCATTCCTGACCAGTGCCTTGGCTGTCTGGGACTGGGGAGAGCTGACCCGTCGTGCACATCTGTCAAGCCCCAGGCTGGCCTGGTGGTTGTACCCTTTATTGCCACCCCTTTGCCTGGCTTCCCCTGACCCCTTTTAACACATCCATCCTCTCATAAACAATTAATTTTTTTCCACTGGCAGGGAGTAATTAATTTCTTGCCTGCAGCCACCCTTTCCGTTGTGTGTGATGTGGGACTGTTGCAGCTGAACGTGGTTTGTGCTGCTTGAAATTCTGATCCAGGCCTTCCTCCGTGGCTGGTTTGTGTCAGGAGCAGACCTGCTGGCTCCGTGGAGCGGTGCCTTCCCTCCTTCCTCGTAGCCTCGCCAGGGAGAGGCAGAGCGGCTGCAGAGAATGCGAAGCACAGCCGTTCAGGAGAGGCACAGGGCCAGCTGCAAGCCGCAGCCTTGAGACCTGGAGTTTGCTGGCTTTGTGAAAGGCGTCTCTTGTTCTTTGGGCTCCCTTGGCTTGCTCGTCAGTCAGGTAGCCATCTGCTGCTGGCTGCCTGCCTGCAGTTCGACACGTGGCACCTTAAAGACTATCACAATTACTCCAGCATAAGCTTTCCGAAGGCAGGCGTGTTCTTGTGCAGGCAGGAATGGCAGCCTACTCCTTCAATTGCGTCCTGCGGCCACAGTGATAGGAATGAGGCCCTCTTGCTCCCCAGAGTCGTAACTTCTGCAAGGTTGCAAGTGTGCGCTCGGGTTTGGCTGAAGCCAACCAGGCAGTACTGCGCAGAAGGGGGCCATGACTAGCCAGTTCTGAATCTTCTTACCTGGAAGACCCTATGATGAAACAATAACGATGATGATGATGATGATGATGCCGAAGCCCACATTAGACACATGGACCATGCTAGAGAGTTTCAGGTTTTGTATACATGGTGCCAATTTGGTAAACAGTGAGGTCAGAAGGGAGTTATTTGCAGGAAATGACATCATCAACATCAAGGGCGCTGGCCATTCCCAGTGCTTCTGCCGCTGGGAAAGCAAGAGCTTCGGCACTGGGTGAACCTGTTGCCGTGTGCACTCCAAGCCCCTGGGTGTGGAATGAAACCTGTCAGTAACTCATGTTTTAGTCTCTCTTTGAAGTCTTGGCGCTCGGTAAGAGCCACTTGGAAGTGTGTCCCAGGAGGCTGGGGTTCCTCCCGCTGGGTTTGGGGTGTTGCCGTGCCTGATAGTGGGTCAGTGTTCATTGATTTGGCTTGTTTCTACAGAATAGCATGGGTGATGGGTGATGGCATTTGTCTCAGAGGAAGATGGGCAGGTGATGCGATCAGGTCCCGCGACTGTGCTTCCAGAGTATGGAGTCGGAGCTGGCAGCAGATTCTGAGTAGGGTTAATACCGCTGTCTTCTTCAGTGCCAATAATAGCATTACTGCAAACCCAGATGAACTAGCAAAAGGAACAGTTAGTTATGCTGCTGGAGTTTTTCTTGTCTGCGGAAGCTTCTCTGTTCATCCTGTGCCATGGCAACTTCCTTGAGCCCTGAGCTGCAACGTGGTGCTCGTTCGCTTTTGGACTTCTTGGGGAGGCAGCTCCCTGGCATGATCCTGCTCTCCAAGGGAAGCTCATTTATCCAAGCTGAAAAGGACACCTACAGGGTTGTTCCCCCTTTGGAGACGGGCCACGCACTGCCTCTTCATTATGAAGGATTTGAACATTTGTTTCTTGCCTCCTCCTGGGGGCGTGCAGATAAATAACGAAAAAGTGAACCCAACAATTAAAAAAGAAAGAAACAGCCAAAAAAGTAGCGTAAAGATCATGTGAGGAACAGCAGGATTGTCAAGGCTCAAGGAGAGAGCCTCGTCGCGAAAAGGCTTCCAGGATCAGGCAGCCTGAAGCACCTGCTGAGAAGTGGGCAGAGCGAGGTCCTTCCCTGGGCAGCTGCTCTGTAGGAAAGCTCTCCTTGGCCTGGCCTTTTCCAGAGGTTTTGGGCTACAGCTCCCTTTGGTCCCAGCTCCTGACCCTGGAAAGGGTGGGATTGCAGCCCCATGCAGCTGGAGGGCGCCTGTTTGGGGAAAACAGCAGAGGAGAACCCCTAACAGGGCAGAAACGACCCATGTGGAGTGTCCTTCACGTTTCCCATCCTTCTATGAGAATGTCGTGATTTCTCCTTCCTGCGTTCTCCACGGGGCCATTCCCCCTTGTCGGCTTCATCCCCTCTCCTCTGACTGCGGATGCTGTGATGACGTGCATTCCCCTCCCTCTAAAGATTGGAATGCCTGCGAAGGGAGTCGGAAGGGGCTTCACCTAACTTCTGCTGGGGGGCGGGGTTGCCCCTTCTTTTTCCAAAACAGAGTCCCCCCCCCCTCAGCCAGAAAGAGGGTCTGCACTCCTGCCATGGGCCCTCCTCCTCCTACACAATATGGTCTTGCATACAAACTCCCTTCTGGAGTCTCTGCTGTTCTGTGTCCGCAACTCCAGGAACTGTGAACCTAGAAGCTGGGAGTCCCCGTGTCCACCCTGAAGAGAAGCAGCTTCCACCCGCAAAGACCTTGCCTTCGGACCGCTCTCTGCAGCGTTACACTTGCTGCGAATTTGCAAGGGGGTGCATTGGGAAGCTGCATGCCAAGAAAGGCGGCCGGGGCCGTGCGCGCCCACGTGGGCTGCCTTGTGTCTTTCCACACTGTGACCATATTTTTTAAGTTGTGAGCCAGCAGTGTGAGGGAAGGAAGGAAGCTGAGGTTTGGCATCCTGGAGAAGCAGCAGAAGGCGGCCAGGTTGCAGCGAAGTTCTGGAGTGTCTCCCAGGCGGCAGGTGCCGGAAAAACTCTGCCTGCAAGGCTGGAAGCGGAGCCGCTGCAGCCCAGCTCTGCTGGCGATCCTGGGCTGAGAGGATGGCTCTGTACAAGGTGGGCCGAGAGCCAGTGAGCTGCCGGGGGGACTATGGAGTGATGGGGGTATTTATTTATTATTGAAGTTATTCGCACGGGGCTTTCAAAACGGTTTACAATAAAACCGTGTAAAAATAACGTGCAGTATCAGCAGAAAACAATCAAGAACCATCCTAGCATAAAATGTCTCTACAACTGATAAAATTCCACCAGTATAACAATAATTAAAATGAACAAGTCACGCATAATAGAAATTGACAACTAACCTGCACGTACCAGAACAATATGGATTAAAAACCAATATAAAACTGAATCATCATGTTTAATGTTTAAGATAGAAAGAAAATTAAAGGGGTTTGAAGCCAGAATGTGCATAGCATCAGCACCAGGCGTACCTCCCTGGGGAGCTGGTTCCGTAACGGGGGCCACCGTGGAGAAGGCCCTTCTCCTTGTGGCCACCTTGTTTACTCCTTTAAAGGTGGCTCCTGCAGAAGGACCTCCATAGATGACTTTAGGTATATACGGGAGGGAAAGTTCCTTTGGATTTCCAGGCCCTCAGCCGTTTAGGGCTTTCTGTGTCAGTGTGAGCACCTTAAAGCAGGCCTGGACTTCAATTCGTAACCGGTGCAGGTGACACGGCGGGATTCTGGTCCCTGCTCTGACTCTTGGCCTGGACGGCCCATGTGGATAAAATGGAGAGGAGGAGAAGGACCCTGCCAGCTGCCTCCAGATCCTTGTGGGGAAAGGGTGGCGTGGAATTGTAGGAAGAAGAAGGCAGGCAAGATCCTCTGTCCCCGAGTATCCCCCATAGCCAGACTGGCAGTGTGGCATCTGCCTGGGAGCACCTCCCCTTCAGAAGCGAGCTGTTCCCAGCCTTTCCCGTCACATCCTTGAGGGGCCGTGGCTCGGGGTAGAGCCCCAACTTTGCAAGCAAAAGAAGGTCCTGGATCCAGTCCTGGCTTCTCTGCCAGGATGCGGGAGAAACCTACTTGTGGAGCCTTGCCTGCCACTCTGTGTTGGCCATACTGGGCGACCTGATTGGGGTAAAGTTTATTCCCTGTGTTCCTTTGTCCTGATGGTGTGAAGGCATCCCTAGTGCCAACCCGCACCCCTTTGAGAAGCTCGCTGGGCCTCTTCCTTGTATGAGGAACGACGTATTTCCCCAGATCTGTTGCAGACCACGGGAGAGCCGCTGGAAGTGTAAGTTTGGATCTGCTTAGGATCTGTGCTAACAAATGACAAGGATTTAAACTTGTCCTCGACGTGAGGCTGGATTCTGCTCTCCATTGTAACTTCACCACGTAAAGTCAAGGCGGCCATCCATTAATGCCACAAATGAATAACTGACAAACTTCCCTGTACGTTGGTGGCATACCTGTCTAATTAACATCTCTCTCCACATAAAACTCAGTTAAACTCATAAACAGAATTAATTTAAAAGCTCACACGTAATTTATTGGCAGCTGGGCCATATAAGTGATAGAACGCCGGCGATCTAATAATAGGGTCTGCCACAGTTTCTTGCGGTGCGTTATCCAGGTAGTTAAAGAGAATATTTGATTAAAAGCCCCCCGATATCCCTTGGGTCAACTTACAGTGGGCAGAATAATGAATAGTGAATTATAGCTCCAAGATAATTGCTTACAAAGGCATATTTTGCTGCTGCTGCCGACTTCTGTCCTAGATAAGCAGATGGTATTGCTTGGCACCCAAGTTCGGCAAAGGCCCCACGCCACTGTGGGTGGCGGGGGCGGGAAGGTCTGTGTTGGAAGATAATTTGCGGGGCTGCATGTTCTTGCTTAATTTTAACATGCTGCGTAAGATTAATGACTGCTTGGTATTTCTGGGTGCCGTAGCCAAAGACACGGTCCCAGAGCCCGGTGAGGGTGTAAGGCCAACAATCCGTCAATTAATAGCAGATCATATCTTGCCAATTTGCTTTGATGTGCCTGGGCCCAGTTTTCCTTCGTTCCAGCTGGCCCAGTGCGGGAAGGCTGCCGTTTTCCTCTTTGCTTAACTTGCACTGGTGCCACAGATCTTGCTGGTCAGCAGGGGGTGGGGGGGTCAGTCTCCCCTTTGACGCTGCCCTGGCTTGAGGGTGTCTTAGTATCATCCCACAGAATTTGTCTGTAGAATTTACTGGCCTGCTGTTTCTCCTCCCTCAAGTCTAGCTCCAAATACAACAAGCGAACGCTCCTACAGAAAAGAGCTTTAAAGAAGGTGTCAGTAACTGTCATCCTGTACTATAGATTTTTTTTATTTTTTTGAAGTTGGCCTGTGTTTTACCGGTTGATAATTTAAAAGCATAGATGTGTGTCATCGTGTGAGAAGTAAGTCTGGAGTATCTAAAAGATTGCACTGGCCCAGAGTTGCTTGCTCCGTCGCCCTTTTTATTTTTGGGAATTATTGCAAAAGACTTGACTTCGGACATTTTGATGACTCTCTTCATCCTCACAAAAGGAACCAAACCTGAGTAACATTCTTCTGAGTCCTACCTTCTTCAGGGGTTGTGATGCAGTCAGCAAAAACGGGCGCTACTTGCCCTCTCCGTGAATGCTTGGAACCGCACGCCACCCTTCCACCGACACCTGGGATTTTTCCAGGCATCGGGTCTTGGAACCTGCTCTTCGGCTCTGCGGGTGAAGGTTTCCTCGGGGCTGAGCTGCACTCTGCCTTCGAAGCCAGGTCTTGCTGGGTGGCTGTAATGCAGCAGGAAGCAGAGGCACGCTGGGTGGGAGACGGGTGGTCAGCCCCTTCCTGCCCGTTGCTTTGCTCTGCCGTGCCCCCTGCTCTCCTCCATTCCCTCCACGGTGCTCTGAGCCTGACTCCAGGACCAAAATGCAGCCCTGCTTGGAAAAGGGGCGTGGGGAGAGGGGCTTGTGCTGGGGGCTCCCACTTTCCTGTGTCTGCCAAAAATTGACTCCTTCGCAGGCAGCTTCACAGACAGCTCGCCACATGCGAGGCCCGCCTGGAATGTTGCTCTTTGCCTTCTCCTTCTTTCCAACGCCCATTGCCCTTCTCTAAATAAATAAGGCAGCCCGTCTTTCCCCCCCTGCTCCCAGTCTCCCTCGTGTGACTCACCCCGAGTGAGGATCTGTTTTGTTTAGGTTTGTGGGGGCCACGGCCTTCGATGGCACTCCATGAAGCGCACCGATGCCGGACTGGTGCCGGCTGCTCTTGGCGGGGACAGAACCGCGCCGAGCTCCGCCAGAGGCCTGCTTCGCGGCATCAGGGGCAGCGAGCCGCTTTTTCTTCCAGCACCGCTGCCAGGGGGTCTCGTCGGCGCTCGCTGCCTCCGTGCCTTTGCCCGCTGCCGACAACAGGCAGCTGACGGAGCCTGGCCTGCGAGAGCCGCGTTGCAATTTTCGGGGCCTGGGAGGAATCCAGTCACGTCGTGCCATGACGGGCTCAATGAAAACATCCTAAAGCTGGGAACGTTGGAGGGGAGGATTTGGTGGGAGGTAAATACAGATGGGTGTGGGGGGACACACACACACAGAAATAGCTCCTCCAGGCAGCGGCTGCCTGAAATAGCCTCCTCGGCTGACCAGCTCACCTCCAGGGACGGATTGTGGGCAGGTAAAGAGCGAGCAGGCCAAGATGCTCTCGGGGTTTGTATCATCCCCCCCTCCCCCCCCCCGAGTGCAGGTTCTCGCTGCCTTTTTGTACCGTCGCTGCTGCTGCGCAGGATCATTCATGGCCCGCAGGCACTGAGTAGGATGGTGGGGAGTTGCCGTGCGCCGCACACGCACGCTGATGCACTGGTGCAAGCTGTCTCTAATAAAAAACAGTGCTGCCGGGTTTTCGGCTCGCTCACGCCAGTGCAAGGGAGCCCAGGTGGTGCTGGTGTGCGGGGAGTGGAAGCAGCAGTTGTTCTGGCGTGCTTTCCAGGGCCAGGTGGCCCAGGCTCTTCGGACGCAGACGGTGAGGCCTGGGAAAGGGGTCCTGTGGACGCAGAGACGGCGGAGGAGGGAGAGCTTCCCTCAAGGCTGCCACCCTGGGCACTGATGCGGTTTGGAAGTGCGGGAGGGGATGTGGGAGAGGAGCCCGAAGAGCCTGGCTTGATCCTTGGCCCCATGACGCTGCGTCGGGAGGGAAGGGCCAGCCAGCTGGAGGATCTGCACAGAGCCCATCTCAGGGCTGGGCACACACGGAGAAGGAGGGTTCTTGGACACGCGCCCTCGTTTGGGGTCAGCGAACCCCCCTGGCATGCTCAGAGGCTCTCCTCTCTGACTGCGCGTCAGAAGCAAAGTCCTCTTGCCAAAGAGCTGCCTGCTGTTGGGAAGGGAGGAGGTGGGCCAGTCCCTGACCTGGTGCTGAACAGGGCATGCCCCTCGCCACGGTTTCCCTTCCAGGAGTGAGGCGGCCCATGGGGGTGGGGGCCAGGGAGCAATTCTTGTCCTTTCCTGGATGCCCAAGGATGCTGCCCCCTGCATGCTTAGACACCCCGGCGGGCTGAGGGCCGCTGGGGATCGCAGCCCAGCTTTGTGCGCATGCATAGGATTGCGCCTGCAAATGGCCTGCAGGGGCTGCTCCCACAGTGCAGGTGTGTGAAAGCAGCGAAGGCGGAAGTGCAAGGGGGCGCGCAGGCGGGGGGAAGGACTCCGTTCAGCACGCCGCCTGCTCCTCAGCTCCCCACATGGCTCCTGCATCCAGCAGCTACGCCTTATCTAGCATTTCTGGGGCTTGTTCCATCTGCAGATCTGTGCTCTCCTTGCAGAACACGTTTCCCGCTTTGCCCAAACTCTGCTGATTTGGGAGTTTTTCGGCTTGTTTGTATTGCAGCAATAATGATCTGAGAGTCGTGCTGTACATTTTCTGCTGGTTGAGTTAGGTGCTGTTCGTGCAGCCAAAAGCAATAGCGGGATAACTACCTTTGTTGGCAGCTCTGCGTGTCCCAGCTAAGTTAAGACACCCAGCCCAGCCACCTGCATTAGATTTTCCGGATTTCTGAGTAAGCAGAGGTGTGCACAGGTAGATAGGTAGAGTCGATAGGTCTTTTTCTTCTCGTCCCATAATGCTGGCACCCAGTGAGGCCCTCCTGGGGAGCAGACTGGTGGGGGGTTCAGGGCAGGTACAAAGAAGGACTCCTGGTTAAACCGTGGAATCTGCTACCACGAGATACTTTGGGGGGCTTTAAAGGGGGGTTGTGCAAATTCAGGGAGCAGAAGGCGGTCAGCCATGATGGTCACAGATTGCCTCCAGTATCCCTGCCAATGCCAGTTTGCTCAGGAGCATGAGCAGAAGGCGCTCTTGCTGCCGTGTCCTCTTGCGGGCTTCCGCAGCCCTGTTGGCGACCGTGAGAGCAGAAAACTGGACGAGATGGGCCCCTGCTCTGGCCGAGCACGGCTCGCCTTGCCTTCTCAAGTCCCGAGAAGAATAGCAGCACTGATTGCAATGCTGGAGGGTTGCGTCTCAGTCTTGGAGGACTTGCTTTGCATCTAGAAGGCTAACTTTTTGGCCCCTGGTCTCCAGGAAGGGCTTGGAAAACACCCGCAGAAAGCCTTACAGGGCGGCTGCCCATCAGTGTGGCCAGGAGGCGGCTGGACGTGCCCAGCCTCAGCATAAAGCTGCCTCCGGTGTTCCTGAGACAACGGGAAGGTGGGGAGGACCCGAGGCTTGCTAGGCAGCCTCAGCAAGGCAAAGGAAAAGCCGGGCAGTCTCATTCTTCTGCTGCAGCCCTGCCTTGTTCCTCACTCCGCAGCAGTGGCCAGTAACCGTGGCGTGGAAGCGCAGCCTCTCTCTGGTGCCTCCCTGGCCCCACCTGCGTGCACCGAGCAGCCCGGCTAGGGCAGGGCAGCGCTCGCACTGGAACGGCTCTCCTGACGCGCTGGGGCTGTGTGCAGGCGACCCCATCCAGCCTCCCTCCTCCTTTTGCCCTCAATCGTTCCCAGCATCAGGCTCTTCTCCAGGGAGTCCTTCCTTCTCATGGGGTGGCCAAGTATTTGAGTTTCATCTTGAGGATCTGGCCTTCCAAGGAGCAGGCAGGGTTGATTTCCTTTAGGATTGATTATTGTATTTATACTCGGGCTTTCTCTTTTTCCTTTCAAGGAGCTCCAGGGGGCTCACAGCCTTCTCCCCCTCCTGCTCTCCGTCTTCTCCCCACAACACCCACCCTGGGCGGCAGGCTGGGCTGAGAGCCTGGGCCTGCCCCAGAGCCACCCAGTTCTCTCCATGGCTGAGTGGGGACCAGAACCCCAGTCACCCGAGTCCCAACCCTGCACTTTTACCCACTACGCCACCGTGGCTCATGTGGCTGGGTGCCGGCGTCTTTATAAAATGCAGCCTTTGGAAATCGGTGTGACACAGTCCCGGCTGTGCTCGCTTTGCTCCTGCCCTGGCATTTCCTCCTTCCTCTGCAAGGCTGCAGGCCTTTTTGGCACTGCTGGCCCCTGGGGTGGAGGGTCGTGGCCCTCGGGCTCCCTGCCCGTGACATTCGGGGCGGGGGGCTTGCTTTCTCTGACACGACCCTCCTTTCCCTGCAAGCTCACGGAGCCCTTTCCACTTTGCCTCCTCCGGTGCTGGGCAGAAACGGTCCGACAGCTGCGGGAGCGACCTCTTTCCAGCCACCGCTGCCAAGAGGAGTGGGGGGTTGCCTGGCCAGTCGGAAGGCTGCTGGGGCTGCTCTGCTGCCCCCCCCGCCCCATCCTTCTTGTGGGTAGCGCGGCAAGTCTGCAAGCGCAGCACAAAATCCACATGGGCAGCTGGAGCGTTGCCGGGAGCGGAGGAGCCGCTCTGAAGGCAGCCGATGCTGCAGGGTGACCTTCAGGCATGTCCTCGCCGAAATCCCACGAGCGAGCAGCCCTGCGTGCGTTTCTGCGGGCTCACGCCGAATGCGTATCTTCTGCTTTTCCAGCCGGTCGTTGGTGTCTGGGGGGGTTGCGTCCTGCCCTGAAAGGTTTGCCACTGCGGCTCCGCGGTTATGTCCTCCTGCTCTCTCCCAGCCTGCCTGCCGAGCCACGCTTTGAGCTCCTGAAGACAGGGCAAGACGGGGCTCACAGCCGCATGCCTCTCCCCATCGTCGGGCTGAGCGCTTGGTTCGCTCGGGTCAGCCAGATGCCTGCAGGGAAGCCACCAGGCGACAGAAGCAAAGCAGCGCCTTCTGGTGTGTGTTCCCGGGCAGCTGCTGAGGGCTGAGGCTCTTGGGCCCCCTTCATGGGGGGGTCTCCCTCCCCTGGCGAGGCCGCCTGCCTGCAGTGTGGGGCCCCCAGAGGACCCACGCTGGCTCCACCTCCACGGGCATGTCCAGCTGCCTTCTGAACCTTCCAAGCGGGCGCCCCCAGGGCATCTTGTGGGAGTGAACCCCGCGGTTCAACCGTGCGCTGTGTGGAGAAGCACTTCCGAATCTCCCACCACCCGCTGCATGGGATGCGCCCCCAGCTCACTGCTTTCTGGAGGCAGAGCAGCTGTGATCCTGGCCAGCGGCGGTGAGAGGAGTCCAGCGCAAACCACGCCACTGGGGGCGCGCCGTTCAGAAATCTCACCTGTGCGCACCTTCCTTGGCCATAGGTGACCATGAAGGGGTGTGTTGGGGGAGGGGAAGGCTTAAGTGGCCTTAATTTAGGAAGGTCCTCTGTTGTTGCTGGAGGTGCAAGGCAGGCAGGGCGAAAGAAGGGAAGGTGGGAAGGTGGAAAAGGAGGCAGGGTTCAAAAGGTGCTGCTTACCTGGCTCTTTTATTCATGGGAGCGTGAGGACCCACCCCCTGGCCCACCTGGCCCAGCACTCGGTTCACACAGTTGCCCGGGGATGCGAGTAGAGCTGCTCCCTCTGGCCTGTGCCCCCCCCCCCCCAACTGGATGTGCACCACTCTTCCAACGAAGCGCTCTGGCAGGCAGTGGGCGATGGACGTGCTCGTTCTGCTTTGTCTCTTCAGAAGGAAAAGCCTAACCGGACAGATCTGCGGATGCCTACGGAGCTCCCTGTGCTCGTGTTTGGGTCCTGCCCCCCCCCCCCAGGTGTTTGGGCAGCCACACGTGGAAGAGGCAAGGTGCCTCTGAGCCCGCACACAGAAACTGGCCGTCCTTCCTTTGGGAAGAGACCAGGCGTCTAGGAAAAAGCACCACTGGAACAGCCCTAAATCTTGTGGTTCTGCCCAGTGCAGCTGCGGGGTGGGGTGGAAGAGTAGTCCACGGAGAACGACACGCGAGGCGAGCCGCAGAGCGAAGTGGAGCAGCCGCGCTGCTCCAGGGGGCAGGTGCTGGGGCCACAGTGGGCTGCCGGAGCAGAAGAGGGACGGATCCACGCAGGGGGGACTTGGACATCCTCCCGAGCCAGGCCAGGGAAGCCCGATAAGGAGGGCCGTGCCCTGTGTGCGCACGCCTCTCCAAATAAGCCCAGCATATCCTGTGCCGCGCAGGGCTTGTGCAGCAATGGGCAGCCCCCACAAAGTGCATTTCTTCTCAAGGAAGCCTGCTCCAAAGCCGCCCTCCTAGAACTTGGGTCATGCAATCCTAAACAGCTGATGCTGTGGAGCGAAGACGAACACGCAGATGATAATTGTTTCTGTCCATGAAATATTAATTGTGAGTGGAGAGGAATAGCTCGACTCTCACGGCAAGTTCCAATTAAGAGTCAAAGTGTCTCATGTGAAGATACGCCATTGGAATGGAAATTGGAGGAGTTTAATGGGATCCAGAGGCCAGAGTGCTGAGCTGGCCATGCTCCCTCTTTCACGGTGATTATTGTTCCAGGAGCATGTGTGCTTCTGTGGACTGAAACACACGAGTGGGGAATGTGGGGCTGCTTCAGTGAAGGGCGGGCACCTCTTGTGTGCGGCCAGATCGGGGTGCCCGGCAAAAGCATGCCGGAGGAAGTCCCTGCCTCTCCCAGGCGGAATGCCACGCTCGACTGGTGGCCGAGTGTGGCTTGGGTCATCCCGCAGAGGGCGGGGGGCTGGGGAGGGCCCCTGCGAGTCCATCAAGCGGTGGGTTCCTGTTGTGGGAATTGGAGTGTGCAGGCGTGGGGAGTGTGCGCCTCAGCCTGCCACCCCCCGCATGCCGTTTTATAGCAGACTGTCCTCAGGGCGGCTCACACATTTCCTGATCCCTCCATCGCAGCCCGTTCCCCAGGAGTCGGCCAGAAATTGCCTTCCGTACCGGTTGGGGAGGTGCAGGTGGCGAGCTTGAGCTGGCGGCGTCTCCTTGCTCACCTGTGCTGCGTCTCACAAATGCTTCCAGCGCGTGACCGGACGCCGAGGTCTCTGAAGACAAGGGGGTGCACACGTTGTCCGATGGGGCTTCCCAAATTCATGTTCCCCCTGTGAGCTGTGCAGGCAGCATCTTTTCCAGTGCCGTGTGCGTCCGGTGACCGGCAAGCCGATACCGCGGGGTGGCAGGAGCGCCTGCAGCGTGGCGCTCCGTGCGTTGCCCCTCCTTCTGACGCGGCCTTCTCTCCTCTCTCCTTTGCCAGGGCGTCCTCCCTCCGGTGGAACACGGGCACGAAGGAGAGGATGCTCATCAAGGTGACGGACCGCGAGCCCAGCTTCCTCGTGCACCAGGGCAATGGCTACACGCCCGACAACCCGCCGGGCACGCGGTCGCGCAGGCCCTCGGGCGGCCAGCCGTCCCCCAACCTCCAAACGTTCGCCCCCGAATCGGACAACTCCGTCTTCTTCCCCGAGAGGAAGCAGTCGCCCTACCTGAAGCGGGCCGAGCACGTGGGCAGCTGCTCCCCACTGCTGGGCAGGGGCGAGTCCTTCTGCTCCCCCCTGCAGAGCCAGCACCGGAAGCACTCCAGCGAGTCCCAGCCCTCCTCGCCCCGCTACGCCTACGAGCCACCTCTGTACGAGGAGCCCCCCATGGAGTACCAGGCCCCCATCTACGACGAGCCCCCCGTGGACATGCAGTTCGAGGCCAGCGGGAGCTACAAGGCCGGCTCGCCGCAGAAGTCGCCCATCCGCAAGCCCCACCCGTTCCTGCAGTCGCCCAAGCAGGGCTCCAACTCGCCCTACCAGCAGTTGGTGCTGACCAAGCAGAAGGGCTCCGACCGCTTCATGAGCCTGGAGTACAGCCCCGCCGGGAAGGAGTACGTCCGGCAGCTCGTCTACGTGGAGCAGTCCGGCTCCAGCCCCAAGATGAAGACGGGCCTGCGGCACAAGTATGCCCCCAACCCCATCGGCGGCTCCTACTCGCTCCAGCACAGCCCGTGCCTGATGCGGGACCAGCGCCTGGAGGTGAAGTCCGGCGACTACAGCAGCATGGAGGGGGCCGACTTTCGGCACAGCCCGCCCGTCGGCCAGGCCTCGCAGGGCGAAGACGCCATGTCGTGGTCCAGCCAGCAGAACACCATGTCCTCCACCGGCTACTCCCCTGGCACACGCAAGCGGAAGAGCAGGAAGCCGTCCCTCTCGTACGACCCCAACGCCTCCTCCACCGACGGCTCTGGGGAGCGGGAGGAAGGGCCGCCCGAGGAGCGCCCGCCTTCCGGCTGCAACAGGCCCCAGATGAACCGCGTGGAGAGCCGGTCGGTCGAGGCCGAGGCCGCCCGGAGCTTCCCAGAGCCCTTCCTGGCCCAGGCCCGGCTGGCGTGGGAGGCCCAGCAAGCTCACTACCACATGAAGCAGCGGAGCAGCTGGGACTCGCAGAAGGACGGCTCGGGCTACGAGAGCGACGGGGCCGTGCCTCTGCCCATGCCGGGCCCCGTGGTGCGCGCCTTCAGCGAGGACGAGGCGCTGGCCCAGCAGGAGAGCAAGCACTGGAAGCGCAGCACCTTTGAGAAGCTGGGCTTCCCTCAGATCCTGCTGGAGAAGAGCGTGTCTGTGCAGACGAACCTCGCCTCGCCCGAGCCGTACCTGCACCCGTCCCAGGTAAGCCACGCAGGAGTGGGCACCGGGAGGTGGGTTGCACCCGGCTGCCGTGCGCTTTGCCGAGAGGGTTAGTTGTGGACACAACAAAGCTCGCAGTTGCCAAGGCAGAGCTGGAAGTGTTTACGGAGGGCCTTCCTCGGCTTCTGCTCAGCTTAGTGCTGTGCCAAGAGTCCCTCCCATTGATCTAGAAATTGCCATGTTTGGTGCTGGCTGCTGGACGGCCTTCGGGAAAACGAACGGGACTCGCTCTCCGCATCGTTTGGCATCCTCCTTCTCCTCACTGGCTGTCGGGCTACAGAAGTGCTCGACTCGCTGGCCCGGGTGGGGTGTGTGGATTGGTCAGTGGTGCCACGGCCACGCGTGTGTTGCCACGAAAGGTTGCCTGCCCTTGCGTGAACGACCTCACGGACGGCGGAGGCTGAGGGTCAGTGAGGGCAAGATGGAGTGACAAGGGGGAAAATGGGAAACGAGACACAGGCAGGCTCGAAAGCGGATGAGACCCTTCCCTGGGCCTGAAGTTTCTGTCGCAACTTCGCATCATCTTCCTAGTTTGCAGCATTTTCGGGGTGCCCCTCCGGGCTGACATCAGTTTGGGTAGGGTCATCGTAACCCTTCCTTAAACCGGCTCTTGACTTCCTTTGCATTTCATGTATTGCCATTGTAGCGAGCAGCATAAAATATCCACACAGAAGTTCAGCCAACAAAATAAAGCAACAATTGTATAGAGAGAAAATACGTATGCCCCAAATTCTTTTAAGCAAGAAGATGAACCCAATTCCAGCCCATGATCAAAGCTTTTTATACATAAAGAAACGGACATGTGTCATTGGCCCAATAATAATAGTAATATTTATAAAGTTGTTGGTGACCAGGAAATAAAAAAGCAGGATCTGGATGGCTTTGCGATGGGTGAATTGGGGTCCTGTCTGTTAGTTGCCAGCCAGAAGCAAACTGTCTGCGATGTCTCTGGCTTTCGCCTGCCTCGGCTCAGTCGTCTTTGATGTTACCATTGCAGCAAGTCTCACGCGGCAGCGGATCGCTGCCCCAGAGGGGACCTCCACAGGCTGAAGGGCCTTTGCCGCTGCCAGGAAAATTAAAGAGCAAGCCCTCCCCTGCTCCCAGGCAAGAGATTAATTAACGGCAGGACAAGGGATTCCTCCGAGCGGACAATGCACAGATTCATTCGTTTTTTGTGAAACGACCGTTCTTTAAAATCTAGACAAATGAGGCTAAAGGGTTTTGTAAAGCTGGCACTTTTCGACTGATCCCATGTATGGTTTTTCGTTAAATTGACTTCCCAGTTTTTTGGAGGAGGCTGTTCTCTCATCTGTTGGGTTCCAGATTAAGATCTGGGGCATGACTGAAACAGGTCCTTGTGAGGAATGAGTACTGGTGCAAACTGAACCCTCCGTTAACCAACGGTATTGTTCTGCAAGAAATATTGCTGCTGCAGCAACATGGCTGCAAACCGATCGGCTTTGGTGGATACCCCTTCTTTGGCCAGTGCTTCCCCAAACCGACGGCTATCTCTGTCCCCACCCCCTTCCTTGGGGCTTCCCAACCATTAAGGACTTTATAAAGGTTATAGGACCGTCTCTCTCTCTCTAAGAATGCATAGGGCTGCACCTTTAAGTAGAATGGCTGTTTTTCTAAAGATAGCAAAATCCCACTGAAATGACAGACTCTTATAGCTCTGAGTGCCTGTGACTGAAGTATGCAGTTTATATATATAAAAAACCGATTTGTCCAGTTTTGTCATTTTGGCAGCGTGGTTAATGATGGTTATGAGAAAATGCTCTTTTGCATCCTTTAAAAAACGATCATTAAAAAGTAATAGTGTTACAGCACAATAGCCTTATAATATTAATTACTTTTTCAAAGATCATTTAGGAAAAAAAAAGTTTGATACAGCACCATTAACTTGCTTGTGGTGTCTGGAAAAGCCCCCCCCACGAGAAGGCAATACATTAAAAAATGTATTGCCTTCTCGTGCTATATAAGGCAGTTATTTCAGTGGTATTTTGCTATTAGCATGTTTGTTTTTTTCAAAAGCCAGAAAATAGTGCCAGTGCCTTTCCGTGGTGCTTCAGAGATCAATTAGCATTAACAGAAATGGATGGCAGGCAGGCAGGGCAGGGCGGCGAGGGACAGCGTGGACCGAGCTGGGACCGCTTCTGCTGCCTGATGCTTCGCCACCCACATCCGAACCAGGAGAGAAGAGCAGCGTGAAGGCCCCAGTGTGGCTGGACCGCGTGCGACACGCTCACAGGAAATGCACGACGTTCTCCAGTGGTGAGAAAAGTCACCTGCTTCCACATGCCGCTCACACTGGAATAGCTGAGCTGTACCCATGCAAGGCGCTGTCTGTCTAGAAACACCTGAAGCAAGGAAATCGAGCGAAAGGGGCGGACGGAGATACTGGTGGTGCATGTTTCTCTGAGCAGCGCTCTATTATTATTTTTTCGAGCCATCACAGATTCTCCAATGAGCTCGGGCAACATCTGCTGGCAATCCAGTCAGTGTTTACTTGCTGGTGCCATGGTATAAAACGAGATATTTCTTAGTGTGGCATGCAAGGTAATATCCGCTCCGACTGAGGGAGAACTGGCCTCGGGGTGTTTTCCCCCTGCCGCGCAGAGTGTCACTTGTGAAAGCCGGCTCTTGAATGAGGCAAACGGAGTGATTCAGCGCAGCTTGCCCGCCTCCCAGATCCTCCGTGTGCGTGTGCATTTTGGAACGATGGCACTGGGCGTTTACCTCTGATCTCGGAGGCGCTGAGCCACTGACATTTACAGCAAGATGAAAGAAGTCCATGAAAGAAAAGCTGGATAGCATTTGGTTCTGGGAAACGCAAACCCCGTGAGTAACATGTGGGAAAAAGGGGCTTGAAAGAAACTCGGGTGAGTCATTCTTCTGTGTGTGCCGCCGCCACCCAGCGCAGCATCAGTGGGCCGGGCCCATTCTCTCCTCCAGCTCTCCCCTCCCTTCATCTGATTCGTCAAGGCTCCTTGGAAGGGGCTTCTCGGGGGGGGGGGGTTTCTGGCCCCATTTCTTCATTAAGCCTAGGAATCCGAATCTGCCTTTTTTAAGACGCTCCATTCTCCTCCTCCACAGGCCTCTGGTTAGTCCAAACAATCCGAGACCGTTCTGGGCTGGGGGAATGCAGAGATTCATCAGAGGAAAACAGAGCCAAGGGGATGAGATTTGGGGTGGGGGGCTTGCTGGCACCTCCCTGGGCCTGCTGAACTTGCCACCCCAAGGCAGAACGTTTTCCAGCACCTCTGAAGGAGAGCTGGGCCCAGGTGATGATGCACGGGGAGGGCCCGTCGTTCCTTGGTCGGGCCTCCGTGTTGGGTGCAGGTCTCAGGCTGATCTCGGGCTTCTCTTGCCAGGCGGGTTGGGTGGCGAAGGACGGGGAAGACCCCAGAAAGCTGCAGTTAGGCCCTGAGGCCGGGGGACCCTCTTTCTTCTCCTCTGTCTCTCTGTTCTTCCAGAAGTTTGGGCTTCCTTCCACATGGACCGGCATGCAGTGCCTCTCCACAGTAGTTTATAGCTCTGGGGACCTCCAGACTTAGCCCTGCACATGTGTACACAGTGCGTGAGATTTATTATAAGCTTGCCCTCAGTCTGTTTGCTCCCCTGTTTGGAGCGCAAGGTGACTCAGCATGGCAGGCAGGCATGTGTGTCTGTCCGCTGCAAGCTCTCGGAGGTTTTAGCAGTATGTGGAAGCCATTTCGTATCTCCTGGCTTCTTTCACGGTGTTCTGCTGTGATTCACCAGGGATCGGAAAGGCTGCTTGACCGGGGGCATCCGTGCTGGCTTCTAAAGCTATAAACCCTCTCAGGAGTCGGGTAGTTAAAACTGCCCTTTGTGGATAAGGGTACAGATTTGATTGCCGTGAGAAGTTAGTGCGTGCTTGTCTTTGACTCCTGTTGCCTGTGATCTGGCTTAGGGAAGGTTTGCCTAGGCCAGTTTACCACCAGAGGCTCTGTGGACCGCCCTAAGGAGTTTGCACAGGTGCCGCAGGGGGCCACGGTCTGCTCTTTTAGTGCAAAGATGATCTTCGTTGTGAGTAATGTCGTTTAGAGGGGGAAATGCAACACCCGCCTTTTGGCAATGCCTTCATTAGGACTGAGCTCACAAGCCCCTGAACATTCCAGAGCCCGCCATCCGGCCGCTGGCGTGAGAAGCAAGAGGGTCTTCATCGTTTACCGTTAGGAAGTGTCAGTGGAAAAATGGAAGCTTTTGAATTTCAAACCGGCTCATTGAGTTTTTCAAAATTACAATGAATTTTTTAAATTAAAAAGTTAGAACTCTCTTCAGCCGCACTGAGAAACAGATGCGTAGCCATGCGTGATACAACAGAGCAGAATTATGGGAAAGGAAAAGAGAGGCGCTCCGGGAGGGGGCAAGGCCAGGAATACGGTGCATGAAGAAACCCTCTGCTTCTGCTCCCCGAGCCTCCCCCTTAATCGCCTTCTGGCTCGGCTGAGCTGGAAAGACGCTGGCGAAGACCACTCAGCGCTGCTGGCAGTCAGTCAGGGGCAGCTGCTTGGGACTGTCAGGCCTACCTCAGCCTCAAGCAACTCTGCATGTTCCAGAGGCCTCATCCTGATAGATGGATGCCTTTGTCCAGATGAGAAAAAAGCAAGATTTGAATGTGCTTATCTAAAAGGGCTGAATGAGTATCTATCTTCTCAAGGAAAATACTGTGCAAGAGGCCCAGTTTTGGAATCTCTGTGATCTTGTTGTAAACTGCTCAGCGATCTTCGGCTATGGGGCAGTACAGAACCGAAATGCATAACAACAACAACAGGAATGATTTAGGGGTTATAGAAAAATGTCATGTAAAATATCGATAACAAAGATCTTAATCTCATACATTCAGTGACATTTCTAAATCTATCCCGAAATGGAATATTAAAAGCAAAACCTGATGGTTGCACGAAGAGATTTCGGATTCAAAACTTAGAATTTGTGGGGGCAGAGTGATATTTTGGAATATATCCCTCTCTGTTGGCTCCATTTGTGTGGAAAGGTGCTGCCTGGTTCCACCTTCCTCCCATTAATCCATCCAGAGGTCCCACGCTGTGGGACCTGGCTTGACTGCGTTGCGTCTGTGTCTCAGGTAGGCCTCTGGGAGCTGTCCTGGGACTTGCTGCGTGCCGAGAAGACGCTCTTTTCCTGGGTCCTGACCCTTTTCCTCAGCGAACTGCATGGCATTTACCAGTTCTAACCACAGAGCTAGGCCACAAGGCACGGAACCAGTGAGGGTGGATCACTGATGATTCAGGGACTGCAGTATTGCAGTTGGGATTTATGGGAAAATGACACACTCGGTGGAACGCAGCCGGGGAGAGGCAGCAGCTGCCTGTTCCGACTCACCGGTGGAGGGTGGAGAAGGGCAGGACAAGGCTGGGGAAGGGGACACGACGCCCCCCAGTGGGTGCTGCTGCTCTCTCCGAGCAGGCAGGCGGTCACCATGTCTTCTCTCTCTCGCCTTGTTCTTCCCAGTCGGAGGACCTTGGCGCCTGCGCACAGTTTGAGAGCAGCCGGCAGAACCGGAACATGATGCCCAGCACCAGCTGCGTCTTCCCCACCTTCAACCTGAGGAAGCCCTCCTCCGAGACGGACATTGAGAACTGGGCCTCCAAGCACTTCAACAAGCACACCCAGGGCCTCTTCCGGCGCAAGGTCTCCATCGCCAACATGCTGGCCTGGAGCAGCGAGTCCATCAAGAAGCCCATGATCATGACCAGCGACCGTAACGTCAAGAAGGAGGCCTGCGAGATCTTCAAGCTGATCCAGATGTACATGGGCGACCGGCGGGCCAAGACGGACCAGCTCAACGTGGCCCTGGAGATCGCCACCAAAGGATGGAGCATGCAGGGCCTCCGGGACGAACTCTACATCCAGCTCTGCCGGCAGACCACCGAGAACTTCCGCTACGAGAGCCTGGCCCGGGGCTGGGAGCTCATGTCCATCTGCCTGGCCTTCTTCCCACCCACTCCCAAGTTTCACTCCTACCTAGAAGGATACATTTACAGACACATGGATCCAGTGAATGACACGAAAGGTAAGAGCGAGGGTGGGAGGGTCCCCGCGAGAACCTCCGTGGGCAGTCCCCAGCTCCGGTGAAGCGAGGCCAGCATCGGGTGTTCGCACAGGCCTCCCCTTCCTGAGGCTTGGCAAAATCCAGCATGGATCCAGCACGGGATGAGTTTGGCGGCTTTGAGCTAGGCCAGCGCTTGCTTGTGCGTGTGCGTGGATGCTACACACACACACACACATTTGTGACGGACATCCCCGTTTGAACTTGCTCCTTTTCCATTTCTAACATAATACTGTATTGTCAGGCTGGCTTAACTCCTGCATGTGAGGTGCTATAGAGTTGCGTCCTGACTAATTGGGTGTGGGGGATTGCGTTCCATGATAACAATCGTCCCTGTTCCTCCTTCTTTTTGTGTTCCAGTGACTTTTATCATTTCTTGAGATTTCCCCTTCTATTCCCCACCTTCCTCTTCTCCTGTCTTCCTCTGTCACATTCAGTGCTCATTAATTATGTTCCCTCTCCGAAGGAACACTAAAATTCCATCTTCTTTTTCCCTCTAGCTTTTCCCCCTTGCTTTAATTTCATTCATAATCCTTTCTAAGTAACGAAAAATCACATAAAACTAACTCAGACAAAGCTTACTGAATTACTGTCCGCTTTTTCTGTTTTGTGTAGTGTCTCTTTAGACTTCAAGCCATTTCTCTAAGGCCAAGGTTGTTTTTTAACTCTCTGTGAGCGCTTAATAAATGGCAGCCTGCCATCTGGATGAGTAATGAAGCCGCAGACCATACAGAAATGGTGCAGGGAGGGCGCTTTTCCACTACGGTTTCCAAGTTGCGAATGGCTTGGGGCACCAGACTTGTTTCTGCTGCTTGCTTTGGATCCAGGGCAGGGCGCAGGTGAATTGGAGCACCTTTGGGGCAGGTGACATTGATGCCGATCCAAAGCAATATTTCATTGCATTTTATTTCCGTATCATCCCGTGGCTGAAGCACTCTGGGTGGTGTGTAACCATGCATAAAAAACAAAGCAATAAAATACAGGTAGGGTTGAGGCCACGACATAATACAGATAAAAAACCAAAGTGTTAAAGCACATTTAAATAACTAAAATGTGCAGTCAACCTGGGCTGCAAAAAGAAAACCCCGTGGGGAGGGCCATCGCTTGGAGCCAAGGATGGTCAGTTCAACACCGTTGCCATATTTTCTATCTCAGATATTTTAACTGGGATTGGGACTGGTATGGATGGGTTTCTGGTGTCCCTCGCCATGAACACACCCTTTTCATATAAAAGAGAGACTTCTGGAGGTGCCTAAAACCATGGAAGCCCAATGCACAATTCCAAGAGGTAGAACCAAATTCCAAGAATATGTTTCAAAGCTTGCTTGCTTATTTATTTAACAAATTTGTATGCCGCCCCCTTGCAAACAAGCCTCAGGGCGGCTAACAACATAGAAAAATACATGTATTTTAAAAATACAATTTAAAAGCAATACACAATTAAAACTGGCCCATCTCATAGTCTAAAAAGTGAAAAATATAAATGTAACAATAGATAACCATAAATAACAATATAATAACAATATCAAATTAATAATTTAACAGTTAAAATATTTCTTAAATAAAAAGGTCTTCGCCTGGCGCCGAAAAGCAAATAATGACAGCGCCAGGCGAGCCTCTCTGGGGAGCGCATTCCATAGGTGAGGCGCCACCACAGAGAAGACCCTCCTCCGGGTACTCACCCTCCTTACTTGGTAGGCAAAAACACAGAGAAAAGTGTTGCTTCAATCCCAGAGTCTCTCCTCAGCTTCCCTTGCTTGGGCTGAGATCTTCCAGCCCACTTCTTCTCGCTGGAAGTGGAAGGAAAGTACTAGGACCGAGGGGCCCAGTCTCTTGGAAGAAGCAGAGGCCAAAAAGAACTGAGTTGCCCACAGCTTTCTGCGCCCTGCTCTCTCGTGTTCTGCTGGTGATATGGCTGTGGCTCCCTCTCCTTTCGCAACGTCCTGTTTCACACTTGTCCCCACGCTGGGCATCAGGCCTCTGTAAACGTTGGCTGCAGCGTGGAAATCCTTGAATCACTGGCGAGACAGACAGACAGACAGACAGCCAGACAGGCGCGCTCATGCACACATGTCTTCCCCTTTTTTTCCAGTCCAGCTCTGCAGCTAAGCTATAATTGGTTATTCCAGCACTGTTAACACAGGGCTGTTATTCTGAGTCATTAAGCACCAAACCGCATTCCGTTTGCTGACCGAAGCCACTACCGCAGCTAATGTCCTCGGAGCAGGGGGAGCAAAATAATTTCATTAACGAGGTGTGAAAATGCCTTTCATCGTTGCCGTTGGTTGCCTCCTTGTGTAGCTCCTGGAGGCCGTGGCCGGTGCAGGGTGCCTGCGCTCCCTGGAGCTGGGGAACCTCCTCACAGTTAGACACAGAGAAAGCACCCCTCTTGTTGTGGGCCTCCGCTTTGTCCTCTTGAGAACTCAGGCTGTGACCCTGAAAATGAGCGACGGAGCACTAGTCCTCGTTGTTTTGCAGGAGTCAGTGGGGGATTTCGGTCTTTGCGTTGTTTTCTGAATGTAGGAAGAGCCAGCAAAGGGAAGGGGTCACGGTTCACCACTGGACACCTGCACTGCATGCGGGACATCCGCAAAATCATTTGGGTGGCACATCGCAGGAGAGCTCCTGCTCTGGAAACTCCAGAGAGCTGCTCTTGGTCAAAGTAGACTGCAGTCTCTTCGGACTGTTGGCTGGAATCTTTGGCTGGTTGGTTGGATGATTGGTGGGTTTCTAGAAGGCAACTCTCCCCTTTAACTGGAGAAAAGCCCCTGAATTCATTGCAGGCAACCACAGGCCCCACGTAGGCCCCGTGAACAGTGACCTCCACTGTGCCTTTGGGGTTCTCAGTATCTTACTTTCCCACTGCTGAATAAGACCCCTTAAGCCAACCAAGTGTGCGTGCCGGTTTTGTTCTTTGCCAGAGCTAGCCAGGGTTCTTGCTTGACTCCAGACTAACTGTGTTTAGACGCAGTGGAGAGAAGATGAGCTCCAGAAGAGAAGGGGAGACTTGGCCCCATGGTCCTTCTCCTGACTGCTTATGCACATCTCCTCATCCGCAGTCTTGCCCACAAGACTCCACAAGCGGCAACCGCTGTCCGTATTTGCAGCGTACGCTAACTGAAGCTGCTGTATCGGGGCGCGTCACGGGAGGCCAGACTCCCTGGAGAAGACCTTCACACTAGGAGAAGTCAGAGGCAGAAGACGTGGAAGACCCAGGATGAGATCGCTTGCCTCCATGCAGGAAGTCGTAGCCTGGAGTTGACCGGAGCTGAGCAGGGCTGTCAAGGAGGGCCTGAATGCGCAGGGTTCCCTAAGTTGGGGCAGCAACAGCACTTTCAGCTGGCCTGCCCCAATTCTGCCCCTGCCGTGGGGGGGAGGCCTTTCAAAACACAGCTGGTGTGCAGAGCCGCATCATTTGAACGCCGCCATCGCTCCTCCGGCTCAGACGAAAGAGCCTCCCGAAGCTTCTGGGTGAGAAGCGCCGCTACATTGTGAGGCCCTGCTGAAGCCGGGGGCGGCGGGGGGGTGGTCCTGTTGGATTCAGCAGAGCATATGAAGTGAGCCCGAAGGAATCGGCAGGCTTCTTGCTCCAGGCTGTTCAAGAGCAGGCTGGCTGGCTGGCTGGCTGCAGTTCTCCTTGAAATAGAAAGCGGTCGAGAAGGAGATGAAGGGGGAGAGCGGTGAAAACGACACCAGGCTCTCAGCGATCGTCGTACCAGGTTTAGCAGGCTTTCGAGCACTTTTGGTTCTCGCCCTTTTCCCGTTGGATGTGCTGCTGAGGCTCGGAATGGCTTCTGTGCAGCCAGGGCTCTGCATAGCAGCAGCAGGACGCACGGATCCAGTTCCTGGGGCGGGGCCTGCCCAGGATGTCAAGCACGCTCTGTGCCGAGAGCAGCCGGCTTCTGTCATCGGTACGCGTGACGCAGATGCGCACGCCTTCATCGTTGGTTCCAGTTCTGCCCCGATGCGGGGAGCAGGAGCCGAAGGGAGAGCAGAAGCCCTGGCTCAGTTTGGTAGAGCCCCTGCGGGTTCCTGGTCGCGGTGTCAGTTCCTGGCTGCGCGGAAGCGGTTTTCCGTGGCTGCTCCATCCCAGAGTCTGGATGGGAATAGATGGCCCTCTCGCACTGCATGGCTGTTCACGGGACCATGGGAAGCAACA
Source organism: Varanus salvator macromaculatus (assembly GCA_023646645.1). Lineage (NCBI taxonomy): Eukaryota > Metazoa > Chordata > Lepidosauria > Squamata > Varanidae > Varanus > Varanus salvator. The sequence continues at coordinate 39,279,141 of JAIXND010000777.1, read as the reverse complement.
CACAGCTCTCTGGCTCACAGGGCGCTGCCTTATGCTAAGCCACAACACCCCTCCTATCACCGAGCTTCGTACTGTCCACCGGGAGCGGCTCACCAGGGTCTAGTTGGCAGTGCTGGGGATCGATTGGGAGCCCCTTCCGTGCCGTGGCAGCCCTTCCCTGGACCTTTCGGGACACCTGCAACCCTTCACAGGCCTGGGCCATTTGTTCAGGCAAAAAGCAGGAGCCACTCTCTGTACCCCTCCAGCAAAAGCAGCCCCAAAGTCAGATAACTGGGCCCACCTTCCAGCCTACTTCCCGAGTCCAGTCAGCACTGACTTTCCACCGTGGGTGAACCTGAGCAGTTGGCTCTTCTCGCTGTTGCCGGGCCTAAAAATGCAGCACAAATGAAAGGGCAGAAATAGGACACACCGTCCTGGATGTCTCACCAAGTTTCCCCCCATGAGCAGGTTATGGGGCGAGCGGGGGGCAGATTTTAAAAAGCACCCCAGCTGTGTGATGATGTGCTGAAAGAGGTGAATGTGTTTGACACTGCTGTGCTCGTCATCAGAGCCGTGCTACCAATGCCTCACACGGGGTGAGGTTTCCTCGGGTCCCAGCCAGTGGCTGCTGTTCTCCTTTGGCAGTTTTGGGGACGCTGACTTTTTAGGACAGCCCCTGGACGACCAGGAGGGTTCGGGACGTCATCCCTCAAGACAGCGCCCTTTTCTCGGCTGCACGAAGGCGCTCACCCTGGCAAGGGCACACGGGCAGCAGGGAGCTGTGCTGGACAGAACAGAGGCCCGCTTGTTCTGGGCCGGGGCCGGTTCTTTCCTTTGCCCCCCCCAGCACCCCGTTGTGCCGGAGTGACATCATCTCCCCCATTGATCTGCAGCCCCTTGTCTTGTCAGGATGTGGGCGGCAGCGAGTGCGAGCAACAGGGCCTCTCTTGTGTCCCACACATGTGGGGCTTTGCAGTGCAGAAAGGAAGAACGGGGACCCTGTACTGAGCAGCTCCAGCTCTCCCCCCCGCCCCTTTGTGCTGGAAATGAGCCCTGGCTTAATGCAGGAACCGCTCGAAGACATCTGCCCGGCTGTGCCGGCCTTTCCATCCTGCAACCAGCACTGGCGTGTGTTCCTCTTGCTCCGCATTCCTCAGGCTGGTTCCCGCCAGCAGCGTTGGAGCGTGTTCCCAGAATCCCCCACCCTGCCTGTCGAAGCAGTCCGGGCCACCTGGAAGGTGCCAGGCTGGGAAAGGCTACGCCGCAGCCTGCTCTAGGTCAGTGGTGGGAGCCACGAGCCCTGAAATGCTGTTGGTCGGGGATCGTGGGAGCTGCAGGGAAGCCGGACATTCCTCACTCCTGTGCTGGGTCCAGGAGAAAATGCAGCTCCCAGGGCACCCTCAGGAGAGGCAGCAAATGTTTCCAGCTTTGGGGCAAGGCCCCGTTTGCTCGGCGCTGTTGCCCACGCTTCCATGAAGCCGCTTCCCGTGGGCTGCTCTTCTGCTCCAGCTCCTCTGGGAATAGGCGCTGCCTGGAACTCGCCTCAAGTTGCTGCCCCAGAGCCGGAAAAACATGTCGTTTCTTCTTCCCAAGGAGCACTTATTATCCTTGAGTGCAGCCCACAATGAGCCGGCCCTGTTCTTAGAGCGGCCTGCCAGGTGCTCTGCTGGCTGTTGGAGGCAGCTGTGGCTGGGGGCCTGGAGATGGGAAGCCCCCCCCTCCAGGGGCTCTGCCAAGGAGGAGAGGGCCGGAGGCTGCGCATCAGCTCTGCCCCCTTCAGTGTGTGGGCAGGGTGGGAGGGCTGGCTGCCACACCAGCCCCCCGGAAGCCCTCCTGCTGGCCCATGGACTCGGCCTCTCCCCCCTCCCTGCCCTGTTGGCCTCCTCGCCGTGCTTCTCGCTGCGGGGGCCACGTCTGAGCTCAGTCATGTGTGGGCAGAGGTGTGAACAGCGTCAGCGGGGGAACGCAGCGACTGGAGTGGCGTTGCCGTTGCTCACTGCGGGCTCGGAGCACGTGGGGCAAGGAGATGCTATGCCAACCTGCTGCTCTTCAGGTGTTTTGGGCTGGAACGCCCTCTGCCCCAACCAGCGTGCCTCAGGGTCAGGGATTATGCCTGGGAGATGCAGGCACACGCTTCTGGAGGGTGCCAGGAAGCCGGCCCTGACTTCTGGGGTGGCTGTTCCTGTTACGTGCCATCGGATTGTCTCCGACTGAGGGCGCCCCTATGAATGGCAGCCCTCCAAAGGCCCTGCCGTGACAGCCCTGCTCAGCTTCTCTAAGACCGAGGCCCCGGCTCCTGCGGGGAGCCCATCCCTCTCATCCGGGGCCTTTCCTTTCTTCGGCTTCGACTGCCTCTCGCGCGACGGGCTTCTCCGGGGAGTCGCCTTCTCACGATGTGCCCCAAGTCGGACAGCCTGGGGTTGGTCCTGTTTGCCTTTGGGGCGGTGGCGATGATGATGGATTGTACTTCTGTACTGCCTCCTAGTCCGGAGGTCGTCTAGGCAGTTTCCAAATGTTAAAAAAATATAATTAACCAATCGCACAATCATATTGAAATAGCACTCTGAACAGTTGCCAAAGGGAAGAGTTAACCATCCCATCTAGTCATGGCCCCTGCCGCTCCCCGTTGATCCACACCCGTTGGATGGGCCCGGCTCCCCAGCACAACCGGTCCCTGTCACTGCTTATGCGGCGCTTGGAAGCCATGGTGCATTTTGCTGGTCCGAAAGTGGCCTGCCAGGCAAGCTGCCCGGGATGGTGTGGCAAGACGCTTTGCTTGTGTTGGGCAGGCGGGCTGTGGAGCCCCTTCCCTTCCCGTCCCTTCCCTTCCCCGGAGCCCCTTCCCTTCCCTTCCCTTCCCTTCCCTTCCCTTCCCTTCCCTTCCCTTCCCTTCCCTTCCCTTCCCTTCCCCGGAGCCCCTTCCCTTCCCCGGAGCCCCTTCTCTTCCCCAGAGCCCCTTCCCTTCCCTGTCTCCACCCACCCGCAGCCCAGACTTCAAAGTGATCATTGTTGCCATTGAGAATTCCCATGGAACAACCCACAACCCACTCATCTCACATCCGCACTCACAAATCAGACAGGAAAAGGAGAAGTGCTGGATGGTGGCACCTGCTTTAGTCTCTCCCTTCCCTCCCTCCCTCTTTTACACTCACACACACACTTCTGATGTTCAAGTGAATGTGGGGACAGGAGAGCAAAAGAATAATGGGTTATTAGGAAGCCGTGGCTGGCAGGCTCTGGCTCACGCGCACACTTGTGCAAAGCTCATCCCTCGCACGTTGCTGTGATCCATGCTGGGTGCGTCTCTTGGGGGGGGGAGGCAGTGCTGGACATCAGCATCATTTGTGGTCTTTGTTTGTTGGGGAGGCGCAGCCCCCACCCACACCGGCCCCCTGCCCAACGGGGCCTCTGCTTGCTTTTCCACCTTGTGCTGGTTGACCTGTGCTGGTGGAACCGGCTCATTTGGAAGCGGTTGTAAACGGCTCGTGAACTTGTGATCAGGCGCAAGTCACTCACCTGCCCTTTCCCCGCCTCGCAGCAGGGTGGCTCTCAGCCCAGAGAGAAGAGGGGCTTGGTTACACTCCGCCGTAAACCTGCCCTTTCTCCGGTCCCAGTCCTTGCTGTCGTGAAGCTTTCCTCCATCTGCAGCATCATCTTGGATACGGGCAAATCAGAAAGAGGGAAGTTGTTTTTCATTATCCGTGTGTACCTGCCAAAAGCCTCACCTTGGCTAATGCACCAGTGGTGCTGGATCTCCCACTTCTTATTTAATTCACCACGGATCCCTTTGGGCAGCGACCTTCTCCTGGGCAGCGATGCGCTCAAGGCCTGCTTGCCGGCGTGTGAAGGAGCCAGAGCGTTTGCTCTTCTCTGCCTTTTGCGTGGTGTGCCATTATGGCATGACCCCGCGGAGATCTCTCCGCTGTTCAGGAGTGCTTTTGATGTGCTGCGAAGCCCATAGCGTATGCTGGCACGCCTGCCATCCCCAGCTCGCCTCTTCCAGGTGCGTTGAAGCTACAACCTCCATCGTTCCTAGACAGCATGCAGCACTGGCGGCGAGGCCTCCGTGAGGAGGGAAGGATGCCCTGGATGGACACCGATTTCTTTTTGCTATTAGGCATTTTCACAGATGAGCCGTGGCCAAATCGAGCCCCTCCTCATTTCATTTTTAAGAGGCGCATTATGTAAGAGTAGGTCACTGGCACAACCAAGACCCAATGGAAACTCAGCCTCCCTTTTTCCTGTGGGTTTTCCTTCTGAAAAAAAATCTGTTTTTCTTATTTTATTTTATTTTATTTTATTTTATTTTATTTTATTTTATTTTATTTTATTTGTTTCAGCAAAATAACAAAACAGTTCACATTTATAAGCGGCCCTGATAATTGGATGAAGGGCAGAGCACACATCCACCTGGCCAAACAAAATGCAAAACTGTAAACAGAGCTCAGGTTAAATCAGATGGGAGCAGGGATAGAACTGAAAGGGTAGTGACTGTATGGAGAGGTGGTCAGCCCTCAGGCGGGGTGTGATCTTGCTGGAGGCACAAAAAAGCCGCGTAAACCCATTAAGGAGAGACCAGGCAGAGCCCCTGGGATGGGGCGGTCTGAGTTTGGGCCCCTGCATGGAGAATGGGCCGCTCAGGCGTTCTGGCCAAGCATGACTCAGGCGGAGGCGGGATGCCCCGAGGCATGGGATGGGCCGGGGGACGGCCCGTAAGTAAGCGTCCTGGTGTCGGCCATCACCCACCGCCTTGGCTCACCCTCCCCCGCCATCGTGATGTGTCCAGGTTGGGCGGCTACCTAGCATTGCGGCGTGATCCCGTTCACACCTTGACCCCCATCAGGTAAATTCCACTGTGTGACGAATCCAGGAAAGAGAAGTCAGCAGGTGCCGGGGAGCCGGGGGGGGGCACTGGGCATCGGGGGCTAAAGAGGGGGCAGGCGTTTGCAGCAGAAGCATTTTGTGGGGGGACGTTTCTGCCCCAGTGGAATTTCTAGCCTCGGCATGGAAGTCTGAAACGCTGAGCCAGCTGTCTCCGTCTGGGTGCACCTCCCGCATCCCTGCCCACTGGCCGACCTGGCTGGGGCAGATGGGAGTGGAAGACTTCCAGCGACCGGTAAGCCCCAGGTATGAGAAGGCTGCCCTAAGGCACTTGGCTTTCCTCTGCCGCGGATTCACCCCTCCATCCGGGACAAGCGCCTCCCTCTCCCTCCCGAGCGAGCACAGGAAAACCAGAGCCCACCGCCGATTTCATTCTGGTGTTTGACATTTGTGTTTACCCCCATCCCCTTTCTCTGTGTCCCGTCCACTGTCCTCACTGTTCTGTTTGTTTCCCAGTTACTCAGCACATTAAAGAACTCCTGGAAAGGAACAGTAAGAAGAAGTCCAAATTGAGAAAGAAACCCAAGCCCTATATTGAAGACCACGATGGTAGGGCGTCACGGCCGAGTGCTGCCTAGCACCTCCCTTCTCCTTAGTGGTAGAAGCCGCCTCTGCTTCACTCTTCTGCCGCTTCTTAGCCTCCCCTGCGCCTCTTCCTAACATCGCCTCTTCACGCTTCTCCCTCCTTTTAACCACTCGCCTGGGGCGCGCCTCCGTCTCCGGCCGGCTCTCCCGGCCAAGCCGCGATTGACCTCCGCCAGTCTTGCTTCCCACAGGTGCTGTCCTTGGGTTGTCCTTCAGGAGGAAGGGCTTCTGCTTCCGCCCAGGCGCTTCCGTTAGGGTGAGAGGCGCCCTCGCCCTGACGGCGCTCCCCCACGCGTGCGCAGCCGCGTCCGTGGCTGTGCTGGTGGAGCGGGAACGCGCTGACGCAAACGGGCCGGGCGGCTGCCCGGCTCCAACTCAGAATGGGCCCCCGTTGGCTTGTGGTCCTCTCTGGGGAGTCGGCCTCTCGCGTGCAGGGCTGGTAGGTGCTCGTTCACATGTGACACGGCCACATCATGCTTTGGTACTGAGGAGGATCTAGCCGCAAAGCCCAGGATACGATCCGTTAGTGGTATCGGGCTCTGTGCACTGAATGGTCGCAGCCATAAACTGGATTGCTCGCGCGAGTCGCAGCTTGTCTTCGGTCTTCAGAGCATCTTATGCTCAGAGCATTCGTACACTGATCCGGCGTGGGAGATGCTTGCCACGATCTGTCCAGAGCAGAGGGGCAGAGCCTGGGACGTGGGGAGCTTGGGACGTGGGGCCAGGCCAGAGGTGAGGCTCGCTCCAGACCACACAGTGGTGGAGCCCATGCTCCATGGGCCAGATCCAGTCACCCGCAGCCTTAAAGGGCCTGGCAGCAGGTGTCGAGAAAGCCCGGTGTCTTCTGAGCCCCAGCAATTCGGCTGTGCTCCCTCCTGGAGCAAAGCCGGCCCAGAACTGCTTAGCATCTGGGGCACCCGCATGTTTCCGCTGCTTGGAGCAGAAGGCTCCGCTCTACCCCTGGGCTTCTTTCTGGGAGGAGGAGGAGGAGCAAGCTCGCCCTCTTCACCCTGGAGGATCCCTGAGGCGGCGATGGTGTCTGCAGGGATGGGCTTTGGTCCAATTTTGCTTGCAAGGAAGAAATGAGTCTCCTGATTCCCTTCCGGCCACTGTGCCTCTGGGAAAGCTGAGGGACTCCTCTGAGCCACAGATGGCGGTGCCGCGGGCTGCAGACAGATCCCGGGGTGCCTTCCTCTGGCCGAGGGCCCTGCCGAGTGCTGGCACCTTCCACCCACGGGTGCCCCATCCCAGGGCAACCTGCTTGGGGCAGAGAAGGGCGGCCCCGGCCCGGAGATCCCATCTGCCTCTGGCAGCCAGAGGATGCCCCTGGCGGGGAGGAGACGCCTGCCACTCCCATCGCACGTTGGTGGAAGCCCACCTTTGTGGAAGGCAGGCTCACTCGTCAAGGCAGAAGTGTCCGTTCTGGAATGGGGGGAGGGAAGAGCACACCCCTGAATGCTTGGAGCTTGGGTTGGACCCAGAGGCGCCCTGGCCACTTCCAGCTCTGCTAATCCGTGATCCCGTCCCCTGCGCAAGCTCCAAACATCCAGGGGTGTGCTCTTCCCTCCACCAAGCGGGAGCGTGAACTGTCGTGCTGCTCAGAGCAGACGTCTGTTCTGTCTCGGGGTTCTGCCAGCGGCTGGGTGGTTCTCCCTGGGGGTGCACAGGCAGGCCGTGTTGGCAGCAGCCCTGCGTTCGCCACCAGCATTTGGCACCCGCAGGTTTGCCCTCGCTGGACGGGAAGGGTCATGGCTGCTCTGGGCAGGGCAAGCTTGCCCACCCACAGGCCGGGCGCTGCGTATTCTGAGCAAGCCTGTTCCGCAGCCAGACCGTGCGGTGGGGCTTCTCCCACTGTGCGTTCCGGTGGGCCAGCCGCGCATCCCCGCTGCTGGCTGGGACGCTGGCCTTGCTCCGGGGCAGCCGGAGGCCCCGTGGGGGCGCCCATGTCCTGGCGGAAGAGCGTTCTGCCGGGGAACCCTCCCAACCCACAGGCGGCAGCGACGAGATGCGGCACTCAGGCCAGGATGCTGCCAAGCCCTGAGCTGTGCCAGCCAGTGGCCCTGCTGGCTGTGGCCGATGGGAGCTGCCCGGAAGGCGCCAGCCTGGGCGAGAGTGCCGCAGAGCCGCCCCCACGGTGCCACGGAGAGCGCCAAGCGCCATGGCCGCAGCGCAAAGGAGGGGCCCCTCTCCCTGACCAGCAGGGCCCCCCTCGCAGCTGTTCCTAATTTGTTAAAAGCGTGCGCACGGACAGGAGGAGACGGCAGTGTCATAAAGCGTAGCTGGCTGGAGCCCTCTTGCAGGTGCGCAGCCTGACTGGAAGCCAGCGCCTCCCGGATGATGTGGGCGCGTTCTTAGCTGATCTGTACCCTGAAGGCTGGTGCAGGAACAGAGCGCAGGAGCCCTGGGCAGTGGGGCAATTTGACCCTTCCTGCCTGACCCCTCCAGCCAGGGCTGTGCGTCCGGTGCAGAGTTGGATGACTGCCTCTCATCCCAGGAGCACAAAACCGGGGGGGGGGGGACAGGGGGCAGATCCCCCAAGCGGCCAGAGCTTCATGTTTTTGGCAAACCCAGCCAAAGTGGCCGATTTCTGAAGAGCTGGAGCCTTGGACCTCTGCCTCAGGAGGTTTCCTTGAGCTGCCAAGTGGGGCCAAAGATCTCTCTGGGTCCCTCGTTCTCTGGGAAAGAAGCCTGAGTGCAGGGAGACCTTTTGGGAAACAAAAGGCGGATTAGAAGTCAGATGCAGGTGGGGGGGGTGGGGGTGTTAACCCTTTCCTCCCCTGCCTTGGTCCCAAGGAAAATTGCCCCACCCACTTCACACACCCCTTCACACCCTATTAGCCCTGCAAGGGGTCCTCATTTCCTGCTCTGGCTCATGGCCAGGGAATCCAATTTGTTGTCAGGATTGTGGCAGGGAAGGGGCATGTCCAGAAGGCCCTCAGGGGTCCTGGCACTGATCAGGATCCTGACAACTACTAATTCAACAACGACAATGACAACAACATAGCTGCAGTTTCTGGCAGATTTGCACAACTACGCATGACATTGTAAGCATCGCTGGTAGTTTGCCACTGGCGGAGGAAAGAGCATCAGATGCTCCCTCGCTCTCTGGTCCGAAGGGTTCGAAGACGCTGGCTGCCAGGCGCTCTTTGAACATGCCAGAGCACGGCAGAGATGCCTTTTGGTGCTCGCACTGGTCCTCAGCCCTGGCGCACGCTTTGGTCGCATCGGGCTGCATGTCCTTGTGCCGGCAGCCAGTGACGCAGAGCGCGGAAGCGAGCAGCCCCGTCACGTGGGACGCAGGGGCTTGTTGCTGCGAATGGGAGTGGCGGGGCGGATGGGACAGGGTGACTGTTTTCACGGGCAAAGCGAGGTCAGGCTAACCGAGCTTCAGAGATCTTGGGTTGTTTTCCTAGTTATTTTGGAGGACGCCAATGTAATCCTAGGCAGCCATTCACTACAGTCGCACTGAAATGCAGAAGATGAGGAGCACAAGGGGACCGCGAGGGATGAGTCGGGGTGGTGGCAGAACCGGAGTGGGTTCCAGCCACCGGGAAGCTCCTGGCGGGGCCATGCTTCTAGTCCTCAGGAGTCTCCCTTGTGATGTTTGTTGAGAGCACCCAGAACTGGGGCTGCTCCCCTGTCACCACCATTAGCTGAATGTGATCGGTTCTTCCTTGCTGGTTTTAGGCCTCTGCTCCTAAACAGAATTGAGCCAAAACCGCTGTCCGCGTGACTCTGGAATGGGGGAGAGGCTGTCGCTTCTTGCTAAGCCAAGTAAAAGTCCCCCCATTCTCACAGAGGGCTTTATTCAGCAATTTGGCATCCTTTGCTGGAATTGGAACCTGCTCGCTCGCTTCACTGGAGTCCACCTCTCAGGGATCTGGTTGCACCAGCCGTGGGAGCACAATAGAGATTGTGAAAGGAGAGCCTTCTCCCTCTCTGGCTTGATAAAAGGGCTCTGAAAGAAGGTTTTGTTTGGGTTTCTAGATCTGGTTTTGCTTGCGGTGGGGTGGCTAGGCAGGGTTAGAACAGGCAACGTTCCCACCCTTAAAAAAGGCCAGACCATTGGAATTCAGTAACTTTACCCTGCATTTTGACATGGAAAAGTACTCCTCTGAAATGGTTCCAAGTGGGCGGACTTAAAAGCTGCCATTCAGGAGAAACAGAAACAGAGCGGGTCAGAAGGGACCTCCCGGGCCATCTAGTCTGACCCCCAGCTCCTACTGGCTCTGCTTGTGACATGCCTACCATGTGCATGTCCAGCCTATCTTTGAACACCCTCACCGATGGGGCCTTACCCACCTCCTGTTGAAGCCCATTCAGGAAGTACTTGGGGTCCTGACTGTCAGGAAGTGCTTCCTGGCATCCAAATTGAACCTTGGCTCCCTGAGTTTTGCTCTGTTGGAGCGCGTTCTGCCTTCCTCTGCAGGGGAGAAGAGGTCTCTCCCCACCTCCGTGTGACACCCCCTCACACACCTGTATGTCATCAACAGATCCCCTTGGAGTCTCCTCTTCTCCAGGCTGAAGAGACCCAGGTCTCGCCTCATACGGCTTTCCCTGTGATCCAGCCACCATCCTTGTGGCCCTATGCGGCACCGATCCTAACCTGAAGGAGCTTGTGCTTGTGTAGGCACAACACAGGTGCCTTTGAGCTGGGTGCATCTCTGGAATACCTCCAGGGCTTCCACATGAGCCCCAGGCCCTGCCCGCAAGCAACTCCCATCCCGTGCATTAGCACATTCACCAAATGAGCTGAAGGAGGAATTCACACATGACAGCAAAGTGCCTTCCCACCTGCAGGGAACCTCAGCGGCCTTTCTAACAACAAAGGAGTCCTCAGCTCCCTGCAGGAGGCCGGCGGCTGTGCTGGAGCAAGGCTGCGTTGCACTGGGGTGAGGAATATGCATGGCTCCCGGGGGGGGGGGGTCGGTGCTGATGGTGACGGGGAGCCCGCAGCCATGTGTCAGGCACTTGGTCATTCCTCTGGCAACGGTTCTTCGCCGCAACAGGTCCGCGGACCCCCCAAACAGCCCCCAGCCAGCCCATCTCGCTTGGCCTGGCCTCTGCCTACGGTCCCCACAGCTCTGCAGGGGCTTGCAGAGGCTGTGCAGGGCACCAGGCAGGGGACCGAACGTGAGGGACCGTGCCCCCCGCATGGGCCTCCTGACAGCCAGTGCAGCGTCGCTCTCCGAGCGTCGGCTTGGGACTTGGGAGACGCAGGTTCTAGCTGCCACTCGTTCAGGAAGCTCACAGTGCAGCTTAGCCGACCTCACAGGGTCGTCGTGAGGCTAGCATGGAGAAGAGGAGGATCATGTGAGCTGACGGGTTCCTTGCAAGAGGGAAAAAGGAGGGATATAAATGTAATGCTACATAAGCATTAAGACCGATCCTGCCCCCCCCCCGCCCGCCCCTTCTACACGGCGGACGCCAAGGTCTGCATAGCCTAATTAAATGCACCTCACAGAATCTCGCCTGGTTTGGCCCCATTGCGCCCTCCCCGGTGGGATGGGGGTTTCGAGGCCCGATTTCCCCTGGGAGGGATTCTCTGTCGGGCCTTTTGGCATAAACCTGTCTGAGAAGTGACAGAGCAAAGGAATAGCTCTTGAGAAACCACTGACTTTCCAAGCAACTCCCCCGTTCCCCCAGCTCAAGCTTCCTGTCTTGAGATGGCCTGGAAAAGATTCCTGCTGCTGCGAACGCTGCCCACCAGTGGCCACGATCCTGCTGGAAGTGTTCCTGAGGTCATGTATTCTGGGAAGCGCTTGAGCGCCTCACCGTGCCGTGCCGAGGCGCTCGCCTTTCCGCTTCAGCTCAGCCTCCGGCGCCAGCGTAAGCCAGCCGCTGTGCCGTTTCCTCCCCTCCGGTCCTCTTACTTGCATCATAAGGGGAAATAAAGCTGGGCTTTAGCCCAGTCGTGGGAAATAGATACGTGCAGCCACCCCGTGCCAAAGCACCCGCCAGGCAGGCTCTCGGAGGGCTCGGGGCCCAGCAGGCACAGCGGTGCTCTCCGGTCCCCTCGGCACCGGGAGATCGGTCACCATCGCGGCGCACCCCACGCCTCCTCTGCTGGCATCACGGCGAAGCGCAGTAGGTGGGGAGCCGTCCTGCAGCTGCGCCTCCCCGGAGGCCCAGCGGCTCTGCAGTGGCTTCGAGAGACCTCCCAGCCTCAGCCCATCCTGCGCACTCCCCCTGGCCCTGGCCAGTCCACGCCTTAACAGGATCGAAGTTCTCATTGTGGCTGCCAGGGGAGAGGGAAGGCTGGGAACGGTGGTCTCGCACTCCGGAACCGTCACGGCTGTCCCTGCAGTGCCAAAACCCCTGCGAGCGGAGAGCACCCTGGCTCTCTTGGCTAGGCCTGCCCCTTCACGGCGCCCTCCAAGCACACAGCTGGGCGGTGTGACATGCGCTAGCTTGCCGAAGGTCCCCGGCTCATGGGTGCCCGAGCGGAGCTGGGGAGATGCCTCCTTCCAGGAGGTGCCGGTGAGTCACAGTGGCTCGGAGGAGCTGATCCCGGGCTGGTTGCACCGTGGCCGGGCTTCGGATAAGGCGGCTTCAGACGCTTCGCTCCCGCAGCGCCCTGTCCTTCAGAACTAGCCGGAGTCTGAAGCAGCCTCCCTGTGTCCTCCAGATGTGTCCAGCGGGAATTCCCATGGGCAGTGCTTGCTGGGGATGGTGGGCCCGGCAGTCCAGCACATTGGAGAGCGCCAGGCAGCGGAAGGGCCGGTCCACAGGATCGGGGATGGATGGTCAGCCCCTGCCGTGGCAGCTGCGGGAGGCAGGAAGGGGCTTGAGGGACCCCCAGCGTGACCGGGTGATGTGATGGCGGGGCATGGTGCTGGGGCGGGGTCCTGGCTGAATTCACCGCTGGAGCAGAAGTCCTCCTGAGGCCTTGAATCATCTCGGGGTGTGGCTGAGAGGGGCTTCTCAGTGGGGGCCTCGAGCGGCCGGTTTCTCTGCTGTGCGAGCCCAGCTCTGAACGTGTCACTCCGGCTGCCGCTCGGGAACCGCTTGCCCCCCTCCTGCTCACCTCTTCCTCTCTGGGTGCCCCCTTCCATCGTCCCGGCTCTCACTCTCACTTTCTCTCCCTCCCTCCCTCCCTCTTCTAGGGGTGGCAATAAGTACTTATGCCAAGTATTGTTACAACAAGCTCCAGAAAGCGGCGTTGACCGGAGCCAAGAAGGTACGCCCCTCTCTTCCTTTTGCATGACCTTTGGGCGTGGATCTTAAACACACTTGGGACGCAGCGGATAGAGGACAGGGCATCAGCGCATGCGTGCTGGTCCCCCCACGCGAGGGGGCGGCACCCCAAGAAGGGTTTCCAGATGCTGCTTAAAGAGCCAAGCCACCCCGGAGGGCTGCAGTGCCCCAGCCTCGCTCTGCCCTCCTTCCCTGCCCTGCCCTGCCCTGCCTGTCCTGTCTCGGCTCGGGCGGTGGAGCAGGTGGGGTCCTGAGCGCAGATCGTGCGGGACCCTTGGCTCCCCTGCATCCTTCCTTCTGTGTAGGCGGGGAGGTGGGAGGTGGTGGCTAAGCTCGCGCCTGGTCGGCCTTTGGGGGGCTTTTCCTGGTTAGGAAGGGGCTTCCCATATCTTGCTGGTGAAAGCCCTCCTTCAGGAAAGAGGGACTTCCGAGGGAAGCCACAAAGAGCCCCCCTCACCCTTCTCCTCCTGCTGGCTTTTGCCTGTGAAGCGGAGCCCAAGACGGAGCGCGTTAAAATCGGGCGAGGAGGCAGGCAAGGTTGGCGCTTGGGCTGGGCTTGTTCCCCTGCTTCATTCTCCTCGTGGGATTTGTTCCTTCGCACGTTCCGTACCCCACGAAATGCTCCGAGTCCCATCCCCACCTGGTGTGTTGTTGTTGCTCCTTAGATGTATTTGTACCCTGTCCTACAAGTACTTCGCCTGGGCAATGTACAATAAGGACTGCCGGAAGGCGGCCCCACAGCTCCCGTTGCCCATGGCACCCGGATCTCACCCCCTTCGTTGTGCACGTTTTGTGGCAGGGCTTCCGATCCACTTCCAACCCCCCAAAATTTGTTTCAGCCAAGAGGCCCAGCTCTTGGCTGACAGCATCAGCCTGTCCTCCCCCTTCGCTAAGAGGAGAGGATTCGGTTTGCTGGCGGGCGCGAGGGAGGAGCCGCGTGAGAACAGGAGGGCACTCGCCCCCAGGCAGCCTGTCCCAGGCTCTTCCTGTCCTGCGTGGACCAGCCACCCCCGCCTCATGCCCCATCCCTGGAGTGGGGAGGAAAGAGCCCCAGAGCCGTGCCTCCGTGCCCCTCCTGGTCAGCCCTGCCATTTGTGGATGGACGCATGCCCCTCGGCCGGAGAGCAGGGGGCGCCAGTCCCCGTTTGCAGGGGGAGGAGAGGCTGCCCAGGCCTTTGGGGCGGCGCCTCCTCTGCCCCTGCTGCCGGTCAAAGCAGGGGTCCCCCTCGCGCTGGCAGGTGGGGCCCCTGGGAGGAGAGCAGCAGGACCCGAAGGGCAGGGCGGTCAGGCGGACCCCACTCCAGCGGCTCCCACAGACTCCTGTCAGCCCACAGCCTCGCCTGCCCCTGCCTGCCCTCCATCGCCAGCTGACCCCTCGAGAATCGTCTCCCCCCCTCCCCCCATTCATTTGGGCCTCAGCCTCACGCCCACTTGGCCCCCAGGGGCCTGATCCAGAGTGCTGGCGCAGCCGCCCGGGAGTGGTGTCTCCACGGCTCTTGGAGCCCGCTCTGCACATGGGTTGGGCTGGTCCCTCCCAGAATGACGCTGCCCCCAGTGGCCAAAGGCTCCGTGGCCCTGGCCGTGGCCGCCCCTTGGATCTGCTGCAGAAGCAGCTCTTGCCGGTCCCGGGAGTTGTTGCTTTCTTTTAAGGCTTGGCCACTGGCGCCGCTGCTCGACCTCTCCCCAGGCCCCTCTTTCCACAGCCTGCTTTCTGAGCGCACCCACCTCCCCGCCAGGCCTGACAGTGGAGGGTTGCCCCCGGGCGTCTTCCCACCCTCAGGTGGGCTTGGGACAGGCATGAGCTGGCGAGAGTGGCTGTGTTGGGAGACCGGCCAGGCCATCTGGCCTGCCTCGGCGCCTGCCCCCCTGCCTGTAGCGCCGCGTCAGGCAGCTGGCCGGGAAGTCTGTCTGGGCCCCCGCCCGCCCGCCCGCCCTGCTGATGCCGCCTCCCTCCCGCAGGGCCTGAAGAAGCCCCACATCGAGGAGATCCGCCACGCCAAGAACGCCGTCTTCAGCCCCTCCATGTTCGGGAGCTCCCTGCAGGAGATCATGAGCATGCAGAAGGAGAGGTACCCGGACCGGCAGCTGCCCTGGGTGCAGACGAGGCTGTCGGAGGAAGTGCTGGCCCTCAACGGAGACCAGACGGAGGGCATCTTCAGGTAGGCCCACCTGGCTCGGGGGCTCGTGTCCCCCATCGTGGGCGCCGGGCCTTCCCAGGTCAGCGCATGCCCCTTTTGAGGCTCGCCGGCATCCTCTGCAGCTGATTTTGGTGTAAACGCGTTTTGGACTGGCAGCATGCAGCTTGTGCACGGAGACAGGGAGGGCTGCATCCCTCTCGTGTTATCTGTGGGCGACTAGCAGCTGAACAGAGCTGGCTCCCGAGCACGGCGTTTGTACGCCCTCTTGCTTCCATGGTGATTCCAGGAGCTGAGGCCGCTTGCGCCTGCCTTCCTGCCGCACGCAGGGCAGGATCCTGTGCAAGTTTAGGCTGAGAAAAGGCCCCTGGGCCAGAGGGCCTCCTTCCGGAGCCTGCCTTGGAGGAGATCAGGAGAGTGGCTGCCCGGAGAAGGGCCTTCTCTGGTGGCTCCCCAAGGAGGTGTGCCTGGTGCCGGCATTGTATTCATTCCGGCACCAGGCCAAAACCTTTTTATTTTCCCAATATTTCAAGAGCTGATGTTGTTTTAAAATGGGTTTTTATTTATTGGTTGATGCTGTGCGTATTGTTGTATTGCCAGCCTGAGACCATGGTGAAGGACGGAATAGAAACACTTGACAGACAGGCAGGCCCCAGCAAGGCTGTCTGGAGCACGCTGGGATTCGTAGGCCCTTTTTCCTGTCTAAACTTGCACAGGCCTGTGCGCTTAGAGCATTTCGAAAATCACTTTGAAAGAAGGTGCAGGCACCTTTCTCCCCCCCACCCTCCTCCTGAGATCCTCAGAGGGAAGGAGGCGGCTTGAAGGCAGCGGGGAGCCAGCCAGGACCACCCCCTGACGTGGCACCTCTCCCGCCTGCCCGGGGCGCCCTTTCTACTCTCCCGCAGAGTCCCTGGAGACATCGATGAGGTCAACGCCCTCAAGCTGCAGGTCGATCAGTGGAAGATCCCCACCGGCTTGGAAGATCCTCATGTTCCTGGTGAGCACTCGCCCGCACCAGGGCAGGCCAAAGGCCTTGCAGGACTAGCCACGGCCGCCTCCAGGCCTGGTGCTCGGTGCCCATTGGGCAGCGGTGAGACACTGCTCCGAAAGTCCGTTTTGCCTCTGGCGCTGCTTTTTTGCTGAGATGTTTCCTGCTCTTCTGGTCCTTAAACGTGAGGGCCAAAGGGAGTTTTAATGCTCGTACTTTGTCGTCTGTGGCACGTGACTGTCCCTGGCAGGTGATCACACAAAGGACGTTTTTACTTCCAGAGCGATCCATGAGTGCGTGTGAGCACGCAGTCTAGAGAAGAGTCCCAGGCTGCTGGCTTTAGCAGTGTTTGTGCGGTCGCACCGTTGTGAGCCCCGTGTTTCCCACTGGGACCCAGGGCCCAACTGCTTTGGGCTGTGGGCACGCCTGGAAATTTGAGTAACTGCCTTGGGCACTGCCACAAAATGGCTGCCATGGCAGGTGTGACAGAGGACATGTATTTGCCCAGGGGACTGATGACCAGGTGGAGGTGGGTCTGATCCCCCAGAGACTAAACTCTTTTGAACCCAGGTGTTGGCACCAACAGAAGCCTTTTTCACAATGATCTCAGCTGCCAGTGAGAAATTGTGCTATTTTTTTTTTTTTAGTGGGAGGGGCAGGTTAGCGGAAAAGATGGCCTGGGGGGAATTGGTGCCCACCCACTTCACGAGGTCCCCTGCCCGGGCCATCCGAGGCCAGGCCAAAGTCCCACCCAGTCAGGAGGAAAAGGGAGGCCACGTCTGAGCTGAGCAGGCGGTTTTCAGCCCCAGGACTGAACTGTGCTCTCCGTCGGTACCCAAAGCCCTGCTCCTAGTTTGATAAAATGGTAGAATCCTAGAGCAGGAGAGTTGGAAAGGGGCAGAGACCCATCGCGTCCCAGTGAAACCATCCCTCCCAGGGCTGCCCAGCTGCCTCTGGAATGCCTCCGGCAGGGGAGAGCCCCCCACCTCCCTGGGCCTTGGGCTCCGTGTCCAGCCGGAGCCTGCCTCCCTGCACTTGGGCCCCCTGCTCCGTGTGCTGCCCTCCGGGTTGGCTGAGGAGAGATCTGCCCCTTCCTCTGCGTCTTTGAAGAGTGCCACCGCATCTCCCCGCAGTCCGCCCAGGCTCTTGGTTTCAGCAGGCGAGGCGGGACGAATCCTGCGGCCTCTCCTGTTGTCAAACAGCCGGGTTGGCAAGCCGTGCCGATCTGCTGCACGTCCCCCTGGGTCTGTCAGGAAACTCTGACCTGCCTGCTCCCCATCCTAAGCAGCAGGCGGAATCCTGGCTTCAATGGGCAGGATTCCTTTGAGGTTTACCTGCTCCCCTTGCAGGGGCGCAGCCCTGGCCTGTTCCCTGTGCTTCAGGCGCTCCTCCCTTTCCCAGTCCCAGTCCCAGTCCCAGTCCCAGGAGTCTCAGCTTCTTCCTCCCCATCCGCAGCCTCCCTGCTGAAGCTCTGGTATCGGGAGCTGGAGGAGCCGCTGATTCCCCACGACTTCTACGAACAGTGCATCACGCACTACGAGAACCCCGAAGCCGCGATCGCCGTCGTCCACTCCCTGCCCAGGATCAACAAGATGGTGCTTTGCTACCTCATCCGCTTCCTCCAGGTAAGGCGGCTCAGGTGAGGGAATGGGGGGGGGCACGCTGGCTTCCTTTGCTCCCTTCACCCCGAGGCACCCCTCCAGCTTCTGCCGGAAGCCAGACGTTGGACCAGATGGGCCGATTCTGGCCTGATGGGTAAGATGCGGTCAATTTGAGGGGCTGCCGGCGCAGGACGGGGGGATGGCCGCAGCCCAGATGGTGTTCAAAAGGTTTAGGAAGCGCCCCTGGAGGCTCTGAGAGGCTGCCCTGCCCACGCAGGGAGTCTGTGGCTATCGAGCTGTGAGGCACGGCGGCTGAAGACCGTGTCCCGGCAGAGCCAGTACACTTCTCAGCACAGGCAGCTGGAGAACGTGGCTGGGAGGTTGCTTCCCCAGGCAGTTGTTGGGCTGCAGTGCCCCTGGACTCGTTTCCCAGCGCCCCGGTCTGGTCCTGCAGCACGCAGTCTGTCTTGGGCTTGTTTTCCTGAGCGTGGTTGCTGCGTGGGTGGGTTTTCGAGGGGAACCGAAGCGGGGGACAAAGAGTTAACTCCCCTCCTCCCACATACAGTAACAACCCCCCCCACCCACCCACCCACAAAAGATATTCTTTTGCTTAGTAGTTGAGCTTAGAACAAAATGTTCTTTGTTCATTCAAAAGATCTGAGCTGATGTGCAAATTAACTGAAGTCTATTGTATTTGAGGGGGAGATGAACAGACTGGCTCGGCCTGCTGTGGAACTTAAATAAATCCAAGTGATCGTTTGCCTGTATGGGTATGAAGAGCCTGTGGCCACCTGATGTCTGTAGGGTCCTGAGCCCTTTGAGATGCTGAAGCGCGGTGGGTGCCGGACGGGACGGGCGGGGGCCTTTCTGGCCCCGTGTTTCCGGCACTTCTCAGCTCCCAAGGAGGTGGGGCGTGTTTGCTCTCCCTGGCCAAGATTCACAGCCCTCCCCCGTCTCCCCTGCCAGGTGTTTGTGCAACCAGGTAACGTGGCCGTCACCAAGATGGACGTCAACAACCTGGCCATGGTGATGGCCCCCAACTGCTTGCGCTGCCAGTCGGATGACCCGCGGATCATCTTCGAAAACACCCGCAAGGAAATGTCCTTCATCCGGGTGCTGGTGCAGCACCTGGACACAGGCTTCATGGAGGGGGTCCTATAGCACCGGTGCCGGCGGATCCGGCGCAGGACTGGACGGGACGTCGCCACCGACCTGGCATCCCCACCCCGACGTCAATCAGTCAACAAGAACCACGCTTGAGTCAGAAAAGGAGGCCTCTCTGGCCAGCCCTTCCTCGGAGAGCGACTGGGCACTGCCCCCGGGCAATCCGGGACTGGCCCGCCATATCAGCTGTGCCACCATCGGACGGACACGGCACCGGGACCTGGGTGCTTCTGGTGTGGACAAGCAGCCCCTTCGGGAGGCCTCCCGGCCCACCGTCAGAAGACACCGGGCTCCCGACAGGACTAGGCTTAATCTGGAGGTTGCAGCGATGTCTGAATGAGGGGACAACCAAGCGAGATGCGGGGGAACTCTGAAGCTGAGCCTGTTCCATGCCTTCCTGCGAAAGGGGCACCGGAAAGGGGCTGGCACTGGGGCAGAGGCAGACGAGGGAAGGTCAGGAATTGGCAAGGGGCAGCCTCAGCAGGCTCCCTTTGAAGATGGCAGCCGGAGCCCTTTGGGACCAGGCGCGAGTGGGAGAGAAGCTGTCAGCGATCGAGAGGTACCATGGACAGGGCATCCCGGAAGAGACGAGGGAGCCCACCACTAGAGCCCCTAGGCCCACCGCCTTGCGGGGAAGGGGCCGCTGGACTCCCCACTGGGCATCCAAGGAGTGCGCTGGATGAGGAGCAGTGGGGCCCCTCGGCCGCGGCGTGCCAGGCTGCTGGGGAAGCCAGGAGCATCCCAACTGGGGTGCGGTCTTGCCACAGTCCTGCCTCTGTCCCCGGTCCCCGTTCCAGCACAACCACTGCCAGAAAGGGCTGCCCCGTGCCCTTCCCGCTTCTCCCCAGGCCCCACGGAGGACCGGATGGGATGCTGCAAGCCCCGGGGGCTGGGCTGGGCTGCGCTGCGCCGCCGGAAGCGTGGGCTGGCCCGAGTCCCTTGAGTGCCCCGCCAGCCCGTGGAGCGCACGCAAGTGACCTGTGGAGTGGACGTGAGCCGCGGGCCTTCTCTCCTGGCCTGGCCTGGCCTGGCCTGCCCTGCGTGGCCGAGTAGAACTGAGAGCATCCATTCGGAGGGGGTGGGGAGGCCGGCCGAGTGGGCACACGGAGCTCTCCGTGTGGCGGGAGGCAGGGCAGGGCGCTCTCCTCACCGCCGGTCAGCGGCGCGTGCGGCATGGCTCTGAGGACCCGCCGGGTGGGTGCCGGGGATGTTCCCACACGGGGGAGCTTGAGGCAGGCCAAAGCGCTGCAACAGAACTGCGCGTCCACGGCATGCGGAAGCTGGAGCCAGCAGCCTCTTGCTTGCTTAGCATCCTTCACCCGGCGGTTTTGAAACCAAGGGCGGAGGAAGGGAGGCGCCCAATTGCATGGGCCGGGAAGATGCTCTTCTCTGCAACCTCTCTGGCCCTGGGAAAGAATGGGGAGGGGGGGCCAAAGCACGTGCTGGCGGCACGCTTTCTCGCAGGCATGGAAGCCGGGTGCCTGCTGGTTCCCAGGGGCAGCCCGGCCCTTTCTGGACCCGCAGCGAACACTCGTGCAGGACCCCCGTCTGGGCTTCTGCCCCCCAGGCGCAGGCTGAGCTCCACCTCAAGCTCCAGCAAGTTTTCCTGCAGAAAAGGGGCGCAGAGGCAGGGCGCCGTCCCCCACCCAGCAGCACATCTCATCCAGCGCGTGCGCGGGGACGGGGCGCTCTCGGGGGCTCTGCCGGCGCGGGGGCGCGCGCCTCCTCGTGCCCAGGCCCGCCGCGGGGTGGGCGGCTTGCGCCTCGCCCGGTGCTCGGCCTGGAGGGCTGCAGGTCGCCCCGCGCCCCGCACCCTTTTGCAGCCTGGCCACCTGCGCCGGGCGCCGGGCCTTGGGCGCTCCCGTGCCCCGCTGGGTCCGGCCCGGGCGGCCTCTAGGAGCCGCGCTCTCCCTGCTCGCCCGGAGGGTCTCCTGCCCTGCGCGCCGCCGCTCCCCGCGGCCTCTTCCTCGGCCTGGGCGGAGCGCGCACCGCGCCCTCCCGCCGCCATCCGCTCCGCTCCGCTCCGCTCTGCGCAGCGCGCGCCCTCGCAGCCCGGGCGGCCGGGCGCCGAGCAGCTGCGGCTCCGGGGCTCCCCCAGAAAGTGCCTTCGATGCCCCCCGGAAGCCCGGGGACGAGCGGCCGCAGCGCAGCGCGCGCGCCCTCGGCCGCCCGGAGCCCCCGCGGGAGCCGCGTCTGCTGCGGCGCGCGTGTCCGCGAGGGTGCGGCGCGCCCGGGGGCTCCGTGCTGCCGGACGACGCCGGTGCGGGGCTTTCCCCAAGGCGCCCGGGCCGCGAGCTGGAGCAGCGGGGAGCCGGGAGTGGCCGGGAGGCGCCTCGAGGCGGGCCAGGTGGGTGCCGGCGCGGCGCGAGGCCGGAGGCGGGCCGGGCCGGGCCGGGCCGGGCAGCCGGGGGCCGCGGGCCCCCCTGCGGGCGGCGGAGCGGGCGGCCTGAGCCCCCCGGGGCTGGCGAGGCCTCCCGGGGCCGGGCCCTGCGCGGAGAGGCGGCTTTGCGGCGCCCCCGGCAGCTCGGCGAGTGGCCTGCGGGCCTGGCCTGGCCTGGCCGTGCCGCTCTGCAAGCCGGCCGGGCTGCTGCGGGCGCGTCTTGGCGGACGCCTTGGATCGCTCTGCGCTGCCGCGGCACGCGAGGAGGTGGGCACAGGCGCGCGGGTGGCGGGCCCAGACTCGCGCCGTGCGCTGCTTCCCGCCCCGGCCAGGGAGGAATGACGAGAGGCGAGGGAGAGGCACCGCCCGGTATCGGTTTAGGTGACAGCATAGTTTATGCAGAGGTGTATGTATCTTACTACCCGCCCTTGGGGCTCTTCCTTTGTATGGGGACATGCTCTAATCCCCCCCCCCTTTGGCTATTTATTTTGCTGCTGTTCTGAAAAAATCTTCTCGAGTTTGACCAAAAATATATTTATTCTCTCCCTATTGGTGATAGAGCTTTCTAAGTAAGATTAAAGGATTAAATAGCTCCTGCATCTGATCTCTGCCGAAGAGCACTGGCATTTCTTCAGACAAGCATTGAACTGCCCCACAGCTGGGCCCGTTCCCTTTTTGTCGGAAGCCATTTCGTAGAGGTGGTTGGCCAATGAGGTGGAAATCGCTTCATAGTTTGAAAGCAAGCGCGACTCCCCTCGCTTTCCTTGCTCTGTCTGCATCTCTAAAATTCACCGCTTCCGCCCCCACCGCCCGCTCACCCTGTGCAAATCCCGTCTCTTACGAATCTCCAAGCTTTGTTCCTTACGGTTACTTTGGTGGATTAAGATAACTTATCCCTCGCTAGGAAATTTGCTAAGTTTTGTGGACTTTAAGTTTTAAGAAGCGAGTGTGGCGGTTCTGTTCACTTTCTGATTTCTTGCCTCGGCGATCCGCCCGGGCGAGAACCGGCGAGGTTTGCGGCTGTCACTGTGTGTCTTTTGCTCGCGTACCAAAGCGCCACCGACCTGCAGTCCCTGCTCCATGCTGAGGTGTGTGCGAACGGGGTCCCTCCACAGCAGTGAGAACCTGTGCAACAACTTTGCGTGGGGAAAGGGCCCTCTCATCAGTCCGGAGCCGCGACTGGCCTTGCATGCATCTCGCAATTTCTCCCGTTTCCACCGGGCCGCGTCTGCAGTTGCAGGAAATGACACCTGGTCCAGGAAAGGGAGAGCTCTAACTAGCCAGCGGTCGGGCCAGAACTCTAGTGTCCACCCCTGGGCGCACATGTCAGTGGTGACAGTGCCCAGGCGCTCAGAACCAACGTCTGGTCCTTGAGAGGCCAAAAGAGAAGCCTGTTGCTCGGGTTTGGATGCTCACAGAGCAAGACCTGGGCATCGTCAAGTGCCTTAGCACCTCAGTGGCCCAATTAATAACGATCTCTCGCTGACAAAGCCGTCGCGAGCGGCCTGTGGAGCGTGGGCACTCAGCTTTGGCGTGGGACAAGCTCTTCCCCCTCTTCCGCTTGCTTCCCCTTGGGAACGGACAGGGCAATTCGGCCAGCGCTGTGCTGTTCGCACCCCGTAGGCAGCTGTTCATAGGGCCAGGTTGCCCACACCAGCGAGACTCTACTGCCAATTAGCAGCTTTGGCCCATGATGCAGAAGAACCTCATGGAGGAATACAGGGTGCTTCAGGTTCATTCAGTGGAGGAGGAAGGGATGGGGCTGGCGTGAGACCTCCGAGAGATTCTAGTGATTTGGCCCAAGTCTGATCCTGCTCAACAGGCAAAGCTTGTTGCGGTGCTGGGCAGAAGCATTTGCGGGGGGGGGGGGAGATGCTGTGCGCTCACCTCCCACCCACCCTGCAGGGATGCCAGAGGAATGGCCCAGAGGGAGGCGTCATGGAAGGGGCCGGGGGGAGCCGTGCATCACCTTCGTCAGAGAAGCCAAAAAGCATGGACGGGATCAAAAAGGGGGGCAGGCTTAGAAACAGTAGGAAGAGCGACAGAGGCGGCCTTCCGCAGCTCCGCATCTGGTTGCGCTGGCTACTGCAGCCGGAGGGGGCCGGGCTGGGGCAGTTCGGTGGGGAAAAGACTTGTCTGTGGGGTCCCTGCCCTGGAGGCCCCGCGGGCCTCCTCTCGGAGCCACAGGTCCGCCTTGGTGCGAGGCCAAGCGTTTCTCAGAGCGCCACGTGGAATCAATGGAAGAGCATTCTCGGGAGCCCGGATCTAACGGGGCTGCCGCAAGGCCCCTCAGAGTGAAGGGCTGGCGTAATGCCGGGCTGTGGGGCCCCGAAGGGCACGTCCCGGGGTACATTTATCCCCCACAATTCATGGTCCTCTGAACCAAAGCCCATCGGGAGTGCTGAGACACTCTCAGTAGGCCCATTGAAATGAATGGGGCTTCTGTTATCCAGGCCCCATTGATTCCAATGGGTTTATGCCAAGTATGACTAAGCCTGGGCCCAAGCTTCCATCTCCTGATCTCAGGCATACTTTGAGGCCACTGTTTGCCACAGGTCTCTTTGAGGGCCACGGATCTTGCATGTGGCCCACAGTGGGGCCCGAGACTGAAGCCTGGCCCTTGCGGGCTTCCGGTCCAGGCTTGCGGGGTTCCTCGGCGCGCCATTCCCTTTCCTCTGGTGACGCCGTTGCCCCCGGTGGCTTCGAGGCTTCTTGGTCTTTGCCCCTTTAACAGGGCCGGCAGGAGGGCTTTCCTTTCCGGCTTGTGGATTTTAGGCTCCGCCCTTCCTCCCTTTGGCACCTCCCACCCGGGCCAGCAAGGGGTTCCTCACCCATGCTCCACTCCACTGGCACTCGAGGGAGGGGCCTTAGTCATTCTGAATCCCAGTATCTTCACCATCTCGTGTTTGAGACTCGAAAGGTACGCACGCTTTTATGCAAAGAAAGAGGAAGCACAACCTTCGGCCCATGTAGGTCCTTCCGAACGCAGCCGTGTGACTCCAACACCCCCTTCACACATTCCGGTGGGCAGCTTTCAGATCTTGTAGGAAACTTCTTCTCATTGCGTTCTCTACACACACGAGCGCACATGCGCGCGCACACGTATTGCCGTTCCTCGTCCTTAAAAGAGGCCAGCTGATTCTTCCCCATTGATCCCGCAGCGGATTGGTGAGAATTTGCGGGGGGTGGTCCTTTCTCTTTGTAGGAAATTGTCACATTCAAAATCATAAATATAGGTCAACAAGGCCATGCATGGCAAGCTAATTGAAACGAAGCAGCCCACTCAGTTCCTCATGCAAAGGTGCATATGTTACAACTCTACATGCTCTTAAGCTGTATGTAACGATTTAAAACCTTGCCCTGATGGCACCGATGAGTCTCCGCTTGGCCCATCCGTAGAGCTGCGCATCGCATCTGCCAGTTTTCCCTTCTCTCCTTCCTTAATCACTTGCCCGTCTCCCACTAACTGGGTCAGTTTCTCAGCAGGGTTGCTACGCCTGGCGCAGCTGCTTCCTTCCCTGCCCTCAGTAATCCACCAGCAGTAACTCGGCCTCGCTGCCCAATAGCAAGAAAACAAATGCACAGGCTTTAGGGGCTTGACCACCAACTGCCCCGTAGGATCACAATTGACAGCGAAGGTCCCAGAATTGCCAGAGAAGATACAACCAGCAAACCTGAAGCCTGCCTCGGAATCCGAGCTGAAAAGCAGTTTGGACCGAAGGGCTCTCCCTCTCCTCTGCTTTGCCTCAGAAAAAGGACCAGGCCTTGAAGTGTGGGACTGGCACTGGATTGGCACATCCTTGCCGTCACAACGAAGTTCTCCGAGAGCACGGCCACTGGTTGGCCATCATGGGCTGGTTCTTTAATCGCAGCTCTGAAAGTAAGCCGGGATGGTTGCCCAGGAAAGAACAACTTGTGCCTTGGGCAGTGGGCCAGCACATAGAAACATAAAAGCAGCATGAATCAGAAGGGGTCTCCCGGGTCATCTAGTCTGACCCCCGACTCCAGCCGGCTCCTCTCACGACGTGCCCGCAACGGCGCAGTTCCAGGTAGGGCGGGTTAGGTTGCTAAAGGTTGACTTTTGCACGTTTTGGTACCAGATGCTGTTGGCATGATGCTGCAGTGTGCATTGCATAGGAATAATAATTTAGAAAGGACAAGCACACCTGATCACAGTGCAGCAGACGACTCCGTCTTAGAGAGCTAATCCTTGCCCTTAAGGTCTCATGCAGCATCAGCGCTGGGACATACCTGGTTTTCCTGGCACGATGGCCGGTCTTGGTCCAGCATGCACGCCCGCTGCAGCTCCTCACCCCCTGGGATAATGGCCAAAGGCTTTACAGCTCGCTCACACAACCAGTTAGGGGTGGAGAGCCTTGCAGAAGCCAGCAGTGTCTCAACATGGGCAGGCACACGTGTCCCCCAGCCGTCATGCATGCGCCCGCCCGCCCGCCCCTCCATCCCTCCCTGCCCACCGTTACATCGGCGTGCCTAGCGTGCTGAGGACAGTGTTGCAATTACACAGAGACTTGTCGGACTCTGTGGCACGAGAGTCACAAGATGGGTCCGAGTACGGAAGCGCCGACGGTCCAGAATGACTGAACCAGTTTGCATTAAGGAGCAGCAATGGCTCGACCCTCCCAGTGGACACAGGTCAGGATGAGTGACGGGCTGTTTGCCGGAAGCAAGTGTTCCGCTCTTCGGCTTTTTCCCCCGTCTAGGGAAACGCTCCCTGCTTCGAAAACTAAGCGCAGGAACAGAACCGAAAGCTAGCGCCACAAGAGCAGCATGAGCTGCCAGCATCAAGGTCCGAAGGGGTTGATCCTGGGTCATGAGAGTGAATCCAGTGAAAGCTGCGAGCTGAGCTGCTCCTTCCAAGCAGTTTCACCGGCTCTGCTCTAAGTATGACCAAGCATGGCTCCCAGTCATTGAAGTTGTTCTCTTTCGAGCTATGGGGTGTGTGTGAACACACACACACAGGAACAAAGACGTGACATTTAATTACTGGACAAAGATTGATGGACCCGTTGGCCTTACAACAACCGGGATGGGTGCGCGATTCTTCACTGGGTTTCCCTTCCATTCCCCCAAAGCCTTGAGAAATCAGACCGCCCCCCCCCCCCGAACTCCTGGATGCTTTCCTCGGACAATCACCGCAGGCTCTGGGCAAGCGAGCAAGCACGGACGAGTGCGTGGTCAGGCACGGCCACGGCTGGCTGGAGAGGCGCCGTTTCCAGGAGGCTGTGGGCCTCCGAGGCCGTGCAGAGGGGCAACCTACTGTGTAACGTTGTCTGACTAACTCTTGTAATTACGAAGCATGGAAACGTAGATGCAACTCCATGTTGTGTGAATAAAGGATGACTACGGACAGCCTGGTGGGGACTCCTCTCGATTCTTGACCTTGCGATGTCCTGAGCAGCGTACGGGCTTTGTGCGGGATCAGGCCCCTGCCCCTTCTCAACCACACGGGTGCTCTCAAAGTGCGGGCTGGGGATGATGGGCATCGCAGCCCAGCACTGGCCTTCTCCCTGCCAGGCGGAGCTCTCCCTCCCACTCCACACGCCCTTGCGGCATGGCTTCCCAAGCACCAGGCCGAGCCCCCGAGCCTCTTCCTGGGGTGAGGGGAGGATCTCTCCCCTGGCCGCCCATGGCCAAATTGGCAACCCAAATACGCCCCCCCCTTCCATAAATACCCCCAGCTCAGTTTTTCCTCTCGCAAACGTTTTAATGCACGAACCGACTGAACCTGGGGTAGTTCTGCAGCAGCTGCACCGGGGCCCTAGACGAGTGATGCAGCCCCCTCCCCCCCCCCCGGGTCCTCCACCAGCTGCCTTTTGGTGGGAAGGCGCTGTTCTCTCGCCCTGCAGATGCTGAATGGCACCAGGGCCCCCGTCATGACCGATGCCAGGCTGGCCCTGGCTGCCTGGCCTGGGAGGAAGGATGGAACATGACACGTGCTCAGAGACACTCTTTTTATTGCTCTACCAGGCATGAAAAGCAGCTTCTACAGTTGAGTGCAGGTCCAAATCAACAGTCCACTTTAAATAGATCAAAAAAAGAGAAAAACCGCTCCTGTGCACATCTTGGGTTTCCATGAAAGTCCGTTGAAGTGTCCCGCCCTCATTTCAGCCTGGGGGAAGAAACGCTTTCCATCGGGAGCCCACGTAAGGCACGTGGGTTGCCAGAAGCCAAGCGAGGCTGAGTGCAAATCACCACGCAGCCCCATGCAGGCCCCCTCAATTAAATCTGCGTTTGGGGGTCAGCAGCCCCAGCAATGACAACAGGGGGACATTAAACGGAAAACAGCGAAAGCCCCAGGCTGGGGAACAGCAGGAGCAGCCCCGGCTCCAACCAGCCCGGGGGTCTCAGTCCAGGGGGCAACGCCGGCTTTCGAAGGTTTCGGGCAGAGATTTTTCCAGCGTCAGCAGGAGAGTCCGAGGCTGAGCTGGGAATTGTCTGCTGCCCCGAAATCCACTGGGAGCAGCTGCAGAGCGGGCCACTGGAGTCGAAGGGCCGCCATCTTCCCGGTGAGCTCCTGTAGCCGCCCCTGCAGGGGGCGGAGGACGGCCTGGCCGGCCGATTCCCACACTGGGGCAGGCCGCCGGGGCCGGGGGAGAAGCTGGCAAGCGGATCCATGCGGGGAAACGCCCTCAGACAACTCGTTCTGAAGAGGCGCAGAAAACACAACTGCTTGACACTCTCCCACACAGCATAAACACGGGGGCGAGTGCTGCCCATGTGGCACTTGCGCAGCTGAAAACCAGTGTTGTTTTTAATTAAGTTGCATTAAACTATGTTGACGAGCGGAGCAGGGCCGCTGCGGACGGCCTTTCGGCGGGCGCTCGTTCGGGTCACTGAAAGTCACAGACGGCGGCATGTAACAGCCAAGGTTACGCTGTAAATTAATTTTCACATTTTACCAGCTAAGGTTCTTTTTAAAACAAACAAACAAACGAGATTCCATGGCTACAGGGGCTGAAAGGACATGCAGCTGCAGACTGGATTACACCTGCTCTCGCAGAAGGCCAGTGATGTGACCAGTGGGACAGCGCGAATCCTGCACCGACCCAGGTTCTGGTGTTCTGCCGTCAGCACTTGGGTGATGGCTGGTGTCCATTCAGCACCCGCCTGGCGGGTGAGGGAACCCCCCAGACACTAATCTGGGAGCGAGCCCTGGGGCAGCCTAATGAGAGGTTGGAATTGCCTTGTGAGCTGAGGCATACAGCTTGGCTGGCTGACTCGAGCGGCCTGCCACCGCTGGCCTGGCTAGCGACCTGTTGCGGCTGGCCTGAGACTCCGGCTGCCTGCAGGCGTTTCTGGATGGTGCTGCCTTGTGGCAAATCACTGGACCGGGCTGGCTGCCGGGGCCCGTCTCGCATCCCCGGGCTTCTGGCGCCCCAGATTTGGCAAGCGGCCAGCAAGCGCTCTGTGGACGCCCCGGGCAGCTCCGTGGCCCTGCTCCCGAGTCCGCCCGTGGTGGTCTGGAGCCCTGTGTGCCACAGAAGAAAAGCAGGATGCAGGGGGCTTCCTCGAAGCTTTGTGCCCGGACAACCTCAAGGAGACGCCAAGCGGCCCGGAGCCGGGCTGCTCTTGCTTCGCGGAAGTCGCTCCCTCGCATGACCCTGGGAGCAGGCGCTGCCTCTGCCGGCCGCCTGGGCGCTCGGGGCCCTCGGGCAGGGAAGGCCTGAGCGCCCTCGAAAAGGGGACGGGGCAGCCCTAGCACAGGCCGGGGTTTTTCCCGTGCCTTCCCTTCCTCCGGCCCCGAGTGCCGCAGCAGTGCCACATAAGGCAGGGACCCACAGGCTCCGCTCGTGCGGCGACGGACAGGGCTGCTCGGCCGGCGCATCGGCTGTCCCGGGCAGCTCCCCAGCCCCACTCGGCGTCCACCGGACCCGGCCAAGGCCACATTAAGGCGGCCTTCACATCCGGCCCAGCCCCTCCCCTTGCGAAGAGGGCCCAGGTCCTGGCACTGCCCGGGGCGCCCGGTGAACAGCCCCCTCTGGGACACGAACGGGGCTCCGGGCGCCACCTCTTTCCCAGGCGGCCATGGGGCTGGAGCCCCGGGGCCGACGTGGGCATCCGCAGGGAGCACACGGGCTGCCCTCCGAATACTTGGATATTTGGAGAAATATCCGGGGGGGAAAGAGCAGGGCGCAGCACGGCTTGGGCGGAGAGGCGACTCCAGGAATGGCGGCCCCTGCCCACCCCCACCCCCAAGAGCCACTACTCATACCTTTCCAAACTTTCCTGGAAAATAGGTGAGGACTGAAACACCCGCCCTGTCCCCACCCAGCCCCACAGCTGGATTTGGAGCTGCACAGGCAGAGCGACAGCCGGTCGCGAGGTCACGCCTGGCGCTGGATTGCTGCTTGGCGGGTGTTCGGGACACTCCGATGCGCGTCCTCCTGGCTCAGTCAATGCGCAAACCCTGAAAGGGCTGCGGGGCATTTCTTGCCCCAAATTGCGGCGGGGGGGGGGGGCAAGGGCAAAGCGCGCTTAAGGCAGCCTTGGGTTGAAGTGCGCTCGAACTGACGCCCAGGACTCCCCACACCCGCTGGGCTGCTTAGCCGACTCCTCGTGGTTTTAGAAATGCAAGGGGGGATCGCTGGACGCGAGCGACGGCCCAGCTCAGCCCCAGCAGCCGCTGCGCAGATGCCCCCAGGAAAGCCACAAGCCGCCCCGCACGGCTTCTCGTCTCTAGCATCTGGCACCCAGACTGCCCCTGACTGCAGAGGCTCACGTGGGCTGCCAGGTTGGCCTGCCCGTCCTCGTGGCGCGAGCGACCCGCAGCGGACGGAGGCTGGGGTGGCGCCGAGTGGCTGCTGGGCCGGCCCGACGTGGTGCCCGGAGCCACGGCCCCTCCGTTCAGGGGGCGAAGGCCGGCCGGGGGGGCCGCCTGCTGCGCTTGCTCTTCCTGCCCCAGGCCAGGAGCGTGGCGGCGGCCCCCTTGCTGCGCAGCAGCGTCTTGCGGCCGTTCTCCCGGCTGCTCTTCAGCAGCCCACCGGGGCCCGCAGCCGTGGCCGTGGCCTTCTTGTCGCCCTGCGGGAGAGACAAGGCGGCGGTGAGCGAGGAGGGAAACCCGGCAAGGATGCCCGCGTGGCGCATCTAACATGCGAAAGGCTGGCGTTCGAAATGAGCGGCAGAGCTGCGGCAAACGACGTTGCTAAAGGCGCGGCAAACGCTGGTCACCTCCACCGAGATGGCAGCAAGGAGGGAGGAGGCGGACAGGAAGCAGCGCCACTCCTGCGAAGGCCAGCCAGGGCCCCCACCACCCCCCTCCATGCTGTCCTCCCAGCAGCCCTGCGAGGGAGGCCAGGCTGCCCGTCTGCAACTGGCCCAAAGCCCCCCAGTGAGCTGCACGGCTGAGCGGGAATTCGGGCCCGGAGCTCACGAGTTCTAGTCCGGTGTCCTGGCCACCACCAGCCCTGGCCTCCCGCAGTGTCTTTTCCCTTCTACTCAGCTGTGAGAAAAACCGTGCGGGCGCTTTTCATAAGCTGCCAAAGGAAAGTCCACACCCCAAGACGTGCCACAGACTGAGCACAGACTGAGCGTTTGCTCTCTGGCCCTTTTTCTCACCCTTAAAAAGCTGGCGCGTTTTGCTCAGGGGGGAGGAATTCCAAAGCTCCCGCAGAGACCTCCAAGAAGTTTTCAGTGGTTACCAATTTTGAATTTTAGAAGGAGAGGCTGGTCAAAAATGTCTGGAGGTCTTTTTGGACACATCCCCTGAAGTCAGTCCTCGTGGGCTGAAATACGGGCTTAAAGACACGTTCAGGTTTTGGGTATCTTGAGACAGTCTCTTTTCCAGCCGGAGTTTCTCCAGGAGCACTTTTGCAAAAGCTTTAGCAGCCGCTGACAAAGAGCACCTCACGGTTTGGCTGCGTGAACCGGGGCTCAACTAGCCAGCCCGGTAAATCGGCAAGTGCTTTCTGAGAGAGGCTATCCGTTCCAAGACGTCCGGCGTGGCCTCCCCGCTTCCCTGGGAAATGGTCTTGCCATGAGGCGCGGTGGATGGTGCCTCGCACAGCGATGCATGCAGCCCCGAGCCGAACAGCGGGGGGCCGGGCACATGGCTCACAAGCCGCGGCCATTTCCCTCTGCACAGAATCTGGAGGTTTCAGCCGCAACTTGATACAGGCCCAAAGGCGCTGGGTGCAAGTTCTGTGCGAGACCCAGTGGCCGTGAGTGGGACTGGCCCCAGATCCCACCCACCAAGGGCTGGGGGCTCAGGCCAGGGTGCCTCCCCTCTGGATGGGGCCTCAAGGTCCCGGCCAAGAGCACACCCTGCACTGAGAGCCAACAGGAGGCATCTCATGCCCTAAACCAGGGGCAGGAAGAAGCAAGGCTTCCGGGGGCTTCGGACTTCAGTTCCCAACATCCTTGACCACTGGCCTTGCCGCCTTGGGCCGACGGTGGCTGAAGGCCAAAGCTCCTGGAGGGACTTTCTGCCCACCGCCTCTGCTCGACACAAAGCCCCCCGCAAGGCCGAATGTCTCCCACCGGCCACCAAAAGCCCCCGGTGCGCGGCCCCCTCACCGTGCTCAGCCCTTCGGAGAACTGCAGGGTGACGACGCCGACCTCGGCTCCCTCGTCCCCGGACACCTTCAGCAGCTGCACCACCTGGGCGTGTTTGGACCACCGGCAGTCCTTGCCTCCCACGGAGACGATGTAGTCGCCCTCCTTCAGGCCGGCCTCCTGGAATGCACGAGCGGAGACGAGTTGGAGCCGAGCCGCCCGGCCGACCGCCAGGAGGGCTGAGGCTGCAGTGAGCAAGCAGCACGGAGGCGAGGAGGACACGCGAAACGGGGAAAGCTGCCGAACGGTGAGTCAGGGTAAGACCGACGGGCTTACGCCCGGCATGGCTCGTTCGGGGGTCTGTCATCGGCCGCCTGTGGGTCCCCCGCAGCAGCAGGCAACAGAGCCTCCGACAGTGGATTTCAGGCCATTCGGGCTGCCGGGCCTGAATCTGCCACCAGGGCTGGCCCCCATTACTCTTCGCCTGCTCCGGGTTCTGCGTGCCTGCTCTCCTCTGGCAGGCGGGAGCCCTCCGTGACTCAAGGGCCCATGGCCCCCAGAAAATCTCTACTCCCTCTGCCCCCCACCTCTCGCTCGCTCACAGCAGCTGTGCTGTGGGGAAGAAGCCGGCAGGCTGAGGAGAGGCCTCGCTGGCTTTCTGCGGCCTGCGGGCCAGCGGTTCCCCACACTTGTCCGAGGGACAGACGGAGACCCCACTTCATAATCGCGTTGCCGCATACCTAGGTTAAGGTGAAAAGTCCAGCTGCCCACCCGAGCAAGAACGGCTGTGCGGGCCATGGAGCGAGGCCCAGGATGGCGAAGAGGAAGCTGCAGAAACCCCTTTTCCTCGAGTGTCCCTGTGCCAGTCCCGGGCGAGGCCTCCTCTGTGTGGGCCCCTCCACACTGGCCCTCCACGCAGGCAGCACAAACGGGCACGAGCGGGCACTCACCGCGGCGCAGCCTCCGGCGACGACTCCCGCAATGAGGACCGGCGAATCCCCTCGGAGGGTAAACCCGAAGCCGCTCTCTCCTCGGACCAGCTGGACCGTCCGTGGGGGGTGCCACTTGTTCTTGGCAGAGAAGACCGAGAGCGGGCCCTGGGGAGCAGAGGGTGCCTTGCCGGAGGGGCTGGGACCGCCCTGGGCCGTCCGGTCCGGGAAGCATGGGCCTTCACGGGGGACCAGTCCTGGCCACGCACGGAAGCAGGCTGCTCTGCCCCGGGGCAGCCTCCACACCTTGCCCCGCCAGCCCCACGTCTGGAGAGGGGCCTAAGCGGGACCCCCCCCCCCGGTGAGACTCATCCTCTTCCCCACCGTGGCTGCAACTGGCGTGCTCGGTGGGAACAAGCAGCTGACAGCCCCCCCCCAGTGTTGTGGACTCCAACTCCCATCATTCTGTGCCACTAGTCTGCGTTTGCTGAGGGCAATAGGAACTGCTGTCCGACACCTCTGCTGGGCGCCAGGTCGGGCAACACGGATTGCTGCTGTGCCCCACTGCCCCCCCGGCCATGGAAAGCGTTCATGAAGGGTTGTGGCTGCTGAGGTGACCCTTCCCACGCCAGGAACGGGGCTCGTCACGGACCCCGCGGGACCCATCCCAAGTCCGGCTCGCAGGCCAGGCGCATCTTTCTTTCCTGCTCCGACACCCCCATTTCTCTTGGGGGCCCTGGGGGAGGAGTGCCTTCCAGGCCCCCTTCCCCCCACTTGCGGGTGAGCCCATCCCAGCAGATGGGGAGCTGCAGCAGCGGAGGGGGGTGCGGGGGGGCTGCAGAAGGCCGGCGGGAGGCAGGACCCGAGGGGTCTCCTCAGCTCTTCCGCCTCATGGTCCTCTGGGCTTGGACAAGCCGGGCCTCATCCAGACCCAGGGTACGTACCAGCCGGTGAAAGATGTCCATGACCTTCACCTTGGAGAAGTTGGGAGATTTGATTTCTGGTCTCTGTTGTGTTTTAGCTGAAAGAGGAGAGAAAGGGGGGATTGGGGCCACCTCTGGAAGCCTCCGGGCGCCCACGATGGCGGCTGAGCCTGCAGGCATGTGTGGCATCTGGGCCTGCTACCCGGGAAAGCTCGGGAGTGTGTGGATGATGCCAGCTGAAATCTGGGAGTCCCACGACTCCTCATCCCGAGACGGGAAGTGCCAAGTCTCCGGCTCTCGTCCTGCTCACCTGGGAGCGTCTGACCCCCAATTCTTCTCTGGAGTGGAAACAAAGAGCGTCCGCAGTCTGGCAAGCCGAATGGGCAAAAGTGAGGGGCGGGTGGGGCGAGGCCAACTTATGGGGGCCTGGCTAGGAGGGTGGGGGACCCATCAGGCCGCGTGCGGCGGAATTCAGGTGGGCCGGACATCAGCGAGCGCGTGACGCGGAGGGAATGCGGATCGGCGTTCTTCCCGAGCCCCTCCGGCGCGAGGTGCAGGCAGCAGCCCTGCGCCACCCGAGATGCCCCGCGGGGGAACGGGGAGCCTCTGTGACGCACCGAAGGGGGCCGAAGAGCCCACGGGCGTGCCCCGTCCCCCCCGGCTCCCTTACGGTGGATCTCGGGCGCCTCCGCCGTCTCGAAGAAGTCTTCCTCGTGGTCGATCTCCGAGTACTTGCTGAGCGAGCGCTTGTGGGCGAGGCAGAGCACCTCCTGCAGGATGTCCATCTTGCGCAGGATCTTGCACAGGCCGTGGATCCTCATGGCCTCCTCGTGCCGCATGATGGCCTTCTTCAGGTGAGC
The DNA here is from genome assembly GCA_023646645.1 of Varanus salvator macromaculatus. NCBI lineage: Eukaryota > Metazoa > Chordata > Lepidosauria > Squamata > Varanidae > Varanus > Varanus salvator. The sequence goes on along the minus strand of JAIXND010000777.1, from coordinate 39,245,007 downwards.
TTTGCCTGCACAGCCACATCGATGCCGCCACCACCACCACCACCACCACCCCGCCATTATTATCCTCCACAGAAAGGTCAGGGGACCACCGGAGGTGGTGAACTGCCACCCTCATTCCCGTGCAAGATCGACCACGTGGCATCAGCTCGGCCCTTCCCACCCCGGGGTCGCTTGGCGCAGCCTTTCAGTGGGTTTCCCAAACACCCGCAAGGCCTTTGGGGGATACAGGATGGGGGCAGGACGCACGCACAGCTCCTGGGGCGGCTGCACTACCGTCAGCCCTGAAAAGGGGATTCCGTCCAGAGAAAAGCGACGGAGGGCCCATCCCAGCCCCGGCCGAGGAACTCCCTCCAGCCCAGGCAGCTCCGTGCAGCGCCCCACCGCAGCTCCGGCCCGGGGAAAGGCGAGGGTCCTCCGCAGGCACCTACCCAGCCGTCTCCGCTCTTCCGGGTCCTGCAGGAGCAGGCGGAGGGCCGGCCCCTCCGGCGCACGGACGTGGAACTGGAGAAAGGCCTTCTCCTGCTCGGGGGGGTCCGCGTCGGGGGCTGCTGCCGGGAAGAGAGCAGGCAAGGGGTGACGCGGCAGGAAACGGAGCAGGGCGCCTTAGCGCAAGGCTGCGCCGCCTTCTGTGCGAGGGACGGGCGACAACATCTGCACAACATCTTGTATTGGACGCACGATTCTGAGGTGTCGCGTCCCTCTCCCTGCAGATCAAGCCCTGGTCCCCCACGATGGATGAGGTGGGCTGGAGACACGCCTTCCCCTGGGGTGGTGCAGGGTTCTTCTCCTGCCTGTGGGTTTCCTCCCCTTGGGGGCTCAGAGCCTGTGACTCGGGGCAAAGCGGAGGGTCCAGGAAGGGACCGAGGTGAACCTTGTACCAGGGCAAGGGGTCCAAGATCAAAAGCCGTGCCGGGCTTCTGTGCCAAGGGACTCCGGATTCTGCCCGCCCTTCCCGATAGCCTGCCAGTTCCTGGGCGGAGAAGGCTGCATGTCGGAAACGGATGGAAACGCTCCACCCAGGGATGGACTCAATCCCATACGTATTTATCATCCTTCGCTGGATAAAGCCTTCTGTAGGATTAGGATCTTAATCTTCCTAAGTTAGGATGAAGTTCAGGATTATGGCTGCCCTAAGCACTAGGCAGAGAGACCAAGCAATTATCAAAGGACTCCCAATTTCCGGGATGCTGTCCAGGCTCAGCGGTTGAGCTGCCCAGCTTCTCCACTCCAAAAACAGCACCTGGGCAGAAGCCGCTGCTGCTGCGAGCCCGTTCGGATCAAGAGAGGCCGGGAACTGGCACCCGGTGGCACCATGGGGCGGGATGTCTCCGTCCGTGCCAGTTCTGGGGTGGGCCAGAATGCGCGTGCGTGTCCACTACTGCCCGGCATGAGCCGTTGCTTGGCAGACCGCCGAGCCGGCAAGCAGCCATCTGACCGCGCGGAGGAAGTGGCTCAAGTCCCCGGAGAAGCATCTCCAAGGGGTCTGGTTGGGGGCCCAAGTCCAGCAGGCCGGCTGGGCTTGGCGCCCCAGGTCCTGGCCTGTCAACCCCCAGTTGCACCGCCTTGTTCCGAGGCAAGTCAAGCTGACACACGGTTTCCACTTGTGAACTGGGCTGTGATTCGCACCATCTTTTAAAAGCTGGGGAATCTGCGCTGGTGCAGACACAGCCTGCTCCGCATCTGGCTGCACTTTGCACAAGCTGACCTGGCTTAACTAGAAATGCACGTGCGAGCCCCCTTAAAAGCGGAAGCACAGAATGGTAGGGCTGGAAGGGGCCATGAAGGCCATCTAGGACACCAAGTCACACCCCCCACTCAGAGGGCTGCCCAGTCTCTTTCTGAATGTCCCCAGTGTGGAAGAGCCCCCACCTCTCCAGGCGGCTGGTCCCACTGCCCCATTGCTCTGACTGTGAGGAAGCTTTTCCTGCTGTCCAGCCTGAACCTGGGTTGCCATAGCTTAAATGATTATTCTGTGTCCTGCACTCTGGCATCAGCAAGAGGAGATCTTGGCCTTCCTCTTTGGGACAGCCTTTGAGGTAGTTATAGGGGGATCTCATGTCCCCCCTTCAGTCTTCTCTTCTCAAGGCTGAACATGCCCAGTTCCCCCAGTCTCTCCTCACAGGGCAGTGTCTCCAAACCCTGCATCATTTCTGTTGCCCTCCGCTGGGCCCTTTCTAACTTTCCTGCATCTTCCTTTAACTGTGGATCCCAGAACTGGACATGGTATTCCAGCTGAGGTCTGGCTAGTGAGGAGTACAGGGGAACGACTGCTTCTCGTGACTTGGAAGCAATCCTTCCGTTAATGGAAGTGAGGATCTTCCGCAATTCGGTCTGCTTTCAGGCTGGGAGGGATCCGGACGTCCACCCAGCGCAAGGATGAGGTGCAGCTAGTCGGGGGGCAATACAGGAGCAGGGACTTCCCATCCCTCCTGGGAATCATTTTGCCGAAGCCCCAGTCAGCCGCTGTGCCGAGAACAAAGTCTTCCCGCCCAGGACAGTGGAAGCCCCAGAGCGCGGTCTGGCCTCCCCCAGGGCTTGCGCTCGCCGTGGTGTGGGCACGCTCGCTTGCGCGCTTGCGGACACTGGCCACGGATCACCGTTTGGTCCTGCCCGGTCTGCCGAGGGGCCCACCCACACTGAAATGCCGTCGCGGCACGTTCCCTGGGCCTGGACGCAACTCTGGGGCGGAGAAGGCTCTGCGCCCTCCGTCCCGATCTTCAAACGGCACCGTGTCGCTTCCAGGCTGCAACGACTCACCAAGTATCTGGTTAATTTATCCCCTGGATAAAAGCCAGGCAGCTAAATCGGCTTTTGGGGCAATCCGTTTAGACAGGAAGAGGCCCTACCGGAGAGTCAGCGTGGTGGCGAGATTAAGAGCATGAGGCTGGGACTCAGGCCATCCGGGTTCAAGTCCCCGCTCAGCCACGGAGCAATTGGGCGACCTGGGGCCAGTTGCAGCCTCCCAGCCCAGCCTACCTCACAGGGTTGTTGTGGAGAGAGGACAGAGGAGCTGGAGGAGAAGGATCCGAGCTGCCTTGCCTCTCGCGCAAGGACAGAGGTGGGATGTACACATAAAGGAAAAGACAGGACTGAGCTCAGCTGGCTGGGGAATCTATAGCTTCCCACTATAGATCTGTCCGTCTGTCCAGAATCCAGGCGCTGCAGCTGTCCTTCCTGCCCAAGCAGGCAGCGGTTTGCACGACGGACCTGCAGCGGCTTGATGCATCCCAGTCGCAAAAGGGATCGCAAGAAAGAAGACATGGACTGTGCAATATCCAGACATTCATCCACACCGCGTCCTGTACCCCGTGGCGAGGACTGGCCCGTTCCAGAACCCCTCTCTCTAGACCCAGACGAAGATAAAGAGGAGTGGGATGCAGCTGATCGGGGCCGTCGACGTCAGTGGACCCAAGCCTTAGCCCACCGAATGCTCTTCCTGAACCACACTAAATTTATAAGGGTGGCACCATTCTCATTGCTATATCTCATTTTGCAGAAAAGCGGTTTTGCAAAACCCCCCTCGTAATTTTGAATTATTCTGATGCAATTTTGACCTGGAGCTGTATCTTGGAAACCGGAGCCAATTAATACTCGGGACTTGATTTTCCTTCATTAGTGCCCCGATTCTGGTAAAAGGTAGCTACTTTCATTTCCGGGACTTTTCCCTTGCAGACCAGTGTGACACACCGGCAAGAATCAATGGCCAGCCGGGAGGGAGCAATGCGGAAGGCACGCACACCTGTCCAGGTGGCATCAGTTGGGCAGAAGCGCTGCGGAGGCCACGGGGTGGGGGGGAGATGCCCCCATCGAGTGGCGGGACGGGGCGGTGGGGAGCCGTGGGGGGGCAAGAAGACCGAGCTGCTCACCGGGGTGGTCGCAAAGCGCGATGGCGGCGTAGTAGTGTGAGAGCGCCGTGAAGTGCTCGGACTTGACGTGCACCATCGTGGTCCACGAGAAGGGGACGTAGTCCTTCACATGGGGCTGCGTCATGGTCTGGTACACCAAGGAGTAGACTTCTTCCACCTGGAGGGACACGGACACGGACACACGCACTGACGACGTGGCCACGGAGTCGTGGGAGGTGGCAAGGGAGTGGGGAGCCGCCCCCGCCGGCCCTGGGCTGCCTGGCTTCAGTGGAGCCAGGGCTTCGCTGGCCCCTTCCCCAGGCCTCGACCGCAGGGTGTGGAGCCTCTTCCAGCTGATTGCATGCCGGAGAAGCCCTCAGGGGCTGTGTTCCCGCAGTGGGAGGAACCCAAAGCAAAAGGGAGCGAGCCGAAGGTAAAAAGCACGGGCCAAAAATAGCAAAACCCACAAACTTCTTTTAGCTTAAAGCTCTGACTCCCGGTGATGCCGCTGCAAGAGGATTTCACTCTTTTAGCAGGGAAAAGATGGAGCCAATGCCAAGAAACTGCAGCCAGTGGGTGGGGAGGAGGGTCTGCAGCCTGGGGCCCGGTCCCCGCGCGTCTCCCACCCACCCACCCAACCGTGCGTCCCCGGATGCCCTACCCTGGCTGCCTCCTGCGAGAGCTGCAAGCAGCTGAGGAAGCTGCTCTGGGTCCGGAGCAGAAGGACCTTCTCGAAGACGCACTCCTGGACCTGCGCGATCATCAGCCGCACCAGCATGTTGAGGGAGGCGGTGCTCATGTCCAGGCTGGGGGCGTTGGAGAAGTTTTCCTTCAGGTAGTTGAAGGCTCCTGCGAAGAGCGGACTCGCTGGCACGGGGAGGACGGAGCAAGGCCGTGCTCCAGGTGTGCAACGGGCTGGACCCTGCTCTTCCGGAGGGCCTGCAGGTCTCGCATGAGGCTGTGTGAGCCCCCCGCAGCTCCGCCGGAGGTCCACCCCTCAGGATGCTCAGGGGAGCATTGCCGGCCCCTCCAGAAGACAAGCTCCACATGCCACGTACCAGCCGCCCTCTGGAAAGCTTCGATGGCACAGTCCAGCCCCTGCACGGTGGTCCGGCCCTGGTGCGCCCCGATCTGGGTGTGCAGGGCCCCGATGTTGAACAGCACGCTCGCCTTCTCAAAGGCCAGGGCCTGCTGGCGCGAGGGCACCCCTGTGAGGGAGTCGTACCTGGGGAAGGAGGGGACAGAAGGAACCACAGCCCGCTCAGGGTCACAGAAGCGACCGGGAGACCCGGAGATGTCGCGAACGCTTCCTCGGCTAGCCAGCGCAGCTGGGAAGGCGCTGACGTCTGTTCTGCAAGCTCAGGACGGACCCTTTGGCAAAACAGACCAGTGGCCTGGCGGAACTCTAACTGCTCTCGCCATCGGCTGCGACCGGGGCCGTGGTATCTGGCGTTGCTTTCCGGAGCCACGGAGGGGAAACCGGCTGGAAGGAACAGTGTTGCGTCTATCAGTGACTGCTGACAGGCACGACGTGGGGAGAGGTGTTCAGGGGGGCACTGAGACAGACCAAGAGGCCTAGACCATCTCCCTGTCTTTCCCCCTACGACTCCACAGAAAAAGCGGCAGTGAGCCCGCCAGCCTGAGAGCGAGATGTGGCCATCTGGAGCGCCGCACCTGGGCCACCTCCTCCTGCATCCGATGCTTTAAAACAGATCTGCGGAAGCGTGCTGCCTACACGGAGGAGGAAAGGCTCTCGCGGGTCATCCGGAAGAGTCCAGGCAACCCAGAGCACCTGAGCTGTGCCTGGCTTGGGAGCTTGTGCTTCCAGCCCTGTTTCCTCTGCCCGGGACAAACCTCCGAAGAGGAGGGTTTTGGGGGCTCGTCCCCTCCCCTCTGCAAGGTCACAAATGCCACTGACCAGTGGAAGAAGAGGCCGAGGGTCCGGCTGGGAGGGAAGAAACGGTTGTCTATGAAGTACAGCTGGGCGTAATACTCCATGAGCAGCTCCAGGCCGGCTTCATTCCGACTGGGAGTCCGCATGGCCTGTCGGGAAAAGAAGGGGAAGAAGGCAGCCGGCCGGGGCAGAAGGGAAAGGTGGAGCATGGCTGTGGTCCAGGCGCAGCTTTTTCTGCTGGTGTCCCACCCACAGGGGCCGGAGCCGAGAGCCAAGGGCCCCACTCCTGGATCAAGCCTCTGCTCGGCCACGCGGCTCGCTGGGTCCTTCGGCCTGAGCTGCCAGGCAGAGGGATCCCGGGGCCTAAACAGGACAGCCGCACGCTCAAGTGTCAGACTCCTGGGAAGGGGAGCGCGCGACGTCTTTCCCTCCTGCACCACTCAGCAGCCAAAGCTCAAACACAGAATATGAGGCGGGGAGGGATGCTCAGGGCTCAGTGGCGTGTGGGTCTCCGGTTCCACCCTCGGCACCCCCACTCAAAGAGCAGGTGCCAAGAATGGCCTTTTCTACCCCAGGAAGTTGCTTCGCAGGTGGGGCAGATGAACTGGGGCAGACTGACCCACGCCTGAGCAGGTCCAGGGCTGCTATTTGGAAATTTTAGGCCGCCCTTGCCACAAGCCTCGGGGCGGCTCACCAATAACCAATTGTTAGGCAACGCTCTCCATTCCGCCCGATCCAACTGGATCTACTTCATTTATCTAGCTTATCATTGCTATCGTTTAATCCTGATGGGATTCAGAAGGGTTCGGGGTGCTTCCCACATATAGTCCTCCCCTAACTGGACAGCAACCCTTTCTGGCAGGTCAGGCCTAACAGCCCCATACGGTAGCAAGGCTGGGCCTGAGAAAGCGGCTGTCCAAGGGCCGCCCCGCAGGGGTGGGGACGGTGCCAAGGGCGGCCCTTCCGTGTCATCCGAGGGACCATCCCAAGCACGGGGGGGGATGCTCTACTAGCCGCAGGCAGAGGCCTGTGCCCCGTGTCTCGCAGCCACGGCCCTTCACCAGCACCGCTGGACGAAACGCCGCTTGGATGCGCAGCCTGGCCGAGCCCGTGCAAGACTCGCGTGCATCCGCAGGACACCGAGAAGGTGCTGGGAACACGGCAGTGGTTCCTCAAGAGCACCTGCTCCCTTCCACACACCTGCCGCAGCTCCACCAGGTTTCTGATCTCCGTCTCGAACAAGGCACTGTCTTCGCCATAGTGGTGCCAGATCATCTCCTGGGAGGGAGGGAGGGAAGGACGGACGGACGGAAGAAGGAAGGCTCATTTTTTTCCTGGGTTAACTATGCCGGGCAGGCCCTTTGTGTATAAAAGCGCAACGAAGAAACAAGCAAGCACAGAAGAAGCCAGTCTTCCTTCTGCCTTCAACCCACCCTTCCCCCAATTTCTAAGCCATGCAAGGCCCTGGGAAGACACCTGTTTAAAGAACATTTGACCTGCAGAGCAGGTGCAGGGGAACCTGGCCCGGCCTCCGGCTTCCCATGGGACAAGAAGTCCACCAGCAGGACAGGTCAGAGAGAGCCCCCCCCCCCACCCTGCCTGTTGCTCCCACATTCGAGCAAGAGGTCTGTAAAGCTGCCTCCTTCGACCGGGAGTCCCCGGAGGCATTGCACTACAATGCCCATTACCCAGCCAGTGGGAACGGAATTGCCGTCCAGCACAACCAGGGGCAGCCAGTTGGGGGAGGCCCCCCCGGCCCTCCTTGGCTGACGGCTCCCCCAGTCTTGCCAGGCAGCCCCCAAAGCAGGTGGGCCCACACAGCAGCAAGCCCCCGTCCCGAGCGCCTCCCCGGCCCCTTCGCTCCAGAGCTGCCTTTGGGCAGGCTGGCTCACGACGTGCTTTACCTTCAACGGTGCTGCCCAGTCCAGCTCCTTGGTCTCCTTGAGCCCCAGCGGGATCATGGGGACGCTGATGGAGTCGCTAAACGAGAGAGAGCACAAGGCTGCGGCTGCTTCCGCCTGCGGAGGCCAATCCGCTTCTTCCCTCCCCTTTCGCACCTCCAGTGGGACACACTCTCCTGCCGCCTCCCCATCCGGCGCCCTCATCCTTCCCATCCCGCTCCCTGCCATGCTGCAGGAATCTTGGAACAATGAGCTTTAGGCAGAGGAGGGCCAAAGCTGTGAGAAGCAAGAGTCACAGTGCGGGGAGGGAGCGCGTACTCGAGAGGAAAAGCAACTTTGAGCAGTCTGTTCCTAAATCACGGCCGAGATACTCTCGGGATTCCCCCGGTGCATCCCTTCCAAAGGGTGAGGAATCAGCCCCGATCCCTTCCGGCCACGCAGGCACTGAGACCGGGCACATGAGCCCGCAGTCCCGACTGACTCCAGCGCAATCCTCCGCGAGATCAGACAGAAACGTGTCCCACGATCTCCCGCGAGCTGCAGGGCATGCCGGTGCTTGCGGGATTTTCTCTGGGCTAAAAAGCTGCTCCCTAAAATGCACCGAGCAGCGGCGGTGACGAGGGGTGAGGATCCCGCCGAAGGCTCACTGGAACGAACGAGCCTCCACGGGAGAAAGTCCTCCTGGGTCCTGAGCTCCTTCGCGGCAGTGGCAGCTGCTCCGGTGGAGCGCTGGGTCAGGCCATGGGTGACTGTGGGCCAGTTCCTATGAGCAGCTGGGAAAACTGCTCCCCATGCTGAGTCTCTTTTGTGGAGCGGTGGAATAAAACGCCACAAATTATTGTTTAATGCGCACAACGATGTCACCAGGGACTGAGCCCCGGTGGGCCGCGCATTTCAGTGCATCCTTTCCCGGTTTGGTGCCTTAAGAGACGTGCTGGACCGCAGCTCCCAGCAGCCCCCAGTCAGCATGGCCACTGGTCAGCAATCCTGGCAGATGCCGTTAAAAGGGCTGGGAGAGTCTCTGTTCACTGGATTGATTTAGCATCGTTCTGGCTGTATGGATGAGATCCAAAGATAATAAATAAATGCACGACACTGTCGCCAAATATTTGGGATGAGCAGCGAACGCAGGAAGAGTTTTGCACAGGAAACGTACAAGCATCGGTGTGGGATGATTAATGAAGCGCGCAGGGCCGCTGCGGAGCCAGCTCATGAGCCGCTCAGAAGGAGAGTTATTTCGGGCTGAAAAGGCTTACGCGGCACCGGAGGGCGTTCCAGCTCTTTCCGCAAGGCTAAAAAGACGGACTCTGCCGAGACATCGCACCAGGCAGCTCGCTGGCAGGATCAGCCTCTTAACAAGATGAAGCCAGGGCAGTAATTCTTTCAAAGCAATTACGATGCTTAAAAAAACAACCCGGACCCGCCTTAAAAATACCACCAGCCAGCAATGAGCCATCCAGATCGCGCTGGTGGCCTCGTAGGGACGGGGGGCTAAAGGAAGAGGCAAACCCACATCCCCAGGACTGTGCACAGAAACCATAAAGCCTGAGAAGCTCACTGCCTAGTCGCCGGTGGCGAGTAAAAACGGCACCCCGAGCCAGGAAGGTCCATCTTAGTAAGGAGGCATTTTGTTCAGATAAGAAGCTGGTCTTCAAACAAACAAACAAACAATTCCATTCGTGCCCCGAATAATGAACGTGAACACGTAAAACATGTTGTGAGCCCCTACACTGAGATATTCTTGTATTCCGGGAGGTCGGAGGCCAAGGGAATGACGCGCTAGAAGGCTGCGCTCACATGCCACAAGCGGCATTTGCGCAAAACAAGGGGAAGCCATTGTCAAACGGCTCCGGTACGATCCAGGAAAGCCGGCCAGGCCTTCCTGACGGTTAGGACCCCCAGGGCATGGAAGGGGCTTCCAGGGAAGGTGGTTGAGGTCCCATCAGGGAGGGTGTTCAAGGACAGGCTGGACATGCACATGGTGGGTGTGTCGTGAGCGGAGCAGGCCGGAGCCGGGGGTCAGACTAGATGGCCCGGAGGCCCCTTCTGACTTGCTCTCTATGCTTCTATGTTACTGCAGTGGGAGGAAGGAGCCTGTGGCCCCGAGAGCTGAATTGCAGTTTGGCCAGCTGATGACTCGAGCACGGCTGTGCGACCCTCAACTTGCTTGCTCAGCGCAATTCCTCGCTGTATTAACCGTGGCTTGTTCCCAGGTGAACTGTGCAAGGCATCGTGGCTGAGCTGCTGTGAGGACCCACAGTTTGTACTGGGCTCCGGTTACCTTCGGGGTCCAATTCCGAGGGCTGCCTTGGATTTCTTTGGGACTTCAGGCACCTTCCTGTTTCCTGGACATGATCTAGTCTGTACGTTCCAGAATAAATCTGTGGACCGATGGGCGGTGTGTTCCCGTTTCCCAGAGAAACACGCTCGCCAGGAGATGGACAGAGAGAGTCCAGCAGGAGGAAGCTGCTCCGTCGGCCCGTGGTATCTCATTTGGACAGGCGCTGAGCCCCAGAACAACAGAAACTCTGGCTCTGGAAACAGGCACCCCCGTCCCCTCCCAATGGCCACAGTAAAGACCCTGCAAGGCGGCTTAAAGGCTGCTTCTCAGGCTGACGAGCCCGAGGATGCTGGGGCCCTTCAGACACGGTTCAGAAGGCCTCACGCGGAAACTTAGTGCCCCAAGGATCGGGCGCGCATAGTGGCAGGCTGTTGTGGAATCGCGGTTGCCATTCTACGTAAGCTTTGTACTATGCTTTAACCATGAACAGCCCAGAAAGAGAATTCATGGTCTGTGGCTGGGTTGTGAAGTCTGGGCTGTTTGTGGCTCGCGACCCATATTTAAACCACTTGGCAGAGTCTGGATGTAACAACAACCTGTCCTGTGGGTTTTCCTGCATGAACGAGGTCCAGTTATTGCCGTGACTGGTCAAAACTTCCCGGAGGCCACGGGGGGAGCGTTCTATGACAGGCCCTGCACCCGTGGCAGAGCGGATGTCTGTTACCCCTTCAGGACCCATCGTATGGCAGCCATCCCCAACCTGGTGCTCTCTAGACATGGGGGCTCCACCTTGCCCTGCTGGCTGGAGGGGATGGGCATTGCGACAGGGCCTTAGGGACCACCAAGGACACAGCTTGGCAAAGGCAGGGCTCAGCCAGGGCAGCCGACAGAAGCTGGCACTGCTACCCACACAGCGGTTTGTCCTGAAGCTTCTGGAAATGCTTTGCAGCCGGGGGGGGGGGGGGGGCTCCTCGGGGAGGGGTCAACTTGAAAAGGCCCCCAGATGCTTGCAGGTCATCGCCCCCTGGAGCCAGGGCCAGCTCCTGGTCCTCTCCTCATGCTCTGAGGGGAATAGCAGAAGGAAATGTCTGTCTGTCCCTTTCTCTACTTATTTTTCATTCGGCCTTTCCACCAGAAAACGGTGCCCAAGGTGCCTTGCTACAAAATACGGCTTAAAAGCCACAGAGAGGAAACGAGACAGACTGCCCAGTTAAATATATAGATAAAACACAACGGGCGAAAAAATAAGCGGCACCTGCGGCCTAAAAGCCCCCTCAGGAGCAGAAGCACTGAAGCGCCAGGGGCCCACCTGCATAAAGGTGGGACTGGCGGAGGAAGGACGGCCCACGAGGGCCAACATCACCTCTCTCAGCAGGGAGTTGTGGGGCAAGGCAGCCCCTGGGAGGGCCCTGCCTTGTGGCCCCAACAGTGGTGATACCAAGCGAAAGCCCCCCTCCACCCCACTCCAACCCCGGAAGGTCTGAAAAGCTCAGGCTGAGGAAGGCAGGGCCTGTGGCCGGGTGCCCAGAGCTGCTCCCGTGTGTCCCCCCCCCCGCCAGCTGCAAACAGCTGGCCGCCGTACCTGTCGTTCTGGTACACATCCATGCAGCTGTTCAGCTCCTCCAGTTCCTCCTTCAGCAGCTGCAGGTTGGAGTTGACGTAGCTGAGCTCCAAGGCGACGGTCTCCTTCACTTTGTGGTTACTGGTGGCCCTGAAAACGAAGGCGGGGGGGATACCATACACCGTATTTACTGCATGGGAATGGAGAGGCCCTTTCATTTATCGTCACAACACCCCTGTTAGGTAGCCACAGGAAGAGGGAATTCCTCATCCTGAGGAGGAATACAAAATTTTGCAGCCGCAACCCCACACTATCTCTTGCATCTGCCACGTCAGGACTAGTTCACACCCCTAAGTTCAAAAGGCCAAGAAGGAAACACATTTCCTCGTAGCCTGTATGACGGCAATTATGGGACACAAAGCCGGATGGGAAGCGAGTCCATGCACATGCAGAACCCTAACCCTGATGCAGTAAGTTTTTCAATAAAAATACAGAAAACCCAAAAATACCCTATGCATGTTTGGACAGAAAAGGGCCTACATCTACCAGCGCATGGGTTAAATCTAAGACATGTGCAGAGAACCACAGAGCTCTGGCCTCCTTCTGCGCAAGAAAGCAAGAAGGAAGGGTGAGTAAGGCGGCCAGGAGAAAAGGCTCTTCGGCCGGGACTGAGGGAGAGCTTTCTCTGGCCACTTGGCCAGCAGAGTGGGCAAGCAGGGAGCCAGAGACCTGTGAAGCAAGCGACCGCAAGAACGAGAACTGTCCACCCGATTGCCAGTTGCTGCAACCCACTCCAGGGCAAAACTCTGGGGCCGGGGGGCGGTTTTGGCGGACATGCCAAACAGGGGCAGCTGCCAGCCGGGCCTCCGGGTGGCCACGTGGTCAGAGCCAAGCGGCTCTCTTACGCTCCGGCTTTCCCCGCAATGGGTTGAGTTGCTCACGTTCGGAGGACACAACAAGCAATCATGGGAGGGGAACCCCTGGAACGGACGGCTGCCTCGCATCGTGGTTCTCAGCCACGGTGAGGCACCACAGCTGGGTTCAGACAACACGGCAAACCATCATTGACTGCAATTGATACTTGCTTGAAGTGGAACGCAACAACCCTGGTTGTGGAGCTGGGGCTCGCAGGGATGCCTTTTCATCAGGTGGGCAATCGCCTGCCACCCCCAGCCCCAAATTCTCCAGTCGTCCTTTTGGGGTGCGTGGGCAAAGAAGAGCTAGTCGCCTTCCAAAAGACCGTCTGGCGGCAACAAGCATGACTAGGATCGGGTTGGTGCGACTGCCTGCTTTCCTGGCCCCCCGTTCGAAGGACCAGTGGGTCAGGAGGCATCCCTGCGCCACGGAACGTCTCTCCGTGGTGTGGGACCTGCAGTGGCTTGTTCAGACAGGCGGACAATCCTTCGGGAAGGCTCCTGCCACGTGCTGGGCGAACCGGCACTAGCAGGGAAACATCAGCGCCCGCGCTGTGTCGGGCCAGGCCTATTTCCTCTTTCGCCAGGACCTGCGATCCGATCCTCGACCCTGGAGACCCCGGGGTGATGCTGGGGACCGTCAGCTCACAGGTGGGATCACACACGGCCCCCCCTCCGCCAACCCAAGGGGTCTCCCACCGGCTTGCAACACCCACTGTGGCTGCCTGAGTTTCCATCTGCCTCCCCCAACCTGATGCTCGCCAGATGTCTTGGACTACAATCCCAGCATGCCCCAGCCAGCCCTGAGGTTAGTCCAATGGATGCAGGCGCACCCTGCCCTGCCTGGGAGCTTCAGAGAGTTATGGGCTAAAAGCTCGCATGCGGCAGGGACAGGCTGCCGGTGGGGCCCCTTCTTGCCGCCCTCCCAGTCAGCTCCACTCCAACACCAGCCGCTCGGCTGGAGCCCCTTCCCTTGACACACTCGCTTTCTACACGCGGGCCTTTCATCGCTGGTCCCCACGCCTATTTGTGCAGTCCGGAGCTGCCGCCTAGACGCGGGCCTTGTTCCACCCGGGCAGCTCCGAAGGGCCGACCCGGAGGCTCCGATTCCTCACCCTGGAATGCGGGGGGTCGCCTCTGACGCGGACGAGGCCTCAGGAGGGCCCCCGCGCCCGGAGGCGGCCAGCGGGGCTGCCGTGTCAGCGCCAGGTGTTCTGCCTCTGGGGCGCCACTTAATCACCCCCCGGGGCTGCGCAGAATCACCCCCACGCATTCTTCCGGACCCTGGCAGGACGGCAGGCCGACTGTCTATGCTCCGCCACCTCTGTTCCCATCCGTTCAACGCCCCTCTGGCTTTCAGCCGCTTCTTCGAGGGCTGCAGCTGCCCTGCACCCGCTCTGCTCCCACCATCATGCTCACAATTGCCCCTGCTGGAGTCTCCTGCCACGGGCAAGAGAGGAGAAGCTCCCGGGGTTGCACCGCAGGGTGCGTGTGCCACCCACCCCAAAGCTGGGCATTTGGTGGCTCCACACCTGCAGGGAACGAAAGCTGCGCCTCGACAACGGAGCCAGCGCGTCGGCCTGCTCCGTCGCTCTGCCCCATCTCAGGGGAACACCTAGCCAAACTGAGACTGCTTGTGGAACACCCCTGTAACAGATCTCGGCAGCCCTGAATTCTTTCTTTAAAAGTCCTATCGCAGGGCACGGTAGGTATCAAAACTTCCTTTGCTCTCTTCCTCTTTTGGAGCAAAGAGCAACGTTCTAGCTTCCGGCACCTTGCAGGGACAGGTGATAATGAACCGAAAATGCGACTGGCTGGCGATGGGTCACCACACACCTGAAGAGGTTTTCTGCTCCGGCTCGCATCCTCATCTCCTTGTTGATTTGCTGGTTAATCCGCGCTCGGCGGTGCTGCAGCCGGCTGCGCTGCGTCTGTGCCCAGGGGTCGCAGCCCTGCCGAAAAAGAAGGCGGGGGGAAAGGGGTTGCTTAGTGTGGCGCTTTTCTCAAGCACGGCTGGCCCGCTTCCTCCGTTGATCTGGGCAGCCCAAACGGGGCTGGGCGGCGTGTGGGCTTCCAGCTGCAACTCCCATCGGCCCTCCCCTGCAGAACCGTCAGTGGGGGACGATGGATCTTGCAAAGCAACAACATTCAGCAGGGTGTTAGCGGGAATGAGTGGCTGTTTTGTTTGAAGTACTGGAAAGGCCGGGGTCTAATCTCCCAACATTTGTGCTCGAAGCGTGCAAACGTGGACCTGAGTCACGCAAAACCCACACGGCCTCGTTGTGATATGGTACTTCGGCAATGTTCCAAAGGTGTCACATTCAGTATTGCAAGCCCCTCACATACCTACCCAGAGATCCTACAGTGGATTAGGAAAAGCCCTAAATTTGAAACAAACCCACCTTCCTTAAAGAGAGAATGAAATTATTTCACAGGGCTGATTGCAGCGTTGCAAACGATAGAACAACACATTGCACCAACACTTCTGTGTTGCAACAGCTGGTTGCAAAAAGAGATGAGTGGTTGTGGTGTGGCCCTTGCAGGTAAATAGGTCCAGTAGGTTTTTTTGATTCTATGGAATCCTGCAAAGTCTGTTGAACCAGAAGTAACCGTGGGACAACATTGCAATGCTGTTCTCAAACAACTTGCAACTCTGTTTCACAGGATTATTTGGAGCCTAATGCCAGACTCCAGAGCATTTCTTGGGAGTCCCTCCCATTGAGCAGAACGGCCGGGGCTTCCAAGTTAAATATGCATGAAGAAAAAGCCTGGGCGGTGGGACTGGAAAAAGGAGGGGAGCGGACGCTTATTTTTAAGCACCCCTACAGAGGGAGGAGGTTCAAGGTCTCAATGACTGGGGGGGGGGAGCAACAAAAGCTCTTATTGGTCTCATTGTGCGAAGGAACATTTCCAGTAAATGATGCAACATCTTTCTCAGGATTCCCAGGGAAGCAAAGAAAGGAGCCTTTGAGAGTGGTGGGTGAGTCACGGATCAAGGGCGCCCCAGGATGGTGTCCAGATGGGCCCCCCTCCTCCCCGCAGCGAGCACAAAGGGGTAACTGCAGCCTTAGCAACACAATCCAAGCATGCAGGTCAAGATTCCTTTGGCCAGGAAAGAACCCCACCCCCACGCCGTCCACACAACACACCGTTTTGTGATGGGCACGCATTCCTCCGCTACGTACGGCTTGGCTCACTTTGGATTCAAGGCGCCCATGCGCCACGGCTAGTCTGAACCGATCTTAGTAAAGGCAGGCTTCAGGCACAAAGGGTCGACCGCGTCGTCTGCCAGGAGCTGGCGTCCACCATCCTTTGCCGGGTGCCAACACATAATCTGAAGTCGTGCGCGCGGGCTCGGCGCAGGGAAGCGGGTCGCTCCGGAGCAGGCGGGGACTCGCAGGCCTCCCACACAGCAACGCGCTCCGGATTCCCTTCCTCGTTACAGCAACTTAATCAAGGCAGGCATTTTGCTGTGGAGGGCATGTGGGGCTCCGAGGAAGCCGGCCTCCCTTTCACCTCCCCACGCCTGGCCCAGCTGAGGAGCAGGCGGGTGCGTGACGAGGCTGCCCGGACGCATTAATAATCCAGGCAGAAGCAGGCACCAAACAGACCATTCCCGGAAACCGCGGCTCGGCTTGCGCGAGAACCGAAGTCTGCGTTAAGGCTGACCTCAACCTGGGAGGAAAACCCGGACCAAGGCAGGGCCTCTGCCCAGAACCCTGGGCCCCCCAAGCCGTGTTTCACCTGTCCTCGACGCAACAAGACGTTTGAAGGAAAGGCGGGGCCGTTGCCCATTTTCTGCTCGTGAAAAAAGGGAACCCGTATTTAAGGGAGATGAGGAGGCCGGTCATCGTTTCAGCGTTTTGTCACACTTAAATCCTGCCTGCCCTCCAAGGAGCGCAGGTGGCACCGTGGCCCTTCTCCTCTCCATCTCATGCTCACAACAACCCTGCGAGGTAGGCTCAACGGAGTCTCGGTCACTGGGTCAAAGTCACCCAGAGCGATTGTAGTCAATGGGGACAAGCGCATCTCCCAAGTCCCGCTCCTACCATCTGACCACACGGGCTCTCATTCCGGCTCACCAAAACAACCAAAGAACTGTGATTTTGGCCAAGCAGCGAGAAAGAAATTGCATAAAAGGGAGGTAGACCCAGCGGGAGCTCAAGGGCCACAGGGGGCCGGTGCATGAAGGGGTGACCCCAAGGTGTCCCAGGCTGGCTGGGCAGAAGACCCAGGTCAAACGACGGGGAGATTTAGAAGAGCAGAGAGCGCTTAACAGCCTCGCTATTATTAGACGTTCATAGCACCCCACAGTCCACCGGGCTCTCTGGGCGGCTTGCAGATGCAAAAACACACACAAAACAGCCGTATGCTCATATTTAACAAGCAAAGAGCAAGAAATACAACAGCGCTCTGACGGCCGCGGCCAAGTCTCTGCCCCGAGTGGCCAAACAGGTGATGCCTGCAGAGCCCAGCCCGCAAGAAGGGCCCGTGATGGGAGGCCCCGCCTCCTCCGGAGGCAGGTGAGGAGCAGGTGCAGCAGGTGAGGTGTGGCGCTGCCCCCTCTCTCCGTCTGCTCTCACCGGCGGGCACGGGGAAGGGTTGTGATGGCCAGCAGGGGTGGGGGGCTTACCCTTTCAGCGTTGGTCAGTCAGTCTTTGGAAAGGCACGTCAGCCTTCTGGAATGGGGCAAAGCACAGGGAACGCACCAGATGGCTGGCCCCTGGGAGAAAGGGGGTGCCGCCGGGGGGGGGGATCCCAGACGATCCCAGACAGAAGGCACCCCTAGAGCAGAGGCTTCCCACCTGTGATCCCAGGGGTTCCTTCCGAGTTTGCTGTGGGTCACTCAAAGAGAGGTGCATCCATCCTGCCCTGGCCCGAGCCCCGGCGTGTGCTGCCAGGAAGCGTGGCAAACACGCCAAAGATCCGAAAAGCACGAGAAGGGATGTGTTTGATCAGACCAATCATCCACGTGGCTGTGTCCCATTTGGGGAATCCCACAAGCGGTACAGGAGAGCAACCCCTGCCCATGTTCCCCAGCAACTGGGGTGCGCAGGCATGCTGCCCCTGCTGCTGGAGGGCGCGTGCGGCCACCGGGAGCAGCAAGCGATGATGCCCCTCCTGGAATTTGCCCTTTTAAAGCCCTCCATGCTGCCGGCCAACACGCCACTCCGTGGAGCAGAATCTCGCGGTTTAACTATGACCTGCCTGAAGACTCTGCCTGGAACCTCCACCCATCGGCTTCCTGGAATGCTCTGCGAGAGGAATTGACCGATTCAGCCGTCATGCCAGAAAATTGCAATGTCTTACTTTTCATGTTTTTATTTCATTGTTGACCTGTTAAGACTCACCACGAAACGTTGCCAAATACACTCCCTACCAGGCAGAGTTCTCTACTCCCTGAGAAAGTCTCTCCTTCTTTGCTTTCTCTCTAAGCAAGTAGCTGAGATTGCAGGAGTAAGTTGTCCTGGAGGTCTAGCCATGCACACCAGCTGACCGCCTGCCTGTCACAGTCCACGCGCGTCTATCGTGCCACAGGGCTGCTGTGCCCCATGGCTGGGCCACATGTGCCCCCCGCCCCCAGTGTACGTGACCCCTGGTGCTCAGCCAAATCAGCAAAATACTGGATGGGAAGTATTAGGAAGGCTCACTTGGGACAAATGCACTTTGAGAACAAAGTAAAGGGAAGCCTCTGTCGAGTTCACTATTGAATTTTCTTAGCAAATTGGCCTTCCCCCCATTTCTGCTGTGGCGTCAGCAGGAGTGTGGCCCGCCAGGGACTGGGGGAAGGAGCTGGCACCTGGGTAGGCCAAGGTTGCTCATCTCCGATCTGCACGGTGCTCCCAAAGGATTGGATCCCACAGGGTGTTCTTGGGGGATTTTCCTTCCTTTTCATGGAGGGCATTCCAGACCACGACAACAGAACATCGTGAATTGGGTGCCATCTCCCCCTTCATTTTCCAGCCTTTCTCTCTGGAGGCAGGAAAACTCAGGTGTTCTTGCACCGTGTTCCCCACGGCAGGCTGTGGGAAGGGGAGCTGTGCTTCAGCACATGCGGACTCCTTTAGAAATTCAGACCACCAGCAGTGCCGGCTTATCGCCCTGCGGCCCCCGTAGACTTACTGAAACGGCTCCTCCGGCCGCTGCTAGAAAGCACCAGGCACTTTTACAGCTGTGCTGCATTTCTCACCCCCGTGCATTCAAAACAGCAAAGCAGAATGAGGGTGTTCTCTGCCCGCTTCTCCAGGCCGGGGCAGCAGGAGGAGCAGGCTGCAAGGGGAAGCGAAGGACGTGGCTCCTGCCACGGTGTATGCACTGCCTGTTGAGGATCGTGGCACTGGTTCCCCACATTGCTGTGCATGGGAAACGGGGGCGTTGGTGAGGGTGGCCTGTGGGTCTGAAGGCGGCAGTAACGTCAGCCAGGGGCTTGGAGTGGGGGGACGAGAGCCAGGCTCGGGGGCATCCTGCATCTCCTTGACCCCGTGTTGTCTTCTTCTGAAAGGGGCAGCGAAGATGACGGTCAATGCTGGGAAGCACAGCTCTTGTGCCAGACCAGGGAAGTGGGACCCCCCAGTCTGCTCCTCTAAGCCCCGAGCCCAAGAGAATTGGGCATCTACTTTCACTCGGCTGTTGGCACAAAAAGACAAGGGGGGTGCTGGAAACAGGATGCAGTTGCTCGCCAAAATGTGGCCAGGAGTAGTTTTTGAGAGTGTGGAAGGACCGCGAGTTCCATTCAGTTTTGGATCCTGGAACAGATTCCTGGGCTCGGAATTCTTGCGTGAGAACTCTGTGTCTTTTGCACCAGATTCCCGTTGATGGATCTAGTACATTTAAAAAAAGGCACTTCTGCAAGCTTAAAGTCTGGTCTAAACCAACCCAGTAATAAAGTCTTCCCAAGGGTAAGCAGAGCGTTACTGCAAGTTAATGTCATACGGTCTTCTTCCATGCATGACTCCTCGGAAGCAAAGGAAGAGCACAGCACGCCTTTCTCAGGCAAGTCAACTCACATTCATTCCATGTGCAACTCCAAAAGCTGTCACAGAACCAAAAGCCTTAGACGGGTCAAGTACATGAAATCGAAACCACGTCTAAAGCTCCTGCAGAGACTACCTTAACCATCAACCTGGACTCTCCAGAGGTGTTGGACTGCAAGTCCCATCAGGGCCAGCTAGCATGGCACCACGGCCACCATGCTGGGGGTGAAGGTTGCAACAGGTTTAGCAAATAACAGAAAGATGAAAGAACATTTGAAACTAAAACATGCACAGTCAGGGCTACGTTGCATCTTTACAACCAGTCTTTCAGCAACCATCACTTGGGGTTTCCGCCACTTTGCAGCATAAATAAGTCTCGTTTGCCTTTGATCATGCGAGTCTAGACATTTCAATTAAAAAAGTCTGTATATATAAAGCGGAAAGTCAGCCCTGCAAACTTATGAGGCATTTATGGGCCTTATGAAAGACACTTGAAAGACACTGAGCATGGACATGTATTTTTCCTGACTTGTATGGCTGCAGCGCAGCGCTGAGGGCCAAACAGGACAGAGCCA
The DNA here is from genome assembly GCA_023646645.1 of Varanus salvator macromaculatus. Taxonomy (NCBI): domain Eukaryota; kingdom Metazoa; phylum Chordata; class Lepidosauria; order Squamata; family Varanidae; genus Varanus; species Varanus salvator. The sequence goes on along the minus strand of JAIXND010000777.1, from coordinate 39,225,062 downwards.
AGCGATTTTAGTCTGTCCCCTGTTCTGGGTGGGGAAGATCCAAACTTGGCACCAAGAAACCAGCAAACCAGAGCTCAGGGTTCAGCTTAAAGGAAATTGAAGACTCTTGTGGAAAAATGATGACAGAGAAGGGGAAAAGGCGTTTGCGACATCGAAAGCGGTGACAGCCGCTTTCCAGATGCCCCGTTAAGAATATTCTTTCCACTTACGGACCTTTGTACCTTGGATTCCTGAGCATTTCCTAGAAAAATTCTTGGCTGCATATCCTGGAAAAGGTTGCCCCTGGTCTGGATCTGTTCCATGGAAGAACCACACAAACGCACAATTGGTCATCCAGGTCGTCTTGATTAAAAACAACCGCAGGAAGACAAGCCCATGATTCTAGCCCCTAAGATTTAATTAAAACATCAGCTTAAATTGTCAACCCAATTCGCAAGGGCTCCCAGACACAATATAATGAAGATTCTGGAAGACCAGCTCCGATCCTGCCCACCGCAATGCACAGAAAGAACTAACAGAGCAACTGCCGCTTAGCCGCAGGTCACACGATCCTAGCCCCGGCTTTGCCTAAAGGGTGAGCGCTCCAGGAACAAGCAGCAACGAAAGGCGAGCACTGACTGCCATGGGGCCATCGCAGAAAAGACCCCGCTGCTCAGACAGCCATGGTGACACACACAGCACGACGAACCACTCGCTGGACTAAGTCAGCTCTCATGTTCGAAGGAAGGTAGGACGTCCAGCAAATTCTGAGCCGTGGCTAGCCGGCAGCAAGCCGAGAGACAACCGAGGCGGGCGTCCCTGCGGCTGTGGGTGCCATTTGTGCCAGGCATTGTTGCTGGAGGCGGCGGCCGGGGCCGGGGCGGCAGGCGGCGGTGGCTGGAAGACCGCCATGCAGTGGGACCCCACAGCTGTGCGCACCGGGTGAGGCCAGCGCAAGCCTCACCCAGTGATTAGAGAGTATCGGATGGCGATGCTGGGACAGCTGCCTCATCATTAGCATCTGCCCCCCCTCGTTTTCCACATCTGTTGGGAATTAACCGCACCGCGAGCAAGGTGGTGTGCTGGCCAGAGTGCTGGGGGACCCGGATGCCCATTCCCGCTTCACCACGTCCCGTGTTGGGCCGGCGACCGACCACGGGTGGCTGCGAGGGGAACACAGAAAGGAGACCCTTGGCCAGCTGTGATGACTCCCTCTCAAGAGGGGGGAAAGCGGGATTTAAATGTAATAGTGCACATTTTTTAAAATGCACGGTTGCTAAGGAGAAATCTATTTTCTGTATTTGTTTGGCTAACATGAAATTAACATGTTGATGGGATATCACTGCTATATAAATGATGGCAGGATTATGTTCCTAATAATTTAAACTTGACATCTCTTCGTGAGATACTTACAACAGAAAAAAGTCAACAGATCCAGGAAATCGAAGTTTGTATTGGCAAAGACATTAGAAAAATATTTTCAGATGAATTTAACTCTTTTAACCATCAGTGGATACTTTTTGAAACATTTTTACAAAGCTGAAATCTGGGATTAAAGTGGTACCCTGACCCCTTATTTATTCGTTATTTATTTTTAATGAAGGCTTTGAGAGCAGAGGAGATGAATCACTCTGGCTAAATAAAGGGATAAGCAGAGGGCAAAACTGAAAGTAATTTTTTGCTTTTTCCAAATGGGTCTATTTCATAATACAAGGATGCAACGTTTCCAATTACACAGTTATAATGAGAGAAAAAGGTAATAAGAGAGCCAGGGTGGTGTCGTGGTTAAGACCATGGGACTGGGACTCAGGCGATCCGGGTTCGAGTCCCCGCTCGGCCATGGAGCCAACTGGGTGACTGGGCCAGTCACAGACTCTCAGCCCAACCTACCTCACAGGGTTGTTGTTGTGGGGACAAGATGGAGGAGGAGAATGATGTAAGCTGCCTTGAGCCCTTTGTAGGAAAAAGGCAGGATATAAATCCAAAAATAAATAAAAAATAAATAAGGGGAAATAACTTTTAACTTCCTTTGAACTCTTGATATATGGTAAATATAACCAAGCACATTCAAAGGAATGCTCTCCTGGTCGATATTGTAAGTAGTTTTAACTTATCAGCACGTGGGCAAACGGTGCAATCCAGACTTTTTACACACTAAAAAGTCCTGAAGTCCCAGGATGCCCCCCAGCCAATTTGGCTGGCTAAGGAATGCTGGGAAGTGCAGGCCCAGCATGCCATCGAAAAATGCACAGGATCCCATGCAAAGCAACGCTGATGCAGGGACCACGTGCAAACATATTCAGCCGGGTGGTTCTGGATGGGCATCGTTCTGCTGTCCAACATCCGCATTGATTTAGGACAGATCACACCTGAAGAGCCTTCTGTGGAATTTTCGGAATACTGGACAGCCCAAAGAAAGTCAGAAGACTTTGGAACGTATTAAGAGCAGCTACCATGTTGACATCTCAGAAATGGGGGTATTTTTCTCCATCACAGCTTAAAGAACACCTCACAGTGATTTGGAGAACAGCGAAAATAGCCCAAACTCACAGAATCCACATGGTTAAGACAAGAAAGTATTTGAATAATAGTTGGTTCCTCTAAATTCTTTTCTGGAATTTCAGTACAATTTGGGTATGAAAAAAGTGTAGGATAACGGGGATCTGTTAAAGCTGTCATATTGATATATTTTATATTGTATGTTTTCATCTGTATGTATTCGGACATAGCCATATTTAGTACAGACTCAATGAAATCAACGGGACAAGTTAATTGCAGTTACCTTAGGTCTCATTGATGCAAATGGATCTATTTCTGATGATGCCTGAAATCAGAACACAACTCAATCCAATTATGCTTAAAATATGTAGTAACCTTGGGCTGTATCCAATTTTGGTCTAGCTGTTTGTTTCAATGGGTCTACTTTAAGTAGGGCTAACACCAGATGGAAGTGAAAAATATGCCTTTGCTCTAGTTTAGTAATTTTACTGCCTCTCTCTCTGACACTCTCTCTTATATTAAATTAATATAATTTATATTATATTATATTGTTTTATATTATATTATTTATTTGGTTGTAAGCCGCCCCGAGGCTTCGGCGAATGGGGCGGCATAGAAGTTCCCTAAATAAATAAATAAATTAGACACACATATTCAAAGAAAGCAATGGAGATAGGTGGGAGGAGGAGGCATGAACTGAACGGACAGAGAAGTGGGCAAGAATCACTGGCCTTGGGGTGCTTTGTTTCCAAGGCTCATCGTTGCAAAGTTCCCTTCACTGGAAAAGCACCGACGGAGCTACACTGGACACTGTTCTGCGCTCGACTAGACAGTGGCCTAGTTCTCCCCAAAGTGGTAAACTTATGGCTGAACCGCATCCCTTCAGCCAGGAGCTGTGATATCTTGCACAGCAAAGCGGGTAGACAGAGTGGCACACCCCAGATGCGGGTGGACCACCTCGGGGAGATCTTTGCTCGTGGTTGTGGCTGGATGCCACGGCCAAGAGCAGCTCTGAAGCTGATGGGGGCAGCTACACATCCCTGGATCGGGAGATCCTGGCTCATGGTCACTTCGTGTCTGCATCGCACTGGGACTGGACTGCCTGGAGGAGTCTGTGCTGAGCGGCCCTTGATGATTATGCAGAAACGACGGCTGGCACAAATAGTGCCAGACTCTTGAGTGCTGGCGTGTTTAAGGAGAACGTCGGGGGATCTGTTGGCGACATGCAGGTATGTGAGATTGCGGGTAGAGACCTGTTCTCCCCTGCAGAGGAAGGCAGGATGCGCTCCAACGGAGCAACGCTCAGGGAACCCAGGTTCAGTTTGGATGCCAGGAAGCACTTCCTGACAGTCAGGACCCCGAGGGCATGGAATGGGCTTCCCCGGGAGGTGGTGGAGGCCCCATCAGTGCGGATGTTCAAGGACAGGCTGGACATGCACATGGTGGGCATGTCGTGAGCGGAGCCGGATGGAGCCCTGGATGGCCCGGGAGGCCCCTTCTGACTCGCTCTGTTTCTGTGTTTCTATGTCACCTCAATATCATGCCAACTTGGCTGGATGCTGGCCTAACTTATGGAATAATCTCCCCTGGGAGGCACCAGCTCCCAGGGGTTTGGCTGCAGACAACCCTGAGATTTCTAGTTTGATTGATTCTCATCATTTTGCACATAAATGCCTTTTATGGTAACTTTTACACAGTATATTTAAAGTTTTACTATTTTGCAAATTGCCCAGAGAGCTTTAGCTATTGGGCAGTATAAAAATCAGTATTCCTAATGGTAACGACAGGGAATGTCTGTGCCAGCTTCGAAGATCAAGCAGCTGGCCTCCAAACTGTGTCAAAGGGACAGAGAAGAAACCTGCATGCGCCTTTCCACCCTGAAACAGAAGGTCTGGCTGGCGACAGGCAAGGGGGTTCCATGCGCAGCGATGGGGCTGTGAGCCAAGCTGAGCACCACACAGAGGAAACGGATGCGGAAAGGCCTCTGTGGCAAAACAGCCTCATCAAGCCACAGCGATAACACTAATGGCTCTATCTGGCGTTCCCCACTCCATTTGTTGGGATCTCTATGGCAACCTGCTGCCCATGACAGGGCGTGCATCTGGCAGGGTGAGCAGACGGAGGGACAACTGCAGAACTCCCTCTCTCTCTCTCTCTCTCTCAAACATCTTGATGCCCCTTTGCACTTAAGCACAACCCCGCACGCTAATTCCTGGATCTGTCAGTGCCGCACCAGTGGCGGTCTTCACCCCTTCCAGAACTGGGGCCCACTTCTGACCCCGATCTGCAAGTGGGGGACCCAGCTTTGTGCTTGTCTCTCTCCACTGGGGGTTTTCTTTTCTCCCTTATAAAGCACACAAAATTACTTCACAAGGAACAAGCACACGGAATAATCTCTCCTGTGCTGGATGCAGCCGACTTAGCTGGAGATGCCCCCACCCGTCCTGTCTCGAATGGGACCCCAGGGGGTGGACCAACAAAGCCTTGCTCATTGCTGCGATCTTTTGGCATAGTAAAGGTGTTACGAATGAACGTGGCTGGCTTTGTTGCTTGTGGGTCGCAGGAGTGCAAGCACAGCATCCGAACCCAACAGTTGAATGGAAACAGATCACTGCAAAAGGAAGACATTCTCTTTGCAACTGGACACGGCTTTGTAAAACAGAAAGGGCGAAGGGCCGGACCTCATACTGCGACCCCCCAACCCAGAGCTCCGAGCTGTGATGGGCCACCGAGGTCAGTTGGACTTGATGGCCTCAGAGGGCCCTTCCAACTCTACTCAAGTATCATGCAGCAATCTTAGCAGTTTATGTTTTTAAATATTTTTAAATAACTATTTATTTATTGTATAATTTATATGATACTGCTCTGTTCAATGCACACCACCCAAAGGGTCATCCTTGGGACTATTGGATGCAGTTGTCAAATCAAATCAAATCAAATCAAATCAAATCAATTCTATGATACCCAGCACCCCCCGCCAGTTGATAGGAATGGTAGTTAAACACATCCAGAGAGCAGGAGTTTGGGAAGGGCTGATCTCCCGAGTCCAGGCAGGCTGTGAATTCAGCGGTGCCACCCCTTGCGAAGGCAGGCGGCCAGCCCAGGGCTGTGCCATGAGGCAGGCTCTTTTCATCTTTGTTGCGGCCCACAGGTTAAGGCCTTCAGGAAATGCTAGCCTTCAGAACCATCTTACATCACAGACTGTTCCATAATTTATTCTTTCTCATTTATTTCATTTTTGTACCACCCAACAGCCAAAGCTCTCTGGGCGGTTAACAAAAGTTAAAAACACAGAAGCTACAACAACAAAACCACAGCAACTGCATCCGATCAAACTCTGAATAAATAACATAAACATCTCCCAACATATGTTGAAAAGTTACACCAAATGGAAGACTTTCTCTTGGGTTTTTCAGTTTGGAAATCTAGTTTGGAAATTACAGTGGTAACATAAATAGGGAGCAGCTGTATCATCAAGTCCTTATCAAAAGCACAACAAAGACAACTAGCAAACACCCAGCAACTGTTCTCACCAACCACGACCTGAATTATACCACGCTTGCTATGCGGAGAGGCATTGCCAGGGTTCAGGAGAACACCGAACTTGCGATCCTATGCACTTTAGACAGGAAAAAAGGTCCTGATTGGGAACCGTTGGACTTCTTCCTGTTGAGACATGTTGCAGATCACATCCTTAGGTATTTTAAGTCTTTTGTTCCTCCATTCTGAAAGGCTGGACCCCCCCCCCTAAAAAAACAGCTACTGACAAGATGAGCCACAAGCAAAGCTATGCTATGAGGGCGGGGGGCGGTCATTTGGAGGCGTTTTTTGTCATCCTTCAAGGCAGAGCCTGAGAGTCTGTGACTGTTTGGCTCCATGGCTGAGCGACTCCCGGCATCTTGGCCTCACACTGGCTCTCCTTGGCGCTCCCGCCTTGGCCTCCAGCGCCGCTCACCCCGGGTGCAGTTCCCAGTAACTCTGACAAGGGATCCAGGCCTCAGGCTGCACCCCTGCTGCTAAAACTGTGAAGGGTGGGTGCAGCCTGCAGGTGGGAGCGGACGGCCCGCAGCTCCCCCCCCCGCCCGCCCGGGTGCCCACGGAATGGGGAAGGCAGGCTGGCCTCGGGGTAGAGCCCGACATCATAGCGAGTTTGCGGACTGGCAGAAGAGGCATGGCCTACAGGTGGGGAAAGTCAAGTCCTGCACTGGGGTGCAAGCGGAAGAGACAACGAGGCTCAACATGACTTTGCGGCGGCTTTGTCAGCACCCACGAAAAGTCTGCGCCCCACACGCGTGTCGGGAACTGCGCCAGAGAGAGCAGGCGGCACCCCGAGCTGAGACGCCGGGCTTAGCCAGGCCGCGGGAACGTGGCGGGGGCGCCCAGGCCCAGCTGCATCGCCCACTGCGGGTCCCGGGGCGGCTGGGCTGCAGATGCCGAGGTCTCTGTGCCGACGCGGAGCCCTTCCTCTTGGAAAGCCCGGCCATCCGCGCCGCGCTTTTTCGGTTGGAGGCAGACACAAAGCGCTGCCAAAAACAGCCGTCACAGCCCGTGGGCAAAGGAGCTGCAGCGGAAAGCATGGGACTAAGCCGGCTGGCGAGAGATCAAAGGCGGGGGCTGCAAGCGGCGCGGACGCCTGGAGCTTCATTCGGCTGGCGCAGGCTTGCTCGGGGGCCGCACGCCCGTTTCTAAGGGGGCCTCGCCTCGCCTCGCCGGCATTGCCGGGACGGCTCTCGGGCGTCTCCGCGCACCCCTCGGCTGAGTGGCACCCGTGCCCCTTCCACATCCCACGCGGGACCGTGCGCCTTCCTCCTGCAAAGGTGCACCACCGGATGCATGCCAGAGCACCCGCAGCACAGCTTTCTGCCTGCGATGGGGATGATGGGGCGCAAGCGGAGCGCAACAGTTTGCGGAGAGCCTGCTGCTGCTGCTGCTGCTGCGACCGCCGGGGCAATGCCCGACTCGCCCTCCGCGCGGGCGCGCCTGCACCGCCTCACCCCGCCCTGGCGCCCCGAGCCCTCCCTCGGCCTCACCTTCCGCAAACTGCCGCTCTCGGAGGGCTGCAGCAGGGGCGGGAAGCCGCCGCCCGCACCCCCATCGGCCTCTTCTCCCGGCGGGTTCTCCTCTTCTGGGATCATGATGGCCGGCAACGGCAGCGCGACATCTCCCGGGCAGCCGCAGGGCCGCCACGGCTCTAGCGCATGGCCGAGGCGGCCCCGGGGGGGCGGGCAGGATCGGGGGGGTCTCCTGCGCGCCCCTCGAGGCACCACTGGGGCAGCCCGGCGCGCGGCCCCGGGTCTTGCGCGCCCCCGCCCGCGGGATCCTCGGCGCCCTCCCGCGAATCCGGGGTGCCTCGCCGCCGCCCCGCGGATCGTGGCCCGGAGCCCCCCCGGCCTGCGCCCCGCTGTCCTGGCGGTCCGAGCCCGGCGGCTCGCGGGAGGGCAACCCCGGTGCGCGCCGGCAGGGCTGGCGGGGCCGCGGCCGGAACCGCCTCCTGGCCCGCAACCCGTCGGCGCGGCGCTGCGCCCGAGCCGAGCAGCCCCGGGAGAGCCGCCCCGCCCGCCGGCCGAGACCAGCGCGGCTCCCGCTCCGGCTTTCGCTGCGAGAGCGGCGCGCGGGGCGGGGCGGGCGGGAGGCCCGGCCAATGGCGAAGCGGCGCGCCCAGAAGGGCAGCGCGCCTGCCCAACCGGGGCAGGGAGGGCGAGGAAGTGGGCGGGGGCTCTCGCAGACGCCGCCGCCCCTCCGAGCGGGGGGGCGGTCGGAGGGAGGGGGAGGAGCCGGGCCCCCGCGTCTCCGGGGCAACCGTGGGAATTAGAACGCGGGTGACGTCACGCGGAGGGGGCGCGCGGCGCTCCGACACTTTCCCCTGGGGGGGGGCGGGAGGCCGGCCGGCTGGGTGCGCGCGCAGGCGGAGAAGCCCCCCAAAAGGGGGCGCCCTCCCGTCGCCCCCGATGCAGTCGTGGCAGCCACGCGCCCCCCGTTCGTGCCCCCAAGTGAACGTTGCACGTCTGAAGCGGAAGTTCTGCTTCTAATCGTTTCGGAAAGAAATTGTTGTAAGCCACCCTGTTGCATTGGGCGGCATAGAAATGTTTTAAGCAACTAAATAATAAATAAATAAATCGGGAGGCATGCAGGATCCCCCCCCCGGGAGAATGCGACGGTCCCTCTCGCCCCACAACAATAGGAAGGGGGAGGGGAGAATGCATCCATCTCCGTCCCCTCGAATGCAGGGGAGGGAAATGCAACCAGCCCCGCTCATGCCCGCAGCAAACACGTGGGAGACTCGCGCAAGATCCCCCAGTTCAGACGCAGGCGAGGGGGGCGAGCCGAGTCTGCGGGGACGGGGCAAAGGCCTCCAGTTCTCAGCCTGCTTCAGGACTCGGGCATGCTGGGAATTGTAGGACTTACCCCCCCCCACACACACACACTCTGCACATGCACGGGGTTTGTGCCCAGAAAGCATCATGGGAGGGTCCTCCACCCTGCAGCCCAGGGCGCCGCTCCCGCCGGGAGACCGGCCCCAGGGCTGGGGCTGCCCTGGAGGAAGGGGCTGGGCTGCAGGGTGGAGGGGTCCGGGCGGAGCTCGCCTCGCAGAAGTTCTTCGCCGTGCAAAAGGCGGGCGGACAGGCACCCAACAGGTGGGGCCCAGCAGGTGTTTTTCCTCCCGCGCGCACGACCCGTGGGTTGCACCTGTTGAATCTCAACCATTTTCAAGGCAGGAGTGGCCGGGAGGGGGCGAGAGCGCCGCGCTGACCGCTTGCTGGCTAGTTGGCCACTGGCCGCAATTCCAAATCAAATCCTCCGTCAAAGGTACTTGCTCCTGGGCACGGCTGACCGAGACCTCCAGCGACGCTGTCCTCTCCAAACTTGCACAGGATCGGGCCCCGAAAGTGCTTTCCAAGCACACTCCCCGTGCAATTCCACAGGCTTCTCCTTAGAAGCCCTATTGAACTGAGTGGGGTTTGCTTCTAAGTAACTGGAGCGAAGGTTTTCCGCCTGTTAAGCGCGGGAAACCGCCCAGCAGCTCCCGGCATTCTTGGGATAGCGATGCTTGTCGGGGGTTGCTGGGAATTGTAGGACTTTCTTCTGTCTTAATACGTGTAGGACGGCGCCTTTAGCTCCTGTGGGAGCTGGGTCCCCAGACTTCCCAGGAGCAGGGGCGTTTGGGTGCAGCTGCAGAAAAGGCTCCGTGTTAAACAAGTGCAGCAAAGAGCCAACTTTTACTATAGTTATAAAATGCCTCATGGAATAATTCCGTTAGACCCTGTACAACGCCAGAGCACCAGAGCCCAGCACCACGTGGACCCACGGAACCCCCAGAGTCGCTAGAAAACGCTTTTAGGAAAGGCGTTCAGAATCCAGGGACTTTCCGGTGTAATCCCAAGTATGTTTTTTCGGAAGTAAATCCCGTTGAGCTCAGGGAAACTTCAATGGAATTGGGTGAGGGGTTGCAGCGCTTTCGTGGGGGAGCCTTTCGGGTCAAGCGTCCTAAAAAAAAAAAGGTGAGTACGACCCAGGAGGCAACAAAAATGGAAAACCAAACTGCGGCTTTGCGCGCACGTGCGTGCTTTGGAAACAATTTTGGAAAAATTCAGGAGGCACTGACGGAATGAAAACCTCTTTCCTTCATTCGGGAAGGACCCTCGTTCACACCTCTTTCACAACCACCTTGTGAGGCTGGCAGCGAGGGTGACCCTGAGCGTATTTTAGGAGTGGTGGAGGAACGGAAACCGATTAAACTCAGCGCCGGTAACCTCAGAGCAGGTCACACCTCTGTATCCCAGCTATTTCTTTACGAAATCCGCAAGATTCCTTCTGTGTAAAAACAAGCTCCAGGATTTCACACGCACAGAGCAGAGAACAGAATTTTTAAACACACACACACACACACACACAGAGAGAGAGAGAGAGAGGAATAAAGGCAAAACATTCCCAGCGTCAAACAAGTCAGAGAAAAAGGTCGGTCTCGCGTGCGCGCTAATCCCAGTGTATTTTGCGCAGAAGAGAGCTCCGCTCTCCGGCTGTGACTCGCTGCCAGGCGAAGTGGCAGGATATTTGCTTTTGGGGAAAGGCAAACGCGGGAGGGTTTGCGGCAGCGGATGCCGTCGGAATGCCATGAGCACGGCCAGGGAAGAGCCGGGAGGGGAGCCGGGCTCTGGACGCGCGCACGGGAGCGCACGCCCTCGCCTCGCTAGCCACGCGGTCTTAAGGGCAGCGTCTCCCGCCCGAGCCCGAGCCCGAGCCCGAGCCCGAGCCCTGCCCCCGATCATTGGGGAGCGGCGCCTTGAAAAGGGCTTCCCCGGAGGGGGCGCTTCCCTTACGCACGAGCGGAGGGAGGGGCGGCGGCTGGGAGGGGCGCTCGGACGCCTTGCGCGGCACCCGCCGAGTCTGGACCGAGTGCAACGCCGAGCAGGTGGGTGCAGGGAAGTTTCTGGAAAGCTCCGAAGGGCATGTCCCCGAAAGATGCGTGCGAGAGAGAGCGGAGAGTTCTCACGCATCTCTTGCCCTGCCTTCCCCGTGTGGGCACTGCCGAAGGATGCCCGCTCGCGCAAGGGGAGACGCGTCCAAGAAGGCAGTTTGGGGAAAAAGAAAGCTTTTTGCAGATCCGAAGCCCGGTTGCGTTAAACATAGTAGGATGAGCTTCACGGGAGGAAGACAAGAGGGGCAGTTTTGGTTGGTGAGGAATGGGAGGCGCCAGGCAAGGCCCCCTGACCCGAGTGATGCCCTCCAAGTAGGACCCTGGAGAAGGAGGCTAGTGCTCCTTAAGCAGAAAGAGCCAGCCCTTCCTCCCGCCCCAAATGCACCAGCCGGGTCTTCCCGCATTTTGAAGAAAGCAAAATCGCCCACAGACAAGTGTGCTATTGCATTTAGAAGGACAAGAAGAGGCGGGTTCACGCGGGTCTCTTGAGATTTTGCATGTGCGAATCCACTGCAGAGACAATGTCTGAAAGTTTCTGTGTGTGGTCTAGCTATCCATGCCGTTCGGTTTTAAGTTCCTCGGCTCCACCCTCCTGTCTTGCAGAGATGACCCCTAAGCCTGGCTTTATTCATAATGAGGTCTTTTAAACCGTTCACTTGTATGTTGCTCCCCGAGCCCAGCTTCCCGAGTGAGGAACAAAGAGGAGAGATCAGACATACAAAAAATTGAGGAAGGTCCAATGCAAACGTGTCTGAGACACACAGAGCTCTTCGCTGGAGCCTGTTCACGAGTTCAGGACTGGTGGAAGAAGCGACTTAGGACAGCCTCCTGCGTCACTTCAGACTGCCCTTGGGATGCGTTTTGCCAGTCTGGGATGGTTTGGTTAAAAAAGCGTAGCTCCTTGCAAGTAAAAAACTAGCTCATCAGGAAGAAGCTTATCAGTAGCTTCTCTCCACTTCAGGATACTCCCAGCTCTGCTGGTTTTCTAGTGCAGGGAGTCATTATTTTGGACAGTTTGGAGTGGGACCCCTTACATGTGGGCGGACAAGGCAGAAAACGCTTATCTGACTCCTTCTGCTCTACATGGGCCGACCCAGCCTGTCACTGAAGGGCAAATCCAGCTGCCCAGGGATGCCATTGGCGAGACAGGCGTCATATAAATGTTTTGAATGAATGAATGAATGAATGCAACTCCCAGCATGCCCCAGCCTGCCCTCGGTGACCATAAGGTTGCATTCTGGGGCACACGGACCTGGCAGTAAGTCCTGTTGAAGCCGGCGGGTGATGAGGGAAAGTGCCGGTGGCTTGCAGTTGGTGATCGCTGCTTTTACAGGGAAGGGTCTCCTTTGGGCCCCAGACATGCAGGGCAAGCGAGGGTCTCTGGAGGGAGAATGGGCTGCTTCTTCCGAATAGCAAAGAGCGAATTCTCTGGTGCCCCAAAGGTGGCGTGTCACGTTGACGTGGAATGTGGGAGCGCATGTGGCCGTGTGCACAGATGCGTGAGCACACCAGGGAGCCCCGGAGATGCAGAGTGATGGGAGAGCAGAGATCTCTGCTGGATGGGGCCGAGGAGGGCTGGGTAACCTGAGGCTGGGGGACCCAATCCCCTCCCGTGTGCTTACTCTCTGGGCGTTCCCTATCCAGCCACAGCCCCTTTCCGCCAAGCACTGCCATTTGTGAGCTTTTCCTCATTCCGAAGGCTTAAAATGCCCTTTTTTACTGGCAATACGCTCCCGGAGCTTCGATATATTGGTGCTGTTAGTACTCGGGAACAGTCCCTTTCTCCTTTCACTGCATCCGCTTGGCCTGCAGCCCCACCCGCCTCAGAATCCCACGCCTAGGAGCTTTTCTGAAATTGCACCTGGCCCTTTCACCGGACGAGTTTCCATCCTGGAGCAGGGAGTGCTGGCTGGGGGGAATCCCGCAGTGGTAGGAGGGCTACGCCAAGGCCCCCCTGCAGGCCACAGGCTGGGTGCCCCTGCTGCAGAGAGTCAGTCCGAGTGGTCCTCAGGGCAACCCTGCCGTGCAGGTCAACGCTTCCTGCTTTGATCAGTGCGTCCTGCCTCCGCTGCTTCTCCGGTGGAAGCGATCTTTCCAGGGCTGCCATGCAGACAAACCACACGCCTCACGTTTTGCTACTTGCTTGTTTATTCATAGCCAAAAGAACCTGCTTTTTGAAAGCTTTGGCAGCTGGTCGCCTTGAGGTGATCTTGGAGTGACGTAGGTGACCAGCCAACCGTGGAAGGCATCTAAATACAAGAGCAGGTGGAGAAATCCTAAAGATAATCAGCCCCATTGTGTTGCCGTGGGCTCACAGTGACTTAGCTAGGGGGTGGGTTGATTGGGCTGCCAAGGTCACGGTGCTCCTGCGCCTTTGAGGCTGCACGTAGAGCTGTGTAAACTCCATAACATCTCACACATGGGAGTCGAGAAAATCAGGTTTTGCAGATTTTGTTACTTCAGAACACACCCAGCAAAATTATTTAGTGAATTGGCAATGTGTCTGTGTACTGCTCCACATCTGAACAGATAGTGGAGTGGTACAATATGAAGAATTAATGCACAATATAAAGACAGAAGATCAGCAAAATGGTAGGTGATCAACCAAGGTTTCCAGAGGCAGGGAGTTCCACGGGAAGGGAGCCAACACCTTGAAGGCCCTTCTCTTGGGGGCGTCCAGGTGGGCCATAGATCTATGCAGAACCATCGAGAGCATCCCATTGGATGATGTCACTGACAGGGCAGGTTCCCCAGGAAGAAGGGTCTCTCTCAAATTTCCTGATCCCAGGTTGTTTAGGACTTTATGTGTTTGCGTATGAATTTATCGCATGAGTAAAGCAATTCCAAAATCCAAATTGATGTCATACCTTTATCAATCCAATCAGATCTGAAGATCAGCAGAACATGCCAGCTTCTGAGATCTGCAGATCTCTTCATCAGGCAGGAGAGATTAGAGCTTAGAAATAAATCGGCGCAGCATTTTTGCCTGTGTAGAATCCAGGCTGTCATGTTGGGGGAAGGGTCTTCGGACATTTAGAATGAAGCCTGTGGGTCATGTTACAAGGTTGCAAGGTCAACCTGCAGGTAGCCCCATGTGGCGGAGATGGGGATGTGTTAGGTAAGGGGTCGGATCGCTTTGTCTCATGCGTTCATCGTCCTGGTTTCTTGCAGCCCTGACTTTGCCAAATGGCTGATGTGGAAGAGTCAGCTGTGGCAACCATGGGGAATGCTGAAGAGCTGAGGCCAAAGGAGCAGCTGCGCATGAAAATTCCAAAGGTGGAGGGCGCCATCAGGTAATGTGCTCACCTGGTGTCACTGCCGGTCCGTGCTGTGGTGGCGCTAATTGTGCCCATTTAAGGGAGTGACCGGAGGCGGCACGTGGCTCCCAGTAGCAAGCTGGGCTCAGCTCCAGAAAGGACCATGTGCTTCTGGAGGCCTCTCCACAGCCTGCCCTGCTTCCTCGATCTTGTCTGGGTTTGAAGTGATGGTGCTGAGCCAGGGAGACGGGATTTGGGGCAGAGAGAACTTTCCTCCTCCTCCTAAATGAGTCCAAACCTCACTTTCGTTGCTGCTTCATCAGTTAATGGGCTGAGGCTCAGTAGTTCCTCTGCTGGGTGGGGACCATGGTCCTTCCTCATTTGCAGCGACTTGGACAGAGATGGGAACATGGCCTTGTCTTGATGTCATGCCAGACGACTTGTGCACCTAGAGAAGGGGGCAGTCTTTCCTCCTGCAGTTTATAATGTTCTCTTCCTCTCTGTTGTGTCTTAAAACAGCTCTGCGAGGTAGGCTGGGCTGAGCATGAGGGTCTGATCCAAAGTCGCCTACTGAGCTGCATAGAAACAGAGCGAGTCGGAAGGGGCCACCCGGGCCATCTAGTCTGACCCCGGCTCCAGCCAGCTGCACTCATGACATACCTCCCATGTGCCTGTCCAATCTGACTGAGTGGGGACTTGAACCCAGAGCTCCTCAGCCCTACGTCAAGGCTGCAGAATGAAGCATGTGACCGCCGAACATGCTTCGGCTGGCTGGTTATATTTTGGAGGAAAGGCAGCTGCGGGATCCTGTGTCCGGCATCCAGCTGGGGACCCTGCATGGTTTCTTCTGCAGAAAACTGTTGCTTGCTAGCTCAGACCAACGGCAGAAACCAACTTGGCCAGACGGACCCCTGGGAAGGCCAGATGCCCTCCCACCCATGCTCCCCAGCAAGCGGTGCCCAGTCCACACGGCCGTTGGCCATGCCAGTTTAGAATGATGGGGGTTGTGGTCCAGCCCGTTTGGGGGCACAGGCTGGGCTGGGATGACCCGAGCAAATGACATCGTGACTGCCCCTTTTCGACCTTCTCCCTCCAATGCCTGTTTTTGAGGCTGCCTATTCTTAACCATATTTCCCGTCCTTTTTTCAAGAAATAGGAAGCAGTGTCTGCCGCCGAGAGCACCCGGAAAACCAAAGAAACGAAGGGAAAAGGCTCTTGCTGGTGGG
Source organism: Varanus salvator macromaculatus (assembly GCA_023646645.1). Taxonomy (NCBI): domain Eukaryota; kingdom Metazoa; phylum Chordata; class Lepidosauria; order Squamata; family Varanidae; genus Varanus; species Varanus salvator. The sequence goes on along the minus strand of JAIXND010000777.1, from coordinate 39,209,685 downwards.
CAGGAGGAAATCCAGGGCAATGAAAAGGTGTGTTAGAGATGGATGTATTTTTCTTGACCGTTTTTCTTCTACGGAATATTCTGGAGGCTGAAACACCGCTGCCGTTCATACATAACCGTTCCCTGGTGTGAAAAACACGGCTTTTGCTCAGCAACCCACGATCCGTTAAACCATCCAGCAGTGAACCCTGTAACAAACCCTCCTTGCTGTCTTCCAGCAACCACGCTAGGCCTATGGAAAGCACTGAATGGATTTGATTCTTTTTCTGTTGATTTAACTCTTATCCAGAATGATATAGTGAAGGCATTTCCCCTAGTTTCTTAGCCAAAAAGGCTCTTTGAGGAAAATGATGGGTCGGGAAGTGGAGAGGTTGATGATCTATTCGCCTGTTTCCTTTTTAAATCAACCGCTTATAACCTGCCTTATCCATATGAAGGGTAGAAACCACTTCAAGTACAGATGCTGTAATATAAAAATGAGAAGATTTCACGTAGATTTAAAAAGCAAGCATTTATAGGAAAAATGCATTAATCGATGCAATAAATAGTTTTGCTAGCTTTATTGAGCTGAATTGCTACTTTAATTATGTAATCCTTTGGTTTTTGGGAGCAAAGCTTTATTTTTCAACTCTGCTTTCATTCTGGACATTCACTGTGGAGCTGGGTGGGTGTAAAAGCTCCCCGAAGTATTGGCCTTCCTGTGCATACAAATTAATTTCTGCAGGAAGGCTGTGGGAAAATGACTCCAGGCTTAACAAAGTCTTTGCAGAAAGCTTCTGAACTGCAGGCAGAAGTGGAACAAAGCTTGAATCTTGTAAGCCGAGTGTGTGTTTTTAGGGAACAGCCAAAGATAAATACGCGGAGTGGCAGGCTAACCGTGGAACGAAAGCTTCCTTTTAGGACAGTTTGCTGTCCTGGAATCCACTGCTTCCTTTGCTTGCTGCTGAAGGAGCATGCACAGCCCTGGTTGTGATTCTGCAGCAAGTTTTTCCAGCCATTCCCAAGCAAAATGCCATCCTGCCCCCAATCCCCTGCCCCGCAACAAACTGAAAAATGCCCCAAGCACTAAACAGAGGCTTTACTCAGATGCATGTCCAGTTTGCTTAAAGACAAAAGCAGAAGGTGTGATCAGAGCATTGTGGAGGGTTTGGGAGGCCAAGCGCAAAGGCCATGCTGAGTTAGAGCGAAGGCTTGTGCAAGTCAGCCTCCCTTCCCACAGTGGCCAACTGGATGTCCTTGGAAATCCCCCAAGCATGTCCCCTGGCTTGTGTTTCCAGCACTTGGGCATCAGAAGGCTCTGCCTCTGGTCCGGGAAGCCCTCTGTAGCCAACATGACCAGTAGCCAGGGCTTGTCTTACGCTGCAACGTCCCTGCTGGATTTTGAGACAAGTACACGTTGTTTGAAGGTTGCAAGTAGGTGGAAGCCAAGCTCAGCCATTGAAGCAAAGCCAGGGTCAGACCCTGGCCACATTCAGCGGTCCTTTGTGGGTTGCTTAGCCCACCATGAACGGTGGCACAACAGTGTGTGAACTCTTCCTCCAAAATGAGTTATTTAAAGACGTGCCACAGGGCTCTTTCCTGGTTCTGCTGTGAAGACCAGCTCAGCCCCACTCTGGGAAGTGGAGGCAGATCTCTCTGCACCAGAGTAATTGATGTGCTCCCCTCTTGCAGCCTCCCGTCTGGAAGGATTCAAACAAGAAGATTGTTTCCAAGGAGAAGCCATTACAGGAAAATGCCATTTCCAGGTAAAGGTTGTTTACGTCTTAAGTGGTGCACCTTGAGCCGTTCTGCATGGAGCTTTTAACATGCTCTGGGCCAGATCGTTGGGGTCTCCTCTTGGTGGCAGACTCCCTGCCAGCTGGAAATCCAGATGTGCCTGAAAGCAGCCCATCGCAGCCACTGTAGCAATGCAGCCTCACACATCTGGCAGGCGTCAGTTGCCGTTGACCTGATGGAGCCGTGGAATTGTGTCTCCCTGGCGGTAGTCTGGCGTGGAAGCTGCTTCTAACTGTTTTCTTTCGTAGGCCCAAAAAGGCAGCGTTGTTTCCCCGCACAATGCGTTCCAGTCATTCCTGGAAACGATTACTCAGTGGGAGAGCAGGCACAAGGTCCCACAAATAAAAGAGACAACTCCGATTAAGAGGCTCCATGGCCCGGAAATAAACTCTTTCTGCGGGAATTCACGTGGTGCCAACTCCTTGTCAGAAAGCTGTGGCCAGTTCAGTTCAGAAGAGCTCCGTATGTTTTGGTCTGTTTTTTCCACCTCTCCGTTTTCCTCTTGGGTTACGGTTCACCCTTTGCAGCTTTTCACAGTCCTGCAGTTACGAAATATACACTGGATTTCACAGAACTCTGACCCAGAACATAATATTCTTATCCCTGTGCTGCCTTCTAATAGCAAACTTGGGCAAAAGCTTCCAACAGGCAGACTTGTAGTTGAAACAGAGGAGAGGAGAGGTTTTGGGAGCACCAAGAAGGGCAAAAGAAGTAAAAAATCCGAAAGCACGAGCGGGGGAAAAGCCAAGCCTTACTGAGCATTCTGCACGTTCAGGACTTCGAGAACGTGGTGAGGCTGCTGCAGCAGAAAAATGGAGTTGATGTGAGGGGTGGGGTGTATCGATTGCCCACCCTGCTTGGATGGGGTGGCGGCTGGAACCCTGAAGGGTAGCACTTTTTTAGAATAGGTGTTACGCTGTGACATTGTGTTACAGCTGCCATTGTAGATGTAAGATTTGTATCCAAGCCTAACAGTAAATATTGCAGAAAGCTTTGAACGATAACAATATTCTTCCCCCGCCGCTTTTGATTCATGTCATCGGGCATAAGTAGAGACCACCTGTCATTGCCTCTTGCTGTCTCCTCCCCTGTAAAACGATATGGGGACAACCCTGTGTGTGTTTGGAATAGAGACCCACATGCTGCAGGGGCATGCTGGGAGTTGTAGGCCTTTTCTCTGTCTAAACACACGGAGATTGCACCTTAGTGTTCGTGGCCTGTTCAGCGAGCACAACATGCGCTCAGATGCCCTGAAACGGTCTCTCTCCAAGCCTGCAAGAGCATTCCTTTGCCAGCTGCAGGGTGAGCTTGTTCGTATCGGCAACAGCAGTTGCTTGCTTGTATAGGGCAGGGGGCTGCAGGTGTCCCTCCTTCCTAAATGATGGGCTGACACGTCGGCAGCATCCAAGCCATGGCCGTAAATTTCCAGCTTTGCTCGGTAAACAGGAAACAACTCTTCGTGCCTCTTTGACCTCCGTTCATGGGAAAATGCACAGCCTTTGGTGTGTTGTGGGGCCAAAGCTTCCCCCCTAACCCCACCTCACGGAAAACCAGCGATGTGGTGAGGATAGATCCACACTGTGGGAAGCTGATAAGTTGTAATGCTGTGCCATGCTCTCGTAGCAAAAAGAGTGACGGAACTATTTTCTTTCTAAACTTGCATGGAATTGCATCCTTAGCAAGCTCATAGTGAGCAAGATTCCGGATCAGAGCAATGGTTTTGGCCTGTTTTGCCAAAGCGTCTTAGAAATCGTGGTGGGAAGTGGCCGCGCCGGAACAGCAGCTGGGCCGAAGCTGCTGGTTTTTCCTTGCACTGCAAATGCCCAGTGGGAGTGTGGGCGCCTGGCTGTGAAATGTAGAACTCTGCTTTGCACCAGTTCGGAGCGGACGCTTCTGGCCCCGGGTTCTGCTTTCACCAGAACGGCTCTCCAAGGTCCAGGGAACAGAGCAGTGTTTTCTGATCCTTTGACCTGGAAATGGGCTGAACCTGGGAGTCTCTCCGTGCAAAGCACAGCCACATTTTCCAGGGGACTAGCCCTGTTAGGCTGTTGTAGGAAAAACAAGCGCAGCATCTCGTGACACCGCAGGACCAAAAACAACGGAACATCTTCTGGCACCTTAAAGGCTCACACATTAATTTTGGCCTGAGCTTTTGTGGATGCTGCCCACTGAAAATGAAGCTTAGTGTTGCTTTTGCTGCAGCAGACTGAGATGGCCACCCCTGGAAATCATTAGGGAACGGTTTGCTTTCTCCTACCGTGTTCCAGTTTGCACGACTACAGCATAAGAAATGCTACAGGCAAACAGCACACCCCAACTGTGCTGTTTGCCTGTGGGCTTTTGTAGGGCTCTGGCAGGGTTTTTATCAGGGGCCCACAGAATCTCCAATTAGTTCCCCATCTCCAGGCTTTGGTTTTGACAGCTGTCAAAAGGTGAACCGTCAAGCGAGGCCGAGGGCAGGAGTGATCTGTGCTCATGGAACGGGCGTGAGAGATCTGCAGCGCTTCGCAGCAGCAGCAAGATGCTCTTTTCAATTTTTGTTATATTTGGGTGGGGGACTCTGCTGCCCCAGCGATGCTCTCATCTTTTCGCTGGGAGCCACAGTCCTTTAAAAGGGCTGTCTTTTTTTTCCCTTTCAGCCACACAGCGTCTTGGTTTTCTTTCACTGGGACTAATGTATTTATGCCTGCAAAGGGCCCTTTGAAAAACCAATGCTAGGTCCCCGTCAAAAAACCTCCCCCTTAAAGGCAGCTTTGCTATTTTGGTTCTTGTAGCTGTTTGGCCACTGGATGAATGGGGTGCTGTACTTGGGGCTTTGGACTGATTCAGCTTGGCTATTACATTTTCTCTGTTATTATGAGCCTATTATTATTTATCAATTCTTATTTATTTCTACACTGCCCAATAGCTGAAGCACTCAGGGTGGTGTGGTATAGTGGTTAGAGTGTTGGGCTAGGGACCTGGGAGATCAAGGTTCTAGTCCTCACTTGGCCATGTGGATCACTGGGTGATTTTGGGCCAGTCACTCTCAGCCTAACCGACCTCGCAAGGCTGTTGTTGGGAGGATGGAAGGGGTTGGAGGAGAACTATGTAAGCTGTTGGGGGTTCCTCAGGAGAGGAAAAAAGGCAGCTTATAAAAGCAATGCAATGATAACAATAAACTGCAATATAAAATACAGAAAAATTGCTGCAGAATTGAAAACTCAGGTTTAAAAAATGAATTTGGACAGCTAAGAAGCTAAGCGTGTTAAAAGGACAGGACTTGTTAAACAACTGACGTAGTTCTCCCACGTAAAATTCCAATTATTTTATGTGGGATTGCATGTAAATTACATGCTTGGCCTAGAGGGCCATCTCTGTTATCGGAACGGTCGGTAGCGTTGGCACCAGGTGGCGTGATGGTTTCAAATGGGGGCCACCACGGAGAAGGCCATTCTTGTTGTCATCCACCAAGCCACCCCTGGATTGCCCCAGATGCTGATTGTAGTTCCAGGTGAATGCTGCTGGGGAGGATGGTCCAAACAGCCTCCCCAGCTGGGCTTTGTAGTCTCTACTGTTGCGCTAATTATTCAGGGTTTGCTTCCAATCCAGTGTAGCCTCTTTTAAGGTAGCTGCAAAAAGAAGCTTTGGGTTGGGGCGAAGAAGGAAACGGGCCAGTACTTGGTGTCCAGCTCACGCTTTGCTCCTCTGCTCCTCGCTCTGCTGGGAAGCTCTCTCAAGCCTGCGGAGACGAGGAGGAAGAAAGCGCCGAATGCGGACGCAGGAGATGGAGGTGCTGCTGTGAAGAGAGAGAAGCCCAGACGGCTCCAGGTACAGCATCCAGGATGAGGTGCGATGTTGGGGGACGCAGCCGAACATCCAAGACGAAGGGGGCCGTCTGCTGGAGAGTGCGGTCTTTCCCGAGGACCTTCCGCGCGCTCCTGGGATGCTGACATGGCCCTGTTTCTTGCAGGAGGAGGCTGGGACGCCCTTGGAAGAGGAAGGGAGTGCGTCCAGGTGAGCAGCCAGTTCCCTCTTGGAGGCGCTTAGAGGCCCGGAAGCTTGGCTGGAGAACCCTGCTGCTTGGGGGCAGCTTGCTTGCATGTCTTCGGCAGCTCACGACCCCAAAACCTGGTGCTTAGAGGGGGCTCCTGGAAGACAGCGTGCAGAGGGTCCTGGGGACTCCTCTTGCCTGCCAGCCACGGGGGCTGATGGTACCCGTGTCTGCTCCCTTTGTCCTCGAGCATAAAGGGGAAGGTTGCTGGTTCAAGCCCTGGAGGATTTCTCCAAGAAAATTTTCCAAGTTGGCGCAGTGCAGCAGTGGAAGGAAATCGGGGTGAGGCCGACTTGCTGTGAGCTGGTGCTGAGGTTCACTTGCTGTTAACTTGCAGCTGGATGGATAAGATGCATGATAAAGGACCCCGGGATGAACTTTCTTGGATGTAATCTGTTGTATAAACAATATTAAGCCAACCACTTAAGTGCTCAGCAGTTCAACAGTGGGGGTCATGGATACGGAGCGTTCTGCTTTGAATTAAATCAGATTATATAAATTTAGTTTTTAGTTTTCCAGTGCGGATGGCTTACTTCCTTAAGACGCTTAGCTGCGACTGGGCAACACTTACTACCGCAATTACGTGGTAAAGCTCTGCCTTTATTTTCAGTGGGATTTGGGATGCCTGCCCAGAGGATGGTCCTGGGAGATGGTTTTAAAATGGGGGGACTGGAAGTATCGACTTTAAATCTTTAAGGTCCAATTTAAGTCACTGGCCCAGTTGAAACCTCACATCAAAGGATAATGTTGCGCTAGCCAAAGTCAAGCGGTTCCCCAACTCAGCAACTCCAGATGTTTTGGCCTACAGGTCCCATCACCTCCAGGCAGCATAGCCATTGGCTGTGTCCACAGGGGATGACAGGAGCTGTAGTCCAGCCCATCAGGGGGTTGCCAGGTTGGAGGAGGCTGACACAGACCCTAATTGAGCTTCCTGACCCCTCAACCAGCAAAGTCCTTGAGATCCAGCCCTTCGCCCCACTTTCCATGTGTTCAGCCCCCTGCCTCTGTCGTTCAGGCTATTGTGGAATTGCCTCTTGGGGTTGTCACGGCTGAAAGCGGGTTTCCAGATTCAGGGATCCATTAACCCTAAAGCAGAAGCTGCCTCTCCTGCCTGAGTTCGCAGGACACAGCAAGCCACGGCACGAAGTAAACAAGCCACAGTGGTGTGTTGAGTCATACGAACCAGTGTCTCAAACAGTCTTCCCACCTTGGTGTCCTCCGGATGCTTTGAACAGGGGCCTCTGTGGGGAGAGCATTCCATGATTGGGGGGCCACCGGTGAAGGTCAGTTGTTCCCCTTTGATATGAAGAAACTGCATTGCCCACGCGAGGATAAAATATATATTTGAGCCATTTAAAAGGGATCTTTTCAAACTTATATTGGCTTGTTTTGATGTCTGGTTCTTTTTTAAAACTTCAGTCCGGGTTTCCTTCCCCTCTTTTAATTACTTGTTCAACGAGAAACCAGATGCAAACACGTGTTTGTATGCTCTGAGAACTGAGTCGTGGTCTTCCAGGAAGATTCTGTATCACATTTCTGTGCTGTATACAAGATGCAAGAATTGCTCAGTGAAAATGATGGGCAAAATTAAAAAAAGGACTTAGGGTCCCACAATGTAGATTTAAGATACAGAATTTACTTTTAATCTAACCCTGGATCTGTATCAGTGAATTCTGCAGGTTAACTTTGGGTGGCGTGAAACGAGGTACATTTTCTCTGGCCTATGGTTCTTTCTAATGCTTATTATTGTTGTTCTATTGGTTTGCAAAGATGCCTGTGGATTTACCATTGAAGAGGCAAGATGCAAAAGGGGGGAAAAGAGATGGGATGGGAGCAGGAAATCAGGAAAATTCAGGAGCAGCGTCTTCCCAAGCTTCTCCTCATGCACAACAGCATCCTGTTTCCTGTGATGCTCAGAGAGCAGCGTTTAGATGCACGCGGTCCCAGTCCTGGAGGGCGAAGCCTCATTCAGCTTTTCAGACAGACTCCCTCCTCCAGCGTCCTGTCAGCCGCTAAGAGCTCAGCACCCCATCCAGCCCCGTTTTCCATGTCTCTTTTCCAAATGACACTAAGCATCCACATTAGGCCATTGCATGTAATTTCTGTCCCTTCGTTTATAGCAGCCGTCCCCAAACTGGTGCCTTCCAGACACATTTGGACCGCAACACCCAGAATTCTGGAATTCCCTGCTGGATGGGAATTCTGGGAGTTGTGGTCCAAATGCCTCTGAAGGCCACCATGTTGGGGAAGGCTGCTTTTTAGTATATAGAACAGTGATGGCAAACCTTTTAGAGACTGAGAGCCCAAACTGCGACCCAAAACCCACTTATTTATCACGAAGAGCCAGCACTACAATGAAGCATGAAAACTGAGGTTTTAGTTTAGAAAAAACAACTCACACCAGTCCAAGCAGATATATATATATCCTTGGCAGCGCACTGACCAGCCATGGGAAAGCTCAGATTAGTCACGACTAATGAGTCGCGGCTCATGACGTCATCACCTGGCGCCGCTACTCCTTTCCGAGCATGCGCATGGCCCCTATGTGCGCTGTTACCCGATGCTCGGCTGCTGGGGCGACTTGGCTCGTGTGCTGACAGAGTGGGCTCTGTGTGCCCGCTGGGGCATGCGTGCCACAGGTTTGCCACCACTGGCCTAACCCTACCCTGGTGCACACCCCTAACCCTAATATAGGGCAACAGTTCCATTGAAAATAAGGCAATTTTGAAAAAGCCCTCCTGAGTAGCTTTTTCTGCGCAGCTCATCCTTTCTGCCCCTACTAAACACATTCCAACCCTCAGAATCATGCCAGGACACCTCGTTTTCCTAACCCTAACCCTAACCCTAACCCTACCCTGGTGCTCACCCCTAACCCTAATATAGGGCAACAGTTCCATTGAAAATAAGGCAATTTTGAAAAAGCCCTCCCTGAGTAGCTTTTTCTGCGCAGCTCATCCTTTCTGACCCCTCTAAACATGTTCCAACCCTCAGAATCGTGCCAGGACACCTCGTTTTCCTAACCCTAACCCTACCCTGGTGCTCACCCCTAACCCTAATATAGGGCAACAGTTCCATTGAAAATAAGGCAATATTGAAAAAGCCCTCCCTGAGTAGCTTTTTCTGTGCAGCTCATCATTTCTGCCCCTTCTAAACACATTCCGAGCATCAAAATTTTGTAACCATTTTTTGTACAATCGTTTCTGTAACTAGTGTTGGTGGACCTTTTAGAGACCGAGTGCCCAAACTGCAACCCAAAACCCACTTATTTATCGCAAAGGGCCAACACTGCAATAAAGCCTGAAAACAGGTTTTAGTTTACAAAAAATAACTCCCAGCCAGTCCAAGCAAATATATATGTATCCTTGGCAGTGCACTGACTGGCCATGCGAAAGCTTGAACGAGTCGTGACTAATGAGTCGCGGCTCATGACGTCATCGCCTGGCGCCGCTACTCCTTTCCGAGCATGCGCGTGGCCCCTGTGTGCGCTGTTACCCGATGCTCGGCTGCTGCGGGGATGCTGGGGCGACTTGGCTCGCGTGCCTATAGAGAGGGCTCTGCGTGTCCCCTGTGGCACATGTGCCATAGCTTCGCCACCGCTCATCTAGAACTTCTGCAGAACTCTCGGTTCCCCAGTTGTGTTGGTCTTATCCTGCTCTATTTGTGTTGGCGTTTGCTCTGGGAAAGCTCCAAGCAGACCGTAGGGGACAACTGGTCCCCCTCATTTTTGCACATGCCCCTGGAAACCAGGACTGGGCAGGATCCGATGGTTTGTCCCTGAGCAAGTGCCCCTACACCCTCGTGTTTCTAGATGGCTCACGGGATGGATCGGGTGTACCGTTCGCTTGCTCGCTGATTTCAGCTTTATGAAAAGGAGAATTCGGGAAGGATCTGAATGATCATAGGTGAGCTTTTAGGTGCTCGGATCACAAACCAGTTGCCCACGCTCAGGACTGACTCCTGGATGGATTGAACCCTGCCAGCTTGGAGAAGCACAGATTGTGGCATTGTGTGAACTCGGCCTTACTCAAACGCCACGGTTCCCCAGCCACAAGCAAGCCACGAAGAGAACCCCTGGTTTGCTGCTGGGTTGTGAACCGTGGCTTGTTATCACGGCAGGGTTCACACATGGTGTCCGCAATGGTCCACGGTTCCATGTCAGCCCACACTCAACCTAAAGCCTGGGTTGGCAGGTTGGATGGACTGAGCCAGTGGGATTCTTTTGGCCGATTTGGCCACTTGGCTGATGAAGCCAGAGGGAGCTGTTGCTTCCTGGCATTGCTGAGTTGTACAGGCTGCTGGGAGATCTGTTGCAGGCAGATGCACATGAATGTAGGACGATTGTGCTGTAAAACATATTTAACTAGCTTTCTGTTGACATGGTCAGGATGGCTGAAATCCTGGTAGCAAAGCTGACCTTCCAGGCACTTAGCAGAATCCATAACTGTAAAACCCCCTGAAGAAATTATACTCATGAACAAGAGCATAAAGGAAGGAAGGTTAAGACAGACTTGTGGAAGCTGGGCCCTGAAGCGGCAGATTCTCTGCAGGCTTACTTGCGAGTAGGCCTAGCTGTGCTCCTGGGGCTCCTTCCCAAATACTTCTTCTAAGGTTGCATCTGCAGGCCCCCAAGGGTGAATCCAACAGGGAACGCTCGACACTGAATGGACACTGGGATCAAGCTGTGCAAAATAGGGGGCCGTGCATCTAATTCACACTGGCAGCTGCGAGAGCAGAAGCCCAGCCAGGCTTTCTTCCGGAGTAATCCTTTTGTTTTTAATTAAATAGGTTAATCAGTTCCAAAAGCCTCTTTTCTGGTTTCCAGAGCTGGACCTTTATGAATTGACCCACTTTTCAGGAGAGTGTGCAGAGCAATCCGTGTGTGTGTGGGTTGTACTAGTACATTGTCCATGGGACCTCAAGCAGCGGGCGCAAGGCACCCTGCTTAAGCAGCCAGGGTTAAAAGCTGCGTGGGAGGGAGAGCTTGGGGTCCTTTGACCTGTTCTTCCCCTGTTCTTGAATATGGACTGTATGCCAGGCATGTGCTACAAAGTTAAGCATATATGCGCAAAGCTCTCGTAAGCCTTCATGTGTTGGGGCAGCCTGAGATGAAGCGTCACAAGCAGGACTCCAGAACCATGAAGGCCCTGATCCTCCCAGTAACTTCGGGGTGGGGGGGGGGAGGGGAACATGGAGCAGAGCAGAAGACCTGACCATGGGCGAACTGATGATGAGCAAGTTCTGGGCATGGGAAGTTGCCACCAGAAGCTCTCGAAGGCCCCGAGTCGTGGCCAGCCGGCTGGAACGGAGCTGGGGCTGATAGTCCTGCCGGGCTACGTTGGTCTGATCGGGGTGGTGGCCTTCCGGACATGGCTCCTTACACTGTGGTGGTGCTTCTGGGCAAGAGGCCAAAGCTCCTGAGCGAATCCCGCGGAAGATGCAACGGATGCGGCTCGCGGGACAAAGGAAGGAGGTGGCGTTTGTGATGGGGTTGCCTAGCAACCACCATTGTGTGCTTCCTTTCTCCACCCGCACTGAGACTACTAGCTGGGCTGTTGTGTGAGCTCCTCGTGAAAATGGCATCAGTCCAGCCACAGGGGCGGGCTTCGTGGTGAGTGTGGCCGTGGGGAGATCCACTGGGGCTCCCTTCTTTTCAACCCCAGAAACCTCCTGTCAGGATGCTCCGTGGCTGAACCCGGTGAAACTCATTGTCTCCAAATCGTCCTGTTTCAGGTGGTCTCCTGGTGCCCCCCGGATCCAGCCACCACCGTGGCTTGACCGGGGCACCTTGGCTTTTTCTCTCTTGCAGAGGCCTCGAAAGCAGCATGGACTTCACAGCATGGGTCCCCCATTCGAGGTACGCTTGGAATAAAGGGTTTCCTGGTTCATTGTAAACTGTGGCAGGATTTTTGAAATGGGAAGCAGCGTACAGATATTATGAATGAATGAATGAATGAATGAATGAATGAATGAATGAGATCTCTAAGTTAATGAGAGGTTTAGGGTTCGTTCGCCTGCCTCGCCCCGCGTTGGGAACCTGGTGAGGAATTGCAGCGGACATTGTGTGCCAAGGGCCCCTGTGATGTGTTTGCGTTTTAGGGCAGAGCCTGCGGCAAAGAGAATCGGGCTGAGAGCAGAGGAAGGGAAGCATGCGACTAGGAATGAAAATAAGGCCGTAAGTACCGTGGGGTTTCTGCAGCAGCCCTTCTCCTGTATGGACCGTTCAAGAGGATGCTGCTCGGGCTTTTTGTGACCCCAAAATGCACCTTGTGTCAAGGTATCCCAGATCTTGCTGCGGGAAAAGCAGGAGAAATTCTGTGAGTTCAGCCGATGGAGTGTGAGAACCGTTGTTTTGCACAATTTAATTTTGTTTCTGCAGCGCTCTGCAGGGCTCCGAAGGCCGAGCTCTACCCACAGGGAATCCTTTCTGGATTCTTCCCCAGCTTTTGCGGGGGGAATAAAGGGGGATCGTTTAGTGCAGTACTCTGTTTCCCTCTGTGGTCAAGCAGACTCTGGAGTGAGGCTTAAAGCTGGTAGCCCGTGCTTGCTTGCCTTTCCGCAACGGGCCCTCGGAGATAGGCTGCTCGTGGCCCTGGAGGTGGCTACCATGGCTCCTAAAGACGTCTTAGCCCAGGCCATGGGCCACACCTGGCGTGAGAGAGGCATTTTTCGTTTGCCCATCAGCTCCATTGGCTGACTCGCGTTATCAGAGCAGGTGAAAAATGTCTTGGTTTCCACTTTTCCCAAACGGTGCACAATTCTAAAAACCCGTCCCTATGTTTTCATGCCTTGAGGACTAGGAACTTGTGCTTTTGTTTTTGAAGCAGTGACTTTTTCTTCTCTCACTGGTGTGATTGCAAGAGAACGGCATCACTTGGCTGAGCGTAAGCGTCTTTGCCTACTCTTTTGACAGTGTGCCAGACAGCAGGCCAAGGAGATGCCGCTCTCTCCCAAAAGAAACAGGGAAGCCGTGCAGGAGATTCCGGAGAGAGGGAAAAGGGAGAGGGTTTCAGGTGCGGAAGTGGAGAGAGGGGACCCCCAGGAGGAGAGCTGGGGAAGCCCTTGCAATGTGCCAGCTCTGGAGCTCGGAGACTTAAACGGAGCTAGAGAGCGGAAGCGGCGGATGAAATGGCTGAAGGGGGACAAGGAGGCCCCCGGAGAAGAGGATCCGGAAGGAAGGGGATGTCGGAAGAGGGAGCCGAAGGCCGGGCGAGACTCGGATGGGGAGAGCTGGGGGTCAGGGGAGAGCAGTGGGGAGGAAACGCAAGAAGAGAGGGCCGAAGCGGGCCGTGGGCTGGGGAAGCCCTTTGGGAGCCAGCTGGAGGAGCGAAGGTCTCTGAGGAAGAAGAGGAGCAAAGGGGAGGAAGCCGAGGATGGTGGCGCAGGAGGGACGGTCAAGAGGAGCAGGAGCAAGAGAGCCACGCTGCGCACGGGGCCTGAGAGGGGCTCCCAGAAGAGGAAGGCCGAGGAAGGGGAGAGAGCGGAGACGGCGAAGAAGAAGAAGAAGGAGGGGCACAGGAACGAAAAAGGAAAGACCGAGCAGGACAAGTGGAAGTGGTGAGTTCAGCATTTGGATTGGGGCCGGTGTACAATGTTGAGTCGTGAGTCTTTTTCAGCACATAGCACAGAATCCCCGTCCTGTTAAAGCTTCATCTGTATAATCAGTGAGGACTAGAAGCTTGTTTCAGACATATTGTCATAAAGCAGGAAGGGATGCTCTTGCGCCCAACCTGGACCTCACTGAAGGAATCCAGTGTGAACTTTTCCTGATGGAGGACTAGCCGGACTCTGCTTAAACATTTTCAGCAGGGGCAAGTCACAGCCGGGACTCTCAGGGGACAGGCGGCCCGGCTGGCCGTGCATCTCTCTTTCAGAGCAAGAGACCTACTAAAAGACCCACGTTCTCAGAACTTTCGGAAGCCTTTGAAAGGCCCTTCCTCCTCTCCGACCTGTGTCACAAGGCTGTTAGTACAGATTTGAAAGGGTTGCTTGGATGAATTCATCGACTGGGGTTGAAGTCCTGGGCACATTTATTTATTTATTTATTTATTTAAATATTTATATGCCGCCCCTTACAACAGCCTCGGGGCAGCTCACAATACAAAAAACAAATACAATATTAAAAACATATACAATATTTAAAAATATTTAAATTTACCTTTAAATTTAAATTTAAAAAATTTACCTCGGACTAAACCCCTGGACCCCAGTGGAACATATTTTTCAGTAGGCGCCATTAGAAAAACGATCAAAAAATGATCAAAGATTAGAAAACTCCCAGCTGTTGGCTGAATAGACCCACTTCTCAGAAACAAGTCTGCCTCTGAAGTTTTGGTGTCTCATATGTTACTGAAGCAGGCTCTAAAATAAAGTCCTTTATACATCCTTTATTAAAATAGCTAATATTTTAGTATTTTAAAAAGCTGACTAGTCTTATCATATAATAAAGGTAGTCAGCTATGGGCTTTTAGAAGCATTAAATTAAAATAAAACAAAAATATAGTTGCGCATCAAAGATCCCGGATTAGCATCTTCCAGGGTGTGATCCAAGGCCACATCATGCAAAATGGATCAGTCCCTGGGCAGGAGACTAATTTGGAGTCCTTTAGAGTCAGTGGTGATTGACAGGCAGGATATAAATGGGGATGATGTACTTCTGACAATTGTAATAATGATGGGAATAATGGGTCAGAAGAGCTTCCTGTAGAATATAGCTAATAAATATAAATAGCAATCTTTTCCCACCGCAGCTGCTAAATTGCCATTGCAAAACCAAGAGTGGGCTTTGCTTTGCGTGCTGTTGAGCCTGCATTTCTCCGCCTCCTGGGCCCCGCTGCCCCCGTCCCACCCACTCCTGTCCTGGAATCACTTGTCAGCTGGAGAAAGCCCTTCATGACGAGACTCTCGCCTGCAGAGCTTTCTGCCACGATAATTGTGTCAGGCTCGAGGTGCCGGTCTCCTTTTGGAAAGTCGCCGCGTCCTGTAGGGACTGCAAGCGGCCGGAAGATTTCGTGAGCGGGGTGTTGCATGCGTGATTAGCAGAGGGATCTGTCTGTGGGGAGCTGAGCATCCTAGCCCTACGGCAAGCGCTGCATCCTTCCCAAACCTCGTCCCTCCAGGTGGGAAGAGGAGAAGCGCCAGGACGGCGTGAAGTGGCAGCAGCTGGAGCACAGGGGCCCCTTCTTCGCCCCGCCCTACGAACCTCTGCCGGATGGTGTCCACTTCTACTACGGCGGTGAGCCAGCTGCTCCGGGGTCCTCGGATTCCCGAGTTCCCATGCCATGGGGGGGTCCTTGCTCCCGGATGACCAGGTTTTGGCCCGCCTTTGTTCGGCGGAGGGCAGCAGCGAGCCGTTGGGAGGCGTCTGGTGATGGGGCGCCGCTGCTCTTTCTTCCAGGCAAGCCTCTGAAGCTGAGCCGTCCTGCTGAAGAGGTGGCCACCTTCTTTGCCAAGATGCTCGATCACGAGTACACGACCAAGGAGATGTTCCGGAGCAACTTCTTCAATGACTGGGCGAAGGTCTTTACGTTCGCGCTCTCTCTCTCTCGCTTTCTCTCTCTCTCTCTCTCTCTCTGTGTAATTGTACATTCATTTATTTATCTCTCTCTGGCCCGAGAGTGGGAGCTTTCTGAGCAGTTTATAACGATTCGTCAATCAAGCACAGTATAAAATTCCAGGATGCAAATTAAAACAGCAAAACATCCCAATATACAAAAATATAAAACAGTTCAGCATCTGATGCATTTTCACAGCAGACTGAACCCACCGTAACCCGTCATATGCAAATTCAGTAGATGCCTGGGAAGGGAAGGCAGTTTAACCCGATGGCTAAAAGATGACCCTGTGGGCGCCAGCAGGGAGACTGTTGCAAAATCGGGGGCGGGGGCGTCACCACTGAAAAGGCCCTGCTGCCTCTTTCTGGGCCTGCCTTGGAGGGACAGTTGGCGGAAGGCCCTGGGCGCAGACGGGCGTCAGGAGAAGCATCAAGTATCAAGGTCCCGAGCCGTGTCCGTTGCCTCGGAGCTGCTGTCTGTTCTAGGGCCACATAACGTTCAGGCATCACTCTTTGGAGCAGGGAAACCAGCGTTTTGATGCTGCGACGGTGAGATACGCTCAGGGAGACAGGAAGCTGCCTCCTCCTGCATCAAACCCGTGGTTCCTTTACGGCCAACGTTGACTGGCAGCCGTTCTCCAGGGTGTGCAGCAGAATTCTTTCCCAGCCCTTCTTGGGGGTGCCGGGGCTCGAACTGGGACCTGGAGCTCTTCCCACTGAGCCACCGCCTCTCCCGGGAGAGGTCCCCGGAGTCATGGGCTCCACGCTTGCAGTTGCCTGACATCAAAAACATGGACGTTTGGTTATTCCCAGACCTGGTTTTGTTCAAGCGCTTAAAAATCCCGAGACTGTCTTGAGGTGCCCCTGAGATTGGTCGCTGGTGAAAATGTCACAGCAGTGGTGGCTGGATCAGGCCAGAGCGCTCCGTTCTGGGCAGCAGCCGCTCCCAGGCTGAGAGTGACGGGGTGGTCGGGCTCCGCATCTCCTCTCCAGGGCTTCCAGCTTGGAGGCCCACTGTCTCCCCGGAAGGCTCTGCTGAAGAGCCGCTGCAGGTCCGTGGAGACGGTTCTAGGCTGAGCACTCATGCAAACTTGCTTAGGGGTCGCCTCATGGAGCTGCCTCCTCATTTCGAAGAAAGCAGAGGCTTGGAACGCTGCGTGTTGGCGGGTGCCCGGTGCTGGCCGGCAAGCTGTCAGAGTGCCACATTTCCCGGAGCAGAAGCCATTCTGCTTGACCAGCGGCCGCCTTGCTTTCCTGCAGGAGATGACGCCAGAGGAGAGGAAGCGAATCAAAGACCTGAGGAAGTGTGACTTCCAAGAGATGCACAAGTATTTTGTGGAGAAACACGAGGCCCAGAAGGCTCTGCCCAAGGAGGAGAAACAGGTGTGGGGACCGCTGCTGGGTGAGGAGACTGTGCGGTTCCTTGGACCACTGAGGCGTTGCTGAATTCCTGGCTGGTCGTTCTTGGCTTCTAGCTTTTCCTTATTATCTTGGGGGCCAGACTGCGGCTGGTGAGCTCAACAGGGACTGCGTCCCAAAGCTTCTGAAGGGGGTCACTGAGCCCCTTCCCAGATGGGGCTGGGCCTCCCTCGTTCCATCGCAGCACCCCTTTCAGCCTCTCCCTGCAGCCTTCCAGTGCCTGATTTAGAACTTGCAGGAGGATCTGTCTGTCGGCACAGCAAATAACCTTCCAGCCTTCTTCTTCAAAAAGAAGCACCCGTGCCGTGTGTAAAATGAGTGTATTTGCCTTTTCTTGCGTTAAACCAGAAATTAAAAGAGGAGGCAGAGAAAATCCAAGAGGAATATGGTTTCTGCATAATTGATGGGCACCGGGAGAAGATCGGCAACTTCAAGATAGAGCCCCCGGGTCTCTTCCGAGGCCGTGGGGACCACCCTAAGATGGGGATGCTCAAGAACAGGGTGATGCCGGAAGATGTCATCATCAATTGTAGCAAGTGGGTACTGTGGCCAAAAGCATCGGCGTGTTGGGCGAAAGGGTGGCGCCCTCTCTCGGGGAGCAGAGACCGATGCAGTGGGGGGCGTCAGAATGGGGGACGCGGCCTTCTCTCCCTCTGCCCTTCTTTTAGTTTGAGTATAGAGAACGACAAGGTGGGACTCGGTGGAGAGCGGGTGAGCTGCAGGAAGGGTCCTGGGGTCCAAGCAAGCACTTAACCAACTGGACGTTGGCACGAGCTTGCTTGCACTGGAACCAAGATGGCGCTGCACACCTTCCCCAGGAAGAGGTGATAGATGAGGAGGGAAGGGAGAACGTCCCAGAGAGCGTTCAAGGCCCCTGGAGGCGCCTTGGAGTGCTGGGACTGGGTCTTCTTGGAGTCGGGTCGCTTGGGAACGCAGCCCAAAGTAGCTGAAAAACTCCGACACTAGATATCAGTACAGGACCGATAGTCAACAAGTACCATAAGGGAAAGCTGGAAAGAAAGGCAGTTAGAGTGACCCGTCTCCGTGGGATGAAAGAAGCAGAAGCAACTCTCAGAGCCCAGGGGAGACTGTTTCGCAGCAGGGATGCTCGTGGTTTTAGCTAGACCAGTGTGAATCAACTTAGGATATTCCAAAATCAATGCAAGGAGTAGAAATAGGAGGCTTAAGTGCATGTTGGCAGATACGCAACAGCTGGGAACTCAAGCTGTGACTCCTGGAGAGGGGAAGGGTCTGTTGGGCTCCACCGCTGCCTTTCGGAAGCTTCATTTTGCGGCTTTCCCCCACCAGGGATTCAAAGATTCCACGGCCCCCGCCAGGGCACAGGTGGAAAGAAGTCAGGTGTGACAACACGGTCACCTGGCTGGCATCGTGGACTGAGAACATCCAGGGGTCCATCAAATACATCATGCTGAACCCCAGTTCCAAGCTGAAGGTGAGGTTGCACACTCCCCGGGGAGCTACCTGTCCAAACGCTCTCTCTTTAGCCTGTCCGGACCTTGGATGACTCGCATTGCTTTTCTCTGCTCACGTTCTTTTATCCATCCAGTGTGTTGTTCCAAAACAACGCAGGACCGGTTCACGCGTAACAACAGCCCATGATCTAAACATCCCTGATTGAGTGGGAGAATGTGCACACGATGTGTGAATGCAGCCAAACAACCCAACAGCAAACTTGTCCGTGCACAACAAACCACGGGTTGTTAAAGCCATGGCTGTTGTAAGGTGTGAACCAGGTCAGAGCCACCCAGCTAACACCTTGGCGCTTTTGCAAGCCGGTTGCTCCTCCGTGAAGCAGCGCCTCTCTGCGGCCTCGCTGGCAGAATCCGCGTGATGCTTCGTTTTGCCATTTCACACATCAAAGGACTCTCTTGTTAGCAGCCCTCTTCAGATACGACTCGGTTTGTTCATTGTCTCCCTTAAGGAGAGCTGGGAAGGGGAGGGCGGAACTCCCGGAGGGGTTTTGTGAGTTGTGCAAAGTTTGCCCCATCTGTCCATCCACAGAAGGGGAGACCCTTCCTCCGTTTAACCCTGCACTGCCAACACCGCTTGGTAGCAGCTCCGCAGGGTTTCCGAGGGGCTTGTCCGCTCTGCATGGAGTGGCTGCAGGGGCCGCATCTGGGATCACGTGCTTCAAAGCAAGTTGCCCCTTGGCTTAGGATTGCGAAGCAAGTGCCCCGCAGCCTGTACATTCAGGGTCTTCCCAGCATGCCTAAGGCCAGCTTCAGAGAGATGCTCGCACTTCGTTGGGCCTTCTCCACTGTGTAATTTTCAGTGTAAAGCTTGCGTTGGGTAACAGACATGAAACATGCCCTTGAGGGGCTGGGACTTTTCCGCTTCCTGCCTCTCATGAAGTGCCGCCCTTCCTCTCTAGCTCTGGTGCCAGGCCCTTGGTGCTCTCTCATTCTCCCCGTCAGAGATGCTGCTGGGGTTACATTTGTAGGACTTGCTCGTGAGTCACAGCTGTATCTGGAAATGTGTGCAAATGTTGATGGAGGACTTGCAAATGGATCTGAGCAGCTCTCCATGAATCTGTTATGCCCAGTGGATTGCACATCGCGACAACCCAGAGTATAGACTGAGTAAGGGTTGTTAAATCATGGGTTATTGAATCGTGGGTTGTCGTTTCATGTGAACCCTATGCTATGGCTTGACTAGGGATTTTTTAACCACAAATGTCCCGAGACTGATAATCCAACAGGGAGCGGTGTGTTCACTTCTTGGGTTGTTGATGCTTAATAACCCATTGTGAAAACACAGTGCAGTGTTTACAGGTAAGCCGTGCTTTTTTTGTAAGCACACACACCAATCCCAAGCAAGCAGCGATATCGAAGTGATATCTCTCACTATCAGATAGCAGATAGCAGGTTGCAGACACAATAGCAGCCTGCAGGCACTATGTTAACGATGTTTGCTGCTGATCTGCTACGCCAAAATCACTTCGTACAATCCATTAAAAAAAGGTGCCGGAACGCTGTTCCGGTGCGTTCTATGACAAGAAAAAGCCCTGCATGTAAGTAAACCCACGATTCAACGACAACCCATGCTTGGTGCATACTCTGGGTTGCAGGGAATGTGTGAACCGGGCCACCATGTTTAATTTAGAGCTATTTCTCTTCCTGGGCAGGTGCGGGGTGCAGGGGGGTCTGTGGAAGCAGCTGTCATTGCGAGAGTCTTCATGCCCACGCTCTGCTCTTTCCAGGGGGAGAAAGATTGGCAGAAATACGAGGTTGCCCGCCGCTTGAAGGGGGTGGTCGGCAAGATCCGTTCTCAGTACCGAGCAGACTGGCGGTCCAGGGAGATGAAGCAGCGGCAGCGCTCTGTGGCACTTTACTTCATCGATAAGGTGCGGGGCCTCTGTACGTTGGGATGTATTGATTTGCTGGATTTTTGCCCCATCCCCCCCCCCATTGCTTCCTAGGAAGGTTGCAAAGTTTTAAAATATACAATAAAATATGACTAAAACTAACAATAAAATCTAAAAAGCCACAAGCAAAAGCATGACGTTGTGAAAATTTCACAGAGCCCTGGATTATACAAAACCAACATAAAGGCACAACAGCGGTTAGCAACCATTAATAAAATCTTAAAGCCATTAAAATCATTCTAGTTGTTCAAACACTGGGAAAATAAGAAGCTGTTTGCCTGGTGCTGAAAAGAATACAAAGAAGGCGCCAGGCGAACCTCTCTGGGGTGCTGGTTCCAGAGTTGGGGTGCCACTTCTGAAAAGGCCCTTCCTCTTATAGCCAGCCATAGCAAAATAAAAAGTATTACTTTTATAATTGCTCATAAATATTTGTCTGCCTGGGTGGTTTATAAGAGCATATTAAAAATGCCACAGAATGCACAATGGGAGAACATATTAAAACATCACAAAAAATTCAGTGCAGAATTTGAAATCACATTTAAAACAGATTAATAAAAATTGGAGATTGGAGAAAAAATCTAACAGGCCCCAGTGGACTACTTGAAGGCCTTTACGGGGCACTGAAAAGACAGGCAAGTTGGCACCAGGCAGGCCTCCGTGAGGAGCTTCTTCCCTAATTCGGGCCCACCACCGAAAAGGCCCTGCTCTGTGTTGCCAGCATCTGAGCCTCCCTTGGAGATGGCAGTCAGAGGAAGGCTCCAGAACTTGCTTGTGGTGTCCAGGTGGATGAAGGTCAGGAGAGGTATTCTGTCAGATATCGTGGTCTCAAGT
This sequence comes from Varanus salvator macromaculatus, assembly GCA_023646645.1. Lineage (NCBI taxonomy): Eukaryota > Metazoa > Chordata > Lepidosauria > Squamata > Varanidae > Varanus > Varanus salvator. Next base: position 39,188,692 of record JAIXND010000777.1, on the reverse strand, counting down.
CGTCTGGAGCGTTATAGGGCAAAACCAGCACCCTGGATAGAGCTCATGAAGGATATAGGCAGCCAGGGCAAGCGGGCCAGACTTGGTGATCAGACTGCTGGCCCTTTTTTTTAAATTAGTTTGGCTGCCACAGTTTGGCCAAGCGGCAACTTCCAAACAGTCTTCAAGGAAAGCCCCAACTTGATGAGTAGCCAGACGTCTCCATGCAAAGACTGCTCTGATTTTTATCTGTGTCCCACATTTAACTCATAGTCCAAGAGACGTAAGTATCAAAGCACATATAGAAAATAAAATACATTAACTCTAAAATAACGGTGACGTGTTATTGTTAATGCACAGAAGCATTAACTGGCGTATCGTCTAGCAGAAATCAAGTATAAAATGCCTTCTGGAATGTAAGGCAAAAAAAAAAAAAAGAGCTGGGAAGAGAATTTTGATATGAAGCCGCCACTGAGAAGGCTCTGCCCCGCTAGATGAACAAGGAGCAGAAATGGGAGCAAGTCTAGCTTGGGAACAGAGCTGATGGCCTTCTCACGGGCAGGGCCTTCTCGGTTGTGGCACCCCATCTATGGAATCAACTTCCTGGAGATATTCATCAAATGCTGCCCTACATATTCTGGCACCAGATCAAGATGCTTTTATTCAAGGAGCGTTTTAATGGTTGAAGATTTTAGCTGGAATTTGATTTTAATTATATTTCAGAGCAAATTTTAGTATTCTCAATTGTGATATTTAAGATATCGCCGATCTACTGTTAAACCATTACTTGGCGTTTCTGCCGTGATGTTACATTATTTTTATTATTGATACTGTGGTTTTAACTGTGTTTATGAAGTTTTATGTTGCTGGTTTTTATTATGTACGTAGACCGCCTAGAGAGGCATGTGGCTACGAGGCGGTATAGAAAGGTGCTCAGTAGATAAATAAATGTGGCACTGGTCCCATATTCCGCTTGTGCCCTGTGCTCCCTCGTGCCACGCGGAAGTGGCGCTTGTGCAACACCAGTATGTGTGTCCGGAAACTGGGGGACGCAACTTTCCCCATTCCTGTACCCCCATGTTGGGGCCTGCTGTGCTGCTCCCCCAGGCGTGTGGGGCGGGTGGAATGCGTGGCTGAGCTCTCGCTGCTCCGTGCCGCCTCCAGCTGGCCCTGCGAGCCGGGAACGAGAAGGAGGAGGGCGAGACGGCGGACACGGTGGGCTGCTGCTCCCTGCGGGTCGAGCACGTGGCCCTGCACCCGCGGCTGGACGGGAAGGAGAACGTGGTGGAGTTCGACTTCCTGGGCAAGGACTGCATCCGCTACTGCAACAGGGTGCCCGTGGAGAGGCAGGTGAGCGGGCGTCCGTGGGGCTGCCCAGGCCGGGGAGTCTGCGGGGCTTTGGAGTACCTGGGGGGCGGCCCTCCTGAGGACGGCGCAGCAGGGAGAGCTGTGGCGAAGGAAGCGCACTTCCGGTGCCGCGGGAAGCCAGCCCCACGGCAGCAGAGATGCTCCCGTTTGCCCTGCAGCTGCTGCAGCCATGCAGTTCCCCTCCCCTCCCGCTGTTCTAAAACCAGAAATGCACGCACGACAGCCCCTTTCAGGAGCTCCCCACACCCCACCTGCGTTGTGCCAAGCTGGCGACTCTCCTTGATGATGACTGTGCCTCCCCCCTCCCCCGCCACCAGCCCCATCGGACAAGGAAGCCCTCGGGGGTCTTCCCTGCTGAGACCCCGCAGGGCCCCTTCGGGGGGCCAGTTCCCTGCTGTTAGCTGGCCTGGCCTGGCTTTGGGGGGCCTCCGCCAGGGCCGGGCCAGCATGTCACACTGGTGGCTTCGGCGGCTGCGTCCCCCGGCCAGGAGGGCCCTGGCTGCCGCGTTCCTCTGGAGGCTGCTGGAGGAGCCGGTTGCCTCTTGCCTTCTCCTCCAAAGACCCCGGCAGGAAAACCCAGGGCATCGCCAGCCGCTGTCGCAGGTGGGTGACGGCCCCTGGGATGATGCACCTCTCCTCCCCGGAGAAGTGCCTGAGCAGCGCAGCACGGGGGACCCCCTTTGTGGTGGGTGCGCCCCCCCAGCTCTGCTTGCAGGGGCGTGAGCATGCACCGGCCCCCCATGGGCCTCTCCCGAGACTGCGAGCTGCGCCTCCCGCTTCTCCGCATGCTTCCCCTGTGCTCACTCTCCACCTGCCGACTGGGGAGGTGTTCTGGGCCGGGGCCGGGAGGAGAGCTCCCTCGAATGGGGTCTGAGTTTGCGCCTCTGCATTGCTGCACCTCCCAGGCCTGCAAAAATGGCAGCGATGATGCTGTAGGCGGCCGAATGGTGCTGAGAGGGTGCTGAGCTCCCGGCCGCTCAGGCTATTTTTCCGTCGGCTATTTTCCCGTTGTCTCCACTGACCAGCAGCAGCCCTTTGTGGGCAGAAGCAGGTCTGTCAGATGCTCAGCCAGCGACCGTCTGTGTGCCAAATAAATTTTGTCCTGCTGAACTGTGCTCATAGGATCCCAGAATAATAGGGTTGGGGGGGCCAGAGGACCGTCAGACCCAACCCCTTCCCTGTGCAGTACTGCGATTCAACCAGCCCTCAGTCGGCTCTCCAGCGGCACCTTGCATGCCCAACACCCGCTGGGTCCCTGGTTCTGTTGCCGTCCTGCTCTCACAGTCAGGAAGGTTTGGGTCCCTCGGAGGTGCTCGGAGCTCGCTTTCTGTTTCATCCACTTCCGTGCTGAGACGAGCGTGGTGCTTTTAGTCTCTGTATCGGCCTCGTGGCGTCTGCGTCAGGCTCTTTCAGTCTGGTTCCGAGCTGTGGCAAAGTGGCAGAGCTGGCCCGCTCATGCTGGATGTCCTGATGGAGCAGTACCGCTGAGAATTTTGAATGCGCAAAGCCAGAGCTTCCACCGTGGTCAGAATAGCTTCTTGCTGTCGGTCGCAGGTGTTCAAGAACTTGCAGCTGTTCATGGAGAACAAAGAGCCTGGGGACGACCTGTTCGACAGGCTGTCTGTAAGTGTGGGGCCCATCTGGGCCGGGGAGGGCTTGGGAGGGACCGCGCTGACCTTCCCAACTACCTTGGAACCTCGGGCATCTTTCATGCGCAGCTTCTCCCGGCAGCGTGGCCAGCAAGCGATTCTGTGGCTGTTTGGTTTGGTTCAAGGCCAGATGTTGCTCTGGCCACCAACTTTATGGGTGACACTGGGGAGCAGGGGGTGCCCCCTTGAAGAGCTGAACCAGGGCTGAACTTGGTCCGTGCGTCCATGGGGAGACCACCATGTGCTTCCAAGATGGACAAAAGGTGGGATTCGGGTGCCATGAATCAGAATTTGGTACCATCTTTCCCAAAGCTCTTCGCTCGCTTTACACTGGATCAATGCCTGGGCATCAGAGGCTGCTCTTTCAGCATCAGCGCTGGGAAAAGCAGCCACTGCAAGAGAAGGGCAGGTCGGGTGCCCTTCCAACATAGCTTTGCACCTGTGACCTCCTGAAATCTAGGGCTGACTCTGAGCTGGAGGCTGGCCTGGGGTCTCGCCATTTCTATTCCAAAACCCCTTCCCCACCTTGTTTTCCAGACGACATCCCTGAATAAGCATCTCCAGGACCTGATGGATGGGTTGAGCGCCAAGGTCTTCAGGACCTACAATGCGTCCATCACGCTGCAGGAGCAGCTGGAAGCGCTGACCAATGGTAAGGGCAGGATGTGCAGCTCTCATTCTGTGGGGCTCCCCTTGGGGGATCTCCCTCTAACTCTTTCTGCCCCACACATTCTGGAGCCAGTGGAGATGGATCCCTGTTTGAGCAGAGCCTCGCAGGTTTGAGAATTCAGCCCGCCCTCTCCCCCAGCTGAAGCCGCGTGTGCCTTCGTGGGCTCAGGGAGGAGCAGCAGGGCAGTGGGGCAGGACGCAGACGGTGCCAGTCAGGGGCTTTGCTACATTTTCAGCTGCACTCGGGACAATTTTGTGGCCTGCATGACACAGCAGGGTCTGTCGGCGAAGAGCGGGCAGCCCTGGCCCAGTGCGGAGCGGGGCCCAGTTGCAAGCATCTCCAGCGGACGATCTGGGATTGGCAGGTCCGTCCCAGCCCTGCGAGAGTCAGGGGAGGGAGGTTGCCGGCCAGTGCAGGTGGACCCAGCCCAGGGAACACGCCGCTCTGCTCGCAGCAGCCGGTGCCAGGAGCCTGCCCCCGTTTGTGGGTCCGGGAGACCCCCCGCTTCACAATTGGGCAGAAAGTATTTATTCATTATATTTATGCCCCTTCTCTTGTCCTTCCAAGTGTCGTGAACTGAGTAACAGACTCACCAGCGCTTCTTGCCAGACATCTTTAATGTACATATAAGTCTCTGAGCATGCACAAAGTGAAAGGTTGAACCCTCTCTGGCCCCCTTCCCCCAAAGCTTTGCTTAAGAACCTTTCTGTGCCTGTCCCTGTGGGGTGGGCACCTGGACTCCTCCCTCTGAATGTGAGGATGGACGACCGAGCCCACCTCCTCAGGAGGCTGGACTCCTCCATCCAAGAGACTCCCCATCTCAGGGTCCCCCCGCCCATCAGGATGCTGTTGCTGTTCTTTGTTCCCACGCGTGGGTTGCCTGAGTGCCCTTGAGCGACTGTCTGGCCTAGTGGGCACAGAGCCTTGGACTGCCGCTGGAGCCGGGTCCGTTTCAGCAGCCCTTTCGTCCTCGGGGCCCAAGCTGCGAGTCGTGCTGGGAACCCCTTCGCTCAGCTCGCTCTCAGAGACTGAGCTGTCGGCCCCGCCAGAGTGGCCAGCCTGTCGCACGCTCATGACACCAACCACACAATCCTGCTCCTCTGGCTCTCAATCTTATCCTCGCAACAACGCCCCTGTGAGGTAGGCTGGGCTGGGAGTCTGCGGCTGGCCCGAAGTCGCCCCTTGGCCCCAGGGCTGAGTGGGTGCTGGAGCCCAGATGGCCCGAGTCCCCCTGCCGTGTGCTGAATCGCAGCATGGGCTCTTCACAGAGCTTTGCTGCGCCCGTTCCTTCCTCAGCACACGGCCTCCATTCAGGGCGGAGGGTGAACTGGCACATAGCCCTGCAGGGATCTGTTGGAAGTTGCCCCATGGAACTCGCTGTGCTTCGGGATCGGCAAAATCGCCCCAGGAAAGAGCGGGGGCCAGGTGGCCTCTTGCAGAACTGGGTTCTGGCGCTGCAGCATCCGTGCCGTGCATGGGCGGGGGCCACATCCGCCGCCGTGTCTCCGGCCCCCTCACTGTCCGCCTTCTGTGTCCGCAGAGGAGGACAGCATCGCTGCGAAGCTGCTCTCCTACAACCGAGCCAACCGCGCGGTCGCCATCCTGTGCAACCACCAGCGGGCCACTCCGAAGACCTTCGAGAAGTCGATGCAGAACCTCCAGGCGAAGGCAAGCGGTGGAGGGGCGTGGAGGCCTTTGGCGAGCCCCACGGGCAGGCCTGGAGGGCGGCTGGGGGCCTCTTGGTGTGGCCGGCCCTGGCCCAAACCCGCTGCTTGTTGCAACGGCCCCGTGGGGGGTGATGGAGCCCCCCAACCGAGGGAAGATCAGGGGAAACGGGCAGGGCAGAGCCCCTGCCCGTGCGGCTCCTGGCACATTTGTGGGTGCGGGTCAGGTTGCAATGAGGAGCCGTCGCGAAGGATGGAAGGAACAAACTGTTCAGGCTCGCGTTGGAGGGGCTAAGACCTTCCGCGCATCGTTTCCAGAAGACGCATCAGCCTTTTTTCTGAGAGGGGAGCATCTGTGCTCGTCCAGGAGCAGAGCCTGATCCAGGCCTGTCTTGTTTGCACCGTTCCAGATCAGTGCCAAAAAGGATCAGCTGACTGAAGCCAAGGCGCAGCTCAAGAGGGCAAAGGCGGATCGCAAAACCAGGAAGGACGTGAAGTCTAAAGCGTGAGTGGTCCCCGTTCGCGACTGCTTCAATTCACCATTGGCATCGCAGGACTTGAATGTAGAAACCTAATTCTGTGAGGGGAAGAGCCTTTTCAGTGGTGGCGCCCCATTTATGGAATCAGGCCCCCAGTGTCTGGCACTGACACATACGCTGAAATGTGCCAGGTTAAAAACTTTTTATTTTAATGGTTGGTTAGAGCTCATGCTTTTATTTTGGCTTTTATCTAGATTATGCTTGGTTGCTCTGCTTTAATATCTTACGTCTGACTATTTCATTGTTTCATTATGGTTGTTATTCCTTTGTATTTTATTGGGATATGGATTTCATGGATGGATTGTTTCTTTATTATTTAATTTCTAACCTGCCTGATTAGCTGCATGGATTTCTGGGCAAGTTGCAAGAGTCAATCCATATAACGCAGTGTAAAAACACAAAAACATCTTTAAAACAATAAAATAATGAAAACGTGCCCAGCTTAACAGAACTAGTAATTGCATAAAAGGTATACCACATTTTTAAAATGTCATTAAAACATATTAACAATTAAAATACTGGCGAAATAAAGGGCACCAAAAGGAATATGAAGAGTTGTGTTGAGTTGCTTTAATTTCTGTGAAACTTCGTAAACCGTTCTGAGAGCACGTGCTGAAGAGAACTGTCTCTTAAAAACCTTTAATAAATAAATAATAATTAAATACATTTATTTGATTTTTCCATATGTGAGTGCTCAAGTCATCACATTGGCTTTGAGCAATAAATGTGTTTTTAGAGCTGGCCCTATATTATCCTGATCATGAATAAAACCTATTGATAGAGTTATTCACCATGCACGCAGGTGTCGTTTCCATTCTTAACAAAGCTAGTGGTCCGTGAAGAACTTCTGGAAATTGATCAGATGTTAGAAAAATGCTCTTTCCTTGGTCTGGCCTAAATCTTCCGTGAGTTACTTTCAACGGAAGACCTCTGCGTTCTAGCATCCCGCAATAAGCTTTCCCTTCTGTACTTGCTTCATAGTGCATGAAGAATTATATGTCCGGATTGTGTCCCTTCTTCCAGCCATTATTTTTCCTAAGCTAGCATCTTAGACGTAACCAAAAAAGCAGGCACAACCAGAACTGGTGTTTTCAGCAGATCGTGCGGGCCACCCGTTTTCTTTGTAGCCTGCTTGCAAGTTCTTGCAGTGCCGTTGCGTTATCAAAATATTGTGTCGTCTCTTTTTTCCAAGCAGTGCTGTGGAAAAGAGGAAGAAGGTGATAGAGAAGATCGAAGAGCAGCTGGTGAGGCTGAAAATGCAAGCCACGGACAAGGAGGAAAACAAGCAGATTGCGCTGGGCACGTCCAAGCTGAACTACCTGGACCCCCGCATCAGCGTGGCCTGGTGGGTGAGGGGCAGCGCGACTGCCTTGGGCACCGAGCTCGATCGGGCCCACGGGCGTGTCGTCACGTGTGCGTTCAGCCCTGGGGGTCGAGTCCCATTTGCCCCCCTTTCTGACGTGCTTTTTCCGCACAGGTGTAAAAGGTTTGGTGTGCCCATTGAGAAGATCTACAACAAGACCCAGAGAGAGAAGTTTGCCTGGGCCATTGCAATGGCAGACGAAGATTTTGAATTCTGAGAGGGGCTCTCTGCTTGCTCTTTTGGCGGCCTGTCGACATTTCTGTGCCTTACCGCGGCCCCTTTTTGCATGGAAAATACATCTCTAAAGGAAGGCGTGGTGCGCATAGATTCATCCTTTGTACGACAGGGAAGGCGTGCACTTCAGGTGTGCGGGTTTCCCGATGAGGGAGCCCCTCCTTGGTCTCTGAGCGGTTGCAACAGTCTCGTTCATCGTGCCCACGCAGAGCTTCAAACTGGTTCTCGCTATCAGATTTTCTCCTCCGGAGGACCTCAGGAAGTGGAGTTCTGTTCCAAGGGCCCTGGCTGATAACTCCCGTTTTCTCAGAAAGCTGCAGAGGGAGGATCAGTTCTGGCTGGAATTGTTCCCGGCCTCAGCCCTCCGTGTCCCCTCAAGAGCCTCTTCTGGACCTGCTTTATGGGCTGGGAAGGGCTCTGTAGGAGCCCAGCCAGCAGGCACTTCCAGAGTTTTCTTCCCTCTGAATTTTGCAAGGGTTTCTGGTATTGCAGTCATTTGGGGTGGACAGGCTGGAATTACACTACCTCAGTTCTCTGCTTGTTAGAGGATACATAGCCCTCCTGTTAAAAATATACATATACAGGAGTATATGTATATATATATGCAGGAGTGAATGCAGGGGCACCAGAACTACCCAGAAATAGTTCCTTGAGAAGAGGAGGGTCCTTTCGGTCTGCCATTACATTCCAGTCCAGACTAAGGTTTGGTCTTCCCAAGGCAAATTCCTACTCTCCAACCTGAGATGCTCTGCACCCAGCCCTTGCTCCCCCAGGCCGTGTGATCAGAGGTCTGGGGCTGGGTCTGAAATGCCTCCTCCTGCAAAGATGGGGAGCAGAGACGAGTCCTTTCAAGTGTCCTCTTTCCCTTGAAACCCCAAGCATTTGGGGACGGCTGTCCAGCTCACCTCCCGTTGCAGCAGAAAGCAGGAAAGGATATGGATTTTAGACCGTTCAGGCAGGAAGACACTGCGGCCGCTTGCCATAAAACGAGCCCCTTCCTTTCGTTGCGCTTTTCAAAATATCCCTCGCTTGCCTCTGGGATGTTACACTCTGGGTAGACCCTCGGCGAGTCTCACATTTTGGCAACTTTTACTGGGATCGTGGTAGCTTTATTTCGGTAGCTCTCCAGGGCAGCAAGTACCATTCTAAAACAGAGCCTTGGACGTAGGAGAGCATTGGATTGGGAAGAGTGACGCTGCGGATCTGGGAAGGAAGGATGCGTGCGTCATCCGGGAGCTGTCGCTTGGGGTGCTTGTGTCCTGCACGGGGGTGCTGCTGTATCAAGGGACTGCTTTCCATTCAACATGCTCATCGCTGGGGAGCCTCACCTACACCGAACACGTGATATGCAGTCCTTCATCCATCCAGCTTTTGAAACTAGTCACTGTTGATCTAGTCACGTCCAAGTTTTAAGGAACACGCTTCTTGGGTGTCTTTGTCCGGCACTGAGTTGCTTGGGAAAGCACTTCATTAAAATATGAATATTTGTGTCCAGAGAGGTCTGTGCTTTGGGGACATCTGTGCTGATACTGAAGAAAAGAGGCGCTGCTTTCACACAGTTGTTTTCTTTGGTTTCCAAACAGTTTAGAACAAAAAATTCACCCCGCGGCATTTGTCTTTTGTTTCTAAATGGCTGAATTCAAACTCGGAAGAAAGAATCGGCGGGCAGCTTCAGGTTTATGAAGTGTAAAGTGTTGTGTCAGTGAAAGTCGCATTTGAAATCTGAATATTCTCACAGTGAGAATATCCGTATCCATTGCAGGACATTGGGACCTTGGACTCTGAGGAATCAGCCTTTCCAAATTTTTAGTATAAACTGGAATTTATGAACGATGATTGCACAATTGAAATTTGTTTCAATTCTAAGATATGCCATTGTGCATAGATATATTTATGTTGGAAATGATCCAAAATGATGGGTGTTCCTACAGTTCCTTTATTAGAAAGTGTTGTGTTTTTTCAGCACCAATTTATCTATTTCTGTAGATACGCAGTTCAGTGCTGTGGGAAGGTAATTTTCCTTGAACGGTTACCCTCTGCCGAGGTTCAGGCATATCACCAAACGCCTCTCTAAATTTGTTTTCGTAAAAAAAGCTGCCAGGAGGGGGGCTTTTCTGTTGATTTCCAAGATTTAATAGTTCCTGAAAGATTAAAAGGATATTTATTCATAGAGGGTTGTGTTGTTTGTTTCTCTCCTGCTATTCTGCACATGGGCTTGGGAACTGGGGATTCACGCCGCAGCCGAAATGATTCTTGGCAGTTCTGATGGCTGAGCTCAAGAGTTCAAGGCTCCTGCGCATGGTTCTGCCAGCGGCTGCCTGGCTGTGGGTTGGGAGCAGCTTGGCTCCTCGTCGTCAGAACTGGATCAGACCAAGGGTCCACCTAGTTCAGTGGTGAAGCAGCTGCCCAGGGGAAGCTGACAGGTAGGATGGGTGTAGCAGTGCCTCTCCACCCATGTTCCCCAACAACTGGAGTACATACATAGGCATCCTTCCTCAGTGCAAGTTGCATGAATGTCGTGTGAACTTTCCTGCTCAGTAACAAGCAGGAAGGAATCGGCCTCACGGTTCTTATGGATGGCTGTCACGCCGTCAGTGTGCAATGCACTTTCCGTTTGCAAGAGGTCCCTGCCCCGAGGAGCCTGCAGTCCGGATTACATTTAGCGGTGCAGTGTGTGTGTGTGTGTGGAGGGGGTGTTGTATTTATTGGGGCAACATTAATGACCGACTGCAGGCAGCTTACGATTTTAGTTCGTGAATGGAGACGAGCAGGGCCGGTGGGCTCACGAAGGCCACGGGTCTCCTGGCCTCTGATCCATGGGAGGAGTGGCCCATTCCGCCAGCCAAGCGTGTGGCCACCTGTGGACGGGATCCGCAGATGCTTGCCCCGGTGGGCTCACCTGGGCTCTCGATGGAGGACCTGCGCAACAGACTCCTCGAAGCCCTCCTTGCACATTCTGTGGAGGTTGCTCCAAATAAGGGATCCCAGAAAGCGGCCGGATTCCTGGTCAGACTCTTTGGTCATCCAGCCCAGAGACGGTGCAGGAGGGTACCAAGCCGGTGTGGCACAGAGGTGCTGCCAGGGACGCTGCCAACTAGCAAACCACCAGCAAGATTCAAAAACCAAAGTGAACACAACGATACGGAGCAGCCCAATCCTTTCCCGAGAGTCCAGCGCCAGCCGTTGACAATCCTGGTGTTTTATACCTTTGGGAGCAGCCGGTTTGGCCTCTCTCCGTCCGTGCATTGATCCAACTTCTGCGCATTGCTAGCTAGAGAGAGGAGGCCACGCTCCACATGGCTGAAGAGCGGGCAGTTAAGCAGAAAGCGATTGCCAGCTTTGTCTCCTCAGTGCATGTCCGGTTTCTCAGGCCAGCCGAGCATCATTGCACTGAAGAGAGCTCTTCCAGCGGGACATTTTCGGCTGTGCTAGCGTTCCGTTCGCACGCTGTATGCAGTCCTGACCCGCCTGTCACAGCTTGCCAGTTGCTTGGGGACTCGGGAGAGCCGGCTTCTAGTCTCCTCGCAGCCGCGCAGCTCCTGGGGGGGCTCTGGCGCAGTCGCGGCTCTCACAGGGTGGTTGTGGTGAGGCTACAAGGTTGGAGAGGAGAGAGACTTGGAAGCCAGCTTGAGTTCCTTGCAAGAGGAAGAGAACGAGAAGCGCTTTGCTATTTTCCTTTGCAAGCTAAAGGATGTGAGCTGTTTTGGAAGGCGGATTCAGGAAGTCAGTAGCCTTGGCGTACGCCCCTGTCGAGGGAGAGGAGATGGCAAGAGCTGAACCGAGGGCCTTCGAAGCAGGCCAAGAATGTGTCCTCCCACTGAGCTTCAAGCGGCTGGAAGCCAAACTGCGGCCGTGGTCCCACATGAGTCAGATCGAGCTGATAAGATGCAGCATCTCCTTTCGGGTTGGTGTGTGTGTTTTCTAAAATCTTGCTTTTCCTACAATTTTTTATCGGATAAGCATTATTTCAAAGAGCCTGCCCAAGTTTCCGGAGTATAAATTAGATTAGATTATTATTATAATGCTTCTTAATTCATAAGCAGTCCCTGAAACGCCCTGCTTCCTAATTATACGGTTTCCTTAATTCTGGAAGCACACTGACACCCCTCTTGGTTTAATTATCACTTTCACCCACACGTCTTCTACCCACTGAAGTTCTTCGTTGTATCCTGTGTTTGCTGCCTTATGATTTAGTCATGGCTTCAGGCTCAAAATGTCACTTTGGGGCGTAACTCTGATGAGCCCGGATCCCATCCCTGCCCCGCTACCAAATTCTGTCTCTTAGAAACAGAATGCAAAGTACTGACTTTCAGCAGGGGGCCCAGCTGAGCTCAGGGGGCGGGATTCCCGTTTGGCTTAGTCCTCCCCCCCCCCCCATATTTCCACGTAACCACCCCTCCCTTAAGCGCCATGCTGAAACCAAGGCGGCAGGCAGAAAATGTGTTGCGTTGCTGTTGTGCTGCCTCCCTTGGGATTTCTGTTCAATGGTCCTTCTGTTAGGAAAGGCCACCCATTCTAGAACGATGCTCGCTTGCTGCCACCTGCAAGACAGCCATACACAGACTGTGCCTGTGACCCGGCGGCCACGGGCCCAAAGGCCTCTGGGTCGCTTGCCTCAGCAATAGCCCTGGGGCTGCCCAAGCAGCTCTTGGTGGCAGGATCTCGGTTTTGAATTTGCGAGGAAATGAACGCTCGGGTCTGTGGGAAAGAGCAAACGTTCGAACCTCTGCGGCTTTATTGCTCAGTGGCCCAGCACCTGCAGTCACTGACGATAATGCATTCCCGGGTAGAGGCGAACTCAGCTGCAGAATCACAGCCCCTGTGCCGACACTTTTAGAACCTGCTAGTCACGACACCAGTGCAGAGCGTTTCCAGATCATGGTAGTGCAATAGCATCTTGTCTTTAAAGGTAAAGATTTCCCCTTGACGTTACGTCCAGTCATGTCTGACTCTAGTGGGCGGTGCTCACTTCTGTTTCCTGGCCGAGGGAGCCAGCGCTTGTCCGCAGACGGTCTCCGTGGTCATGTGGCCGGCATGACTAGACACCGAGGTGCACAGAACGCTGTTACCCGCCCACCGAAGCGGCACCTTTTTATCTACTTGTATTTGCATGCTTTCGAACTGGAAGGTGGGCAGGAGCTGGGACGGAGCACGGGAGCTCACCCCGTGTGCAGATTCGAACCGGCGACCTTTCGATCAATCAGCCCAGCAGCACAGCGGTTTAACCCACTGTGCCACCTGCAGTCCCTTATCTTGTCTTTAGGCATGATGTAAAGTTCTAAACTGATCAAAAATACTTATAACAATAGTATGGAAAACATCACTGATTGCCGTATTGATGGGTCAGTCTAGCAAAGTCTGGACGGTTCAGGTCAGCCGGTCTGTCTGCTCAAACATGCAAATGCGTCTGAGGGAGGAACCATCCAGGGAACCTGGTCTGACAACCACACTCATCAGGGGCTCAAGCGCCTCTGGGACTGGATGCTTAGCTGGGCCCCTTCAGAAGCAGACGGGCACCTTTGTCTCAGTTTCCTGCAGCTGAGGAGAACACGGTGTTCCCTCCCGGATCCGGTCAGCCTCCAGCAGCTTCTCAGTCCAGTTAAGAATTCCTGGTTCTGAAAGTAACAGCAGCACCAAACAGTGACCTGGCTTGGAACTGGGGTGCCTTCTGAGAAAGGGGTGCAGGTTTGATTTTATAACACACAGGCACATATAAGCAACGTTTTTCTACCAGGATTTGTCTGAAATTTCCCAACATGAGTCTGTGCTTCTAAGCTCTGTGCATCTAAACTAGAGATCCGTGAGGCGCTGGTTGAGCACGTGCGGTGAGAGGAAACCACCTAGAAGTCTGGAAAGGAGCACTTTGCATAATTGCGAGTGTTATGGGGAAGCAGGTATCAGAAGAGTCCAGTTACCCACAACTGCAAGCTCGCTCAGGGAGAAGTAGCTGACGGAACACCAAATACCACGGGAAGCAGTTCTCTGAAAAAGAAGTGTGGTAACACACCCAGCCACAAGACCGGCTGATGGCACTTCAAAGGTGCTGTGCTGGGGGAGGGCAGGATTGGCCCATCTGAAACCGGAGAGGAGGTGGGCGTGTGCAGGGAGACTGGCTGGCTACCTGTAACCTTGAAGGCCTTTGCTTTTTGGCAGCTCCGCTTTTTATTTTATTTATTTTATTTATTTAAATATTTATATGCCGCCCCTTGCAGCAGCCTCGGGGTGGCTCACAATATGGGCATGAGCCCTTTTGGGCATGAGCCACGCTGCTGACCTGTTGCGCATGCAAAACTGAACGGTTTAAGTCTCTGCTGGGCATTGCTTCCTTTTTCCCTGATAATTGAGACCCTCTGGGGGAAAAAGACCAAGGGCAATTTTGCAGCACTTCCATTCCAAAATGCATGCAGAAAGTACCGAGATTCAGAGCCCGGGACCTGGGGCAGGAACACTCCGCTCAGCTCTGCCTTCCCAGGCCTGGCTTGCCCTTCGGCAGGCCGGATTCAGACATGCACAGCTTCCGGTCACAGAGTTGTCATTGACCCTTTAAGCCAGGGCTGCTGGGCACAGAATTCCGTGTTGGAGAAGCTCTTGTCAGGACAAAAGGAGCAAAAGCTTTGCCATAATATGTCTGCTAAAAGCTTGGCACCGTAAGAAGAGTTTCAGATTTAAGAGGGGACGCCCGATCTGACCAGGAATCCATGTTGCAAGTCTTGCTTCCCACGTACACCTTAGAAATGCAAATAGGGTGTCTGGAAAGGTCTTCCTTTGGAGGGAGACGCTTGGAGACACTGAAGGCTTCCCTGCCTGGAAGGTTCTCCTCTTCGTCTTGTCTTAATCCCTTTTGTTGTACCTTCATGTGCCTCGAGCATCCTGTGTGTGGGACCCCCGCTCCAAACTGCGTATGTGCCCTGCCACGTAAGAACAGCTTCTTGTACAGACTCCACCTTGGTAGCCCCCTCGGTGGGCTCCTGCACATCGCAGCTGTTTCCTGCACTGCTAGGTAAATTGCACACGGAATGAAGTCAGGCAACCCAGGTTCAATGTGGATGCCAGGAGGCACTTCCCGACAGTCAGGACCCCGAGGGTGTGGAATGGGCTTCCAGGGAGGTTGTTGAAGTCCCATCGGTGAGGGTGTTCAAGGATAGGCTGGACAGGCACATGGCGGGCATGTTGTGAGCGGAGCCGGATGGAGCCGGGGGTCAGACTAGATGGCCCAGGAGACCCCTTCTGACTTGCTCTGTTTCTCTGTTTCTATGTTTTGATTGTGCATCCCCAGCAGACCCTCAAAGGGTGTTTTTTCACTCTGGTTGCGCTCAAGGACTGCTGTCTTGTCACTGGTGAGACCTACACGCAGGGCTCAAAACCAGCAAGGGCTCCCCTCCCCCTGCTCCCCATAAAACCGGTTCTGCTCCTGTTTGAAGTTGCACGGCTCTCCTGTGCATTGCTTGGGGCGGAAACGCGCCTCTTGGCATTCGGTCTGTACATGGGATCGCATTGTTAATGGACGAAACCTCATAATTAATCACCCAAGAATTCTTCCGGGTTGTGGCAACTCTAGAACACACGCCTCCTGTGAGCCCCAATTACGATCACGTGGTCTGGCGTTGCCACAGCGCTGCAGCTTTTCTGCTCCACCCAAGATTTGGGGTAGATTTGGCTCGACAGACACACGAGAGCCCTTCAGCCCCTGAGGCAAGATGGTGACGGCCGAGTGCAGGACCTGCTCCTGGCTCGGCCCTCCTCGATGGGACAGGAACACCCCCAGATGCCTCTTCCTGGGGCCACAGGAACACCCCCAGATGCCTCTTCCTGGGGCCACAGGAACACCCCCAGATGCCTCTTCCTGGAGCCCAGCTAAGCATCCAGTCCCACGGTGCCTTTGCTTCCTTACCTCTACAGGAGAAAGGTTTTTCCCCAGGGAGGCGGGGAAGCTGAGGTCATGGATGGAGGGGGATTTGGGTGCAGTGAATTTCTTGGTGGGCAAATGGTTTTGGGCAGAGGGGCACGGGAAGCCGCTCACATCCGGCTCAAGGCTCGGTCCCTCTCATGCAGGGCGGCCAACACAAGCTGGCGGCAGCAGCAGGAGCAGCTTTCCCTCCGCCGGGTCAGACGGGCGAGGATCCTTCCCTAGTCCAGCCTGGGAACGCTGCGGATTCAGCCTGTGATCTTCTGTATGCAACGCTGGGAGCTGGAAATGAGGAGCACTCTTGACGAGGCCAAGTGCAGGGTGAGGGGGCTTCGGTTCCTCCTCCACCTTGGGCCAAGCTTTGGGACCTTGCCATGTTGCTAGTTCCTATGAGACCCGGGATTCTGCTCCAGGACCTACAAGTGGGGCATGAAGAAGACAGAGTTCCTCAAAGGTTGTGCCATCACGCAGGACTCAGAGATAGCTCGCTTTTCCAGGAGCTGGGCTTCTGGCTATACCGGCTGGGAAGCATGGGAATTGCAGTCGAGCACATCTGGAGAGCCCGAATGGTGGAAGGCTGGTTAGACCTCCACAGAGCCATCAAGCGTCTTTACTGGGACCTTGTGATAAGACACGAGACGCACGTGGCTGTCACAGGGGTCGTTTTCAGTCTCGAACCATGAATTTGGCGTTGGGGCACCCAATCGCAGCAGGTGTTACTCACAGCACAGCCGCGGGCTTTGGACTCCTCCGGGGGCTGCACCGGGGCTGCAAGGTGGCTTCCCAGGGGCTTCTTTGGAGGAGGAGGAGGCGCTTTGGAGGATGGAGCAGAGGCGGGGCAGGGTGGGGAGCGCTTCAGGAAGGAGCAAGCGCTGGTCACGAGCGCGGCTGTTCCTTGGAGAGCCCGAGGGCGAGGTGCAGGGAGCTGCCCACACACATTCCACTACCTGCAAACGCTCCCAGCCCCGGATAAGAGCAGGACTCCGCAGCGCGTCGGCGTCGGTCGGCCTTTCCAGCTCGCACACCTCAGGTCCGTCGGCTGCCCTGCAGGACCGGGGTGGCTCAACTCGCCAAGGAAACCTGAAGATGAGGCCCTACTTCGTGGTCCTTCTGTGTGTGATGCTCCTGGATCCCGATCAAGGTAGGCCTGCCCTGTTCCACTAGCTCAGGCCATCAGTCTCTCTTGTCCAAGGTCCTGGTTGGAAGGGGCGCCTGGACTTGGCTAAGCACATCAGCTTCAGGCATGGGCAGAGGTTACCTATTTCAGCTCTGCCCCTCAGTTGTGCCCCCTTTCCAGGAGCAACTGGCTGGCCTTTCTAGCAGGGGCTGTGGAGAACCTGGACCACAGGGACGGTTCTTCGGCCATCGTGCGCAAGGCTGCCGGTGAACCTTCCTCAAGCCAGATCCCTTAAAGTGCCATCTTGGCACAGGCTCCATCCCCCGAGAAGGCAACTGAACCCGCTTGTCCCGGCACTAGGACTTTTTATGC
Source organism: Varanus salvator macromaculatus (assembly GCA_023646645.1). NCBI lineage: Eukaryota > Metazoa > Chordata > Lepidosauria > Squamata > Varanidae > Varanus > Varanus salvator. Next base: position 39,171,831 of record JAIXND010000777.1, on the reverse strand, counting down.
TACTTTGCGAGACAGAAGAAAGCTTAAGATCGGCTGAGTGGCACGAGGCAGGGAAGCCAAAGCTGGAGGACAAGGGGAATCATGCTTGGTTGGAAAGTGGAGCTGGAATGCAGAGGGTATGTGAGCATTTATGGCGTCTCTCTCACATGGATCATCCCATGGAACTAGACCGTGGTGGATTCAGGACAGAAGAAAGGCGGAACATCTTCACTCAATGCATACGGAGAGCCAGCGGGTTTAGGAGGCCCAGCTTATTGTGTGAACTCGCATCCATTTTACCCAGAACAGATAATTAACAAACCAGGCTTAGATTGCTTCAATTCCCTCTGGATTCTTTCTAAAAACTTGATGTATTATTGGCCATTCTCCAGTCCTTCGGTGCAGAGGCTGATCTTAGGCACACATTATCTATTTCAGGTAGAAGATCAGCAATTTCATATATGAGATCACTTAAGATGGCTATCACCTAGGCCTGATGATGCATTAACTCCCAATTTGTCAATAATGCTGACAACTTCCTCTTTTCCTCCCACTATCTCCCTTTCTGAAAACTCCTGCTCAGGAACATTTATCTGACCTGTATCTTCTGCAGGGACGCCAGCTAAACAGGGTTCCTACATCTTCTCTGTGATCTCCTGATCCCCTCTTAGTCCTCCCTTATCACCCAAAGTTACAACCGTCTCTGTAGCTTGACGCCTGCGCATGCAAGAATTCTGTTCTGCAGGCCTTGATCTTCTTAGAGATAGGCGCTTCAGCATGTTTTTCTCCATCATCTACTCGCAAATCCTCCATGAGCTTGTGCTCCCTGCTGCTTTCCTCATTTCCTGATGAATGAGGAAGACTTCCATTTCCTGATGAAGGACTTCTCTCTAATAGCTTCCTTGACACTTAGTTAACTGGTGTCTTCTTCAACTTGGTGCCACCTTTTCTAACCTGTGGCTTCATTCAAGCTGAACATCTGTTATGGGGTTTGTGAGTAACCCCCAAGCATTTTGAAGGGACTTAAGTTTCTCGACTCCCCCTTTCAGCTTCCTTTTTACCAAGTCTCACACTTTAAAGACGTTTCCTCTTTCTTTAAAGGATCACATTCTAAATTTAGCTTCGGTAGAAGACTTTGTAGGTGCCCTTGGGTTGCTTGCAACTCTCCATCTGTAATGTTGGTGTTGTCCTGCTTTTCAGGGATGTTGCCAGATTAGCTGGGAAAATAAATGTGACGTACCTTGAATACTTGAAATGGACAACACACATGCTTTTTAATTTAAATTTAAAGGACAAGCTCAACTTCCAATGCCATAAAGATTTATCTTCAGAGTGGAGCAAAGTTGATCTGAAATATTATATTCCCTACCCAAAGAATGTTATATTCTTTGTTATATTCACTCATCCATGTCTGTGGTGCTTTGCAGAAGAACACGAGCAAAGACAATGGGAAGGCCCTGCCAGGGGAGGTTGCGATCAGAAATTTTGACAGCAGAAGAGAAGGGAAAGGTCAGTAGCAGTGTGTTGGCAGGAACCCAAGCAAGCAATATTTCCAATAAGTTTAAAACGCTGCCATTTCACAAGCTGAGGTAGTAGTTTACGTTCAGGATCTGGGTTTTGATCTGAAAGGAGAAACGATAGAAATTCCAAATGGCCAGCCTGGAAATGTTTGCAAATATTTATTTTTCAGCCCTCGGATGCAGTTCTTGTCTCCTCTTTTTGCAGTTCATGCACTGGTGTGCTTCACGTGCGAAAGACGAGCCAGCAACTGGGACTGCCTGAAAGCAGTGGCCCGATGCGCTGAAAATGACAAGTACTGTGTGACCTCCGTCGCGTCTTTGGCAGTAGGTACGTATGCCAAGGGCCAGTTGCGACTCGAATGTGCTGGCACCAGACAGATCCCGACCGACACTGTGGCATCTCCCATCTGAACGAGGAGGGGGTTAGTTTAAAGGTGCTGGTGATAAAGCCCTAAACGGCTTGGGTCCTGGATACCTGAAGGAGCGCCTTCTCCCCTATGTGCCCCTTGAGCTCTGAGGCGGAGGCCCTGTTCTGGGAGCCCTCCTTGAAAGAGATCAGGCGGGAGAGTTCCCAGAGCAGGGCCTTTTCTGTGGTGGCACCCTGACTGTGGAATACGCTCCCCTTTTGGCATCAGGCGAAAACCTTTTTATTCTCCCAATATGTTAATTCTTAAATGGTTTTAATCCGTGGTTTTACACTGAATACTGGACGCTGAGATTCTCTTTTACTCTTATTTTATTTTTGTTCTACTTTATCAATATTGTTGTACACTGTCCCGAGACGTTTGTGACGGGACGGTATAGAAAAGTTTTAAAAATAGATAGATAGATAGTTCTGGCAAGGGTTTTAAAAGAAAAAGAAAGGACTGCTTATGGAGAACTGAGAACTCAGGAGAAGTGAGGCAGTTGATTAAACAAGCTGAAATTCACCATGGGGCTGGTTCATGAAAGCTCAAAAACAGAAGTTTAGGGGCATTATGGCTAATAGAGAAAAGGGGCACCGGCTGATTAATGTCTCAGTGATTTGGTGTCTCTATGCAGCCTTCGCTAGCCTGCTGTCTCCCAGAAGTGTTGGACTGCAAAGCTCATCATCCCCAGCCAGCATGGCCATGTTGTCCAAGGTGTCTGCAGGGCACCCCGAAACTAGTCTGTGCAAACTTGGGCAGGAGAAAGGAAGACGCACAACAGGGAGTTTCGGGTGGGGAGCGTGTGCTGAGAAGGCTCTTTCTGTGGCAAAGTGAGCAGTGCGGCTCTGAGGGGGGGATGCGCACAGATGTGCATGGGAAGGGCAGGTGGCAGAGCCACGCATGGGTGCGCGCTAGGGGTGAGCCGTGGCCCCAGCGAGGCCTGGCGCCCTCCTCGCCTGCCCTCCTGCAGACGCACGCTCATTCTCACTTCCCCTGGCTCTCCTCTTGCTCCTCAGGCCTGCTGACCCTGGGAAAGCGGATCACCAAGCAGTGTTCCCCAACCTGCCCGGAGCGGGACATGCACCTGGGCATGGCTTCTTACGCGACCTCCTGCTGCCAGAGCTTCTTGTGCAACTTTTGGGGACGTGTCTCACAGCGATGAGCCTCATGGGCCTGTGTTCACGTCGGGGACGCTTGTGCTGGCATGTTGAGCAGGCGACCTGGCCCGGAGGACGGACCTCCTGCTCCCACGCTTCAACCTTCTTCCCAGCATCTCTTGGGAGGAGGGGATGCAGCCCAAGGAGAGCTAGGTTCTATCATCCTTGGATTGGTGAGGAACTTTGGGTTTATGATGTCCATCCTTGAAATGTGGGACTCAGCCGGGCACTGACTGCTTCTGGCTCTACCAGGTGCAACTCTGACCTGGGAAACACCTCCCCGTATTTCTCAGGATCTGCTTTCTGAGCTTTGAGGACCTGGGAACCCTAGATTAGATAAGCAGGAAGGCATGGTGAGAGAATGCAGACTTTTGACATAGTGCTACACAATATTCTGATGAGCGAATTAGCAAAAACTGGACTAGTGGGGAAAACTATTCGGTGGATACAAAATTGGCTGCTAAATCGGACACAAAGAGCGCTCATCAATGGCACCTTCTCAAATTGGATGGAGGTAACCAGTGGGGTGCCACGGGGTTCAGTCCTGGGCCCAGGGCTCTCCAGCATCTTATTAATGATTTGGAGGAGGAAGTACAAGGGAAGATAATCAAATCTGCAGATGATACAAAACTGGGTGGAATATCAAGCACCCTGCAAGACAGAATGAAGATCCAGGGCGATCTTGATAAAGTTGAACGCTGGGCTGAAAGCAACAGCATGAGGTTCAGTAAGGACAAGTGCCAAGTCCTCCACCAAGGAAAGAGAAACCAAAGGCATCGATACAAGATGGGGAACACGTGGCTCAGCAGAACTGAACAAGAAAAAGACCTCGGAGTCATTGTGGACAACAGGGTAAACACGAGCCAACAGTGCGATGCAGCTGCCAAAAGGGCAAATGGTATTTTGGGATGTGTTAACAGAAGTATTACTTCCAAATCTTAAGAAGTAGTCATTCCCCTATACTCCTCACTAGTCAGACCTCACCTGGAATACTGTGTCCAGTTCTGGGCACCAAGATTTCAGAAAGATGCAGGTAAATTAGAAAGGGTCCAGCGGAGGGCAACAAAAATGATCCAGGGTTTGGAGACACTGCCCTGCGGGGAGGGACTGGGAGAACTGGGCATGTTCAGCCTTGGGAAGAGAAGACTGAGGGGGACATGGTATCCCTCTAGAAGTACCTCCAAGGCTGTCCCAAAGAGGAAGGCCAAGATCTCTTCTTGCTGATGCCAGAGCACAGGACATGGAATAATCAGTTAAGCTATGGCAACCCAGGTTCAGGCTGGACATCAGGAGCAGCTTCCTCACGGTCAGAGCAATGTGGCAGTGGAACCAGCTGCCTGGAGAGGTGGGGGCCCTCCCACACAAGAGTCATCCAAAAAGAAACTGGACAGCCCTCTGAGTGGGATGGTGTAAACTGGTGCCCAGCAACAGTGGGCGGGGGACCCAACGGCCTTCTGGCCCCTTCCAACCCAACTATGATTCTCTGACTTGAAATGTGGGTCCACAGGATTGTCTCCTGCGCAGTCCCTGTGTTTGCGGCCACATTTGCCAAATCTGGAGTTGTGCACTTTACAGCCATCAGCTCTTTGTAAAATCATCTCACCCCCGAGCCTCTTCTCCTTGCCTTGGCTGCTGGCGTGTGCTCACATGACCTTCCATGGGGTGATGCCGGCACCGGCGAGCCTCTTTCCCTCGGCTGACCATAAGACGCACCTCGTTTTTAGAGGAGGAAAACAAGAAAAAAAAATATTCTGAATCAAATGGGCACATCATCACAGGCACATTCCCCATCCCTTCCCCATGGGCTGCACCTCTGACAGACTTACTGCACATACATAGTCGCTCTATAAGACACACAGATATTTCCCCTTACTTTTGAAGGGGAAAAAAGTGAGTCTTATAGAGCAAAAAATATGGTAATTTTAATTTAATAAAACATTGATATGCCATCCTTTCTGATGAACGGCTCAGGACAACTTACAATGATTTAAAATAAAAGATAGTTTTACAATAGTACAATAATTAAAACAGGAGATATAAGCCAACACAAAACAGCGCTTCAGCAAAGCAAAGGAAGAAAGATGCATGAGGAGCGCAGTTGGCTTCTGCAGAAAGGCTGAGAGCCAGCGAGGGAGCGCACGAGAGGGAGCGCGCGGAGAGACCCTCGCCAGAGTTCCCCGGGCCTGGAGCTGCAGACTTGGAGGGCTGCCCAGGTTGCCTGCCAGGGCGTCTTCCGCTTTGCTCGAGCGGATCTCTCCTTACACAGATGCTTTGCTGGTGCAATCAAAAATAAAGAAAACAGGACAAAATTATCCGAAGCGATCCAACACACTCTCTGTCAGAGGAAATAAAAAGCACAGCAGTCCCTGGGAATTGGCACTGCCCAGAGAAGTGGGCAGATCCATACCAGTTACGGGCTTTTCCTTGGAACGGCTGTGCGTTTGCGTTGGAGAATGCGCGGTCTCTCTGGTCAGCTGCAGCTCCTGCTTTCCCGGTGGCGTCGCCAGCTGCGTGACAGGCCCCACAGCGCACGCTGCAGCCTCGGTCTTCTCTGCCATGGAAGCGAAATGATCAGGAAAGCTCTGCCGATCCAGGTTTTGCCCCGGAAGATGCAGTTCTAAAAAGTGGGCAAGCCCTGCTGGAAGAGGAGCCAGCAATCCCTGTGAAGCTCAAGGGATGGTGGTGGGGTGGGAGGAGGAGAGCATGCTGCTTGTCAGCCTCCTCCCTTCATGCTCAGGCCTGCTGCGCATCGTCTGCCAGCATAACTTCAGCAGGACATGCTCCGGTTCTCTGCAAAAGACTAGATCCAGGTACACAGGTGTGGGGCGGGCAGAATCTCCTAATCTCTCAGGGCCGGTGTCAACAGGGGGCACATGCCTGCGAGGACCACGCCCCAGCAGGGCCCCACTGGCAGAAGCCACTGGAGCTGCTCCTTCCCTGCCCCACTGCAAGGGGTCTCTTCGCGCTGCAGCCTGGATTACCGTGGCTGTGAGAAGAAGGAGCACCTGGGGCTGGTGGTGAGCAGGGCAGCTCCTGGAGAACTTGGCCTGGCACTGCGTGTCCTGTGGATGGCCCCGTTTTCCCTGAACCCGTACCCGGGGAGCCTTTTCCTCAGGACTATCCAAGATGCCAGCTGGGTGTGCAAGTTCGGCTTCTCCAGGATGCTTCTGCCAGGCGGGGTAGAACTAAGAGCGGAGGAGATGCAGAAGAAGCAGAAAGGGCCGCACTGAGATGTTGTGGCCATGGGACTCCTTGCTCTTGAAGGCAGCTTTCCACAACCTGGTGCCCTCCAGATGTGCTGGGATTGGGAAAAGAGGGTGCGGGGGAAGGTAGGTGGAAGGAGGGCGCTGCTTCCCCTGGCCAGGACGCACAGGACTCGGGACACGCTTCTCTTTGCACGCTTGTGATGCCTCACGCACAGATGTGCATGGCCTTCGCACCTCCTCATCCTCCAGGGGTCTCCGGAGCATTCCGGCCATTTCCATAGCTTTTCTTTAGAACGAGAAAGCGTGGCTTTGCATGGGATGCTGCCCTGATTCCCTTTGAGAGCCTATTTTTAGCGTCTCCTTGTGGTTGTTCAACGGGGCAGGTAGAAAGGTAGACGACTCCTGGGGAAAAAACTTTGTGCAAAGGGCAAAAGAAGAGGAGAGGAGAGGAGAGAAGACGAGGGAAGCCCTGAGTCTCAGAAGGAAATGGGAAGCCCTGCGCTCCGAGTCTAGCAGGCACTGCAAGGAACCACGAGATTCCTTTTCATGCTTCCCGACGCCCACGTTCCCCCGCCCAGCAGCCGATCAGCTTTTCACCCCCCGCGCCCCCGCAGCATGCCCAGTCTTTGCTGACCTGTTTCGGGACTCCCCTTCCGGTGCTGTTTTCGGGCATTTCGGCCTCGGAAGGCCCCATGAGAAGCATGGCCCTTCCTCCAGGGAACGCTGCCCTGGCATGGGGTGGAACAAGCAGGGGGTGTCTGGCTGGCCAGGAGAGCGTTCGTGCCGCAGAAACTTTGTGTGTGGCAGTGGGGGGCACCTTTAGTCTCCTGGCCCCAGAATCCCAAGTGGAAGGTTGTCCTGGGCGAAAGAGTGGCCGGCCCTTGGTTTCCCGCTTCCCTTTGGATTTTGTGGATGGGCGGGGGACGGGGGACATGGTCAGGCAGCAGGACATGCGTTCCATCCACCCCTGTGAGGCCCTTCCTACTCAGCGGTGTGGCATTTCCCAGGCAGCCAGCCCCCCTTTTGCCCCGGGCTCCATCTCCGGGGCAAAAGAGGCGTCTAGGCTTCAGGCTTCCTTACAGAAGTTGGGCGTTCCTGTTCTAAGAAGTGGCATTTTTTTGGTGCCAAAGTCAACAGAGGGAGGCGGGGAAGAAGCATCCACACCAGGCACCAGCCTGACCGGTGCAGGTGCTCTCCATGGTGCTGAGCCCAATTTCTGCCCCCACAGAGAGATCTTTGGAAGTTCAAACTAAAAGCTGGAGTGGATCCATCACCCGGCCGATATTGCAGGCATCAGCCTCCACTGAAGGAGTGGGAAGTTTTACTGTTTCCCAGGAAATAAGACCTAACCGGAAAAGAAGGCCTAGCATGACTTTTCATGTTGCTCGTAATATAAGCCCTACTCCAAAAATAAGCCCCAGTTAAGATCGCCAGCCAGATGGACTCATTTAGTACATCTGTTGCAACACAATTTGGGGTTTGGAGAGTTATGACGATGTTCCACAAGAAGATGACATGACTGTATTTGAATAAATGTAGATTGTTGTGCATGAAAAAACAAGACACCACCTGAAAATAAGCCCTAGTGCGTCTTTTGGAGCAAAAATTAATATAAGACCCGGCCTTATTTTGGGGGAAATGGGCACAGACCCTCAAGCATGGGGGCTGAGCTGGTCCCAGTCTGGTCCCAGTCATTGCGTGCCTTCCTGACTTTTGAGCAGTCTCTCCACCGTCTGAGAGGTTGCCATGGGCTTGCCAGGGGCAGCAGAGGCTTATGGGAAAATATGCGGGATACTTCCCATGCAGGAACAGTAGCCTATTTCTGCTACATCCATCAGGGGGCACCTTTGAACAAGCACTGCTTGGGTGCATGTTCTTTGCTAAGGCCGTCCGAGAGAGAGAGTTCCTTTCAAGCCCAGAACTTGCTCTGTTTGCACCTGCGGACGCGAGCACTCCCTGCAGGACAGACCTGCACATGCCCAGCTTGTGAGTCCTGTACACGGATTTTTAGAAAAATGCATATTTTTTAAAAAAATGCATTCTGAAAGAAAAAATGCATTTCCGTGTTTCAGTTATCAGGGAAAAGCGCATGCATTAAACATGCGCACCAAATGGATTCTTCTTCTGTCCAAATGTGAGGTAGAGAAGCCGGGAAGCAGGAACGGGGGTGAATGGGCTCAGCATCCAGGCAGAACTCGGGGAACGTCAATGAATCCAAACCTCCTTGATTCTCGTCGCCCCACCTTTGACTCTCCTGCAAATCACCATTTGGATTACAGGTGAAACCACAATTGTTTGGAGCGCTTCTCTCCATCTTGGGATGTAGAGCGGTTTGTATTTCCTTTAGTAAATAAATAAGGCTGATCTTTGAGTTGGACGCATTTATCATTTGGGGAAATGAGTTGGGAAGAAATGACTTGCCTGTCATTTGTGGTTCAGTAAGTTTTCCTGTGTGTAGTTGCTGTGAGGCTGCAATGTTTTAATAAATAAATAAATGTATGTATGTATGTGTCTGACTAAGCCTTGTTGTGTTACTGTCAGAGGGCTGAGTAAGAGTTGCTTGGTGGTGTTCGGAAGGGATGCTGGAGAGAGGCAATTCCAGCCGGACTCCCCATCTGTATGGATCAGCTCCGGGTTCCCCTGCAGACGCCGGAAATAATAGCAAACCCTAGACAGAGCATGTGGACACTTGCAGGCAGTGACAGGCAGCGGGCGGTGGTGGCAAGTGGCAAAATAAACTCAAATAAGCTATATATATGAAAACCCCATGGACAGACCAAAAGGCAAAAAGATATGATGCTGGAAGATGAGCCCCTCAGGTCGGAAGGGGTCCGATATGCTACTGGGGAAGAGCGGAGGGCTAGTACTAGTAGCGCCAGAAAGACTGAAGCGACTGGGTCAAAGCCGAAAGGACACTCAGTTGCTGATGCATCTGGTGGCGAAAGGAAAGTCCGATGCTGCAAAGAGCTATACTCCATAGGGACCTGGAATGCAAGATCCATGAATCACGGCAAGCCATCCTTGTCCCTGCTGGTCACGAGGTCCCAATGCTTTGTCCCTGCAAGCCCCGGCTGCAACACGACACCGCCCTGGTCCACACTGGCTGTTCTTCTGTCGCCATGGAGATCTACGTGTCCTGGAGCAGGAGGATGTCAAGCTAAGGGAAGAGGAGATGGTCCCTTAGACGGAGCCCGTTCCCAAGGAGATGAAAACTTCTCGGGCCCAGAATATCAGCCTGGGGACAAGGGCCTAAGCAGTGGGTGATTCCATCCTTCGATGCAGCAGAGGCGGGTCTGATGGCCAGCAGGTGGCTTGCCTGCCAGGTGTGAAAGGGCAGCACGTCACACGGATGGTTGACAAACTCGGCTGGGCTTCCCCAGTCGGTGTCCTTCAGGTGGGTTGGATGGCAAACAGATTGCGAGAGGAGTTTGTGATTGCAGAACGTTCCCACACCAACACCATAGAAAAAGGTTGTTTTGAGGTCCTAGGAGAAAAATATTTCTTGCCCAAGAAGGTGATGGCAGTGCAGGACTTCCAAGGAGGTTTTTTTCTGAATCGCTTCCTGTTCTATGCCCAGAATCAGCTGTGGGGGCGGATGAGATGATGGTGCAAGGAGGAAGAGTTTAGATTTCTTGGGCACTGCGGGACATTCTGGGACAAGCCAAGCTGCCACGGTCAGGATGGGCTCCACGTGAACTGAAGGCCCTTTGGGTCCGTCATAATGCCGACGGTTGGAGAGCAACGTGTAATCTAATTTCCAGAGGGAATCCAACAGGAACCGGGGCGCCTCCAGCTTGTGAGTCACCCCTTTGGAATGAGGGTGTCGGTGCTTGGAGTCTCTGCGGGGACTAGGCAGGGCTTCGCAGTGAGAAAGCAGTTGCTGAGGTTGAGCAAACAGAAACAAAGAGCTGCCACGTAAAGTCATGGAAAACAATTCAAGGAAAATTGCACACGGATGGGACATTTGAAGGAGGGGAACGTACACTGTTGTGCATGTGCCACAGCCAGAGGCCAAAGCAAAGACGCTGCAATGCTCAGCACTCAAAGGCACATAAAGACAACGGCGCCTGTTAGGAAGGGGCACATCAGTGGGGCGTGAGCATCCCTGGAGGTGGAATGTCCTAAGATTGGATGGGGAAGGGTGAGTTGGCAAGGGCGGGGGTGGCTCTTTATCTCAAAGAAGCCCTAGAACAACCAGCTGGAAGATGTAGGAGGACGAACCGTGGGTGGAAATGCCGGGCCACGTGAGTAATTTTGTGTTCGTGATGCACCGTTGCTGCTTCTGCCCACAGCTCTGGGAATGACTGAGATGGAAAAGGAAGCCGGGGAGGCAGCTGCAGGAGACAACGTAAGGAGGCGGGATCCTTTTGTAACAATAGGCCTCTTCGGCTGTCCCACCTCAATCGTGTAAAAATGCACTCCTAGGACATGGCATACTTGGGCGTGATAAATGGCGGCTTCTTGCACACTTAGCCAGAGTGGAGCAATCCAGGGTGGGAAAGACCATCATAAACGTGGTACAAATACATCCAGCACAAAACGGGGAACTGTGGGCAACTTGGAGCCTTCTAGATGTTTGTCCTGAGACTCCGCTCACTGACCACAACGGGCTGCGGCTGAGGGGAGTTTCGTGTCGAGCATCCGGAAGGGCACATGCTGCCCACCCTGGGCCTAGTGGCTGCCCCAGGGCCTGCACAAAAAGTATAGTGAAGACCAGAGTGGTTTGCCGAAGGTGGACCAGCATGGCTTCAGCCGAGGAAAGACCGGCCTCACCCACCTTTCAGAATTTGTGCTGGCACAGGAATAAATCAGGGTTGGACAACGGTGCCCTCTATATGTTGTTAGACCCCAGTTCCCATAAGCCCCAGTTAGCATAGCCAATGGTCAGGGAGAATGGGAGTGGTAGTCCCACAACATCTGGGGGAACATAGGTCCCTCACCTAGTGTGGGGAAGGTGGTCTGAAACTGCTGGACACAGTCCCGCAACAAAGCTGTGTAAACTTGGCAGTCCTAGAATAAGAGGGTGGAGGAAGAAACTTATGAATTGGGGACTGGTGAGCTTCTCTGGGCACCCCGTAATAAGAATGCAATGATAGGGAAATGTGGACCTCTTTGGACAACTCTTGCTGGCAAAACTGTTCTAATGATGCACCTTGTAGCTTTTGTTTTCCATGTATGTCACCCCACTTGCTTTGACAGTTCAGTCCAGGCCTGCTGTGAGCATCCCATGTCCGGGCAGAGCTCTCCGTATTCCAGTCTGCCTCATTCCTGAGGCCACAAGGAAGTCCTAGAGCCAAATTAGTACATGTTTCTTCGCTGGGGGCATAATGGGATCCAAGTTTCAGTCTGACACATGCTGGGAAAGCAAAGAGTCCCGGGGCCAATTTTTACCCAGTGGAAATTTGATTTGAGCCAAAGGAGCAACGTCATCCTGAAATGGTATGCGTAGTTTCCAAAGGAGTCCTGCATGCTCTGGAAAGGATTAGCGAGAGGTTGGTGTTACATAATGCTTTCAGTGTGGAAGAATGCTTGGTGTTACATAATGCTTCAAGGTGGAAGACGAAAGGCTGTGGGGCCTAGTCAGAGGAGGGGGTCAGGATGTGGGGCAGCTTTGCAGCTTCTCATTGGCCTCGGGCCTTCAACCTGACAGTTCAGCACATTCGGTCTGCAGTTCCTTGTGGTTGTGTAGATGTCGTGATAAGAATCTACTCCAGGCGTCAAAAGAACAAGCTACTGCAAAACTGACAAAGACTGACATTAGATATAAAATTAGCCAAACAATATTTGGATACAGGTACCATTCCAAACCAGCCTAAAACACCTCCGTGCCCCAGTGCATTGAGTCAGTTCCAATAAAAAGGGTTTTAATCTATTTAATAAAACCACAAAGGCTGACGAACCTGCAGCCTGAGTGATTGTGGTCTAATGGTTGGTCTGATTGGTTGTTCTGCCTCTTGTCTGAATGATGGCTCAGTATCCCAGTGCTGCGACAACCACACAGCACTGGCAGAGTAAAACCCCTGCGGGGTTGTGGCATAGACCAAGCGCAGAACCACTCCTTCTCCTTCTCCTTCTCCTTCTCCTTCAGAAAGAGACTGAAGCACAAAGCCTAGGAGGAAGACCAACACTGAAGTGGGGCGACCCCAGGGCGCAGGTGAGGTGAGGGGGCTTCTACATCCCCTGGGTCTCGATGGCTTTCACCGATCCACTTTTTGGAGATTGGGCGTAGGAGTGTGGATATTCAGCCCCCAGATAAACTTCCCTTTTTGCATATGCGGTGTAGAAGGCAGTGCGAGGAAGGAGCTGAATATCAAAGGAGCTCAGGAAACTCTCCAGCTGCGAGCGAGCGAGCGAGGAGCGAGCGCAGGGGGATGAAATGATCAGGGTTTGACTAAAATACCCCATCAAGAATGGGCTTTTCTGAAAGACAGGAGTCAGGACAGGGACCCTTCGTGGTGGAGAGTAGCTCTTCGCCATCATCCTTTTATCCCACTCGCCTCTCTTTCCTCTTCTTTTGTAGTTACCTGCCCTTTTCATGCGCATAAAACTGAGCTAACAATTCCAAAATCTTTTAAACTATGCAACAATTAAACAATAAATACCATGACTCTGTATCACTTGGTTGTATCCTGCCTGCAAATTCCAGCTTTCCCATCTTGAGGCGGACTCCAACTCTCATCAATCTCAACCTGTGAGCTACCGGATTGCCAGCCAGCATGTCAGCTGGGGACGATGGGAGTTGGATTCCGACTCCTGTGGCTGAGGAAGGCTGCTTCAGTGGCACATCTTTAAAAATGAAGCCTATCTTTAATCCATTATGAGGGGAGATGGCACCATTTGCCATTAAATCGTGATGCTAATTGGCATTGGATTGCTTGATCTCTGAGATTCCTTCCAGCTCTGTAATTTTTATTTATTTATTTATTTATTTGGAAATTTATAGGCCGCCCCTTGCCACAAGCCTCGGGGCGGCTCACAACAATAACAATAATAATTCTGTGATTAAATATTCCCCTTGCTTCGACCAGCGAGAGATTTGCATGCAGTGCTCCCCCACATGTTTGGGGATCATCTAGTGTGATCTTCGCGGGGCTTCTGCACGCGGAAGGAAGCGCTCCGACCTCCCATTCAGTCTAAAATGCTCCATCTGAGCATCTTGCCCAGGTTGACCTGCACATCCTGTCATGTGGAAACACTAAATTGGTTTGGCAAGTCCAGGTAAACCACACCCGCATCCCGCTAGCCCTCTCCCACTGCTCGTCTCGTGTTTCCTCCCCGTGTTTTCTCTCAAACCCTAAAATTACTGGGATCATAGCAACACCAGGCAACACCTCCAGAGGTATAAATCAGCACCTCCAGTGGTGAGATCCTGTCCAGGCTCCAGAGAACTTCGCCACCATGAAGACACTGCTCGCTGCCTTGCTGGTGGCCACCCTGTGCATGGGAAAAGGTAAGCCACCCGGGGGCTTGACTGGAGAGGGGCAGCTGGGAAGACGGGGGAGACTGGAAGAGAGAGGGAATGGTAACCCAAAGGCAGCGGGCAAGCAAAGCGGAAGCAGGACCGAAAGTGTGAGCCGGGAGACCAGCGACTGCCCTGATCAAGCTTTGTGACATCGTCAGAGTCCTTACGAAAGCCTATTCTGAGTGAGGGTGAAGCACTCTGGTTTGGCTTTGTGAGGCCGTCACGGTTTCTAACACAATCCTGCAGTGGTGGGATGAATTATGCTCTGACCCAGGTGGCATCTTTCCTCCCAAATGCCCTGCAAAGATGGCAAAGCATTCGAATTGGACTGTTGCAATCCTGTGCACATTTACCTAGGAGTAAATTGAATAATACGGGGCTTACTTGGAATAGGCATGCATAAGAGCAGGCTGTAACAATTGGAAACGTCAAAAAAGGCAGGAGGCGATGGGTTTTGGTGGGCAGATTTGGTGCATTACTGGAATGGGACGGATTCTTTGGGTGCCACCTCTGGTCAGGTCCATTTAACAGATACCAAAGCTGTAGCTCATCAGAAGAGAAACAGAACCAATAGAGCTCCCATAATTGCTTGCATCAGATATTGGACAGCATATCTGGGCCCCCCTGTGTCTGCTCCTCCCATCCCATCCCATCCCATCCCATCCCATCCCATCCCATCCCCTGTCCATTCTCAACCTCATGGTGGGAACAACCTCGCGTGCAAACCTGCATCGGGCTGGTTTCCACTTTACACGAAAGGTGGAGCTGGGGTGGGGGGCGACCCCCCTATTCACTTGGGGTGACTCGTGCGCACCCCCACCTCACATGCAAGACCCCTCTTGCTCCTTGTCTGACCATGAGCGAGCCAGCGAATGCCAGCAAGCAGCTTCATGTTTAAAAGACCCTTTACTGTGGGTGCACACTAACCACCGAGAGTGAGCCCGTCTCCAGTCGGGACCGGCTGCCTCATTCCTCGTGCACAGTGAATTTATTCACGCAGCTCTTTGCACTGATTAGTAGCAGATAAATTCACAGCAGAAAACATTCAGTTACTTTTGTACATGGTTATCTTGACCTGCAGTTCTGGAGTTAAAACATCTGGTTCCAGGTTTATCTTTGCACATTCCAACCTTCTTGGTGGAGGTTTATCTTGTGAACAAATTCCAAGTGCAGTTTCCATTTCAAAACCAAAACAAATCCAAAATCCAGCTAGCTTGCTGCCAAATTTGTGCGTGGGCACCTCTTCCTCCTCCGCTTGTGATTCTTCCGGCTTCTCGCTTTCCATTCCTGCTCTTGCTAATTGCTTTGTTGATGCGAACGGGTTTCACCGACAGAGGTGTTGCTGTCCCTGCCATGATGCTGTCTGGCTGCTCGTTAATCCGGAGCTTCCCTTCCGAGAGGGTGTGGCAACAGCTCACCAATTTCTGCCTAATGGATGCTGGGGAGATGTGCTCAGGCACGGCCGGCCAGCTCGCCTGGCTTGCTTCAGAAGGCTGCTGAGAGGCTGCAGGCTGCATTTAGGGAGCGGATCGGCCGCGCCTAAATGGTTTTGACCTGCAATCCCTTGAGGGGCTTCTCCCCGGCTCGTTCCTGTTCCTTGAGGTGGATCCTTCTGCAGAGGATACTAAGCTGGTGCTCCCCAGATTTTGGCCTTCAACCCCCATAGGCTCCAGGGAAGATAAACACCCTTGATACTTCAGCGAGTCTTTTCGCTGATGGCCAAGATGAGCAGCTTGCCCTATTTCTTAGAAGCCTTTCCTAACCAGATGGCCAGGACCACAGCTCCCATCATCCCTGGCCATTGGTCCTGGTCAGACTGTGCCGGGTTCTGAGGCACTTGGGGTTTTGTAGCTCCAAGTCGGGCACACGAGAACAAGCGTGAACAATCACCCGGAAACAGCTGCTTGTGCAAACACTTTTGTTCTGCTCCCCTGCCTTCTCTTTGCACAGTCCACGCACTCTGGTGCTACAGATGTGAAAACGAGCCTTCCAACTGGAACTGCATGAGACTGGTGAAGTGTGCCGAAACGGACAACTACTGCTCCACAACAGTGAACACCTCAGGACAGGGTAGGCACCACCCCGTCTTCTTTCTGAGCCCTAAAGCCGGCTGCCAGCTCCGGTTTCTCTGCAAGCCTCCGACTGCTGGCTGAGCGCCTGGGAGGTCACGGGATGTTGTTGAACGTTCCAACTGGGGAGCAAGAGGCGACAGCCGTGCAGTGCGGAACGCCATGGCTCGAAAGAGCTGCTTGGGCTGTGGGAGGGATGCTCTGGCCCAAAGAGAACCGGGGAAAGTGCCAAGAAGGGTGAGGGGGGGAAAGGCCGAGAAAGTCCTACGGCCCAGCCATTAGAGGACATGTGTCCAAAAAGTGAGATCACACCCCTCTCCGCCAGGAAATGTGTCCAGAGGGGTGGGATCTCACATTTTGGTTCAAAATAACTCGCCAAATCTTTATCTCTAGGCCCCTGGCCTTGTGTATGACTGTTGATTCCATTTCCTGGCTCCAGGTAAGGACGCCGACTACCGGCTCAGCAAGAGCTGCGTTCCCAGCTGCACGAGCAACAACATAGTGACAAGCCTAGGGTCTGTTTCCACGGCATGTTGCCAACACCACGGGTGCAACTACAGCGGGGCCACAAGCGTGAAAACCAGCAGTGCGGTGATGGTTGTGGGAATCCTGGCCAGTTTCTTCTACATCTTCCGATCGGGGTTGTAAAGTATGGGGCTGAGAACTCAAATTTCCCATTTAAAAGATGAGCAGCCCTTCTCCTTCCCTTGCCCCACCCCCTAAAGCATCCGAGTGGTTTGCTGGCACCCATCTTTGTCCTCAAAGCTGAAAAAGTGGATGGGGCATGGCTTGGTCCGCCTCTGTGGAACGTCTAGCCCTGCTTGCTTCGTGCTATTGTAGGAGCTTCTCTGTGGAAAATTAATTTCCTTTGGCCTCTTGCTTTGCAAATTGCGAATTTGCAGATGGCCCATGTCTCACAGATGCATAGAAACTGCTGCAGTGGAAAATGAATGAGCAAGAGTAGGTCTTTCCTGGGAGGCTTGTACTTTGCTGCTCTGAGCTTTCTGCCTCACAAGTGCCCATCCTTCATTGGTCGGCCCCCACCTCCCGTACAACTGATGCTCCGTCTTCATCCACTCCAGAATTGTCCCCAGTTGTCCCCAATTGTCCATCCTGCTGGGCTCAGGGTTCGTCTAGGCCAGAGTTAAGCTGGATCAATCATCGTTCCGGTTGCTGGTGCTAAGTAGTCCTCTTCTAAGCGTGCGTCTGGGTGGCACGGAGTGGGGCACAGGGATGCCCAGGAGAGGACCGGACGGGTTGCCAAACTGCGCTTCGTTGGGATTCCCGTGCGGCCAAGCTGGCGCCAAGCTGGGCCCTTCAGGGGACGAACGTGTCTAGCAGGGGAAAAGACCGAAGCAGCACATTCTGACTGGTCGAGGCTGCAGCCGCTGCCCAGCGAGGGGAGAATTCGGAGCCCAGGGCTGGACTGACAGGAGCAGGGAGGGGTGGGGGGAGAACACACCTGAAAGCTGTAATCCAGCTTCCTCCAACCTTGCTGGGGGGGGGGGAGGAGTGATGGGAGTTGTAATCCAACACACCTGCAGGGTGCCTGGTTGGAGAGGGCTGCTGCACAGCTTGCACAGCAGCAAAGCCGCTGCTGCAGTGGCTGTGCTGCTCCTAGTTTTGGGAGGAAGGTCCTTAGCTGTCCCCGTCTGAGACAATGTCTGATGCACAAGAGAGTCCTGCTATCCGCCGTTTCTGCTCTACTTGACCCGACATTCCTCTAAGTCCACAGCACTGCATGCTGCACATTTTTATACTTCTTGTGTTGAATAATGGAAGCTTTATTCTGCTGTTTTGGTCCTGTGATTTGCAGTGTTGGTCTGTTTGTTAATAAAGTTTACCGTTGAAATGCTGCAGCTTTGGCCTTTGCTGATAATTCAGTTTAGTGCACCTTAAGGGCAGCATGGATCAGAGAACGGCTTATCATATTCTAACTGCTCCTTCACTTCCGGGGATTTCTTCTGCCAACCAGGCAGGATCCAGAGAAAGTCTGCAGAGAGTAGTGAATTTAGAGGAATGCCTTTAGACTAGTTAGATGCAGGTTCAGATCCCTTGGGCTAGCCATACAGACATGCACGCACATACTTAGCAGAATCAAAGGGTTGTTATATGAAGATCAAAGCTGGAGAGGGGTCAACTTGGAGTAAAGGTAGGAAATATTTATTTATTTTATTTAAAACTTTTTTAGACCATCTCATACCATAGTCTTGGGACAGTTTAACAATGACAAATAAAATAAAACACAACATCCTAATCAAATTCTTAACCAGTCAACAAGAAAACCCATATTAAAAACATTCAGACCTTAAAACATTGGGAAAATAAAAAGGTTTTGGCCTGGTGCTGAGAAGAATGAAGTGATGGCGCCAGGCGAACCTCTCTGGGGAGTGAATTCCACAATTGGGGGGCCACCACAGAGCAGGCCCTTCTCCAGGTAGTCACGCTCCTAATCTTCTTCAGGGAGGGCTCCCGGAGAAGGGCCTCTGCCCCAATAGACACATAATGCATTCCTGGCATGGCCAGTCAGGTGGCTTGTTTACCAAAAAGTCTGTGTCCTCTCTTGTGAAGCTCAAGGTGCGCATGGGAGAAATCCACACTCATCAGAAGGGGGTAGCAGGGTCAAGTTCTGCGAAGCAGAGTTGAGTCTGGCAATGCAAGGTGGCAAGATCAGTCCAGAGGAATCTCTCAGGACTCTGGACAGCTCTGCTGGCTGGAAGGAATTCACCCAAGCAGAGCTGTTGTCTCAGCGCTGTGCTGTTGTCTCTTGAGGCTTTGTAGAGTCTGCCCAATCTGAAGCTGGTGTTAACCCCACCCACTCTGAGTTGTCTATCTCTTAAAGGGCCATTGTGTGATACTTCTCCCCCCTGCTGCTCTGATATCGAAGTTGTGGGGATTCCAGCACTGGGAATTCCAAGCAGGGATTCCCACTGAGTCCAGCAGCATCACATTCTGAAACGTTCCAGATGGCAGGAGAAGGCTCACCGGATGATGCCACCTCTACCTTGGGGTCCTCCTCAGAATTAGGGAGGGTTGCAAGGACATGGCCAGAGAACTTCCAGCTGCTTTTCCTGGGGAACCTTCATTTCCGGCCAAGCCTGGAGAGGGTGCTCTCTCTGAAGCACCAACTCGCCAGCAAGCATCCTCTGCCCTTCCCCACCACACAACTGGTGGGATCTCAGCAAAACCCCCAGCTTCCCACGTAACTCCATGCACTGGGGACTGAAGTGGTGGCACCTGTCCGAGAACAGGACCAGCTAGCATTTGGCTGAAAATGGCAAATTCCATGTTGATCCTTAGGGAAGGAGCCAACAGCAGTCGGGTTCAAGGAGAGGTTGCAACATTGGGCTGTTGCAAGCTTAGAAAGGGGGACAAGGAAGGGGGACGCATGGCAGGAGGGGACACATGCTGTGGAACAGGAGGCCTTTCTCCTGCTCTCAAAATGCTTCGAGTCCACGGGGTCATGAAGCCCTGAGGAGCGGGAGCACTTATGCACATAGCTAATATTATGGGATATCACTATCCCAGGAGGGTCATGATGGCCATCAGCTCTGAGAGCTTTCGAGGGGGGTTGGACTAATCCATGGAGGAGGTGGCCACCAAGGGCTACTGGACAGGGTGGCTGATCTATTACCACCACTAGCAGAGACAGTAGAGCTGTCAGTCCCAGTTGCTGGGGAACATGGACGAGCAGGTGCTAGGGCGTGTATGTCCCATGCGCAGGACTGAAGAAGCAGAAGAGGGAAGTACCAGGCAGAAGGTTTCTCTGCCCTGCTAGTTAGAGGGAGCTGCAAACAAAGAAAGGCAAACAGTTTCAGCGTTAGAAGCCTTAACATCCTACGACTTATGCAAAAGAACGACTATCTGTTGAGCTGCGATCTTGAAATGTGCCGCCCACGATCGACCTGTGCAAAGTTTTGGCCCAGGTAGGCCCCACCTGCCACAGATACAGCAAAGGTGGACACGTTTGCCCTTTAGATGCCAGGCTGCGGTTTGGCAGCTCATACATTCCTTTCAAGTTCTGCAGAAAACAATTGATGTTTGTTATCCCAGGTTTCATAAAGGTGTGTCTTTCCTTAATTTGGTGAAATACTGAGCAGAGGTTTGAAGGTTCTTCAGGCTTTTCTGCCCCACGAAAGCTACTGGCAGCAATTTCCGGCAAAGTCAGGCTGGGCATGTGTCATTCTGAGGCTGGAATGCTGCCGGTTCTCCATCGCTTTGGATGAGCAGCTGATTCACAGAGGGATAGTGGGAAACCAGTCTCCGCGGATGAGAGAGAGAGAATTTCAACAACTGAGAGAGGCATTTTGCTGACAGCAGAGGATGGAAAAGGAAAGGGCTATGCAGGACTTCTAAGCAGGATTACTCAGAAGTAAGCCTTTCTGAAGATACAGAGAAACCTTGGCACATCTGTGCAGTTGACATGCCAGCTCTCTCTCTCTCTGTGGTTTTCAGGCATTGCTTCCTTCCTTCCTTCCTTCCTTCCTTCCTTCCTTCCTTCCTTCCTTCCTAAAGAAATATCTTTTTCTTTCAAAAGAAATTTCCTTTTTTAAAGTGCGTGAAACATCAGTGATAAAAACCCTGTGGAGTTAAGGCCAGTGGCTCAGTTCCACAAACCCAGGCATTGGGAAGTTGAAGGTGCAGCAAAGGCACGTTTACAGAGAAAATAGTCCCCCAGCCGCCTCCCAGCATGTCCGGCCAGCCGCGGCCCGAGCGGCGCTTGCTACAGGCAGACCTGGCTGAGTGCCCAGGTAGATTCCTCCAGCAATACAAATGCACTCCCGTGATTCACAAGGCAAGGTGGGACCAGGGCAACTTGGGCAGCTTTGCTGATCCCAGGCACTCCATCCTGCTCACCTGGATTTCTGCCTGGAAACTGAGAGAAGCTGCAGGTGCGTGAAAGGTAAGTTCGAGCCAGCACATTTCTGGCATTGCCCAACATCTTTCATTTGGCACTGCACTGGTTGTTGCAAGTGCACGTCATCAAGTCGCCTCCGACTTTGGTGGCTCCGGGAAGGAACGCCGTCCGGAATGCCCTCTCCTTCCCAGGGCTTCTCATTTGAGTACATTAAAGCTCCCACTTTCCAGCAGTGCTGCCGTATCTGCACACACTGCTGCGTCTGGTGAAAGATCTTGGCCCCCTTTCCCCCGGCGCAGCATGAAGCGACCCTGTGGATGCGAGTCCCCCAGAGGGCCCTGTCCTGGACGGCCCTGCGCTGCTCGTGCAAACCCCAAGCGGTGGCTTCCCCCGTGGAACAGGCCCGTCTCATCCCTGGTCTTCCTCCTGCTCCTCCTCCTCCTCCTCTTCCTTCTTTCAGCATTTTGGACGACTCTTCCTGTGTAGGCTAACCAGAAGTTGACAGCACACAACATCCTGAGCTCCGGAACCGGGAGCACACGAGCCACCGAGTGAGGCTCTTGAGTGTGCTTGGAACTGAATCTCATCGGATCCTACAATAGTAGCATTAGAAGGGGCCAGTAACCCCCCACCCACTGCAGGACTCCCACTTAGATCATCCCTCTCAGATGCTGCTGTTAGATAAAATGAGTCCCAGCAATTATCAGGGTAAATTGAGCAAAAGCCATATAGAATCACAGAATCCTAGAAGAGTAGAGCTGGAAGGGTCCATGAAGGCCATCTGGTCCACCCCCTGCTGTTGCAGGACACCACGTTACGCCACCCCACTCAGAGGGCTGCCCAGTTTCCCCTTGGATGTCTCCAGTCGGGAGAGCCCACCGCCTCTCCGGGCAGCAATGCAACACGTAAAAGGACCAGTTAGGCTGAGCTGGACTACTCGTTGACCATGTAAAGAAGACTTGGCTGATTGACCACTTGGGATAGGCTCACAGCTGCTTCAGGAGGGCGGTAACTGGATCGGAGAGCCACGTTCTAAAAGTGTATTGACCTGCGCCACAAAGGTGCGAAGACCACGTCGGTTTTAAGACAGAGGTTGTCACCCTTCAGCTGAAGCCTGCTAATAAAAACTAGTTTTGAGCCTGTACATGTGGTTTTGCTTCCCTTCTGCAAGACTAAATTGGCATGAGTCCTCTCAGGAGAAGACTTAGGGTGTAATTTACCCAACACTGTCCAGCTGCCTCTGGAAGGCCTCCCGTGTGGGAGAGCCCGCCACCTCCCCAGGTCTTGGGTTCCACTGCCGTACTGTGCAAACAGTCAGGGGTTTTTTTCCCGCTGTTCAGCCAGAATCTGCATTCCTGCAGAGGTCTGCTGACCTACCTATCCCCCCTTACCTGTCCCCAGGTAGGTGTGAAGTTTGGAATCTTGTATCAAATGTATTATATTTATTTTTAACTATTTGCAATGGATTTTATTATTGCGAATGTTTATACATTTCCTGCTGAATGCATATTAAATTAAATACACAATGAAAGAAAGAAAGAAAAAATTCTAGGACTCTGGACGGCTGGAGAAATTCAGTGAGCAGAAGCATGTGAAGACTTCTGGGGCAGCGTGTGCTACACAGCTGCTCTGGAATGCAGAGGCAGATTGCAGCCCGTGGGGCAGATGGGGGTGGGGGTCGAGGGAGCATTACCATCTGGGAAGAATAAAGAAAGTTTGTTTTTTTCTGGGGGTGGGTAGTCATAACCCTAGTAAAAATATTATTCAGGAATGTTGTTAGTAATGAGTAGTTTCTCCTGGAAAAAAACATCTTGGAAGGCAATCCAATGCACGCTCAGGTAGAAAAAAATTCTGAAACCGCAACTTCTTGCTGGCTGGAAAATGTTGCAAGGCGTTTTTCTGCCTAAACAGGCTCGTGACCGGATTATGTTTTTAAAACAGCTTCACGTACATCGCACTTCTTTGAGGCTACAAGTTGGACACCTTTTGCCTGGTTAGGGGCCCAAAAGGAGCAGAACTTTGGGAAGCATCACTGGAAAGATGCAGAACAGACGGGTGCAGAAGCTGTGACTCATCTTAGAGGGTAGATTTCACATATGGATAAAATTGTTTGCAGAGGCGTGTCTGCATTTTAAAGTATGGCTTCTATCCAGTCAGCTTTTTAATGCAATGTGCGTGAAGAGAGCGTGGCAAAGAGCAGCCTGGCGTGGCCCGCAGGGTGCCACATGTGACTTTGTGCGCTCCCAACGAGCCTGTTTCTTCTCCTGCACGCATCTTGGGGCTTCCTCCCCGGTTGCATTCGCAAATGAAAAATAAAACATGGAACAGCTTTCCTAAGCAGTATGTATTTGGGGCTGTTTGCAGAGGCTGTGCAGAGTTCTGTCTGCCAGACAGGTCGACCACATCCAGTGCCATGAATAACTGACAAGGCTCAAAAGAAAAGCTGCAGTGGATCATAGGCACCCCCGAGAGAGAGCTGCATTCACCAGCCTCCAGCCTCCCCTGGTGAAAACCTGGGTTTCACTGTGGCGGGGGCTGGGGTGGGGGGGAAGAAGCCCTTCAGCCCATTCAGCATCACTAGGGGGATTCTCTGCAAAGCCCTGTCCACAGCCGGGGAGCCTGGCTGCTTGGGGACGAGGGGAGTTGTAGTCCACGCCCACAGAGGTCATTAGCTCGGAGGGGCCTGCTTTGGGTGCTCTTTCGAGTCCGCAGCCACTGAGCCAAAGGGAGGCCGCTTCGTGCCGGGCTGGCCATTCCCCACGTACTATTTTGGGGGGCCCAAGTTGCACCAGTTACATTCACAGCAAAAAAGAGAGTTCAGCGCCCGGTTCGGGTTCTCCTCTTCAGAGGGACACCTCTCGGCACACGTCTTGGTGATGAGCACCTTGGTGTCCATGCCTTGAGGAGGGAAGGGAAGGAAAAAGGAGGCACAGATGAGGCCTTCAGCCACACAGAGATGGTGGGCAAAATCCACTAGCCTCACCCCAGCAGCCTTCTGCTCCCGTTCCTTCCTTTCCTAACTTCCTTCTGGAGTCAGACTGTAAGCCCCTTGCAGCAGAGAGCTAGTTTTCTGCTTCTTGGTCCCCGTTTGTCATTGCAAAGTCTCCAAATGCCCTTGGTGCATGTCCCAAAGCAAGGTGCCTCCCAGAGGGGAAAGTCAGACGGCTTGGAACCTCGGGGTGTTGGCAGATCCACCCACAGCTTCCCCACACGGCCCTTATCTGCCAGGCCCACCTGGCACCTGCCCGGAGCGTTTGAGCTGACATCCTCTCCCCTCAGAGAAGGCTGCCTCTTCCCTCCGACCCGGTAGCCTCACACTGACTGGGAGATCTTCAGGCTCACATCTTTGCAGAGCAGCCTGAAGGAAGCCCCTTCCTCAGCGGCAGGGACGGGCCAGCTGTGACTGGACCGGAGGTGCCACCTTCCCCTGAGGGATCTCCAGACCCTGGACTGACTGCACCGCCGGGTTAGCTCCCGGATCCCCCAGGACATGGAGGGGCGGAAAAGGCCGCCCAGCTTGAGCCGAGCATCAAGCCCTTCCTGGGCTTTGGCCAGCTTGCATCCTGTGTGTGCTGCTTTGCCCCACACCTCTGCCTTGCTTTTAAACTTGGGTCCTACGCACTGCGCTGCCACCCCCCCATGTGATTCTGTGTTGAAAAATCTCCCGGCAGCCCCACTGTGAAAGCCCCCCAGTGCTTCATCCACCCCCACATCTTGCTCTGAGCAGTGGCCAGCCAGCTGCACCGGGGAGCCCCGCTGGGGCTCTTCCTCTCCAATCATTCTCCTGAATCCGGACACGGAAGCAATCCGTCCACGAGCGCTTTGCCCCACCTAAGCAGACTGCTTATTTCTGTGGCTGTCCTTGGCGAGTTATCCCAGCCGGATAACGTCAGTGGAGAAATAGAAGGGCCTCAGCTACTGGGCAGAATAAAAACAAAGCAATTCATTTATAAATAAAAGCAAGAGAATACTAAAACTGCTAAATGAAAGCAACAGGATACTGGATTTCCAGAAACACGCTCTTTGGAGAAAAGAACTGGGAGGACAAAATGAGGAAAGTTAAATGAGTTTATCTGTGTCAGGGCAGCATTACGACCCTAAAGATATCGATGAAATCGTAACTATACTGTGCTAAAATTCCTACAGTTCAAACTATTTATGTTTGTAAGCCTGCCCTTATATAGCTAAAATGAGTGGCTCCAGCTTAGGTAACTTCCAGCGGTTTCTTCCTCCAGTTCTTTGACTGAAGAAGAGCCGTTGAGCGGGACTGGATCGGATGCCCCTCCGAGCGCTGGCCCTGCAGACAAGCACGAGGCAGCCTGTTTTCAGTCCGTGGAAAGACAAGCTGTCCTTGCTACCTACTGCGATGGGGGAAAGTGCGGCTTTTCATCACACAGAAGTAGGGCTGGACCGCCCTTCTCTCCCGCCCACCCACCCACCACGCTGCTCCTAAGCTCGGCGGCTGCAGAAATCCTTGGGCTTTGTGGCTCAAGGGGGCGGAGCAGACTGGTGAGAGACAGTGTGGTGTAGTGGTGAGAGTGCTGGACTGGGGATCTGGGAGCTCCGGTTCTAGTGGCTGCTCAGCCAGGGATTTGGGTGACTTACCGGTTCCGGAAACTGTGCCGATAGTGAGGCATCGTTGCTCGTGTTTGGAACAAACCTTCATCACCAGGCAGCTCCAGTTGGACGTCTCGCCTTCACACGTGAAACAGATTAGGGCATCGGCTGCAACGGGAGGAGAGGGAGAAAGCAGCAGGGTTTGGGTGGGAAACACTGGGGGACGCAGGGGCTGAGCTGCCTTCCGGCCACGTTTGCTGCTGGGAAGGCGCTGCGCAGTGTTGGGAAAATTTGGATAAATCCTGGCAGGAAAGCATTGCTTCTGTGTGCTTTTGCATTGTGGGATCAATCCTGTGCTCCTTCCCAAACCAAGCTAAGTCGCTGTTTCAAATGGCCTTCCTCCCCGGCTCCTTTCTCTCACCTTCAGCTGTGGGCTACAGTAGACAGGCCATGTAGTTCAAATCTACATTATATACCTTCACAATGATTAAATCATAATCCTTGTTGGAATTCACAGTTTACCAGGAAGTATCTTCCTAGCCCAGAGGGCTCCATGTGCCCTGGCCATTCAGAACGGTGCGGCTGCATTACTCAGGGTCTGAGTCTAGATGAGCTTATGAGTTCATGCATAGTTTCTCAGCAGCTTGAATTTACATGTCTGAGCAGACCTGGAGATGGGTGCAAGTTACTCAACTAAAGTGTCAATACGCTGCAATTAGAAATATTGTAATCTCATTGTCACTGTATGATTGGCTGATCTTCCTTTATCTGCTCTGTATGTGATGACCTCAGAATCTTATTACAATGTCTGCACTAAGTCATCAATTGCCCTGTACCTGTACGAGACCGGGAGGGAATAAAATGCCCTGTAGTTGTATTGAAACCTGGCAGCGAGTTCACCTCTGCCTGCCCGTAATGCATTATCGTGAGTACGGATCCGTGGGGAACCTGGGCCAAACAATGAAGCCACAGATGGTCTGGACGCTTGATCTTTCCCACGAACTCGAGTTTTATTTCCTCCCCACGAATTGAAATTCTGGGATTTTCTGACAGCAGGCTCTCCGCAGAGACGGAGGGGCTTCTTTCGTCTCCTCCTCTTTGGGGCCTGGCAGTGCCAGCTGGGCGTGAATGGGGTGGTGGTCCAGGGCACTGGGGGGGGGACCCAGATGGGAAGGTTTTCTGGGCGAAACATGATGAATGGAACCGCCCTAAAGCGAGGCGCCGGGGGTGAAGAGTCCCCAGGAATCAGCTCTTGGCCTCCTCCTCCCACAAATGTGGCGGCTGAGCAGTGGCTTCTCCCAACCCCAGCAGGCAGAAGCTGAAAATTATGGGATGCATCCGCCCAGCACTGGACCTCAGAGCCGGCTGTGCTGCTCTGTGAGGGGGTCGGCAGGAGGGAAGGTTCGAGGCACCACACCAGGGGCTGACCGCTTTTCTTCAATCTCTGCGGGAAACGTCAGCCCTGTCTTAATGCTGAGTCCACAATTTCCCCTCCCTGTTCTCCTGTTCTGGCATCAGCTTCACTCCACAAAACTGCACCTTTCTGTACGCTCTGCTGTCTGCAAGCACAACACCGTAATATTTTTCTGCTGGCGATGAAAATCCTGAACTGCTGCTTTTAGCTGAGCTGATGTTTCTGGGTTTCCTCCCTCCCTCCCCTCCTCCTCCTCCTTCCCCCTTGCTCCCTCCCCTCCTCCCTCAGCCTAGGAGGAGGCTCCAGCCAGTCTTTCCTCATCAGTGGGCAATTAATCCATTAATTCACATGAGTTAGTACTGGCAATGCAGTTGAGGGAGAGCAGAAAAACCTACTTTTTCCTTCCCTCGGATTGTGGCAGCAGGTTTACAGTTTTGGGCACCCACGCCGTGTTGCCAAGTTACCCCGGCCAGGACTTGGCATGCTGTGAACACCACCCTCCTCCAAAAGCGGTTGCTGCGACTCTGGATGCTTTTTGGAGGACTCCGTGGGTGCTGCAGCGAATGCGGCTTCCCGGGGATCGTTCATGGCTCTGAGCACCTTGAGCCATGCTTCCCACAGAGATCGAGCAAAACCTTTCATGCCCAGGCGCTGGCATTGCCTTGCACGGTCTCTTCAAGCCCTCCTGCTGTCAGCTTCATCGCTGCCTGATGCAGCTCTCTGTGAGATCCAGAAGTACACAATGCTTCTGACTAATGCAACCCATGATGTTCAGCTTCTAACTGATCTGTTTAGGGGAAATGCAAAGTTGGAAGGCAAAATATCTGCAAAGACAAAAGGATGTGGGGAAACAGGTTGGCAATGGCGAGAAGGAGAAGATGGAGGAACAGCGTGGGACCAGGATACCTGAAGGAACGTCTTTGTCCCTATACGCCCTCCTGCCCTCTAAGATCTGCAGCGGAGGCCCCACTCCGGGAACCCTCCTTGAAAGAGGTTAGGAGAGCAAACACCCGGAGGAGGGCCTTCTCTGTGGTGGCGCCCCGACTGTGGGATGCGCTCCCCAGAGAGGTTCACCTGGTGCTGACTTTATATGCTTTTCGGCACCAGGTAAAACCCTTTTTATTTACCCACTATTTTAAACCTTAAATAATTTTAATCTGGTTTTATTAATAATATCTTCAGTCATATTTTATCTTGTTTGTATAGTCGTGGACTGTTGTATTTATTGTTTATATTATATTGCAAGCTGTCCTGAGGCAACTGCTTGTATAGGATGGGAAGAAAGGAACGGAACGGAAAGGAAAGGAAAGGAAAGGAAAGGAAAGGAAAGGAAAGGAAAGGAAAGGAAAGGAAAGGGGTATATAAAATGAAAAAGCATCTCTCCCTGCAGCCCAAATGCACGGAATGATGCCGAAGGAAGCCCCTCCAACTGCTGGAAGGATCCTAGCAGCCCTCTGGCCACACTTCTAGTGCAATCGCGGACTGTTTTTCCTTTCAAAGAATGGGACAGTCTCCCTCTCCTCCCAGGTCCCCTTGCAGTGCTGCACGCTGGCTTTGAAGCTCCGCGGAGCATCGCAAGGGGGTCCCAGCGGGGCCCGGGAGTGGTGGGGCAAAGCTACTCCTCTGTTTGCACTCCTCTGCTCCAAACTGCTCCTGGAACTTCCTTCTAGCCCACAGGGTTTGCCAAACGCAGGCTGGAGTTTGCTGCAAGGTGGCACAACGGCGCCTCATTGCCTGAGCGATGATGTCAAATCTCTCCTTCCACCTTTTGAAGTGAATCATGTTTCAGGATGGCCTTTTGGATGTTCTGCTGGTTCTTTCTGAGCCCTGGGACAGACTTTGCCCCCTCCTACAAATAAACCAGACTTAAGCTGACCTGGTTTGAGAGAAACGCTCTGCTTTTCAATGCAAGAAGGGAACCGCATATATGTAATGCTGTATCGTTCGATGCTAAAATGCCAAATACTTGGATTGAGGCAAATATTACCTTAATTCCGAAAGAAGACATGGACTTGGCACAGATTCAGAACTATAGACCTATATCACTTCTAAATGTGGATTATAAAATTTTTGCCTCTGTAATGGCAGAAAGACTGAAGAAATACTTAATGGACTTTATACATACAGATCAAAACGGTTTTTTACCTAAAAGACAAATTAGGAACAATGCAAGAATTATCTTAGAATACTACGAAATCCATTATGAAAAATCAGTGGCACTACTGTTTCTAGATGCAGAGAAGGCCTTTGATTATGTTAATTGGCAAGTTATGAAAGAACAATCAGTACAGATGGAATTTGGTGGAAAATTTATTAATGCAATATCAAGCATTTATCAAAAACAGACTGCCAGGATAATAATCAATGGAGAATTTACAAACAGGATAGACATTCAAAAGGGCACAAGACAAGGATGTCCTTTATCACCATTGTTATTTATATGGATTCTAGAAGTTTTAAACAGAAATGTTAGAGAAGGTGCGGGTATTAAAGGTGCCAGGAGTCTTAGCCACCCACTCCGGCTCCATCAGAAGACACGCAAGGTGGCTTACCTGTCCAGGGGCACACGACAAGGACTTCCAGAAGGGAGACGAGGGAAGACGCGGCCCTCATCCTGCCCTCGCAGCCGGCTCTGGTGGAGCTGGCAAACCTTCAGGCAGGTCGAATCACATCTTATTCCCGGGACAAATGGAGCGCCTTGTGGGTGTCGCACGCAGCAGGGTGTGGGAGCGGTCTGGAAGCCCTTGGGAAGGGAATCTCCGCGGAAGGTGGGACGGCTGCGAAAAGCAGGTCTGCTCTCTGGGGCTTGGCTGTGCCAGTGCTGATTGTCCTCAGGCCAACTTCTGGAAGCAATTCCAGCCTCTGGGAAGGAGGGCTGCAGGAGAGCAGGCTCGGCTTGGGACTTCCCAGACTTTCCTGCGGATCTTTTCTGGGATCTAAGCAGCTCCAGGGCTAAACAAATCTGGCATTATCTTTCCGTGGCAACCAGGGTAAGGGAGCACGAGGGCTAAATGTGGGGAATACCACGCTCTGCGACTCCCTTCCTTTGGCCTCACAACCCGGCTGCTGATCACTTGGTGGCTTCACAGCCATTGCGTGGTTTTTGTAAACCTTTCTCTGGAGGCTTGCTTGCTTATTCATTTACTTATTAGAGTTCTAGCCCAACCCATTAGCCACACAGCCCTACTGCACAGGTTACGACAATAAAAGCCATATAAGAACAACGTGCGAAAGCATGAAAACACTTCAAGCAATAAAAAAATCAACAACAATAAAAACGCACCCCGCACAGCTCCAGATTCCATAAAAGATGCATTCCCTTCTGTTACAATACCATTAAAAGCTGATCTAACAATTGAAATACTGGCAAAATTAAAAGGACTTTGTCTGGCACTGAAAAGAACACAAAGAGGGCGCCGGGTGATCCTCTCTGGGGAGCTTATTCCAAAGGCAGGGGCCACTCCCAAAAAGGCCTTCTCCTTGTTGCCACCCTCCTTATTTCCTGGGGCAGGGCTCCCTCGGAAGGGTCTCAAAGGGACCAGGTAGGGGCACTCTTCCTGCTTCCTGGCAGTAAAATCTTTGAGCTAAAATATACTGCTTTTTTGGTATATTTGGGATCCAGCTTCACTCGCCACTGAATCAACCCCTTAGTTGTGCAGCTGCGAAGGCTGTTGGGTTGCGTCTCCCCTTCGCCAGCCGCTTGCTTGCTTGCTTTCTTTCTTTCTTTCTTTCTTTCTTTCTTTCTTTCTTTCTTTCTTTCTTTCTTTCTTTCTGGATTTATATCCTGCCTTTTTCCTACAAAGGGCTCAAGGCAGCTTACATCATTCTCCTCCTCCATCTTGTCCCCACAGCACCAACCCTGTGAGGTAGGTTGGGCTGAGGGTCTGTGACTGGCCCAAAGTCACTCAGTTGGCTCCATGGCCGAGCGGGGACTCGAACCCAGATCCTCTGAGTCCCAGTCCCACGCTCTTCACCACGACACCACCCTGGCTCTCCATCGGTTGGACAATCTTTCAGAGTGGTCTGCCTCTTAAGACTGTCGCAACAATAAATTAGGGCAAGGGGGAGATATGAAGGGGACGCTGAGGTCTGCCAAAGGGAGCAGCAACAATTCATTTTTTTTTTATTTTATTTTATTTTTTTTTTTATTGAATTTGTCCGTGAGCATCACTCTCTCTGGGTGGCCATTACAATAAAATGCCAGTAAAATTGCATTAGATAAAGGAATCAGGACAAGAACTGGACTGAACGCCTTCCTGTTGCACCAATGCATGCTGTGACCACACCGGGAGTCCTGGGTGCCGTTCTGGGTATCGCACCTCCAAAGTGATGCTGCAGGGTTGGAAATGTCCAGAAAAGAGCCACTAGGGCAGTCAAGGGCCTGGGCTGCAGCGTCCGGCTCAGAGAACAAGTCGGCCGAACGGGGCCACGAGTCCCCTCTCCTCTCATCAGCAGCAGTCTTGCCATGGCCTTTCCCAAAGGGATGAGCTCCATGTTGTGGGTGCAGAGATTTGGCGCCGATTCTTTGGTTGGGCAAGGCTAGGAGGTTCTCCCTCGAAGGGAGAATGGGAGATGAATTGAGTTGCTGTCTGGAAATGACAGGAATTAACCTGCTTCCTGTACGGAAGGAAAAGCCTTTCTGAAGAGAAAGAAATCAAATTACCCAATAAAGATTCGGGCTACCAGCCTTTGATGAAAAGTATGGGACTGAGCTGCCGGAAAAAGCTCTTGCGGTCTGATCCGCAGGCAAGCATCTGTTCCTGGATAAGTAACCACACAGGTTTTTTAACACAAACTGGAATATTCCCATTTGCTTACTGTAGTCATGGGATTAACTTCTGCCGAGTGCAAACATGAAAAATCCCCTTCTTGGGTCTTCGTTTTGCCTCACCACTCATTGGTGACTTGTGCTGCCACATAGCTAAGGTTTACCTTTAAAAATACTTTTTACTTTTTGGCACATGCAGGTACATGAGTGGGTGCCACACGGAGGTGGGAGAGGCCTGTTCTCCCCTGCAGAGGAAGGCAGGATGTGTTCCAGTGGAGCAAAGCCCAGGGAATCCAGCGTCCATTTGGATGCCAGGAAGCACTTCCTGACAGTCAGGACACCGAGGACGTGGAAGGGGCTTCCAGGGAGATGGTGGAGGCCCCAGCAGTGAGGGTGTTCAAAGATAGGTTGGACATGCACATGGTGGGCATGTCGTGAGTGGAGCTGGCTGGAGCCGGGGGTCAGACTACATGGCCCAGGAGGCCCCTTCTGACTCACTCTGTTTCTATGTTTACTTACTCCTGGATCTATTATTGGTATTTATTCACATTTATTATTGATTGGCCCTAGAAAAATGTGGCTTTCTTTCTCCAGATGGCCCTAGAGCAGTGATGGTGAACCTTTTAGAGACCGAGCGCCCAAACTGCAACCCAAAACCCACCTATTTATTGCAAGGTCCCAACACAGCAATAGAACCTGAAAACTGAGGTTTTAATTTAGAAAAAGCAAAGTCAGTCCAAGCAAATTTATATATATCTTTGGGAGCACACTGACCGGTCATGCAAAAACTTGGATGAGTCATGGCTCGTGCCGTCATTGCCTGGTGCCGCCACTCCTTTCCGAGCATGCGCATGGCCCCTGTGTGCGCTGCTATCCGATGCTCGGCAGCTGGGGCGACTTGGCTCGTGTGCCGACAGAGGGGGCTCTGTGTGCCCGCTGGGGCACATGTGCCACAGGTTCGCCACCACTGCCCTAAAGGAAGACGCTGGCTAGGGAGGATGGGACGGCTGAAGATCTGGGCATCTGGATGATGCCTGGCTGGGAGGTCCCCGCAGGGCAAGCGTCGGCTCCCTGTGGAATCCTTCTCTCGGGGAGGGAGGGGGATCTTCGCCTCGGAGGCCTGTGCCGGTCCGGCCTCCAGGACTCATCCGGGGCTGGATTTCTCTCCGATCTGAGCTGGACGCCCTGCACAACAAGGGCAGGAGTTACGAAAATCAGGAGGTGCTCTTAGGGGGAACCCCAGAATGAGGCTTCGTTGCCAGACTCAGCCCTAGCCAGGGACTTCCAGGCGCTCTGCTTGGCTCGCTTCCCCTCTCTTCTCCAGAGCCCCTTTGTCTGCTTCCTTCCCTTGGCAAGCTTCTCCTGCTCCCCTACCCAAAAGCCCTGAGCTCCCCACCGAGCCATCTTTTTCACATTCTTGAATCGTGAGTCCTCCAGTCTTCATGAAGATAATAAGGAAGGACTGGTGCTTATTGCCTCTCCCTTCCTCTCCTGGTTTCTTTTCTGACGTTCCAAACTCCTACTGCAAAATCTCCCCCTTTGTCTCCCCTTCTCAGAAGGCAGGCTTCCAATTTGCCCCCGCCCCCCTTTTGCTCCTTTTGGGAAGCCTTCACTGGTCTTTGCTTCGCTTTTCCCCCACCAAGGAAGCCAAGAAGGACTGTATAATCCTCCTCCTTTTCTTTTCATCCTCACTACAACCCTGTGAGGTAGGTGAGGCTGAGAGTCCCTGACTGGCCCAGAGTCACCCAGGAGCTTTGTGAGAGATCGGGGTCTCGAACCCAGGTCTCCTGAGTCCCATTCCCACCCCTGAGCTCCTGCGCCACGCTGGAGTTGCCATCTCATCAAGTTATCCTGAAAAAACTCGGGAAGGCTCGAGTCTTGCCTCCGTTGCTCCCTTTAGCATCTTACCTGGACCAAAAGATCGGCATTTTCCCCATGTTTGGCTCTCCTGTGTAGCGATTAGGTAGTGAAGGTGCAGCCGAGAGTCTGCTCTGAAGACACGGAAGGCGCCCGCCATGACGAAGCCAAGCAAGTCTGTGGCTGGCCTGAGCTTGGAGGGGAGACCCGCTGGGAAGCACATGTAGCCACCTTGGAAGAAAGGTGGGATACAGCTATAATACACATAAATAGCGACCGCATGCTGGTTTGGACCAGCTGTAGACGGCAGCTTAGCCTCCAGAGGAACAGAGGCAGAGGCAAAGTGGGAAGCGATTCCTCTCACTCTCTGGTTGAGCTAAATTCCCCTTCAGCAGCTGGCAGCTGTTTTAAAGCACCAGCTTTTGATATTAATAAGAGTTTTGTGCGAGCTCTTGCACTATATAAATGCTGGGCTGCTTTGCTTGTGTTTTTGATCAGGGTGCAGTCCATGGGAATTATATTTCCCCCCATTCTGCAACCCATCTCAGGGGAACATTGCTTCAAGAGGCCTGGAAAACCTTGTAATACAAACAAGCACATAAATAGATGGTTTTGTACCTCATGCACTTTTATTAATTTAAGATGCAATTCTGAGCTTGTTTTGGCAGAGGTGCATGCTGGGAATTCGAGGACATGTTTCTGTCTATCCTTGCCTGGGATTCTGCCTTTATACATTTTTTTGTTCATCTTTACTAATATTCCTAGCAAGTACCCCAAATCTGCTTATTCCTTTATACATTCAAAGCTGTTTTCTTCCACTTTTCAGACAAGGTTTCCAGAGCAGCTTATGGGAATGAATAATTAGAACATAGGCCCTTTCCAATTGGATTAAGTTAAATTAAATTAAATTAACATTTGCCTGGTGTGGGCTGCATTTGGCTTGTTGGGCTGTAGATACTGAGACATTTTAAGACGAAGAAAGATGCTTGTCTTCGCTTCTGAATTCTGTCATCAGATCCCAAGGCGTTTGTTCTCGGGGCAGCAAAGGTTTGTTAGGAACTGCATCATGCTACCTGAGCCTTCCTTTCCCTTGTCCCAGAGGTCATCTCATCGCCCCGCAAAATGAAAGAGGCACAAAGGAATTGTGCAAGAGAATGGTTCTTCCAAGAGTTGAAAGTCATGCCATTTCCGGCAAGGTTTTGGCCAGCTGGCTCCCGCCGGGACAAAATGAGCCAAAGCGTTGCCTTGATCTGGCTGCTCAAAGCCCAAGACCGACTTGAGATGGGGCCCCTGACCAGGTTAGGCATCCATGATACAAGTCTTGCTTCTCACTACACCTGAGAGTTGCTAAGCCTTGGCTCTTCTCTTTTGTATCTGCTTTTGTTTTGGCCTGATGAGCTTCTAGCAAACCGTCTCCCGCCCCTCCACAAACTGCACCTGCCACTGAGAGGTTGTAAAAGCTTCTTGTACGGACTCCATCTGGGTAGCCCCGTTGGGTATGTCTGAATAAGCTGAACATGTTAGGAGGTTAAAGCCCCACCGGTGAGGGTGTTCACGGCCGGCTGGAGCTGGGGGTCAGACTAGATGACCCGGGAGAGCCCTTCTGGCTCACTCTGTTTTTATGTTTTGATTGCACACCTCCTGAGGACTCTCAGGGTAGTTTTTTCACCCTCATCACCTAGGAATTGAAGTTGCATCCTCCGACATCGAGATGGCCGCAAGCTGGAGAAGCACGGTGCACATGATTATGCATGTTGTCCTTGGTTAAACAGGTTGTGCAGGTTTGTAAAGGCGCAGAACATGTTTTTGAAATCTGAAGAGCAATGATAGGAAAAATAAACAAGCAAGCCGTTTCCTAGTGATGCAAACAATGCCATCACATCCAGCACTTTCAGCAAAAGCAAACTTTTCTCTCTTGCATTTGCTTCCTGGTGCCTCTTGGCCAACTTGTCATCTCTAGAATAGCAGGAGCAACTTTCAGGAGTGCACTAGAGTGATCTCCTTGAAGGAAGCACAATGTGGGGGGGGGGGGGGAAAAGTTATCTCCATGTTGCTTTCTGCAAATATCAAACCTGCTAAAGGCCCAGTTCTTGGAGCACCTGCCTTTGTTGAGGAGAGACGGGGCCGCGTGGAGCAGGGCCTTGGGACAGAGACAGCTGCCCCCTTGAGAACCCGGAACGCCATCTATATGCTCTCCCTGGTGCCATGAAGAGAGAGCACCTCTTCTTTGCCCGGGTCTCTTTCTTCTGCTTGAGGGAAGTCGCACTCTGAAGTGCGGAGTGGCTCTGTTCATTCCCGTGTTTGCTGTGAGTTTGCTGTGGATGGGGCATCTTACTGAGCGGTCTCCTAGCGATGCATGTACTGAATTGTTAGATTAGAGTGTATATTCTTATTGGTATTATTGGAATAGTATTAACTGACCTGTGGGCATAGCTTGTGCTTGTTTAAAGTCTGATGTGTTTTAAATTACCTGTAATGGAGTTAATGTATCACATTAACTGTTGGCGATTCTGCTTGCTCATTTCTGTGACCCCTTTTGAGTGTGATGCTTTGTGGAAAGTGTGGTCTAACAGTGCATGGATTGTGACTGCCATGAGCGTGTGGTTTCCAACTTCCACTGCAAAAAATATTTAGGGCTCTTTAAAATAATGGTCAATCTTGCAAGGCTCTTGACAGGCTGGGTCCATCGCCATGTTGAAAGAACCAACATGCAGATTATGGAGTTGTAGGTAAGCTGGTGTCAAGAGAAGCCACAGCAGTGATTCAGCTCCCAGCCCAGCCAGATTAAAAATGAAAATCAAGCATTTCTTCATGTGCAACTTGGCCCTGTTGAGCAAGGCACATGAGCTGGGTGAGTGATTCTGCCATCTCTTTGAGCAGCCATCAGTTCAGATGGAGGCGGCAGCCAAGGGAAGTCCCACAAGGGCAAGGATGTTTCGCTGGAGTCCAAGGCCAAGATCAGTCACACTCTTGCTGTGTGTGGGTGTGAAGGCTGGACCATGAAGAGAGCGAGCGGGAAGAAAAGGGATGCGTTCAAAACATGGTGCTTTGCGAATCGCCAGGACCAACAGAAAGATGAACAAGGGGGACCTCGAGCAGGTCAAGCCAGAACTTGCCCTGGAAGCAAAATGACAAAACGGAGGCTGTTGTATTTTGGGCACATCCTGAGAAGGCAAGACTCCCTGGAGAAGACAACCATTATAGGAAAGACAAAGAAGGAGGAGGAGATGGTGATGGTGATGAAGGAGACGGAAACGGAGATGGAGAGAGAGGCTGAACGAGAGTTGGATGGGCTCTATAAAGGAAGCCCCAGTCTTGAGTTTAGAGGAGCTGAGCAAAGGAGAGGACATTTTCGGGGGCGCTCATTCATAGGGTCACCATGAGCCAGAGACACCCTGATGGCACATACCGGCAGCAAAGCCAGGATGAGGACTGGTTCCAATGGCTGGATGTTGAGTGGGAAGGGCCTTGGTGCGCTGACTGTGAACTTCTCACAGACCCCGGGAGGGCTCCCCATGGGCGGCTCCCAGCGCTGCCAGTTAAAAGAGGTGGTGCAGCTACTCTGATTCCCTTTCATGGGTGGCTTGTGGCACGGGGGAAAAACAGAGCGAAGCGTGGGGAATGCGGGAGGGTTCCAAGTGGAAGCCAATAACATCCTCACTCCCTGTAAAAACTCCCTGTAAAAACATCAGCAAGACCTCATCCCGTCACACCCCAAGCTGGCCCTGCCTTTGGTCCGATCCAGCAGGGCTCTTTCTCCTTTTTTAATGTACAAGTTGTGATGTGTGTTTGTGCCCATGCTGGTGAGCTCCACTGTAGGAGGCTTGGATGGCTTTTGGCACTCCCAGCCTGCTGATCCCAGGCTTCTCAAAGTCCCACACAGAGTTGGTGCCTCTTGGCTGAGGAACAGGTCCTACCTGTCCCAGGAGAAAAACCTTCCAGGAGCTTGGGGGGTGGGGAGGGGAGCCACACACCTGCGGATAACCAGCGAGGAAGCATCCCGCTGTCAAGGGGAGACGGTGGGCGCATGGACAGGACCACACGGGGAAAGCCCCCGGTTGGGTCACTCCCCTTGAAGCCACAGATGTTGGGGCAGATGTGCAGCCTCCCTGGCAGCACCAAAGCCAAGGAGGAGTGCAGAAGGCATCCGGCGGGCTCGGGAGCCTGATGACTTTATGCAGAGTTGGCAAATGGCTCACGGGCATCCATCGAATGAACCTGCTCCAACCTGCGCTCTCCACCTCTGTTGCACCACAACTCCCATGATTCCCGTGCTTTCCTAGGACTACCCTCCAAAGAGGGTGAATCCTTTTTTTAATAATAAGTTTTATTCAACATTTTTAGTCCTAAAAACAAAGAAAAACTAAAAACAACATCAATCATCGAAAACATCGAGCCCGCTGGGTCAGTCCCCACATTTTTTTCCATTTATGATAACATCAAAACAATCTATACGAAGTCCCGTTTCTCTAGCCGATAATAAAGAGAGTCCCAAGTTTGATAGAAGTCAGTATCTTCTTTCTCCTTCAATGACAGAGTGAGTCTATCCATTTCCGCACAGTCCAAGATCTTTTTTAAGATCAGTTTGTCGGTGGGTGGTTCTTCACTTTTCCAGGGTTGAGCAAGTGCAATCCTCGCCGCAGCGATGACACGTAAAATCATGTACATTTCAAAAGAGGGTGAATCCTGGTCAGAAACAAACTGGGCCTGATTTGCAGGCCTCCGTGATGCCCCGGCAAGCCTTTTTAAAGATCTTCACGCGAGCCCCGTGCCACGTGACGTCCGTCGGTTGCGCGCACCTGTGCCGGGCAGAGGGTTCCCGGGGTCGTTCTCGCCAATCAAGCTGCTGAGTATCGAGGCGCAAAGGGTCTCCCTGTGGATCCGAGAGTTCATTTTCACGGTTGCTCAAGCGAGGGGTCCTCCAAGGGCTTTAAGGGAGGGGCTTTCTGCCACATCTGGGAGTAGAAAGGAAGCCAGTGGCGAGGTCTGTGATGCATGCAAAGCGTTCTGGAAACTCCCAAGGGGCCACGTAACCGACCACCGTTATGGCATCGTGGGACAAGCCATGCCGCCAGTCACTAGCCCCCTTTTCTTGGAGCAACCCAGGGTGCAAATATAGGGGACCGAGGTGTCAAGGTGCACACGCAAAGAGCGCACCGGAGAGTAAATGGCCCATCGAGGCAGGTGTGGGTGTGGTGGATCCAGGTTGCCAACCTGGGAATAGATTTGCTGACCTCGGGCAGAAGCCGTCTGCCGCAGGCTTGGCTGCCATCCAGAGGGTGGACGGAGCAGCCCCCGAAAGGATTCCTTGCGCACGCAGTTGTTCCTGCTTGCTTTCTCCTGACTTCAGCGCCTCGCCAGTCCCTGCGTGTGCTGGGAGTGGCCCTGCAGTTCTCCCAGCATCCAGAAGCGGCACAGAGAGGGGCCGTGCTGGAAGGGGAGGGGAGGGGAGGGGAGGCCCCTGCCATGCCAGGGCTCCGGAGGCCGGCCTCTCACCCCGAGCCTCCCTTGGCATCTTTAGAGTGCCAGGGTCACTTGGCAGATGACCGGCATCCCGGCTGTGGGTTTCAGGCAGGCTGCAAGGCTCGATCGATTGACTGGTGTGATTCATCCACCAGTGCAGCTCCTCCCAGAGCAAACTGTGGGACTTCTGAACTTCCCCTTACACACGTAGCCAAAGCCTCCCGAGGAAGAGAACCAGGAATGGCTAGGCTGGCTTTTTAATGGTTCAGGATGGTCGATACTCAGCCCACTGCCCTCTTGAGCCCGGACTTCGGCCGCCCTCTTTTCCCTCTGCCTACCAGTGCCCTTCTGCAGGCCTGTGCCTGGATCCCTGCGAGGGAGCTGTGCAAAACCTGATTCATGTAGGTACCTCTCAAGTTGCGCATGCACCTGTGGAGGTAGCCAGGGTTTCACAGACAGGATCAAGCGCCGAGGGCTTTGCCTGCCCGTATTTTACTCATCGGGGCAGGGAGGAGGCGCTTGCACCTTTACTGGCCCCATGACCTCGTCCACTAGGTCCCACCCCGGCATGCCAAAGCCGCGGGACTCAACTGCCTGCGTACCACACTCCACCTTCACTACCGCAAACCTGCTGCGGATCCCCGGACAACCTCCCAGGAAGACTGGCTCGGCGGTGTGTCCCAGACTAAGCTCCTAGTCCACCTGAATCCAGCGAGGTCCATCAAACCTGCCCAGATCTGTCTTCCAGGGAGAACTTCCCAGCATCGCCTGCACCATTCGTAGTAAACTCTCAGGAATTCCTTGGCAGAGGAGGCGACACAAAAACCAAGGCTTCCTTAAAGGTATAAATGGCAAACGGCATTGCACTACGTCTTTAATCCTGGTTTGAAATGACTTGGTGGACGAGTAGAATAAAAGGGCAAGCAAGCAAGCAAACAGACACATGGCGACCTCTTGCCTTTCTCTGGGATGTGGCTCCTTCGTACGTGTTTTAGCGTGATCCTGCTCTGACATACAGCCACTGCTCTCGCGTCTGGCTTGGGAGCTTTCTACCGGCAGCCAGTTGGTCACTGTATGAATTCATTAATAAAGGGGACCCTAATAAAGGGTAGGCAAATTAGAAAGGGTCGAGCGGAGGGTGACAAAAACGATGCAGGGTTTGGAGACACTGCCCTGTGGGGAGGGACTGAGAGAATGGGGCATGTTCAGCCTTGGGAAGAGAAGACTGAAGGGGGGCATGATATCCCTCTAGAAGTGCCTCAAAGGCTGCCACAAAGAGGGAGGTCAAGATCTCCTCTTGCTGATCCTAGAGTGTAGGACATGGAATAATCAAGCCAAGCTGTGACAACCCAGATTCAGGCTGGACATCAGGAAGAGCTTCCTCAGTGTCAGAGCAACACAACAGTGGGACCAGCTGCCCAGAGAGGTGGGGGGCTCTCCCACACTGGAGACATTAAAGAAACCGGACAGCCCTCTGAGTGGGAGGGTGTGACTTGGTGCCCTGCAAGAGCAGCGGGTGGGACCCGATGGCCCTCATGGCCCCTTCCAACTCTGCTGTTCTGTGACGCTAGGATTCTATGACCCCTGGCCTGGCCAAGCAGCGTTCATCCTGACCCAGTGTGAGTGCCATGAATTTAATTGTTATGAAAAAATGTGATCGCCGCAATGCTGGAGAGGGCTGGTCTCTAGTTACATGACATTCGGATGGTTGGCCAGAAACTTTGGGAAGCGGTGTGACCGCCAGCCAAGCGAAGCCCTGTAGGATTCCTGCCGCATTCCAAGCTAAATGGACTTCGGGGCGAAAGGCTGCTACTTGTCCCAGGGGACTTCCTAGATTTGCTATTCTACAGATCCTTGTTGCTTTTGGCTGCATGTCCTTGAACCACACTGGACATAGAGATGTTCTGTCGAAACACAAGACCTGATCGGTGTGCTCCCTTCCCAGCCATTGCGTGCCAAGGAAACGTGTGTGTGTGTGTGTGTGTGTGTGTGTAACTCAGAGGAGCTGCCTTCAGGTTGCAACATGTTCACAGCACTCCCATGAGCAGAAATATTCAAACACACGCCGTATTCTGTGGGCAATCCTGATGGCAACACCCTGTGTGTGCAACACATCTCTGCGTAGCTCCAACATATAAGATGACAGAATAGTTACCTGGTCTTCGCAAACCGGGAGAGCGTGCCAAGATGAAAGCTTCTGCCGTTGTGCTTTTGGTCGCAGCTCTCTGCGCGGGGACAGGTGAGTTGGGCAGCACGAGGTTCGCTGGTGTCTTTGAGAAGGAATCTGGGAACAATTGGGGCAATTATAGCCACATGGCACAACTTTATTGTCGAGATGTAGCCACAGAGAAGCAGTTGTCTTACTCCCAGCTCTTTCAAGGAGACCTTGAAACTGGCTGGGAACTTAAAAGCAATACAAGATTGTGTGTGTGTGTGTGTGTGTGTGTGTGTGTGTCCATTCTAAAGCTCGTACACCAGCAATCCTAAGTATGCTTATACAGAAAAAAAATCCTACAACTTTTAGCAGAGCCGATAGCTCCAGGACTTTTCCCCATCTAAACGCTGTGGATTTTTCATCTGTTGCCGGCTCAGAAAAAACTGACTTTGAGTTGGAGAGGCCTGGATGTATGGAGTTGGGGGGTGTCCCTTCCAGAAACTCTCCCCAGCTTTGCAAACTGTGCGGGAACTGCTAGCGGGAGAGGCAGATGGGGCGGGTGGGAAGGGGGGCTTTTCACACGCCTGAGGTATGCCGCTGCGCTACTCTGCCACGTCTTCTGCGCAACTTGCGCAGAGACCAGACTTCAGTGTATTATTGACGTCCAGAAAAACACCCACAATATGCTCCATTTATGTGCAAGAGGGGGCACACAGATTCCTGCTGTCCACGGGGGTCCCTGGAGCCATTTGTCCTTGTCCACCCAGCTAGTCGACAGGTGAGCCCGGCTTAGCTCTGACGTGTAGGAGCGCTGCTGTGGATAATCCTGCATTGCCCGTCCATTCAGGTCAGGCTCCAGGTAGCTAGCATGGAAAATACATGTGCACCGAATAAAGGGCTTTCCTGGGAAATTTGACTTTTTGGAATCGTGCCAATATTCACATCTTACGGTGTAAGAGAAGGTCAGGGCCTCGGGGAGCCGTTAGCAATGGCGTGAGCAGCTGCAATTTTTCGATCCAGACTTAAAATCACATCTTTATGTGTGAATCAAATTGGGCTGAGAAGCAGTGACATAATTCAAGGGCAAGGAGCAGTGAGAACAAAGTGGATTAAACGCAGAAAACCCAGGTTCAGGGACCCACACTGGGATCCTATGCCGTTTGTCTGGGATTAAATCCAACTGAATATGGAGGGGCTTGTTTCTAGCTAATCAGATTTGCAGGAATCCTGTGTGTGCTTACAGGGAAGTCCCAAATATGATGACCTCGAAATGCATCGGACTAGAACTCCCATCATCCCCAGCCAATGTCCATGCTGGCTGAGAATGGTGGATGCTGTAGCCCGACCCATCTGGAGGGCGTCAGTTTAGGGAAGATTGCTCTGGGCCGTGATGCCCATCCCCTGGGATTTGGAGTCCAAACATTTGCATCATAACGATCTAGCATGCCTCCAACGTCACTTTTAACAAGAAGGTGCTTGCACTACAATTATGCCAGGGGAGCGGCTGAGATGAGGTTCCCAGTGCTGCAGCCAAACAAATAAAAAGAGCATCCACATCCCAAAGCAGGCATTTACTACCTTGAGGACCAGGAACATGAAAAGTTTCTCAGGATGATGAGAAAGTGTCCTCCCAACACCATTTCCCACCCATGTTTCACCCAGTTGGATTTGGGTCTTTGCCTTTGGACTGGTCCCATTTGTCTTTGGCTGGAATGTGCCCCTCCCGCAGAACTTTCCGGAATTAAATTTGGCCCTCAGGCTGAGGAGATCCAGAGCAAAAGGTGGCCAGCTGCTCTGGGCAGTCACATTCGGATTCATCCAAAGAAAGTGTTTTCCAGGACGGAACAAAGAAAGTCCAACTCCGGCTAGGTGTAATGAATCGGAGGAATTTGTTGCCACCGGCTTAGATGGCTTGGAGCTCCATGCAGGGGAAGCATCTGTCCGTGGCTGTCGCTCGTCTTCCTGGCCCCTGTGGCCCATGTTGGGGGGGGGGCCCTGGCCAAGGGGGCTGGCCAGGGGGCACAGTTTGTGACTTTCCAGAAGCACCTGCTCAGCCATGTAAGGAAAGGGACTACTTGGGTGTCCTTCCCACCTGCCTCGACATGCCCTGGGTGGTCCCAGAAGCTCGCTGCGCCACCGAGCCCAGAAGGTGTGCGTTCCAGCATGGCGTGGTTTTGGCGGCATGTGGAAGCCCCATGCGCTGCTTGTAGGAGACGGCCCGGCTGGCTCTTGCAGCCGCTTGCCAGCATCTCTGCCCTCCTGGGACCGCATCCGACAGGCCAGCCCTGTGATGGAAAACTCCTTGGCCCGACGGACCTCACGACTGCCGTTTCCCCATCCAGCTGCACACTCTCTCCTCTCCGAGGCGCCGCTCCTGGGAAAACCTACCTGCCATGCACAGATGTTTGCCTGGCGTTGCACAAGAAAGCTCTATCTTTCCAGTGTAATCTCTGGCTCACCCAGCCTCCCGGCTGAATCAAAAGGGCGGCACCCTGCACACAAATGAGTTGTGTGGAAATAGCAGGATTCCCTCCCGATGGCAAACATCAGCTGCGTTATGTACGGCTGGAAAAACCAGGACAGAGGATGGATCGAGAGA
This sequence comes from Varanus salvator macromaculatus, assembly GCA_023646645.1. NCBI lineage: Eukaryota > Metazoa > Chordata > Lepidosauria > Squamata > Varanidae > Varanus > Varanus salvator. Next base: position 39,128,360 of record JAIXND010000777.1, on the reverse strand, counting down.
CGGTTGTACTTGGAGGAGACCCCCGAAATCAATGGAACTTCGGTTAATCACGGCAGCCTTAAGTCCCGTTCGTTTCATGCATATTCTTCGTATGGCTGCGTCCTGATCCCACAGAGAGAAGCGGGGCTTCTTCATGGCACTCACAGCTCTTCAGGGAATCCAGCACTGCAGGAGGCCACAGGTTCAGCAAGGGCTTCCAGGAGAGACATTCCTGGAAGACCGGCGTCTGCCACCACAAGCAGAGACCCACAGAAAGGGACCAGATGAGGAAAGAACTTTCCCTGGAAGCAAAAATGACAAAATGGAGGCTGTCGTACTTTGGGCACTTCATGAGAAGGCCAGGCTCTCCAAGGAAGACCATCCTGCTGGGGAAAGATGAAAGGAAAGACCAAAGAAGAGATAGAAACAGAGACAGAGTGAGTCAGAAGGGGCCTCCAGGCCATCTAGTCTGATCCCTGACTCCAGCCGGCTCCACTCACGACATGCCCACCATGTGCATGTCCAGCCTGTCCTTGGGCACCCTCACCGATGGGGCCTCAACCAGCTCCCATGGATGCCCATTCCATGCCCCTAACAGGAAGTACTTCCTGGCGTCCAAACCGAGCCTTGGTTCCCTGAGCTTGGCTCTGTTGGAACCAAGAAGGGTGGACTCCATCCAGGAAGCCACAGCCTTGAACCTAGAAGAGCTGAGTGTGGCTGTCAAGAACAGGACATTTTGGCAGGGCTCCATTCATGGGGCTGCCATAAGTTGGCAATGACTTGGCAGCACATCGCAACAACAACAACAGAGCCGGAGCCAGTGACCCGGTACACACAACGCACCAGGCTGACTGGGGGCTGTGAGCAGCCATGGTGGGTTCCATGTGCAACACGTGTTCCCTACGGGGTCGCATCACATGTGACCCCAGCCTCGTGGGGAGTCATGTGGGTTTCCAACAGCCCACAGGCCAGAATGCCAGTTACCAATGGGCACTTGGGGCAGAGAAGCATGTGGCTCCCCACACCCACATCGCGGTGTGGGACCCCCGCGGCCAGCCAGGTCGCTCTGATCCTCGAGGCAGAAAGTTCTCCAAAGCGCTGCTCAGCAGCAGTAAAAGCACAACTACTGCAGTGAATTATACAATCCTCTTCCGCCCTTCCGTCACACCCCGAATGAGTCCCCAGCCACGGCCAGCTCCGCTTGGGAGCCAAAAGCAACCCCAGGGCAGGTGGAAGGAGGCTGCAGTCTCTGTGGCCTGCCTTTGATTTCCCCGGGGCCACTCAGAGCCCGTGTGTGTGTGTGTGTGTGTGTGTGTGTGTGTGTGTGTGTGTTGTACAGGGCTGCCCCAGCAGTGGTTCCTCCAGGGAGCTGGGTGTCTGGAGCAGATGCTCCTCCTGGCTGGTACGGAGAATTGCATCCAAAACCGTTGCTCTCATGCCGGCCCTCTCTCTTCGTAGCTTTGTCGCTGCACTGTTACAAGTGCCAGAATGCCAAATCTCACGAGGAATGCAAAGATGCCATTAAGTGTATGGATCTGGACAAATTTTGCGTGACGCTGGAGCACCACAATCCAGGTAGGGTTTGGCGTGATTCATGGTTTCTAACTGGAAAGTGGGCCGTGTAGAAAACGCTTTGGTTAGAGATGGACGTCACCCCAAGGTCTGATTTCAACATGAGGCATTAGCAAGAGAAGCCCTTTTTTGGATGAGGGGTCTAGAAAGAGGACAGGTGCGTCTTGCACAGGGCAGGTCCTGTCACTCCCACCAGCTTCCTTGCTGGAATTGGGGTGGGGGAAGGTGGATCCTACAAGTTTAGACAGAAGGCAGTCCCACAGTTCCCAGCTGTGCTGCGATGCAAGCACAAGATTTTCCCCAAGTTGCCTTTCAGCTCATACCACAAAATATTTGGGCTCACCCTGGTTTAGCCCAGAAAGATGCTTGGCAAGGGAGGAAAGGAGGCAGACAAGGTTTGCTGGGAAGATGATCCGGGTGGATGAAGCCAGGATGCAGCAGCCCTTCCAGCCCACGGGCTGCGCAGAAGCTTCTCCCCGGCCCCAGAGCCCCTGCTCTGAGCTCTGCCCCCCTGCCTGCCTTACAGTGGGGCCCAAGTACCCACACTTTTTGGCTCGAGGCCCCTAGGGCCAGCCAGAGGCTTCAGGAAGGGCATTTAAGTCTTCAGACGTAGTAATGCAGGCAATACCTGGAAAAACACTGAAGGAGCAGCAGTGGGGGGAAATGGAGTGGGGCCAGGGAGGAGTCCGTGGCCATGTTCGGGTCTCCACGCAGGCCCAGTTTGGTCCCTGGACCTGAGGCTCAGCACCTCTACTTTCACTTTCCATCCAAAGAAACAGAAACACAGCGAGTCAGAAGGGTCCCCGTGGGCCATCTAGTCTGACCCCGGCTGCAGCAGGCTCCGCTCACGACATGCTCACCATGTGCATGTCCAGAGAGAGCAGTGAGAATGGCGCTGGTGGTCTTGAAGGCGGGAGCCATCCTCACGCCGTACTGGGGCCATCCAGAATCCTGATTACGACACTCTTGATGGCGCAGCACAAGAAACTGCTTCCTGTCAGCCTCATCTTGGTGAGACTCCGCAAACGGTGTCGCTGGCTGCCGAGTCTTAATGACAACCTCTCCTCTCCTCTCCACCGGCGCTCTCTTGCCCTCCCCGAATTTTGTCTTCCAGCCCAGGAGCTTCTCATCAGCAAATGGTGTGCCCCAGAATGCCTGAACTTCAATTCTGATACCAAAGAGGGCAAGGTGAACGTCTCCTCCACTTGCTGCAAGATGGATTACTGCAACAGCGGCGGGCCCAGCAGCGTGAAAACCAGCCACGCTCTCGTGGCCTTGACCACACTGGCCAGCTTCGCCTACATCCTCCGGACGGGGCTGTGATGGCGCCTGAGGCGCATGGGAGGCGCTCACAGCCCCATGCTCCCCACACCCTAGAGCACCCCGAGGTCTTTTCCATGGAAGGCCACTGCACTCCCTCTGCAAGTGCCGTTGCCAAATGCATTCCCGTGTAAAGGTTTTGTGCACTGTGTGAACGGGCTCCGAGGGAGGCCTCAGAACAGTAATAATAAAAAGTTCTTCTCTCTGTGATGCTCAAGGGTGGGGATGTTTCGGGGCGGCCCCCCTCACCTGCCCCGTGCAGTGGTGCAGTCCACAATGTCAGCATCTGGTCCATGCGAGATCCAGGTTTTGGGGTGCCTTTGGGCAAAGCACCTCGACAGGCTGCTTCCTCACCGAGCGGAACCTCTCTCCGCCACTGCCGGCAGCTGCTTCCCCTCGCCTTCCTCTTCCTCACTGTGGCTCTCGCTGGCTTGCTGGCTTCTCCTGGGCCAGAGCGAGAGGCGGGGGCAGAGGGGGGTCACCTGGGGAGAAGAGGGGCAAGTCCAGGGGAGCCCGGCTGGGGTACAGGCCATCCCCGATTGTCTTTGGCAGCCAGAACGGCTCTTGAAAACCCCTGCCTTGTTTAGGCCTGCTCTAGCCAGCCCTGCCGTGCGGCGTCTCGCCCTTCTTCTGCCTCACCTTCCTGGTCCAGCTTCCCATCGCCAACTTGTGTCCCCCTCCCCGCTTCCTTCTCGGGGGGGTGTCTTCCCATACGCTCTTGAAGCAGCACCAGCCTCGAGGGTGCTCTGCACACACGGCAGGTAACCCACGCTGGCTGGTGAGTTCCGCAGGGGCTCCATGCAAAGAAGCCGGGCTGCTTCAGGCCCCTGTTGTCCAGACGCGGCCCTGAGCACAGCCAGGTGGAGCAGGCCACTGGTCTGCCGAAGGTCCCGGCTTGCATTCCCTGCAGCAGCTCTCGGCCAAGCCAGGAAAGGCTTGCAAGCCGCTGCACCGTGCCGCTCCTTAAGCCCAGGGCTGGTGGCGGGGCACAGCTCAGAGTCCTCCAAAGAGGAGGGCTTGGCTCACCGGGAGAAGCCTGGTGCATTTCTTTCAGACAGGGAAAGCTCTGCAGGCTCGGCGCTCCCTCTGGCAGGTGTAGCACTCCACCTTCGGCTGAGCAACCCTGCCCTCTAATGGACAAACCAAGAGCGCCAGGTGTGGTCACCTGCAGAAGACCAAGGAACAAGCAGCTGCGACCTGCAATGGGTCAGACGGCACCTTGGGTGGTGCCCAGGTAGACCAGTGTGGGAATCTTCCCAGCACGTTGTCCTGCACGTCACCAGAAGGTCCACGCAGGGGCTTGTTCCCTGCCGGTTGGCTTTCCTTTTTCGGAAGGAAGCCCAGAGATATTCCTTCCACAGAGAGGCCCCTTCCTGCAATGGGGTGGGCAGCTCTGCTCGGGGGCTCCGCTGCAGCGTGGCTGATCGACCGATTTCTGGCAAGTGTGCACTGCTCCGCATCTTGACAGATGGCAGAGCAGCGGACAGTCAAATAACAACACAGGTCGACAGACGAAAGCGATGCATCGTAAACATCAAAGTCAAAGTCAGACCTAGGTGCCTTTGAAGCCGTGGCTGGTCGGCAAGAAAGGCGTCTCCAGCGGGCGCCAAGAGCAACCTGTGCTGATACCTGCCTGGCTGCCAAAAGCAGGGGGTTCTGCAGAGGTGGGGCCGCCACAATGAAGGCCATGCTCTTGGTGGACTCCCCTGGGACCATAGGTCCGTGTGGCACCACTAGGGGCGCACGCTCTCATGATCTCAGGGGCTGGGCAAGTCGGTATGGGAAGGGGTGCTCTCGTACATCTCCTGGACCCTCGCTTCGCACACCGGTGCCAGAGTCTTGAACTCAGCCAATGCAAGGCGGTGACAGGCACTCCGAGCCGCCGGTGGTCACCTGGGGCGCCAGTGATGGAGCTGCACTTTCGCAACACTTGTTCAGGCCCTTTTTTGGCCGTGGGCTCTTTTCTAATTTGACCGTAAATAATACATTTGCTGCTTTTCTATATAGCCACAATTCTCTATGGAAGCTCAAAAAAAGCAGACATGTTTTGGGATAGTAAACAAGCAAAAACTACTGACTGGAGTACTAGCTGAGTAGTTGGGACAAAGGCAGAGGAGCCAAAGAGAAGTCGCTTGGAATCCGATCCGAGCAGGAATGCCGCGTTTTCCGTATTTGCTATGGAGTGGGTGCAAGTCGAGGTGGGGACCCCGGCAGCGCAGAGTGGGGACCGAGGCTTGAGCGGGGTGGGTCCCCTTGGACCTACCGTCCAGCCGAAAAGGAAACGGGTGAATTTGCTTAAGAGAGGTCTAGGCAGCCCTGCGTGGGCCTGTCCTTACTGGAGGAAAGCCTGCTGTATGAAGACCGGAGATGGGTTGCTGACGGCTAAACGGGATGTCTTCGTTTTGGGTTAAAAGCAGCTATTCGTGGGGTGGGTGAGTGGGAAGGTGATCTGGACTGGAGAGCATATTTGGAGCACTTGATTTGCACTGGAGATCATATTTTCAAGACTTGCAATGATTTTCTCTGGGTATTTAAAGTGAACCAGAGATTGATTGATTGATTGTTTGATTAATTGAAAGCATTTCTACCCCATCCTTTACCGAGGAGACAACTGGAAAGGGCTCCCCTTTCCTTCTAAGGTCACTCACACTCTTATAGGAACAGGGGTGCCTTCTCCCATTGCATTGGGGTTGCGATGGGGAGAAACCTTTGAGGCTTGTGAAAGACTTCCTTCCATGGGGCACCGCAGGATGCAAGATGTAGACACGGGCCGAGACTTTCTCACACCGCAGCAGAATTCCCAGCCAGGTCACTGTTTAGCGTTGCTGTTGCCTTAAGAAGGTGGCATTCCTGGCTAGACTGAGAAGCTGCTGGAGGCTGACCGGATCCGGGAGGGAACACCGTGTTCTCCTCAGCTGCAGGAAACTGAGACAAAGGTGCCCGTCTGCTTCTGAAGGGGCCCAGCTAAGCATCCAGTCCCAGAGGCGCTTGAGCCCCTGATGAGTGTGGTTGTCAGACCAGGTTCCCTGGATGGTTCCTCCCTCAGACGCATTCGCATGTTTGAACAGACAGACCCGCTGACCTGAACCGTCCAGACTTTGCTAGACTGACCCATCAATATGGCAATCAGTGATGTTTTCCATGCTGTTGTTACCAGTATCTCTGATCGGTTTAGAACTTCACATCAGGCCTCAAGACAAGATGCTATTGCACTACCATGATCTGGAAACGCTCTGCACTGGTGTCGTGACTAGCAGGTTCTAAAAGTGTCGGCACAGGGGCTGTGATTCTGCAGCTGAGTTCGCCTCTACCCGGGAATGCATTATCGTCAGTGACTGCAGGTGCTGGGCCACTGAGCAATAAAGCCGCAGAGGTTCGAACGTTTGCTCTTTCCCACGGACCCGAGCGTTTCTTTCCGCACAAATTGAAAACCGCGATTCTGCCACTGCCTTGAAACTGGCACCTGTAACGTATGTCTAGACAGGGCAATGGTGGCAAATACTCCCGTCTCCTTTCAGAGGTGGCTGGGAAGAGGATCTACAGTCGGGAAGAGGCTTGAGGACCGAGAACATCCATTCAGGAGACAGCCTGGATGTGGGATGGAAAGACGAGACCCTTTAGCAATGCCGGCCCTAGGCCAGGACTCCCCACCCCTCAGGGAGTCTCCCCCTCCTACCCCCTGCTCCTCCTCTTCCTCTGGGCCAGAGTGAGAGACGGGAGAACAAGCAGGCTGCCGTGGGGAAGCGGTGGGGCAAAGCCAGGGTTATTTTTACCCTGTTCAACCCACAGGTTCTGCTGCTGGTTTCATCGCATTGTTTGCGCTGGTGCTCCGCACGGCCTGGTTTCCTTTCCTGGCTCCAGCGCTTTCTGCCACGCAGCTTCCCGGTGGCTCAGCCATTGCTCAACTTAGCAATTACGCGTCTGGAAATTAGCCCTGCGGTTTGTTGTATAAACAACGCTGGAGTTGCCCCTGTGCAGCGTGAGCGCAGCCCTCCCTGTGCAGCTGCTTGTAAAAAGCCGAAAGGGGAAGCTGGGGAGTGCAGCTGCTCACGGCACCTGCAAGCAGACGCGGGCGCGGAATGAGGTGTCTGCCGTAAGGGCCTCGTTTAGCAAATCAGAGCGCGCATGACAGCGTCGCTATTGCTGGTATTAGACTTCCATAGCACCCTCAGCCCACCGGGCTCTCTGGGCGGCTTGCAGATGCAAAAACACACACAAAACAGCCGTATGCTCATATTTAACAGGCAAAGAGCAAGAAATACAACAGCGCTCTGACGGCCGCGGCCAAGTCTCTGCCCCGAGTGGCCAAACAGGTGATGCCTGCAGAGCCCAGCCCGAAAGAAGGGCCCGGATGGGAGGCCCCGCCTCCTCCGGAGGCAGGTGAGGAGCAGGTGTGGCGCAGGTGTGGCGTGGTGCCGCTCTCTCTCCCCCAGCCTTGTCTGCTGGCTCTCACCAGGGGTGTGGGGGAAGTTCGTGATCTCCGGGGGTGTTTTGGGGCGGCGGCGGCTGCGTGGGTCACTGAAGCAGCCTTCCTGTCCAGGGAGCGCTGCATGTGCGTACTGGTCTGAACTGGGTGAGATGAGGTTTTTTTAATTTGTTTTTCGGCGCCAGGCGAAGACCTTTTTATTTAGACAGTGTTTTAAATGTTAACTTATTCTAATTTAAGATTGTTATTCATTAATTGATTAATTTATTTATATGTTTTAATTTCACCTAGAGATGGGCCAGCTTTTAATAATTGTATATGTTTTAGTGGTTGTGAGCCGCCCCGAGGCTGTTGCGAGGGGCGGCATACAAATATGTATATAAATAAAATAGAAATAAATAAATAAAAATAAATTTCACTGTGAAATGGGAGGGGTGCAATTTCCCCTTGTCTGCCCCTTGCTCTGCCCCCTCCCCACTTCTGTCCTGAAAAAGCAGGTATGTTCTACTCAAAGTCCTCTCGTCTTACCTCTGTGATGGAACTGAAAGTGAGTAAAGCTGATTAACAGCTCAGGAAGAGCTCCAGGTAGAACAGGCACAGCAAGCATAAAGGTGTGCTAGACTTCACGTCAGCTTGCATGCTTCACTCTGCATTGCCCCAGGACCCCAGCAATTTGCCCGATGACGATGGTTCTGCCCCCAAGAGCAGGGCTGATGTTTCCAAACAGCCACCGGATGGGGCTGGGGCTTCTTTCATGTGCCGGGTTTCTCCTTTCAGCATTGATGCAGGAAGCTCTCCCCAAACTGGCCACAGAGACTCCTGACCAGTGCAGCCCACCGAGTGCGGCAGAGTCGATGGGAATTCCGGAGCTGTACGCTTGGTCCTTCAGCCCACCCAAGAGCAGCCGGACCCCCTGTTAAGGAGCCCATTTCCCAAGCCGCAGCCCCTCGCTCTTTTCTGGATTAGGGCTCAGCTCGGTCACCCAGAGCCACGCCAAAAAGCGCTCAAGCCATGGCGCAAGGCGAGTGTTCCACCGACTTCCTCGGAGATGTAAATGACCGTGCATGTCCCAGGAACAGGCTCTGTCGCTGAGCATCATTTACTGGGCTGAAAGGTGGCTCAGTGTAAATGCGAAATCCTCCCTGAGTCTTTTCAGCCTGACAAGTGGCTAGTCCTCAGTAAAGTCCGGCTGTTGCTTGGGACAGTGATACTTGTGGACCCGGTGAGCTCCTGCTCTTGTGCTGCTTCTTTAGGAGGCTGGCAGGGAGGGGAAATTTGGGGCTATGGGCAGGGTGGGGGGGGGGGGAGGGGGGCGGGGAGCCAACCATGATTTCCCACAGAGGAAACAGCAGGTCTTTTGTCTATGGCAGCCTTCCCCTACCTGGCGCCTTCCAGACACATCTGGACTGCAACACCCACAATTCCCAGTCGATGGGATCCTGGGAGTTGTGGTCCAAAAGCCTGTGGAGGCCACCAGGTTGGGCAAGGCTGCGCTCGGTCCTGCCGCAAGCAAGCTGGGGAGACAGCTTGCAAGTCCAGCCGGATCTCCCGCTGCGATGATCCCAGAGGATGGCCGGAGCCATGCCCACCTCCGTGTCCTCACCTGTAACTGTGGCCGGGCACAGTCCCGCCTCCTCGCCCTTCCACTGGCCCTGTCGGTCACACGGCTGCCCCGGCAAGGGGAGCTGGCCGTGCCACATGGGCTTGCTCAGCCGCTCGTGCAATGGGGCTGAGCGGGAGGCTTTGGAACGGGTGACTCATGGCGGCACGTGGTTCGGGCAGGCCCGGATGCTGCTCCCGGCTCTGTGCAGCAAGAGCCTTGCTTCTCCTCCCCTCCCGCCTGCCTCAGCAGCTCCAGCCACAACCTTTTTGTTGCCACGGGATGCGGCAATATTTACTGCATGGAACCTGCTCCCGCCCCAGTGGGGGTTCCTGTTCCCCAAGTCACCTACATGTCCTCCAGCTGCTGCAGGTGACACAAGCAAGGAGCGGGTGATACCAGGGCAGGAGACTCACCGGATGGGCACCCGCTGCCCGGAGCAGGTGCGACGGCCTGCCAGGGAAGCAGAAAAGGCACGGTACAATTGAAGCATCTGCTGGGGAAATATGGCAAGGGGGCCAGAGTTCAGCATAGACGGTGGAGCTGGCGATTCCAAAGTCCATGGGGCCGTGTATCCACTCCAGGCTTTAGCCTGAACTTTAAAAGAGCTATCTGTGGTGCTGAGCCTCATTCCCCACCCCCAGAATACCTCCTACTGCGACCCAGAATGGACACACTGTCCCACCTACCCAGCGGCCATCCAGCCTCCAGTGGGGGAAGCCATGGCTTTTTTAACTTGTGTTCCCCGAGATGGAAGGCACCGGGGTATTAAGGTAGACTGCCCCTGAACCTGGAGTTTCCATGCAGTGATTTGACTTATGAGTATTCATTGTCTGGTGTGAGGCTGGGTACTCCAAGAGCAGAAATAGCGCCAAGGAGTTCTCGCTGCAGTTGTCCTAGGAGACGTCTTGGTGGTAGAACACAGACCTTGAATGTGAGTCCAAAGGTCTTTGGTTGAACCCCCAGCCAAAAGCACTGGTTGAGCGGCACCTGGACCCTGCCCACATTCAGCATTGAATCCCACCCAACCAGGTGCAGGTAGTCCCTGGCTTGCAAAGAACCCATACTTACAAATGCGTGGACTGCCATAAAGCCTATCTGAATATTGCTGGGAGATCACGTGACAAGTTTGGTGGTCAAAATGCTTCATAGAAACACAGAAACAGAGCGAGGCAGAAGGGTCCTCCCGGGCCATCTAGTCTGACCCCAGTTCCAGCTGGCTCCACTAAGAGAAACAGAAACAGAGCGAGTCAGAAGGGGCCTCCCGGGCCATCTAGTCTGACCTCCGGCACCAGCCGGCTCCACTCACGACATGCCCACCATGTGCACGTCCAGCTTGTCCTTATATTCAAGATATTCATGATCTTGTTATAATCTATGCAAGAATGATATTGACCTAGCTTAACTTTGTAAGACATTGATTTGAAAGATATTCTAAACCGTTTTAAGAGCTGTTTCTTATATTTGTTTTTTACAATACGGTGTACCTACAAACACGCATACAGATTCTCCCTTTTTCTCTTCAGTGCCTGTACGTACTTTATCATTACTATATTTTTATTATAACAATGCTGCATTGTGTTTCAGGTGTTTTAGTGAGCATGGAAGTGTTTCTTACGTGTTCTTATGCATAGAAAAGGTAAAACTATATACATATACTAAGACAAACATTTGAGTTATTCATGTGATCTGACTTACATGCAAATTTGACTTAAGGATGTTCTCAGGTATGGGACTCGTCCATAAGCTGGGGACTACCTGCACCTCAGCGCTCTGGTTAGAAACAGGCAGCAAGATTGGAGTGAGATTTGGAGCTGGTCTTGGGATTCTTCCTCATGCCAATTTTAATTCTACAGTTTCTTGGGTAGAGCTATTAGTCCGTGTTGCCTTGAGGCCTGAAAGAAATTGTTGGTAGCCAAGAACATAAGAAAAGTCATGCAGGGTCAGACGCAAGGTTGATCCATCCCAGCACATGGAGGCCAACCAGCTGCCCATGGGGTCCCTCCGGCAGGATGGGTGCAGGACCTTCCCCTGCCCGGCTCCTCAGCACCTGGGGCATGCAGGCAGGCCGCCTCTGGAGAAGGAGGGAGCCTGTGGCCAGAAGGCCAGTAGCCACAGAGAGCTCCCTCCCTCATGCATCCCTCCTTCCACTCCCACTGACTGAGATGTGCGTCTCAGTGGAAACTGAGATGGCCCAAGAAGGCCCAACGGGTGGGTGGAGAGGGCTCAGCCTCAGCCTTCCCCACCGATTAGATCAGGGAGGGGAAGGGGAAGCTGGGTTTCTGTGGGCCAGTTTGCATGACAAGGCCACTTATCTGGGGCCAATTAACCATGATTAGGCCTTGGCAGAGCCCAGCATGCGCAGATGCCATTCTGAGCAGGCGGCTTCTGGGTTGCAGAGTTCTGCCACACTGGCCCTTTGAGGCTGGCTGAGAGCTAAGCAACCCACGCTTGATCGAAATACTAATGGAGAGTGAAATGTAGGCTGCTTAGCCTTCAATTTGCCTCCAATGGGTAAACAACAGCTAAGGGTGGAATTACAAACTGACTATGGAACAAGGTGTGGGCAGGTATCGGAGTTTTGAGGAAAAGCCTGGGCAGAAGACAGCAGATAAGATCGGCCCCAGATCCAGTAATTCAGGAATGTTTTCGAGAGTCAACAAGGGAGCTGCACACATCTGGGAGAGAAAAGTCTCCAAACATTCAAAACATGAGCTTCCAAAGAAACAAGCTGAGCCCGACTGATGCAGCAGCCTGTCCTTCCTCATCATGCAAAGTCTTTGGAAAACACTGCGAAAGATATGCCAAAGCTATGCAAAGAACTTTGCAGAAAACACAATCACTCATCATGCAGAACCACCCCTCCAGCTTCTGAGCTTGCGGCCTGGGTGGGCTACCAGGTTCCCTTGCTCCAACATTAGACAACATTTGAGTTATAATCACCAGGGTGCATGGACTGAAATTACCTGCAGTTTAATCTGTTGGCTTTTTCGGATCGGGTGCGTATCATTACCTGTTCCCAGTTGTTGATGGGTTTCTCTAGCCAAATACGCTGGTGGTGGTTGCTCTGCTTCTGGCCGCCAGAGCAGCCCCGATCCTGACAGACGCATCACAACTGTCCAGTTTCACGTGAATGTCTAATCAGCACTTTCGGCGAGGTTTTTTCCCACAGCAGGGAAAAAGCGTCATTTCATTGTGAAATGGCAGGGGTGCAATTTCCCCTTATCTGCCCCTTGCTCTGCCCCCTCCCCGCTTCTGTCCTGAAAAAGCAGGTATGTTCTACTCAAAGTCCTCTCCTCTTACCTCTGTGATGGAACTGAAAGTGAGTAAAGCTGATTAACAGCTCAGGAAGAGCTCCAGGTAGAACAGGCACAGCAAGCATAAAGGTGTGCTACACATCACGTCAGCTTGCATGCTTCACTCTGCATTGCCCCAGGACCCCAGCAATTTGCCACGATGACGATGGTTCTGCCCCCAGGAGCAGGGCTGATGTTTCCAAACAGTCACCGGATGGGGCTGGGGCTTCTTTCATGTGCCGGGTTTCTCCTTTCAGCATTGATGGAGGAAGCTCTCCCCGAACCAACAAGAGCTGGAAACTTGGTGTGGATCTATGGGGGCAAGGCTTGACCCAAGCCACAAGCCCGATGTAACCACAGCCCACCTCCGAGTCAGCAGTTTTCCAGACAGAACAGAAAATTTTATGTATTTAAAACTTTTGTATATCGTCCCATCACTGACGTCTTGGGACAGTTCACAGTAGCAGCAATAAAATAAGAACAAGAAATAGAAGTAGGACTGCATTTAATAATAAATATGGGAACCACAAATTAAAACAATTAGCGGTTAAAATAGTGGGAGAATAAAAAGTTTTTCGCCTGGCACCAAAAGGAAAGACACGTGGGCGCCAGGCGAACCTCTCTGGGGAGCGTGTTCCACAGTCGGGGTGCCACCACAGAGAAGGCCCTCCTCGGGTAGCTCCCCTCCTGATCTCCTGCAAGGAGGGCTCCCGGAGAAGGGCCTCTGCCCCAGATCTCAGGGGGCAGGGGGGGCACACAGGGGAGATGGAGGCAAACACAACGTATAAAGCAGAACACGTGGTTGAGGAACCTGCAACTCGCAGTGCTGCAAAGCACCCAGAGAGATTTGGCTTGTGGGTGATACTAAAGTGAGATGCAAGCAAATGCTATTAATGCCTCCGAACCGGTAAGCCGGTCCTGCGGTGCTTTGCGGGGCAAGACAAGAGGCCCGCGGCCGTTCCCTGTCGTCATAAGCAGGAACGCAGCCTCTGCTGCTGGTGTGAGCAAACTCTGCTCACGACTGAGCACACCAAGCCATGGCTTCCCCTGTGGCAAGGTGCACTGCAGAACTGCGTCTGGGCACCAGGGCACCAAACCTTGCCAGAGGTGCGCTGGGTGGTCTTGGAGGGGAAAAGCACGGCTCCTTGGGAGGAGAGGGACTCTGGTGAGGAAGCTCCGGAAGTTCTCGGTGCACCTGGCGGGGAGGGGAGCCCTCCTGAGCAACCAGGGCAGACCTGGGCATCGTACGGCCCGCGGGCCAGATCCGGCCCGATGGCTGAGCCTGACAGGCCCGCATGAGGTCACTGGCAAATTAAAAGGCAATGCAAATATATATCGTTGTAATATAGACGATGCAGTACAACTGCTTGGCCCGGCCCTTAACAACTGTCAAAGTTTCTCATGTGGCCCCAGAGGAAAATTAATTGCCCACCCCTGAACTAGGGGCATGACCGAGTCAGCGCAGGGGCTCGGGTGTGTTGGAGAGCAAGGGACCAGGGCAACTGCAAAGATGGTGGTTGCCGGCTGCAAGCCTTTGACAAGGTGGGGCAGAGAGATCCCGGGATAACGAGACCCCTGCCAGACCGGATGGGCCACGCTCTCCCAGCCAGCCTTCGCTGCCGGACAGGTAGCCATCAGGCCTTCCGGACACCTGAGTTGCTGGGGGAGCGGGCAGGGCTCTAATTTTGCTGCGAAATACGCCAGGTGCTGCTTCCACCGTGCTTCTGATCATCCTGGCCGCATCGTCTGCCCTGACGTGCTTTCTTGTTTCATCGCGGTGGCGTCTTGCTATTCCCTAACGCGGCTTGAGCAATAAATAGATATTCTTGGTGTTCTTCACCTCGAGGCGTTTCAGCAACCGCAACCATAAATTCCTTCCTGAAGTACTTCACCGCTCAGCTGAGATGTACCACACTGCTGGGGAGAAGCAGCTTTCCATCCGGCCGTTTTGCATCTGGGTCAGGCACGTCCTGGCCACACTTGCGGATGGGAAAGGAAGAAGCGAGCCGGGTGGGGTGGAAGGTGGCTCCCCACAGGCTGAGGGGACTGAGTGAAGTCTGAACAACAAACAAACCTCCTTTGCCACCTCTGTGTACAAACAGGAGACGCACGGAGGGTGACTAGGAGTGGACGTGATGGGAAAATTCACAGTGGGGAAGCACTGTGACTGGTGTGTGAGGACGAGAAAAGGCCAGATGGACGAGGAAAAGGCAGAGATTCTGCTGGGGGGGAGGAAAAGGTCAAAAGAACACTGATAGTTTATTCAGCCGTACAGGAAATACCTGTGGCAGGTAGGCAGCCCTGGAAGGGACTACCAAGATGGAGTCTGTACAAGAAGCTTTTATAATCTTTCAGTTACATACAGTTTGAGGAAGGGCGGGGGGGATCCCATAGGAAGTTTGCCAGGGCACATGCAAATAAAACAAACCGCTGGAATGGGATTAAGACAACATAATAGGAAAAGAAGAACCTTCAGGGCAGCAAACATGTTTGTTTGTTCATGTATTTAAAACTTGGATAGACTGATCAATTAGCAAAAGCTCAGGGCAGTGTATGGAAAAATGAAAAACCATATAAAACCATAATATACATATATTGATATCAACAGGACATCTAGAACTTCCATTGAAATAGAACATAATCAGCAATGACAATTAACAACTTTGTTCAGTCGCAAAGTCATGCTGACTCTTCATGGCCCCCTGGACAACACTCCCCCAGGCTCCCCTGTCCTCCACCGTCCCCCGGAGTCCACCCAAGCCCACACCCACCGCCCCAGGGACCCCATCCAGCCACCTCACCCTCTGCCGCCCCCTTCTCCTTTTGCCTTCAATCGTTCAGAGCATCAGGGTCTTCTCCTTCCTTCTCCTGCAGAATGCCAGTGAAACGAAACCAATAAAAAATTGAGTTTTAATTAACTGAGTATTCATGTTTAACAATTAAAATGCGGGCGAAATAGAAAGGTTTTGACCTGGCGCTGAAATATTTAAAAAGTCAGTGCCAGGCGCACCTCCCTGGGGGCTGGTCCCATAGGTGTGTATGGGAGAAGACATGAGCATGTCCAAGGTGTGCCCCCAAGGGAGGGCTTTCCGGACAGGCCCATCAGCATGTCCAAGGTGTGCCTGGGAAGCAGGACGTGCCACATGGATTCCTGGTCAGGCCAGGAAGCCCACCTTATGCCTGCAGCTGTTCTCACCGTGTTGGGCTTTTCGCAGTCACATGATGGCAGAGTTGCTGCTCATTTTGTCCTGACGGCCACCTCCCACCCGCATCTTCCCACCGGCCGATGGGACAAACCCAGGCTTGAACCCGCTTGTGGTCCCTGGGGGGCTGAGCCAAGGAGTAGGAGCCCTTCCCTTGTGGAAGCATTGAAGAAGGCGGGTGGTCCAGGCCCCCTGTGCACTGAGAATGCCCTTTGCTTTCTTTCCATGCTAACCCTTCACCTGCTTTGGGGAAGGCTGCACTGAGTCACTGGAATTACTTTCAGAAGTGCAGGTTCTGAACTCCCATGGCAAATCTTTCCCAAGGCAAATTTAAATATGCATCTCCTGGAGTCCTCCCAGTTTCTGGAATAACACCCTCCAGTTATGCCATCATGCCAATGAAACTGCCCTGGAACACTGATGTAGCCCTAAGAGGTCACTCACCTGTGCCGCCTGATGGGCACCGTCTCAGGCTTCCCTAAGGAAGGCTGCTTCCAGAAAGGAGGACGCCACGAGAGGCACCAGGCTCTCACTGCTGCGCACCGCATGCTTTCCTCGCCCGAGTCTGGAGCCTGGCTGCACGCAGACTCTTCCCTGCCCCCGTGGCTGCTTGGAACAGGAGTGGAGAAACTCACCATGTGATGACCGCATTTGGAGCTTGCAAACAAACAACCCTGCCTACTGGGAATCTGGGGGATTTCTCACTAGCCTTACAGCCGTTCTTGCTGTTACGGGTGGGTGCGACTAAACCGCAAGAGCGGCTGGCCAGTAGCTCATCCTTTTGCCTGTGCTTCCAGGGAATCTCATCTCATGGAGAGAGGACTGAAGCGAAGGACAGTGGCCGGATTTAGAGAGTAAAGGGTCTCCATGCCTGTTCGGAAAGAAAAAGCCCCGGGACGCCCAGCATTCCCAGCCAGACGGGCCTTTTTCTGTCTAAGCAGGCATTGGATAGCAGCCCTGGACACGCATCCGGGTGTCCAGCCACAGAGGAGCTGGCTGGCCGTCTTTCTGGACATCCGAAAAGGACTGGAGTTGGGTGCTCTTCAGCCTCTGGGTTGGGTTCCCAGGGTTGAGATGCACCCACACCCCAGGACACCCCCAGCCCATTCAGTGGGGCTCAGGGGGTCACATCTTCATCCTTTCGGGAGCACATGGAAAATGACTTCCCTAATCCTAATCCTAACTCCAGGCCCAACCCCAGCCCCAACCCCAACCAACCTCAATCCCAACCCCAACCAGGGCCTAGGATCAGGCTATACAATTCCACCTGTATCGAAAAACGCAGCCTACGGCTTTTGTATGCCCTTCCTACTTCCTTGAACAAGGAGCAGTCCAAAGATAAACCTCTCTTAAATCAACAACCAAGGAGAATGTGGATGGCGGTTATTCCTGACAGTACTAATCTCTCATTAATTTTCCTTCTTTTGTTATCGCACCTTGTACATTCCAGAGCATTTCATTTAGCCAGGTAAACCTCTGTGGATCCTGGCACATTTGGCTAAGTGAGTCGAGTCCAGCAGTTCTCCAAGGAAGAGGCTCTTGCGCGATCCCGAGCGTCCATCTTCTTGATGGGCACCAGTGAGCACCAGTCAGAGGAGGAGGGGGAGGACCTCCAAGGGGGAGCCCATAAGAAAAGCCCTGTGGGGTCAGGCCTTCCTGTCCAGCACCCTGCGCACACAGCGTCAAACCAGCTGCGTACAGGATCCCACCAGGATAGGTGCAAGGCCTCCTGCCCAAGCTCCTCAGTGGGTGTTATGTACTACTTTGCCCATCCTCCTTAAGGGACCTGCTGCTGCTGCTGCTGCTGCTGCTGCTGGCGAAGTAGCTAAGGATCCAGTTGCAGAGATGGAGGGAGTCGGGAGAGTCAGGGCTTTGATCCTGGCTCAGCCATGATGCTCCGGGCCAGTCACGGACCCTCAGCCCGGTCGAAGGGGGGGTCTGTGGCTTGGGGCTCCTCAGCAGAAAAATGCCAGCTGGGGGGGGGGGGGGGGGGCTAAAAGCCAGCCAGTGGACAGGCCCCGGTCCAGGCAGAGGGAAAGTCTGAAGAGAGCCACCAGCGCTCAAAGCCAGAGAAGCAGCCAGACTCAGGACACAGTGGAGCAAGGTCAGAGGAACGAGGGAGCTGGTGGAGGATGCTGTTTCCAGCAACGGCGAGAAGGACCGGGGAGGCTCCTCCTGCCAGAGCCTCCTGAACCCACTCGGAGCTCAGCCGCAGCTCATGACAGGCCCCCCAGCATAGGGGGAGGGTCTTGCTCCCCAGGAGGCCTTTTCTGCCCCTCTTTGCCTGGCCACGGCTGAGCCTGCTCCTTCAGGCTCTCTGGGGCTTGGTGAGGGGTGACTCAAGAGCATCCGGGGAAGATCTTGAGGGCTCTGGACCACTGCCTGAGGAAGGCTCCCCGGGTGGGGGAGGCCGGTGTGGGTCTGGTAAGGAGCTGTGGAGGGGGGCGGAACGCAGAGGTGGGGTGATTGCGATGCGCACATCCACCCTGGGCCAGGAGAACGGCTCTGGCCGCCTTCAAGGTGACTCTTGTTCTGCAGCATCATTATCTGTGTGAAGTTGTTGGGAGCGGCCTCCAGGCGGACCGAGATCTCAGTGAGATCTGTGCCGGGAGAGGCCGTGCCAGTGCCGAACCAGTTCCTGGGCGCAGGGCTGGTGTGGAGGAGGGCTAAGGAGATGGAGCTGAATCCCAGCAAGGAGAGGCCCTGGGTGCGGACAGCTCCCACGCCCAGGAATTGGGCTGAACACCTTTTCCGGGGGGGGGGGGCTCCCTCTGCAGGACCAGGTGCCTAACTGGGGGGTGCTCCCGGCTCCCTCTTTGCCCCGGGAGACCCAGCTGGCCTTGGCAGCCCAGAGGGCTCCCTCCCAGCCCTGGCCGGCACGCTGGCAACATCTGTTCCTGGACAGGGGTCGCCTAGCCATGGCGCTTCATGCGCTAGGATCCTGCAGGGCGCTCTGCGTGGAGCTGCCCTTGGCTGGCTCAGCAGGCGCCGCGCACAGCAGGCCGGGGCCAGGGCGTGTTGGGAAATTTCAGCTAAATCCTGGCAGAAACATGTTGCTTGTATCTGCCTTTGTGTTACAAAATCAAATCTACAGCGCTTTCTCACACCGCAGCAGAATTCCCAGCCAGGTCACTGTTTAGCGTTTCCTTTTGCCTTAAGAAGGTGGCATTCCTGGCTAGACTGAGAAGCTGCTGGAGGCTGACCGGATCCGGGAGGGAACACCGTGTTCTCCTCAGCTGCAGGAAACTGAGACAAAGGTGCCCGTCTGCTTCTGAAGGGGCCCAGCTAAGCATCCAGTCCCAGAGGTGAGCCCCTGATGAGTGTGGTTGTCAGACCAGGTTCCCTGGATGGTTCCTCCCTCAGACGCATTCGCATGTTTGAACAGACAGACCCGCTGACCTGAACCGTCCAGACTTTGCTAGACTGACCCATCAATACGGCAATCAGTGATGTTTTCCATGCTGTTGTTACCAGTATTTCTGATCGGTTCGGAACATGTCATGCCTAAAGACATCGTCAGGATGCTCTTGTCCTAAGATTATCTGCAAACTTCACACTCTGTGTTGGTGTATGTGATCAGCAGCTTCTAAAAGTGTCGGTACATGGGCTGTGGTTTTGTAGTTGGTGGTGGAGACCACCCCCTGGGTCCGGGGTCCGGGGTGATCTTTCCATGTAACTGCTGAGGTTCCAGGCAAAAGGGGTCTTTCCTGAGTGAACCTGGTTTTCTTTGTTGAGGCTGCCACTGGGGCTTTTCCTCAGAGGGGGCACCAAGCTCGAGCATGGCTCGGGAGCTAATGTAGGACCCACGGGAAAAGAACGTCGGCCACCTGTTAGCTCCCGAGCCATGCTCAAGGTTATGCTCCTGCGATGCAGAGCACTGCAAATTCTGACCAGTCCACCTCCCCTTAGATACACGCAACTGACCTTCCGATGGCCAGGCGGGCCTGGTGGGTGTTCCCCAATCCAGAGGCGGCTGCTGAGCAGCACCTGGATGGCAGGGCCCCTTAGGTGGTGGCACCCACCCTGTGGACCCCCCCCCCGGTGCCACCCGGAGGGAGGAAATGTGGCCCTGTCAAACGCCCCTTGCTCACCCCACTTTCCTCGGCTTGCAAACAAGCCAGTGGTTCCTGTTGTGCTTGTTAGCGTGACTGCGACTGGAATTGCTTGCAAATGTGTATTTAAATGTGGTTTTCATATCAATATTTGAAATGGGAATTTAACGTTTATTCGTAAACCACTTAGGGATTTAATGAGACTTAGCTGTATATAAATACTATGACTAAATCGGAGGGCAGGATATAAATCTTGAAGTGCTGCTTAAGGAGAGGAAGGTCTCCTGGTGCCTAGGCTGGGAGACTCCCAGCTGCCGGGAGGCAGGCAAGGGATGCTGGGATTCCGAGGGCGGCTCGGTGGGGCATCTCCCTCAGCGGGGCTCCCTGCTCTACCCCGACGTGTGGCCGGGCACTGGTGGCCCCAAACACCCCCTCTTCAGGTAGGGCCTCTGCAGCTGAGAGAGCAGGAGTGGATTTGTGGGGGGCGTGTGAGCCCAGACTGGATGCACAGACCAAAGAGATGCCTGGACTCAGGGGGCAGCCCGTTTCCTTGGCTGCTTTAATTAGGACTGCCTCTGAACTAGGAGTCTGATGAGAGCTGGGGGCTAGATTTCCTGATCTTTCTGTCAGCAGAAGCACCTCACCCATAGGCTGGTGCCTGTGCCTAAGGAGTCCAGCCCCAGGGTGTGGATCCCGCCGGAGCTATGGAAAAGGGTCAGCTCCACAGCCTCGAGCTATTTCACTTGTAGTTTGTGACTTTCATCTCTTGATTTGGGCCACTAAATGAACTGTGGAGGGATAGATACTTGGGAAGGAAAAAAACCACGGATGTCAAAGACAAAATAGAATTCACTGAATACAGTGAATGCCAGGATCTGCATTCCTCGGACTGCCACGTCCAAGAAGCCGCCCAAAATAGGCAACAAGGAAGGGGGGCTCCTTCGTGGTGGCCCCCAATTATGCAGCAGCCTCTCTACCAAAGCGTAAGGTATATATATACACCTTACGCTTTGGTAAAGGTATATATTTATGTAAAGGTATATATTTTTATTACTGTACTAATCTTACATTGCTGTGAACCGCTCAGAGAACTTCAGTTATTGGGCAGATTGGAAATGAAATTAATGATTATAATAGGAATGATAATAGTGAGCTCTGAATGCAGAGAGGGAAGGAAGGAAGGAAGGAAGGCTTTTGGTCCTGTTCTCTGTGGCTTGGCTGGTCCCCTGACTAGGCCAGGGGATACTTGGTCAACCTCCAGTGCTCCAGTATTTATTCACATCAGTCCCTGTTCCAGGCTGAAAGCAAAAGACGGTGCCTTATCCCATGCACTTTATACGCTTCCTCTCTCCCACTACTGCAGAGCTGCTCCGGTAAGGCAAACAGTGTTGTTCTTACAGCAAAGGCAGCTCTTGTCTAGAGAAGTCATTGCAAAGGCAGCTTCAAGACAATTTTCTCTGCTGATCTTCCCAACCTGCTGAGGACCTGCATGGCTTCAGGAAAGATCTGGATTTTGGCCACGGGGGGTGGGGGGAGTTCTCTACTCTGCCTGTTGAGTCTTAACCGCTTCCTCCCCGTTCTTCCAGTAGAGCCCATCAAAGCTGACCTCGTTGCCTAGCTGTAAATGCTTGTATTGACTGTCCCTGGAGACTCAGATGGAGGACACACGAGATATTGATAATGTGGATTTGGCTGTCAGTATGTTCTTGGGGCTTACAGAGCAAGCCAAGCATCCCCTCAGCACGCCCACTGGAAGGCGGAGATCATCCAAGAATCGCCGATATTCCAGTGGGGAAACAAAGCGGAGAGCACCATGCGCACGCATGTTCTGAATCACCATGCGTGGCTGTATGCTCGGAAGATGCTCCTCGCTTTAGTCAGCCTGTAAGCAGCTTCCCAGCCTGGGCCCATCAGATGGGGTTGGGCGGAAGGCTGGACTAGGTAAGTCCCATCACTCTCAGCCACGCCTGGAGGGCCCTGGGCTGAGGACAGCTGCTGCTGCTGCTGCTGTTGTTGTTATTTAAAACTTTTGTGTTCTGTCCCCCATGCAAGACATCTTGGGACGGCTCACAATCAATACTTTAAAACAATCAATGAAATCCATTACATTAAAACAATCCAAGCAATAAAAACATTTAGAAAATTTGGAAATGAATCGAGCCCGACTGTGGCACCATGATTCATGGAGAAATGCCGGTGAGAGCCAGAGTTGAATAGTGGGTAAGACTGGGACTCAGGTGATCTGGGTTCTAGTCCCTACTGAGCCATAACATGAACTGGGTGACTTTGGGCCAGTCACAGATTCTCTGCCCAGCCTACCTCACAGGGTTGTTGTTGTGGGGATAAGCTTGAGAAGAAGAGAACTATGTAAGGGGGAAAAAGTCAAGACTTAAATATAATAAATACATAAATAAATAAGGTTTATTTTGAGTGTACAGTCTTTTGTGCTGCAGAAAAGCAGAGAGAGACCGAACGCTTGTGCAATCCAACCCTTTGTGCTGCAGGAGTGTTGAGAATTCTCTCCAGTTCCGTCCAGCTTACAAAAGCACAGAAGCCTGAAATTCAAAGCTATGTCTTGCCCAGTCAGCTAATCCAAGATAAGAGGCTCTGCCTGTTGTCAGGTGCCTGTTGAGTCATTTTGCAGTTATTTTGTGATCACATGACGTGCTGGGCTGGGTTAGCACCTTATTCTGGATCTGGAAATGGAGGTCTGCAAAATGCGAAAAGAAAAGAAAAGAAAAGAAAAGAAAAGAAAAGAAAAGAAAAGAAAAGAAAAGAGGATGCTATTTTGGGCTGCTTGAATAGAAGGGTCCCCCCCAAATCATGAGATGTTCTACCTCCCCTCTGCTCAGCACTTGGTTAGGTCTCCTGTGTCCAGTTCTGGGTACCCCAGGGGAAGCAAGATGCGGACACTACTGATCCTCCAAGCTGGCCTTTGAGATCTCGGAGGGCGTTGACTTATTCACATCAGGTTTAGCAAAACCAGTCATAACTTTCTGGGTATAAAACTGTCTGAGGCTTGAAGTAGGGTCTGAAGCCAAGGCTCTCTCATAACAGTAGAGCCCAAAGGGGTTATCTGATGAAGCTGGTGGATTCAAGATGGATAAAGGAAGGAGTTCTTCCAACCGTCAGCCCAGATCTCACCAGGGCATTCAGTGTTCAGGTGGAAGCAGAGCAAAATTAGGGGCACCACTGCTCCATAAGGCCAGCATCACCGGTGTGTGGAGAGAAGCTGCAAGAAGGAAAAATCTTGCCCTGAGTTTGGTCAGATATCCTCACACGAATGGCAATGATCAGAACAGATGGACAAAGGGAACACTGTGAACATAACCTTCCTAGACTTTAGCAAATCTTTTGACACAGTGCCACGTGACATTCGAATAAGCAAGTCAGCAAAAACTGGACTAGATGGAAAAACTATTAGGTGGATCCAAAATAGGCTGCTAAATCGGACACAAAGAGTGCTCATCAAGGGCACCTTCTCAATTGGATGGAGGTACCTAGTGGGGTGCAGCAGGGTGCAGTCCTGGGCCCTGTGCTCTTCGACATTTCTATAAATGAGGTGTTAGACGGGGAAGTACAAGGAAAGATAACCAAATTTGCAGATGATACAAAACTGGGTGGAATAGCAAGATAAAATGAAGCTCCAGGGCGATCTTGATAAACTTGAACACTGGGCTGAAAGCAACAGAATGAGATTCAACAAGGACAAGTGCCAAGTCCTACACCTGGGAAAGAGAAACCAAGGGCATTGATACAAGATGGGGAATACGTGGCTCAGCAGAACTGAACAAGAAAAAGACCTTGGAGTCATGGTGGACAACAGGCTCAACATGAGCCAACGATGTGATGCAGCTGCCAAAAGGGCAAATGCTATTTTGGGATGCATTAACAGAAGTATTGCTTCCAAATCATGAGTAGTAGTAATTCCTCTATCCTCCCCACTGGTCAGACCTCACCTGGAATACTGTGTCCAGTTCTGGGCACCGAGATTTAAGGAAGATGTAGGAAAATTAGAAAGGGTCCAGCGGAGGGCAACAGAAATGATGCAGGGTTTGGAGACACTGCCCTGTGGGGAGGGATGGAGAGAACTGGACATGTTCAGCCTTGAGAAGGGAAGACTGAGGGGCGACATGGTATCCCTCTAAAAATACCTCCAAGGCTGCCACAAAGCAGAAGGTCAAGATCTCCTCTTGCTGATGCCAGAGTGCAGGACACAAAATAAGCAATTTAAGTTGTGACAACCCAGATTCAGGCTGGACATCAGGAAATGCTTCCTCAGTGTCAGAGCAATGCACCAGTGGAACCAGCTTCCTGGAGAGGTGGGGGGCTCTCTCACACTGGGGACATTCAAGAAGAAACTGGGCAGCCCTCCAAGTGGGAAGGTGTAACTTCCTGTCCTGCAACAGTAGGGGTTGGACTGGATGGCCTTCATGGCCCCTTCCAACTCTACCATTCTATGATTCTATGAGGACGCACAGGCTGGTCCCTACATCTCCTTTCCCATAGCTGGCACCACCCCAAATGGCTGTACTTTTTCAAGGAGGAATGACCATAAATGGCAGATGCTTGGACCCAAACCATGAGAGACATTCTCAGCTGCTTCCCCTTAACCCAGCTCGTTTCCTGTTTTCTTTGGTTCTGCAGCCAGAATTAGCTCGCTAAGGCAACACATTTAACCAGTGGCCTAGTCAAGCTGAGCTCTCCACACACCCCTGCATTGCTTTCACCCTTCACCCGTTAGCTGACGGGGGCAGTTGCCCAAGAGTTTGGGGCTTGTTGGAGGCTGGCTCTCCAGAGAGGAGTTCAGTTTGCTCAACAACTGTGAAGCTCACAAATTTTATGGGATTGTCCCAGACGGATGAGCTGCCCCCACAGAGAGCTGTTGGCCACCCCGAGTCTGGACAAGTCGCCAGCGCTGGATCCTGCCCTGGCCAACTCTGAGCTGCCTGTTGCAAATTTCCCACATGTCCCTGTTGTGGGCTGCTGCACAGCATTCTGGGAAATTTAAGATTGTGGCTCTGTTGTGTGCTGCCTCTTAAGGAGGGGAACCGATGAGCAGGCCAAGTGAGAAGCACAGAAGGAAACATGTCGCTTTGGTGCGTGCGCCCAGGGCTGAACCAGATGCAATTGTCCAGCCGTGTTGTTTATGTCCTCCTTGCGGGTTGAAGGGCTGCAAAATGTATCCTGGATGGTGTTGGGAAATTTCAGATAAATCCTGGTAGAAGAACGTTGCTTATATGGGCCTTTGTGTTATAAAATCAAATCTACATCTCTAACTTCCTGACGGTCAGGACCCCGAGGGTGTGGAATGGGCTTCCACGGGAGGTGGTTGAGGCCCCACCGGTGCAGGTGTTCAAGGATAGGCTGGACATCCACATGGTGGGCATGTTGTGAGCGGAGCCGGCTGGAGCCGGGGGTCAGACTAGATGGCCTGGGAGGCCCCTTCTGACTCGCTCTGTTTCCATGTTTCTCACACCGCAGCAGAATTCCCAGCCAGGTCGCTGTTTAGCGTTTCCTTTTGCCTTAAGAAGGTAGCATTCCTGGCTAGACTGAGAAGCTGCTGGAGGCTGACCGGATCCGGGAGGGAACACCGTGTTCTCCTCAGCTGCAGGAAACTGAGACAAAGGTGCCCGTCTGCTTCTGAAGGGGCCCAGCTAAGCATCCAGTCCCAGAGGTGAGCCCCTGATGAGTGTGGTTGTCAGACCAGGTTCCCTGGATGGTTCCTCCCTCAGACGCATTCGCATGTTTGAACAGACAGACCCGCTGACCTGAACCGTCCAGACTTTGCTAGACTGACCCATCAATACGGCAATCAGTGATGTTTTCCATGCTGTTGTTACCAGTATTTCTGATCGGTTCGGAACATGTCATGCCTAAAGACATCGTCAGGATGCTCTTGTCCTAAGATTATCTGCAAACTTCACACTCTGTGTTGGTGTATGCGATCAGCAGCTTCTAAAAGTGTTGGTACATGGGCTGTGCTTTTGTAGCTGGCGGCAGAGACCACCCCCTGGGTCTGGGGTCCTGGTGATCTTTCCATGTAACTGCTGAGGTTCCAGGCGAAAGGGGTCTTTCCTGAGTGAACCTGGTTTTGTCTGTTGTGGCTGCCACTGGGGCTTTCCCAACATGAGCCATGGAATGTGGAGGCAGCTGCTCATATACAGAATGGTGGTGGGGGGAGCGGGGGGGTCTTGGCCCATGCTGGTGGGCAAAGCCAAGCGTGCTCCCCAGCTCTTTTCCCTCTACCATCGGCTGCTCTGGCAAATGAAGGAAGGACTTTGCACTGGCCACACTGAAAAAGGCCACTCTGCCCACTGCCATCTTGGACAGAGATGCAGAAATACGACCTTACGGCCAGGGAGCGAGGAATAGCGAGGGTGCCAAACAGAAGCAGGTAGTCCGCGACGGCCTGCATGGCAACCGCATTCGCGAGGCCTCGCAGCACCGGCTTTTTCAAGCACTTAGACCTCTGCAGAACAGGTTCCTTGCTGAAGGCATCTCTCTGCCCCAGGCGCTCTGGTCCCGTTGAAGTACGACCAGCAGGCCAGCCAAACCTGGCTCTCTTGTCTTCTGCATTTCACATTTCCTCTTCTTGCAAAGGGGGCTTTCAGGGTCCTGTGAGGTACGTCAGGCTAAGGCCCAGGCGTTGGCCTCCGGTCTCTCAGTGAACTTCCAGGCCAAGTGTGGACTGGAACCCGGATCGTCCAAGCTCCCTTCCGGTGCTCCAACTCTTGCAGCACAAGGCTTCTCCGCTGTGCTTTGCCGAATTTTGTAAGTGGAACCATTTCTCACATGGCCTGCAAACACAGAGGCCTCCTGGGCTTGCCACTTACACGCGGGAGTACACAATGGCCCACAGCCATGCGCCGTGGCCGCCAGTTCAGTCCACGGGCGAAGAGCCATCCATGTAGCGGGAGGCCAAGCTGGCCCCCTCAAACCAGCCCTGCCACGGGGGGAAACAGGGCTGTTAAGAAGGCGCAACACTGAGATGCACTTGCACTGAAGGGCAGAAAATGGATTTCCAGGAGGTCTGGAGTTCACCTCCCAGCATTCGTGACAAGTCCAGGGCGACTGGAGAACCACATTCTGCCCATCCCTGGTATATGTATTTATTTATACAGGTATTTATAGGCTGCCAAGGCCTTTCCAGTGCCTCCAAGAGGGCCAAGGAGTCTCCTGAGCTTCGGGGAGGCAGAAATGGCCTCCAACGCTCCCGGACTCGAAGCAGCAAGAAAGTTCTGCACTGAGCCAAGCCTTTCCCAGTTGGCATTGAGTTTTTTTCTCCTTCTGCCTTCAAGACTTTCTGTTTAAATTATTTTTATTGTGAATGACAAGAAAACAAATAGAACAAAAAGAACCCAACAAATTAAATAAATAGCTAACTGCATAGATTGGCTGTTTCTGGAAAAACAGCTCCAGCACAAGTTTCAACAAAGGCAGGGCAATTATCCTGTTCAGGGTGCCTTCTTGATTTGCGTCTGGATGGCACCTGCTTAAGGCCCGCAGCCATTGTTGAGGCCTTAATCTGGTGCGTGATCAGAGGTCAGCCCTTGTTCTTCCAGTGTTGTAACACACCAGTCTTTTCACTGTGAAGCGGGCACTGAGGGGCCATTTACCAGTCCCGTGTGTTAACTCCCAGGCAAATGACGTGCACAAGCCTACGGCGTTGGGCGCGGGCCCCTGAACCTTGGGGCTTCCAGTCGCCTGAAAAAGAGCAGGAGGAGCTGCTGGGGCCGTCTCCCCGCTCTTTCTTTCCTTGCTCTGCAACAAGAGGCATCAGGATAGCTCATCTCCTGGCCTCTTGAGTCTCCAAACCTCTCTGCCCACGGGAATGTTCTGAGGTTGCTTCCCCAAACTGGGAGAGCTGCCAGGGCAGGGGGAGTGGGGTCCAAGCCCCGATTCTTCACTCCCAGTCGGAGTGTAGTAGATCTGAGAATCTATCCCGCAGCCCCTCAAATGCCACTTAGGGCTCATTGCATCGGTCCCTAAAACAACCTGCACATTGAGGAGTGTTCCAATAGAAAGGTGATCCATATTATAACCTCCTCCTAGAACGAGGCTGCTGCCGAGCATTGCCAAACCCTGTGATTAAGGAAGCACTGGTAGTCTCACAGCACCGGCACTTAAGCCAACGCAGAGAAACCCTTATTAAAGGGATGCTGCACCTTCTTTGATCTCATTACGCTTAACCCAACAGGTTTTCCTTCAGCTTAATTATCAACTTCACTTCCCATCCAGTCTCCCCTCCTCCTCCTCACAATCTTAGAAGAGCCCTCCAGGTAGATTAGTCATACTGGGATTTAGGTAAAATACCAACTGAGCTAAATATAATCACAAACAATATATTTTGGAGTTTATCTGTGGTGGGAGGGAAAGAGAGTCGAGACATGAGACTTCCTGGGAAAAACATGGATATTTTAAGGCAGTGATTCACTGTGTATTGTGTTAGTCATGCAAATGCCGCAGAGGTGTGGCTATTGACCTGTCCTGCCACGATTTTTTAAAACCCTGGACTGAATCTGCTCAAAACTCCTATCCTCTTGTAACAGAGATCTCATATAGCTTCATATCTAAACCAAACTTAAAATAAAGAATTAATGAGAATACTAATGCCCCCAAAATAGAATGATAAAATAACCGGGAGAAAAGAGTGTCTTGGGCCCCAAAATGCAGATCAATGGATGGGTAACAAGGAATGAAAGGTGTTTAAGTGTTGGGCTCTAGCACGCTGCAATATCATAAAAATGAGTGATCCTATCTTTTATTTTCTATTTTCTTTAATTTTGTTTTATTTCTATACCACCCAAAAGCCAAAGCTCTCTGGGCAGCTCACAGCGATGTGTTCCCTCCTCTGGGTGCTTTGTGCAGGCTTCCTTAGGGTGCAAGCCACGCATGGTCAGACAAAAAGCGTTGTCTGTCTTATCATAGCTAGCCTCATGCCCTTAGTGGCTTTTTTTAGAAGGTTGGGAAATTATTTGGCTGAAGTTGAGGCAGTCCGCCAGACTTGTGTGCATTTCATCATGTGTCTTGCTACATCAGCCTGTGCCCTCCAAAGTCGTTTGAGCGCTTGCTGTGTCCATGCAAAGACTCAGCGTGGCTAAGCAACTCCTTATCTGGGAAATGGAATAATCGGGGTGAACCTATCCACTCTCGCTTCCTCTCTTTTCCCAACATTGATCCCGAATCACCCCGCAAACCCGGCCTGTCCTAGTAGGTCTCACAAAATTCCTAGACAAGAGGAATTTGGCAAATTCATATTCCATGGAGTTCCATGGTTTAAAGAACTTTGGAACAGTACATGTAAGCAGACGGGTTTCCCAGTGAAGGAATATTCCTTAGGATGAGCAGGTTGCTGAGTTTAGTGTGTATTTTATTATTGTTACATAATTTATTTTATTTATTTTCCTCTGGCAAGGAAACCCAAGCGGCTTACATGGGCTTCTTCCTCTCCATTTTATCCACACAACAACCCTGTGAGCTAGGCTAGGTTGAGCATCTGCGACTGGTCCAAGGTCACTGACTGAGGTCCATCGTTAAGTGGGGACTAGAACCTGGATCTCCAGAGACCCAGTCCAGGAGAGCAACCACTGCACTGCACAGATTCAGCGCCACCGAAGATGAAATTCCCCCTCGCTTGGAGCCTCCATGGAATGAGGAGATGGTTAGATGCACTCTGCACATGGCCTGAGATGGTAGAAGGCAGTCCATAAGTGACAGTCCTATCTGTTATCACGTCAGGTATTCTTGGCAGAATTTTGGCACGCAACCCAGGTCAGGAGGTTAAAGTCCGGTGAACCCTGCCTCCACTTACGTCCCGTTGCTTCTCAACAGTGAAATAATCTAGCAAAGTATTTTAGTGCCTGCGGCAGGCAGTCCTCGCAGCCTCTGTCCCCGCTGCTTATCCCGTAGGCACAACCCCTCTGGCCTGAGCCAGCCTCACTGAAAGGAGTGGCACCTGCAGGATCATGTGCCACAGCTCAAACGCGCCTTCCATCGTTTCGTCCCCAGGCCTGCCCCAAATCTGCCACCTCTCTTGTCTGGGGCTCCAGTTGTCCCTGGGAGGCTTGGCAGAAGGTTCCCGGTCCCGGAAAGACTCGGTCCTTTGCAATGGGCGACTTCACACCCGCCGGTCCCTGGTTTTCTTGCTGAGAACTCCAGGGGGCACGTCTTGTGTTCTTCAGCAAGCTTGCCATCTTTGCAATGCACAGAAAACCAGACTGCGCAAGACCCGAGTCGGGCCGCCACAGTGGGGCCTGCCACTCAGAACCCAGTCCTTGCCGGAGCGGAGACCTCAGCTGGGGCGAGCCCCACATTTCGGCCTGGTCTGGGGAACACACGGGAGGCACCGGCGTGAGCTGCTGCTGCGAGCAAGCATGGAGGGTGGAAAAGAGGAGAGCAGGCCAGCAAGAAAGCACCTGGGAGTCTGGAGGTCTGAGTTCTAGTCCCTGCTCAGCCACGGAGCTCCCTGGGTGGGTGGCTTTGGCCAGTCACGCCCTCTCAGCCGATCCTGCCTCACAGGGTTGTTGTGGTGGTGGTGATGAGTGAAGATGGAGTGGAGAGCCACCTTGGGCTCCTCAAGATGGGACTGCCTGAGACAGCAAAGCCCAGCTAGAGCCGAGCATTCAGGAACAGGAGGCAAAGGCAGACGCAACTAGGAAACGAAATGCCGTGATCACAGGGTCCGGGGAGAGGGGGGGATCCAGCTGCTGGGGGACTGAGGGGTGCAGGTTGAGGGAGGAGGGGCAGGGTACACACACATATAAGAACACAAGGAGCTGTTTCTGGCAGCCACTTAGCACACGCGAGCTAGGAAAGAGGACCTGGGACTCCACAGGGAAGGGGATCCGGACAAGTAAACCAGGGATAAACCGCTAACTGCTACCAATGGGGCACGTTTGAAAGCACACCACCTCCTTCTCCGTGTCCCACCCTCCCACACACTTGCTCGTGGGGTGGCCAGCCTAGGAGGCACAGCTGAGAGTAGATTGCACACGTGAGTAGACGAGTTGAGTGCCACCCGTGTGCATCTAGGATGCTTCGGCTTGCTTTTATTACACGTGTACGGTCATTGCATTCAACGCTGCACACAGTAAGTTTCAAGGATGAATTTTCTTGTTGGTCCACACAACTGAGTGGTCCTGCAATCAGCTAAAAACGGGGAGTCGGTTCAGCCTGAGATGCACCACCGGCCATTGCAAGCTTGCGTTGGCGTTGGGGTAAAAACCAGCAAGATGTCAGACCGATTCCAGCTAGGAAAAAACGTTGAGGAAAGTAATGCGCATGGAAAACAGGACACCGCTTTCCCTCTCCCGCAGGACCTGGAGTCAATCCCGTGAAGCTGAGGGGTGCTGGATTCCGGGCAGATCACAGTTAAAGCATGGGATTCAGTCCTATACGATGCAATCGTGAACTCCAATCCGGATGTGTTTAAAAGGGGACTGGATCAATTCTAGGAGGAGAAAACCCGCCATGGCTACGTGCTCCATTCCTCCGTGCTGCGCAACACGGGATGGAGCGCGCTGCTAAACGCAGAGTTCTGAGAAACCCGCATTTTCCTGCACGCACGCACGCACGCAGGCATGCGTGTCGCGGGCAGGCGCTGAGCGGGATGCGCTCAATCCACGCAGCCACAGCGCCGCGCCCCGGCTTCTCTTCCGCTGCGCCTCCAAAGCCGCGCAGCCACGGCCCCGCCGCCCGCCCATCCCCGAGGCTGCAGCGCGGCGGACCGGGCGCCTCCGTGTGGCCGGCGCGCAGCCAGAGCAAGGGGGCCCGGCCGGCGCGGCTGCCCCTGCCGCCTCCCGGCGCCCTCCCCCGGCCCCTCCCCGCCCTTATAGCCCGGTCCGCCCTCCGGGAGCGCCATTCCGCTGCCCGCCCGGGATCTGCCTGCGCGCCCGCGTCGCAACGCGCCCCAGGATGAAGGCCGCCCTCGTCGTGCTTCTGGCCGCGCTGCTGTGCGCGGAGCGAGGTGAGCGATGCTGAGGGGCGTCGGGATGCGTGCAGCGAGAGGGAGGCAGCTGGGCAGGACGGTGACCTTGTCCCCCTCGCCGGGTCTCCTCGCGTGCCGGGGGGGAAGGGAAGGCCGCTGGGAGGGAGGCGAGTTAGGACTGGCCGCCATGCGAGAGGCGCGGGTCCGTAAGATTCCTGGGAAGAAACGGAGCGCTCGACTAGCTCTCTTTCGGGGGATGCCTCTCTTCCACAAGGAGGTCTTGCGAAGGGTTGCTTCCGTTTACCGCAAGCTAATGCAGCGCCTGCTGAAGCAGAGGCCCTGCCCCGAGGTGCTTACAGTTGCTGCTCCCAATACCTCTCCCCCTCGACAAGTCGCTTTGATGGCAGGAATGATCCACAGCGCCCTTGTGCAGCCCGGATCCTGCGTGCGCGTCTGGCTGCGATGAAGGGCCAGCGCCCGGGAGGCAGGGGAGGAGCTGGTGCTCTCCCGCGAGCCCGGACCTCTGCGGTCTCCGTGTCCCTGGGGGTCCACTCTTGAGCGAGGAAGGCAGGCAGGCTGCTAGGGGCTAGAAAGTGGGCTCATTTCTGACGGCTGGAAGGCCACTGGAAGGATTGCGCTGGCAATCCATCAAGACAGGGCTCCGCATGGCGGAGGCAGGCTTTTTGCAGGGAGGATGAGTGGGTGGCTGGGCTGCATACGGATGAGGATGAGGATGAGGCACCGAGGACAAAGAGCCGTGAACGGAGAGCCAGAACTGGGGCAGGAACTGGAGCACGAAATGTGAGCTGCGCATTCCTTCCTTAGGTTGCCGCCGGACTGCCTGGGGACCTGTTTTTTGCGGGTTTGGGGACTGTAGGGATGATGGGCTCCCAACACCCCCCTCCGGCTCCCCCCTCCCCGGTTTTTCCACATTCCTCACAGCAGCCGGTGGAGAAAGGGATTTTCTTACCTCGCTGCATAGGCCTGAGCAACCTTGTAAAGGATATATCCTGGGTGTCCAGACGAAAGACCACTTGCATCACAAAGAAGCTGCGCTCTGTTTGCTGATCGGAACCAGCCGCACTTCCAGGCTGTCCTGCAGGGCGGGGCTCTGATGAGAGCCCCCCCCCCGCTTCAACTTTTACCTAGAATACCCCCTTTCCGGGGAGCAAAGGTGCCTGCTCAGCTCGGCCTGCTCCCTTTCTCTTGGGCTCCCCGGGGCCACTGCGTGGCTCAGGATGGTGGCGGAGAGGGGCGCGTGTGGGTCCGGTCCAGCCCATTTTTCCTCTGTGCTGCTTCTTGACCCCTTGAAAAAGGTGAGGTAACCTGTGAGAAGCTTCTCTAAGGACCACCCTGCCTGAAAGGGGTCGTCCTGGGTGGGGGGTGCCCATGGCCAGCATCTGGCAGCCACGGAGCAGAGATCCCCAGGTTATGCATCTCATATTTTGCAAAGTCTGCTCTGCAAAGTACGGCTTATGATAAATGCTTCTAGATGGAGGGGGTGCCTTCTTCCTCCCTCCCTTTCCCTGACACCCCAGATGTCACATGGGGGTGAAGGAAAGAAGGAAGGGAGCCAGTGTCTGTCATGTGCAATCCACCCGCTCCCTCAAGCAAAATTATTCCCTGGAGACGGTGCTCGGATTTGGAGTTTTCCACCAGGAGAGCCGAACTCTGTAGGACGAAGTGAGCTTTTTGCTGAAATACATCAACACGTATTTTCTATCAGGCTGGACGTGCGCATGGTGGGCATGTCGTGAGAGGAGCCGGCTGGTGCCGGAGGTCAGACTAGATGGCCCAGGAGGCCCCTTCTGCCTCGCTCTGTTTCTGTGTTTCTATGTTTCTAACACCAGGCCGGTGGCCTCCTGCTAAAAATCTGTGAGGTGAGCTGGGAAATCGCAACTGAAGGGGCAGCAGGGAGGGGTGGGGTGGGGGAGAGGCTGGGGGGCTGCTTTGGCCCTTTTGTCTTTGCTTTGGGCGCTCCCCTGCCCCCACCCCCCAGAAGTAAAAGTGCGGAGAGAGAACGCCCTGGCTGTCTGGCCATTGCAGCTTTAGAGTTTGGACTCTCTTTTGCCTGTGGGTGCGGCAGCCTGGAAGACCAGGAATGGTAAGGGGATCCCAGGAAGCACGTTGCCGACTGAAGCGGACTTCCAGCTGCAAATCCCCACCCCAAGGTCATCGTAGCTGTGGGTGTGTCACTGGCAGCTCCGCACGATGGACGATCCAAACAAAGACCGTTTCACCAAAACCGGGGACGTGGGATGCGCTTTTTCCAGTGCATCCTTTTCCCCGGTACAAAATCCTCCTCCTGCGTTCCTTAGCAAGGATGAAAGGCTGCCGACTGCCAATGCAAGGCGAGGCAACTTTCGGGTGGTAATTAATGTCTCGCAGATGAGCACGTACGCAGATCTCATCGGACTTGGTGTTAGATGGGACTAAGAAATGGGGACAGAGAAACTGGGGCACCCCACAAGCTCACTGGGCCCTGGGTTGCGAAGAAAATACATTGGGATATCAAAAGTCAGTGCTTTTATTCCACCCCTGCCTTCTATGCAATCAATCAATCAATCAATCAATCCTTAATTCGGTCATTGACGAGCCAATAAATAAAACACAAAATGGCAATTAGTTAAAAATATGAAAAATACAGTACTAATACTAAACAGTAATTAAAATAAGAAAGTAAAAGCATTCTGGTAGAACCTAACAACATTTAGGGTTAATTCTACCATGCACTGTACAAATCGCTGAACAATATTTGGGTGTGTAGTCAAGGAGATAAAATCGGATTGATCGGATAAAAGTGACTTAAAAGAATCGGAGTAACTGGGATATTCAGAAAGGAGTGGGGATAGCGATTCCTGGCGAGCGCCTGCATAGAGAGGGCAGAAGAGAATAACACAGAAACAGCACGAGTCAGAAGGGACCTCCTGGGCCATCTAGTCTGACCCCGTCTCCAGCCATCTCCACTCACGACATGCCCACTGTCTAGAGAAACGAAGCAGAATTGCTATTGGGCAAATTTTGCACTGGGTATTTTCCAGTTTGGCCACCTGGATTTAGTGCAAAGAGGGGGAAGGCAATTGGTGGCAGTCTGCAGCCTTCTCCACACACCGCCCCCCCCCCCCGCCGCCGGACGTCCACCGGGGCTACTTTCCACTTCCAAATCCCGCCCCCGCATACTCTTCACGCCTTCAGCCTCGGAAACGTGCCTTTTCCTTTGGCTTTGTCGACTCTCACATCATGCAGAGAAGTTGTGGAGCATTCCTGGTTTTGCAAACAGCTGGCAGCGTCCTGGTGCTAATCACCTCCATAAGATGCCTCACTCTGGCCAAGTCTCTGGGGGGAGGGCGGTGGGGGGGGCAGACCCAAATGGGATTTGGGAGCCCGCCGTGGGCCAGAGCCTGTTTTTCATCTCATGCCCTTGGCTGGGTCGAGCGCCTGGGTGCTTTTATCGCGCCTTGCAAACAGCTGCAATCGTTGCCTGGGCAGCTGGCTGGCTCAGCTGAGAGGACGGCAGAGGAGAGCCCAGGGCTGGCTCCCGAGGTGGGTGGAGAGACGGGGCCTTTGCCTGGGGACCCCGGCGGCTCCAGGGGGCCCTGCCCGCTGCACCGGCATCGCAGGGCGATGCTCAGGGCAAACAGATGGTGCATCCCATCTTTTTCTCTCAGATCTGCCGTCTTCATCCGTTCGGTGTTACTCAGAAGGAAGTGCAGGGGCCTGATCTAGACTGGGTGTCTCGTGTGTGGCTGGGAGGTGTAGAAGCCTTCAGGCTGGGCGCCTGGTAGCCAAGCAAGACTGAAAATTAAAAAAAGAAGGAGCTGCAAGCACTGGATTTAAGCGGATGCCTGTTTAAGCATGGTCTGTGGCAATTGTCAGTGGACAATCCTCCAGAGGAGTTCCTCCACAGCCAGACCCTCCATGCGCCCCCCGCATCTTTGGAGAGGGGCTCAGGTGCCGAGCATGGGGGGGGGCATGCTTTGTGTAGGGAGGGGCAGTCCCTCACCGGCCTCTCCGGTTAAAGGGGTCTGAAGTGGCAAAGTCGGTGGGAACCTGCAGCAGCTCGGACAGCCGAGCAGGAGAGGCAGCCTGGGGCAGGTGGCACGTGGGCCGTCCGAGGAGCACAGGGCCCCCTTCCGTGCTCACGTGCACCCCAGAGTCCTTGCAGGGTGGCCACCGCCTCCTTTAAGGGCTGGATCCATGGTTAGCCACCCTTAGAGAAGACCCCTTGCAATGGCCAGGGCTTGCCTTAGACTAACCTTGCAGACAAATGGTAGGGTCCAGCCAAGGGGAGTCTCAAAAGATTTGGGGGCTGGTTGGTGGTGATGTCGAAGAGGTAGATTTATGCAACCACAAGTAGAAAACGATTGTGGGATCTGCTCGCCTGGCACCGACACGTCTTTCTTTTCGGCACCAGGAAAAAATATTTTTATTCTCCCGTTATTTTAATGTCTAATTGGTTTTAATGTGCTTTATACTGCATGCTGTGCTATTTTAATTTCTATTTTACTTGTTGTTTGTTGTAAGCCATCCCGAGACACTAGTATAGGGATGGTTTATAAAAGCTTTAAATAAATAAAATAAATAAATATGTACATTTCCCTGTGGCAGGGAGTTCCACAGGACTTTACAAAGACTTTCTAGAACTAGGCGCTATAAGTGTATGTCCGTATTTAGCAATAATGTAAGGCTTACAGCTGTGGATTCTATGTGTGCTCAGTGTATATGCCAACTCAGCAACCCTGGAAAATGAGGAATAACACCAATGCTTCCAAAGAATCAGCTGAAAATCGGATTTCAAACAGCCTGCAGTCCACACAGCCAGGTCGCCTGGCTAATGTCCGTGACCTGGGTGCTGTGTGCGTTGCATGACATCAGTGTGACAAGTGTGTGTGAACTTTTGCAGCGTCCTCTTTGGCATGCTTCTCATGTGAAAATGCGGAGTCCAACCTGGAATGCCTGAGCATAAAGTCCTGCGACTCGAAAGACAATTACTGCATCACCAAATACTTTGGAGGCGGCATGGGTGAGTGCTTTTGGGGGTCCTGGGCTGCTTTGATTGAGACTCTGTGGCTCGGGCCCATGGGACTGACGCGCTCCTCAGCGGAATGGGTGGCTGCCAGCTGCGGGAGGCTTGATCACGGTCTGAGGAAGCCAGTGTCTCGCATGTGACAACCCGTCCTGAGCAGTGAGCCATGGGGGGCGCCGGGACCTGCGAGTGAACCCAGAGTCCCGCAAGGCATTTGGCGAGAGCTGCAGGCTCCCGCTGCTGCCTCTGCAGCCCGCGAGTGCCCAGGGGCTCCCCCTGCCATGTCCTTCTTGTCTTTAAATCTTCTTGCAATTTTTTCCCCCTGCCAGGAGGCTGATGGTCCTTTGGAGGGGCTGTCGGTGGCCGATGATTTTTTTCCCTGACAAAACATGCACAAAGAGTTGCATGAAAGTGGGAATTGGAAGCCTCCGCCGGGTCAGCATCCCAGAGAGGGGGTCCCGCTGTCCGTGTGCAGGAAGCACCAGTCTGGGACATGGTCCGGAAGAGAATCCAGCTAGATTTTTCTGCTCGCTTTCTCGTGGTTTGGGAACCAGCCGGCACCTTGTTGCCAGAGAGCAGGGTGGGTCGCGGATGGGGCGGGTGGCAGCCTGTCGTTCAGTGTTTCGTTTGGCGGTGCTGGGCGCCAGCTCTCTGGAATCCCCTCCGACCCGAGAGATGCGGGGTCCTCACTTGCAGTCTCGGAGTGAGTTGCAGGACTGCAGCCAGGCCTTGTGCTGACAGCCAGGGCCTACGTGCATGGTGGCCTAAGTGACGGGCGCGGTTCTCTTCTCGGCTGGAGTGCTTTTAGTTTGGTAGGGAGCTGCAAGGACACTACCTCTGCACCCCTCACGGCCCCCTGTTGTGCAGGTGAGCAACCAGTGCATACCTGCTGTCCTGCGAGCGGCCTCACCTGCTGAATTCGGGCCACCAGGGAGCCGCTGTGTGCACCACGGGCAGCCGGGCTGATTCTCTGTTTGGCGGCTGGCCACCCGAAGAAGTCGCGTGATGCGGGCAACGTGGCCCCAAATGACCCCCCCCCCATTTCCTTCCACGCTTGCAGGTGAGAACCACAAGCAGTCCATCAGCAAGGGGTGCTCCCAGATCTGCCCCCAAGCCGGAGTCGACCTGGGCATCATGGCTTTCTCCGTGAAGTGCTGCAAGAGCGCCCTGTGCAACACAAGCGGCGCCATCAGTGTGCGGGGCAGCCACGTCATGCTGCTTGTGGCCGCTGTGGCCAGCCTCCTCTGTGTCTTCGGAGCCAAGCTGTGACATGGGACTCCACGGGCTGACGAAGGCCCTCCGGAGAGGGGCCCAGCCTTCCCCCTGCGACGCTGCATGTTCAGCAGAGTCACCTCCGTGTTTCCCAAGCGCCACCTCCAACCTTGGTGTTCACTCATCCCTGTCTGTGTCCTTCACACCCCTTGGCACATGTTCCCCCAAATGTGGACCTTTTTCTCTGCCAAAGGGCAAACCCTCTCCCTTCTTTCTCGGAATATTCCCATGCTGTCCGTTGCCTGTTGAGAGCCCGTTCACATAAAGTGCCATGCAGGCATTACTCGTGCGTAAGCCCCTCACGATTTCTTATCAAGCGGGAGAGGAGAGACTCAGGCTGCCATTTGCTAATGCTGCCCCTCCTTGTGAGCAGCTCCAACGCTGGGAAGGCAGCTGAGCTCCTCCCTGGAAGGGGCATCCCAGGAGGAAACTTGCGAGTGGAAGGGCTCCGGGCGGGCACCTCAGTTTGCGGACCTGCAAGTCAGCCTGGGAATGAGGGAGCACCACTGGCCTGCCTCTTTCAAAGAACAAGCCTGCAGGTCTCACGATGCCTCTGGGGTCTTCTGTAGGTTTGCTCTTTAACAAAGTACCATTTTCCAAGAAAACTTGGCAAGGGGAGAACTTAGCTGGGATAGTCCCCCCCTCACTCGGGGAACTTATCCCTGGAGAACTGGCTGCGTGGGTAGATTCCCAGAAGGAATTTTTGGCTGGGGGGGTGGTGGAACAACGTATGACGCTTGATCCACTAGTGGACTTTTTGTGGGCTCCCTGATTTGAGAGCCAAAAGTGGCCTGAGGAGGTTTTTGCTGGCTTCCCCTTTTGAAGCAGATCACAAATTACTTGTGTATGTGTGTTTTAAAGTCGGTTGTGACCTCGGTAAATTGCTAAAATTTGCCTGACTTAACCCACCACCACCTGCTTCAAAAGAGAAAGACTGTTTCTGGTTCAGCCTGTGTGCGGCAGCCTGGCTCCAGACTCCGTTGAGGGACGGACGGGAGGGGCAAACTCATCCGGTCTGCTGGTTTTTCTCCTCCCAGCCGGATTCCTTGCAGATCTGTCCGTCTGGAAGGGCTCCGTGTTTGCACAAGAGCAATGTTGCTCCCTTGAGGCAGAAGTCAAACTTGCACTGCTAGATGGAAAATCAGAGCCAGCCGGAAAACTCTTGAGCTGACTCAGTCATGCCCCAGGAGACTTCGCGGCGTGGCCGGCCCCTTTGGGACTGTGCCTTTGCGTCACCCCGGGTTCTTCCTCAGGTTTACTTAGAAGTTAGTTCTTCTCTTCTGAATGTCAGATTCATTCTCAGGGGAGGCTGTTTAGGGCGGCAGTCAGGTTTTGTTAGAAGTCACCATAAAATCAGTTACACAAATCCCCGTCAAGGAGGAAAAGAAATAATCTTGTTTTCAGACAATCGGTTGGAGTCCGATGCTTCATAATTGCCACTCCCTTCACCATGTACAGCGTATTCTTCACACAAATCTCTCTGAACCAGAATTAAAAAAGAGCCTGTCCTAACCGTGCATGCAATTTCCCTGTCTTTGTGTGATATTAAGTAAGCAGCTTATTTTCATAACGGTTATTTTTACAATCACCGAATCTTTCAAAAAGCGACAATCCAAGGAGTTATACCAGATGGGAAGGTCATCTATATCTACTAGGTGAATTGGAAAAAATGCTTAGAAATTGCATAGCAACAATTCTGGTGAGATGTACTTGGTTGGCAATAAGCCATGGCTTCTGCAAAATTTCTCACAATATTTTGCTCAGAGCAGCACTAAAGGCAGGTGTTCTACCTGGCTGATATAAATGTTTGGAGCTGTAACTTGCACACATCTTGCCCAGTTTCTAAACGGAGGGTTCAGAATGACTGGAAGAGATCCAAGGAAACAAAGAAAAATACGGAATATACCATGCAAGTGTATAACGGGCATCAACTGTGGGCTTATGCTCACAGCCGCTGTCCAGCCATGCTTACCTGTGCTGCCAGGTGTGCGTGGAAGAGCTGAACCTTTCCAGATGCCGCTTAGAGAAAAACGAGCTCATCTAGCCCTGTGTTTTGATGGTGCATTTTGCACCAACGTCGTCTTCACTAGTGCGCTGGGCAACCGTGTGCCAGGGTGAGCCATGCCCTCCTTTCCTTGCAGGATGGATGTCCGGCGCTGCAGCCGGTGGGCTCCAAAGCACTAGACGGTCTCTGTGCAGTGCAGATCGGCATGGGCACTTTGCAGCTCCAAGGGAGCAACTCTGGAAGCCCCCCGCTCGTTGGACCCAAGCTGGGGGCTTCTCTGCAAAACTCTTCTCGTTTCACAACTCCGAGGGCTTCCCCTGCTATGCAAGCCCTCTAAGTGGGCAGCTCGTCTCCCCGGATGGGGTGCTTCGCCTTGGGGTCGGGGACTGGCAAGGTAATGGCTCTCCCTCCTCCCATTTGACCCCTCCCCTCTCTTCCAAGCATCCCTGCTCCTGCGCAGCCTGGGAACCGGTGGGCAAAGGCCGAGAAGCTGCTTCAGAGGCTTCCGCCTGCCTCTTCCCAATTTCCCCAAATCCCCATCGCAGAGTCTTAAGACTGTAGAATAGAATCATAGCAGAGTTGGAAGGGGCCAAGAAGGCCATCTAGTCCAACCCCTGCTGTTGCAGGACACCACGTCGCACCACCCCACTCTGAGGGCTGCCTCCAGTCCCTGAATCATCCTTGCAGTCCTCCCCTGAACCCTTCCTAGATTTTCTGCATCTTTGCAAAACTCAGGTGCCCAGAGCTGGCCAGGCAAGGCCTGACTAGTGCTGAGTGAAGGGGAGCCAGAACTTGCTGTGTTTCGGAAGTGATGCCCCCATTCATGCAGCCCAAAATAGCATTTGCCCTTTTTGCAGCTGCCTCACATCGTTGGCT
This sequence comes from Varanus salvator macromaculatus, assembly GCA_023646645.1. Classification (NCBI taxonomy): domain Eukaryota; kingdom Metazoa; phylum Chordata; class Lepidosauria; order Squamata; family Varanidae; genus Varanus; species Varanus salvator. Next base: position 39,087,804 of record JAIXND010000777.1, on the reverse strand, counting down.
CGTGCTTAGCTGCCGATGGGGCACCCGCAGACCCCTGTGGCCAAAGCCCCCCAACCTTCCCTCTTCCCTTGGACAAACAGTGAGCCTGCAGGTGCCATTTTGCGGCACAGCCTAGCAACAACCGGATTTCACGCTTCCAAGTGGGAGAGCCTCCATTTCCCCCATTCTGGCCACCAGCAATTCTATGGAAAGCTGCAGCTCCGCGCTGTGACCATCCCATGACCCGCAGGGTCGAAATAGACTTTTCCTCCTGCACTTCATCCTGGGACTCTAATTACAGAGGTGATGTGACGCTTCCATCAACTCACATTTCTCCTCTCCCCTATTTCCCCTCCCATGAACCTTTTCGTAATAATTTGCATGTGGAAGCTTACACTTAGGGTGATCCTTTTGGATGGCCCAAGAAATATATTGCACTGATATTGGGGGTTTTAAATTTTGTTCAGTCACAAAGTCGTGTCTGACCCATCACGACCCCATGGACAACATTCCTGCAGGCTCTCCTGTCCTCCACCATCCCCGGAGTCCACTCAAGCCCACACCCACCACCCCAGTGACCCCATCCAGCCACCTCATCCTCTGCCACCCCCTTCTCCTTTTGCCACCAATCGTTCCCAGCATCAGGCTCTTCTCCAGGGAGTCCTTCCTTCCTTCCCATCAGGTGGCCAAAGTCTGAGTTCCATCTTCAGTATCTGGCCTTCTAAAGAGCAGTCAGGGTTTATTTCCTTTAAGATTGACTGGCTTCATCTCTGCAATCCAAGGGACTTTCGGGAGTCTTCTCCTGATACACTGATACGGAGTAAAGCAAAGTACAAATGCATTTATCTCATTTTCCTCACAGTTCAGTATCCTGTGAGTGGATCCTTATCCAGTAAAAAGGCAGAAGAGTTTCTCTGAGCCCTCCATGAAATAAGCTGCAGCAATTTTTGGAAAAAAACAGACTTCCCGCCAAGCATGTTTTTTGCCACGGCCAGAATGAGGATTCCTTCCCTTTCTGACTCTGTGCGCACTGGTGATCATGCGCAAGCTATGAGTAAGGGCGTTAGACTTGGAAAAGTCGTGGCTCATAGAAGACACTCTGTGCTTAGAACACTATCCCAGAAATACTGAGGATGGTGACCACAAAGAACATGTGATGGGGCCGCATTTCTCCCTGGACACTTGTGTCGGCTGTTTTCTGCACCTGGGTGGCTGAACAGGTGATGACACGGAGCGCTCCAGCCTTGCTCTGTCTCATCTGCCGCCTTCTCCTCGTGGCTATTCTGGAGAAGAAACTCCGTGATCCATGGGGTGCTCCAGTGCTCATATTTTCCAGGGTTCTGACTCATGCAGGGAGCCTTTATCGCTCGAGAAACACTCTCCTCCGACAGCCACACTCCCCGAGCTGAGCTGAGCTGACAAACATACTGGCAGAGGGCAGGGCCGAAGCGTGCTTCCTTGCCACAGGCTCGAGAATTGTGAACAGGGCTTGAGAATTGTGCAAACAACGCTCTCTGATCCTGCAATTGAGACCGAAGCTCTTTGGACAGCAGGTGGTGTCTCCAAAGGGGTGCAACGGGAGCATTTCTCTTGGCTCGCTCGCCAGGATGGCTGCATTGCCAGGGAGGTCGTGGGTGGCTGGGCTGAGTGTTTCCAGACTTGGTAATTTAGTCATCTTTATGCATTTCCTGAAAGCCACACGGCCCTTGCTTCGGTTCAGCTGCACTTCCCATTGGGGTGGTTCCTGTCGGTTAGTCATGTCTGGCCAAGACGCTGTTCTCCACCCCGTTCTACTGGCCTTCTGGAAGCCTAGGAGATGCCACACCCTGGAAAGATGGGTCCTTACTAAAAGCATCGCTCTGGTGTCACCACAGGTCCGGGGACCGCATGTGCCTGCACACACAACACGCAACCACAGTAAGCCTTTGCTCCCAGGTTTTTCAGGCGCTTTTGCACCGGGGCTTGCAATGTGAAGCACGGCATCTGCAGGAGAGTATCCTTGCTTTTGCTTCTGAGAAAGAGAGAGGAGAAAAAACATACTTGGTTCAACGCGGTGGGTGCTGGCAAGTTCGGGACTTCGACCAGGCACTGTGAGGCAGGAACTGATCTGATCAGAAAAGGCAGAGCTGACAGAACGTGGGGAAGTGCGGAGATGCAGACGTGCTAAAATGAGAAGAAATGCCACGGCTGCATGCCTTAGGGTAACCTGCTTCCGCCTGATGCTGTTCCAGATGGGCTGCAACTCCAGCAGTGGCACTGCCTGGAGGTGATGCGGGCTGTAGTCTAACACATCTGGGCTGGGAAACACTGCCTTAGGAAGGCTCCTGGGTTCGCACAGATGTGGACAAAAGCCATGTTTGTGCAAAAACATTAGGTTCTGTGGGACCGTTTGTTCACTTAGAGATCTAGTAATGAACTCTGCAAGCAATTCCACAAAATGGCTCTTTTCTTACAAGTATATAACAGGCAACATCAACTATTATAACAGCAACGTAATGCCACAAATTGTGCCAAGTCGTCAGCAGCCACACTAGCACAGAAGTTGCTTGCAGAATTGCAAAGTTCAAGTGTCTTTTTGAGTTCATATTTACACAAAAATGCAAGATAGCGTCTTCAGCTGGGTTTAGCATCCGTCGCATAGAAGAATCAGCTCACCATGCAGAATCTTCAAAACCCCGGAATTAAATGTCAGTACGGTGGTTAGATAGTGTCACTGATCCAATGAACCTGGATTTGGGTCATCTCTGGGAAACAGTGGCAGACAGGCAGGTCTGGTGTGCTGTGGGCCAGGTGGTTGTGAAGAGTTTGGCATGACTTTGTGACTGAACAGCAACAACAAAGATTGCATATACAAGATTCCACTATGTGGGTTCACCCTCCAACACAGACGTACGGGAATCAGACCAGTTGGCGTGGACCTTAGCAGGCTTCACGGCATCAGCAGCTCCTGTCTCCTGATTCAGGTCTGTTGCTTACAGCCCCCCCCCCCCCGCCCCCAGTCCACCCCTTTGGGCTGCACCAATATTTCAGAGCGGTCACACATGCGTGAATTGCCGAATTCAAGTAACAAATGCGGCATGTACCCCCCAAACCGGCATTGAGATACCAGTGAGATCCTTTCATTACAGTGGAAGGTGGAGCAGAGCGTGCAGAAGGAGAGGGAAGGAAGGGTGCTGGAGCTGACGAGGTCCAGCGGGAGCTCAGCCGGCGAGCCGTCCGGGACGTGGGCAGCTCAAGCTGGGCAGCGTGGCCTAGCTGGCGGCTTGGTGGGCCCTCGTGGTCGACGGATTTCAGGGTGGTCTGCCCCTTTCGCCCCGGAAGCCTTGCCCTGCACTGCCTGGGAATGTCAGGACTTGGGTTCCAGGGCACTTGGAAAGGATGCGGACCCCTCAGTGCCCAAGGTGTCCGGGCAGGTGGAAGAGAGCAGTTCGAGTTCGGAACAGGGATCCGCCGGTCTGCTGGTGCTCGAGGACAACTGCCTGGGAGGCCAGTGCAAATGTACAATCAACCTTTTTCTATCTCGACTCTGGTCCTGAATTCACGGTCTGTGTCACCTGGGTAACTCTTCACACTGACCAGAAGCACTGCTTACAAGCAGCATGCTCCCCATTGCACCGGCTCGAGAAGTCGTTTGGATCTACTTCCCATCAGCCCCAGCCTATATGGCTACTAGGCAAGGAGAATGGGAGGTGCAATTCAGCAACATCCAGAGGGCCATGTGTTTGCCATGCCTGGCTCGCTTCGCTAACCGTCTGGTTAGGTGCGTTTTCCTACTGCGCTTCTGTCATCGTTCCTGCGCTGCCAAAGCAGAGAAATACCAGGCTGTCCCATGAAGGACGGCAAAGTCTCCATGGCCCGAAATGCCCATGCGGTGGCCCTCCAAGGGCTTCACAAGGAATGATGATAAAACACACGGTGCAGTAAGATGGGGGAGCGGGGGAGTAGTTGCCAAACAAAGCCGTAAGAGCAAAGGAGTAAGACATAACCAGGACAAGAGTTACCAGGTTACGCTTGCCTGGACCTTGCCAAATTTCTTCGAGTTCGAATTATTGCTATCTTACTGTCACGGTTCTTCGGCTTTGTCAACACTTCTGCTTCTCCCAAGAATTCCCTAACTGGATTTCCTGGTCCTTCTACCCGTCCTCTCTTCTCTCAGCCTCCCTCTACCAACACCGCCTTTTGCCGCCGACTTTCTCATGTTAAAGCTAGCCTGCTCTCTCTTCAGCAGCGGCTCGCCCTGGCTGCTTCCTGCTGAGCTAGGCACACGGTCTTGCGAAAGCGTCCTTCTTGCACGCTCCGCAAAGCAGAAGTCTTGACCCAAGCAGCTGGGCAGGGCTCTGACCGGAGGCCGACTCTCCTTGCCTTGCTAATCAGACTGATGTGGGCGACCGCACAGAAAGGAAACTAACTCTCTTTGACCCAAACCAGCTTACAAGCAGAATTCTTTTATTTTTTTACCCGTGCTTTATTTCACTTTTTTTCCTACTAAGAAAAACAGAATTAATGCAGTTAACAACAACTAAACATCACTGAATAACACAATCAAACAATACAGCAACAGCAGTGCCATCTCTACCAGGACCAATAACTCTAATTACTTAGTGTAAGATAATTTATTCATTTTAGGTTTTCCTACTTCACTTCCCTTTTATTAAAATGTATTCAATAAAAGATCTCCAAATATTTTCAAATTTATTTTCACTTGTCAAACCTTTTTCCATTTAATACCACAAGTTAGCTTATTAATACCTATATTCCAGACTTCTTTATACCAGTCAACTATATGATATTCACCTTTTGTTTTCCAGTTCCTTGCTGCTATTAATCTGATTGTTGTTAATAAATTTATCAGTTCTTCAGTATTTTGTCCCATCTGTTCTTTAAATACTGACAATAGTGCTAATCCAGGATCAGCTTCAGTATTTAAATTTAATAGTTTACCAATTTCTTTAATGATCCTTTCCAAAAACTCATTTATATATTCACATTTCCACCACATATGGAAATATGTACCCACTTCTTGGTTACATCTCCAACACACATTAGAATATTCATTATTCATGTAATTCAATTTAACTGGAGTTAAATACCATTTCCAAATCAGTTTATAAAAATTCTCTTTAATTCTTATTGACATAAATTTTAAACGTCTCTTATCCCACATATCATTCCATTTTTCAGCACTAATATTTCTTTTTAAATCTATTTCCTAAGACTCTTTAAGAGGATCATATCGATCCTCCTCTTCTAGTAATATATTGCAAATCTGACTTGTCATTCCTCTCATCTACATATTGTCTTGTTTTCCTTTCTGTTAAATTATATCTTCAAAATTAGAGTATTCTCTGAATTTACCATTTTTCTTCAACCAGTTCTTAGTCCAATAATTCAATTGAAATATATTGTACCAATTTATTTTACCCTGTCCCAGTGTTGTTTCTTTACGCTTCATTTTCTCTAGCCGATCTTTCAACCTAATGTTTGCTCTTAGAATCATAGAATAGTGGAGTTGGAAGGGGCCCTGAAGGCCATCTAGTCCAACCTCTGCTGTTGCAGGACACCAGGTTACACCATCCCACTCAGAGGGCTGCCCAGTCTCTTTCTGCATGTCTCCACTGTGCGAGAGCCCACATGCTCTCCGGGCAGCTGGTCCCACTGCCCCATTGCTCTGACACTGAGGAAGCTCTTCCTGATATCTACCCTGAACCTGGGTTGTCGCAGCTTGAATTGCTTATTCCGCACCTTGCACTCTGGCGTCAGCCAGAAGAGATCTTGACCTTCCTCTTTGGGACAGCCTTTGAGGCACTTCCAGAAGGATATAAGTACTTCCTTCAAATTACGTCTCAGTTTTACTTGTAATCTTTCTAATTCTGCAATGGGGTATAATAGCGAAAGCGATGAGATAAACATATCCCTATATTTATTCCAAAGTTTAACAATATTCTTTAAAAAGTGTTTCCTATCTTTTTAATAGCGTTCTTATTAACTTGTTGAAGAAAAATATTTGATAAGGATCCCTCCATATCTTGATATTTTGATTTACCCCATATTATCTTAGCCAGTTGCAGTATAATGTCTGTTATATGCCTGAGTTGATTAGCTATATAATAAAATTTCACATTGGGAATGCCTAACCCCTGTTCTCTGGGGCATATACCATCTTTTTATTAATCCTTGTTTTTTATCCCCATTACAAAATTTATTAATCATATTTTGCCATTCTTTCCAATCTTTCTCTGTTAACTTAATTGGTAACATCATACACAAGAAATTAATCTTGGGTAAAATCTTCATTTTGAATACTGATACATAAACCCATTATTTCTGCAAATCCCATTAAATGCATTTTAATCTGGTCCATAACCTTAACTGGGCCCTTTATTGTTAATAATGTATCATCTGCAAATAAGCCGATCTTAATTTTATTCTCAACTCCTGTACCATCTATTAAATTATCATTCCTAATACTATTTGCTAGCATTTATAAGTAAGGCAAACAGAGTTGGAGAAACAGACAGAATTCGAAGGACGGCAAGAATGGGCAGCTTGTTTTCTTTTATGGGTGGCTTGCCCAGTTCCGGCCTTCCTTCCTACCGCCAACAAACACTTTCTATTTTCTTGGCTTTTGACACCAAAACCCACCGATCTATGTAAAATGCCCCAATGTGCGTTTTACACATTGATAAAGTAAAAGAAGATAGCGATTCTTGTCTTCCTGGTCCGGGAACGGGGAAGACAACAGCAGTGGAGAACAAGGGGAAATGGAGATGTGGTCAAGACGTGTTCCTTTTCTTGGGAAGGAACTTCGTTTTGTTCTTCACTGCTCAGAAGTAAACAAGTCTGTAATGAGTCTTGTACAGTAAACAGGTCTGAAATATGTTTGGGCTACAGTACTCAGCTAGGCGGAATGAGAATGTTAGAGACAAGATCCAACTTTCCCACCATCCAAAAGACCTGGAAAATGTTAGAAACGCCACGGGACCTTTCCATTGTGTGACTGTTGGCATTGGAAGAGCACCAACGCCAGCTGGAAAGAGATGAAGATACACTGGGAAGGAATGTTTCCACGGTTGTGATACACTGAAATAATTCCAGATGCTTCAGCATTTCTACTCGTAAATATTAGGCGATCGATGCTTGCCTCTTTGAAGAGGAGCTGGGCTGGATCCAAGCCAAGCTTCATGTCGGCGGCACAGTTCACCCAGGATGAAGCCCCACAAAACCCACTGGGGCTCCTGTCTGTTAGAAAAAGGACAGCCGTCCTGTTGAGATGCTTCCTTGCTGGAACTTGCAGGAAGAGCACACGCAGCCCGTTCCTGTGGCCCAGCGACCACGGCCTCGGCCGGCCCGGCAAAGGCAGCCTTGGCAGTGGCTTCGGTGTTGCTGAGAGCCGCTCCTGATTTAGGCTCTGCGTTTAAAGCTGTCGTTCAGTTAATCAGCGAAGCTTTGCATGTTGAAGGCTGCAGATCAGTTACTCAGTCAGAAGCTACATGAAGACACCTGGATGCTTGCAAAGTAACCCCTGGCATAGCGGCAAGTGTTCAGGGGAAGCTGTTATCAGAACACCTGCACCAACCCTAACCACAGACTAGGTGCGGGAGACATCCGGCAACACCCCACACGCCAAAAGAAGCCATTCTGAGAAGGTGCCAGCAGAACACCGGGCCGCAAGGCCCCACTAGGGAGCCTCAAAAGGGGCCGTGACGCGGCTGACCTGGAACTGGAGGGTGCGAGGACACGCACGCCACAGGCCTCTTACCAGTCTGTAACCGCTAAAGGCCGTGTCCAAGCCGTTGCTTTTTGTCAGCTCCGCTTTTGGACAGAAGCCACGCTGCTGGCCCCTTTTGCATGCACAACGAAGGAAGTGGTGAGTGGCTGAGAAAAGGGGAAAGCAAATGAAAAGTGTAAAAGCACAGGCGGCCCTAAGAAAAGCTCAAAAGCTAATATAATGAATTGTATCTGCCACACCCTGCATAGCTAATTTTATTTTATTTTATTTATTTATTTAAATATTTGTATGCCGCCCCTTGCAGCAGCCTTGGGGCGGCTCACAACCACTAAAAACATATACAATATTAAAAACTGGCCCATCTCCAGGGTTAAATTTAAAAACATACAACATAAATAAATACACCATTAAATAATAATCTTGAATTAAAAAAATATTAACATTTAAAATACTGTCTAAATAAAAAGGTCTTCTCCTGGCGCCGAAAAGCAAATAACGACGGCACCAGGCGAGCCTCTCTGGGGAGCGCATTCCACAGATGGGGCGCCACCGCAGAGAAGGCCCTGCTCCGGGTACTCACCCTCCTGATATCTCGCACGGAGGGTTCCCGGAGAAGGGCCTCTGCTGCTGATCGTAAGGGGCGGGAGGGCATATATGGTCGCAGGCGCTCCTTTAGGTAATGCCATTATTTACATGGGCAGCAATAGAGGAAGTGGGAGGGGAGGGAAAACATATAAGAGGTGGACAGAGAGGATGTAGCTCCTGCGTATCCCAGGCGATGAGGAGGAAAGGGGAAGGGTTATTGGAAAGAAATGAAAGACATGAATCAAGAGAGATCCTTTGGGAAGGACATTGAGTGTCACTTTGGTCTTTCCCCCGTTATTGCAATGAAGAGATCTTGACCTCACTCTGCGAGGATTCCTATTTTGTAAAGAAAACAGGTTCTAAGATGAAATTTTTATCACACAAAATAAATGGATTGAGTCTCTACTGGGTGTTGCTTCCCTTTTTCCTGATCATTGAGACTTTCTGGGAAAAAGACCAAGGGCATTTTTGCAACACGTCAAAGTCCTAAGCCCTAAGATTGTGCTGCCGACTTAGCTTCTGTCTTTCACTCCAGCTTGGAGTCCGCCGGCAGACATGGGAGCAAAGAGCCTCTTCTGCCTAGGAGAGCAACCGGGATCTGGAGACAAGAGCATTGTGGGAAAGAGGCAGAACACGTGGCTGAAAACGGGATGCAACGAACCCTGTTCTTCTTTTGCAGGAGGAAAATAGCTCCTTGAACCCCAGCCCAGAGCAAGCAGCATTTGCTAGGAGAACCCCCAGACCTGCACCTGGCATTGCATTACAAGGGCATTATGTCTTCCTTCCAGTTTGCAGTTCTTCTGCCGTCCAAAGGGCACCGAGAATCCATTTCCTATTCTATTTCTGTATTCCTATGAAGCAGGGAAAAAGTCTAAAAGGGCATACACCGCAGCGAATATTAAATGCATCTGCTTAAAAGCCCCGTTCCCCAAGGGAGCCACCGCCGGGCACTGCCAAAGCACCATTTTAACAAACTTATAAATTGAATAAGTAAATAAAATAATTTTAACAGCAGTATGGCCCCCAATGACCCGATGAGACAACCAGCTGTCAATGACCCATCGTGGTGAGCCATGGACACAAACAAGCTTTTTATAAGTCAGCTGCAGCCACACATCCTTAGGCAGGTACACGCAGAAGTGGGACCGATGGAGAAAGCTCAGTGTGGCAGTGCCCCTGGCGGTGTCTCCAAGCCCCCAGTGTGCGCGCGGGCCCACAGAAGTTGGGGTCCCTGCTGTATTGGGCCCGGTCTCCCTTCTGCACAGTTCAAGGTCTCAGGACTGCCCCACATGGACTGTTTGCGCTGCAACACTCCCCTCCGCCTGAGCAAGCGGCGTCCCTTGGAGAACGCCAGGCTCTGCTCCCCACCCCCAGCTCAGGCACAAGTCCAGGCTGGAAGCTCCTCCCTGGCTTCTGGAAAGCGGCATGTATGGTCCGTATCGCAAAGAAAAGCCATCGGGTCAAGGCTGGCAAGTGTTACTTTGGCAGCCTGCAAGGCAAGGGGGAAGAACTGCAGAGACGTCCAGAGAGGAGAGCTTGAAGTCACGCCAACAATATTCTGTTCAGTTCGACACATTTCAAGTCTGAGCCTTTTCTGCAAGAATCAATAATAAAAGACAGCTTGGTAATCTGTAATAAAGTGCAATGTTATAACAACATCTCGGAAAGATCAACGAATCATTCAAATGATCAAAAGTGGCAGGGAAAATAATGGGCTGAGCTTAGCAGTCACTGGAGAATTTCTTCCTAATTCGAGTCACCGCCTCAGAGGAGAAATTTTCTTCCTAAGTGCAGCGGGAAAGAGCTCAGCTCCATCTCCCAGCCTGTGCTTATTATGACGTTTCATTTACAACACACCTTTCCTCTTGCAAAAGAAGCAACTCAGTCCAGAGGAATTGCTACTTATGTTAAACACAACCTGCAGGTGAGGAGTAAAGGTGTATTTACGTCACATGTACAATGGGCACGTTGAAGGTGCAGGATCTGACGCAGAAATGCTTTTGCCTTGCTGAACGCAAGCCAGACCTCAGGTTTCTTTTGCCTGTGGGCTGCATTGATGTATGGATTGATTTATTGCATTTTTATACCACCCAAAAGCCAGAAGACCAAGTGCTAGGATGCAGCCATGTGCATATTCACACAGGGGGGGAAAGTGGGTACAGTATGCTGGGAATGGCTGGACCTCTTTCATGTCTAAGCCTGCCTGGAATTGTACCCTAATTCTTCTTCCCCGCTTCTTAGACTCCAGGGAGGGAATAGCAGGGAAGGGGAACTTGTCTGTCATTATGCATAGCCAGAAGTGTGGCTTCTAGAGCGAGAGGTGTTACTGCCACTCCATATGACTCTGGTGCACCCGCAGCTGGAGAATTGTGCTCAGTTCTGGGCCCCTCGTTACAGAAAGGATACAGCCAGGTTCGAGTCAGTGCAGTGTAGGGCCACAAGGATGATGGCCGGTTTGCAGGGGGTGCCACATGAGACGAGGCTCCTCTTCAGCCTGGAGAAGAGGAGACTCCGAGGGGATCTGTTGGCGACATACAGGTATATGAGGGGGTGTCACACGGAGGTGGGAGAGGCCTGTTCTCCCCTGCAGAGGAAGGCAGGGCGAGCTCCAATGGGGCAAAGGTCAGGGAACCCAGGTTCCATTTGGATGCCAGGAAGCACTTCCTGACAGTCAGGACCCCGAGGGCATGGAAGGGGCTTCCACGGGAGGTCGTTGAGGCCCCATCGGTGCACGTGTTCAAAGACAGGCTGGATGTGCACATGGTAGGCATGTCGTGAGCAGAGCCGGCTGGAGCCAGGGTCAGACTAGATGACCCGGGAGGACCCTTCTGTCTCGCTCTATTTTTATGTTTCTATGCATTTCAGCTTCAGAAAGAAGGAAAGAAAGACTTGCATCTCCCAGTGTCTCCTAGCCCGCCATTGCGAAGGGATGTGTGAACTGATTCAGGAACAGACCGAGGTGTGAACAAATTGTGGAACACAAGCACAGTTCTGATGCACTGGATGATGTGTGCTTATAGTTCCCGGCAGCGGATGCCAGAATCCTTTCATCTTTTAAGGTGCTCAAGACTCTTGTCTTTCTTGGAAAAGACCAACAGGTCTGCCCTCCGTAAAATATTCTGAGACTGTGTAGTTGGTTTCAAGACCAGAGCTGCCGAACAGTGGCTTTTGGGCCTCCTGTCCCCACTTTTATGAAGCACCCCCAAATTCTGCTTTGTTGTGAAGAAGAGACCTCTATCTGGAGGAAGACTGTGGGGGGCCAGGGGGGCTTGGCCCTTGGGGAAGAGAAAATCATTCCCCCATTGGACATGCAGCCCTTGCAGGTCAAAAGAGGAACAGTCTTCTTGCATCCGGCTGTCTTACCAGCCACTTTGCTCTGGATACCTTATTTCCTCAGAGTTTAATTGCAAAATTCAGATGCCTCAGGACTAAAAGCACAGCAGCTCCTGCCATGAAATATGTGCCAATCTTCCTGTTGCAACAAAATAGAAAGAAAAAGTGATCCAAGAAAAATTGCATAGATAAGCAAGTGTAGCGAATGATGGGACAAAAAATCAGGTGTACACTGATGGGATCTGTGGTAGCAGTGACTGAGCACGGCAGGGACTGTGCGGTGGGGCGGACGGCTCAGTGAAAACGTTGGCCCAGCTGCTGTGAAGAAGGGAAACGCGTCCCTAGGGACGGAGCAGAAAACAGATGTGTCAAAATCTTACTGCCCTGATAAAAGTCTTCGGTGGGGCCACACTTGCAATATTGTGTACAGTTCCGGTCTTAGCTGAAAGAGGACATGATTGGACTGGGAAAAATACAGCAAGATGAACAGGGCCCCCCGTGAGGAGCAGGTACGGCAGCTGGGACTGTCCAGCTTAGGGAAAAATGTGAGGAAGAAGAGGCATGGCAGAGGTGTTGAAAATAATGCTTGGTGTGGAGAAAGGGGAGAGGGGGGCACTTGAACCCAAAGGGGTCGTCCCATGGAGCTGGCTGGGGGAGATTTAGGACAGATCAAAGGAAGGGCTTCTTTGCACTAAACAGCGGAATTCGCCGGCACAGGAAGTGCTCATGCTGCTAGCCAGGATGGCTGACAAGGAAGGAGGGGATCGGTGGCCACTAGCCTTGTGGGCCACGGCTCCCTCCTTCCCCAGAGGAGGCCTGCCTGCATGCCCCGGTTGCTGAGGAGCTGGGCCCTGCACCCATCCTGCCAGGGGGCCCCGTGGGCGGCCCGTTTGCCCCCGTGTCCACAGAGTGCTGGACCGGATGGGCTTGTCATCCAACGCAGAGGGGCTTTTCTTCTGTGAAATGGAAGGGCAGACCCCAAGCTTCCTCTGGATGTGCCCGTACGTGGGGTTAGGAAGGAGGTGGTTCCGTGACCCTGGAAGACAAGACTGTGCTGGCCCTGTTGACGTTCCTATGAAATGTGACAAAAAGGGAAGATGTGCTCCCCCCCCCGCCCCCCACTCCGGGGCTCCATTTTACCTGCTTTGTTCATGGACACCTTTTTTCTGCAGACTAAAGCTTTTCCCGCCTCACACCCAGGAGTGCTTGGCTGGCTATGGCCCACACCAGGACTGCATCCCATGCTGTGGACAACACAGTCCTGAAAAGCAGCGTTGTGGGAACAGGTGGGCTTTGTCCCCTTTGTTTGAGATAATCCCTCGGACCCTCTGGCTGTCCTGCTCATCTGGACCTGGGATGGACGGATACGCAATCCGTCAACTTCCTCAAGTTAGGAAGGAAACTAGAGGCCATTGTTTTCTTTCTTCCCTTAATTTCTTGCACCGAAAGGCCATTTCCCAACATCCCTGAGGAATGTTAGGAGAACTTGGTTTTATCGGGATACCCAGATCCTGGGAAGAGAGCTCAAAAGACCAAGCCAGATTCATAGGCATGCAGAAAAGCTCTCTTCTCTCTTCAGGACAGACCTCTCATTCGTGTGTGTGCGTGTGTGACACACACACACACACACACGCACCTCACACTTCTATACTGCTCCAATGCCCGCAATTTGCAAATTTAAAAAACATATAAACAACCACAGTCATATTCAAATAACACAATAAACCCAAGACAATCGCATCAACAACCCACAGTGACCGTATGCAGATATAAAACATGGCACAGCAGCAATGATCATAAAACTAGCTCTTAACTATTAAACTCGCTAGAAAATTACAAGGTTTTCACCTGGCACCAAAAGAAAGCAAAGATGGGGAGCATGTTTCAAAACTGTGGTGCCACTACTGGAAAGGCCCGTACTTCTTTTTGGGGTTCCCCGAGAAGGACCTCAGTGGATGATCTTAGGGGCACATGTCGCATTTTCTGCTCCAAGGAGCAATCCCCAACCCTCTTTTGGTCTCTCCTTCTCTCCAGGAGATGGAGCTCAACTGGGCTTCCCAGCATTTCAGGAGTCAGCAGCTGGGGAGGAGGAGAGTTTTATATTTACTCCTGCTTTCCTTCTAGGTAGCCCACACCCCATGCATTCTCTCTCCCCACTTTTTCCTAATATTGGACCCAATCCCAAGCTTGCAAACCCTTTGGCTTCAGCGCTGCCTGTCATTCGTCCATGCCCTTCTCTCCACTGTTGTCCCAAACCCCTGCTTTTGCTCTCAGCCTGTCCCAAACTCCCTCGTAGTCCCGTGATGCTCTTGCTCCCCAAAGTGATGTTCTCTCACACGTGACTCTTGACATTAACTGCCTGTTATCTTTGGTTAATGTTTGGTCCCAGTTCCCTGGACACACGTGAAGCTCTAATATCCTTGATGTGTGATTTTAATTCATGCTAAATTCTTCTGTAATCGAAGAAGAACCTTGCTGGAGTCTTTAACTTTCTCAAACATTGCAGGTAGTCACATTTTCCTAATCACCCAGAGCTCAATGGCCAAACATCTCTCATGCACGGAAAATACATTTGGATGTCTATGAAAGAACCTACTGCTTACTCAATTAACAGATTCTGCTACCTAATATTTATGTGTCTGAACACTGCGGTCCTGGGATGCCCAACACATCCCCTCCGAGGTCCACCTAGTATCCTGCTTCCAAGAGAAGTCAGCCTGATTCCTTTGTTCTTGCTTCATGCCAAGAACAGAACCAGGAGAATGTATGTTTAGATCCACACTGAAGCCACTACATTCAGTTTTGGCAGTTTATTAGCAGGACAAGCCAGGAATCCCTCTCTGACCGAGGAAAAAACAACAACAGTGCAGTTGGGTAACCAGTATCCTCAACTGGCTATGAGCTTCCAGAGCATAGACAGAGTTTTTTGTAAGTTGTGGGTCATTTACAAGATTCTGAATGGGTGAGAAGGCAAGGACAATGGGGAATAATACAGAAACATTGAGAAATCATTAGAGAAAGCATAATGACCCATCTAAGGCTTGAGTAACAGATAAAACCAGTGAGAGCCAGTGTGGTGTAGTGGTTAAGGGCATGGGACTGGGACTCAGACGATCCGGGTTCTAGTCCCCGCTCAGCCATGGAGCCAACTGGGTGACTTTGGGCCAGTCACAGACTCTCAGCCCAACCTACCTCACAGGGTTGTTGTTGTGGGGGTAAGATGGAGGAGGAGATGCAAGCTGCCTCGAGTCCTTTGTAAGAAAAAGGCAGGATATAAATCGATAAATAAATAAATAAATAAATAAAACAATCAGGAGAAATCTAACAGGTTTAAAATGGTGTGGTTTTGCAATCAGAGGTACACAATTCCTTCAGACAAAGCATCAGCTGGCTGGGTATTTTTGCACTGCAAAGGAGGCTGAGAGCAAGTGGATCATTAGCATAGCGTGGGGCTGCTTTTCCTCTCCTCTGCCCCCAGAGGGAACTAGCAAGCAACAAACCCTGCAGATGGGAAAGGAGAGTAAGGGCTCTGCTGCCTTATATTAAAGCATATTCTTTTATTTGAGGATTCATTTGGACTTTCCCAACACCGTCAAGTTGTCTCTGACTAACGGCATCCAGATGACTGCTCTCGGACTGTCGCATCCATGGCTCAGCTCTTGGAGCCTCAAGACTGCAGCTTCCTTCGTGGAGTCAACCGATCTCTCATGGGTTCTTCCTCTCCTTCTGCCTTCCGCTCTCCCTCGCTCTCCCGCCTTCTCCAGTGAGTCTTGCCTTTTCGGGATGCACCTGAAGTACAGCAGCCTCAGCTGGGTAGTCCTGGCTTGCTTTGATCCCGGACCCACCTACTTGTCTTCCTGCTAGTCCAGGGCACCATGTTTCGAACGCCCGCCTCCTGCCAGCTTTCTTCACGGTCCGCGGACCGTGACTGGGAACACAAGAGCACGGAGGGATGATCTTGGCCTTCGTCTCCAGTGATGATCTTTTCTAGGTCTTTCAGTTCCGCTTTCCCAAGTCTCAGCCTTCTTCTAATTTCTCGGCTGCAGCCTCCTTTTGAAACAATGATTGAGCCAAGTTATGCAATCCCTTTTGCAGTTTAAATGTCTTCGATGCTGTCATTCAAGCTGTGTTATTCTTCCGTAGTCACGAGTTCTGTTATCTTCACCTTCAGCTGCAGGCTTTTGCACCTCCTTCTTTCGCTTTCATCGGGGACTCGGTCACTCTCCGCTGCTGCTTTCTGCCAGTGGCATATGTTGGGAAAATTTGGGTAAATCCTGTCTGAAAAGCATTACTTCTGAGTGCATTTGCATTGTAGGATCAAATCCTGTCTTCCTTCTCAAAACCAAGCTGACACTGTTTAAAATGGCCTTCCTCCCCCGCTCCTTTCTCTCACCTTTAGCTGTGGGCTACAGTAGACAAGCCGTTTAGTCCAAATCTACATTGTAAATAATCACTGTTGTAATTCAGTTTACATGGAAGTATCTTCCTAGCCCAGAGGCTGCATGTGCCCTGGTCAATTCAGAATGCTTAGAATCTAGATAAGAGTTCGAGTTCATGCATAGTTTCAGTGGCTTGAATTTACATGTTTAAGCAGACCTGGAGATGGGCTCAGGCTTCTGAACTAAAGTGTCAATACAGGCAATTAGAAATATTGTGATCTCATTGTTACTGTGTGATTGACTGACATTCCTTTATCTGTTCTGTATGTGATGACCTCAGAATCTTATTGTAATCTTTACATTCTGTCATCAATTGCCCTGACCGGGAGCGTATAAAAAGTCTCTAGTTCTGTTGAAGCTTTGCAGCGAGCTTATCTCTGCTTGCCCGGTAAGGCCTTATCGTGAGTCAGTGAGTCAACTGCAGGGCCTGGGATAGACAACAAAAACATGGAGGTTCATAACGACTGATCTTTCCTACGACCGAGTTTTATTTCCCTTCTCAAATGGAGATTCCGGGATTCTGACACGCAGGACCACCCTGCAGGGCTGGTGCATCCTCTGTGAGGTTCCCCACCACCACCCTAATGAACACCTGGGCCATGACGGACCAAGGCGCTCAGGAGCTGCCCTAAGGGCTGAGCAGCGTGTTTACATTTTCCAGTGGGTCATCAATGAGCGAGCGACTGGGCGCAGGAGAGGAGAAGGCCCCAGATTTGAACCCTGGCACCGCAGGCAGGCAGGCGAGATCCTGGCAGAAACCTCCGCCGCGCTGTACGGAGCTGCCAGTCTGGGCTTGATGCAGGCGGGAAGGGCTCCCAGGAACTGCCCAGGCAGCTTTTGATGCCAGGCTGCAAGCGGGGCGAGTTGGCCGAGCTCACGTCGCGGGTTCAGCTCGGCCTGGGGGAGGCTTTGCCCCCGCACCCAGCGCCCCGGCTGCCACTGGGCCGCGGCTGCCAGACCGTGCCCAGGCCCTGGGCTCAGGGGGTCAGGCGTCTTCGGGGGTCGAGGAGCCTCCCCCGGGGAGGGGGGCCGGGCCGGGTTCGCTTTGGGGGGCACGCGGCCCGGCGGGGGGCGCGTCGCGGGTTCGAGCCCTGCGCGCAGCCGGGGGGGGCGCTGCCGGGCAGCCGGGGGGGCGCGTCCCCGCCCAGAAGGGGTGCCGCCGAGCGGGGAGGGGGCGGCGGCGGGCGGCGATTCGAGGAGAGCGGCACGTGGGCAGCCGTGGGGCGGGGGCGGCCGCGGAGGCGCCCCTTTTCTGCTCGCGCGGCCCGCCGAGTCCCGGGAGGAGGAAGAGGAGAGCCGCCGCCGGGATGAAGGCATCGCTCGCGATTGTGCTGGCCGCCTGCCTCTGCGTGCAGAGAGGTGAGGCCTCCCCGCCCCCCCAGCAGACCTTCCCGCCTAGCCCCTTCCCCTCCCTCCCCCCGCCGCCCCCCGCCCCGCCAGGCCCCATCGCCCTCCCCAGAAGGGTCTTCCAGCGGGCCCCCCGCGGGGGCCAGCGGCGCGCCTCCCCTCCTGCCGGGCTGGGTTGCGGGCGGAGGCGGGTTTGCGGGGTGGGGGATGCTGGGAGTCGAAGTCGCGCGCATCTGGAGGGCGCCGGGTTGGGGAAGGCCGCGCCCGCGGCTTGGCCGGGCTGTGGGAACGGGCAGCGCCTCGTGTCGGACGTGCAGCGCCGGGCACGCTTTCCAAGGCAAGGCAAGGAAAGGCAAGGAAAGGCAAGGCAAGGAGGCGAGCCCGGGAGACCCAGCGGGCTTGCTTCTGGGCAGGGGTATGCAGGCGGCTTGCAAGGAAGGACGCCCCGGGGCGCAGGGAAAGCCGAAGACAGGCCCGTCCCCACAGAGCGGCGACCCTCTTTGCTGAACTCCATCGGAGAGCGCGCAGGCGGGGGCTGCGATGAGGAAGGCACTTTGCGCATGCTCAGAGGTGTCTTCGTTCTCGGGAGTTTGTAAGATCCAGGGACATGGCGGGGGCTGTGGCTGAAGATGGTCACGGGAAGAGCCTTGGCGCAAGTTTCCTCCTGCAGACTAGGGGCACGCAGACTTGTGGTGTCAGCTTTGCACGAAAATGGGACAACGCTTGGGATATGTTAAGATTTGCGATTTAAAAACAGAAGGGACCCGGGCAGCTGCCGAGCACTATGGATTGCTTCTCCTGCTTAATGTATCCGTCCATTATTCCAGTTTGTGACCGTTAAGAATCGGCTTGTGTCTCTAGTTGCAAAACCACACGCACAAACCCCGAACCTTTAAACCAGTGCGTGGAATCTATTGCAACTGGATAGCCATGCAACCATAAGCCAGACATATACCAGGAAAAAATCAAAGATTAAAAACTGAATTTCTCATTTAAATTATTTTTTAAATAAAATGCTTTTTGAGAAAAAAAAATCTATTTAAAGATAGTTTTCTGTTTAAGATACACGATCGTCTAAAGTTATTCACCATGAAATGATTCTTTTTTGATTATGCAGCATGGGGCTGTATATTCATGCAATGTTTAATTATTTTGGTAAATGAATTCCATCAACATTCACAAAGTCATGGTTTTCCAGAGGTTTCTGGGGAATTTTTCCATCCAGAACATAATATCACAGATGCTTGGTTTTGCAGTTCTTGAATTGTGTCTGCACAGTTCACACATCTTGTCTTCACAACAAAAATAGAGAGGGCAGTATTTTAAGTTTTTCATGTGTAGACCAGCGTGATAGCCTAAGTTGTTTTAAAATGATATTTTTAACCACATCAGTCAACAAACATGGATGTTTAAACAAATACAAAAATACATACACTATAACGTTATTGTTTTAGTTAAATAAACCTATCTAAATTGTTACTGTTAAAGTAATGATTATTTTTCTCCTTCCAATAAAGTACAGCAGAACAGTTGTCCAAATATGAATGATTAACCTATAGAACTGGACTCTGTCTGATGCCTAATTCTGGTAGGAGACTCTGGATTTTATGTATGGACAAGTTTGTAGCACTTTGCACTGGCATGGGAATGGGCCCGGGAAACACCCTATTCTGTCTTGTGACCTGGTCTTCCTGGGAGGAACAAAGAACTAACCCTAATCCTAACCCTAAAAGAGCAGGAATGAAAAGGAGTGGATTTCTAGAAGGGCAAATGGGCATCAGTTACGTACAGTTTGCTGAAGGGTGGGGATCCCGAAGGCAGTTTGCTAGGCGCAGTGAGAATAAAGCCGAGGGGTTGAATGGGATTAAGGCAACACAATAGGAAAAGAAAAATCTTCAGGACAGGCCCCATTAGCATTCCGAAGATGTGGGAAGCTAGACTTGCATCATGGATTCCTGGCCAGATCAGGAATCCTGTCTTAAGTCTAGCGCTGTTCTTACAGTGTCAGGCTTGTAGCAGCCATATTATGGAGGAGCGTTTGCTCATTTGGGCCTGACAGTGGCCAGCAAGGCTAGTAGCCCTTGTAGCCCCTTCCCGCTCCATGAATTGTTCAGATTCCCTTTTGAAGCCACCCAGCTTGGCATCTATCGCTACTTCTGGTGGCAGAGAATTCCACCCCAGTGAAGAAACCCTTTTTATCTGTCCTGAATTGCCCACCAATCAGCTTAATGGGGTAATCCTGAGTTCAAGTATTATGGGACAGGAAGAAAATGGCCTCCCTCTTTACTGCCGGTAGAGAAACCGTCTATCATTTCTCCCCTTACTCAGTCTTTTCTAAGCTTAACAATTCCTTTATGGCCTGGAATTTTATCTTGGCTTAATTAAGACTTCTTGACTTTTGTTTGTATGAATCATCTGCTCTTTCGGGGTAGCAATTCCTGCCATGGATTGAAGGGCAGGAGAGAAATACCTTACAATAAATGCACTTTCCATGGGTGGAGATGCCGATAACATGGCAAGAAGGTTGTTCGAAGTACCATTTTTTAAAGTCCCAGATTAGAATCCTGCCAGTGAAACTTGGCAGCTTTCCCAAGACCATTTCTGGCTTTCTTGGGGATGTTTAAATTTGGAATCCGGGTGGGAGAAGATGTTCCTCATGGAGAACATCTTTGCTTCAGGGAGATCTTTTGGGAGGAAGTAGGAGCACAAGAGAAGATTAACCTAGAAAGTCAACTGGGAGAGATGGCTGAAGAACTCCAGAAGAGCGGAAGTCGGCTGGTTTGGCACATCTGAGCTGCATTATGCTTAGGGCTGGGGGCCACGTTGCCCTTTTTCTTAGGTATTTCCTCTTTTGGGTGTGGGGGCGTCACACAAGCCTGTAGATTTTAACAATTCAAATATAGCACACATCAAAACGCAAGCGACTTTGCATTCACACCTGGCACATCCATCTGGTTTGGTCTAAATTTGGATGCCTTGTGTCGTATTTTTCCCTATTAACTCTGGATAAACTTTATTCCAATGAGTATCGGCATGAAGGAATCGAACTGTTCAGATGTTTTGGTGTGTGAGCTTTTTTGTTAACAAAAAGTTGATTTCTGCCCTGAGATTCTTCTTACCAGGAAGTTCAAACAGTCCTCCCTGAAATCTAGAAGGCAAGAAATGAAACCTAATTATTCGGGGAAACAGAAACTTGGCAGGACTGCCCCGCTCTTGCTCAGTGCTTGGAAGAGTGACTTACGATAAATGCAACAAGCAAGACCAGGCCTGATTACAAAATGTGGAAAAAGGCAGAGGGTGGAAAGGGCTGGGCATTTGAGAGCTGCTGGCTAAGATAAGTGGCAATGACAACATAGGTTGATGAATGCTTTCAGAAAACACAGTGCTTTTTGTGACACAGAAATACTTCCTCCTCGCACCTTCATTTTTCAGTTGCGTTTTACGATCTGGGGGGAGTGTTCACTTTTTTAACAATACTAAGAGGAGGAGCTAGAGATCAGGATGGATTTGATGTAAATCGCTACTCAGTAAGACTAGATTTAAATAACAAATTTCTGCATCATTTGCATGCATGCCTGCCTTGCCTGTAGGCAGAGAAACGTCTTTAAAATATTCCCAAACTGGGCTTCTTCTACATTACCAGTTTTCTCCTCCAGTGAAAGACTAGTGTGATAGTCCTCAGACTTGGATCTCACTTTCATTTCACTCCTTGCCCCTCCCTCCTTGCACTTTGCTTCTTGTGCGGCTTCGTTCCACTTCCAGCCACCCTCTTCTGTTCACTGAAGTTTTTCAGAGTTATTATTATTATTATTTATTTTATTATTATTTATTAAAACATTTCTAGGCCGCCCCATCGCAACAAAGCCTCGGGACACTTAAGGGGTGAGGGTTGTAATTCTGTACACTGGTTCTGCTCCTTGGCCTTCTAAGACTGGAGGTACCGGAACAAATTCCTTCTTTTCACACCAGCAAGGCAGCTTCTGTCCTGGGTGTGCGTGGAAGGGCAGGGTCCTCAAGGCACCCGAGTCGGGTGGGCAGCCCTTGTCTGAAGATTGTTCTCACTCACAGGCAGGGCCTCTCTGCAAAAGGCAAGCGCAGGTACCTTCAGGGGGCACCTGGCCACCTCGCCCACATGCGTACGTATGTTAGAATTATCTCCGGGAGCTTGGGATCGCTTCCTGAAAGGTCCCATAGCAGGATGGACCGTTCCATCACGGTAAAGCTATCCTTTCCTCCAGTTTTGCTCTCTTGAGGAAAGAAAGCTTGCCAGCAGAGCCAAAATGCCAGTTAAAAGTGTTGCAAATTCAATTTATATCGGAGTTTACTTCCCAGGAATCTCTGTGCTTGTGTAACTTGACCGTGTGTCTGGATAACATTGTTGATAACCGTATTTCTTCTCCAGTGAGAACAAGATCTTGTCTTTTGGTTCCAATGCTGATGGTCCAGGGGGTGGAGAGACACCCCCTGTCTAAAAGATTGGGCAGTAGATTGAGTCCTCATCAGACCTCCAAAAGAGAGGAGGGGTGGCGTACACTGAGCCACACTCTCCTCTCCTGCATTGGTACAAATTCCCAGTTGTCTGAACGCAGAACTTCTGGCTGGGTCAAAAAATAGCAAATATGCCTCTTTCCTGCCTTAGTTATGTTGTTGGTCGCGAAGTCGTGTCTGCCCCATCGCGACCCCCTGGACAGCATTCCTCCAGGCCTTCCTGTCCTCGACCATCCCCTGGAGTCCACCTAAGCTCATGCCGACTGCTTCAGTGACTCCATCCAGCCACCTCATTCTCTGCCACCCCCCTTTTCTTTTGCCGTCACTTGTTCCCAGCATCAGGCTCTTCTCCAGGGAGTCCTTCCTTCTCATCAGGTGGCCAAAGGATTTGAGTTCCATCTTCAGGATCTGGCCTTCTAAAGAGCAGTCAGGGTTGATCTCCTCTAGGACTGACCGGTTGGATCGCCTTGCGGTTCAAGGGACTCGCAGGAGTCTCCTCCAGCACCACAACTCAAAGGCCTCAATCCTTCGGCGCTCAGCCTTCCTTATGGTCCAGCTTTCACAGCCATACATTGCAACTGGGAAAACCATGGCCTTGACTATACGCTCTTTTGTCGGCAGGGTGATGTCTCTGCTTTTTAGTATGCTGTCTAGATTTGCCATAGCTTTCCTCCCCAGGAGCAAGTGCCTTTTAATTCCTTGGCTGCAGTCCCCATCTGTGGTGATCTTGGAGCCCAGAAAAATAAAATCTGTCACTACCTCCATTTCTTCCCCATCTATTTGCCAGGAAGTGAGAGGACTGGATGCCATGATCTTAGTTTTCTTAATGTTGAGTTTCAAGCCAACTTTTGCGCTCTCCTCCTTCACCCGCATCAAGAGGCTCTTTAGTTCCTCTTCACTTTCCGCCATTAGAGTGGTACCATCTGCATATCTGAGGTTGTTGATATTTCTCCCAGCAATCTTGATTCCAACTGGTGATTCATCTAGCCCTGCCTTTCTCATGATGTGCTCTGCATATAAGTTAAATAGGCAGGGTGACAGTATACAGCCTTGCCAAACTCCTTTCTCAATTTTGAACCAATCAGTGGTTCTGTGCCCAGTTCTCACTGTTGCTTCATGGCCCACATATAGGTTTCTCAAGAGACAAATAAGATGGTCTGATACTCCCATCTCTTTAAGAACTTGCCACAATTTGTTGTGATCCACACAATCAAAGGCTTTAGCGTAGTCAATGAAGCAGAAGTAGATCTTTTTCTGGAACTCCCTGGCTTTCTCCATGATCCAGCGTATGTTGGCAATTTGATCTCTAGTTCCTCTCCCACTTCGAAATCCTGCCTGTACTTCTGGTAGTTCTCGGTCCACATACTGCTGGAGCCTAGCTTGTAGGATTCTGAGCATCACTTTGCTAGCATGTGCAATGAGTGCAATGGTGTGGTAGTTTGAACATTCCTTGGCATTGCCCTTCTTTGGGATCGGAATGTAAACCAACCTTTTCCAATCCTGTGGCCACTGCTGAGTTTTCCAAATTTGCTGGCATATTAAGTGTAGCACTTTTACTGCATCGTCTTTTAAGATTTTAAATAGCTCAGCTGAAATACTGTCTTAGTACTTGCATGGAAATCTTTTCACCTTGCAGTGAATCCCTCTGAAAAGATTCACCTGCCAAATATTGTTGAATCCCAGCAAAGGTTTGTTTGTGTGTTTGAAGGATTAATTTTGTTAGAGCAACTACAGATAACTAAATGTTAAAAGGTGTGAAACTTTTAAAAATGCAACTGATTTTAACCTTGCAATGTTTGGTAAAGTGAAGGACTCAAAAGGCTCTCTTTTTAGTGTTATATCCTGAAATATCAGGATATTATAACTGAAATGTGTTTCAGAATGATAGGAGATTAGCAAAGCCAGCTTCACAGGACGCCTTTCTGGCTCCAAATAGGAGAAGCATCTCTCAGTGTGGCGGGCCAGATGCCTCGCTTCTCTAATCTTTGCATGCACTGCTAGTGGGTGGGGGGAGGGTGGGGGGATAGGTGGGTTTCGGTGGGCGGGCAGTGAACTGGCGATGCCCTGTTACGGCGACTGGGATGTGTCGGAGTTGTGTCCTCTACGCAGAAAGTTACTTGTGACCTCCAGTTCGAAGCAGGCTTGACTGCAAGTTGCGTGGTGCAGAACGTAGCCGGGGAAAGCGTCCCGCGTGTATCTAATCGGGGGGCCGGCATTCAAACTGTTTTGCAGCTTTCTCGCTGGTGTGCTGGTCCTGCAACGGAGCAGAGTCCAACTGGGGCTGCTGGAGGTGGCAGATATGTTCCGACTCTGACAACTATTGTGCCACAACGTATATCGGAGCATCGCTTGGTAGGTGTATTTTCCGTGGCAGCTTTTCTGTGGCATCACCACAAGGATCGCTTTGCAAGACCAAATCACGCCTTTGCCTTGTCCGGCATTCTCATAGCGGATTCCTCCAGGATTGTGGCCCAGATGTGGAGGTCGCTTTGGTCCCATTTCTTCTTGCCCCCTAATGGGAACTTTGACCCCAGACCCCCTTCCCTACCTGGGAGGAACCCCCACAGACTGGGGGCGGGGGAGACACTTTTAGGACTGCGGAGGGAGAGCATTTCACTCCAGCAGGCGTATGACCTGCTGGACGGAGGAGGTTTTCTGGCCTGCCCACTTTTTTTTTCATTGGCTGGAAATGTTCCTACAGTTTGTGTTGTGCCAGTTGCTGTAACTTTTAATTTTTTCGTAAGCCATCATCCTGAGTGTTGGGTTTATAGATAAATAACCCCAGCAATTATTTAACTAGCTAATGAAAATTGGTTTTGTCCCTGTCCCTTACAGGGGCAGGGCAGCTAGTGGCCCGCAATATGTTTGGGCCTGCAACTCCCATTATCCTTCACTACTGGCTGGGGCTGATGGGAGTTGTAGTCCTAACTGTCTGGAGGACTGCGGGCTGCCAATGGGATGTAAATAGAAAAACATGGGAATGGGCAACTGTCAAGGTGTTCAGCTTCTTTGTGGGGGTGTGCAGTATTCTAGTCTTGTGTGTCAGAAAAACACGGGCTTCACATCATGTCATTTCTCCGCCAACACAGCACCCTCCAGATGTGTTGGGCTACCATTCCCAGTGTCCCCAGCCGTTGGCTGTGCTCTGTGGTAATGGGAGTCCTATGCCCTCTGTCTGGAAGGTTCTGGGTTGGAGAAGTTGGTCTTGAGACAGATGGATAGGAGAGAATGGAGGAGAAGCACCACAGGGAGGGTGACAAAAGGGAAGGGGGGAGCATCGAGGCTCTGAGCTGCAGCAGTGGCCTACCTTACAGGGGTGTTGCAACCAGCAGTGTGGGGGGAAATAGTGGGCCGAGAGCCAGGGACCTCCTTGCAACCATGTGGCTGAAAGAGGTTTGGATTGGGAGCTTCGCTGCACCAACTGGTGGGAGGGGAGGCACTCCGGGCACTGAAAAACAGCCAGTGCATTTATTGAATTCCAAAAATCCATCTCCTCTCCTCTCCTCTCTCTCTCCTCTCCTCTCCTCTCCTCTCCTCTCCTCTCCTCTCCTCTCCGCCAGGTGGGTATTCCAAGCAGTCCATCAGCAAAGGCTGCGTCCCCATCTGTCCGGCGACGGGAGTCAACGTTGGCATCGCGGCGGCGTCTGTAACGTGCTGCTCCTCTTTCTTATGCAACATCAGCGGGGCTTCCAGCGTCAAAAGTAACCAACTGGTCTTGGCTACTGGGATGCTGGCCAGCCTCTTGTATCTCTTTGGGCCCAGGCTGTGACCCTACAAGCGCCGCACGCAAATGAGTTGGAGCCGGGACCTGCATCGCAGCCCCAAACACTGCAGAATTCCTATACTAATAATGGCATTTTTACATGATTGTGGTTAACCACAGCCTGGTATTTGAGCAAACATTGTACAAGATGTAGACAGAAAGATGATTGGGGAAGGGGTGGGATGGGGCAGGGGGAGGTTTTGCTTAGCAACTCCACTTTTTGAGGCTGCAGAAGTTGTGCACCTCCTCATGAAATATCCTACAGGTCACCGAAACAGTCTTGTGCCAAAGGAAGTCAAAACTCTCCTGGATGAAAGCATTCCTAATCCCCTGGGAGGGCTTTAAATCGTTCTAGGGGCCTTAATGTTTTGCTTGCTCAATGGAACACCAGGAGGGACGTGAGGGAAAACAACGCTCCATGAGATAGTTTCTTTTCTGTAAAGCTTTGCTAAAACCCCACTTTTTTGCCTGTTATGTTGATCTAAAACAGTATATCCACTTTGGAGAATGTTCAGAAGCTTGTTTCCTGTGCTTTCTGAACTTGAATAAATACGTTTTGATTCTTACCATATCGGTTCCTGATTTTTTGTTGTTGTTTCATGGAATGTGCCTGTCATTGGCTGGGCAAGGGTGGCAGGAGATGAGAGAGAGACACCAGGCTCAGGGCAACAGGATCTAAGAGTAGACAAAGTCCAAAGTCTAATGGCAAGTCCAAATTCTCACAGAGCAGGCTGATGTAGGGAACTAGGAGTGCATACGAGGGCAAGACACGGACATGGTCATAGGCAAGCTAAGTCCTGAGAACCAGGAAGACAAAGAGGAGCAGGTACCCTGGGGCAGGAAAGCAGCGGAATTCAGGAGCAGTGAAGGTGAGCGACAGACAAGGTAAGGCAGGGCAGGATATACAGCAAAGGGCCAGATGGGATGCAGGAGCTGAACTACAGCTTGCAGGAAAACCTGCACCACTAAGGCAACAAGGCAAGGCAGGCAGGCTGCAGGAGTGGACTAGAGCTCTCAAGAGGCCTTGCGTTGCTAAGGCAGTACAGGAAGTCGGGGCACGGTAAGGTAGGACATAGCAAGAGCCAGGGGGTGCCAGAGTCAGGCAAGGTGCGCAAGGGGAACCACAGCTAGCTGGAAGACCTGCATTGCTGAGGTGAGAGCAGGGCGGGGTACGTAAGGAAGGCCATTGCTAGATCAGACCAAAGGTCCATCGAGTCCGGTACATGGCACGCGTGATGGCAAACTAGTTGCCTGTGGGGTCCCTCAAGCAGGATGGGGGAAGACCTGCCCCAGCTCCTCAGCAAGTGGGGTTTACAGGCGGGCCACCTCTGGTGCTGGAGGCAACCTGTAGCCAGCAAGGCTAGTAGCCGTCAATAGCCTCTCGTGAATCTGCCCAGTCCCTTTTTAAAGCCATCCGAACTGGTAGCCTGCACCACCCTGTCCTAAACTCCCCCCTCCCCGCATCTCCTTCATGGGACGACTCTTGGGGTTCGAGGGTCATGGGAGAGGGAGAACAATCTTAATAAAGTCTCCCACGCCACTTTCTCCACATGATGCATTATTGTGCGCACGTCCGTCGTGTCTCTCCTTGCTCCTTCCTAAGCTGAACAGTCCCAGTCGCCGTAGCCGCTTCTCATGGGGGTTGCTCCACCTCCCGGATCATTTTTGTTCCCCCGCTCTGTACTTTTTACGACTCCCAAATGTCCTTTTTTCAGGATGGGCGACCAGAACTGAGCACAACGTCCCAAGTGCAGCCTCACCAAAGGTTTGCATAAGGGGCGTAAGATCCGGGCAGCGGTGCTTGCCGTTCCGTTCCTCATGAGGCCTGATGCGGAGTTTGCCTTCTTCCCAGCAGCTGCGCAATGTTTTCACTGCGCTGTCCACCCCCCCCCCCCACCGAGATCCCTCTCTTGCCGGGTTGCTGCTGGAGGTGGGACCTGGGTCAGGCGGGGTGCAGGGACCGCAGCCGGCCGGAGGAGTCGCGCTGCAGAGGTCCGTTCTGGAGGGCAGAGGTTGCTCTTATGGAGCTCTCCTCCAGGGCTCCCAGCTGGCACCCTTGGGAGGCCGAGAGCTCCAGCAGGGAGCCGTTCTGGTTCTGGTCAGCAGAGGGAGCCGCAGAGCAGCCGGGGTGCTGGCAGTGCCCACTTGCCCGAGGGTCTTGCCAGCAGCAAAGTCCTTCCATGGTGGATTGAGGCAGCCTCGACGCGGCCTGCACAAGGACTGCTCCTTGCGCCGCCTTGGTGTATTCTGACGCCAGGCCCCGGCACGAGGGCACATCGAAAGCATCTAGAAGGAGCCAAAAGTAAGGCAAGCACAGTTGTTGGCGTCTATTACTGACCGCCCAGTGAAAAAGAGGACAAGGAGGCAACCTTCGAAAAGCAACTTGCCGGCATTTGCAAGATGTAGCCATCATGTAGTCCTCATGGGGGACTTCAATTTCCCTGAAATATGCTGGGAGACAAACTCTGCCAAGCATGGCCCCTCCAAGAGATTCCTGACGTGCATTGCTGACAGCTTTCTCCAGCGGAAAGCAGAGGAAGGACCAGCTGTTCCCCATTTAATACTTACTGACAAGGGTGGCCTGGTGGTCAAAATAGTGACCATGGGAACTCCGGGGGAAAGTGACCGTGTGATACTTGAATTCTGAATTATAAAGGAGACAAAGGATTAATGGTACTTAGTACGCATCCTGGACTTCAAGAAAGCCAACTTCAATGAACCCAGAAAAATGGTAAGCGGAGTGCCATGGCAGCTCACTCTCCAGGGAAAAGGAGCCCAGGAGGGGTGGGACATCTTGAAAACAAAGATTCTCCAAGCACCGCTACAAGGGATTCCTGCAGGAAAGGAGTGTAGAAGGCCGCAGAGGAAGCCCACTTGGCTCCACAAAGAGTTACGTGACAGCCTGAAAGGAAAAAACATGTACGGGAAGTGGAATCAGGGCCAGGCCCCAAAGGAAGAGTTGTGGGGACGGCATCAGGAAGGCTAAAGCAAGAAATGAGCCAAGAATAGCAAGTGCTGCTAAGAACAGCAAGGAAGCCTTCAGATACATCCCGATCAAAAGGCATGAGAAAGGGAAGGGTGTCCAGCTCCTTAAGGTGGGTGGCAGAGTGATAACAGACCTCAAGGGAAAGGCGGAGGTGCTCAATTCCTACTTTGCCTCTGTCTTCTCCCAGATAAGGGTGATAAGAAAATCTACAACCAAGAAGAGGCACAAGCTGAAAGTGAGATGGCAGCCCAAGATCGGTAGACAAATGGTGAAGGAATTCCTTGATAGAATAAGCATGTCCAGATCTCCAGGGCCTGATGAACTCCATCCCAGAGTTATAAAAGAGCCAGTGGAGGAACTCTCAGAACCACCAGCTATTATCTTTGATAAATCTTGGAAAATAGGAGAACTCCCAGACGACTGGAGAAGGGCACATGTCCCCATATTCAAAAAAAAAGGGGGGTGGGTGGGAGATAAACCTGAGAACTACAGATGTTAGTCTGACATCAATCCCTCGAAAAAATGTGTAGCAAATTATTAAAAAACCAGTCTGCAAGCACCTTGAAGAAAAAGCAGTGATTAATAGAAGCCAACATGGATTTATCAAAAATAAATCCTCTCAGACTAATTTAATCTCATTTTTTGACGGTGTAACCTCCTAGATGGACAGCGGGAACACAGTGCACGTAATCCACCTTGACTTTAGCAAAGCTTTTGACATAGTGCCGCACGACATTCTAATCGGCAAAAAAAGTGGATAGAAAAGCTATTAGGTGGATCCCAAATTGGCTGCTAAATTGGGCACGAAGAGAACAGTGCGTTGCGAGTAGCTTGCCGTCGAACTCTTTCGAAAGCAAGAGAAGAGCTTTCCTCCTGGTAGGTAAACCTGGCTCTTGCACATCATTCCCTTGGCATCTCGGAGAACACTCTCGGCCCACTGCAGGGGGCTTATGAGGGGCCATGCACCCCCTTGCCTAAAACCGGCTTGGATAATGGGCTGTGAAGCCTGCCCTCCCGCCACCCCCACTTCCCGGTTAATGGGCATGCCCCCCGGTCGGAATCCACGCCGCCTTCTGATTCTGGCAGAACAATGGCCGGCAAGTTCTGTTCCGTGGTGGCCGGCAGGCCATGTGGCCAGCAGAAGGAGTGGCGTGTTTGCGGGACAGCGCTTTTAGGACGAGACCTGCCCTAGAAAGCAGGTGAGAGCCCTGGGGAGGTGGGAGGTGGAATCCAGGGGGGTGCCGCAAAGGTGATCAGTCCCAGCAGGCCTGGTGGCTAAGGGCTGGGCGAGTTCAAAGGGTCTGGGGGCAATTTCCTTCCCTGGGGCCCACAGGGCTTGCAACTGGGACCCAGCAGGGGCGAAAAGGGCGCCTTTTTGCTTCAGAGCAAGGTGTGTCGGGAGCATGGGCTTGCAGCGGCAAGGGTGGCAGGGGCGACACAAGGGTTGCGTGTCCTCTTGTGGTCCGTGGGTTGCGCGTTTTGTTGATCTGTTAGTCACAAAGAGCACCGGCTGCATTTTCTGCACAGGTCACTGGTACTAGCCGTGGTCAGAAGAATCGAGGGTTTGTCGCTATCAAGTCGCACGGGGTGGTTATGGTTGTGTGAAGATGTTTCTCTGCACATGATTTTAACATGTTAGGACTTCCATGGGCCCCTGGGTAAGACCTGGGCTGGAGTGCAGCGCACACCCCTCCTTCGAAGGACGACAGAAGTGCGCACGGGCCATTGGCACCACGAGTAGAACTTCCTGGAGCAACGCAACTTGAGTGAGTTGTCTTGGCCTTAGGGCAGTCCTCCAAATGGAAGCTCTCCAAAGCCCCCCCCCCCCCATGAGCCCTGCTCTGCACTTGGAAAGCAAAGGCCACGCCGGCCTGTATGGAGCCCCTGCGTGTCGCGGTTGGTCTTCCTTCTCTTCTGCCTTGGGCACGACCGTCTTCTCTCTTCAGTCTTGCCTCCTCCTGGTGTGCCCCAAACACAGCAGCCTATGGACATTTAAAAATGTGATATGGATAAAAATTAAGCTGAACTTGGCTGCCCGATTTACTTCCCAACAGCAGATGGAGCTGTTTTACTTAAAATTCTTTTTTATCAAGTCTCCTCCTCCTCCTCCTTCAATTTCAAAATAGCAGAGCAGCAATGCCAGGGCAGAACCAAGGCCGGGTGGCTGAGCATCTTACCTTTGACTATTTGCAGATTTGGCCTTTGCTGGTGTTTCCAGACCTTGGGTCACAGTGAAGTGCCCATAGCTAACCCACACGCTTAACAAAGCAGACACCAAAACACGCCAGAGGTGGATTCAGTGCTGGTTCTGTACGAACAAGAACTAGTAATGGAAAATGGATCTTTTTGATCCAGTTTTTGAAATTAGGAATGCAAGTGTAACTTTCCATTAAAATCTAGCTTGCATAAAATGACACATGCACATTTTTTGCTGTTAAACCCACAATTTTAAACATAAGGGGCCACGTTTGAGGTATAAAGTTCTCCTTTCCGCTCCGAGCAGGCTCTCGGACCAGCGTCTCCTCCGTCTGGGGACGTGCTAATGAGAAGCGCCCGCTTTCTAAAATCAGAAACTTAGACTGTTTTATGAGCATGTGCAGAAATGACTACCTGATTAATACTATCCACTGCTCCATACTTGGAGGGCTAATTTTATTATTGCTAAGCATTCTTTGACAATTATAACACAGAAGAAAGCATGCTCATAAACCGTTCAGGCTCCTGTTTGACTCATACCTCTGAGAAGATAACGCCTTCATTAAAATGTGCTACTTAAATCTATGTCTATAAATTCATCTAGACATAGGTATATCAAGACTTTTGAAATGTGTGGCTTGCATAATTATTTTTGCTCATTCGTTGGCAAGCAATAAGTACCCTTATTGCCGAAGTAAGTACCCTTTTGGCCTGAAACAATAGACTCTTACGACTGTTTATCAGTTGACACTTTGGGCAGAAGCGAAAGGGTGTTCACTCCACATTGTCTTTGAAAACTATCCAGGATTCCTTGACAATAATTTATTCTGCCAGTTACCAAGAATTCAGTGTGAATGTGCTTGTTCTGTCACGCATTTCCCTTTTAATGCAATTGCACATCCTGCATTTCCTTTTGCAAGTTCTTGGTTATTTGTCAACACCGTCTGGCATTCGCATTTCACGCCAGGGAGTCCTGTCTTGTTTTGAGCGAGGGGGTTGGCGTTCTCTCAATATTCTCCTCTGCGCCCCCAATTAAGGAGAATCAGGCATGTTCTAAAAATCCAGGAGGCCATTGCCTGCCAGGGTACTTTTCAATCAGGGTGTGATTAGTCATGATTACTTATTTTTCATTTAATGTTGATACCGCCCAACAGCCAGACATCTCTGGGTGGTTCACCACCATGGAGACGACCACCTGCTTTTTGATCTCTGGTGCTCATTGTGCGGCTGAACGCCACTTAAAATGGAATTTGGATGCATATCTGCTGTTTGGGAAAAGTTCCCCTGGACGGTTATTCCTATTGAAACCCGCAGTTCCCTGCTGTTCTTCCAACTGGACCAGAGGATGACGTTCTAGCCAGGCCACTGAATTTCCAGCCTGGAAGCCACCCTGCTTGTGGTGTTTGTCGTTCTCCCAAATCATAGGAACGTAGAAACAGAGGGAGTTAGAAGGGGTCAAATCTGTTTGGCATCTCAGTGAGCACCCTAACTACCCTGCTTGCTGATATCTTTAAACCAATCCTCTTTAAACTCACAAATATTTCATCATAGCTTCAACTCCTAGAAAAAGCAAATATTCATACATATACATACACATGCACATTCCTATCCATGCATCAGAATCCATACAACAAAAACCAATTGTGGTGTTACCTAACAGCAGCACAATTCCAGTTGCCTGAAGTACACCAGACACACAGATGAAAAAGTTGCTCTGCAGAAGAATTCAGGAAAAACGGACCCAAGGTGTTTTAAGAGTCCTTGGGTGCAGACATGCCTTCTTCTCTACATGCTGCGGCTACAGAGGAACCCTCTTGCTGGAGCTGCAGTCTGGCGGCTGTACAATTAGGGGCTTGCTCCATCGGTGGCTGCAGGCCTTCTCCGCCCTGTGGCTCTCTCCTGCCCTGCCCTGACTCCTTGTTTGCCTCTTCTACCCACGGCCACTTAGAAAGGTCTTCACCCAGGTTTCCCTGGCAGGTGCCCACACCTGGCTTCACTGGAGGGCCAGCCCTGACCACTTGCGTGCAGCACACGTATGGTGCAAGATGGAATTGTCTGTTCCTTCGATGAATGATTGACACGCTCATTTTGCACAACAAAAGGAAGAAGCAGCGTCCACGGCCGAGTAGCATCTTCCCAGCAGACATGAGAAGATGGCGGCTCTGCGAGACCTCCTGCTGCTGACCTATGCTGTCCTCTGGACTAAGGGAGGTGAGTCTCTGGCATGGCCTTCAGTCGCTCCTGGAGCAATAGCCTTGGGGACCTTCGGTGCCAAGCAAAATTCACACTAGGGGTGGGCATCTCCACGTGTTTCGGCTTGCCGTCCTCAAGAGTGGCTATTCCAGGTATGAGTAGTGGCAGCTGCAAGTAAAACTTCTTCAGGGACGTAGGTTGTCCACTGCACAAGCATTTGAGGTCCTCCATCCTCCAGAGATGCCACCTCCATAAATTCAGGGCAAAGTCTAGCAACTCCAAGGGTCAGTGATTTCCCAGGGTCGGGACCAGAGATACGGCTCATCCTTCATAAACAGGGCCAGCGGAAATGCACCAGCATGTCGGGGTGGGTGGGTGGCCCTGGATCAGCCAAGCGAATTTCTGTCTGCGCCTTGGCTCCAGACTGACCTGAGTGGCGGTTCCAGCACGGCATCCGGAGGGGTGTCTGAGGAACATTTTGGTTCATCTCCCTGGGATCCATTTCAGGTTGGTTGGTTGGTTTGCTTCCTATGCTGCCCAACAGGCCAGGCTGCCAGGGCTGCTCACAACAGCACATTGCAAATGCAGCATGAAAGGCACCATATTAAAATCTCACAAACCCGCAAAATTTAAAACAGATACAAAAATTACAATAACTTGAAAGTCTTAGGACCTCTTTGGCAACTAATAAGATCCAGTAAACTAATGGAATGCCCTGCAGCAGAGGGGAGTCTTTCCCTGGTGCTGAAAAGATGGCAAAGTGGGGGCCAGGCAGGTCTCACTGGGGAGTTCGAATTGCAGGGCCACCGTGGACAAGGCCCTTCTCCTAGATGACACCAGCTGAGCCTTCCTTGGAGGTGGCAGTTGGAGAAGGCTTCAGATTTGGTCTTGGTGTCTGGCAAATGGTGCTACTGAGGCCGTAATTCTGTCGCAATGGTCTCCCAAGATGGTGGGCCTGGGACTACCCTGTGAATGTGATGGCTCATGAACAAAGTCTGATTTTGCACTCATGCACCAGTGGAATCGAATTCTCACCTCTAAAAAATGGATCCCATTCCATCGCCCAGGGGAGGATGGCATGAAAGGGGGCTGACAGTCCATGGACCACAGATGGAAAAATCCGCCTATCTCTAGAGGAAGCCCCTTCCCACTTTGACAATAAATGGTGTGTTTGCCATGCACGGTCCTTCTTTCTCTACAGCTGCATCCTTGCAATGCTATACCTGCAATGACTCAAAATATGCTGGCTGCCCAGATATTGAAAACTGTTCTGAAACGGACCACTTCTGCATGAGATACACAAGTAAGTCTGTGCAATCTTAAAACCCTCTAAGATGGTACACCCGGTCTCTTCTGGCTCAATCGGAATTCCACCTGCCCCTCCCAGAAATTTAGGCCATGCCTCTAAGTGGCTCGCCAAGGCCTTTGTTCCCCTTAAGCCGCAGCGAAGATTTTCTCATCTTAAGTTCCACTCGGCTTGCAAATTCTAGTCTCGTGACCCTGCTAGCAAGGGGCACGATCCTTCAGAGCATTCTCCAGCCAAACTTTATCAAGAGCATCCTCTGCCATGGAGTCTGGGGGGATGGACGGGTGCGGCTGCGCACAGCATTCCAAGGGGCATTGCGTGGCGATTGGCATTTCTGCATCCACGGTTAGTACTGAAGTGAACGGGGTCTTTCCGGACCAGTGGGGGGAGGCTCTAGCGGGGCCATGGACGATGCAGTATCACGGGTCTCAGAGGTGACGCTACACGTGCTCCTGGAAATTGGGCAAAGAAGCCCCGGCAGCCCGAAATCAGCAACTGCCGTGTCTGCTGCTGCGGAACGAGAGCTGCAAACAGCGGTTGCATCCCCTGCGGTGTGAGAAGAAGTTGTGTTAGCTCAGCCAAGGGCACTGCGCCAGGAGTCAGAAGGGGTGCCGGTGTTTGTAAAGTAACGCAGTGTCTGAAAACGGCACAGCCGGGGGCTTCCTTGTCAGTGGAGCTCCTTGTCCCCTGCAGTTTTTCTGTTCAGCTTCATCGGAGCTGTCTGTGGTCCTGGGCGCCATTCCCAAAAGACGGGGGGCGGGGGGCATTCATTCTTCATTTGCAGGTGCAACTACATGTGAAGGGAGGGCAGGCCTGCTTAGCCTGTTGCCGATCTCTCAGGGTTGTGCAGCTCGCTCGCGTGCTCCCAGGTGTCGCTGGGGCGGTGATCCTTCTTCTCGGGTGCTCCTTGTGCTTGGAGAGCTGGTGCCGACCGAAATCTGCCTTCTCGTACGTAGTTTGGCCCAGCTGCTGCTGACGCTGCTGCCAAACTGATTGGCCAGCCATATTGGCGAGGCAAGGGAAGTGCGGGTGGAGCGGCTGGTCTGCCCCAGCTTCCAGAGAATGGGAATACTTGCCAATTGCCCCCGTGGCCGTGAGGAGGCTCTGTGTAGCGAGGAACGCAACAGCGAATGAGTGGTTGGAGGGACAGACAAAGGGCCGTGATCTGGAAGAGCTACGAAGGACATTTGTCCAAAGTGGACTCTCCAACTTGGGACGCTTCCCTTCCGAGCTTCTGCTTGAGCTCCTCCTTGGCCTTAAAAACCTGAGCCTAAACCGAAGCTAGCCTTCGCTTTTCGTTGAGGAGCAGACCCTTCCTCTAGCTGGGCCTGCAGTGGCTCCTGTCAGCCCAGGGTTTGGCATTGCGTTTCTTTCCCCTTTCTAAGCTTGGTTTGGTTTAAATATGGACTCGCTGCTTGCCAAGGCTGTAGGCTGGACTGGCTCCCAGAATTTTAGCTCTCAATTGGTAAGTGTGTGAAGTTTCTGGGATTTTGTCCCCTTTGCTGTGTCCTTGTTTTGGCTTCAGCTGGTAATTGTGATTCCCTGGGGTGCGCGCACACACACACACACACACACGGTGGGGGGGGAATCAATAAATAGCCCTTATTTTGCTCTTGCTCAGTTGCTTAACTCGTTTGTGTGCGGACTCTTTGTCCCTCAGGCTTCTTGGGCTTTGAAAACGGATTCCGACAGTGGGCAGCCAGATGTCCCCTTTGTTTCTCTGTCCCCCCAAGTGGCAGTTGGAGCGATACTGCCTTTGAATACGGGGGTCCCATTAACCCCCGTGCCTAAATCACCTGCATCCCCAGTGAATTCATGCAAATCCCACTGACAGGCTGAAAAGACCCAGACGACACATGCTGCCAAAAACGCACTTGTGAAAGCGTGCGTTGTGTCTAAAAACTAACAGCAATTTCCATGGCGGTCATGTGGGGTGGGGTTTGAATCTGATCCTCTCCAGTGTCGGCTCCGAAGGAAATTTCCCCGCAGTTGCGGAAGAGGGCGGGACGCGGGGGGAACGACCATCCATACGAATGGGGGCCGAAGAAAACTCCGTATTTATCGGGTTTGCTGCGGTGGAGGCAAAACGGCCGAAACCCCCTGCCTTGCACACCACGAGCATAACATCTGCTTACACTGCTGTCCCCAAGTGGTCAAAAGGCGAAGGAATTCCTCCTCGAAATGCTGGAACTTAGCAGGTCCCACATCAACGCTTTTGGGGAGCAGAAGCCTAGTCATGTCTACTAGTCCTGATGGCCAGCATTGGAGGCAGTCTGCCTCTATACATCAGTTGCTGGGGAATATGGGTAGGGGAATGCTGCAGGACTCAAGTCTTGCTTGAGGGATATTTCTGGCAGCTGGGGGGCCCATGGTGGACTGAAGGTGGGATGAGGTGGGTCTCATCCCGCAGGGCTCTTGTGATGCTCTTCAGGAGATCTTCGGAGCATAAAGCCGGTTCAGCTTTTGGAGAGACATTTCAGCCTTGTAGAATAGGAGGGAAACTGTACCAAGGAGAATAAACCAGCAAATATTTGGTGGTTGGGAGGAAGGGAGGGACGGGGAAAGGCATGGGGCCTCCTGTCCCCTCCCAAGATCCCGGGAGAAGGAATTGTAGCTCTGCGCTAGAGCCATCTGGCCTGGGTATAGTCTGACCTGTTGCTTTTCCCTCCACATTTAGCTACCTCCAAGTCCGGATTCAAAATTCTACAAGGCTGTGTAGAAGCATGCCCCATCTCCAAATCAGCTTGGCCGCTCCTGTATACATTAACCTGTTGCCAGGAAAACAGGTGCAACAGCGCAAGGGATGCAAACTGTTCGACAGGCCTGCTGGCGACAGCCATCTTCACGGGCCTCCTCAGATCTTTGATGGACGTGGACCTCTTGACGGGAGCAGCCTAAGTGAGCTGTGCCGAAGCCGCAGAGTCAGCCCCGTGCTTGTTTCTTTGACAAGTCCTTCGCCCGGTTTTCAGACATGGTGTCCACACACTGGATGGGGCATCTCAGCTGGCACACCCACCGCCACGGGCTGCAGACGGCTTCTCGACGGGCCGCTCCTGTGCGCAGTCCTGTGGCTTGGGTTGACCTAAGACTGAGTCGTCCTGTCTACTTCCACTAGTCGCTTCATTAGTCTGCACTGACGGGGGGACCGACTGGGCCTGCACACCTTCATCGTGCACAGCGCCTTGGCTGACCTGCGCCGCCTGCTCGAAGTTCACTGCGGCTGCTCCCACCTGAAAAGGGGACCGCATATCTCTTGTAGTAAACATAGTGTCATTGCCCCCCTGTAACAACTGCACAACATGCCTGATTATTTTGATCTGCTGTACCAGGTAAGGATGAGAGACAGTGGCAGAGGTCTGCTCTGGAGGTAGGAAAGACTCTTACTGAAATAGAAACAGTCAGAAGGGGTCTTCTGGGCCATCTAGTCTGACCCCCAGGTCCAGCTGGCTCCGCTCATGACGCGGCTACCATGTGCCTATCCTTGCACACCCTCGTGGTTGGGTCTCCTGGGCCATCTAGTTTGACTCGGGGTTCCAGCCAGCTCCACTCACATAATCCCCAACATGTGGCTCTCCAATTCATATCTGCAGCTTGAACATCTTTGCTGGTGTATCAGATCATATCAAAAATCTGTTTTAAAGCATTCAAAGAAGAAATTGGCCCTTAGTTTGCACCTGTGTTGGGTTGTTTGCTACCATCGGCACTCCAGTGCGGCCGTGCTGAGATTGCAAGTTGCGGCATGAGGCAGCAGCAAAAAGGATCTCCGTGCTTTGGGGCAAAAATTGTGTTCCAAATGAACAATGGCAATGCTGAAACGGAAATAGCCCCCAAACAGGCTGATGTGTGCAAAGGGCATGGCCGACCAGCACCTCCATTTTCTATTGTTGCAGCTGCCGCTAAATGTGTAGGAATAGCAACCATTATTTCTATACTTCCCAGCAGCCAAAGCTCATGACAATTCATAAAACCCAGACACAGGCATCAAAATGCAGCACAAGATGGCAGAAGATGCAA
Source organism: Varanus salvator macromaculatus (assembly GCA_023646645.1). Lineage (NCBI taxonomy): Eukaryota > Metazoa > Chordata > Lepidosauria > Squamata > Varanidae > Varanus > Varanus salvator. Next base: position 39,049,446 of record JAIXND010000777.1, on the reverse strand, counting down.
GAACACCAGCATAAAATGTCAATATGCAACAGATTAAATGGCTTAAACAACTAAGGCGGCTTTCGCCAGGGCCCAGCGGATGACAGTGCTGGGGCCAGGCAGGCCTCAGTGGGGAGGGCGTTCCGTAATGGGGGGGACACCGCTGAGTAGGCCCTGCCCCTGAGAGCTGCTCTAGGTAGTGGCACTCAAAGGGAAGGCTCAGATCAGGAATCACGAAGGATCGCATGATGCTTTATAGCCCGTGGTGTCACCTCTGGATTCAGGAAAGCAGAAGAAGGGCGTGTGCTTCCCAGATGAGACGTCATGGTGGCCATGAAAAGCAAAGCTGGGGGGGGGGGGCAGTGGAGGGCAAGTTAAGCGGGGGGGGGGGGAGGTCCCCAAACACTTGCAGGACTGTGGAGGGGCTGTAGGACTTTTTGGGTTTAGATGTGCATAGCATCGTGCCCTGGGTGGACTTCCCCCCGTTTTTTTAGATTTATATCCTGCCTTTTTCCTACAAAGGGCTCAAGGCAGCTTACATCATTCACCTCCTCCATCTTATCCCCACAACAACAACCCTGTGAGGTAGGCTGGGCTGAGAGTCTGTGACTGGCCCAAAGTCACCCAGTTGGCTCCATGGCTGAGCAGGGACTCGAACCCAGATCGCCTGAGTCCCAGTCCCACGCTCTTAACCACTACACCACACTTTTCCTCAAGACACACTCAAAATCACGGAGAAGGAGAGATGGTCCTGGGGGTGGGGGGGCTCAGCTGAGCTTAAAATTCCCCCAAACGTCCAAAGATCAGTTTTGGGCTGGCTCTTCTCAGAACCTGTTCCCAAGAGCAGTTCAGCACCGCGATATTCTGGACAAAGCACTCCTCCTGCATTCACCAAGTAGGATTAGGATCCTCGAGAACCAAGAGGATGGGAAGAAACCAAAGACCAAATCTGGACAAGTGCCCAAAGCTCTTTGGGATTAGGGATTTGGCTTGGTCTCCGCAGCAGAGGAGTCCTGCAAGGCAAACGACGGACGAGGCTATTTCCCAGTAAGACAGCGCAAGAAAGAGCCTTTGTTGATTTTTCTTTGAGCATGGCAGGCTCAAGGATTACTTGGGTGTCTAGAAGCAAATATGCCAGGCAGAGAGGTGTGTCTATTTTAGAAGATTTAATCGCCTCAGGACCAAAAGCCTTTTTTCTTTAGCACAATACCATTCTAGGAAGGAGGGAGGTGGGTATGAAAATCCAGTTACCAAGCATAAAAGGCGGATGATGCCGGGGCAGCTAAGCAGTAAAACCAGAATGCGGAGACGGTGAAGAATTTGGCCACAGCCGAGATGAAGCTGCTGATTTCCCTGCTGCTGGCCGTCATTTTGTCTGCGGAGTTGGGTAAGGATCCGCTTGTATTTAGGTGGGAGGAAACACGAAATTTGAAGCATCTGCGAAGCCCAATGCATTCATCGGCTCAGAATGTATGAGCAGCTCTGCTCTGAGGAACCTTTAGCGAGCTGCTCTGCAGTTCTCTTATTTGCAAAGTCATGATGAAAAGGGGAAAGCAGAGGTTACAAGCGGGAAGGGGGCTGCTTGAGAGGAGCCTCTGCTTCAGGGAATTTGCTCTTTGCAGATCTCTGTACGTTGCTGTACGGGGCCTCCACTCTTATCTCCCGCACCTGACTTGCTGCTCGGAGCTGGATCGGAGTAGGATGGGGACGTGCATTTGCACATCTGGGGGTACCTGCAGCTGTACTGGGGACCCATCCTCAGAAGAGGCACTAACTTGCCGCTGTGCCAAACACTGATGATATCTGCCTAAGAGAGATCCTTTCAGTAGGCTGGACGGTCCAAGAGTATCCTACTTAGAGGCCAATTACTCGTGGGTTACTCTCAGATTGCTTATCACTTGTTTGCTCCACAGCTGAATGCAAGGGCTGGCTAGCAGCCTCTGTCAAAAGGCATTTCAGCTGCTGCGACAGTTCCTCCTGCAGATGGGAAGCAGCTGCCACCGAAAGACGGACATGTGAACCAGTCCGGAGAGCTGTAATTGAGTCACCCAGTGGGACAGATACAGACGTCGCTGGTCTTTTCCGGCTATTTGATCTGTGAGCTGCCACTTAGCTGATCTGTCCGCTGGGCCTCTGGGGTGCCAGCAAACGCTCTTTTTCTGATCCTGAATATGAAGTCATGGCAGAGCGGATATTTTGGATTATCAGGTGGGCTGCGTGGGGGACGATTGACAAGGTAGCTTAGGAATGACGGAACAGTCGCAGTATCTTACTGACACACCTGCCCTGTGGACATGCCCAGGTGGCGATGGTGGGACCAGAAGCTCCCCCTAGGATGAAGCAAAGGGAATGGCCGGGGGATCCTGAGCACTGCCCTGCTGGCTCTCCCTTCATCCTGAAACATTTTCCCCAGCCGGGCTCATCTTGGTACTGGAGTCGGACTTGGGGATCTGTTCATGTGCGCATGTCAGGTACATTGTTGGAAGGGTTTGATGAAGATTTCAGATGAGTTTTAATCCGCACTCTTCCCCATATTTTCCTAATCATATTCCTTAATTTTGCTTACTGGAGAAAATCTCCCAAGGATGAAAAGAACAAAAGTTACTCTTTGCAGGTGTGGATAGGAAAATGCGGGGCTGAAGCGCTCTCTCTCTCTCTCTGTCTCTCTCCGTCCCCCTGTGTCCCTCACGGAGTTGCACATTATACTTCTCCTTGCTCCGAAAGGGGCCACAGAAATGCTTGGGACGCACAAGAGAGGCCCCGTAGGGCAGCAACATATAAATATGTAAATAAATAAAATAACGTCACAGAAAGCACCTGCAACGCTACCGGGAATGGGAAGCGCAAGCGCACAATCCGTGCCATGTCTAGGGACATCCTTTTTGTAGCTCTCGTCATGCATTCCTGGTGTCAAAGCCGGTTAAGATGCAAGAAGAATCAAGTTTGCGCGTTTTCCAGTCTGATTTTGATCGATTGGATTGTTCAGTGAGGTCCAGCTGAGAGAGCAACAAAGCTAGAACCTGGCCATGCGCAGGTGAAGTCGTATCACAAGTAGGTTTGGTGACATGTAGGTATGTGAGGGGGCATCACACGGAGGTGAGAGAGACCTGTTCTCCCCTGCAGAGGAAGGCAGGACGCGTTCCAACGGAGCCAAGCTCAGGGAACCCAGGTTCCATTTGGATGCCAGGAAGCACTTCCAGACAGTCAGGACCCCGAGGGTGTGGAAGGGGCTTCCACGGGAGGTTGTTGAGGCCCCATCAGTGAGGGTGTCCAAGGCTAGGCTGGACATGCACATGGAGGGCATGTCATGAGCAGAGCTGGCTGGAGCCGGGGGTCAGACTAGATGGCCCAGGAGGCCCCTTCTGACTCGCTCTGTTTCTATGTTTCTATGTTTACTCAGGATTAAGCCTAGCTAAAATGCTCTTGCCCTGTGCAGGAAGCATGCTTCAAAAATGTAATATTGTATTTATGCATCCATTTTCGCAATTGTACTGCTTGAAAGCTTCAAACATGCACACAGGATCCTAACAGGGTATTTATTTACTTCCATTTCTATGCTGCCCCATAACCCAAAGGTTCTCTGGGTGGCTTACAGTACCAGAACATAAACAATTTACATAAATTACAATGCAACAATTATTAATCAGATAAAAGATACAACAATAACATAATAGAATAATAGATAGCACCTCAAATAAACTATACTCATGTGCACCAGCAAACAAAACCAACAAATTAACCAAAATGAAATTAAGATAAGAAATCCATAACAAAATAAAAAGTATTAAAATTGCATTAAATCAACCCAAACCTTGTTTATTATAAAAAAGTTTTCACCTGGCGCCTAAAAGAAAGAAGAGTCGGTGTCCCCCATGCATCCCTGGGGAGGGAATTCCATAGTCTAGCCACAACGTCCTCCTCCTGGCCCTTTGCCCTTGGATCTCCCTAGGGGACGGTCCTCAGAGGACCACTTCCAAAAAGGATCTAAGTGGATGGGCAGGAATATATGGAGAAAGGCTCACGCTCCAGTGCCCTGGTCCCAGGCTTTTCTGGGCTTTATAAGTCCAAGACAACACATTGGATTGGGCCCAGACGGGAACAGGGTGCCAGTGCAGCTGATGGAGGACTGGCGTAGCATGTTTGCAGTAGCCGGTCCCCGTGAACAGCCGAGCTGCCCTGTTCCGTACTGGTTATCATGTCTGGAGCATTTTCAAGGGCAGCCCAGCATGGAGCGCATTGCAGTGATTCAGGTGAGAGGTTACCAGTGCGCGGGACACTGTGTCAGAGTCCCGCTCATCCAAGTAGGAAAGAAATCCGAATCTGAGAAATCCGCCAAAGCCGATGGAAGGCGCTCCTGGGCCACTGAGTCCACCCGGGAAAGAAGACTTGCTCAGAGTGCAGGAGCACCCCTCAGCTACGACCCTTCTCCTTGAGGGGAGAGGGACCCCATCCAGGGTGGGTGGAAAATTACCTAGTTGGAGTGCCCACCAGCAGGACCTCCATCTTGTCTGGACTCGGCTTCAGTTTATTGGCCCTCATCCAGCCCATGACTGAGTTCAGGCACCGGTTCAGCACAGCTCCCGCCTCACCTGGATCAGATGAAAAGGTGGGGTGGACCTGGGTGGCCCCATTCTGAACATTTGGGGAAAGGGTGTGGGGGTGGCCTCTGACAGGTACGTGAGGGAGACGGAGCAACGCAATTTGCAGCAAGGGCAGCCGTCCAAGAAAGTCCTGCTGGGTGGATGGGAAACAGCAGTGCCGCTTGGTGTCTCCATCAGATGCACCCCCTGCCTGGAAGTGCCCTGGAGGACCCCCCCTGCCCCCCGTGATGGGGTACAGGGGGGATTACAGGGGAGGATGGAAATTCAGCTCTCCTGATACCAGGAGAAACCAGAGCCTCCTCATTATCCTGAAAGAAGCGGCTTCATCTGCCGCTAGCCCTGGGCAAGTGTGCCAGGGAATCCCAGTTCCCGATCCCTTTTCAGTGGCAAACTTGCTAGGGACCGGGAATCGTGAAGTTGCCAGACAGTTGCAAAGGAGCAGGAGGAAGCCAACGCCCTTTGAAATGGTGGTCAGATGTCGGGGGGACTTAATCTTGTTCCTGAAAACCAACCTGGGAACTCATCTTGGAAGACCTGTTGGAAGAGAGATGTCGTTAACTCCCTCTCGCCCACACCTTGTGCTGTGGCCAGAAAGCATCGGCAACCAGGGCAGAGACTTCAATATCGGTGCTCTGTGGTCTCTCCAGGATGCCCCAGAGACCAGCCTGGCAGCCGAATTTTGCGCTAGCTGCAGTTTCCGGCACAAGGGCAGCCCCGTGCCAGTCCTGCGACATTTCTTGCTCTTGTTCCCCGCATCTAGTCTGACCCCCGGCGCCAGGCAGCTCTGCTTGTGACAGCCAGAGGGAGGTCTTCAGGACCTTTCCCCTCCGATCGAGCAGGGGTCTTTCCATTGGCAAGGTCCTGCCTCCGCTTGCCATCCTGGCACGAGCTCTTCTGCTACCTGTGCACATTCACTGCACGTCACACCCCTTCCCATCCTCCAGTGCTCCAGTGGCAGCGTGTTGCGACGGAGCCTTGCATAACATTTCCAGGAGCTTACAGAGCCGAGAGACAGTGTCCCTTGGTTGTAAAGCACAGCTAGAAAAGAATTAAAATACATAGCTAGGTGGATTGTACAAATAAATTAAAACTGATAAAACATCAAAGGGCGCTCAACAAAGGGACTGTTACTCAGTTGCCATCTTGGCGCTGCTCCCAGGAGAGCCCTAGGGAGGGTGCATTGCAGAAGCTGAGCCTAGAAGTTAACTGGGGAGGGGGGGGATGTTCTCAGGTAATTTGCCTCCAGGAAGGGCTGAAGTTAGTGAGTCAGCCAAAGCTCATTATGCCCTAAATTCCTCTCCTTCCAGAGATATTTCCCCTAACCAAGGTTCAGGGTCTCTATATCTTGCATCTTAGCAGGGAAGCTGGGGTGGGGCAGGGAGGGGACAGGGCGTCTGCAGAAGGAAGCCGGTGGCAGAGGACCGACAGCGTCTTCCTGCCTTCCAGTCCCCTGCTTCAGATCAGGCTCTCGCGGCTGCTGTCCAGGATGGTGCGTCCAAGCCCGGATTTTCACTGGAAGTGCAACTCCAGGCCAGGTGAACGTAGACACCCCCTTCTCCCCGACCCCTTTGCAGCGGGGCTGCAATAACACCGGCCTATCTTTACAGTTGTCAAGATGGTTGAGATAGCGGGCCTCAGAGGCTTGAAAGCAGCCAGGCAAAGGTTAAGGAGAATTGCTTTTTGGATGTGCACATTCCAATGGGCAAGGGCCCCCCAAGGGTCAGGTGAGCCGAGGAGCAGCATGAGGGTTATCACGCGGAGACGGCCTGTGACTTGCTCCAGACAGTCCAATTTGGAGACTTCTTGCAAGAGCAAGTGATTCTCTTGAAATTGGCCACAGTTACGGACGACCTCCAGAGCCGTTGCAGCGTATTGCCAGAAAGTCTTTTGGAAGGCTTTCTTCCGACGTGTCAGTCAACCGTGAGACGAAATTCCGGATTGGCTGGGGAGATGAGTGTGCGTGTGGGATGGTAGGTTTTGACCTCCTAGGAATGACCGACTGCATTGTTGGGGGTCGCAGAAGTTCTGGGGAAATAAGAGAGCCTTTGACATCAGCCACTTATGGGGCTAAGGAATAATAATGTCATGGGATTTTTGGAAAACGTTGGTGATGAGTTATGAGGATTTGAGAAATGGCTAAGGGGTAGACTTCTGGGAGAGACTGTCGACTTTAGTGGGTAGATGATCGATCTCCAATCTCTGAAAGACCTCAGGAGAAAGTTGGTTTTTAACTCTCCAAAGGACTCCACAAAGCACCTGCATTAAAATGTACACGTATAATTCATAAAAAAGGTAAAGGTTTCCCCTTGACGTTACGTCCAGTCATGCCTGACTCCAGGGGGCGGTGCTCATCTCCGTTTCCCGGCCGAGGGAGCCAGCGCTTGTCCGCAGACGGTCTCCGTGGTCATGTGGCCGGCATGACTACACACCGAAGTGCACGGAACGCTGTTACCTGCCCACCGAAGTGGTACCTTTTCATCTACTTGCATTTGCATGCTTTCGAACTGCAAGGTTGGCAGGAGCTGGGACAGCGCATGCGAGCTCACCCCAAGTGCAGATTCGAACCGGCGACCTTTCAATCAACCAGCTCAACAGCACAGCGGTTTAAACCACTGCGCCACCTGCAGTCCAATTTATATAGTATGAATACATAAAACGGTCCTCCGGGTTCTTTAAAGCGGCAGCAGCTATGGGGATAGTCAATACTTGTTGCTCTTGCTGGCCAGTGGGTAGCGCAGGATTCCGCCTTACGCGCACCGGAAGAGCTGTGAGGCTGGGTCAGAGCAGGGCGTGTTTCGCTCAGCACCCTGTGGCCAACCAGGGGTTCGGTGAAGCCCCCATCAGGAGAGCATCTGCTTTGGTCCTTGGTCTCAAGCGCTGGTGATCGCCGAGGCTTGACCTAGCCGTTATGACTAGGGGCCACTGACGGACGTCTCTTCCAGCGTGAATTTGTCTAAGTCCCTGCAACACCATCCAAGCGAAGTCGTCGTGGCTGCTGTGGCAGACAATTGGACAGGTTAGGTTTAGGCTGGGTGAAGAAATACCTGCTTTTGTCTGTCTTGTTTCTCCTACCAATTCGTTATTGGCTGGCCCAGCGTTTGGTGTTGAGAGAGCAGCTTGCTGGTCTTTCCCTTTCACCCACCTTGCAATTTGATAAGCTTTGGAAACTGCAAAAAGCAAAATGGAAAGAAAGCATCTGCTGAGAGGGTTGGCGACAGTGACTTGCCAAGAGAAATGCGACGTGGTCTAAATTTAGACGGCCAGGCTCCCTTCCTGTGTCTTTCCTCACAAATTGAAGCTAACTGGCTGCTGCTATGGCACATTTCTCTCTCATGTAATGATCTTCCTGAGACATGTTTAAACTACAGTTCGAATGCAATTAATAACATATGCAGAACGCCAAATGCCTATTTTAAAAAATTGAACCGCTTGCACTTTCTGATGCTCTCTCCTTGTGTCAGGAGCTGGGTGAGCATCGGGTCATGATCTGGCCTGAGAAGCTTTCTGTTTTTGCTAAAAGCGTGAGCTAAAACAATTGCAGAAGTGCAAAGGAGCCGGGTGTTTTCCCCTTCCTTCTTCCTGCAGCATCGACACGCCGCTGGATGCTGGGGCAGCTCAAGGCATTTTCCCAAGGTGTTCCCCTAAACTGGCTTTTAACTGGGGCATAAAGCGCATATAGGTTATCTCTGGCAAAAGAGACCGATACTGAATAGCTCTGCACTGCTATTGCTTTAAAGAACAGAGGAGGCCATTTTAATGCAGCTACTTTATGGAGTCACCCTTCAAGCTTGCAATACCAGGAGGCCTTGATCCGCTTTCACTACTGGGGGAAGAAAGAGCAGGTGTTAACCACACAGGAGAAGAAGGGGCTGGACTGGTTTAAGCCTCATCTCTGAAACATGAGAAGTACGTAGCCGTTCCTCTATACTCCCCACTGGTCAGGCCTCACCTGGAATCCTGTGGCCAGTTCTGGGCACCAAGATTTAAGGAGATGCAGGTAAATTAGAAAGGGTCCAGCAGAGGGCAACAGAAATGATGCAGGGTTTGGAGACACTGCCCTGCGGGGAGGGACTGGGAGAACTGGGCATGTTCAGCCTTGAGAAGAGGAGACTGAGAGGGGACATGGGATCCCTCTAGAAGTACCTCCAAGGCTGTCCCAAAGAGGAAGGTCAAGATCTCTTCTGGCTGATGCCGGAGTGCAGGACACGGAGTAATCAAGTCAAGCTGCGACAACCCAGATTCAGGCTGGACATCAGGAAGAGCTTCCTCAGTGTCAGAGCAATGGGGCAGTGGGACCAGCTGCCTGGAGAGGTGGGGGGCTCTCCCACACTGGAGACATTCCAAAAGAAACTGGGCAGCCCTCTGAGTGAGATGGTGTAACCTGGTGTCCTGCAAAAGCAGGGGGTGGGACCGGATAGCCTTCATGGCCCCTTCCTACTCTACTCTTCTAGGATTCTTCAGTATTTAAGATCTTGGGGGACACCTTTCTGAGCTGAGGCATGACTTCGACTCTTTTTTGTTTTTTTTATGGCAGTCCAAGCGTTGCTGTGCTACTCATGCCAGGACCCCACAACCGCCGAGCAATGCATGGCCGTGACCAACTGCAGCCGGAACAACACCATGTGCAAGACGATGATGTACTCCCGCGAGGAAGGTGCGTGACGCAGGAGGCTTCCAGGGCCGGCTTCACCTGGGAGAACAGGGATGCTCTGCCAATGCACAGAAACTGCCCTTTTCTCACTCCCCGTGAGCTGATTTCTCCCAAATGGGGACTGTGCCAGGCCCTGGGGAGCCCCATGGGGGCGTCCTGCTGCCCTGGCATCCAGCCCGGGGGCTTCCTGTAGATAATACGCCTGGCCCACGTGGGCAGAGCATTCTGGACGAAAAGTCTGTTCTGTCCTGACAGCCCCGAGGGAAAAAGCATGCCCAGAGAGGGTGCATCCCGAGCCTCCCTACAGTGTTAATCGAAGACTTCTGGCCAGCTGTCGCGGCTGAGCCATCCCAGGTCTACTCGGAGCAGGCGAGGGAGGGGGGCACACTCAGAGGCTGCGGTGGGAGTGTTTCTCCCACCACGGGCAACACACGCCACCACTGCAGAAGGCGATGCGGACACGATCCGGCCCTTGCTTGCAGAGCCCATGCAGTCTCATGGCCCTTTTCTAACAAGCTGATCTCAAGGTTCTGTACTGGGCCACTCCCTCATCTAACAGCAGCTCATCAGCATGTAGTATGGCCTAGTGGTTATGGTGTTGGACTGGGAGCTTGGACATCTGGGTTCTAGTCCTCATCAGGGGGTCAGGCAAGGACACTCTCCCTAACCTACCTCACAGGGTCGTTGCAAAAATGAAACTGAGAAGAGAATCCTGGGTTCTCTTGCAAGAAAGAGAAGAAAGGTGGGGAAAACACACTTTTCCATTTAATTTGTATCCAAGTTGGTGCTGCCATTGGTGGTAACAAGGCCTCTTTCTGCCTCCCGGCCGGTCTCAGGGGGCAGCTGGAGGACGGGGGCTGACCTCTCTTCCTCCTCGGGTCGCTTTTGCAGTGTACCCGTTCGTGGGGGACTCCACCGTCACGCGCTCGTGCTCCTCGAAGTGCGTCCCGTCTGACGTGGACGGGATCGGCATGACTCGCCCGGTCACCTGCTGCAACACGGATCTTTGCAACCACGACTCTGCGTCCAGCGTGCGGGTCAGCCGTGCCGCCCTGGGGACCGCGGCAGCCTCCTTCGTCCTCCTCCTCCGGCCTGGGCTGTGATGCCCCAGGCCCAGGCTGCAGAATCCCTTTGCCCTAGTCCTGGCTGGCCCGGCTCTCGTAGCCACGGGGCCCATCGCCTCCGGGAAAGGCGTGCCGATGCCCGTCTTGCTTGCCTTCATCACGCAGAGAAGCTGGGGCAGAATCCTCACTCTGAGACCTGCGACCGTTTCCTCATAGCAGCAAAGAAAACCAGAAACCTGATCCTTGGACGGTTTGGGAGGATGGGGCGGTGGTGCAGGTATCAGCTCTCTGCTTAGCTTTTTTCAGTTGTTCAAGTTTTTGCGGATTCGCTTTAAAATCAGCTCAGTAAAAAAATAAAAAGGGCTTTTTAAATAACTTTCCTTTCCCAACTATTTCTAAAATAATCTTCCATGTTTTGAGTATATTGAGAATGAATTTGAACTTCATAGGAAGTTTTTAATATATAGCACGTTTCATGCTTTTATTACAAGGTGCACAATTCTGCCTTTTCTTGTGCTTTGGGAGCTGCACCTCAAAGGTCTCCTCTAGAACCTGAGCTGGGTTTTTTGCAGAGGTTTCAGATAACTTATATCCCCCCTATATGACAACTGAGGCCAAGGGCTTTTTATACCAGGATACATAATCAAGTCCTTACACAGAGTGAATCATTGGATACTTTTCCGCAAACTGCATAGTTAAGCAAGGCTTTTGCTCTGAGCAAATATAGTAATTGGGCAGGAACTTGGATAGATGCAAAGATTAAACAACTCATGGAAGAGAAGGCTAACCATGCTACTAGTCCTGATGGATATAGGCTTGCTTCAGTATCAGAGGACATATGCCCCTGCATTGCAGTGGCTGGGGAACATGGGCAAGAGGGTGCAGTCACAGTGTTCTGCTTATGAAAGTTTCGGAGGCATCAGCCTTTGGTCCCACACAGCAAAGCTCTTAACAGTCTTACATCCCCTGCCACAATCTTGCCCAATCATCTGGTTTAGAGGAGTTTTGCCAGCCTCTCTATTGCGTATCATCAGCTGCCAAGTCGAGTGACGTTTAATAGAAAAAATGTCTACTAAATGGCTTTCTTTTGTAATGCTGAAACCCGAAATCAAATCCGAGTACCCTGATTGGAGCCACAGTTCTTCTTCGCTTCGTAGGAATGGGGTACAAGACATGCCTCCTAACGTGGTTAAGGTGCACTCAGACCAACCAGCCAGCTGGAATTTGGTATGTCCCAAGCCGTTTTACTAGGAAAATCCTTAAGAACCTAGACAGATCTTTTCCAGTCATATCACCAGTTTTGGGCATGAAACTAGCCAACTTTGTTCAAAATGTCCACAACTGATGGAAAGAAATCGGATACGTAGCCAGATCCTTACTTACCATTAAGAAAAACCCCCTGCATGTGTACAAAACCTTCCTCTGGCAACACAGTGAATTAATTCTACCTGCAGTGCACCTGGGGGGGGGGGGTCTCTCCATGGCTAGAGCACTCATGTTTGACCAGGAGGCCAGAGGAGGAAGAATTACAGCAGGACACCCGGATTCCTAGCAAAATGGGAAGCGCACCTCCCTCCGGATGGGCATGTGGGCTAGGATGCTGTATGCGTATTAATCGACTAGCCCCGATTGCCAGAAAAAGCCCAAAGGGAGGCATTTGGATCCTTCCTTGGATGAGGGCAGGAATTTGACCCAAGGGCATGTGTGCCCCCCAAGCGTGGGGCAGGTGTGGGGGCAGCTGTCCCCTCCACCACTGCAACTCACACTGGGCTTTTTCAAGAACGTCCATTTGAAAAATAATCCGGAATCATTTGCTCCTTGCACACCACCACCAATGCAATCTCTTTCGCAATTGAAGCTGGTCCGATCCTTTTATAACTGACCCTCAAACAGCCCTTTCTTGCTCTGGTGTCCGATGACAAAAACATCCTCCTTCCAAGTACTGAATAAATAGATTAATCATCGTGTGTTAACACCTACCATTGTTCTGTGGAGCCTGTAATTTGCGTTGTTCAGTGGCGCAAGAGCTGGCCGCTCGCGTTCCTCTGCTCCATCTGTCCATGCAGCTTTCTTCTGGAAGGCATGGCAGATACTGCTGGGCCATCAAGGCGGCCCTGGAAATTCGGAGGGCAGGGGCAAAGGCTCCCCTCCGAGGAGCAGTGGGCTGAGCACCTTGCGGCACTGTCAGCACCTGGATGGGTGACACACGCTCCTACCCACAGACGGCGATTGGGAAATCTGGCCCATTTTTGTTGACGGCTGCCTAGAATTGCCAGTTGTATTTTCAAAGACATGCATTTCATGCGTAGCCACTGCTGTGAGTTGTTCCCCATTTGTGGTTAGGTCCAAGGATCGTTTCTTCCTTGTTGCAAAAACATGTCCCTCCTGTTGTTTTAAAGAATTGGGAACAATTGTTTGGGTGGGGAAATAATCGAATTGAGTGAATATTCCCCTAAGTGATAACCAACACGATAACCAACACAAATCATTCAGAGCCATCAAATGATTTAATATTCACTGCACCTTCTATACCACAGTCCAGGATAGCAGCTTTTCCAGATGATACATCATGCTTCGTAGACCTACTTAAGATGTTCTGGGATAGCATAAAGTCAACCAGAAGTGAATACTTGAATGTCCTCGATGAGAGGTAAATATGGGTTTACTCTAGGAAGAAAGTAGGCAACACGAACAGAAACGCACCCATCGAAAACCCGTGGTTCTCATGCGGCAGCACCAGATCCAACTTTTTACACGCGTTTCGTATACTGTTGCTCAAAAATATCCATGGTGTGTCCATGTAAGGAGGATTTTTCCCAACCTTGCACTGGCTGGGGACTACGATCTAATCTTCTCCAAAGGGTGACGGAGGCGGGGGACCCTTGGCCCACCTTTGGCTCAACCTGTGGAGAGCGTGGGAAAGGCCGTCCACCTGAGGTCGCTATGCAAGTGGCTGCACAACTTGGACCAGGTGGCGTCATCAGTGTCGGGGAGCCAGCCAGGTCCATCTTTGGCCCTTCACCCTCCAAGCCTGTGTTCACCCCGTCCCTGGACAACATGGCGGCATCCTCTGAGAAGGGGGCCTCTGATCACAGCTGGCACAGTGGGAGGAGAAAGGAAGCCACTTGTGCTTCCCCGACTTCCTCTTTCCATTTAATCTCTAGATGGCCCTTTGAGCCTCTCCAGGGGAGCTTCTGGCTGGGGTTGGACTGCAGCTAGAGGGGGTTTCCCTTGTCCTTTTCTCTCCCCACCACCAGAACCCCCCCCCCCCTTTCCCTCCCTCCAAGGCCACATTTGCGACCTGGTGGCTACTCAAGAGATAGTGGCTTCTAATGCTAAGCCCTCCCCTGAAGTCAAAGCTTTGTCTGCTGCATCACAGGGGGGCTCCAAACAGCCCTCTGCTCCCTGGGATGCTCTCCCAGACTATAGGATTGTGCTCCAAATGATCGAAGACGCGGTACATGAATCGGCCGCTCTTCCTCTTCCCTCTCTCACCTCCTTCTTTTGTGTCATGCCTATTGGGGTGGGAGTTGTTACTTCTGGTCGTAAACCCCTTGGACATAGCAATGCAAAAGCAGTATATAAATATGAAATAAATATCTAAACAACACACGTTCATCACAACTGCTGACCATTCCTTTCCTTCTCCCAGTGTTTCTTTACTAACAGATTCAACTTCTCAACTTACTGAACACTCACTTTACTACTGTCCTATGTAATAACAAGAAATAAATTAATTCCCAAGTTTGTGTGTGGCGATGGTTTTGTTTTTGTTTTTAAAGAATGCATCACATGGGAAATTCTGTGGATCCCATTTCACCATTAAACCAGACTATGGGGAGGCATCTGCGTGACATGAAGCTAGCATTGCGCCAAGGAGGACCTTGGTGCGCATGGAGGCGCATGACTGACTGGCCCTGCTTCATTAGGTCTGTGTTGACTCATGCAGAGGCTGGGGACAGGATGTGCTAAGCAGACTCCTCAGGCAGGTCACGCCTAATCTTGGAGTTGCGTTTTGAAAAGAAACCTCCACGCCATGCGCCATCAGCGAGCCAAAGACATGATCAGAGCGTTCTTTGCACCGCTTGTAACCCTGGCATTCTAGCTGGTGAAGTGTGTGTGTGGTCTCTTTAGTTGTTGATCGGTGCACACCTATGTTTCTACTTAAACATCCATGAAGAAGCAACTAATCTAAACTAAGGGAACTGTTTGCAAACCGGGGATCATCTTTCTAAGTCCTTGTCTACTGGTCTTCGGACCCTGTAAGACTAGGCTGCATTGATACTTTGGCTTTTGCAATAACCTGGATCTGTGGTCACCCTGAATGAAGACTGAGGGTTCCTTTGTAAGCCCAAAGCACGACTCTCCAACGCTGCCTGGGCCATGGAGGTTACCTGGCTGGCTTTCTTCCAGTGTTGCTCTACTGTGCCTCTGCGGAACTAGGCTTAAAGGCATTCTAATCCGGATCCACCCATAACCATTGCGCACTGGAAGAAGACGGGTCGGCTATTAAATACACCCATGTCTCAGCCCGAGCATATGGCAGCTTTGAGAATACTTTCACGACGGCGCCGCCAGAGTGCTCTGCGAATGGCCCCTGGCGTTGGAAGGCCATGGAACTGCCTTGCCAAAAAGCTTACATGGCCTCATCAAAGGCTCCCCTTCTGCTGTGGAAGAGCTGTCCTAACCCGTAACGATTCGGCTGCGGTGCAAGCTTGCTCTGCCAAGCGTGGAGTACGGGGCCGCTCCGAGCAATCCCACTACTGGCTTTCGCTTTCGGGTTGGAGCCCACTCTCTGCCCTCAGCTTCCGGCTGCTGGCTTCGTTGTATTTCATCCAGTGCTGGACTTCTTCTGGAAGTTCTGGAGACTCTACCTGCATTAGAACAGAAACAGGGTCAAACTTGTACAGATCTGATATATAGCTCCAAGAAGAGGGCAAATTAAATTTAATCTAGCATTGTAGTCCAATTCCCTGCAAGAGCAGAAAAAGTTCAAAATGGGAGTAACATGTCTGTGTGTCTAGGAGTGCTGATATATTTCGGTGTGGGGAGACTTCAGACTTCCTGTTTGCCAAGAGCAAAAACCTACCATAAGTTTCAGCAAACTGAAAGCCCATGCATTTAAAAGTAGATAGTGTGCTTTGAAAGCCTGCTTTCAGTTTTAAACCTTTATTTTGGTCTGAGTGCAATTTTTTACGGTTGTGCTTCTACTGTGCGGCAAACACCTTGGCATAGGGATGTAGGAAGAATCTGTTTTGGGTGAGAATCAGTCAGATTCTTTGGCTTGGACCCTGGCCCACTCTCTTGTGGCCATGGATCTGACTTTCTGGCAAGCGCACTGAGCATTCATGCAAAGAAACTTGTGGGAACACCACGCAAATGGTGTTTCTCGTCCTCATACTGGCCTTGCAGCCTTTCTTTGGGCTGCAAATGCCATGGAAGAAGATTGCTGGTTGAGCAACTGAGGTCCCTGAGCCTCTGCCAATGGCGTGTCAGCAGCTCTTGGAACAAAAGCAGGGCCTTCTTCATGGTGGCTCCTGCCCTGTAGAATACTTCCCCGTACAGCTTGAGAAAGGGTGGCAAGTTTTACACACCTTTTCAAACATACCCCTTCACACAGGCTTTCCCCATCAGTGAAGGATTCTGTTACTGGCCTGCTTAACCGGAGGACTGAAAATAATTAAGCATCTGACTCTTTGGTGCAACTTTTCAGAAATGCACGCACAACCGCTTGTGGCAATAACGATAACTACTATTGCATCCCTACAGCACCTGCAGCCAAGGCTCCCGGCGCTTCACAGCAAGCGCCACAGAACCACACGCTCAGGCCACCCATCCAGACGTTAACCGGCCGCGGGATCTGGGAAGCTCAGCCTCAAGACCAGGCCGGGGCAGGCGCTCCCGCTCGGGGAGCCGCACTCCGCGCGCGCACGGCCCCTCCGCCCGCCCCGCGCCCCCGCCTGCGCGCCCCCGCGGGCTCACCTGCCTCCCGCAGAGGCGCGCGACGAGCCGGCCCGGCGTGGCGCCCTCCACGTGCAGGCGCGCCAGCAGCACGGCGCAGACGAAGCCGTCGCGGGCGCGCACGAAGCGCTGCTCGGCCACGAAGGCGCGCGCGTCCCAGCCCAGCAGCCGCGAGCGCACGGCGAAGCGCTCGGGCAGGCGCAGCGGGCGCCGGTAGCGGCAGCACGAGGCGGCCAGCACCAGGCGGGCGCCCAGCGCGCGCGCGGCGCCCAGCAGCCCGCAGCCGGCCAGGTGCGCGCAGCGGGCCACGTCGGCCTCGCGCGGGTAGCGCGCGTTGCTCATGTGCAGCAGCGGGTCCAGGTCGGCGGGCAGCACGCGGCTCTCGAGGCGGTGCTCCTGCAGCAGCCCGGCGCGCGGCCCGGGGCGCAGCGCCGCCAGCGCCATGCGCAGCACGTGCCAGCCGTCCAGCAGGGCGAAGAAGGCGGCCGCGGCGCCCAGCAGCACGGCCAGCATCGCGCCCGCTCCCCTGCGCCCGCCGGGCCGGGCCGGGCCGTGCGTGGGCAGCCGAGCCGGCGGGGACGCTCCTCCCCCCCGCCGCCGCTCTTGGGCTCGCCCGTCCCCGCCCCCCGCGTGCGGGCCGGGAGCAACCACCGTGCCGTGCGTGGGGAGCCGAGCCGGCGGGGACGCTCCTCCTCCCCGCCGCCGCTCTTGGGCTCGCCCGCCTCCGCCCCCCGCGTGCGGGCCGGGAGCAACCACCGTGCCGTGCGTGGGGAGCCGAGCCGGCGGGGACGCTCCTCCTCCCGCCGCCGCTCTTGGGCTCGCCCGCCTCCGCCCCCCGCGTGCGGGCCGGGAGCAACCACCGTGCCGTGCGTGGGGAGCCGAGCCGGCGGGGACGCTCCCCCCCCCGCCGCCGCTCTTGGGCCCGCCCGCGCCCGCCCCCTGCAGGGCTGCGCGGCGGCTTGCCCGGGCGCGGCTTGCTGCCGGCGCGGCCCGCGTGGCTTCCAGGGGCGGGGAGGCACAGCGCGCTGCTGCCTGTTCCTGCGTGTTTTGGCTTGCCAGGCTTGCGCATCGCCCCGCCGCCTGAGCATGTGTCCCTGTCGTCCCGGAAAAGAGAGAAAGGCATGCAAGATTCAACCGGGCCTCCATTTCTAATGCAACCCTAAGAACAAGCTTGCTTTAAATCAGAATAAAACCCCAAGCGGGTGTTTTTGCACCTGCTGCCTGTAACAGATAGATGCGTTATGCTTTCTCATAAAGGTTTCTCAGTTAAGGCTTGACATCCCCAAACGAAAGGTGTCTGTTTTAAAAGTCCCCATTCCTATTTCTGTTTTATTTCCTGAAGGGAGAAGGTAGCACACAAATCATCAAGGAGCTTATAGAGTCTGGATGTTTTCCCAATTCCGGCAGTGTATTTTGTGGGATGGGGGATAGAAGTGCAGCCCGAAGAGCTGACCATTCTTTGAATATGCAAACTGAGCAAAGTGTATGAATTCGTTTATTTGCGTAATTATTTTTCTCCTCTGTTCCACCGTGGAGCAGGGCACGAATGCGCCAGCCACTCTTTTCAGGCTGGTGACCCCTGAGATACTACCAGGCACTGCGACTGGATTCTAACACTTGCATCCACAGCGGCAAGGACTAGAAACTTGAAAACCGAGGTCCTCTGGGTGCAGGATGCCACCTTCCAGCCCCTGAGGCGAAAGCCTGTGGTTTGGCTGTGCAGCAAAACATTGTGGGAAGCACCTGGTCTTGTTGGTCTATTTCATGGGGGGAGAGTCTGTTTGTGCAAGAATCTGCAAGCTTTTGAGTTAGACAGAACACTTTTCAGCAGAAGTCTCCAGCCACTTGTCGCATTTGCCTTCCAGTCCTGTCTCAAGGATGGATCAAGGATTGTTTAAGCTTTGGGTGAGGAAGAAAAGATGCCAAGAGGGTCTGAGAACAGAATTGGAGGCGGGGAGAAGGTTTTGAGGCAAGGGGACGCTTGAGCGGGGTAGAGCTGAGGGAGGGTGCCACAATCCTACGGAGAAGGGTGCAAAGGACCCTCCCTGTGCAGTTGTGGGCTTGTAGGAAAATATTTGGGAAAACAGATCTAAGTGGATCATTGACCTGCTAGAAGAGGAGGAGGAGGAG
This sequence comes from Varanus salvator macromaculatus, assembly GCA_023646645.1. Taxonomy (NCBI): domain Eukaryota; kingdom Metazoa; phylum Chordata; class Lepidosauria; order Squamata; family Varanidae; genus Varanus; species Varanus salvator. The sequence continues at coordinate 39,031,060 of JAIXND010000777.1, read as the reverse complement.
GAGGAGGAAGAAAGTTTTTGCAGGCTGTCTCCTAATCATCCTTTAATGACTGGTGGGCTGTCAAGGAGGTACCACTGGCCCCTTTCTGGCCCAGAATGAGATGCCAAGAGAGGAGAAGAGCTGGGAGTAGTTTCCTGGTGTTAAAGGGTCCCCGTGGTCCAGAGAATATGGGTTTTCTTTTGTGCCGCCTCACAGCCTTTCATAATCTCAATAAAACAAAAGCGAAGTTCTTGCAAGATCGTGCAACAGTTTTGCAGGTCTGAGACAAAGGGATACGGTTTTTCCTTTAGCTCCTTCCTGGTGTGAAGGAGGGATGGTGGGGAAAAGGGGGGTGGGCCTGTCCTTGGCACCCCCAGATGCAGCCTGGGCAGGGTGTCCCACTTTTGACAAGTTCTCGGTGCGAGAGGAAGGCAGCATATGAGTGAGGACTGCTCAAGGCCAGTCCAGGTTAGCGGGCGGCGATCGCACAGGGTTTCGGAAAGGCCCGTTTCCCCCAAGGAGGATGCCCCCTTTTCCTCCCGGCTCGGTTCTGGGAATGGAGAGCTTGAACACGTGGTGCCAAAGGGCCACCCGTCTTCGATTTGGTTGGGCTGCAGATGGCCCAGCCAGCGTGACCACTCAAAGGTGGCCGGCGGTGGAAGTGCCGTCTTGGAAAGTTGGCCTTGGGAAGTGTCGGTTCCGGCGCTGAGCATCCCAGCAAGCCGAGCTCGGAGCAGCGAATAAACATGAGCTCTTGAAGGGAGAGGAGGACTCCCGCCCCAAATCAGCTGGGGCACCATTTTGGGGAAGCTAAAGCAGGCTTGTCCTTTCCATCTTGGCTTGCCTAAGCAGGATGGCCAACAATCAGCATAAAACGTCCCATGTGGGGCACTTCTCCGCTTGTCGCTTCATGGCGAGATCTGCAGCTTTGCGAGATCTGCGGGTTCACAAGAGTTAGCAGGAAGGGATAGACGGGAGTGGAAGCTGGGTGGCTCACCCTGAAATTACTTTAGAAGAGCACGTATACAGTTCTCCACCTTCATAATGAGCTCTTCCCATACCCTTTCCCAGACTGGTGGAATAGAGCCTCTCTTTCCAGAGGCAGCCTACCTTTCTCCCAAAGAGCAGAGTCAGGGTGCACTTTGTATTCATAGCATTGGGGATTGCTCCATTTCCTCCACTGCCATTTTGCTGGCTTCAGATTTAGAAAGTTTAAACCAAATTCCAGCCATTTTGTAGAACAAAGCCACCTTAGGAAAAGGGTTCCTGGAGGCAGAATAGAGCCATGAGGACTAGTAGCCTCGGCTAGCCTTCTCCTCCAGGAATTTGCCCAACCAATTCCCCTTTTAAGGCCACCTGGACTGATACCCATCACTCCCTCCACAGTGAATTCCATGTTTTAACTCTGCAGTGTGAAGAGGTTCTTCCGTTTACCTCCCCACATCAGCTTTGGGATGATCCCTTTGGATCTGAGAGCCATGAGAGAGGCTGTGCATTACTTTAAACGCCTCTATCAAGGCTCCCCTTCCTCGCCACCTTTCTATGCACAACAAGCCCAGTTGTTCCACCTTATCCCTGATCATTTTTGCTGTATTTTCCCCAGTCCAATAATGTCCTCTTTCAGCGAAGGCCAGAACTGTACACAATATTCCAAGTGTGGCCCCACCGAAGATTATTAAAAGGACATCAAGATTTTGGCGGTTGTATTTTCTATCCTGTCCCTAATTCTGTCCAGTGTGGCGTTTGCCTTCGTTAACAGCGGCCATGCACTGGGGTGACTCTTCCATGGAGCTGCCCGACCTCTCCACCCACCTGCCCCGACCTCTCCCATCACTAGCTAGGACACGTCTCCGTGTGCCCAAAGGTACGACCTGTCCTTGTCTGGCATTTCAACACATTCTGGATCCAGCTGAAGGATGGAGCTGCAAAACCCGGATTCAAGGATACGCTTTCGACTCTCAGCTTCTGAAGGTTTCCCACCTGGATTCTGTAGGGTCCAGTTTGTTACTTTCCCCCCAAATGTACTTCTGTGTAGTTACCACTTGGCCTATTTAACCCAGCCTTCCCTGGCCAGCCAGTGGGACGTACCCTGGCCAGGGTTCCATTGCATTCATTCATTCATTTTTGGATTTATAGCCTGCCTTTTTCCTTCAAAGGGCTCAGGGCAGCTTACATCATTCTCCTCTTCCATCTTATCCCCACAACAACAACAACCCTGAGAGGTAGGTTGGGCTGAGAGTCACCCAGTTGGCTCCATGGCTGAGCGGGGACTCGAACCCGGATCGCCTGAGTCCCAGTCCCACGCTCTTAGCCACGACACCACACTGGCTCTCCTTTTCCCCCCTCTGTTCCATCGTCCCCGGTTTGTGAGCACGCCAGTTACTGAAGAAAGCTGTTATGCAGAGTAAGCTGGACTCTCAGCGGGTCCGTTTGAAATAAAGACTGAGCGAGGAAGGTCTGTGGACAAGACACTGAAAATCGGAGTGAGTATGTAAATTTGTTTGTATTTGCTTGTTGCCCCACAGCCCGAACGTGCTCTGGGCAGCTTGCAGAAAGAGCAAAAGCAATTAGCATAAAATCATAAGGTCATAAAGCAATTAAAACTGTAAAATCCAATAACCAACCTGCAGTCCAAATAACGTAATGTGCCAGACAGGAGAACATGAAAGCAAAAAACATGGCATACCATTAATAAGCAATGATGAAAACGAGTGTTAAATTAAATGCCTTAACCTGGCAGCGGCTGAGAAGTAACGAGGATGCCAAACGCACCTTCTTGGGAAGGGCATCCCGCAAGCCAGGCGCAGTCCTCGACATTCCCCTTTTCCCTCATTATGGGATGGCTCGCAAAGAAGGGGCTCCGCCGCAGATCTTCGTGGTCTGGCAGGGATGTGTGGAGGCAGGTGTTCCTTCAGGTATCCCAATCCCAAGCCGCTTAGGGCTTTCGGTGTTACTCTGAGCGCTCTGAATGGGGCCCGGGTCCCAGGATGCCCCCGCGCAGTTGGCGGAGGACCGGCGAGGCGGCTTCTCCAGGACTGGTCCTCCTGAACAGCCGCGCTGCTCTGCTCTGCGTTACCCGGAGCGCCCGGACAGTCTTCCCAGGCGCATGAATCCAGGCGAGAGGTGGCCAGCGCGTGGCTCCCTGTGGCCAGGCTCCGCTTGCCCAGGTTGGGACGGAGCCGCAGAGTCGGCCGCTCCTGGCCACCGAGGGCCCCTGAGAAACGAGTGAGAGCATCTCCAAGCTGCAAGCCTCGTCCGTCCGTTAGGGGGAGCACAACCCTGCCCAGGGACAGCAACTCCCATCAGCCCTAGCCAGCACAGCTCATGTTGGGGATGATGAGAGTTGTAGTCCAGCACCATCCAGAATGCTACTCGCTCCTTTAAGGCAAAGTGTCTGAGCACTTGTGTAATTTTTCAGGGGCTTCTCAGAGATCCTTGCTCCGTCTTTTGCAGAGATCAGACTGTGAAAGGGCTCTTGGCCTGCCTTTTATTTACTCCTTTCGTTTGAAATTGAGCGCATGCTGCGAACACGGACGGGGAAGGCGAGAAGGCGCCACAGGAACAAAACCCTCATCTGTTGTCCGGTGCGTGCCTTGGGCACATCCGGGAGAGGAAGGGGCTGCAAGAAAGCTGTGGCTTAAGAGAGCAGCATCCCCTTTTCACAGAGATGGGGTGGAGGCTGGGGGGCTTTGTGACTTGCCCGAGACTGCAAGCCCAGTCAGGCCTCAGCCGTGCCCCAGTGGCCGCTGCGCCCCCCAAGTTCCCCTTACCTGCATCTTTGAACCGTTCTGCCTGACGGGCAACATTTTCCCTATTGTCTCCGTGCGCAGATCATGGTTGCTGAGGGCAAAGAAGGTGGGATGTGGTGGTGGCGGCATTATTAGAGGGGGGAGTAAGTGGGACACAACCCCCCATACTCCTTGCACAGATCAGCACAGATCAGCTGTGGATCCTTGCAAGAGCAGCTATTTTAGGTTTTATCCAAAGTGAGCAACATTCTTTTGCATTTTGCCTGGCAACCAAGAGGGCAAGAAACTTAATTTTTCAGGTTCTTTAAAAAAGGTTAATCCTCAAGTGCATCTGTATCCCTCATGCTGTTGTCAACTGAAGATAGATTGGTTTTATTCAAGAAAAGGCCCCAGACTGAACACTGGACTGCAAGGCTGTGTATTCCCTGAAAGTTTGACAGGATTGGCCTCTTCTCATAAAAGAATATTGGAACTCATGCACCTTCCAGTATCCTAGGAAATATTTACATTTTTACAGGACACATATGCCTATTTCCTGTTTCTATTGTACGTCAGGATCCCCAATATTATAAAACTCCAAAGTTCAACTCATAACTTGTAAGTTAGCATTCAGGAGTGAAAGGACTAGAGCCCTTTAACCAAGGTCAAAGTCCTGATATCCCACCATTCATATGGAAGAATGGCCCCAGTATTACGTACTCATGGCCATCTGGTCGGCATGTCGTGAGCAGAGCTGGCTGGAGCCGGGGGTCAGACTAGATGGCCCCGGAGACCCCTTCTGACTCGCTCTGTTTCTATTACGAGAAATGATGTGTTTTAACTATGAAGCAAGCATGGACAGAAGGGCAGTAACTGTGCAGCTTTGATCCTTCCTTTTTTCGTGGTTATATTCCTGGGGCTTTCTTGATTTCCCTGCCGTGTCTCCGTTCGAAGGAAAAGCACCAACACGCTTGTGGAGAATTCCCTCTGAAGGGTGTTTCTGGGTGTTTCTGCTGTTTTCACGCTCCGGATGATCTGCGCAGGATCCTTCCCAGATGTTCCTCCTCCAAACCAGCCCAGCGTCTCCCCAAGGATTCACAATCGGGCCCAGAGGAGCCCCGAGGCCACGGCGGCTGTGACGACCACGGCAGAGGACGTGGTGGAGGCTGGCTGCCCGGCCCCGATGTTACACAGGTCGGTGGAGCAGCAGTAGTCCGGGTGGTTCTCCCCTATCCCGTCTGGCTCCGCTGGCACGCAGACTTTGGAGCAAGATTTGCTAACAGTGATGTTTCCGAAAAAGGGGTAACCTGAACGGTATGGATTGCAAGAGGGTGTCAGAGACGGAGGGCACAAAAAGATAGGATGGGGTAAGAAGAGGAAGGTAAGAAGGGCCTGCCGGATCGGGCCCAGCGTCCACCTTCTGTTCGGACGACCCCGTGCGAAACCCCTCTGCAGGACAGGTGTGTGGCAGCACCCTCCCACCCATGTGCCACAGCAACGGATATGCAGCACGTTGCTGTGTCGTGGGGCTCTGGCAGAACAGGCGCATCCTGTTCTTGCGAGCAGGTTCTGTCGTTACAGATGTCGTTCCGCTGAGCCGCGATCCGAGGGATGCTTCCCCAGGCCTCAGGCTCCAGCCTGGGAGCGCGAGCCCCCTCGTGCTGGGGAGGCGCCCGGCTCAGAGCCAAGCCGGGAGAGGCGGAGGAGCCCTTCGCGAGGCTGCGCTCGCCCGTACCTGAATCCACCGAGTGCACCGTCGTCTTGCAGGTGCCTTCCTCCTCGGAGCAGTTGGCGATGGCCAGGCAGTTGGCCAGGTCCGTGGGCTCCGTGCAGGTGAAGCATCGCAGGGAGAGCGCTGCGGGAGAAGAGGGGGCACATCAGGACGCTCCGCGGACCTTGCCTTTCTCCGCTGCTGGCGAGGGAGCTGCCACGGGCGCCTCTGAACGATTCCGGGAAAGGCAGCTGGCAGGGCTAAAAGCTGCTGCTGAAGGCACACCTTCCTGGCTGGTGGTGGACCTCCGAGCTGGTGGACCAGCCCCGATTCCTGCCTGTTTTGTTTCATTTAAAGGGACTCCCCGGGGATCGAACCCGGAACATTTGACCTAGAGGGTGTCAGAGTCTCTTCACCAAAGGCGAGAATGAATAGCAGCGCCTACAGGGAAGATCGAATCGCCCTGAACCCCAGCGTTTGTATTGGTGAGATCCTGCGGTTACTAACAACAGCCTGCTACTGGGTAGTGGTCTCCCCTGCCTACTACAAGCTCTTAGAACATACACAGAGTGTTTTCTAGATTCTGAGCCACATGGGCCCGGCAGCTGGACAATAGATGATGAAATAAGGGGAGCACAGTCAGAAGAAGGTGAGGGGTCTGCCGAGGGGGCTCAATGCAATGGCATTTGATTGCAGGAGATTAGCATAAGGATCACTGAGGCACAGGGATTCCTGTGGGGCTTGGCATGCAAATGAGGGCGATTGCAATGCTGTTAACCTGGCTGCCTGATCAGCCCTTCCTGATCTGTGAAAAGAATAAACCTGGCAGCTTCTTGAGGAAGCCATCAGGTCCCACTTCTTAAAGTAACAGCAAATGCCAAAGAGTAACCTGGCTTGGAACTCGGGTGCCTTCTGAGAAAGGGGTGCGGGTTTGATTTTACAACACAGAGGCACATACAAGCAACGCTTCTCTGCCAGGCTTCACCTGACTTTTCCCAACAAGGGCATGCCTGAGCTGTGGCCCCTCTATCCCAAAAACATGCCAGAGGGTGAGGGATTCTTGGATCCATGAGAGGGAACACTGTGGGGGAGTCTGGAGCCTTGCAGTCTAATGTCGAACTTCTCCGTCCTCTCATGCTCGCCAGATCCATGAGCAAATGGTGTGGGCTCAGGCATCAGGAAAGGGTGTCTCCCGAGGTTGTTTCTGCTATTTCTGTGCTCGGGTGGGGTTGTATGTTTTTTGGATGGTTTGTGTTTGTCAGCCCTTGGGTGGCATCCCTGAACTTGTTGCAAAACATCCCGATGAGCCAGAGTCCTGCAATCTGATGGACAGCCCGTCTCTGATTGCCAGATGGATGTCAACTGCCTGGAGAGCTTATTGGGTAGTAGACAAATTAACTAATTATAACAATGGAGATGATGATGAATCTGAACAGGTGAGGTGGGTGCCCCCAAGGTCAATGGACGGGGTTTCTGCCCTGGGTGGGAGCCTAAACTTTAAAGGAGTGATGCTGAGCTCTGCCCGAACCTTCTTTCCCAAAGAGGCTTCAGCGGCTTAAGTGCTCGGAGGACACCCTGGAGTGGCTACGTGGCCCCCCGACACGGGAGGTTTGGAACACCTGCAGCACAGAGCTGAGGCAGCAAGGCACCTGTAAGAGCCGCCAGCGTATCCTCGCCCCATCCGGCTCAGCGTTGCTGGCAGTAGTCTCCTCCAACCTGGCGGACTGGATGACCACGGCCCGCCCCACCCATCTTCCACGCACCTCCTGGCCACGCCGGCAGGGGATGATGGCAAGTCTAGTCCACCACCTCTGCAGGGCACCCATTTTCTTTCTTTCTTTCTTTCTTTCTTTCTTTCTTTCTTTCTTTCTTTCTTTCTTTCTTTTTTCTTTCTTTCTTTCTTTCTTTCTTTATCTATCTATCTATCTATCTATCTATCTATCTATCTATCTATCTATCTATCTATCTAATCCCATTTCTATGTGCCCCATAATCCGATTCATCAGATGAAGAGATAATGAAATAATAGAGAGCACCTCGCACAAAATACGCTCAAATATATTTTGCGAAGGCTGGGCCGTGCCGGCTGGTCAGCAGAGGAGGAGGTGGCTGGATGGAGTCACTGAAGCAGTTGGCCGTGAGCTTAAGTGGACTCTGGGGGATGGCGGGGGACAGGAAGGCCTGGAGGAATGTTGTCCATGGGGTCGCGATGGGTCGGACACAACTTCACAGCTAAACAATCAAACAAGCTGCCGTTGAAGTTGCCAAGCACAAACACGTCAAGGGGCAGATTAGAAGCTCCCTGCAAGCAGGGACCTGCCTTTTTCTCGCTGGACAGAGCGCGGTTGGATGCAGTGTGCCATCAGCCCCGGGGTCAGTGGGCAGGCAGACGCTTTGATGTTTACAAGGATCGTGAGATCTACCAAGCAGAGCCTGGTGCCAAATACATTCATGCAGAATTTAAGCATTCTGAGTCAAGCAATTGCTCTGAGTTCAGGAACCAAATGCAGCACACCCAAATCCAGCCACGGGACTCCGAGCATTCCTGCATTTCAGCAATATAATGGTGCTTTTGGTGGCTTGGTGAGGTGCCATCATATGTGCAATTTGGCAGGAGAAAAGCAACTTTTTCCTGCCTAAATACACACAGGGAAAACCTTTGTTGCCTCTGTCTTTGCCTCTTGCTGATAAATGGAGAGTCAGAAATCGTGATTAACCTACTGGAAATTACCCAGAGATGTAACAGATCTAAATCCACCTTTTGCTCAACTCCAGAGCAGCAATAGGAAGCGCTGATATTCAGGCAACAGCAACATGAGCCAGTGGGATGCCCTGGCTAAGTGCAGGTCTGGGACATGGGAGATCCGGGTTCTAGTCTCCATTCAGAGGACTTTGGGCCAGTCACAGACTCTCAGCCCAGTCTACCTCACAGGGGTGTTGTTGTGAGGAGGAGATGGAGAGGAGGAGAATGATGTGAGCAGTCTGGAGGTTTTTGGAAGGAAGAAAGGTTATAAATTTAATGATCAAACCCTCAGCATCCTCAAGTGCGTATCTCCAGAAGCCAATAAAGTTTCTCTCTACGACCCAGAAACTAAGGGTCAGAATTGTCCAGGGGGGAAAGGAAAGACTGCTTCTGAGCATGCATTTCTCAGTCCTTGAGTGAACACCACCAGCCATACCATTTCCAAACATGATTCTGCTCTAAGGCTGCTGCCCTTTCTTTTAAGAAAGATGCAGGTAAATTAGAAAGGGTCCAGCGGAGGGCAACAAAAATGATCCAGGGTTTGGAAACACTGCCCTGTGAGGAGAGACTGGGGGAACTGGGCATGTTCAGCCTTGAGAAGAGAAGACTGTTCAGCCTTGAGAAGAGGGGGGACATGATCTCCCCTATAAGTCCCTCAAAGGCTGTCCCAAAGAGGAAGACCAAGATCTCTTCTTGCTGATGCCAGAGTGCAGGACATGGAATAGTCAGTTCAATTTGCGACAACCCAGATTTGGGCTGGACATCAGGAAAAGCTTCCTCACTGTCAGAGCAATGGGGCAGTGGGACCAGCTGCCTGGAGAGGTGGGGGGCCCTCCCACAGTGGGGACATTCAGGAAGAAACTGGGCAGCCCTCTGAGTGGGAGGGTGTGACGTGCCCTGCAACAGCAGGGGGTGGACCTGAGGACCTTCATGGCCCCTTCCAACTCCGCTGTTCTATGATTCTAGCATTCTATGATTCTATGGTCACAGCCAAATCCAGCAGCTCCAAAATATTCCATGACGAAAATCAGCTTACCGAGTTCCCAGGAAGCCACGGAGATCAGCCACACAGCTAGGAATGCCTTCATCACGGCACGCTATGCCTGCGCACTCTGGCAAGCTTCAGGTGCTCTCCTCCGTTCCCTTTCCACATGCGCTGTGTGTTCACAGACCCTCTCCTCATCCAGCAGACTGCAGATCGCCTGCAGTCAAGGGAAACAGGTTCCCTCAGTTCTGGGGAAGAAAATATCCCTTCTCTGGGCCCCACCTCTTGCATTCTCCACCCTGCTCGGCTCAGGATGTGCCTGGGGGGACGGAGAAGAGGTGTTGCGCATAGAAGCCGTGTGGCTCAGAGAATCACCTGGGTTACACCAGGAGGGAAAGGACTGGAACCCTCAGCGGTCGCTCGGGGATTACTGCTGGGAGGCAGCGCAAGCCTCTTGTGCTCGGCACCTTTCTGCGGGAATGCCTGTTCCCCTCTAGTTCTACCCCTGTTCCCTGTTTATATCTCTCACTAATGCCTCATGGATGCAGGCCAAATCTCTAGAAGATGTCCCCTTCCTTCTTAGTCCTTTGTTCTGTCTTTCCATTGCCGTCTTCAAGGCAAGCCACGAAACAAAGGGCCGCGTAGGAAAGGCCATAAAGGAGAGGACCCTTGGTGGAAGCAGGACTTAGCTGGTTCCTGGAATATTTCTGGTGGTAGGAGCAATGATGGAAATCGAAGGGGTTAGAAGTTTGTCCTTCACCCTCATTGCTCCTGAACGTTGCTGGCGACTGGGAAAGCAGCAGTGCTGGGAATTCGCAAGCGTATCATGCTGTCCCCCTGTGAAAGGGAAGACCAAATACACGATGGACTGAGTCCATAAAGGAAGCTACGGCCTTGAACCGGGGAGAGCTGAATGGAGCTATCATAGGACATTTTGGAGGGCTTCCTTACATAGGTTGAAGAAGACTTGATGGGACATAACAACAGTAGACAACATCTGAGCAATTCGACAGTGGAACCAGTTGCCTGGAGAGGTGGGGGCTCTCCCACACTGGAGGCATTCAAGGAGAAACTGGGCAGCCCTCTGAGTGGGGTGGTGTAACTTGGTGACCTGCAATGGCAGGGGGTTGGACCCGAGGGCCTTCTTGACCTCCTCCAACTCTACTATTCTACAATCTCCTTCCTCCTTTCTTCTTCTTCTTTTGTTGCTAGTTGCGAGGTTGCATCCAACCCATCGCGACCCCCTGGACAACCTTCCTCCAGGCCTTCCTGTCCTCCACCATCCCCGGAGTCCACCTAAGCTCACACCGACTGCTTCAGTGACTCCTTCTTATGCTATTTCAATTTAGCTGGACAGAAAGAGATCGCTGGACTACTTGGACTCAAGAATGCTCTTATTTCTATTTATTGATCTGGCACCATCACTGTACATGGTATTTTACAAAGCTGCATGAGCAAAAGCAACAGACCTTGTACCTCAAGAGTTACCTGGAGCTTCTGCAAGAATTTGTCATCATTATCTCCCTTCTTCTCTTTTTCTACTTAATAATATTCTATAGGTGGATGTAGGTAGGGAAGGTACTGGAAAACTCTGCAATGGGCTCAAATAATTTGAGAATTCTTTTACTCTGACCTGTAGTTTCTGCAGAGGATCAACTTTTGCCAAATCACTTGCGGATCAATTTTTACTTACCGGAATTGCACGCCCGTTGAGTCATAGAAAAAAATGTGAAATTTGCCAGAAGCTATGCTAATATACACACCATTAAACAGCAACGAGAGCAGTAGCAAGTTGCACTTTCCTCATACACTTAAACATGAACATGGAGAGATTCAGAAGTACCCACAGGTGGAAGGGTGCTTTTTTCAACACAAATGCAAGTCCAGGAAGCTGAGAAAAATCCAAGTCTGGCGATGCCTTGTTCAAAACAGAGGCTCAAGTCCAAGAGGCTGAGGACCAAGGCCCACATTTGATCTGTGATGCACAAGGAGAGAGAGAGAAGAGATGGAAGTTGAGAAAGGGTCGTAAATGGCTCAAACCCCAATTTTCACACCCAAAGAGAACGATCTTTGTTGTGAATTTTTTTTGGAGGGGATTTAACAAGAACCTCATCTTTTCCGTCTCCCTCTTTGGTCCACAGTGGGCATTTTGTCCCCAGCTTTGAGGGGCTTGGGCAAGGCTAAAACAGAGACTGAGTCTGCCAGCTGACTCTGTGGACTTGGAACAAAGACCAAACTTTCCTCCCGCTGGGAGAGCGAATGGGGAAACCAAACAAGAGAAGGATTTTGCTGGGAAATGTGCATAAATCCTCCCCCAGCACCCCCTCCTCCACAACAGATCCCTTGCCTTCAGCTGCCAGGGTGGGGGCATGGAATGGGAGCCCCCCCGGCCATGTCCACGGGGAATTCCTGCAGCAGCCTGAATTCCCGGTAGTTGCGCTTAAGCGAGCGAATGCGCTAAAAGCCTCAGTAAGATGAGGACGAGGATGGACAGCTCCAGGCAGCCAATGGCCCATCTTGAAGTCCCCTTTTGCAATCACAAAAAAGGGGGGACTTTCATTCCTGTGTCCTCACAGCCGTGGGCCCTCTATTGCCCTACGATCACATCCAGCTTGAGGGCAGGGTGCTGAGACTTGGTCAGCCCCTGGGCCAAACCTGGCCGCCTGCAGCTCCGAGGTGTCCCCAGAGATGTTCTCTAGATGCCCAAACCGCCTCTCCTGTTTCCCCCAACCGCCGATCATTTGGGGGCTTCAGGGCATTTGCACTGTAACCCCCATTCTCAAAGTTTGGGGTGCTTCAGTTTCTGGCTGCCCGAGGTTTAAGTCGAACTTGGCTGGCTTTTTCACACAGACCAGTTTTGTCTCTGTGCATCGCTGGAATGTGGCATCCGAAAGCGAGAGCGTCTCCAAAAGGAAACGCCCTGGGTGAAGGACCTTCCTGTCCCCTCCTTCAGGAAGCCATGCAAGCAGGGCAGGGACCGAAGGCTTAAGCCCAAGAGAAAGAAGTGTCAGGGGTGCCGGGAGGGTGGAGGGCTGGGTGGAGAACGGAACTAACTCATCTTGCTGCCTCACGATGACTACACAAATACTCTCAGACCCCAGCACCTCTCCATGTTTTGTGGGGCGGATATATTGCAAAAAGACCCTTTAGCCTGCAGTCCAAAGCACTGTGCCCCTGTTTTCAGGTCCTCTTGCACTGAGGCCTGAATGATCGTGAGTAGACAGAAAACCACAGTGGCTTAATCAGGCCGTCCAGAAGGACTTAAAAAAATACTGAGCATCGTGACTCAGCTTCTTGTCACTCCAGGTTCGGAGAAGCCTAAGCTGCTTATGAGAAATTGGCACAAAGGCACCAACAAAGAGACAGGTACATGCAGAACTGTTGGGCCACTTTTTCCTGTGCATTTTCAGAGGCATGACTTCCAGAAAATGAACCACAGGGGAAGGTTTCCTGGCCTGAAGCCCAGAGCAGAAAATATTTGCTTTGTCGTCTTGTCGTTCGTTTTACTCCTGGAGGGGTCAGTGCAAAATATTTCTTAGGTATAACAGTGCAGCCCTGTACAAGCCCGTGGATGTGTAAATTTCTCCAGGTTTAAGGGGCTTTATGCCACGCAGGTGTGCAATGCACTCCTATTAAATGTATTTTAAAAGGACTTGGCCCTTCGTTTAGATGAATCTCTGGTAACACCAAGATAAATTATAGGAGCACCATCTTTGGAAAAGAACAATTCGAAATCATGCAGCAGCCACAACAGACTTGGCACTTCTCTTAAAGTAGCCCTACAATTCCCAGCTTCCCATGTTTTCTGTCTGAACCTACACAGGCCCGCATTCTAAAAAACCCAGCCAGGAAAGAGATCTTCCTTCCATGGTTAAATGGCATCCGGCCATGTGTGGCTTGGTGGTCTGAGTGGAGACCTGGAAGATATCTTGCTCTTCACAACACCCTTCCGCTCTGGAAAAATACTGGCATGTTGTGTCTACCCCATAAACTCTGGACAGAAGTGAATCTGATGGGACCAGTTTTGCAATTTCAGCCCAAGGCACCTGAGATAAAAGAGGAGCTGAATGACCTGCCACTCCAGAGGTGCATTTCAGGAGTTGTGGCTGGTGCAGGATCCATCACAAATTCCTGGCATGACGCTTTGGGAAAAAACCCCACACAGGTCACAAAAACAGCAATCGGTACCATCAGTGTTGTGCACTGAGGAGTAGAAGAACCAAGTCCGGTTCTTGGTAAAGTTTGAGCAGGAGGTTAATTTGCACTGGGGCACAGGCTATTCTGAAAGCATCACTCTCTTTTTGGAAGTCTGACCTGCACGATCCCAGCTGTATGCATCATATTCATATAATAAATAGGTAAGCATGCAGGATTCTGTGGAGAGTAGGGTGGGTGGGTGTCTGGGTAGAATCAGCTGCTGTGCTTGACCTTTGAAGTACTGAGGACTCAATGGCGGGCATGTCGTGAGCGGAGCCGGCTGGGGCCGGGGTCAGACTAGATGGCCCGGGAGGCCCCTTCTGACTCGCTCCACTTCTGTGTTTCTATCATGGCGGGCCTGTCGTGAGCGCAGCCGGCTGGAGCCAGGGTCAGACTAGATGGCCCGGGAGGCCCCTTCTGACTCGCTCCGCTTCTGTGTTTCTATCATGGCGGGCCTGTCGTGAGCGGAGCCGGCTGGAGCCAGGGTCAGACTAGATGGCCCGGGAGGCCCCTTCTGACTCGCTCCGCTTCTGTGTTTCTATCATGGCGGGCCTGTCGTGAGCGGAGCCGGCTGGAGCCAGGGTCAGACTAGATGGCCCGGGAGGCCCCTTCTGTCTCGCTCCGCTTCTGTGTTTCTATCATGGCGGGCCTGTCGTGAGCGCAGCCGGCTGGAGCCAGGGTCAGACTAGATGGCCTGGGAGGCCCCTTCTGTCTCACTCTGCTTCTGTGTTTCTATCATGGCGGGCCTGTCGTGAGCGCAGCCGGCTGGAGCCAGGGTCAGACTAGATGGCCCGGGAGGCCCCTTCTGACTCGCTCCGCTTCTGTGTTTCTATCATGGCGGGCCTGTCGTGAGCGCAGCCGGCTGGAGCCGGGGTCAGACTAGATGGCCCGGGAGGCCCCTTCTGACTCGCTCTGTTTGTATGTTTCTATCTTCTACATTCCAAGACTGGAGAAAACTCCAGTCAAACCCAACTGCTTCTACAACGCCCAGAATGGCAGGCTGGGGAATGCTGGGAGTCTATGACATTTTTTCCTGTTGAAAGCTGCATAGGATTGCACCCAAATGTATCCATGACTGAACTGCAAAATCCTGCAGATGGCTTTTACAGATGAGCCATGATAAATATTGGGACAGAGGGGAAAATGCCAAACTGTTAAATGTTCTATTCTGCTCTTGGCCGTTGGGTTGCAGTTCCCCCCTGTAGTGTTCAGCATGTGCTCACTCTTCGCTTTGCCACCTCTGAGGCCAGCAGGAGGAGATGTGCCATGCAAGATTGGAAGACCTAATTCATGGCAAAGGAATCCATGTGCAGCAGAATCAAACCCGTGGTGCTGACTGCCGATTGCAACAACTCCCAGGCCTGTCTATGGGCAGTGCTTGGGCCAAGAGTAGGTGCGGTTGGCCCCCTGCCAACGGCCCTTGCACCAGCCGGGGGCCACTGAGAAGCAGGCCCTGGACTTGCCCCCTTCTCTGCATGTGTTCCCTGCTTTGGGCCGGACCGAGGAGACGCTGAGGAGAAGGCACTGCGGGTGCCACTGCCCCTCTTGCTCGTTGGCCCTGGCCTGTCAAGCAGCCCCTCCAGTGCCCCCAGAATTCCCAGCAATGGCCAGAGGTTCTGCAGGGCCGCAGACAGCTTCCGATTCCTGGATCCGAGGTTGCAGGCATGCCCCCTGGGAGGGAGCCGAGCGCTGCCCCTCATGACGGTGGGGAGGGGCAGAGGGGCTCATTTTGGTGGTGGGGAGGAGCTAAGCTCTGCCTGCCCTTCCATCCCTTATCCTGGGGTTGTTCTTCCCTCCAGTTTTCCAAAATCCACTAGCCTTGGCCCTTGTCCCTCCTCCATGGCCCTGTTCCTCCAGTTTTCCACCTTGGAGGCATTTCCTTTGCAACCAGTTTTGTTGAACACGTTAGGACGGTCTTCTGGGCACTGCCTTATAAGTTCCAGCAGCCCCTGAAGTTTAAGAGTGCAAGCAGCTGGGGCAAGACCCACCGAATTCAGGACTGAGCTGGGAGCAGAAGCATATAGGGAGCCACAATCAGTCATACATGTTCTAATGAGCTCATTCCCAAGATATAAAATGCTCTTTACATTTACATAGGATTTTAGCTGCAGGGCTTGTATCCGTAATATTGTTATCTATAATTCAGGTGGGTTGAATAATTTAACACACGGGGTGGAGAGAAGGAATAATAATATCGTAGGCACCGATGGGCTTGAAACTTTGATGCACGAAGCTCTGGAACATCGCCAGGAGCTTATCCAAGTTTCCCCTTTAGTTTGGGTAAAGTTGAGTCAAACGCTCCCAGGGAGTCCCCTGGCTGGAACTTTTGGGGGCTCTGAGGAGGAATGTGGGGAGGGAGCTAATCTACCCTGGTCTTTCCGATATGAGTGCCCCGATAGCACTCCTAGGTGGGGTGAGGAGAAGATCAAAGCCACCCGTGACCAAAGGGAACCCCGTAGGCTCTTAGGACTTTCTTTTCATCACATCTTGCAAACCACCAAAAACAGCTTCCTACAACTGTGGTCACAATTTGTCTCAGTCCTAAAAGGGAAACTCTCCTTTTATTTCCACTGCCAAATGAGGGATGACAACTGTTCTGTCATTCTGTTCTGCATCTTATTTCCAAATATTGTGCAGTGCTTGGCACGGGTTCCTACCACCTTCAGCTCCTTGGTTTCATCCATAACCTTCCCCATCCCTAAATTACTGATTTCCAGAAGGGAGCCATGTTAGTCGGTTGCAGAAAAAGCAACGTAGAAACATAGAAACTGAGTCAGAAGGGGTCTCCTGGGCCATCTAGTCTGACCCCTGGCTCCAGCCAGCTCCACTCATGACATGCCCACCATGTGCACGTCCAGCCTGTCCTTGGACAAACAAAAACTCCTGGGGTACCTTAAAGACTAACATGATCCTTCTTGAATATGATTATGGCACATTTAATCGGAAGTATGGAGAGTTTCCGCAGAATATGTTCTTCTCCTTGTTGTCCAAGGATGGTTCTGGCTTCGTCAGAACCTCTGGTTACAGCAGGGCTCACTAACTTTTGTGGGGGGAGTTTGAGAAACATCAGTGAGCACCCCACCAGTTAACTCCCAAAGTTGTGTGATGGCTGCCGTGAGGCTCAGCTTATCAGAAAAGGGGTGTGAGAGGGAGAAATCCGGGGTGGGGGGCAGAGGCTGGGAGGGAGGAAGAAGCAGCAAGGTGGGAAGGAAACAGGTGGGCGCTTTTTTGAAGGTGGCAGGAGTGGGCAGCTTGGTGGGTGCTGCTGGGGGTCCCCTCTGGTGCCACGAGGCCCATGCTGGGGAGCCCCACCTTGGAGTGCCAAAATGGTACTGAAGGCTGGGATTATGCGACACTTGTACCCCACCATTCCTTCACTTCCCAGGAACCCAGGTGGCTTACAAAGTTCTCCTTCTCTCCATTTTATCCCACAAAAGCAACACTGTGAGGTAGGTGGGGCTGAGAGTCTGTGACTGGCCCAAGGTGGGCTCCATGGCCAGGTGGGAACTGCAACTTGGATCTCCAGAGTCTGGTCTATTGCTCTAACCACTAGACATACTGACTCTTTCTTTGTTTCCTTTCAGCTTTGTTCTTGAGAGCAACCCAAGGAAGCTTAATGATTCTCCTTTCCATTTTAGCCTCAACAACATTTATGTATTTAATTGAAGCTTTCATAGACTGTCCATCTACTGGCATCTCGGGAAGTAGGGTAGGCTGCAAGTCCATGACCCACCCACTAAGCTTCATGGTCCAAGTGGCCCAAGCAGAACCTAGATTCTTGAATCCCAGTCCAACGCTCTAACCACTAGGCCACACTGGCTGTCTTCATCATTAGTACCTATTTAGTGACATCACTAAAGGAGAGGTAAGGAAGCAAATTCAGCGCAAGACAGAATTTTCCTCTCTGGTTTTCAGAAGCTGCCAGAATTTTTGAATGAGGTGTTTCAGAGTGTCTTTACTAATGGAGAGAATGAATTACCAGGACCTGCAGGGAAAACTGAATCGCCTTGAACCCCGGCGTTTTTATGGGTGTGATCACCCAGGTCCCCCGCTGTGACTTACAACAGCATGCTTTCGGGCAGTGGTTCTACAACTGCAAGCTCTTAGAACATACACAGAGTGTTTTCTAGATTCTGAGTCACGTGGGCCCGGCAGCTGGGAAGTAGATAACAAAATAAGGGGAGCGCAGTCAGAAGAAGGTGAGGGGTCTGCCGAGGGGGCTCAATGCAATGGCATTTGATTGCAGGAGATTAACATAAAGATCACTGAGGCAAGGGGATTCCTGTGGGTCTTGGCATGCAAATGAGGGCGATTGCAATGCTGTTAACCTGGCTGCCTGATCAGCCCTTCCTGATCTTCGAAAAGAATAAACCTGGCAGCTTCTTGAGGAAGCCATCAGGTCCCACTTCTTAAAGTAACAGCAAATGCCAAAGAGTAACCTGGCTTGGAACTCGGGTGCCTTCTGAGAAAGGGGTGCGGGTTTGATTTTATAACACAAAGGCACATAAGCCACCCTTTCCTGCCAGGCTTCATCTGAATTTTCTCAGCAGGTGAGAGAGAGAAAAGGGACAAGGAGAGAGAGAGGGCAGGGTGGATGGACGGGGAGCAGGTTCACCGTATTTCTTCCATGCGAGCTTGGAGGTGACCTGAGGGCGCCTCTGGAGGAGCTGATACTGGTTAGCAAAGGGCACGGCATTCCTTTGCTTGCACACCCATAAAACCGCTTCCAGCTTCTGCAGGGGAGAACGAGATGACAGGACGGGAGCTTCAGCGCGTCGTTCAGGTGAGAAATCAGCAGGAATGTGATGGCGGAGGCAACACCCTCTGGGGAAGGGCATCGCAGGCGGGCCGGTATTTTTCCAAGTCTCTCAAGCAGAACGCCGCGGTGCCGCCTCTTCCACCACCCAGGGCTGCCCGCAGATGTCACCCCTTGCACAAGGCCAACATCCTGCTTCCGCCCCAGCCCGAAGCATCCCTCCTCAGCCTTCAGCCGCTCCCAACTCAGGCAGTCGTCCAAGAATGCTGTGGTTCATGGTCGTGAAAGCGGCTGAGAACCCAGGGGCCCAGCGGGGTCACATGCCCCCATCTCTCTCCCAGTGGGTCATACTGGGGGACCACCGCGGCTTCTGCACCAAAGCCAGGCCTGCACTCTGGCTGGGATGGATCTGGGCAGCCCATCTCACCCACGAGGGCCCGGGGCTGGTTGGCCACCACCTGCTCAAGGACCTTCCCCAGGGAAGGAACATTCATTGCCAGCTGAAGGTTACTGGGGCCTTCTGGTTCCAGAGGGGGCTTCTTCAGGGGGCCCTGTTTCAGGTGGAGTTGGACCACCTCCTCTTCCGAGGATCACCTCCCTGCCGCAGCCGGCTCTTCCCTCCCAGCTACCCAGGGAAGCAAGGATCCAGCACGGACGTGGCTGCACACACCTGCCCAGCATCTTGGCAACATCCTGGAGCTGCACCAGTTGAATCTCAGCCAAGAAACAGGACCGGGTGGGACTCTTGGAAGCTTGCCTGGTACAACCACTGGGACACTATACTCTACGTTTTAAGATGTGTTTGTTTTAATTGGGGTTTTATTGCTAGTTGGAAATTTTATAGGACGCTGTGTTTTGTTTTATTCTGGCTTACTGTTAAACTGTCCTAAGACTACAGTAAAGGACGGTCTAGAAGGGTTTCAAATAAATAATAAATAAATAAATAAATAAGTCCTGCCAGATGTGCCTTGAAGGCTATTGCGATGGGCTTCAGGTGGGCCCAGGAGATCTTTAGGGCCAGTGTACAGCCACCCCGGCTGGCCCTGAAGAACGCCACTGGGCTCTGGGGTAGACCAACCCTACAAGCTCTGCTACAGACAGGGTGGCTCTCTTTGATGCCCAACCGAGTACCCCAGTGGGCACAGCTGGGGGAGACCAGCTCCTCCCCATTCGCCCCCCAGGTCTGGGTGATGCACGCTGGATCTTCTTTCAACGTGGGCAGGGGAGGTCTTGCCCTGGAGTGATCTGGCATTCCAAGCTGCATCCGGATGGAGCCTCGAGGGCAGGCTGACTGGGGAACCGCAGATGCGAGGAGGACCCGAACAAGTCCCCTCACCTGGCTAGACTTTCTCCCAGGGCCACACTGTCCTCCACGCATCATCAGCGGCCTCTTTGGGCCCCTGAGAGGGAATTACAGACTGGTTAGCCTTACGTCCCTTGTAGGAAAGACAATGGAAAGGCTCATAATAGAGAGAGATCTAGTAACCCTGGAAAGGGAAGGGAGGTTGGTGGCCACGCAACACGGCTTCCGCAAAAGCAGGTCCTGCCAGGTGAACCTTGTGGGATACTATGACAAGGATTCGAGGTGGCTACACGGCTACCTGGATTTCAGCAAAGCCTTTGACAAAGTGCCGCATGATATCCTGGTTGAGAAACTGAGGAGTTTTGGGATAGACTGATGCACTGTCTGATGGATTAGGGCAGTGAGGGAAAACCTTTTAGAGACCCAGTGCCCAAACTGCAACCCAAAACCCACTTATTTATGGCAAAGTGTCAACACTGCAATAAAACCTGAAAACTGAGGTTTTAGTTTAGAAAAAACAACTCACAGTCAGTACAAGCATATATATATATATCCTGGGCAGCGCACTGACCGGTCATGCGAAAGCTCAGACAAGTGGCAGCTAATGAGTCGCGGCTCGTGGCATCTTTGCCTGGCGCCACGACTCCTTTGCAAGCATGCGCATGGCCCCTGTGTGTGCTGTTATCCAATGCTCGGCTGCTGGGGTGACTTGGCTCACGTGCCGACAGAGAGGGCTCTGCATGCCTACTGTGGCACGGATGCCATAGGTGATCCACCACTGCTCTAACCCTAATATAGGGCAAAAGTTCCATTGAAAATAAGGCAATTTTGAAAAAGTCCTCCTTGAGTCGCTTCTTCTGCGCAGCTCATCCTTTCTGACTCTTCTAAACACATTCCAACCCTCAGAATCATGCCAGGACACCTCGTTTTCCTAACCCTAACCCTACACTGGTGCTCACCCCTAACCCTAATACAGGGCAACAGTTCCATTGAAAATAAGGCAATTTTGAAAAAGCCCTCCTGAGTAGCTTTTTCTGCGCAGCTCATCCTTTCTGACCCTGCTAAACACATTCCAACCCTCAGAATCGTGCCAGGACACCTCGTTTTCCTAACCCTAACCCTACCCTGGTGCACACCCCTAACCCTAATATGGGGCTAAAGTTCCGCGGAAAAGAGGGATTTTGAAAAAACAAACAACACTTGGAGCTCTTCCATAGCAGGAAGCCAAGGAAGGGAAACAGGGATGGCAAAGGGGATCTCAACAGCCATTAGCCAAATGAGGTGGCTGCTTCTGAGGCCCCCACCCCTCGGAAAGAACCCCCCATCATGGTTGGCAGCCCCTTGCGGCAGATCATTTGGCAGGGCCAAATGATTTCTAGGTGATCCCTGCAGCTGCTCTTACGCCAAGGAAGCGGCTCCCTTTCAGGAGGGGCTTTTCTCTTTGGTTGGTCTGTGCAGCTGGCGGCACCGAAAGACCCAAGAGGTTTGGCCGAGCCCAATTCTAAACTGTGGCCCCTGGGAAGGTTTAAGCCAGCATTCTCAGGGTAAGTGGGGATGCTCCGGCAGTGGACATCCTGCAGGTCGCGCAGCAGAGGGACGGCCTCTTGCTGGCCCCTGGGGCTTCACTGGCTCCTTGGCCGCTGCTGCTCCTGGGGTTGGTCGCACGCTTGCCTGCATCTCTCAGTGAGAGAGACGGGGCAGCAGCTTCCTGTTGCTTTGCCCGCTCTCCCTGGGTGGGCCAGGAAGAAGCCAGGTGGGGGGCTTGCAGTGGAAGTAGCTGGGAAGAGGTGGGTCCAAGCCCCCGTCCAGCCTGGAATTGGACCTGAGGGGCTCCATTGGGCCGGATCGTTCTTTTGAAACGAATACTGGAAATCCCCCTGGAAGAAAAGCACATCAGCCCTGCACAAAATGGAACCCAAGTTGCATCAACACATGTGTGTTTATTTCAAAGCATGAGTTTTTTCTTGAATAACCTATACATTTCACATAGATTCTTTTTGTCATTTGCTGAAGATTTTCCTACCATCAATCTGATCAACTCTGGGTTTTTTTCTAATCACAACATTCATAACAATAACAGGATTTTTAATTTAAAGGAGAATAGTTACAAACGCATCATGTGGAGAGCCTGTGAATCTTGTTTTAACTAAAGGTAGGAGTTTTTCAGCCCTACCAGGGGGACTACATTTGAGATCTTGTGCTATGTTCTATCCGCCCATCGGGAACATTCCGCCTGCAGCCCAAAGTGGCACATTCCACACATGGCAAGAATGGTTTATCTCAATTTTTCATTTCTCCAACTTAAACTTGCTCCATCTCAAACTCTGAGAATTCTCCCATCTGAAATTAATGTCATCCCAAACTTTGAATTTTTTTTTAAAGAAATTGCATGGAATCCATAATTGTGTTTGTGGACATTTCTCCAAGTGTCCCTTGCATATTTTGATTGCCCTTTTGTTTAATAGACACGTGTTTGAGGGTCATTTTCCTAGAATAGCACAGCATTTCTCATAATAAACGCATTTTGTATGTGTTTTTCGGTTGCAAATTTCAGAGAAGTGCTCATTTTGCAGAGGGGCTGAGTTTCAGTTCAGTGGTATGAAACAATAAAAAGAAACAAATTCTCAATCAAAATGCAAACTGATCTAAAATCCACATTTCAGAGGCCTCTACCTCTTCATCTTAGTCAGTGTTAAAGCCCATGGTTATCAAAATGACATCGGGCTACCATCCACTCTTTGCTGGAATGTGCGCAGCGACTCTTCTGCATGCAAAGGACACCAAAATAGCTCTCTCAACACCCAAAAATTAACTCTGAAAGGCCCCCCACAGTCAAATGCTACAGAACAGATCTACACAGTGAACTCCTAGAGTGAGTGCTATTTAATGAAGCTTTGGTGGGAAAAGATCTAGATTTCATCTCTCTTCTCCACTGCCACGTGCCACCTGGCCCCACCTTCACAGATCGCCTTTGAGAAAGAGGTAGGCCAAGCTGGTGAAAACGGCCAAGACCGCCGGGCCGTAGCTTGTTCTGAAGCTGTGGGCGCCGCTCACATTGCAGAGGTCGCGGCTGCAGCAGGAAATAGTTCTTTTGGCAACCTTGAAGTCACTGACAGATGAATTACATGCTGCAGAACACTCTTTCGTGATGATGTTGATGACCCGAGCGACAGCTGAAAAGAAGATTGGCAGAGCCGTTGGTACGCAGGAGGGGTGCATCTTAGGGTACGGCTAGTGCAAGGGCGGATGACTCCTAACATTTCTGGGAAGCCTCAGCTACCTTTTGAGGATGGGGCAGCACCATGGCTTGCTCCCATAAAGCTCAGAAATAGCCGTGTAGAATCTCCGGCTTTGTGCAGTCAATCCTGAGCTTTGTGGGAGCTCTCCGTGGTGCTGAACGAACTCCTTTCTCAGAGCAGGCCACCCCGCCGCACCATGAATGCGCTGGATTAAAGCAGTAACGGATGAGGAGTTCTCCCGACTTCCTTCCCTGCATGAAAGATGAAGCAGCCTGGGTCTTCTTTCCCTGGCACACCTGGATCCAGGAACTCTCTGGGCCTGTGAAATGAAATGGTTCATGCAGCCCTAAATCTCTCATCTTGGATGTAATTTATGGAGCTCCAGTGGTTCACATGATGGGTTGGACCTGCAGAAAATGTGCAATTTCTAATGTTCACCAGGATGTTTGAAGTCACTCTTAAGGCTGTGATCCTTTGTCCTGCTGAACTCAGTGGGATTTCTCAATAAGCAACTATGTGACTGTACAATTAGGATACATAATCTATAAATTACAAAACAGTTGGCAGTGGGGGAGGTCAGAAGAGGGGGAAGCACAGAGAAGTGCATGCTGTGAGAAGTGCAAGCTCAGAAGTGGTCTTGGGTTAAAGAGAGGGTGTGTTGCTTTGCGAAAAACAGTCCCTTCACTGACAAGGAGCGAGGAAGCAGATTGGAACCAAGAAAGAATAGTTGTCTTTCCAGTTTTGCACTGGAAAGGGAAGGGAAGAAACGTTCCTGCAAAGGCAACAGTGGAATCAGAACACCACACCTCTCATTTCAGTTTGGCTTTGGTATTTGCACGAGATGAACAGCAGAAAGCAACAGAACAGACCCAGGGAAGGGTGGGGAAAGCCAAGAGCTTGTCTTACCAATCACATCTGTTTTGCACGCTTTTGCACTTGCGTCACAATCTTTAGTTGTGTTACATTTGCTGTTGCTGATCTGGTTGTTGCATGTGTAACATTTGAGTGATCCAGCTGCAGGAGAGGGAAACATTTTAATGGCAGAGGCTGGGAAGGAAAAATCTAACCTGCATGTGAGAAAGATGCAGCTGCCGCAGGCGATTCTTCTGGGACCAGCCATATGCGAATAGTTGCTGCTATGGCTTTGTTGGAACCAAACGACCACAGAGATGTTTCAAAACAATCTCTTCAGAACAGCTAGTGTTGCTTGCTGAGTCGAACACTTCTCCTCTGTAATGGGCGGCTTAACCTTTCAGCATGTTATGTTCTAAGCATCACTGACTCTGGGTTCAACCCACATCTCTCTGCTGCATGGACCTTTGCTCAAAGCCACTGAGGGATTCCTTGTTCTGAGGAGCAAGCTTGGACCCAGCCATCCAAAATTACTAACGCAGATCTGTTTTCAACTTAGCATAATCATGTAGCTAGATCTCACAATAGTTGCGTGATATAGGCTCGTGTGTGCATTCTCTGGAATGTCACACTGAAGGGAAGAGGCTTTCTTTTCTGCTGCTGAAGGCGTACCTTGAGAAGCAAATGGGCCACAGGATACAGACCAGGAGATGCCCGGTCAAGGGTGGGGTGTGGGATGAGTGCAGGTTGCTACTGAGCTATGGTTTGTGGTTGAGATGTGACTGATTGTGTTGTGTGAATCCAGCTGTGTTAACAAGCCATGGTGAACAGCCCACAGTTCACAACCCAACAATAAACCATGGGTTATCTGTGGTTAACAAACCATGGCTTCTTAGTGTAGCTTCGTCCAGACAAGAACTCCCATTTCAACAGCAAACCACAGTTAACAGCAACCCACAATCAATTTTCAATCAACTAAATCAATCCACCTGTGGCTAATCTACTTCTAATTTGCATGCCAGAAGCAGTGGTGGTGATTGGTTGGGGGCAGGGCCTTGCCATGGCACAGGCCACTACTGTGAAGCACTTTTCCAGTACCCGGGATGGTAAGCTTGCACCTCCCACGCTGGTCTGGTCTTGGTGCCACATCCCAAGATGCCTTCAGGGGACCCACCACTGGGGAGCAGAAAGTCAAATTTTGCTCCCCCTCACGAGAAGGAGTCCAAGGCCTTTCGCACTTACAATGTGGAACATGATCAGGGGAAGCATCCTTCGAGAGATCATCCACCGCATAGGTCAACTTATTCACAGCAAGAAGCAATATAAAAGCATTATAATCGATCAGTCAACCTTTGTCTTGCCTCAATGTCCAGAATGCAAACTTGGAAGAAAAACAAGGCTAGGTTTCCCCCTCACTGGTAGATTTCCCTCTGCTTTCTCATGTCTTGGGGAATGGTTTATATGCCCTCTTTGACTGTCTGTGGATTGGAGCCGACATGAAATGTCGCAAACATTCAGCATGTCAGATTTGAAGTCTGCATGCTGTTGACCTGCTAGCATCACACACTCGTTTTGATTGTAGCAGGTGCCACACAGGAACTGCCGTGTGTGAAGTCCTTGCGACAGCCCATTGCTGGTCACTTACCATTGCTGAATACCTCTGCCTGCCCAACCGTAAAAACCTGACAATAACTGGATGCTGAAGTCAAAGGGTGATTGCATGTAGAACCCCAAGTCAAATGCTTGCTAAATATTAACATATATGTAGAATATCTATTTATTCTATTTATTAACAGCTTTTGTATGCCGTCCTATTGTACAAGATCTCAGAATAGCTGGTGAAAGTTAAGAGCAAGTTTTTGGAAGAGGTTTGGGAGCAAATTCACTGCAGTTCTACTTTGGAGCTGCTTCACCCTTTGTCAGCCCACGGTCTATGCATTCTCCTGCAATTTGGAAGGCTTGGACTAGCACAGGAAGAACATTTCTCCATAGAAAACCTAATGCTCCACAGAAGTGTTCAAAGACAAGTGAGAGCCTTGGTGGAGCCAAATTCTCCAGGGAAGGTAATGCTGTAAGGGAGGAAGACCATCTGAAAGACTTACTTGGCTGCATGAAGAGGCTTCCAGCCAAAGCGAAGATCAGAAGAACCTTCATGGTCGGTTACGGGATCTGCCCGCCGGGGAATGGGACATCCTCTCTCCTTGGGGTGGCTATATATGCTCTGAAAAGTAACTGTACATCCACGTGAGGCAGGGAGGCACACCCAAATCTCCATACAGGGCAAACAAGTTCTTTACATTACACGGACCACGATGTTGGTCATAAACACCTTCCCTTCACAATGTCTTGTTGGAACCTATTTGCATGACTGATTCCCTTTGGGCAGGTCAGAATGAGCTCAAGCATGCTCAAGAATGGGGTGGATGGCTTTGCGCACCGACCTCTCCCTTCTCCGAAAGTGAATGAGATCGCTCTTGTTCAAAGGTGAAAAAGGTGGCGCATTGTCTCACCCAGCCCCATCACACTCTGCTTGACCCGGTCCACGGGTTTCAATCGAAGCAAATGATGGTCCATTGGATTCAACGTATGCATATTCTGCTGGGACTGGAGGAGGCCAGGAGCATCTAAGTCATCTTTCATTAAGCCTTGTCTAGGTGGTGCAGTGGTTTAAACCACTGTGCTGCTGGGCTGGTTGATTGAAACGTCACCGGTTCGAATCTGCACAGGGGGTGAGCTCCCGTGCGCCGTCCCAGCTCCTGCCAAACTTGCAGTTCAAAAGCATGCAAATGCAAGTGGATGAAAAGGTACCATTTCGGTGGGCAGGTAACAGCATTCCGTGCACCTCGGTGTTTAGTCATGCCGGCCACATGACCACGGAGACCGTCTGCGGACAAACGCTGGCTCCCTCGGCCAGGAAACGGAGATGAGCACCAACCCCTAGAGCCAGGCATGACTGGACTTAATGTCAAGGGGAAACCTTTACCTTTACCTTTATACCCGAAAGCTGTGTCCTCAGTCTGTATTTGTAAAAATGGACATCTTAAAATACTGGAAGGGTCTGGTTGCTAACGGGCCTCCGTCCAGAGCTACAGATGCGCAAGGCCAGAGCCATCAGCATCTTGGATCAGAAGTCAGGGTCTGAGCTGGCTTCCACGAAAGAGCTGAAGACCATGCTGGGGGCTCAAACGTGCTTTGTGGGCCCCTGTTTGTACCTGTAGCATGAGCTCCTTTCTACACAGATCTTCCACAATGAGAAGCTGATGGGTGGCAGGTTTAGAAGGAAGGACGAAGAAGATAGAAAGAAGGAAGGTGTTCTTGGTGATGACCACCAATCTGGTGGCTTTAAAAAGGGATAGGAGGGATTCAAGAGGAAGCCAGCTGTCCGTGGCCACTAGCCTTGTGGGCCACAGGCTTCCTCCTTCCCCAGAGGTGGTCTGCCTGCATGCCCCAGGTGCTGAGGAGCCGGGCAGGGGAAGGTCCTGCACCCATCCTGCCAGGGGCCCCGTGGGCAGCTGGTTGGCCACCGTGTGCACCGAGTGCTGGGCTGGATTGACCTTGGGCCTGTCTCCTGTTCGCCTGTTCTCAATGGACTCCCATACATGCCATGTCATGAACCGTTGAGGAACTGTTTCTATTGTCTTTCTGGAAAAAGATTTTCTACCACGGCTGCCAACAACCCTGAAATTGAGCCTCAACTGAAACGGGATTTTCTTCCTTGCTCACAAACAACCCTCCCATCTTTTTTGCCTGAAGGAAGAGTCCTCCAGAGAGTTCCAGCCTGTGGACTGAGGCCTGCCAAACTTGCTGACAATCTTGAAGCATTTTGGTTGTTCCCAATAAAGCCAAACCTCCTCTTGATGTTTCTTTTCTTTCTTTTTAATGGTGATTGTTTGGTGTCTTTTAACTTCTTTTAGTTTCTCCTGTTTAACCACTTCTGGATGACTGATTTGTATAGTAGCAAGACATGCCAGTGAGATGCAACCTGCCCTGAGTCCCTTGAAGGAAAAGACACACAAACCCATACATAAAATAACGATGCTCCGGGCATGTGCGCATGCTACTGGGCTGACCAACAGGACTGGCTCCCAATGTCCTGGGATCAATGTGGCACGTGATCAGTATGGCACATTTCTGCCTCTCCTAGAGGATGAGCTTCCCTCCTCTCTGGGCACACAGAATGCTTGGGGCTTGGAGTCCTCGGGGCAGCCCAGCCCATATGGCAGGAGACACCTCCGTCTTAGACTAGGCTCATTTGCAGACGTCACAAGCAGCACGTGAAAGCCGAGAGGTGCAAGAAGATATGGATTTAAGCCCATTCAAGCCCACCTGTCAGAACTTTTCCCAGCGACGGATGGGAACAACCCACGGAATGTTTCCACAATGCTGATAATGAAAAGGCAGTGTCCTCATTCTCTGGAGCAGACATGGAGCATCTGTCCTGGGAGACTAATTGCCCCGATCGCCACAGTGCCAGTGGCGAAGGGGGAGGCACGGCTCATCACGAGGTGAGGGGATGATTGGGTCTATCGTGAAGGATCGCAGTTTGCCTGGGGCTTTGGTTCAGAGCCCCGCCTCACCATCGGATCACGGGAGTCATGGCAGGCTCTCCAAAGCTCTCCGCATACACTGTGCCTGCAAGCCTAAGCAGAGTCCCAGGAAGCTGGTTGGAAGTTGTGGGACCATATTATAGGATGGGGGTGAGCAGCCATTTTCAGCCCGTGGGATGGATTCCATGTCACAGAGACTTTCAAGGGGCCACTTTCTGGCAAGAGGGAGGCACAAAGGGTGGGGAACCAGATGCAAAGGGGCACGTGGCCAACTGGGAAAACAGGAGAGCCCAGGCCTGGATGCTGGGCCCACGGAGCCTGTCCTTGTCCGAGACAAAGGGCTGAAGGGAGCGATTGCGGAAGTGAGGTGGCATGAGCCTCCCTGAGTAAGAGCAGCTGCAGAGAGCACCGCGGGGGCCTTGGGTGGCTGTCGAGGGGCAGGAAGGGCCCACGCTCTGAAGGGCACTGCCCCATCCTGCCTGGTGTCACCTGGCCTCCTCTAGGGCCCTGGAGGTCCTCCTAGCCTTGGTCCTGTACCCAGCCTGGGCCCGTCCAGATGCCTGGCCGTCACCTCTCATCACCCCCAGCCTGGAAATCCAATGGCCAGGAATGCTGGGAGTTGTGGTCCAAAGGGGCACCATGCCAGGGAAGGCTGCTGTGACTGGGGAGGCCATCTGGGAGCTCAGCGTATCAAGACAGGGTCCGCACCACCACCAACGCCCAACTGGTCGAACCTACAGGAGGCGGCTTGCCTGCCTGGCAGCAGCTGTCCCTTCCTGGCCTCCGACTTCTCCCGCTCTGCAGCCTGCTGGGTCTGACCTCAGCCCTGGACGTGGTGTCACAAATGCTGCTTCCTGGACCACCAGCTTTTGGATGGGTTGCCAGATATCCTGGCAACTCAGAGGATCGAGGGGCCGGAGCAGCTCCCCTACGAGGAAAGGTTACACGGCTGAGATGGTTTCGCTCGGAAAAAGGTAAGTAAGGGGGACGTGAGAAGATGTGGGAGAGCGAGCAGAGAAGGGGCAGTCTTCTCCCTTGCCCATAATACTGGAACCTACATGAGGTCACCCCATGAAGCTGGTGGGTGGGAGATTCAGGAGAAATCAAAGGAAGGGAGATGGCTTGCTTAAACTACGGAGCTCATTTCCATGGGGTGATGGCTTGAAAAGGGGAATGGACAAATTCCTGGAGCAGGAGGCCATCAGTAGTCCTAATGATGGCCGTGGCGATGCCTTTCCAGTTATATCCTGCCTTTTCCCCTCTTGTGAGAAACCCGAGTTGGCTTGCATGTTGTCTTTTATCCTGGCAACCGCCACCGCCTTGTGGGGTTGGCTGGGTTGAGGGAATCTGCTTGTGGGATCCTGTGGCTGCTGCTTGGCCCCAGTGTGAACGGAGCCGTGCACTAGACGGACCCTGCGCCTGACCCACCATCGCAAAGCCCTGGCTTTGCCCTGCAGCCCAGAAAAGGCGCCTCCGCTTCCACGGATTCCGCCTCCCCTGCGAGCGTCATCCAGCCTCCTTGCGGGCTGGTGCTGAGGGGGCCAAGCTGCATCCCTGAGCAGACACATAGGCAGGTGCAGCTTTCCCCCAGGTTTTTCCTCTTCTCGGCTGGGCTCTGTCACCACGACTCCAGCAGCCGCTCAGCGTGCAAAGGTGTGGCAAAAGATTTATCGTCAGACTCATGGCTGCTGCTTTTCCACAGTTCAAGGGCAGGGAAGAGAAAACCGAGCTGCTGCTGGTCATTCTTGTGGCTTGGTCTTGTCGGATCACAGAATCATAGAATAGTAGGGTTGGGAGGGCCAAGAAGGCTGTTGGGTCCAATCCACTGCTGCAGGTTGCCACTCTCCTTTTCCAATGTGCTCTTTGAGGAGCCATAAACCTTCCCTGAAGGCCCCAGGGCTGGATGTGGGTTGCTGCTGTGTTGCCAGAACAACTTGGCTGGCCCAGGTAGACCCTTCCTTAGCGGGAAGCTTTGCTGGGAGCATCTCCAGAAGTCATTCTCCTGCTTGGGAAGGAATAGAGTTCAGCACCCAGCAACTGTCCTGCTGGCCATAATCTGGACCCAGTGGAGAGAAATGGGTCCTAGTTATGGTGGTCCTGCGCATGTGGGGGGCACAGAACTTGGGCCCAGCCCCCTTCTTTCAGCACACTGGTGCCGAGTTCCAAAATACCGGGCACAAATCCAGGACCAGGACAAGGACAAGGTCCTCCTAGGCCTGGTGGGCAGCACCAAGCTGAGCACGGGGATGGGAGAGGGAGATGCGGCTTGAGGGGACCCAGCTGGTGAGAGTCAGGACTGAGTCCAGAAGCTCAGGGGAAGACTAGGGGAGAACCTGTGGGGCAGTGCTCTAGGAAAGTTACCACCAAACACATGTGGACAGACCTTGCCAAACTGCCGTTTATTAGCCTTTCAGGGCCAATGGCAAACATGGACTGTCTGCAACCAGGTGGGACCAGGAGCACTGGGTGGCTGGGAGGCCATCAGTCACAAGGCCAGTTCCTGGGCAGCTCAGCAACATCCCCCTTGCTGGAACAGGTCGTTCCACTGCGGCGGTTTTGAGTTTCTGCCCTGCCTCTGGTTGACAAGGCTGCACCCCGGCGTTGGGCCTCGAGGTGCCTCCAGGGGAATCTCCTCATGGATGCCCAGGTAAGGAAGCCCTCCAGGCCTCTGCCCTTGGCAAACACACAGGCACACAAAAGCCACCCACGCTTCTGGAATGTTCCATTGTCTCCGTCACGGTACGGATTCCAGCTCGGCAGGTTTCTATGGTGACGGGCTTAGCATTGTGTCCTCAGACGCAACCACAGTGCGGATACTTGCAGGTCCACATCTTAATGCAAACTTTGAAGCCCTTTCCTGGCATGGGTTGTCCCTGCCTTGCAATCTGGGGCGGGGGGGGGGGCGTGTGTGTGTTTGAATCTTGCTGAACCTCTTTGCGCTGCTGCTGCGGTTCTGATGAACTAGAAGCAGACCTGCTGTGAGATCACATGTTCGACTGGGCATCCTTAAGAGTTTGAGGTTTTTAAAGGGCATCAGTCAGGTCTGTTTAAAGGGGGTATGTGTGGAGACACAGCGCTTTAGTGGAATTTATTTAGAGTATTTGATGTTCGAGGCTTAGTCTGGCTTCTGTATTTTGGGCGCTGCTTTCAAGCACATCCTGTCCCATGAGCCACTGCAGGGGAGTCTGCTGTGAGTAAAATATGTTGGCAGCAGATGGCAGGCAAAGAAGAGCTGTGAGGCAGGGATGGCGGTTGGAAAGGGCAGGGAACCCAAGCGCCAACCCTTGCTGTGGAGGTGTCAGGTGTCCTGTTTATTATACTTATATCCTGATTTTTCCTGCAAGGGACGCATGGAGCCTTACCTGATCCTCCTCTGCATTTAACCCTCACAACGACCCTGTGAGGTTGGTTATGCTGAGAGTTGGGGATTGGCCCGAAGTTGCCCCATGAGCTTCAGGGCTGAGCCAGATCTTCTGAGTTCCCGGCCAAAACACTCACCTCTGTGCCACACCGGCTCTTTGCTTACACAAAAGGCCACTCTTTTTGGCTAGGGTGCCATTTATGCCTCAACCAAAAAGAGTACAGGCAGGGCCCAAATGTGCATTAAATTGCATATGCTAATTAAAATGCATCTTTGGGTATATATAAATAATTATCCCATTTGGAACAGAAATACAACCAACCCCAGCATGTTAGAGAACAATGACCAGGAGACGGGTGTGTGAACCATCCAGGTTTTACCTGTAAGGCAACTTTACGTACAGCACCTGCTCTCCCTTCTTAGAGTTGTTATTTTTAAACCAAATCTGAACTGAATAATGGCTCAAATAGAGGGCGTGCCCAGAAAGAAAGTCAGCCGCCTGGCACGAAGGGTGCAGTGATCGGAACCGAGAAACCAAGCGCAGAGCAACATGCATGAGCGCCAGGTTCGTTCAGGCATGCGTCAGCTGAACGAGTGTGTCGCCTCCGATGTGCGCTCCGGTTTACGGACTATATTAAGGGATGGTGCAATGGCCCCTCGGCTCCACAAGATGGCAGACGTGCACTGTTAGTGGGGCCAGGAGGCGACGCACTTCAGCGCTGCTTTGTGCATCGGCTCAGTCGCTTTGGCGTCTTGAGGTGCTGCCGCCTCTTGCAATCCCTAGCGTGCTGCGTGGAGTGGCACGCCTGCCTGCCTCCACTCTCTCCCAGGGCACGGCGCTCGACACATCGCTCTAGTCTAGGGTTTTCTTGAGTTTATGTTGGACAGACTTTTCTGGAGACACCGTGCCCGCCTTCCCAATGTGGTGCTCCCCAGGTGTGGTGGACTGCGGTTCCCATGGCCACGCTGGCTGTGGATTAGGGCAGCTGTAGTCCAGCACTCCTGGGGGACGTTTGGCTGGGGGACACGGGTGAAAAGCGAGGTCTACAACAAGGCGTCCCTTCAAGGTGGGACGCTTGGTGCATTGATTGGCAGGGCACATGGTGGGCAGGAGGCCCCATGGGACGTTCAGTCTCTGGCTGGAGGAGCTCAGGTAAACCAGCTGGGAAGGCCTCCTCTCTCAGACGTGCAGAGCCTCTTCCCCTTCAGGCAGCCCCTGTCAGTTCCGGTCGAGCCAACTCCATTCATGGAAGGAAAGCCTTCCCACTGAGTTCACCAGGGGAGGGGGCTCTTCCTACCGCCTGCCTTTAGTGGGGGCCTCCTGGCCACCATGCAGAAGAGGGCAGGCTGTGGCTGGCAGGATGACAACGGATTCCGCCAATAGTCTTGGCAGTTGGGAAGACGCTTCCGGACCTCAGTGAATCACAACTAAGGCACAAGAAGTACAGGAAGAGAATTAGAGATAAGGAGAGGGGGAAACTCAGAGGAACTTATTGTATTTTAAAGAGCTGAAGAAGAAGAGATCCCAGATCAGAACAGAGGTCTGTTTCATTCAGTTTTCTGTTCACACAGTGGCCAAATGAAACCTACAAAGACGGCATGGGGGCAACAGCACTTGTCCGTACAACTGGTGTCGATGGGTGTGCTGCTTTTGAAGTCAAATGTATAGCCTTCATGACAATTAGCCATGGAGAGCCTTCTCTTCCATGCATTTATCTAATCCCCCTTTAAAGATCTGTTGGTTTACTACACTTCTATATGACCCAATAACTGGAATTTATGAGGTGGCTGGTGGCCCATTGCCACATTTGTTGAAGTGAACCCTCATAGAATCACAGAATAGCAGAGTCGGAAGGGGCCATGAAGGCCATCAAGTCCACCCCCCTGCTGTTGCAGGACATCATGTCACACCATCCCACTCAGCGGGCTGCCCAGTTTCTTTTTTGAAGAGAAAGTGGAAATCCCGCTGCCAATCGCTTTTAGCCCCTTTTGGGGGCAGTGGTCTTCAGCAGATCAGGCACCACTCTGCTCTGGCAGGACAGGAACCCAACCCCAAAAGTCCTACAGAAATGTTTGTACCAACTTGAGCTTGAAAGAAAGGGACCCACCAGTGGCGCGATTGCATCTAAACGAGAGACATTCTCTTAACGCCAAGCCTTCTTGGATAGCTGTGGGTTCTCTTCTTCATCTCAGAGGACGGAAGGAAGGTCCAGTTCCTACTTCTCTTTTCCTGGCAGCCCTTCCACTGTGTGATTAAGGGCTTAACCCTATATAAGTTTAGGCAGATGAAGAGGCCTTCCAATCCCAGAATGCCCTCCAGCAAGCATGGCTGGGGCATGCTGGGAGCAGAAGGCTATTTTAGGGATATATGATAAATTGCTATCAGTGGTTTTGGAACACCTGTTGGACAGAACATGGGTTCAGGCATTGGCCACAGACTATACGTTTCACCTTAATCTATATGTTTCCAAGCTCGCAGTGTGATTTGTGGACCCTTGCCTGCCATGTGTTTGTCAGCACATATACAATCCAAAAATGCACACATTTTGTGCTTGAATCGATGAGAGAAGATTTCGAAGTACACAACTGAGGCATTTGGAAAGAGACCCACTGAAATGCATTTGGATTCTCATGCAGAAAGTGGGGGGACCCCACTGAGCTCACAGGGTGTCACAGTCTTGAGCCAGAACAAGCTTTGAAAAGGCATCTGGAGAATTTCCTTCAGCTCAGTCTTCACTGATCTACATTTCTCCACCCCTCTGCATGGATTCTTTCCCAGAAAAGGTACCCACTGGCCTCCCTCTTCATCCCTCCTCAAATTCCACCTTTAGCGTGTGGCTTTTAATTCTCATTCTTCTGCTTTTGGGACAAATGGGAGGCAGCCTTAATTTTTCAGCCCCTCTTCATCCCTGTGGGTCTCCTCTGCCTCTCTCCTATTTTGGCATCTTCCTCGTTCCATTGCATAATGCCCAGATCCGGAGCCACTGCTTGGTGCTTTCCCGGAAGATGGTGCTGTTGCACTTTCTCAAACTCGCCTCGCGGGCCTCCCTGGGATTGGCAAAATTTTTTGTTTAAAGGCCTGGCAGTTCCTGCACATCAAAGAGGCATTTGCCATTTTTGTCATTTTGCTAATTAGCTCCACTCTTTCCAGATGCAGAAGCAAAGAAGGAAAGAAAAGTTCTGCGGTCAGGATTTCAGCCACCATCTCTCGGAGGCTCGTGCGTGATTTGAGGGGCCGGCGTTTGCCATCTGCTTCCTCATGCAAAAAGGGCAGATGGAAGCCAGCAAAAGCTCTCCTACAATCTGTCCCCCTTTTCACGCGACCCCAGGAATGGGTGCGTGTTCCTGTGCTTTTCTGTTTATTGTGCGGGTGTGTGCATTGTGGTGC
The DNA here is from genome assembly GCA_023646645.1 of Varanus salvator macromaculatus. Lineage (NCBI taxonomy): Eukaryota > Metazoa > Chordata > Lepidosauria > Squamata > Varanidae > Varanus > Varanus salvator. The sequence goes on along the minus strand of JAIXND010000777.1, from coordinate 38,996,271 downwards.
TTCTTGGGGAAATGCAAAGGCAGCAGGGTCTCCCATTCATCACAATGGAGCCTGTGCAGGAGGCATCCTCAGAGAACGCTGCTCCTCCGCCAGGTTCCTCAGGCCATTTTTCATAGCCCTCCACAAAGCAACACTAGAACACAACGCATTCCTCGGGCTGAGCCAAAAAAGTTAGTGGTGCTTCAATTAAAAGAAAGAGAGAATGAGAGAGAGAGAGAGAGTGAGAGGGAGGGAGAGACAGACAGACAGACAGACAGACAGCGCCTCCCTCTGTGTAATCACCTCTACTCACACTGCCTGCCAGTGTCATTTCAATCAGAAATTCGCCGGCCTGCAGACTGAGACGAGCCTCTTCTGCGATTCAGAGTCAGGGCAGGAAGCTCTTCTGCATGTCCAAGGGATTTTTGGAGTCGTCTTCTAGGCTGATCTGCTTGGGGTGCAGAAACAATGTTGGGTGGGGGTGGGCAACCCCTTTGGCCTCTGTGGGCTATGAGAAGCCAGGTGGCCAGGACCACGGTCACCTGGCAGCGTTTGCTCCTGGGCGAGGTGCTGGGTGGATCCTGCATTCTGTACCTGCAGACGGACGGGGCTTCACGGTGGATGAGAGAAGACACCCCCCCACAAGGCAAACCTGGTCCAGATGAGTCCCCGGCACCCCTCCAACGGAGGAACAAGGGGGTGGTCCTCTCTTCCTCCCGCCAGGGGCTGGCAGGCTAGGCTTGGCCTCACGCTGTGCAGGGCTCCCCCAACCACTAGCTCCTCTCCCCGCACTTGCTCTTCTTCCTCCCAGTTGGGAGAAGGGGCGGCACACAAGTGAAGTGCCATGAAGACCTTTCGTGTCCAGTATGTGACCCCTAGTAGGTTGGGATTGTGGGAGGAGGACAAAGGCACTGGCAAATTTGGCTCCCGAGCAGGGGCAAAGTGGGGAAGAAGGGACGGTGATCAAAGAGGAGGAATGAGTGGCTTTGCAGAAAGGTGGAGGCAGGTGGAGGTGGGCGTGGGCAGGTGGGGACATCGACCTTCAGGTCAGAAATCGTTGCTTCCAGGATGAAACACAAACCTGGGGAACCGCGTCCCAGACCGTGTCCAAACATGGTTATGTTCCAGCAGGTTTCCCTGAGCACAAGTGAAACCAGATTGATCTCCCATTGAACGAGTGGAACCATTGCGGCCCCTGCCGAACGGAAGAATAGCTTTGCACATCTACTTCATCACCTCAGCAGGTCGGCTGATGCCACAGTGGTGGGTGTCGTAGAAAAATGGGGATGGATCGCTGGCACGGCGCATTGTGCTTGTAACAGCAGGTATTAAATAAACGTTTCTTTGTTGTGTTGTAATTACCAGTTGTGCACAGACGGGGAGGTGTCTATGAGTTTTGATCATCTCCTAGCCAAAGGAGTCCTGTTGCACACCGTGGAGTAAATAGGGAAGTTCTGCTCCGCAGAAGATGGTCCGGCGTAGATTCCCCTTCCTGAAGCGATCCAATCCTTGGCTTCCGTCGCAGGAGGGGCTTGCTGACCGATGCTCCTGGGAAGCTCTGCTTCATCCTAGCAAGCTGCTCATTCACCTGCCTCTTGCTTAGGCCCGGGCACTGGTGGTGGAGAGAAGGCGTGTGCCAGCTGGGGTGTGGATTTCAGGAAAATGCACCAGCACCCAGGCACCAGGGAACACAAGTCCAGAGTCTGCTAAGCAGTCTAAGTCGTACTCCTAGCAAGCCAAGGTCCAAGCTGGGAGTAATCCGTAGAGCAGAGCAAGGTGTTGTCCAGTAAGCGAAAATGTGGACGGAGTGGGCCAGGAGTCAGGAACTGGGGAAAACAGCACGACAAAAGGTGGGTCCCTTGGAGCTGGAGCTGGAGTCAGACTAGTGCTGCTAAGGCAGCTTCCAGAGACAAGGGCCAGCTCTGAGATAGCCCTTCCCCAAGGTTCGGCTGTGAACGCTGGACCATAAGGAAGGCTGAGCGCCAAAGGATTGAGGCCGTTGAGTTGTGGTGCTGGAGGAGACTCCTGCGAGTCCCTTGGACCGCAAGGCGATCAGATCAGTCAGTCCTAAAGGGAATCAACCCTGACTCTCTAGAAGGCCAGATCCTGAAGATGGAACTCAAATACTTTGGCCACCTCATGAGAAGGAAGGACTCCCTGGAGAAGAGCCTGATGCTGGGAACAACTGACAGCACAAGAAGAAGGGGGCGGCAGAGCATGAGGCGGCTGGATGGGGTCACTGAGGCAATGAACGTGAATTTGGGAAACGGGGGCCTGGTGTGCTATGGTCCATGGGTCCCAAAGAGTCAGGCACAACTGTGCAACTGAACAACACCACCAACAACAAGGTTCCCGGGCGGTGCACATGAAGTCTCTGGCAAGCTGCAACAGAGTCTGGGACTAACCCTGGAATGACCAGGCTCGGCGTTGTGGTGCCTGGCCAGCCGATGGAGCCCCAGAGCTGCCCAGGTCCTGACCAGGCCACCTTGCTCCCTGGCCCTCTGCCTGCCGGGTGAGCCATGCTGGGGAGCAACCGGAGCGGGTGAGGGGGCTGAGGGACTGGGTTGAGGCCATGGAAGGCATCTTGCCCCAGGGCCTGTGGAAAGAGGGGGCAGCAGGGCTTCTGCCCTGCCCTGGTCCTGAGAACAGGGCCTTCTATGGTGCTGCCTGAGTTCAAGCTGTGGGAGGCACCTAGACCTGCGCAGATTTCTGCAAAAAGAGCATTGGTTGGCCCAGCCTGGGCGCCCACCTTGGCCTGCCCGGAAGCTGCCGCCTCCACCTCTTCCTCCTTCCTGCCCAAGGCTCAGCAGCTTGTGCAAGGCTTGGGAAGGGGAAGTTTCCACAGCCCCAAAATAGCACATTGCAGCTTAAAGCTCTGCTGGTGTCCACCGTTTTGGACAGGCTTCAGAAAGGGGGGAAATTCACAAAAGCTGGGAAGCCCCCAAACCATCAGCTCTGGGGAGAAGCAGGACAAGCTCCCAGGTGGTCCAGGTTTTGCCCCTCGTTCTACACCCTGCTCCCATGCTCCAATGTTCCCTGGGGAGAAAGGGTGTCCATAATGTTTTGTTCTGGGCAGAGTGAATCACGGAATCATAGAATAGCGGAGTTGGAAGGGGCCATGAAGGCCATCCAGTCCACCCCCGGCTGTTGCAGGACACCTTGTCACGCCACCCCACTCAGGGGGCTGCCCAGTTCCACCTTGAATGTCTCCAGTGTGGGAGGGCCCACCAAGGACTGAAGCCCTCGGCCCATTTTGGGAACAAGGCTGGGAATTGGGAGGAGGGGCTTCACTGACACGGAGCTCTCCTGGGCAGCTGCTGGCATGTGGTCCCCTTCTTTCCTTCCTGGTGTGGTTCGAAGAGGGGGTGTTGCTCCAATGAAGAGCTCAGGAGCAAGCGACGCTCCTCCGACACAATACTGTTGTTGGGGACCTTTGGAGAGGGAATGCGGAGGCGATCCAGGCCGGAGAGGAGGTTTTCTGCACATCCCAGAACAAAAATCAATGGAAATGACCTTGTTCGTTGACAGTGAAATGTGGCGGCGTATCGGCTCTCCCGGGAGGACCAGTTTGGGAAGCCCCAGCAGAGGCCTGCTGGAAAGGAAAGAGGCAGAAATGAGAAGGCTGCGCATTTGGTACCAAAGAAGACGTCTGCGTTATGGCGACCCCCATAAATCAGCTGTCCTCACAGACGCCTCTGACTTCCAGCGATTGCTCTCTCCCTCCTGTTGTATCCTGGAGTATAAACCTGAATGCAAAGCTTGCTGATGGGTATCAGGGGAGAACCTCACAAGGCCTGGAACGGTTACCTGGCTCAGACGGAACCACCTAAAGGTCATCCAGTCTAACCTGCTGAATATCGATCGCTTCTCTGGTGTCTGATACAGATTATTTCTGGTACTGCTTGAATATCAGAAGAGAGCTGGTATCAATCTACATGAATGGGTGTCACGAGCAGGCTTTAGAAAAGGTCACAGAACCGTGCCTTTTGAATGGTTCTAGAAGTTGGTACCGAGTCCTTGGCTGGAGAACAGAGCTCCACGGTTTGCTCTGATCTGTCTGGAGATCTGTCTTCATTTCCAGCCCACCATGCTCAGCTCAGCTCAGGTGAAATTATTTTTCTGCCTATGCCAAGATGACGCATGCGAAAGAAGAAATGGGGCTAGTTATGGTTGACAGTGGCGTTTAGCTGGTGCGATTCAGAATTTGTCCTTCCGGTCCAATGAAGGCTCATGTCCCCAGGGTGATGGTGGAGACAGACACTTCTCTTGGTGTCCACCACAACTTGTTTCTCAAGATTGTTAACGTCTTCTTTTTTTAACTAGGCAGCTTACAGGCTGCAAAGCGAAGTGCTATGCTCCAACACAATTTTTATATTTGAGTTAAAAACAGATTTATGTGCACAGGGCCACTGTCTTTGTACAGTGCCTGTGGGCTGTGGATTGTGCAAACCCAGCTGGCCGGGGTTGCTTAGGGGTTAGTCAAATAACCCATGGCTTGTTTAAAGCTTATTTGAGGGTTGCCTCACCCTGAGACAGTCCATTCCACTTGGGTTTGCATAAGCCAGACAAGCAAGGGAAGGAGCCCTCGGGCATCTGGCACCAGGCAGCAGGCCCCGGGGGGAAATACGAGCACGGTAGATTGTCATGAGATGCAGACATGCCTGTGGTGGGAGACCGGTGGTGGTGTTTACCGCAACTTCCCTGAAGGCCTCTTGGGACTCCTTAAGAACACGTGGAGACGGGAGGTGGTTGAAGCCCCGTCGGTGAGGGTGTTCAAGGACGGGCACATGGTGGGCATGTCGTGAGCAGAGCTGGATGGAGCCGGGGGTCAGACTAGATGGCCCAGGAGGACCCTTGCGATTTGCTCTGTTTTCTGTGTTTCTAAGACCAACAATTAGCGTGCAAGTGAGGCACGCTGGAGTTTTGCACCCACTGCGTGTGGTTTCATCCTTTCCGTTTGTGCCAGCTTCACTCTGCAGGAGAAGGGAGAGCAAGTTGGGTCAAACTGCTGTTCGGTCACCAGCACGCAGGAACCGCATGTTCATGTTCCGTTGTCGATACTGATTCCCGGGCGAGCATGTGCACATGGCCAGACTCAGGTGCATCCTCCCACTCTTTAGGAAGCCCTGCGCAACTCATTTTCCCGGCCTCAGAGCAGGCCACCATCTTGGGTTCGGAAGTCTCCAGCCGTGGGGTCTGTGCCACACGACAGCCACTTCTGTGTTGCCGGGGCCCAAGGCTGCCCGAACAGGCCCGGCTCTGGAAGAGGAAAGGGCTCCGTCGGTGCGTAGGTCTGCAGGTTTGGGGATCAAACGGGGTCAGTTTTTCTGGCTTCTTCCAGCTCGAGTATGATCCAGAGCTGCCCTGGTTCTGTCTGCATGGGTGTCCACTGAGCTTGACTAATTTTATTTAATTTTTATTATTTTATTTATATCCCACCTTTTGTCCTTTCAAGAAACTCAGGGAAGCTTGCATTGTCCTCCTGCTCTTTCTCTCTCAACCTCCCACAACAACCTTGCAAGGTAGGCCGGGCTCAGAGCCTGTGAATGGCTCACCGGGGCCTCCAGAGCTGAGTGGGGTTGAACCTGGCGCTCCTGAGCCACAGTCCAGAATTGGCACCACTGCACCATGTCGGCTCTCCAGTCTTTCTGGCGTATTTGGCACTATGCGCTTCCACAAAGTCTCCCTGCCTATAATTTGCCTCTTGAGCAAAGTCCTGCTCAGGCTCTCATGGCTATGATGCGCATCACCTCTTTTTCCTCCATGTTCTGGAACATCGGATGCTGACTTATTTGCCTGGTCAGAGCAAGGTCCATCTAGCTCTGCTGTCTGCTTTTACTGGGAACATCTCTCAGGCTTTCCGGCTGGGTTTTTCCTTTGCTCTCCCCAGAGATGTGGGTGACTGAACCCGGCATCTTTTGAATGCAGAACAGGTGCTTAGCTGCGCACTGATGGCTCTGCCAACCTCAAAATCCGCACGGTTCCTTGCAGAAAGCGTCAAAACAGCAGGACAAATTCACAGCTGCCTCACTTCCCAGACCCGTGCAACCAGCCACCGGAAGACGATTACGCATGCTAATTTGAAAATTCACCCTTATTCTTCAGTCTATCGTCTCCATTCCTATAACCCCAATATTTACAAAACTGAAAATAACAGCACCAATATCTGTGCAAGTCTGAATACTGGAAGAGAATTATATCTTGCAGTGTGAATATGGAGGCCTTGTGGTAGGAGCTAATTGGCTCCATCTTTCCCACCTTTTCGGATTGGCTCCCGAGGGTGCTTTGCGGCAATGGATTGCTCCCTGAGTCAGCAAACAGCCAAGATGTAGACAATGGCAATATGAACGAGCAGAAGAGGAAAACTCATTAAACAGCGGGGGGAAGAGAAGCGGCGGCCTTCGCCGTCCTGGTGCCAAATGATTAACATGGTCCGAAAGCAACCGGCGGCAGCTCACTGGAATGAAAAGACCCGATTGCCATTTTCAGAATCAAGCTACAGCCCATGTCCCTTGTGTCCACCGCCTGCCTGAGCAGCAGTAAATTAACCGATTGGCAGACGGATACTCGGAGCATACGGGATGAGCTGGACCTGCTGCTAGCAGCTCCTCCGTGGCCGCCTTGTCACCGCAGGGGTGCAACTGGGCCAGCTCCTGCAGTGGGCCTGGGCGATGGGCTTTCGGCACGTGACAAAATACCGGGCAGCCAAGCAAGGCAAAAAGGCAGAATCGAAGAAGCAAGCAGGAAAGAGGAGCATGAAGCAACGGAGGAGGAAAGGGAGAGGGTTGAAGGATGAAGGGCGTCCCTGGCCCTTTCGGAGAGATTTGTGGATACCAAGTGTGGGGTAGATATCCATCCACCCCGTTCTGGTGTCCATTCTGCATCGGCTCTTGGGAGATATGCGTTCGCCTCCCATGTCCTAAAGATGGCTTTACGTGATCCTGAATAAATCGGGGAAGAGGCAGATTGAAGGGCGTGTGGTTCAGGCTGCGGCTGGGAGGGCACATCTTGCAGCCCGGCTACTCAGCCCTTGGCTCAGCAGTTCATCTTCCCCGCTCGAGCTGTCCAACTGTGACCGGCGTGGTGGTGCCAGCAGAGCCACTCTGGGACCTCTGAGGAACTCTCCGTGGTGCTGAGGCTGGTGCTTCTGCTCCTGTTGTACGAGGCACATCATATCACCTGCATCAAGGTGAGATGGTTCACATGTGGTGCCTCCTGCTCTGACCCCACGATGCTGGTTCCTCTTGGCCTCAGATGGATGGAGAGGAGATGCAAGAGAGGACAGGCAACGAGTAATGCCAATGAAATTGCCGAAACCCCTGCTTGGACATTTCTAAGGTAACTTTCGATGGGCGGCTATCAAGGATGCTTTAGATGCATGATATCCTGCCTCAGTGGGAGTAATTAAGCATGCGAACCTCTGGCCTAGCAGGGCACTGGAGGTAAAGCAGCGATTAACCCAACCGTGGTCTACAGAGGACGCCACACAATGAGTTCCTGCTCTTCCCAGATCAAAACTGGGCCATTACTTTTAGCTGGATCGTCTCCCTCCTCTTGAGTAAAGCAATAGAGTCTTCTGGAAGTTGCATGGGTGCTTCTGCAAGGACTCAGGGCTTCCCACTTTGCACCTGAGGGCTGGGGACAAAAGAGGAGAACTGGGAGCCCAGCAGTGTTTCCAATGGGAATGGGGCGGTTGGGAGTCATCCCTGAGATGGGGATTGCTAGGCTGCCTTTGGACTGCCGCATGCTCCTTCTAGACTTCAGCTGGAAGGGTAAACTCTGTGGAGCTCCAGGCTCTTCCACTGGGGACGTTTCTCCAGGATCTGGGCCAGTTGGGGTCCTGGCACACTCTTTTGAGCAGGTCTGAAGGCATCTGGAGGGTCTGAACTCCTGTTCTGCATTGCTTGGTAGCCACACTGTTTGCGGCCTCACGATGGCTTGCTTCAACATATAAGAAAGTGGGTGTTCGGAGAAACTCAGATTTCTTTGAGGGAGGGGGAATAAAATGTGGTGGGGAGACAGACCCCCAGCAATTCTTCCTTCAGAATGCGTGCGGTGCTTAGTCTGACAGCCTGCCTGGCTTCCCCCTTCAACAACAAGCCCGCACCCAGATGGTTGGGGAGCCGCAGCACAAACATTTCCTTTCGTGATTACTGCATAACTAGACAAAGAAAACCCAGGGCTCTTCCAAAAGCATTCTGGAACTTTCATTCATATGCACGAGGACGAGACGAGATGAAATATTTGTGTCTGTGAAAGGACATGTGCTTGTGTTTAGCAAAGAGGTGTCTTCGCTGGCAGGAGACAGGGAGACGAGCGAGCGTGGGGGGGCAGGGGGGAGATGAACCATCAGCCTCACCTAACAGGCTTCTTAATGGTGTGCTTAGATGAAAATTACCATCTTGCTGCTCATTTCTTTTCTTCTAAACAGAAGAAGGAAAGTGAAGGCTTCGCAGGCCATTAGGATAAATCAAAAGCAGTTAGAGCTGGGGAAGTATTTACAAGGCGTGGGCAATTGGTTTTTATTTTTTTTATTTTTACTTTACCGTTTTTGTCTGAGTCAGTGGAATTACCCAGCAGACCCGGGACTGGAAATGGACCAGGGCGACAGGGGGACAGGGACAGACAGAAGCATGTAGACCTGGTCAACGGGCCTCGGGCCACTGGTGTTCAGCTCTGGGAAGGGTTCAGTTCAGCTACTCGGCACTGTGCAACCCTTCCCACAAGGCAGCGAACACCCCAATGGACCAGCAGGTGCACAAGATCTTCATTGAGCAATGATGATAGAAGCGTAGAAGGGCAGGGCCTGCATGGGCCAGGAAGGCCATCCCGTCCACCCCCTGCTGTTGCAGGACACCACGTCGCACCCTCCCACTCGGCGGGCTGCCCATTTGCTTCCCTAGTGCGGAAGAGCCCACACCTCGCGTGGCAAGTGGTTCCACTGTCACACTGCTCTCCGTCAGTAAATTCTTCCGAGGCAAATGGCTGTTTTGCTTTCTATCACGGTGACATTTCGTCCGTCGGTTCCTTCATCAGTTCCAACAAAGAAGCACACATGGCTGCAGACAAAGCTCTGCACTCGGCACAGACGGTTGGGAAGCATTGCTCCTTTGAGTGCTGGGCTGCGCCGCTGCAAAATCTTGCTTCCCCGTAGGGCACGGGGGGACAATGAATCAGCTTTCATGTGCTCCGTTTGAAAAGCTTCTGTCTGGGTGGCCTATTATGAGACAGAAGATACGATTTAGCACATTCTGTGAATGACGAGCTTTTTGTCTTGCTGCCTGAATGAAGCCGGGAGGCAAGCTTTGCGGGAGGGGGGTCACCTCGGGATTGGTCATCATGAAGGAGCCGCAATGGAGAGCCAAGTGTGGGACGGGTGTGGGCATCCTGAGTGGCGGGCAATGTGCTGCTTTGTGTACTTCTGTGCAAAGGATCGTGCATAGATCCGCCATGCGCAAACACTGCATTTGTGTGTGTGTGTGTTCCGCTGCTTGTTGCATAAGGCATTTGTGACACGTAATCGCTTACACGGGTTTGGTTTTATTACACTTAAATGGGCAATTTGTGAGTCGCAAAGTGTCCTCAGGAGGACTGGAATGGAACAAAAGTATTGCGTTTGAGTGCAAACGATCCCCCAATTTCCTCCTTTGGAGGTTTCTATGGACTGTGTAGCATGAAATAAGTCATACCCAATAAACATGGGCCAAATGTCACGGCGGTGATTCATTAATATGGTGGAAGCGCTCCGTCTAGAGCGAGAGCAGCAGGTCTGAGTGAGCAAGCACGCGAAGAGCAGCAAGGAAGCGAGTCGTAGAAACCTTCCGCCCGTCCCTCGTCTCCTGCCTTTGCTTCGCACGGAGAGGAAATGTGTTCCTCCGTCACCCATCCTGATGGCCTTCTAAGGTCTGGAAGCCTGGAATCTGTCTCCAGAAACGGCCCCGCTGCAAAGTTTAAGATGGTTCATGGAATACCGAAACATCTGGAAGGCAGCAGTCTGAGGAAGGCATCCTGAAATGATGCTCTTGAGTACCTCAAGGCAGCGTATCTGTCCCAGTGAGAAGCACTTCTGTGCTGGCCTAGAGGACAAAGGGGCTGCCCTCGTTGCTGTGCATTAGCCAGTTACGTGCCCCACAAGGTGGCCCTCTGGTGACCATGGCATGGACCTTGGCCAATGCGAATGTATAGAAATAGAAACTGAGCGAGTCAGAAGGGGTCTCCCTGGCCATCTAGTCTGACCCCCGGCTTCAGCCGGCTCCGCTCACGACATGCCCAACATGTGCATGTCCAGCCTATCCATAAACACCCTCACTGGTGGGGCTTCCACTACCTCCCATGGAAGCACATTCCATATCTCTGGGGTCCTAACCATCAGGAGGTACTTCCTGACATCCAAATTGAACCTTGGCTCCCTGAGCTTTGCTCTGTTGGAGCACGTCCTGCCTTCCTCTGCAGGGGAGAACAGGTCTCTCCCCACCTCCGTGTGACACCCCCTCATATACCTGTATGTCGCCAACAGAGCCCCTCTGAATCTTCTCTCCTCCAGGCTGAAGAGACCCAGTTCCCTCAGTCTCGCCTCATTTGGCATCCCCTGCAAACCGGCCACCAGCCTTGTGGCCCAATGCTGCACTGACTCCAACCTGGCTATATCCTTCCTGTAATGAGGGGCCCAAAACTGAGCACAATCCTCCAGTTGTGGGCGCACCAGAGTCATCTAGAGTGGCAGGAATCCCTCTCTTGATCTAGAAGCCACCCTTCCGGCTGTGCATCCAAGGGTGGCGTTCGCCTTCTTGGCCGCTGTCCCCCTGGCGCTATTGTGGAGCTTTGAGGTCCCACGTCCAGGTTCTGAGGACCTGGTGCAGCCCTGGGCAGGCCTCAGCTGAGGTGTTCAGCTTGGCCTGTTTTCTCCTTGGCTTACAGGGCGACGCAGGGGGCTGGCTTGGGCCAAAGCAGACTGGAAGGCCAGAACGGTGGCGGCCCAGCTCCGCCTGGTTCCCCACAGAAGGAAGCTGAACAGATCCACTGCAGACGCTGACCCCGAATGAACTGCCTGCGGCTGGGAGCCGATAGCCCCGCTGTGAGAGTCTTGCAGGGAGAGGCTCAGCCGAGGAAGGAAGGGCTTCCAACTTGTCTCCCTGGGGATGGAGGCTGCCTGAAGAGGGCAGAAAAGGCACGTCCAGCAGGTGTAGCTCTGGCTTAGGGTTCAAGGCCAGCGCCTGTGAGGTGGTCAGAATGAAGGCGAATGCTTCGCCTGTGCAAGAGCTGAGCATCTCCAGCGCAAAGGCTCTTGCGTTTGCAGGGAGCTCTGCAGATGAGCTCTGCGTGGGACCTTGCAGAAATGCTGCCAGCCAGAACTGGTTGCACTGGGCTGACTCCTGCCTTCCGTACAGGGAACTGCCATGTTAGCTGCGGCGCAGAGGATCTGCCCTGCTTGATGCACATTTGGGGCAGGAACGATGGCCCAGGAGTGTGTGGCGGCAGCATCGCATGGCTTCTCCACTCCCTGACGTGAGGCCTGCCCTGCCCGACATCACTGCTGAGGATTGCTGCATCGGAGCATCCTGGGATTCAGCGCCCTGATCTGAAGCTGCCCCAGAGAAGCCAGCGGCGCTCCGCAACACTGCGCCTGTCAGTCAGCTTGTGGCACAATCGGAGGCCTCCCCCTGCAGTGCTACTCAGCCTACTTCCTGGCGTTAGAGCAGCAGTTGAACAAAGGCCTCCGTTATTGATCACATCCAGCCTCTCTGAATCCAATTATGTCCGCTTTTCTCTTGCAGGTTGGAGGCTCCAGATGAAAGGGCCGTGAAGTATCCTCATGAAAACCAGTGGAGCTCTGAAAGTGGGGAGGGAATCTTCACTCTTCACAATTGTTCCTAATGTTCTGCTCAAGCCACTCCGCTCCGCTCAGTCCAGTCAATGCGGAGGAGCATTCCTGGAAGCAGGAAGGTGGCCCGCAGAGGGGACTGCAGCTGACTGGGAGAGCCACACCCCAACACACCTGGGGTGTCGCCACAGTGCAGGCCAACGGACACCTTGGAAAGGTTGCAGAACGAAGGCAGGTGGGCTACCTGGAGGGGAAGGGGTGGTGAAGGGGCATATGGCGAACAGCCTTCCACATTTGGAGGGTGCCAGCCTTCTGGTACCCTCCAGATGCTGTGGCCTCCAGCTCCTAGCATCACCTGTCTATCCTGTTGAACAAGATAAGGCTTGGTATGAAGGAAGCGGATGGAAAGACCTTTTTCTTCCTGTCTCATAAACTACAGTGTGGTGCCTAGAAAATGCTAGTGATCAGCATTAGATTCAGGACAGACAAAAGAAGGGACTTTTTGTTGTTGCTCTGGCAGTTGGAGAGTGGGACTCCGCTCTCTGAAGCATTTGGGGTGAGTTATTTGTGTCGTGCATTGATGGAAACCAAAGCCAATGCACGGATCAAAATGGAGATGAAAAGCTGGAGCCCCCCTCCCCAGTCCGTGTGCATTCATGCAGATCCGCTCCTCTTTAAGACCTGTAACAGCATCTCAGGCCCCGGAACAGTTTCTCCGCCAGTCACAGAGAGGGTCTGAGGAGCAGAGGTGCCAGCGCGGCTGACACCATTGCTCCTCAGCTCGGCCAGACAGGTGGACAGGAAGCTGCTCCGTATGAGCTCCTCACACCTTCTCCATGTGATAATGAGAAATGACAAGCCAGAGATTCCCCCCATGGAAAGGAAACCGCTGCTACATTTTGAGTTTGATTGCATGGAAACACTTGCCGCCGCCGTGTCTGCGTGGTCCCATCATGCACAGCTCTTGGGGGGACTTGCAGTACCGCTAGAGCTGAAGCAGGGTCATGTCTGTTGCTGCCATTGGACAGATGCAAATTGGTGATAGTAAAAAAACAGCTTGCTCAAATGCGGTTTTAAATGTACATTTTGAATGTGTGTTTTCTCTCAGCGTAGAATTTGCATGCATATTTTCGCTTCAGACATGCATTTAAATGCATTTTAAACTCCAAGAGCTGCATCACAATACCGGGAGAAGCATGAAATCCGGTGCACAGCGAAGTTCCCAAGGACGCACTCGGCCACATGCACTGTGGATGCGAAGATCTCCCGCGGGAATTTGCAACGGTTATGAGAGCAGTGCGGCGTAAAGTTTAGAGGGTTGGACTGGGATTTGGGAGGACAAGATCTTCGGCCCCACTTGGCCATGAAGCTCAGTGGGGGGCCCTGGGCCCCGGGCCCCCCACTCGCTCTCAGCCCAGCCTCCCTCAGTGGGTCCATTTATTTATTGAACGCTTTTGCATGCTGTCTTGTAGCCACACGGCTCTCTAGATGGCTTTCATGATGAAAATCAACAACATGAGACATCCTAAAATACACCCAGTTTAAACAATTAAAACCAGAAAAGCAATAATAAATATAACAACATGGGCAGGAGCATCAAATAATAGTTTAACAACAGATTGGAACTATCCCAAATTAAGTAAGTAAAACTTACATTAAAATATAATTAAAACTAAATCCCAATTAAAATTAAATTCCAAAGCAATTAAAATGCTCCTTGAAGGAAAACATCTTAGTCTGGCAGGGGAATATGTATAAAGGTGGTGCTTGACGAATACCCTTGGGAAGTCGACGCCAGAGGTGGGGCACCACGCCTGAGAAGGCCCTGCCATCTGGGTTGTTGTGAGGATGCAGTGGGCAGAAAGAAGCTCATGCAAGCCCTCCTGGATCCCTTGCAGGAAGAAAAATGGCAGGACCTAAAAGCTATAATACGCAACTAATATGCAAGATCGAGCTGTTCCCTCCCCCCCGACCCCGTCCCCGTCCCCGTCCCCATCCCAGGCCTGATTGCAGGGCAGGGGTTTGAGTCTGTGCCGGGTGCTTTATGGACACAAAGCGGCTGCATTGGCTGGTAGAAATGCACTGAGAACACGGTCCAGCAGGCAAGGGAGAGCCCCATGGGCTATGGAGCGGTTTATGAATGTAATAAATCATTGTAAATTAACTCCCTTAGGACAGGCGTGGGCAAGAGAGAGCCTTTGAATGCCCCCCCCCGGCCCCCCGACTCCTCTTTGGTGGCTCAGGCACTGCTGCCATTCAGCAGGGGCTGGGAATTCTTTTCTGGCAGTTTCCCATGGAAATTCAGCTGCAACCAGCCAGAGACCCCCAAAACGGATGTTCATGGTGCGTTTTAAACTTGTCCTTTTTCAGGACCTGAAATTCAGGGCTGCAGCAGCAGGAGTGAGGCCTGTGGTGAGAAGGAAGCATGGAGGGGGCAGATGGCGCCCCTTGGACCCTTCAAAATCACCCACACGTGAATCGGGTGGCCCGGCTTTTTCCGATCTATTTCAGAGTCCGAGGGAAATGCCGGAATGCCCCAGGAAGAGTGGCAGCAACCCGGCTCTTCCCAAGCCTCCGACATTCCTCCACGCAACAGCAGACCACATATGACTCTGCTCTGGGATGACTCTGGGAAAGCCGAATTGATTTCTGTATATCAAGCCACCAGAACTGTTCCAATGTTGCTTGGGAGCAGTTTCTCCCCTTGCGTTTGTCCTTTTTCTGGTAACTGTCCTGAGGATGCTGACCTCCTCCAGGTTCCATCTTTACTTTAGATGGGAAGAGATTTAGTGCGATTTAGTGCGATTTAGTGTGATGCGCAACTACCTGGACTAGAGGCAAATGTTCTGTATCAGCTGCATGTATAGCATTTGGATGCAGGCCATCGATAAGCAGGCAGACCAAGACGTGCAGCTTCCTTCTCCAACGGGCATCACGCAAGTGGGACGCCAGCTCTGCCCAACCATGTGCTGGAGGCCACAGCGGCCTTCCTCCTTCCAGAAGTTCTGGGAAAGCATTCCAGGCCGTCAGCCGGGGTGGGGTGGTGGGACAGGGAGGAGGCGAGAAGACCGAGCTGCCCCAGGTAACCTTCGTGTGAGGATGCGGTGGATGCACCACGAGGCTGGTGCCTGGTGGCCTGTTCCGGCCCTTTTCAGATGACAGTTTCTCATGGGAAGACAGCAGGAAAGCTTTCTAGTCGAATGCTCCTAACTTGGAGGACATGCCCAGAAACTGTGAACCATTCATACTACCTCCTTACTTCACTGTCTTCTGATCCATCCCTCTGGAAGAGGTCAGGAAAGGACAAAATTATACTTTACTCTTTGAAGTTAAAGTCTGTAGGATGAAACTGGCTGCTTGGGACATAGAAACATAGAAACAGCGCGAGTCAGAAGGGGCCTCCCGGGCCATCTAGTCTGACCCCCGGCTCCAGCCGGCTCCGTTCACGACATGCCCACCACGTGCATGCCCAGCCTGTCCTTGGACACCCACACCGATGGGGTGCAGGGGAATTCCAGGTTTCCTCTTCTCTGCCCTTTCTGCAGCAAGGAAATTCTGACTCATAGTATTGCAGAAAAACTACAGAGTCTGGCATGCGAAATGCACAGTTGCCACCGCACCACGATGTGGCCACTGCCTGGTTTCCCCAGGCCAATCAGATGCGAATCAGGCGTGTTTGTCATGCGTGCAGTAAGGTCCCAGGAACTTGGAGAGGCGTCGTTTTCCTTGGCACATCCAAATTATAAAGTTAAAGAGAGCTTCTGCCATTGGGTAGGAGAGAAACGGATGAATGGATGGGTGAGTTGGAGGGATGCACAGGTAAAATTGAGGGCCAAGTGCAATTCTCAACAGAAACACTTTTAACGATGCACAGCTAGCACTGCTCCATTCTGTTCCACAATTTCATTCTCCTGTTGTTTGAACTCTTTCCCTTTCCTTTCCTGCCCATGATTGATTTTAATTGTTGGAATTGTCACTGTGGGAGGCTGGGCTTCCCACTGCGCATGCAGACAGAGGAGAGAGCGACACTCTCAAGCTGTCATTTAAGCTGCAGCACTGCCCAACCAGCGCTTTCCCATCCAAACCAGTCTGAAGCCATGGGCCTCATGGGATGCTCGCAGTTGGCAGCTGAGCCCTAGATGAGGGAGTCGGGGTGGGCCAGATGACAGCCTGTGCCTCTCCATCCACCCAGCACGTGCGCCCCACTTTCAAAATCTGGGGATGTTGTCATGAAGGCATCACATTTAAACAGGGTGTGTGTACTGGATCTGATCGCATAGACAATATTCCAGGCTGAGCCTGATTTAGACTTCCATGTGTTGGATTTTCCAGGCATCGCTCCTGTTTGAGGTGAGACTGAGGGAACTGGGTCTCTTCAGCCTGTAGAGGAGGAGACTCTGAGGGGATGTGCTGGCCACATACAGGTACATGAGGGGGTGCCACATGGAGGTGGGGAGAGACCTGTTTTTCCCTGCAGAGGAAGGAGGACGCACCCCAACGGAGCAAAGCTCAGGGAACCAAGGTTCAATTTGGATGCCAGGAAGCACTTCCTGAGTTAGGACCCCGAGGGTGTGGAAGGGGCTTCCCCGGGAGGTGGTTGAGGCCCCATTGGTGAGGGTGTTCAAGGACAGGCTGGACATGCACATGGTGGGCATGTCGTGAGCGGAGCCGTCTGGAGCCGGGGGTCAGACTAGATGGCCCGGGAGGCCCCTTCTGGTTCACTCTGTTCTGTGTTTCTATCTGGAGGCCATGCCTGCAGATGGACAGCTCAGGATGCTGGGAGAAGGGCAAGTGTCAGGTGGGTGGAAAGGGAAGGTACAATTTTGCTCGCTGCAGGTGGCTCAGGAGACCTGGGCTCCCATCTTTTCTAAACTCGGCCATGAAGCTCACTGGTGACTTCAGTGGACCAGTCACTGAATCTCAGCCTAACCTACTTCACAGGGTTGTTGTACAAATAATATGAAGAGAAGCTGCAGGCCTACATTAGCTACCTTGAGTTCTTTACAGGGAGAAAATGGGACATATCCCTAATAGGTAAGAACAGGGGCAGGTATTACCTGATTTAGCCCTGGGCTGTCAAGGTCAGAGCTGACCTTTCCAATACAGACCCCTCCAACGGTTGCAAGCTGGATTCTTTGCTCGGGAAGCATTAAGAGATGCCTGATGGTGGCTTGGACACTCACTTCCTGTTGGAGGAGACCAAAGATGCCATCTGTGGGCATACCATGGCATCACAGGGCATGCTCTGACACCAAAACACCACGGTCTTTGTTTGCAGCCTCCACGGAAGGACAAGCAACCAGCTCTCGACTAAGAGGTCCCAGGTGGCTTTGGCAGCCTTCTGAGACAAGCCCTGCTCCCCCGGGAGCATCCCAGAGTCTGCAGCATCCAGCTGACCCGTTCCTTCCTGCAGTCGGAGAGCCTTCTGTTCCATCAGCCACATCCTTGCATTGGTCACCGACAGTCCCCTCCAGACCTTTCCCAGAATCCAGTGACGTCTCGTCTTTGCCAAGGCAAAATATTCCACGGTGGTGCCGCATTTTGTCGCCCAATGTTGAAGATGGAAATGGCGTCGCTTCTACTGAATAACATGCAGCATAACCCACCAGAAATATCTCCTGAGTTCTCCAAGCCATGCAAGAGGGTTAATTGTTCTTCACACAGAGAGACTTCTGTGAGCACTGCATGTTCTTTCTTTGAGCAGAAACAATATGGAAAATTGACATCTGCCAAGGCGTGCAAAGAAGGACCAATTTCCCTTTCAGCCGCTCGTGGCGACCTTGCTATGATTTGGGGCTAAATTGATGTTATTGTTCTGGGGCTGTCACTTCTTGAGTTAAGTTTTATCTACTTCGGTATTTATGTTCCTGCTGTCAGGCTTTTGTCGCGTGGGCCATGCTTTGATTTATAGGCTTGATTATTATTATATATACAATGATAAATTAATGAATTACCTAAATTAATTAAATGCCACAATGCAAGTGGAAATCTTCAAGAATTACTTAAGCAAGTCAAGAGACTAGAACTATTTGTCTTACAGGAAATGGGAGACAAAGTTGGACGGAGCTTTTTTCCTTTTAATATATCCTGCTGTTCAGCTTTTTGTACATTTTTAAACAACATCTGAAATGATTAAAAAAAAAAGCTGAGATTCTTTTGCCGAACTGCTAGACAGGAAGCCATAGTGTGAACTAGAGAGAGAGAGAGAGAGAAATCTGGTTCAACTTTGTTCCTGTGCTGACATTATTCTGAACTGTTTTTCGAAAAGAAAAAGAATTCATTTTCTAATTTAGTTTTCGAAATTATTCAAACACAGGGCACAAACGTACGCATGGTTAGAGGAAAAAACTATGCTTGTCACATAACCTGCTGGCAAATGTGGAGAGGAGAGGTGTGGGACCTTCTCTGTCCAGCGCACACTGCGTTGCAACCATTTGGCAATGCACGATGAATTTTGAGGCCAAGCCAAAGTTGAGGTGGGCTATTTTCCACAAGGTGGGACTGGGAGCATGATGGCGGGGCCAGGACCCCTCCCCACTGTCCGCACAGACCTCCCCATCCTCTCCCCTTTTCCACATTTGTTTGGTGGGGTGGGGGTCTTTGCTAGGCCCTGCCCCAGCTTCCCCCAACCTCCAGGCGGCCACTCCCCCCATCAAAGATGGCACGCCTAGCCGAAGGCCAAAGCAGCCCAATTGGTGGCCGGAAGGCTGGCGAAGGCAGCAGCCCCGGGCCTGACGGCTGGCTCACAAAATGCCAGCCCTAATTTTAACAAGGCAACCAGTTCTAATACAGATATGAAATAGTGCCTGGAGATTATGTGGCTGATCGCTGCTGGCTGAGAGAAGGAGGGCAGAGCGAAGAGGCGGCGCTCCATCCGTGCGGCCTGTGGGTACACGTCCCACGTGTTACTGCTTGCGAAAGAACAAAGGGTACGAGTGGGAAAAGGGATAATGAATCCATGGATTTAGCCTGGAATTCCCCCAGAAGCAAATTCCAGTGAGGTTTCCTGTGTCTGACAAAAGACTGACCAACTGACGGACAGAAGGACAGGAAAAGCACCCTCCCCTCCCCTCCCCTTCCCTTCAGGAATCATCTGTGACTTACAGAATCATGAGCTTTGTTCTTCCGAAACAAAGCACGGCTTAAAAGCACGGCTTTGGAGTTTGCTGGGCAGTGGCGGTGAGGGGTGCAAACTGGAAACCAGAATGAAGGAGCTGCCCCATTTGTGCAGAAGGAGGGGACAGGGAGAGAGGTGATCCACGTGGAAGAGGCAAGCCCAGTTAGACGCTGGCTTTGGACTTCAAAGGGCTGCTCACTTCTTTTGGGCCAGGCAGTCCACCTAATTATTCAGGATTAATTACAGTGGGGAAGAATTCCAGCAAGCAGTAGAAGTTGCTTGTGGGGAGTGAAGAAAGGGGGACAAAGGAGACTCGCATCTTGGCACAAGGCTTTCGGCTGGTCTCCAAGTGCTAAAAGGGAGCTTGCTAACGATGACAATAATTGCCCTCTTCAAAGAGTTAACCAGACGGGTGGACAGCGGCCAGTGGAACATTATCAGGGAAAATCCTGGATTGCTCCAAAGTGCCCGGTGTGCTGAAAGAGGAACCATGATCGGAGAAAGCCGCATGGCAGCCGGACACTTTTGGCACGGTTTTTGTTGCTGAAGTGTTGCTGATTTTAATTTCTTTGTGTGTATTCCACGGGGCTGTGCTAGCTCATCTTCTAACCAACTTGGAGAAAAAATGGCTTCAGTAATTTTTCTCCACTTGAGGTGTTGGCAGCTGGGTGCGCTTCCTGGTTTCCTCCGATCATCGTCACTCGGCTGTGCAAGAATTAATTTGCCTTCCGTAGCACTACGGCAGTTCCCCTGCCTGCATCTGAGTACCAGTAAATAGCATTTATGGGAAGTCGTTAAAATCAAACACTTAATTTTGTTACCAAGAACTGAGATAGTATTATTAGCTATGCAAACGGAACTTTAGTGACACCTAGAGACAAATTATGGGCATTGCAAGCTTAACCCCATGACAATCTAACCTTGGGTGCAAATAATGCTAAAGCTTTGAGCAGGTGCAGTGTGCATTTCTGACGGACCCTAAACAATCTCTGCACACCGGTGTTTCCCCACCAAACATCCTGGAAGGTGTGAACCTGGCACTTCTCAGTCTGGAAAGAAGCACCTGCCTAGGGGCCGGTACGACACTGAAGCCCAATCTTGCTATCAGAATCAGGGATCGGGGCCCTGAGGAGGGATGGCTGCGGATCCAGGTAAAAAGGCCCCTCTGTAAGACTGCTGAGTTGAAGAGCTGCAATTACGGACCTTCCCCAAAGCCCAGTCCAAAGCAAGCGTTGCTCACATGGACCAGGAAGGAATGAGGTATTGGCAGGGTCGGAGGAAACGTAAAGAAAGACAGGCATCCTCTTGTGTTTTAATTGCTTTGTTTATTCCTGTGCTATCTCTTTATCTTGAATGCCAATTGATTTTTCCATTGTCAAGAATAACTCTGAGCAGTTCCGGAGCCCTGACCGCTAAGCTGCTTTGATTCTTACACAAGGCTCCGGAACAATGTTCCCATTTAAAATGTTATCAGTCTCGCTGAAACACATAACAAGCTTGAAATGAGCAGTGCAGTGGTGGCAGGTCCTCCTTGCCTTTCCTCCATCCTCTCCCCCCTCGCAGATTTAATTTAAATTACAAACGCTCTTGATAAAAATTTGCACTCAATAGCACTTACATTATATGAGATTATTTCCCGTGCGCAGGGGAGGTGGAAGGCTGGGTGGAACTGCACGCTTGCTCTCCGTTATTTTTTAAAGGCACAAGTGTGGAATATGTGGATATTAGAAGCAGGGATGAGTGGCTGGCAGTCCCTGGACCAGAACTGTTTCCAAGTTGCAAGCAGGAGTCAGCTTCCACCACCCGTATTAATGCCGCTCCTCTCGTTTGGAGATCGAGCATGCATGTAAATGATGGACCTGCGTCTATCTCCCATCAGCCCCAGCCCGGGTGGGAAAGGGTCAGAGATGATGGGAGTTGGGTCCGCTGGCCAGAAAGGTCCTCGGAGCAAAAGCAGGGTCCCTGGGAGACGCAGCCGAAGGTGCCCCCGTCTGTAGCTGCGGAGGCAGGGATGGAGGGGCCGCGTCTCCCGGGGTGGGGCAGCACGTTCGCCTGGGCCTCCCCAGGAGCCCTCTGTGGCTGCTCTGACCAGGAGACTCCCAGCCACGACTGCTTGACCACGGCTTAGCAGGTCGTCTGAATGGGAAGGTCTTCGCCTTTTCGAAGAGCTGGTCGCAGCTGCCGGCTGCGTCTGGGACGCAGGCACGCCCACCGGGAAACGCACTGAGATGCCATTCCTGCTTGGGAATCGTCTGGATGTGTCCCATTGGCACAGCCCTGAGAGTGAGTGAGGACAGGCGCTCGTGTGGAGGAAAGGCGGCTGGCCAAGGAAGGGAACTTGGGCTTGTGGGTGAGGTGGAAGTGTGGAGCCAGCGTGCAGCTGCTGCGAAAAAGGGAAGCCCCACGTGTGGCTTGACTAGGGACCAGCAGGCTCTGGGGGAGCACTTCGTTCCGGAAGGGCAGCGCATCTGCGTGTGTCACAAGCGGGTGTCAAAAGTGCCCCTCCGTGCCCTCTGCCTCTCTCTACAGAGGCATGTTTCAGAGCCCTTTGGAAAGCTCAGCCTTCGGCCTCTCTGCCAAACAAAGAGACCTGCTTCCCCCTCCCTAGACAACTCCGCAGATTGCAATGCAGCTGCCTTGTGGATTTAGCATCTTTCTGAGCTTTCGGCTCACAAAATGCACATAAAAACAGCTATTTTAGCTTAAGTTGTGTCCAAGAAGGCAAACTTTGGAACGCAGGGGATCCAGATATGCCCAGTTCAGAAACACCTTGAGAATAGAGGACACTCTCTTGAAACCAGGAGGAGATAAGGCCACCCAGCTCAACGTTCTTACAGGCAAGCACCGGGATGCTGTAGAGATTTCAACAATCAGAGTGGACTCGACTCCGTAGCCTTTCAAAGTCAAGGGGGGTTTGCCAAGGCCTGCCCCCAGCGGGCGTCCCGCACTTTGTCTGCGTAGGGTCCCATCCCAAGCAAGCTGGAAAAGGCATTTGGGGAGTTGCCGTCCTTTTATCTCTCAATTTAGGATACGATTGTATCCTGAATAACCAATACCTTAGTCCCCGGGATGCCAAGTAACACCTTTTTCTCAGCGTTTTGCAGGTTACTTTTTCAATGCATCGAAATACTTGTTTGCATGAAATAAAAGCTTTGATCGAAAAAAGGAAAGGTAGGGCAATTTAAAAAGATAACTTATTCTATGGATCTTTAAACAAATAAAGCTTAAAATTACTTTCCTTTACATTCCGGTTGATCAGCTTTTTGTTTGTTTCTTTTTTCAGTTCAGATAATTCCAAACTTCTGAGAATGTTACATCCTGATATTGGCTTTTTAAAAAAAAATTCTTAAAGTTTTGCTGTTTAAAACAATGATTATGATGAGAAGCAGCTGAAAGACATCATTTCACTCCAGTAATAATTTTAAAAATTGCACTGTAGGTCTTTGTAGCAGGGCACACCGATCCCATAACGTTAACTTGCTTATAAAGGGAAAATTAAATCAGCTTTATTATGTGAAAGCAAAATTGTTGTGTGGAAAGTGTTTTGAAATACAGGAGAGCTTCAAACTGTCCTTCTCCGTGTTCTGTTTAAGGAGCCAAATAATCAATGAACATGCTTGTAATGCAATAGCTGGTAGAATAAATTGAACTAATATATCTAAAAATACTGCGAATCAAATTGGCAATTTCTTTCAAAAAGTTGCCATCTTGCTCCATTGGAATCAGTGGAAGTCTTTCTATTGCTACCAGCCGGACTCAGTTGCACCCTGCTGATGAATTCCAAAGCATTGTATTCAAAGGAAATGCATGGCATGAAAAGCCAATTGTCTCTCTTCACCGGCAAACATGCCGGGGTTTGTCTAACACAGTCCTTAAGTTGGTTTAAGGACCGTGCTACCTGCAGGTCTTATTTTTTGTGAGCATTTCCCCCACTTGCATGCATCCACCATGGACTTTTGGAAATGTGTACACTTCCTCCCATTGATCGCAATGCATCTGTGCGCATTTTTCATGTACGTTTTGCAAATGTGCACAATTTTCAGACCCCTTTGCTCCTGAAATTGCACCCCAAGCTCTCAGAAGTGTGGCTTTTGACAGCCACTGGGCTCTGCCTTTGGATCCAGTTGGTTAAACTGGGGAAACTCTTGTAAAATGTGACCTGGACATGTGATTTCTAAGCACCTCTAGCATCACCAACTGTACAGTCTACAAAGGTTCCCACCTGTGTGGGCAGCCCAGGTGTTTTCGTGACTCTCTCTCCTGCCTCCATGCATGGGTAATGTTACCTTCATGTGACTTTGAGGTCCATCATCCAGTCCCACCCCTGCTGTTGCAGGACACCATGTCACACCCTCCCACTCAGAGGGCTGCCCAGTTTCTTCCTGAATGTCCCCAGTGTGGGAGAGCTCCCCACCTCTCCAGGCAACTGGTTCCACTGCCCCATTGCTCTGATAGTGAGGAAGCTTTTCCCGATGTCCAGCCTGAATCTGGGTTGTCGCAACTTGAATGGATTACTCCGTGTCCTATATTCTGGCATCAGCAAGAAGAGGTCTTGACCTTCCGCTTTGGCACAGCCTTTGAGGGACTTCTAGAGGGATCTCATGTCCCCTCTCCGTCCTCTCTTCTCGAGGCTGAACATGCCCAGTTCTCTCAGCCTCTCCTTACTGGGGCTAAACGTATAACATTGCACTGCGAGGCAGATGGGCAGTAGGAACTGGCAATGCGGTGAGCCCACACTGGGCTCAGGTGGACGGCCGCTGCTCGAACGCGAGAGCTAGAAACATAGAAACATAGAAACAGAGCGAGTCAGAAGGGGCCTCCTGGGCCATCTAGTCTGACCTCCGGCACCAGCCGGCTCCGCTCATGACATGCCCACCATGTACATGTCCAGCCTATCTTTGAACACCCTCACCGATGGGGCCTCAACGACCTCCCGTGGAAGCCCATTCCACGCCCTCGGGGTCCTAACTGTCAGGAAGTGCTTCCTGGCATCCAAATTGAACCTTGGCTCCCTGAGCTTTGCTCCATTGGAGCTTGTCCTGCCTTCCTCTGCAGGGGAGAACAGGCCTCTCCCCATCTCCATGTGACACCCCCTCACATACCTGTATGTTGCCAACATATCCCCTCTGAGTCTCCTCTTCTCCAGGCTGAAGAGACCCAGTTCCCTCAGTCTTGCCTCATACGGCATCCCCTGCAAACCAGCCACCATCCTTGTGGCCCTACGCTGCACTGACTCCAACCTGGCTATATCCTTTCTGTAATGAGGGGCCCAAAACTGAACATAATACTCCAGTTGCGGGCGCACCAGAGTCGTGTAGAGTGGTAGTAATACCTCTCTTGATCTAGAAGCCACACTTCTGGCTATGCAACCAAGGGTGGCATTCGCCCTCTTGACCACCGCATCACACGGCTGACTCATGTTTAGCCTGCAGTCAACCAGCACCCCGAGGTCCCTTTCACAAGTGCTGCTCTCCAGCCACTTGTCACCTAACCTGTACTTATGACAGCTATTCCTATGCCCCAAGTGCAAGACCTTGCACTTCTCCACATTGAACGCCATCCTGTTGTCTCCTGCCCACTTCCATAGTCTGTCCAGATCCTTTTGGATCTGGTGTATCTGCTCCTGAGAGCTGAGCTTCAGGGACGATCTGGAAGTGCAAGCTGGTGAAGAAAGCGGCACTATGCCAGTTGCGGGGTGGGGCTTCCGGGAGGCGCCTTGCCCTGCCTTGGAGTGGCTTTACTGACTCTCTGTTTTGGCTTCTGATGTCTGTCGGCTTTATGTGTGAACTCAATGAAACACAGATATTTTGCCTGTGGGGACCCCCTTTGTAGGCTGGGATCCCCCCTTTGGCCATTCTGACCCCTTCACCTGGACTTTGCTGATGGAGGGAATTAGAAATAGAAACAGCCCTCAACCAGCCAGCTTTGTCCCTGTACAAGCAAAAGGAAACCCCACAGAGTTAAAGGGGGCTACTGCTACACCCCCCCAGGGGTATCTGTGTGGGGTTGCTGCTCTGCAGTGCCCTCAGGTGCTATTGCCTGAGCACGCTGCCTCCAAGGCTTGCAGCCGAAGGACTGACTCGGGCTGCGGCAGCCGCTCGGAGCCCCCTCTGCTCATGTCTCTCCTTTAAATCAAGTGGAAGTTTTAATGGCCGTCTGTAGACAATGCTCCATCTGTACCCTTCACCTCGGCAGTTTCCTCTCATTTAGATGAGGATAAATGCCACTAATGAGTTTTGAAAGGCACCAACTCTGGGAGAATGTGGAATGAGAGGGCTGGGGTGGGGTGGGACTCTGCTGGAAGGCTCAGTCATTCCCCGCTGCCTGGAGAGAGGAACACACGCAGGGCACCGGCTGGCCCTGGATGAGGCCCTCGGGCTGTGTGGAAGGGGCTTGGCACATCACCTGAACTCACCGCCCAGGTCCCTGGGCCCAGGAGTCCCTGCGAGTCGCTTGCCATCCCAAGCAGCCGTGGCTTGTTCTTGGGTGTAGGAGATCCTCCAAGTCTTCTAAGGGGCAAACATGCTGAGCCGCCCGCCAGCCAAAAGCCCCGAGAGCCCCTTGGGTGGGGGAAGCGCCAGCCGCCGGGCAGGCACCGGCCCTGGAAGCGCAGGGTGGCAGCAGCTGCAGGAGGCAGAAGGGCGAGGAACCCTCCTCCCCCTCAGCCAGCGAGACCCACGCAAGCCCCCTGAACCAGGCTCCCTCAGCGCCTCATCAGGAGTACTGCCCTGGCTCCCCCCCTCTCCTGGGTCCCCTTCCCTCTCTTGCAGAAATGCGTGGGCCTGGGTCGCTGTGGACAGCGACCTTGATGGAGCTTCCAAGGCTCCTGCCAAGACATCGCCTCGTCTGGTCTTCTCCGGAATCTGTTCACGCAGACCCACGGAAACGCCGAGAAGGGAAGTGCCCGGC